>OU343149.1:7293679-8751766 GCA_910594945.2 Amphipyra berbera
AAAATAAACTTAATATACAGGGTGTAAACGAAATCATGTAATTCCTTCAAACCTCATGATGTACTGCTGACATAGATTAACAATGCACGGGGTACTTTTGGATTCAATAAAAAAATATTACAAAAAGTAAACATGTGTTCTTAACGCGAGGCATTTTAGCGCCTCGAGTTAAATGACAGTGTAGCGAGCGATAGCTGCGCAATTCGCACAGGGCGCTAAAATGGTTCACGATAAGAACACATGTTTACTTTTTGTAAAAAAAAAATATTGAATCCAAAAGCATCTCATGCAGGGTTAATCTATTGTCAGCAGTATATCACGAGGTTTGAAGGAATTGCATGATTTCGTTTACACCCTGTATACAAGGTGTAAAAAGACCCTTCACGAAGCCGTCAACCATGCATTCAGTACATCAAACTAAGTAACCCTACGCAAAAATTGTCGCTGGGAATTTCCCAGCGACAATTTTTGCGTAGGGTTACGTAATTTTACGTAATTTTTATTACTTAAAAAAAATAAATAGTTTTACTGTAAAGCTCAATGTAACGCACTCAAAACACTGTGCTGATAGATGCAATGAGTAGTAAACGGGTAATGGAGGTATTTCAAGTACATTTGCAACCTTCAAAACAAGTATTTAGAAAAAGGTTGTGAAAAAGTTGGAACTTTGACCTCCAGTATCTCCGTAACTGGAAGGTTCCCAGGCATAGTCCAGAACAAAAAAAATATCGCAATGACGTGGAGAATAAGTGCCTTTCGGCTTCGTTAAGGGTCTATTTACACCGTTTATTAATTGAGTACAAAATTTGAAAAAAATACTAAAATATTTACAGGGTTTCTGTTGATAATATTTTCATGAGCAGGCGACGGTTTCTCCAACTGTGTTATGTTTACATCCCAAGACTTAGACGATGTTGCATCAGGCGAAATATTTTTTTTACGTTTCCTTCGTTCCAATTCTCGCTGTCGCAGTTCTTCCCTGTGCAGCTCCCTGTACCGTTTTTGCCAGCCTCTTTTTTTTTCATCAACTTTTTTCTTATCGTCAACTCTGAAGTTGTAAAAATGTAAACGCTAAGTTAAAACATACAAACATAACATTAACATCGACGGTGAAGTGCCAATACCTCCTATTATTATTTTTCTCGTTGGAATGTCCTCATGGATGTCCCTCGCCCGGGGGAGGCGAGGGGGTCTGCCGGACTCTTACCGGCTACAAACCAACGGTGTTCCTTCTCCTGACCGTTCAGCCGGGGTCGCGGGATTCGCAAAAGCATGCACCGCAACCCCGGCAGGTCCCGGTCTGCTAACCGTGCCAATACCTCCTAAATGAAATTTTTCGAGAAATTCACTTTTTATCGTTTTCAATTTAAAGTCGTTATTCGCATGTTTTAATGAAATCTCCGAAGTGTAATTTTTGTTACAACAGCTTGAATTAAAATATGGAAATATCTACCAACTAAACCAATGTGTCTATTTTATGGCATAACCTCGTGTCTAACCGAATACTTACTACACTATCCTAAAATATACGAATTCAGCATACCTTATTAATATTCTAAATTAATAAATATATTAACAATTTTTTAACTTATCAAGATATTAAACTTTTATCAGTTTGTGTAAATTTTTGACTTTGTCAGTTACGAGGTATTGGCACTTCATCGTCGACATGTTCCCTGTCCAGTGAATCACATCAACATCTCGATTGTTTAACTATTGTGTCTAATTAGCGGATAGCGAATCAGTTAACATAACATCACGGCTGTATTCCCCAAAGGGTTGGGCAGAGGTGTATAATAACACCCTCATTTCGCCGTTACGTGTAAGTCCCATGTAATAGGGGGAGAGTCTATTTCCATCAATCGGGCACAGATTCAAACTCGTGGCTGCTACTGAAGAATTTTACACGGAAAAACCCAATAAAACTTTGCTCGACTTGGGGATCGAATCCGGAACCTCACGATCAGCGGTCGCGCTTGCAACCACTAGTCCAACGGAGCAGTTAAAAATATCTTATTATTAGGACATTAACAGCTACAGAGCTGCCTTAGAGCAGTGATAGCCTAGTAGTGTGACCGTCGGACTGCCAAGTTATGAGTCTCGAATTCGAACCCAAGGCACCCACCTCTGACTTTTCGGATTCATGTGCGTATTGTATAATTATCACTTGCTTAAAAACGGTGAAGGAAAACATCGTGAAGAAACCGGCATGCCTGAGAGATATTTCTCGACGGCATGGAAGCTAAGTCAGAGGCACATGGGCGGAATAAACTCTGACACCAGGTTAGTCACTAACCAAACGAAAACAACAAGCTACATAAAAAAATATATAATAATAAGACACTTACTGGTCAATAGAATATTCGTTATCTGTGCCTGGCTCTATGCCGGTAGCACGCTGTAAATTTACAGATTTAAGTTTTCTATTTTCTCTTCTTCTTCGGTTTATTTCTTCCTTATGCTCCTCCCAGTATTGTCGTTTATACTTTTGACGAAAAACATTCTTACTTTTTAATCTGTTATAATATAAAAGATGAAAATTGTTTTTAAACATAATAATGACAATTAACAAATAAATATAACACAGTATGTTAAATAACCGAGAGCGTTCCCTTAAATTCGTTAATCAATATCATTAATAGATTAAAATAAAAATATCAATATAGAAAAATAAGTAAAAACACAAAAAAAATAATTAAAATGAATAATTACATAAATATATTGATTATTTAATTAATTGCGACATTGCCGTACTTCCACGTTAAAAGACAAGTGCGCATGTACAGCGTTTCTTTTACGTAGGTATCAATTTCATATTTTTTGTGAATATTTTATTATATAAAAAAATAAAAACATTTAGTTTTTCAATGGTTACGGTCAACAACGAAAGTTGGTTAACTCTGTTACTTTTACATAACATCTAAAAGACACAAAATTATGCGATACACTGCTTTTCAGAATTTCATATAACAGTCAAGAGTTTGTGTTATTTTAATGTTACATGTGTTCCGATTAAATTTGAATATTATTGTGTTCAGTTATGATTTAAAAAACTGAAGTGTTAACATACTTTTGTTGCTGACTGTACTTAATATTTTTTAAGCATGTATGGACGCTATACTAATGCGGGTTAACGGGAACGCCCTAAGTTAGTTAACATATTGTATATTAAATTCAAGATGTATATTACTTGCACGATATGTGGCTGTTCTCAAAATTCAATACTTAACAATATCGTTTATCTTCTGCCACTGTTTAGAACTAAAAATATGGCAATGACGTTATCACATTAAGTGTTACACCTAATAATATATGGCGTTCTTCGAACATAGGGGCCATTCAAGTATTACGTAAGCACGAAAGGGGTGTGAGGGGGTCTTTGCTTAGCTTATTTTTGATGACATGGGGGACGGGGATGTTTACTTATTTTTCTAGACTTAAAAACTGCTGCTCATGAATAATAACAAAGAAACCTAATTAGTTTAAAAAAAATATACCAATGTTTACGTAAGCATAGGAAGGGGGGGGGGGGGTAAAAGCTTTGCTTACCTTTGCTGACAAGGGGGAGGGGTGGGTCAAAAATTACTAAAATTCTGCTTACGTAATACTTGAATGGCTCCATATACAAAAAAATCAATCTGTTAGCCACAGGTATTTTCTTTCTCATTTTACCCTATGAGTCTGTCATCATGACCAAAGTCATGGACTGAACTGACGTCAGAATGCGCGTGTAACCCCTGCCTTATGGTAGTATTGCAGTAAGTACCTAATACGTATGCCACTGAACGAGGCCGCCGCGCGGCGCGACATAGTCGTTTCTCTAAAGGTCAGTGAACTAATGTTATCAAATGGTTTTTTACTTTATTACTTATTGGCTGTATCCTCAGGGCTCCGCCCGTAGCCTATGTTACTCAGTGATAATGTAGCTTTCTAACAGCAAAAGATTTTTTGAAATCGGTCCAGCTGTTTTTAAGTTTATTCGTTACATACAAAAATCCAAAAAAACAAATTTTTCCTCTAAATATTAGTATAGACTAGCTGTGTCCTCACGGCTCCGCCCGTGTAAGAAGTTTTATTCCAGTAATAAATGTAGCCTATTCAGTGATAACGCAGCTTTCTAACGGCAAAATAATTTTTGAAATCGGTCCAGAAGTTTTTAAGTTTATTCGTTACATACTAAAATACAAATCTTTCCTCTTTATAATATTAGTATAGATAGGTAATTTCCGTGCGATTTATTTTGTTCGAAAATATATTTTTTACATTTTTCTTGTTATTGTATTTTTTTTCATAATTTTATCAGCCTTATGTCATAGAGTATTTATTAATCATTGTACCATTTAATGTGATAACGTCATCGCCACTCCACACACATGCACACACAGCGTGAGAAAGAGAGAGAGATACAGTGCGTGTGGTTGTTGCGTTTATGTTTATAGGTATAACGCTGCACAGTGCATGTGTGTTTTAGTGTATGTGTGTGGTGTTTACGTTTATTTTTTTATGTCTATGGACATACACTTAAATCTCAAAAACAATAAACTTACCTTTGGCTTGAAGCACTTGATTGTGTGTTAAGCGGTATAACTGTATTTTGACTATCCTGTAAACTCACTTCTATTGTAATAAGCTGTGGCACTTTGACGTCCCCACTATCACTGTCACTCATTATTGTTACTGTTTTTGTTAATAAAACGCACTAAGATACAATAAAACGCACTATTTATATAAATACGCGCAGCCCGAGCAACGTACAGTACGAGTATAAGCAAATGTCTGCCGTCGTGAGCGTCGCCACGCAACTGCAGCCGCTCTCACAGTCGTACACGTACACATAAAGGAAAAATAAAGTGGTGAGGGAGGGAGACGTGATGTACAGTCGTGTAGTCGGCGGAGCACGGGGGCCGCGGGGAGAGGGCGGCTCGCGGGGAGTGAGGCCGGCCCGACCGACACAAGCCGTGAGAGTAGCGCGCGTGTAGGTACAGTAAATGTACAAGGTTAGTCGGAATGGGGGTACTAAGCCGAAAGGGTGTTAAAGTACCCATAATAATGGATCACTTTTGTTCTACAACTTTCCCCAAAAGTCACTAGTTTAAGAGAAATAGTTGTTCAAAGATTTCATAAAAAATACGCTAAATTCTATCTATCGGCAACTATGATCGTGATCAACTACGAATATAATTTGAAATACATTAAGCATACAAAATCATCAGTAATAAAAAAAGCAATAAATTAAAAAAACCAGCCAAGTGTGAGTCGGACTCGCGCACGAAGGGTTCCGTACCATTATCTATAAAAACGGCAAAAAAAATCACGTTTGTTGTATGGGAGCCCCCCTTAAATATTTGTTTTAATTTAATTATTTATTTTTAAATTGAATATATAACTAAATATTCTGTGAATATTTCACGCGTCTACCTGTTGCCGTTATCAATATCGAGCAAAAAAATCACGTTTGTTGTATGGGAACCACCTTAAATATTTATTTTATTGTTTTCTAGTAATTGTTGTTATAGCGGCAACAAAAATACATCATCTGTGAAAATTTCAACTGTCTATCTATCACGGTTCATGAGATACAGCCTGGTGACAGACAGACGGACGGACGGACAACGGAGTCTTAGTAATAGGCTCCCGTTTTACCCTTTGGGTACGGAACGGGTAAAAATGGGGTGTGACTGTGTCATGGACACGGCCGTGTGTTGTAGGCGAATATGTTTATGTAACAGGTTATATTTTGTAAATAAAATAATTTTACCGTCCCAGCTGCAGATGTACTGGCACCGTTGTTGATCCATTCGGCCGCATTTATTCTTTTACGTTCCCGGCACTGCTTGACTCGTTCATATGGTGTTTTATTTTTATGATTCGATTGTTCTTGAGAGGCCCTTTCCAACCGTATACGATCTCTGTATTTGGTTTTAGCTTTTCGACGCGTATAGGCCGACATTATATATTTTTGATAATATTTTTTTTTATTCTAACACCTTATTATATCCACTGACACTACTTTAAACTAATGTTTTATATACAATCGATAGATTTTGACGACAGCTGACGATTAAAACTTAAACGAACATCGTAGCTCCTCCTAGTCAAAAGTTATACTAATTGCAAATCTCGATACGCAGCAAAATAACCTCAAAATGGCGGCGCTTTCCCCTCCACCGCGCGCGATGCGTCACTGTTCTCGTTTATCGTAATGAATTCTTTGATCCTTTAGCTATCGAGTGGTATAATTTAATTTTGGATGTAGGGGATAGATTCGAAACTACAACGCCAAACTGTATCCCCCGATTTTGTTATCATTAGGTTAACAACCCTAATGTTCGTTATCTAAAACGAGACATAACTGCTGTGCTAACTTGCTGAGATACAGCGCTAACTTTAATTAAAAACTTTTTCAATCTACACATAGTATAAAACAAAGTCGCTCCCGCTGTCTGTACGCTTAGATCTTTTAAACTACGCAACGGATTTTAATTCAGTTTTCAGCAATAGATAGTGATTCAAGAGGAAGTTTTATTAGTGTCTACATTGCACCCGTGCGAAGCCGGGGCGGGTCGCTAGTTAAGTTATATATTAACTGTGGCGCGTGTGAAGTCGGCGAAGCGTGGAAAAAGGGGACTGGCCGAATCAAACCGAAGAGAGCCGACGAGTTACGAAAATCTGCCGTCGTGGTTCTGCCATCGCGAGCGTCGCCACGCAACAGTCGCTCTCACACTAGTACCAGTAGTACCGCCGCATTATATGTTTCACATCAAAAATAAATAAATATTTTCAATAAATATGAATTGTAAATAATGAGTTATTTATAACCGACTTCCAAAAAGGAGGAGGTTCTCAATTCAACTGTACGTTTTTTTTTGTATGTTTCTTCCGCGATATCTTTGCTAATTGTCAACCGATTTTAATGATTCTTTTTTTGTTTGAAAGAGTATTCTTTCGAAGTGGTCCTATTTAAATTTGTTGAAGATCTGATGAAGAACTTCGGAGATAGACAATTTGAAGTCGGTTTTGTTTTTGTTAAAAAGTTATATTATTATTGTCTGTCTATTTAACGTGATTGTATATAACTATGACGTAACAGTATTAAATACATACGACGACAAATTAAGCTAAGTTTACACATCCAGTATAAGCTTGCTGTATGGAATTACCCAGAATCCGCGATCAATGGCATTTCCTTGCAGCGCAGTGTCTACAAAAAACACGACCGCCCCCCACCTGCCGCCACTTCCCGACAACTTAATGTTGCTAGCTCAAAAGAGGTTTACCACTTTTGGGGTAAATAACTAAATCAGGATTAATATTATTTTAAAACAAAAATATTATTATGAATGATTTGGAACCAGTTATAAAAAAAACTATTATATTCTCATTTTTATGATTAGTTACGGTTTACTCACGTGCATTTTCGGGATTGCCCGACTAGTTTCGGACCCAAACGGAACCCTTAATCATGAGCTGATCACGCGGCGAGGTCGCGAGTCGAACCAACCGAGTTAAGGGCTCCGTTTGGGTCTGAAACTAGTCGGGCAATCCCGAAAATGTACGTGAGTAACCCGTAACTATTCATAAATATGAATGTGTCTCACGAAAGTTATAACAATTATTATATTCTCCTTTAATTTTCAAATTATATTATCTCCTTTTTTTTAAATTATAGAATGGAATAGGCGTGACAATACTATGATTTGCTTACATCAATATAGGACTGCACTTATGCGGAAAAGTGTCTATTGCATGGCTCCAAAAATGTATAATAAACTGCCAAAAAGTTGGAAGCATTTAAGTGATGTAGCGTTCAAAAATAAAGTAAAGAATTTTCTAGCAGATAAAGCCTATTATAATATTAATGAGTTTTTGGCTGAAGATTTTCAACATTCTACATAATTTAATGTAATTATATAATAATCATAGTTTTTTTTTTTAATTTTATTATGTATTAATATTTGTATGCCATTGATCATGGCAAACATGATGATCTCTATTGTTACTTTAACATCTTGCATATATGCTGACAATTGTTTTTGTATGTATGTACACTCATGTTTGAGCAAATAAAAATAATCTTATCTTATCTGAATATTATTTTTAACGTACTTAATCATTATAGACGGATATTGATTGGCCAAAAAATGAAAATTCCACAAAGTTGCTTGCTAATTTCTATTTTGTAATGATTAATCGTATCCTAGTATTAAATTCCTTAAGGGCCTATTCACACGACGTCATTTCTATGCGGGTTAACGTGGAACTCCATACTTAAAAAACGTGTGTAACGTTTTTTTATGTATGGAGTTTGACGATAACGCGCGTCGTCTGCACGTAGGAGAGACGTCGTGTGCATAGGCTCTATGATACCCTTGAAAGATTCGTTCTATTTAGCAAGTCTTCTGTTCTTGGACATGCCGCTCAGAAATTATTTCTTTAAGGCAGCGCTCGGCAACCTTTTGGGCCATAAGGTGGCAAAATTAACTAAAGGTGGGCCGCACTTGGTCGTTCTTAAGGCTGGATTCACACTATACGGCCGATCGCCGTTCGTTCATGCATTTATTTTGATATTTATAACTTATTTACAAAACAGCCACGGGCCGCAAGTAAGACGTCCGCGGGCCGCGTGTTGCCGACCGCTGGTTTAAGGCATAATTATTGTGATTTTAATTTGAATTTTATCGGTGTGTTGAACACAGAATCCAAGTCATAAATATCATTTTACACTATCAACCTCTGAATTTGGCCGATAAAGCTATTGCGATTGCTAAAGTTTAGAACAGTGTAACATGACATATGATAAAAAGTTGATCGTATGCGTAATAATTAAAAATAAAAACAGTAAGTACGCACATTTTTCGATGAAGAAGGTTCAGGTGTTTCCACGCGTGACTTGGACTTTTCTGGAGTCCAGGCTAAATTCTGGAAAGATTTTTACTACGATTAGCCCAGAACTTCAGTGCACTACGATTTTACGTATTGAAAATCGCAGAGGCAGATTGAGGACTACGCGGGCGAGGCCGCGAGCGCCCTCTAGTAAGGTGCACACTAAAACATTACTCAATACTCGACCTAATCAACATAAAAAAAAACAGAAACATACGTCTACAAGAAGATGCACTTCAAATCGTTCTGCCTAGCGTTTTCTCAACTATGTTGGAGTCGGCTTCCAGTCTAACCAGATGCGGCTGAATACCAGTATTTTACACGGAGCGACTGCCATCAGACCTCCGCAACCCAGTGACTGGGCAATGCCGATATACTAAGGTTAGACAGTTTGTCAGACTTTTGGTCTTTTTACTTTGCGTAACGACTGTCATAGGTATCCGTATGACACCAGTGACTGACTGTTTAACGCTAATACGGTTTGTGTGCAATACACATAATGGTATTAAATATGATGTACCTTATTTGGATAAGCTTCTTTATTTAGTTTTCTATAACCAGCCTTTGTGTGATAAAAATATTTATCTTCAAAGTGCACTGAGCAAATTATGCTTCGCTTAGATGGTTTCCAAGACTTCTCTAGCCGTGCTCTTTGTATATTTTTTGTCCACTTCAATTTCCTCTTTTCGTCGACTGGGAAACTAAAATTCCACAGTCACTTTATTAGGCATACAAAAAAAAAAAAAAAAATAGGGTAAAATTTCGACCAAATATTGGCAACACTCACAAAATGGACGCGTCATTTTCTTTGTCAATAACAAAAATTAAATAAAATCATTAAAATGATATGTTAAGGCGTTACTTACAGATGAAATGTAATCCCATCCTGTTTCTTCGTAATTCCGCCAGCATTCTTACAGGTGGGAACGACACAAGACGGCATAATGGAATTAAAATCTTTAGTATAACAAACGTCCGCACTACGCGCAAGATCTTGTTGCACTAACCGCCGAAACGTGACATCACACTATTTAGGTGTACGTGGGCTCGCTTTTTTTCGCATCGGCGCGGGGCGGTTGCTGGGTGCTTTTAAATTGTAAGCATAATAATAATCCATTTAGCAACAACAACTACGGTGGAATTTGACATTGTTGATATTAAAAGAAGAAAGAAGACATTCATTTCTTTCAACATTTTAGAGTTTTTAGACGATTTATTATAGCAAAAAATAAATAAGTAAATAATTTCAATAAATTTTTATTGAAAAAAAATTAAGTTATTTTTACTGCCTGAACAAATAACTATTTATTACTTACGTAACAGTATTAGGTACCTCCGTACCTACAACGTTGGAATTACTTGCTAGATCGGTTTGTCATGTCGACGGTGACCTCTCGCTTCCGGCCGTGGTTCTGTCCATGGTCGGGAGCGAGACTGCGTGGGAAGCCATCGCCTCCTTCTGTGAGGAGGTTATGGCGACCAAGGAGGTTGCGGAGAGGGAGAGGGAGAGTGAGGCCGCTTCTTCTCTCCCTTCTCGCGCTAGACGCACCGGGCACCGGGGGGCGCGCGACGATTTCCGGCCATCGTAGTGAGTGGCCTGCGGGCGGCGTGTTAAGGGACCCGTCGCCCGACCAGTAACAGGCCCAGGGTGGATGGCGCGCCGTGTTCCGCGCGCGCCTCTCGGAAGGAAGTGGAGCAGGGGAGCAATTGCCCCACCACAGGAGAGGTCCACCAGAAGAAGCTGGTGGACCGAGACCTACCGGGGTCCGGTGCGTGCAATAGCGAATCCCGCGACCCCGGCCTTAGGTCAGAAGGAGAGACACCGTGGTGGTTTTAGCCGATAAGAGTCCGGCACACAGGGGGGCCGTCTTCCTCAGACGGGGGATAGCCCATGAGGATGACCCCGCGATAAAAAAAAATTGGTTTGTCATAAATATGATAGGTATGTGAGAGACGAAACGTAATGGTGAATGAAGGCCAAAATTTCAAAAGTGTCACTGCTGTTTCCACCTGAAATCTGCTCGTTACACGACTCAATTGGGACCTGTGTTCCTATAACTCAAAATGAGATTGAGTCGTGGCATCACCACTGGAACGGTCTGCTGGTCAAAAGTAAATGGAATTTGTACAAAATCATTGACCAGTTCCATAAAGAACAAAAAAATACAGAAACAATATTCGAAAAACTCAATCCGCATTCTCAGTTCACCGAAAGAACAACAAAAAAAAAGGAGAAGAACACACATGATTAAGAACTATCTCGAAAAGAAAGGAAGGATCGACTTAACTTCGTTTTTAAATGACCTCGTATACTTGTGCTATTTTAAACAATGGTTATATAAATATAATAATTGGTAATTGGTAATGAAGTACAATTTTTTATGTAAATTTTCCGGTTACATTGATTTGTCGTAACCGTAAGACTCGTCAGTTAATTCGTTTTATTGAGATCGCGTAGTTTAGGCGTGAATTTTTTCGTTGTAACGTGCATTCGTTGTAAGGATATTCGTTGCTGCGTACTTTGGTTGTTTCATTATTCGTTATTGCAAACTTTCGGGGGCGTGTTATTCGTTGTTTCATATTTCGAGGTCACGTAGCGGACTCCAAACCTTATTTTAGGGAGCTCAACAATCCGATGCGCGACGCTACCAATCAGAAGGACATTTGCGTAGGTCACAAAAAAGAAAATCAATACCGCCAAACAGTTACAAAATTCGTGTATAAAGCTAGCCTAGATAGAATTCACATTCAAAAATTATTTTTAAATAACAAAAATAAAACCGACTTCAAATGGTCTATCTCCGAAGTTCTTCATCAGATCTTCACCAAATTTAAATGGGACCACTTCGAAAGAATACTTTTTCAAACAAAAAAAGAATCATTAAAATCGGTTCACAATTAGCAAAGATATGCGGAACAAACATACAAAAAAAAAAAAGAACATACAGTCGAATTGAGAACCTCCTCCTTTTTGGAAGTCGGTTAAAAATGGCATCGCCGCTTTGCTTCAATAACTTTATTTGTTTCATTTAATAACTACCTGTGCTCTCGCGGCTCTGCCCGCGTAAGAAGCTTTTTTTCATAAATATTCTATCGCCTACGTTCATCAGGGATAATGTAGGATTCTAACGATGAAAGAATTTTTCACATCGGTCCAGTAGTTTCAGAGCCTATTCAATGCAAACAATCAAATCTTTCCTCTTTATAATTTAGTTTAGATTAAATCAATCAATCAAATTTATTTCGGACAAGGTACATCCATATGTTGGTAAATTATAATTAAAACCGCAGTGTTCGATTTTATAAAAAAAAAAGAAAGAAACGTAGTTTCGTTATTATTAGCGTAAAAGATACGTTGAACGCCGGCAGCATGCACGAAAAAGAGTGACACATTGTCACGTTCCGTCTGAGGCGAGCGTGCGAGCGAGAGCACGGAACAAGCGATAGAGAGGCACGATGTTTTGTTATGACGTTGTCACGTTAAACTATCGTCGGTAAACTGACTTTACAGACAACCAATTTTTTTTTTTAATAAAATCGGCCGCAACGGCCCTTTTATTTATCAAATAAAACATGACTCTTCACGTTGTTGAAGCAAAGAGGCGACATAATATTAATAATAATTATTGAAATTATTCTTTACTCACATAATCAATATAGTAAGAAGTTGTTGTAGTTTCAGTCTGTTTTTGTTTATGGAAATATTTTAAAATTTCTATATTTGGAACTTCGCTTTGTATACCAATGGAGTGCAGAGAAGCAGACGGTATGTTCAATATAGGAATAGCAGCGCTTTTTAATTTACGTTTCATATACATCCACTCGGCAAAGTGTAAGCTACAAACATACGTGTTATATAACTGATCTACGTTCTTATATCTCAAGTCGTATCTTCGACATGCGTTTACCCATAATTGACACCTAGAAATAAAAATATAACATAACATCACGCCTGTATTCCCAGAGTGGTTGGGCAGAGGTGTATAGTAATACCCTCATTTCGCCGTTAAGTTCGCCAACGCGATACGACGCGATGCTAAGAGCGCGTCGAACGCGATCAGAACGACGGCATTTCCTACTGGAGGCTTACGCGGTGTCCTGCGTAAGCGACAAACGCGACGCGGTGCGACACGACGCGACACGACGTGGAACAAATACGCGTTACGTCGCGTCTCGCTCCATTGGCCGCTAGTAGGGAATGCCGTCGCGACAAACGCGATCAAGACAACGGCATTCCCTACTAGCGGCTTATGTACCCAGACGCGACGTAACGCTTATTTGTTCAACGTCGTGTTGCGTCGCGTCGCACCGCGTCGTGTCGCACCGCGTCGTGTTTGTCGCTTACGCAGGAAACCCCGTTAGATTACAAGTAGGAAGGGGCATAGGTACGTGTGGAAATCTTACCTCGCATCACGGGGAATTCTATGAAATTTAAGATTCTTGTTCTTTTTAGAAGTCGAATTACATCCGTAGACAGAACAATATGTGTTCACCATTATATGTCACAATAGAACTTACTAAAAGTCTATTACAATATTTCAAAGCACACTCGCGTCAATTCAATTCACGTCGATCGATACCGCAATCTTTGGGAGATTGCAGCGGGCGGTACGCGTCACGGGGCCCACGCCGCCCGCCTCCCCGCGATCCCCCGCCGTTCTTTGCCCACAGTCCACCTCAACTGTATAGATAGCAAAACGTGCGACAGAGATAGTTATATTTCTCGATGTTCTCCTTTTGATTTGTTGTGCTGCACGACTGACGTCATGCGGTCCGCGCGCGTTGTTGCCATACTGTACTGCACGTTATAAGCGGCAACGTAGCATAAATAAACAAAAGCGCGAAACAAACTCGCGATAAAAGCGTACGTTTATTATTACGATAGTGTCCGGTTGAAAGAGTAGACATGTGCGAAATAATGCTTTAAAAAGTAATGTGATAAGGCATTTCAGTTCTGCCCAGCCCTTTTCCCAACTATGTTGGAGTCTGATTCCAGTCTGACCAGATGCGGCTGCGTACCAGTATTTTACATGGAGCGACTGCCATCAGACTTCCGCAACTACATTATAGGGCACTGCCGATATCCAAAGGTTAGAAGACCAATAGTCAGACGTTTGGGGTTCCGACTACCCGTAACGACTGTCATAGGTATTCGTATGACACCCGTGACCTACTGTTTAACGTGCTCTCCGAGACACGAAGGGGTCTCGATGTGTAACAAACGGTCACCCATCCACAGAATGACCGCGGCAAGCGCAGCTTAACCTCGCATATCGTATGACCCGCGCGGTTGGTAATTAGCCAGGAGCCTGTCATTTCGTTTCGTAGGTACCGAGTAATATTACATTACACCAGCTATCTCCTTAAATATCATAACTCACAGGTGGCAACATTGACGCACATTGAGCCATATAATTTTCTTTTTGCAATTTTTTTTATTTAAATCCATATTTATGAATTACTAAATGAAAACTAGAGGGGGAGGGGAGGGGGGGTATTGGCATATACTGCGGGTGGTCACCGAGGGGGTGAGGGGGGGTAAAAAGTTGTAAAAAATGGGTCACGTAGTATGGGCACGTTCCCTTATACAAGGTTAGTCGGAAAGGGGGTACGTACTAAGCCGAAAGGGTGTTAAAGCAACCATAATAAGGGATAACTTTTGTTCTACAACTTTCCCCAAAACTTGATACCTAGTTTAAGAGAAACAGCTTTTCAAAGATTTCGTAAAAAATCTGCTAAAATCTATCTGTCCATAGCTATGATCAGCTGTGTTTGCAATTTAGGTCATTTTTGGGGTCACGGTTTAGAAACTTAATATTCTGAATTCCTAACTAAAGCAGGTATGATATTTTAATGAAAAATCTTAAAAAAATGTTTTTGCATGTACTTAAATAAAAATGATCGAATTTTGAAATTTTAACACCTGCTTTAAGATTGTCACCAGTGATACTTTAAGTGGCCGGCGGCTTAGTACCCCCTTTCCGACTAACCTTATATAAACATTACATGAGCTGAGTTGTGTGATGCGATGACATGAAAGTAATGGGTAACGCGATGCGCCCGTAAACATTACGGGGGTGATGCCAAAGAAACGAAAACCTTATCGCATCAGTAATGCGGTTCTAAATAAAAAAACAATTTAAGGGGTCGGCCGGCAACTCGTGCGACAGTCTCGACCGGAGCTCAATCGCTCGAAACGCGATTCCGTGCAGACAGACAGATGTGGGTCAACTCTTATTGTATTGGACACGCAGGAAGCTGTATGCCTTCGGTGTATACACAGTGTAAACGAAATAATGTAATTCCTTCAAACCTCGTGATGTACTGCTGACATAGATGAACCTTGCACGGGGTACTTTTGGATTCAATAAAAAACAAATTACAAGAAGTAAACATGTGTTTCGCTCGGGCGCTAAAATGCTTCACGTTAAGAACACCATGTTTACTTACTTGACAGTTTTTTTTATGAATCCAAAAGTATCCCGTTCAGGGTTAATCTATGTCAGCAGTAAATCACGAGGTTTGAAGGAATTACATAATTTCGTTTACACCCTGTATGTAACCCAGAGATAGCAGGTATAAAATAGCAGTAGAAATATTTCTACAATACGTCATTCTATTGTTATTAATTTTAATTTTTTTGTATTGTTTAAATTTTACATTCCATTTTAAATTCTATTTTTTTTTGTCTGCCTAGTGAGACTAATTTTGTACGCCATATATGGCAAAACATGTAGCTACCTACCTAATTACAAACATATAAGACCTTAATATTGTACTCATGTTTTACAAAATAAATATATCTTTATCTTTAGATTACTGATTGGTCTCCGCTCGTTCCAACTAGATTAGATACCGATAAAGCTCCTTGAATGCAACAATTCAATATCGTAGTGAGTATTGATTGATTATTTGCAACGACGCGACGCTAGTGTGGGTGAAAAAATAGTATTGTCAATTTATAAACTTTTACCCGTATAATGGGTAAATTTTATACAGTCTAATATTTAAGTTATTACCGTTATGAATATAGCTTAAAATAACTTTTTAACAAAAATAAAACCGAGTTCAAATTGTCTATCTCCGAAGTTCTTCATCAGATCTTCAACAAATTTAAATGGGACCACTTCGAAAGAATACTCTTTCAAACAAAAAAAGAATAATTAAAATCGGTTCAAAATTAGCAAAGATATCGCGGAACAAACAAACAAAAAAACAGTCGAATTGAGAACCTCCTCCTTTTATGGAAGTCGGTTAAAAATACATAAATGGTGAACAATAAATGAATGGCGCATGTATCAATATATGTTTATGTGTATGTTCTTCTAATCCTTTTCCCATCTATGTTGGGGTCAGCTTCCAGTCTAACCAGATGCGGCTGAATACCAGTACTATACGCGGAGAGACTGCAACCTAGTTACCGGGTAATGCCGATATCCTAAGGTTAGACTGGTTGTCAGACTTTCAGGCTTCTGACTACCCGTAACGATTGTCATAGGTATTCGTATGACACCCGGGACCGACTGCTTAACGTGCTCTTCGGTGCACGGAGGGGTAACCTAGCAAATCGTATGATCCGCGCGGTTGTTACTCACGAGCCCGTCATTGTGCTCATATTTGTGTTTATGTATAGGTAGATAATTTTTAAAAAACTTAATGCGTATCTTTACGAAATTTTAATGTCTTTACATGGTATAAAACAAAGTCGCTCCCGCTGTCTATACGCTTAGATCTTTTAAACTACGCACCGGATTTTAATGCAGTTTTCAGCAATAGAGGGGTGATTCAAGACGAAGGTTTATATGCCCCACATTAGTATCTATATTGCACCCGTGCGAAGCCGGGGCGGGTCGCTAATAAAATATAAAAAATAATACATTTAATTATAGGTTTCTTAGAGCATGTTTTTTTTTAATATGAATAATAAAACTGGGCAAAAGCGAGTTGTGCATGCGCATGGTTCCGCAGCACTTTAGTACAATTTGAACTTTATTTTGTACTTACTTCAAAAATAAAACATCCAGTAGCTGATGTACTTGGTTCAGTAATTACCGTTGTGTTAATAGAATTGTTGTCAAATGGTGTTGATGACAGAATTAACGCGTTCCGTGGAATAGTTCCCTTACACAATCTTTTCAAACCACATTTTGTTAAGTAGAAATCGCTCTCATTGAAATGAGCGGAACATATAACACTGCGTTTGCCTGGTATCCACCAACTTTCCTGTCGACTAAGTCGTAGTATAGCAGTCCAACGATCAAAAATATCAGGATCAGCAGGAAATCTAAAACAAGCAAATATAATAACAATATGTTAATACAATCTTCTTTTCGCGTGGTTAGCGACTAATCTGGTGTCAGAGTTAATGCCGCCCATGGGCCTCTGACTTGGCTTCACATGCCGTCAAGAAATATCTCTCAGGCGTGCCGGTTTCCTCACGATGTTTTCCTTCACGGTTATTAGGCAAGTGATTGTTATAATACGCACATGAATCCGAAAATTCAGAGGTGTGTGCCCTGGGTTCGAACTCGAGATCTATGAGTTGGTAGTCCGACGGACACACCATTAGGCTATCACTGCATTAGGATATAAGTCAAAGCGAACGCACGCCCACCTCTTCCGGACTCGTCGCAGATCTCAGCCTCGCAGCAGCAAGGATCAGATCCAACCTCACCCGCTGCTGCAGTAGCGCCGAGCTCAAGCGAAGAGTACTTCTCCCTGCCGACATCGCCAAGACCTGTACGTCGGCAGGGGAGAGGCCAGCTACCGACCAGCTTGGGACCTAGAGGACCACCAGCCCCGAACCGGGTCCTCGCTATCGGTGGTCATGTGCAGCGCATGAAATGTACTCAACAAATGAGTAAAGGAGATAAATAAACAGGTTCGTCTCTCCCGAAAGGATCTGTCTACATATTGGATAGATGATAAGACCTGGGTGAATATTCGAAACTTTTTAACATTATTTTAACAAATCATTCTTCTCCCGGGTTGTTAATAACGTTATGGTATTGTCAGATTGTTTTTATTCCTGTCTTATTGCTTGACGGCAGCGGTATAGTTTGAGTTTTCATCATAATTATAGTATTAAACATCTGCATTCTTAACTTTGGGATGATGCTAATGACGTTCTCAATTTTTGTTAATATTTTTCAAATATTCTCCCACCTACGACTGGGAACCATATAACATGGCACATGAGGGTGCTGGAGTTGTATAAAATAAATACAACATTTCGCACCTTCTTGGTGTCAGGACAATGGAGGACGGCCCTTCGCTATCCGGGATGACGACAGATTCGGGGTAGAGAACTGATCAAGCGTGGTATATACCAGGTTGACAGTCCCCTATGGTAGTGTTTAGCCTTGAATCCTCTGAATACATAGCTGGAGAGAACAAGGATAGGCTATCGGTTGAGGAGAGGAGGTCAAATAATATCCCACCTCTACTACATGGATGTACTGAAACTATCTGCCTCCAGTGATTTGCGAGTGATGGGAGTCACTGAAAGTAACTGAAAACTTCAGTAACTCTATCAGGATGGAATTTGGCATGGACAAATATGCATTCATGCATGTGTAGCGAGAGGGATTTTGGAATCCGACGGTATCCAACTCTCGAATTCCATACAACTTAGATCCTTTTCCCCAATTGAGATCGACAAATACTTGGGTATGTCGGAGGCTTTAGGCATCAGTGTGGTCGACATGAAGCAATCGTTACAAGAGCGCTTCTATAGCCATCTGAGAAAGTACTTGTCTATTGCAGGCGGAAATAAGGTGAGCGCCTTTAACGGTTGGGTTGGGTCATAACATAGACATACATAGTAATAGGTAATATTTAAAATTAATAAAACATCACATAAATATTGAGCGATTTAAACAATATTACAAAGATACGCATTGATTATAGAACCTCCTTTTATGAAGTCGGTTAAAAAAATATAGTAATAAATTCATAACAGCACAACACATAGCATAACAGCAGTGATAGCCTAGTGTTGTGACCGTCGTACTGCCAAGTCATAGGTCTCGAGTTGGATCCCAAGGCACGCACCTCGTGACTTTTCGAATTCATGTGCGTATTGTATAATTATCACTTGCTTAAAAACGATAAAGGAAAACATCGTGAGGAAACCGGCATGCCTGAGAGATATTACTCGACGGCATGCGAAGCCAAGTCAGAGGCCATGTGCGGCATAAACTCTGACACCAGGTTAGTCGCTAACCACACGAAAAGAAGAAAAATGTATTTACATATTGTTATTACATTTAAAATATTTTTTTGATAACAGAACAATCAGAATCTCAACAATGGGGAAATTGATTTTTATACACGCGGTAACACTGAATGGCGTCATTTATATTATGTAACTTGTCTATGATTCGCGTTATTTTACGTTGAAATTAAGAAATTATATAATACTTACCGATGGTATGTGATCCCCGTGTCTTTCTTATTTCTTGTAGAATTGTTTTTACACAGTTTCACTACGCAAACCGGCATTTTAGTTTGGATTATCAGCAAAGTTTAATAGAACACGATGCACGTCAACTTGACACATCGGTTGCAACGAGACTGACTCAAGTACGCCGACCGTCGGCGTAGTATTTTGTTTCCGCATTTTACTAGTAGTATCTAGTTAGAGCGCAGTGGAGACCAATCATTAATCTAAGCCAGAGATGCACAGACTTATTGTTATCGGTAGCTGGTAACACTGGACAATGTTGTTAAAGGAGGGTGATCGTCAAGATAGATCAACGTACCCGAAGTTAGAAAAACACTGGTCTTTCGACGGAGCGGAGCATTCCATGTCGAACAGCTGAAGCAGTCTGACCTTTTATATCTGATTTGCTTGTCCTTATTTTCTGATCTTGTGTACATTATGATATATTATGAACTAGCTTATGTAACTAATCTTCTTCTTCCTGCCCTTATTCCACACTAGGTGGGGTCGGCACAACATGTATTTCATAAATCCATGTTGTTAGAGGTTTTGGCTTATTGTTTTATGACCGGCCGCCTGCCTGACATCAACCCTCCTTCTGTAACTAACCACTAACCCAAAAATAAGTACTCTCAGTGGTGGAGAGTCTATGTTGGTATCATTTACTTTTATTTACCATGCTCGCAATCCTGACAGACCGATATTAGCTATACCTGTAATGTTAGATTCACCCCTACACGTTTCTGTTGTATGTATTTTAGATTATTAGGATAAGGGGCCATTCGGATAGACTATGAGCTAAAAGCGGGCCAACATAACTAAAAACAACCAAAAATATTGAAATACAGATTAATGAAAAAAAAAAAACATAAACAGGACATTTAAAAAAATTAAAATTGTTTATTCAGTGATCTTAAGTTGGCCTCCTATTGTTAAAATATTGCAGCATTTTTATACGAACGCATAAGACTTTAATTCGCGGGCGGGCCGCACGTATATTGACGAAGGGCCGCTACGGCCCGCGGGCCGCAATCTTTTATTATAAATAAAAACATTGCCCCACAGTAGGATTTATCCTGTATAGAAAGAAAAAGTATTTATTTTCCGCCCACGCGGACGCATACGGATACTTAAAATTAAAAATATAATGTTCCTTAAAAATTAACACTTAAATTTAAACCTAGTATACTAAACAACACGGTAACCCAAACACACAAAAAAAAAAATCTATGGTTACTATTATTTAGTCTATGGTGCACGGGCTACCATAACCATAAATCCTCATGCATCATAAAACTAAGTGCCACTATACAAATACAAACAATAGGTACAAACATTTAAACATGTTGAATTTGTGCGTCGCATGGTGCGCGAAAATTTAGGTCATTGCTCAGCATTATGCTGAGGCTTCGGACGAACCTAATGCCATCAGCGCTGATTTTCAGCAACAACCTTCGTTCGAGCGACGTAACGAAAGCACCAGAGAGAACCAGTCGTAACGTGAGTATTTAACTATGTATTGAGGGTGCGTTTACATACACAAATCTCCACAAGCACAAACATCCAGACCCGGAACAATTATCTGTAGGCCATACAAATATTTGTTCCGTGCGGGAATCGAACCCACGACCCGTAGCGCAGCAGCCGATCACTCAGCCACTGCACCACACGTGTCAATCTGTGTGGTGTCCGGCTTTTTACAGTCGTGTCCGGCCAAATATATACAAGCCCGGCCTGTCCGGCTTTTGGTCAACCCCTCCTCGCCAAAAGATGCCGAACGAAAGAGAGCGAACGATTTTTTTTCTTTTAAAAGCCAAGCCGGCTTCCAGGACAAAATGTCCGGCTAAATGTGAATCTGTGTCCGGCTTCTCTATTTTTGAGCCTAGCAACCCTAGGCCCGCGGACCGCGATCTGTGCATGCCTGATCTAAACTATGTTCAATACTCAATTCATTATAACATTACATACAGTGGAGTCCGCTTATAACGACAGCAAAGGGACGGCGGTAGTTGGTCGTACTAAACGGACGTCGTTATAAGCGTCAGTAAATACCAGATAAGAAAACCTAACTAAAGGGTGTTCTTAAGTCGCTATAAGCGGCTGGCCGTTATAAGCGAAGTCGTATTATAAGGATTCCACTGTAATTTGTTTTTAAAACAGATGGTAAGCTTAAGACTAAGGGATCAATTCTGGACCCTGTCGGGCACAGCAAAGTTTAGTAGGAGAGAGGAAGAGCGCTTATTTCTATTATGTTCTGCCTAGATTTTTCCCAATTGTGTTGGGGTCAGCTTCCAGTCCAACCAAATGCGGCTGAATAGTATTTTACACGGGGCGGCTGCCATCAATCCGCAACCCAGTTACTGGCAAAGTCGATATCCTAGAGTTAAACCAGTTGCCAGACTTTCGAGCTTCCGACTACTCGTAACGACTGTCATAGGTATTCGTATGACACCCGGGACCGACGGTTAAACGTGCTCTCCGAGGCACGTAGGGATCTTGATGTGTAAAAAACGGTCAATTAAGCAATGACTAACCGCGGCAACTGTTGCTTACGGGGTGTCCTGCGTAAGCGACAAATGCGACGCGGTGCGGTGCGATGCGACGCTTCACGACGTGGAACAAATACGCATTATGTCGCGTCTCGCTACATAGGCCGCTAATAGGTAAAGCCACAAAACAGATAGGTACAGGAGTCAATCTACATACAAATCCGTTCGAGCAACGCACGCATAGACACTGCTCACGGACACGATATCTCGGACTGTTTGGGACTACAGTGCGAGTGAGTGCAAGCGCGAGTGCCATGCGCTTGAGAGAGATAGATATATAGATAGAGCGACCGCCGAGCGTAGGTATGAAAAGTGAAGTACATACATGTGATCGACTTCTGTACCTGTTTTGTGGGAATGCCGTTGTCTTGATCGCGTTTGTCGCGTTTGTCGCTAACACAGGACATCCCTTTGGCGTCGCAAATCGTATCATCCGCGTAATCTAACCTATAACAAATGAACTACCACAACAACACGCCCGTATTCTCATCATAATTATCCCGTGTGTGGGGACGGGTTAGAATATAAAACTTCCACACCGTACGCTGGGAATGGACGCGTGCTAGCTAGCTACCACCCTCACATTAAAGTCCGGCGCCAAGCAGTTTACTGTGTTCCGTCGTGTGTATGTGAGAGCCAGAGGGGTATAGAAAGAAAGAAAGAAAGAAAGAAATTTATTTGGCACGAAAGCAGTCAGACACACAGACAAAAAAAAATCATAAGAGACAAAACAAAATAAAAAATAAACAAAAAAAAAAAAAAAGTATCTGTGTCTAGCGGCTGAGCCAAATAGGTTCAGTTCAGCATAAATGTCAGACTACTAGTGCCTGACGCTGGTTTTCAACTGAACCCACCGTGACGTAACCGATGTAAACCAGTTCCAAATAGATAAATAAATAAATAGCGTGCTTAAATAAATAAAAAAATAAATACTATTGAACTTTAATTACGGATGTCTCAGTGGTCATGCCCGTTCACTTAAACCAACATAAGTGTGTATATGGGCAGTGCATGTGTGTGTGAATATAGCTTTGTACTAATTTATAATATTTGTGTAAATGGAAATAAATAATTCGATTATACATTATTTATGTAAAAAATAAATAAATAACATAATTAAAACTGATAAATAAATGTTACAATTACTAATTAAAGGTAAGCCCAACATATAAGTCCCACATACACATCCACACAGACTACAGTCAAATAATTGACATACATGTTAGGCCTACATCATATAATAGATATATTTAAATTGATCATGTCTAGTTTCCGTTGCGCATCTATCAGATACTGCCGTAAGCGTTTTCTAAAAGTATCGATCGTGCTGATTGCTCTAATAGGTGGTGGCAGGTTATTCCACACTTTAGATGCAGCATAACGAAAACTACCTCTAAAAGCTGCTGTACTATGAGGCTGAGTTGAGGTTTGTTGTGAGCACTGTCTTCTGCTGCATTCTCGTCTACTGGTTACCCAACTCAACTTGTTGTATAGGTAGTCTGGTTTTTGGTATTTAACGACACCGAACAGAAGGCAAGCCAGGTGTAGTTTGCGTCTCGATTTCATTTTGAGTGTGAAGTGTCTGTTAAGAAATGGTGTTACATGGCTTCTGGGAGGAATTTTATAACAAAACCGAGCACAAGCGTTTTGAACCCTTTGAATGAGCCGATCTGTACGAGCTAACAGGCGCGGGCCATATACTGTGTCTGCGTATGTCAATCTAGACAAAACCAAAGTATCCACAAGCTGCTCTCGCAGCTTTTCAGATAAATAAGGCCTCATCTTGTATAGAACCTTCAGGCGGTAAAAACAGTTTCGCACTGAGTCAGCTACATGTTTCTCAAAACGAAGGTCGTTATCCATAATGAGACCAAGATTTCGTGCTTCAGACACTCTTTCAATTGGTTCACCCATTAGTTCCAGGTTAAATGTCACGGGAAGTCTAGCTAACTGCTGTCTCGTGCCACATACCATGTATTTAGTTTTTGTTGGGTTTAGTGATAGGCAGTTCTCCTCAGACCAGGCGGCGATTCTACGAAGATCATCGTTAAGGTCTTTAATAGCACGAGCGTAATCGTCTGGTCTAAAGGATATATATAGTTGGACATCGTCGGCGTATATATGGTACTTACATCGCTGAAGGCATTTGACTATATCCGCACAGTACAAAATAAAAATAATTGGACCTAATATTGACCCTTGTGGGACTCCTCTCTCTATAGAAATAAGTGCCGATCTAAGAGCAGTGCCGTCACCCAAACGTAAATCGACAAGTTGCTGCCTATTACTGAGGTAGCTGCGGAACCACTGCGTAGCGCCAGGGTCAAAACCGTAATAATTTAACTTAGATAGCATTAGTGGAATATTTATTGCGTCAAAGGCCCGGGAAAAATCAAGTAAAACAAGTAATGAGCACATTCCTTTATCTTGGGCTGATAGTATATTATCAGTAACGTCTAATAAAGCAGTAGAGGTACTGCGCTGTTTTCTGAAACCAGATTGTAAATCTGGTAATATGTTGTTTTTTTCCAAGAAAAGCGTTAATTGACGGCTGACGACTTTCTCTAATACTTTAGAAAGGCATGGTAAGATGCTTATAGGGCGTAGGTCTTTTAGTTCTGTTGGTGTTGAATTTTTAGGTAAGGGCCTAACAGAGGCAATTTTCCATTGGTCGGGGAACGTAGACGTTTCTATAGAGCGGTTTATTATATTTGTTATAATATTTAGCGTGTGCGGCAGAGTCATATTGAGCATATCCAGGGTAATGTTGTCTAAGCCCTCAGCGTTACTATCAAGGTTGGAGATAATGCGTGAGATATCGTTCTGTTCCACTGGAGTGATTGTGAAAATTGCTTCACCATGTCTATTATTATCATAGTATGTCATAAGTGACATACTTGCTACAGGGTTACCAGGGACTATCATAAAGTTGTTATTAATTAGGTCAGGATCTGTAAAGTGCGACGGAAGGTCTTGTCTAGGTTTATTGGGCGTTAAGGTAGATTTAAGATTTTTCCACAATAACCTTGGAGTTTTAATTTTATTATTAATATTATGCTTAAAGTACGCAACTTTTTCATTATGCAATGAACTTATCACCAAAGATTTTAACTGTTTGTAATATTCTCTTTTAGAGTCTGACTTGGTTTTCCTATAATTATTTAGTGCATTGTCCCGTAAACGCATCATAACTTTAATCGTGTCTGTAATCCAGGGATACGACTTTTCCTTAACAGTACAGGTCTTGATCGGTGCGTGGGCGTCAAATAGGGAAATTATGTGGGAGTTAAAAGCATGTACCATGTCAGTTACATTGTCAAATGTAGAAATATTATCAAGACATGGAAGCAATATATCCGCCTTCAAGCTATCCATGCATACATTTTTAAGTGGCCTAAATTTTATTACATACGGCTTAAACTTGTCACGCTTTACGTGAAATTCGCCAACGATGATAGAATGGCCATTAATTGAGCCAAAAGATTCCACTGATGTATACCTAGGACTTAGGTCAGTACACAGGAGGTCGATGAGAGTTTCACTGGACGCTGTGAAGTGAGTAGGAGATGTGACTAATTGACTGAGACTGAAACTACTCAGAAAGTCCTTAATTTTTTTGGTTTTTATGCCGTTTATATCTAGCAGATTAACATTAAAATCACCAAGTAATATGTAGTGGTCACAATTTCCTATCGAGCTAAGAGAATCCGTTATGGCATCCAGGAAAAGAACAAGGTCAAGCCATGGTGGCCGGTATGCTGTACCTATAGCGATTTTTTTGCTATTTATAGAAAGTGTAAGCCACATTTGCTCGACCGATTCGAACCGGGGATCCGCAGTGCTAGTCCAAGTACGCGCGCTCAGTTCCCGCCGCAGATAAAATCCGACACCCCCACCACGACCCGAGCGCACACTCGCTGGCCGCGGCGTGTGGCGCAGACGATAGCCCGGTACCACCGGAGCGCGCCCCTCCTCCCCCTGTCGTAACCAGGTTTCATTGATGGCCATTACATCAAAACAATACCGGTTGAATGCACCAGTCAGATTATCATGACCTGTACCCAACGACCCCGCATTAAGAAAACCTACTTTAAGAAATTTTTCACCTTTTGGCATCATTATAATAATATAAAATTACTCCGTCATTTAGAAATATCAATATTAATAGTGCACATTCAATAATTGCAATTGTAATTTCATATATTAATAATAGTGTTACTCTAGTTGTACATATAGAATAAATAGTGTGTAGAATAAAATTTATATGGCTAATAGATATGTAAATAGATTGTAAAATGCGGTACATACATAATGGTTTTGTAATATATAGGTGTAGATAAATATAAGAAATGATAAAAAACTGGTCCACGTACAGTTCATTGCGACGCGCCGCGAGACACATTCCTATCGGTATAAAACTCAGCAGATGGTAGCAAAACAAACTTATAAGTAACATTATTTTTGAAATACTCACTATAACTAAACTTACTGTAAACACTATAATCGCAATAAGAAGGTAAAAAGAAACATGCCAAAATAAAATAAAGAGCCTAGGGAGTGCTATTTCCGTCGTAACCCGGTGACGGTCCGAAGATGCGCTGTATGTCAGCCTCACAGCGTATGAGGCAAGCGGCGTCCCCTGGTTTGTTTCGGGCGAGAATACGGCCCCGTTTTGACCAAATAAATTGCCAGCCAAGACGACCGCCAGCCTCCCGAGCGCTCCGAAACAACTCTCGATTCAACTTTGTCAGGCGCTCGTTCACGTAGAAGCGCGCTGCAGGGCCTGGCATATCAAGGTCAGCAGTTGTCATGCCGCGCCGTACTCGTGCTCCCTCCAACAGCTCATCACGCAAGTCGCGGCGCGCAAGGCGCACGACGAGGAAGCGCGGGCGGGTCTCCACCGGCGCCGTCGCCTGTGTTGCGTTGATGCGCCGACCTCCAACACGTTCGGCACTCACTATATCGCGCGCCTTGATTTTAACGCCAATCTTTGACGCAACCAACATTATTGTGTGAACAGGATTTTCCCCGCCGGGCTCTGGTATGTTCGAGATCTGGATGTCATTTGCAAGCAACTCCTGGTCTCGGTCGTTTATGTCACTCCGCAATTGTGCAATTAACTCGTCAACCTCTGACGATACTCGGGGCTGAGCCTGTACCTGCTTGTTTTCAATTAGAGCCACTCTCTCCTCCAAGTTACTCAGCCGATCGTTCGTAGCGCTTAGAGAGGATCTCAGCTCAGACAGGTCATCCCGGAGCAGCTGGAATTCCTTACGCACAGTGCTCAAAAATTCTTCCCTGAACATTTTCAGCTCTGCCCTGAGGACGTCACTGTTAAATTCCTGAGTGACGTCTAGGGTTGTGTTGTTTATAGGGCTGCTATCCATCAGGTTGACGAGGCTTTCTTCCAGCGCACCGGGTGGCCGCCCCCTTACCGGTGTTTCAGCCTGGTTATCCCTGACCAGGTTCTTTTTACACTCCGGACAGTGCCAGGGGGTCCTTATTGAGCCGGTGTTTAGTATCCCCACGCAAGCTCGATGGTAACAAGACCTGCATTGATCACAGTTAGCGGCCCCTGTCGGCGAGAGAAATTTGCCACAACCGCCGCACTTAGCCATAGTTAGAGGTCGGTTGCTGAGGTGATAAGGCAATCGATCGTTCTAAAAGGTACGACGTTGAGTCGACAGATGGCGCTATTTTTAGAAAAACGTTTATGGCAAATTTCGAGGTGGTTATGGTGTGGATAGATACCATAGGTCGACACACAAGCTCGGCGTAAGGTTGCGCACACACTGAGGTTAGGACACTGCCTGCATTCAGTTCACTAATAAAATTCAGTTTATTTCCTTTTTGTTACGGGTACTTATGCACTTTTTGGGAAGCGATAATTGTTTTTAGTGTTTTTAATATTATACACAGCACTTCAGCACTAGATAATAATGTCACTTAGTTGTTGCACATATAAATGTATTTTGACAATAAACTTCTACGAAACAAACTGTTGTAATTTTATTTATAAGCAAGAAGTACACAGAGAGCTTATGGCTGATTCACAAGACGTTACGTCATCCCCTATCGTCATATAGGGGAATCCCTCAACATCTCTGTTCCTTGTATTCGGTTGCTCCATCTTAGACCCTGTCTACGCTTACCATTAGGTGAGACTAGGGTCAAATGCGACCAAATAAAAAAAAAAAACAGCGTTTGCATACCAGCCAGAACCGGAACGATAGAAACTAAGAATGTAAGTAGAAACGAAGGTGCAGTAGCCAATATGGGCATGGATGACGTCATCATCATTAATACTTGTAATGTGAGAATAATGTAGGGTGGTATCGGTTTGGGTTGTAGGTATGTTGCATTATATTAATCGCACCTTCTGCATTTGCATATCGTCACCGGAAAGCCAAAACCACTTAAGCGCCATTTTGGCTAAAATGAGTTATGTATTATATCTTTGGATTGGATATTTTTTCTGCGTCGATTAGTTGGGATTTCGTATTTTATTCTATTATATTACGAAATCCCAACTAATCGACGCAGAAAATAAAACCAATCCGAACATATAACTCATTTTAGCCAAAATGGCACTTAAGTAGTATTTATTGGCTTTCCGGTGACGATATATTTGCGGGCGGGAGGGTGGTACTGCATACTGCATCAAAGCTTAATAGACTAGTTTTGCGGAATTAACACTGTGGCAGCGCGCATCGCATACGCATCACGCTGAGCTCGCCGCTACACTAAGCTAATGAGCAGTGCACCGCCACATATATTTATAACCTCAGCCCTTAAATGGTTCCTTGGATTGTTGTAAGGAGGCGCGCGCCGCGCGCCGCACATCATACGATATTTTCAACTGTGTTCTAATTGGTTGTTTAGTAAATATTACTTGTTACTAAGTTTCACTACTTGTGCCTTGGTAATTTTGTATGTATGTAAGATCCAAATAAATAGTTATTATTCCTTTCTACAACCAACATTGTTTTACTTATAAATTACCTACATACATCGCTAAAACACCAAATATTGTAATTGTATATTTGTAGGGTGATGATGTTATGTATATTAATCGCACCTTCTGCATTTGCATATCGTCACCGGAAAGCTAATACTACTTAAGCGCCATTTTGGCTAAAATGAGTTATGTATTATATCTCTGGATTGGATATTTTTCTGCGTCGTATTTTATTACGAATCCAAAGATATAATATATAACTAATTTTAGCCAAAATGGCGCTTAAGTAGTATTTATTGGCTTTGACGATATATTTGCGGGCAGGAGAGCGGTGCTGCATACTGCATCCAAGCTTAATCAACTAGTTTGGCGAAATTAACACCAAATATTGTAATTGTATATTTGTAGGGTAATATGTTATGTCCTCGAAGTAATAAGTTACCAGTTGGCCAAAAGTCATCTAAATTGGTCGAGTAGTTCACGCGGTACTAAGGTTTATCCAACAACGGATACACGGGTTATTACTACAATTTAGACACTTGTCAAAACGATGTCTAACGTCGAACTCCATACACAAAAGTCCCTGGCCAATCCTACTATACTCCGCCCAGTATAACTTAAACGGCGAAGTAGGGAACTAAATTGAAATATACTGAATTTGACGTATTATCGCGTTTTACTTTCGCAAGCAGCGCCGCTCTGACATGTCAAGTTATACTGGATATACCCTACCCTATTTGACAGTTTTTGTGAACGAGAACTGGCTGAATGAACGGTTCTGCGTCGCGGCGGTTCATTTGTGATTGATGAACGTTTCATTCAATAGAATTGGTCCACAGTATAAAATTACTTAATAAACAGTACTTACCTCTGGCTCTACCTCTATTTCGTGTACCGCAGCACTTGTCGATGGTGGTGGCATCAAGTCCTCCAGCGGCCGACATTCCACACCTCGCTTTGAAGTTTCTGGTACCTGTAACAATAAGTTGAAATTAATAATAATTCAACTAGTCAGAGCGGGGATAGGGCTGCGAGGTGTTTGGCTTTTTACAGTCGTGTCCGGACTGTCCGGCTTTTGACCACCCCACCAAAAGATGCCGATGATTCATAATAACATGTAATTAAGACTACCTACAGGAAGTTTCAAATGAAAAACAATAGCTAATAAATATACAAATAAAAGTAGTCAAAGGTACTCCTTATAACATCGGCTATCTGCCAGTAAGTCCCGTCAAAATCGGTCCAGTCGTTTCGGAGATGAGCCGAAACAGACAGACAAAAATTAAAAAAAAAAATGTTTTATTTTTATACCTATTTTATGTTATACTTTCATATGCATCGAGTAAAAAAGCTGTTATTTAGACAGAACAAACGGACACTTAAATTTTATTTATTTGCATAGTTATAAACTTTTACGGGGTAAGACTTCAGGAGTTGAAAACATTTTTGGTGGATGTCTCATAAATAAAAGTCATTTTTAATAATAGTGCTTTGATAATATAATTGATATGATCCACTATGGTTGTGGGTGGGCTATTCAAAGTCGTCGCAGCTGCATAGTCGCTGACTTCTCCGTCTTCCTGTCTGAACAGCTCGCACAGCTTCGTGCAATATTTTTTTTGGATACGACAGCATGTTAATGTTTTTCTCAGATAATTTCTGACCATTGCAGCAGAATGTTACCTGAAAATAATAATATAGGTAATAAACGAAATTTAATTCCAAGTGTATTCGTCTTCTTCTTCTCTCTGCCCTTATGTCACGCTAGGTGGGGTCGGCACAGCAGGTATTTCGTAAGTCCATGTTGTTAGAGGTTTTGGCTTATTGTTATATGACCGGCCGCCTGCCTGACATCTACCCACCTTGAGAATACTCGTTGCGCCGTCACGCGGGTGACCAAATACAATACTCTTTATTGTAGTCGCCAGCACGTCAAGTTACCCCACTTTGACCTTGAGCGCGTTATGAGCAACTACAGCAGAAGTAGGACTTCTAGTAACCGAAATAGAAGATGATTGATCCGTCACAAAAAAATCACGATTCGTGTTTTTTGACGAACGTGTTTTTAAAAGAAGATACGTGTCCGAAACTTTTCACGATTCGTGATACGGGCTATTAAAAAGCATAGCAGCCGTAAAAAAAAACGAATCGTGAAAACGGACGATTCGGACGAACGGACGACGGCCCCCGAGCCACGGGGGCCCCCAACGTGCGTAAGCAAAAATTAATAAAAACTGTCAGACCTGTCACTATTGTCCATAGAGGCAGAAACTTTAGAAAAACTAAAGTCATCATCAGCTATAAATGATTTAATAAATCAGTTTGCCGAAAAAAGGCAAGGAGAGTGTATATGTATTTAATTTGAATTATTTGTTAAAAATTTGGAATAAGTGACAGATAGATAATTATGATGAATAAATATTTCTTTTAATTTTATGCAATCATTTTTTTTCTTTTGTGAGTAATCTTTACCCTTTCTAAGGGCCCCCAAACAAATTTTTATACGGGGCCCCGCCAAGGCACGCTTCGCCACTGCCATGATCTGGATTAACACATAGGATAGGTTCCTACGGAAACCCGGGTGAATGAAGTGCATTAGTTACTATTGCCGTAGAATCGGAGTTCGTCATCTAAAGATAAATTTAGGCTACGACACTATACACGCGTGCACTCAGTGTCCGACACCGAGTGTCTGTGTGTGTGGACACTCATAAACTCAACCGATTGTCTAAGTGTTCGCAAATCTGGGGTCCGGTGCATGCTTTTGCGAATCCCGCGACCCCGGCCGAACGGTCAGGAGGAGGAACCCCGTTGGTTTTTAGCCGGTAAGAGTCCGGCAGACCCCCTCATCTTCCCCGGGCGAGGGACATCCATGAGGATTTAACAACGAAAAAAAATATAATAAAAAAGTCTTCGCACATACCTACCTCCGGTTTCTGAATTGAGAATTCGGGATAAGCAATACCTACTTATGTAGTATTTGAGTACGGAGTTGTCTAAAAAATGATTTACAGTCAGTCATTTTTTTGACAACTCCGTACTCAAATGTTACTTAAGTATTGCTTATCCCGAATTCTCTATTCAGAAACCGGAGATTAGTGTTGTAGACTAATCTTAAAACTAAGGGTGAGGCCACACGAGCGTAATTTTTTGAGCTGTGAGTCGCGTAAAATAAATCAGCGTAATTTTGTTTAAGGATTTAACAAACTCATTTTGCGTCGCCGTGTGAACGAAACAGGAGTTTTGTATAAAACCGAATGTAGTAGAAATTAAGCGGCTCACAACTCAAAAAATTACGCTCGCCTGGCTTCACCCTAAGTTCACTCGCGTCTAATTAGCGATAAAGAATATACCATGACCTAAAAGAGCCGAAACTTGAGCTCAGAAATACGCAACAAGATCGGTCTTTTAGTTGTTAAGAAATATACTACATAGGAGCGTAACACGTTGCCAAAACAATATATAATTATACGATAAATAAAATGTTACTTACATAAATAAAACTAATAGGTAGGTAAAATTGTAATAACAGACAAATAGAAGCAAATGTAGGTTTTATTAAATATTATTATAAAATATTGTTTTATGTTAGGTAATATGAAATAAAAAAAGTAACTTAAAAAATATATACCTACATAATATACATACAAGGTTAGTCGGAAAGGGGTACTAAGCCGCGGGCCACTTAATGTATCACTGATTATTGTTTTATGGAAAGTCTTCGATCAATTATTGATCGAAAAGGAAGGGTTAAAATTTAAAAATTCGATTAATTTTTTTCCATGCAAAATTATTATTATTATTTTTTTTCAAAAATTCTTCATCCCTGCTTTAGTTATGAATTCAGAAAATGGATTTTATAATCCGTGACCCCAAATATGATGTAAAATGTAAACACGTCTGATCATAGCTGAGGATAGATAGAATTTAACGTATTTTTTATGAAATCTTTGAACAGCTATTTCTCTTGTGCTGACTTTTGGGGAAAGTTGTAGAACAAAAGTTATCCCTTATTATGTGTACTTTAACACCCTTTCGGCTTAGTACCCCCTTTCCGACTAACCTTGTATATGTATTTATAATATTTGGTCGGACCACCTTGCGCATCCAGAACGGCGTCCAGCCTGTCCTTCATGCCGGCCACCATGTTCCAGCAGGTGACTGTGCCTCTGAAATGCTCCCATGTAGTATGTAGGCTTCACGCCGCAAGTTTTCGTCGTTGCGGATTTCTGATGCATCCTAATTGAGAACCATGAGACCCCATAGATTCTCGATTGGGTTTAGGTCAGGATTCTTTGCAGGCCATGGCAGGCAGACGACATCGTCCTGTGCCGCTAACCACTCCTGCGCCACTCTGCAGGTGTGCACGCGGCCGTTATCTTGGCACAAGTAAATAATGCTCTCTGGGTAGTGTAGGCGCACGGTGGGGATCATCACGCCGCGTAAAATATCGACGTACTGATTCCCAGTCACGCGCCCGCTAACCTCCACCAGTTCACCCGGTCCCATTGAGCTCATTCATCCCCAAAAATTGAGAGATATTCTTCCACTTGCCCGATTTCGCAAAGTATTCACCTCCACATAGCGCTCATTGCTGTTGCGCCATAATATTTTTCTTCCGTCCATATCCGACCGGAAACTTTTTTCGTCAACAAAAATGACGATATTGTTTGCTCAGTCAAAATTATAATATTCTAGGCAAAATTTTACTCTTGCCTCCTTCTGCACCTGGTTCTCGAGAGTCTTCTTGGCAAGGCGGCTGGATTTCCTGGCAGGGCGGCTGGATTTCTTGGCAGGGCAGCAGGATGTCCTTGCGGCGTCCTTTAGGCGCCTTCTGACGGTGTCTATTGAAATCTAAAACAAAAGAAAATTTAGTCAATTTCGATACTTACATAAGATTCTTTATTAGGACAAATAGTACGGGCCAACATGTTTTGTCTGATAGAAATACTAAAAGGAATTTATAAGGCGGATGTTAATGGGAACGCCGGTAGAGGACGTCCTAGAAAGACATACATCGATGTTATTGGTGATGTTCTTCACAAAGGTCAGGTGCGTAGTACTCTCAACCGGCGTGCGTGTATGACAAGATGTATGAATGTGGATGAAACGAAAGGGGTGTGTAAGAGTCGTAGCATGTGGCGTTCTATAGTTTCTGCCTACCCCCATGGGAAAAAGGCGTGAGTTTATGTATGTATGTATGTAATACTAATAGCAATAACATTCACTGAGTCCAATACGTCCAGCTGGCGCAATTATTAGGTATCGCTAGAAGGCCAAGGCCGCGCGGCGCGCGTAAAACTATGACTATAAAAAAATGATGAATGAGTTAGGGTAATAAGTGTGATAACAAGGTATACATGGACTCACGCTGTACGAAGTTGAGGTTTTCCTTGTGCTTAACAACGGATCGGCAGTGTGTGCAGCGACTATAGCCGCATCGACTGCCGCCGTCGTGGCTCTCGGGTAGACTTGGCGGTGGTGGGCTTTGATGGTTCCACTTTCTTCCCACCGCCTAATCCAGAAGTAAACAGTTTTTTTCTGGAACGAAACAAATAGCTATAGTTTATTTGCATATTACTACTCAATAGGCAAAGATTATTAATAATTATATGATTCCCTACAACAATTGCTAGCTTATTATTACTAAATGATTTAATAACATACAAACATCACTAAAAAATAGTTATCCTTGCAATGTTTCAACAGACAAAAAGAAAGTGCGTAATTGCGTAGGTATTTACGCTAAAATCCAATCACTAGGCACTTTAAAAAAATAATTGCGCTTGGAACAGCGGGTAGTGTTAAAAAATTACAATATCGGGAACTCATTATGAAAGAACACAAGGAAGATACCTACCTATCCCTTCTGTTTACTTATTTAGAAAATTGACACATTTTTTCAATATTAGCCTTAGTTTATTTTAATTACAGAAATTATAATTACAAAAGATATTACTCACCGTTATGCCCGTCTGCCGACAAATATCTATAACCCGGCATCCACTCGATCGAAGTGCTATTATGCGTTTTCTTTCGACATCCGTCAATTGAGGCGCCATATTATTATTAACTAGCTGTCCTCACGACTCCGCTCGTAGCCTGTTACTCAGTGATAACGTAGCTTTCTAACGGCAAAAGAATTTTTGAAATCGGTCTAGTAGTTTTTAAGTTTATTCGTTACATACAAAAATACAAATCTTTCCTCTTTATAATATTATTATAGATTACAAAAATAACAACACAACACACCACGACTCCACGATATGTAATGAAGTAATGGATAAAGAAACGTGGTGACGAGTGAGGTTTGTTTAATTTCGTTAAAGGTCGGCAAAACTCGGGAGCGCTGGCGTACGCGCAGGGGCCAGGAGGCGTGGCCTATTCCTAGTGAGACATGATTGGCTCCTAATTATTAATATGTCCAACCATTGGGCAATTTTGGAAACGTTGAAAACTCCACCAATCACGCCAAGGCTCCATACCGCGTCGTAGTTATAGATACATGTATAAGGTTTAAGTTGACGTGCTGCCGACTGTATATTATGATACAAGTGTGCTATGTTGGCCATTACACCAAGGGTTGCCACCTTTTTTTTTTGCAGTTATAGTACATTGGTTATTATAGGTAAGAAAAAAAAGTACCTACATGGTATCAAAATAAAGTACAATTTATTTTTCTTTATTATTATGTTTAAAAACATTAATTTTTATTGCTTTTTGCATTTTGTATCAAATTAGTAGTGATGTGGCGCTGGCGAGTGGCGACATCGATTCAGCACCAATCGATAAATTTCATTTAACGAAAAAATACTTACGACTAAACTTTTCAAAATTCCAAAGAAATCAAATCATGCGAAATAAAGTATTTTCGTGTACTTTATTGTTCTCATAAAGTATAGAGTACAATTACCTGAAATAACGTACAATACTTTATTATAAAGTACGGGTGGCAAGCCTAATTACACCCGAAGCGGTGTTGTGCGATAAGGGAGCCGAGAGTGTAACGATCAGTGCACACGCGTTTCATACAACGTTTTAAAACACACTTGCGAAAAACATACAGACTTCAGGTATATAATAATAGTACATTATGATATAACAAGTTAATTTGGTTATTTTGATAAGTATTTGTGAAAAATGACGCGCGATTTCTTTTTTCTCGGGCCGTGCCTGTGTCCGAGTTAGCTATGCGCGTGCAGGTGAAAGACCAAAGGGCAAACAACCTAATATAAAAAAATAACAATATTTTTGTAAACACAAATTAATTAATCTTAAGTGGTTGACAAAAAAATAATAATTCAATGAAATGAAATTTTTATTTATCATATTTTAATTAACAGTTTATTTATTCACAATATATTTTACTATTTTTTAAACATAAAAACAATTTTCTAAGATTAAAAAAAAAGAAGTTAAGTAACATGTACTAATGCGGTAATGTAAAGTAAAAAGCACACGTGTGTAATAAGCTGCATTATGAACCTAAAAGCGGTGCAATAAGAGCCACTTTACGAGCAAGTGTGTTGAAATAGTACATTATGATACAAGTGTGGTATGTTGGTCATTGAACTCGAGGCGATGTAATACGCGCGAGCCGCGGCTGAGCGCGATAAGGGTGCCGAGAGTGTAGTGATCAATGGATTCGCGTTTCATAAGTAGTTTTTCAACACACTTGCGAGGAAAAAGACAGACTTGTATTATTATTAATAATAAATTAATAATAATAAGCTGCCCCGACAGACGTCGTTCTGTCAAAAGTTATTGGCCTGTAGTAGGAAAAGAAAAGTGTTGTTTTTACTATTTTCCACGCAATTTTTATGTTTTTTCTCTCCATAAGAACCTTCCTTGTGCCTTAAGGAATAAATAAAAAATAATAGCCGAATTGGTCGAGCCGTTCTCAAGTTTTGCGCTTAGCAACACATTGGGCGATTCATTTTTATTTATATAGATTAGTGAAAGTACAAGTCTCAAACTGATACCGAACCGTTTTTATTGGCATTTTTACAGTTTGTGTTATGTATGATATTGGTATTATTAATAATTTCATTATTTTCATTTTATTGGGTAAATGTCGGCGATGATGAAATATTTTCATAGGAGTTGGAATGTTGTAAATATAAGGACTCATTAGTGGAAGTAGGAGACACCGAATAACTAGTGTCACAAGAACTAGATTGTCGCGGTTCAGGGCAAAACTTCTATGGCTAGAGTCCACGCTCAAAAATAGAAAAGCCGGACACAGATTCACATTTAGCCGGACAATTTGCCCTAACAGCCTGACACATTGGTTTTTAAAAGAAAGAAAAAATACTATTCTTTTATTTGTGTATTTATTAGGTACTGTTATTAATTTAAGACTTACTCTTCTCTTAATTGTATGTGTGATAATGCGAGTCGCTCGCGCGCTTTCTTTCGGTATCTTTTGGCGTGGTGAGTTGACCAAGAGGCTAACAAAAGCCGGACGGGCCGGACACGACTGCTAAAAGCCGGACACCTACCAACCCTATCTGTGGCTCCATTTTAAATGCACGTGTTATTTTAGCAGTGTAGTTTACCTCGTTCTCCATAGAGTCTTCGACATCAGGTTCCGCGACTGCGTCAGATCGTTCCCCGTCTTTAACGTTAAGGAGCTTTAAGGTTATTAAATTCGCTCCCAAAACAGGCAATGTAGCCGAAGTTCTTCTAAAACTGTGCCCAGTGTAAGTACCAGCATCGGGCAAACCCAAATACTTTGCAATCTCTCTAGGCATGGCACCAAATTTGTTGACACCAATGGGTTGAGCAGTACATTTCCCCTTTTGAAAGTTTTGGAAAAAACGGTCAGTCTTTGCATTTTTTGAACGGAGACCTTGATATTTTTTTACAATTTCATAAAACGGACCGTGGATTGTAAAATATCGTGGAATCTTGTTTTTGGTAATTTTTACGAGAAACGTTTTGCCGTGCGTTTCTACATCCTTCGTTGTAATATCATTAAGCTCTTGACGTCTACAGGCACCGGTAATGCCGAATATTAACGCGACCTGTAAATATATTAAATAGTTAGTTGTAAGAACTTATGTTAGAATAACAATTATATTTATATTTTAAAGCTCAACTGACCTTTGTTGCCAGGTACTGACTATCCGGAGCTTCTTTTAAAAACTTTTTAACGTCGGTTGGTGACAATACTTTAGATTTTCGACTAACATATCCGCCTGAGCGTCTCTTTAGAAACGCCGTCAGGTTGCTATATGTTTTGATATCAATATCATTTTTGGCCTTTACAGTGCTTCTCAACATAGAATAGATACACCAAAGCGACGTGGGCTTGTATTTATTTCCCAGTTCACAGAAGTAATCCAAAAATACATTCTCGGAAAATGACTGGGCTTTTTTGTTTTTTTTCCACTTTATGAAAGTTTCGTAGGCCGCTAGGTATTTATCTCTAGTCTTTGGCATTAATAGGCTAATATCATTCGCGCTTCGTCCCTCGTTTACTTTTTCCGGCGGCGTCAAATCTACGTGTTGCTCTTCTTCGCTACTTGAAGTCGACATTTTTGATAATAATCAACCACACAACGAGAGCGTTTACAAATATTTATCAAAAATGGCGTGTAGGTTTCTGGAGCTTTTTTTTTCCGCGCCGCGCTCGCTATGCGCGCGCAGGTTGGAGCAAAGGCAAAAACAAGTCGACATACAGCCGATATTAAAAATATAATAAAGCGAATGTTTTCGTATTTATAACATAACTTATTGTGAATATATGAATAATTTTATAAAATTAAATGTTTAATAGCATATTTTAATTATTTAACACAGTTTGTTAAAGTTTTAGGCACGGGATTCGTTTATAACGAACACTTGCACTTTACAGTTACACAGTCCACTGAAAACATACAATAATCATAAAATCTCATAGTTCCTGAATCAACAGTACAATAAATTGGCGGGAGAATCGGTGGCTGATGAGATGACACGCCCGCGCACGTCTAGAGTTTTTACTGAACTGGCGTCACTAACGGCCGCGCTGCCGCGGCGTCGGTCGGAAGCGTAGGGACGCAAGCCGCCAAAAAAAGCGACGTTGCCGTCGAGCGACGCGCTAGGCTTGTTATAGGCAATGCGCGGCGTTGCCATTCCACTTAGTGCGCATATTTAAAATACAAACGGTACTAATCAAATGGGTTGCCTGCACAGTTTATTTATTCACAAAAAAGTTTACTTACTGCTTTTTAGGCATAAAAACTCTTTTCTAAGTTTAAAAAAGAAATGTAAAGTAAAAAGCACACGTGTGTAATAAGCTGCATTATGAACCTAAAAGTGGTGCAATAAGAGACACTTTACGAACAAGTGTGTTGAAAAGAATTTATGTGCCTTTAAACAATGTGAACTCATTAAACGAATGCCGTTTAGAACGTTTTAGCAGTGTTTACCTTCTTACAGTGCTTAATTAGTACAATTAACCTTTAAATGGATAAGTTTATCATAAAGCTGGCGCTTAGATTTTTTTAAATTTCACCAGTTTCTCTTTTAAGAGTTATTTCACAAAATTTTAACGCCCGAGTTTAGGTAAAAGATCACAGCATCGTGTATGTTGTGCGTAACTAGTCACACGTACACACGCAAACAGTACAACGCAAGTGTCGAGACGGACTAAACAATCTTGAGCCGTTGTACAGGGTGTAAAAGAAACCATGTAATTCCTTCAAACCTCGTGATGTACTGTTGACATAGATTAACACTGCATTGGATTCAATAAAAAATAAATTACAAGAAGTAAACATGTGTTTTTAAAGTGAGGTATTTTAGCGCCCCGAGTTAAATGACCGCGCGGCGAGCGATAGCCGCGCAATTTGGTTGGGGCGCTAAAATGCCTCACGCTAAGAACACATGTTTACATTTTGTAATTTATTATTTATTCAATCCAAAAGTATCCCGTGCAGGGTTAATCTATGTCAGCAGTACATCACGAGGTTTAAAGGAATTACATGATTACGTTTACACCATGTAATCGTAATGCACCTTGGTTTGAGATTTATGTAAAAGGATAATTTATTTATTCAGTATATTAATCTAATAAAGCTTTCTAGACTAATAAAACAAATGTTATGTAAAGTATAGTATAAATATAATAGAAAAAGAAAAACAGCGCTGAACTTTTTGCTGTGTTCGCTTATATTTATTCATTTACTACAGGAGTATTGAAAATCAATTATATGCCTGCCTAATCGTTCTAAGACAAAAGCAACATTAAAACATAGTTGAGATTGAAATTTAAAGAAATTCAAATAAGTAAGTACCGTAAAACGGGGTTATTTGAAATTCATGGGGTTAATTGGAACGAACAAGGTACAGAAGATTTTTCGATATATATTTATAATATGAATAATTAAATTTTGAATATACAAGGCTAGTCGGAAAGGGGGTACTAAGCCAAAAGGGTGTTAAAGTACCCATAATAAGGGATAACTTTTGTTCTACAACTTTCCGCAAAAGTCAATAAATTTAGAGATATAGCTGTTCAAAGATTTCATTAAAAATACGCTACGCGAACCCTATCATCAGCTGTGTTTACGTTTGAGGTCATATTTTAAATACAAAAAGGCCGACTTTTCCCCTCGCATTTTCGAAGCATTTCTCAGAATTATAGGTAATCGTGACTAAATAAAGCGCAGACACGACGATTCGCAATCGCGTATTATACCTAAAAATGTTTTGCGCCTCAGAGTATTTTCCATTTCTCTGTTAGACCAATTTTATCGGGTTATTTTTGTTAAAAACTGATTCACCTGATATTTTAGTTTCCTGTACCTACCTATCTACCTAGAATATCCGTAATAACAGGCAATGAAGAATCTTCAACTTGGATATCAAAGGTGTTGATCACAAAAGCACGTAATTCCATATGATCTATTCTACACTGAAAACTATCCCGATACATTAGCAGCCTTGCAGTACAATAAGTAAGTTATTATCACAAACAATTCGAATAAAACAAACCGTCAAAAATAAACTTACAGCACGATGTCGCTTCTGCAATAAATCATCATATGACGTCACAATTGCGCCAAAATGTAGTGAAAAAATTGTCAAAGAGATGCCGCCGAGACAGCGCGGCACGCGGCGCGCTTTTGCTTAGACTCTTTTGAATTTCGGCTGCTTGCCGCTTTAGAGGTGGATTCATTACATCGTTTTTTTTGGAAATGCGTGAATATTGTAAGTTTATTGTAAAATGTATGTCAGTCATTTAGTTAGACTAACAAGTTAATGATTATTAAAGTACGTACTAAGCTTGTCTGTTGTATTTCGGCTGCTTGCCGCTTTAGAGGTGGGTTCAATACATTGTTTTTTTGAAAATGCGTGAATATTGTAAGTTTATTGTAAAATGTATGTCAGTCATTTAGTTAGACTATGGAAGATAGGAGTGATAGATGCCGCCACAAGACTAACAAGTTAATGATTATTAACGTACGTACTTAGTTTGTGTGTAGGTACTAAGAAATGTATGCACTAAGTTTTGAAAACACATGAACCCAACGAGATAGATTTATTAATTTGTGGTATCGTATTTCATAACTTTGTTTACATTTTGACATGTAAGATGCTGCTTACAGTTATGGAGTACAAAAGAAAAACATTGCGACCATTTGAGGTTTCATCCTCTCAAACTTAAAGTAAACCAGTTTCATCAGCTTCCTATTGCTAACCCAAGACCCAACGCTTATGTGTGTTCGAATCCCGTATGACGTAGGGGTAGATCCCAAAAAGTTACTAAATTCGAATCAGTTGTTAAATTCTCCGGGATTTAATTTAGGGGATTAACATTGCGCATCTCTAAAATGCAATGTTAGCCTAAACATTTTATTTCCGTTATTTATTATTCTAAGATTTTTTAGTCGCTAGCAACGCTTCCCGGGAAACAGTCGAAGTTTTGATTGTTTACGCGAGTCGTGGTATTATTTCTTGTTGTTTCTAAAATATCGACTGAGTACGTATAGGGATAGGTACGAAGTATTACGACATGGTGATGTTCATTGGTTGTTGTGAAGGTGTGCTCTTGGCGGGCCGTGATTTGTACCGTGATGATTGTACTCGTCCTCCCTTTGATCGAGTTCGAGGACTGTGTTCCAGTACGACGGGCCGCGTGGCGCTCCGGCTCATTATGCTCGCAGCAGCAGCTGCAGAGCGTACTGGGATGAGCGATTCCCCGTGTGGATCGGTCGTGGCGATCCTGTAGCCAGACCTCGCTCACCGGACTTGACTCCGCTGGACTTTTGCTTGTGGAGTCACGTTAAGGATAATTATTATTGTTTACGCTGACGAACAATGAAGACTAGATGCGGCTAAGAGTAGCATCTCCGTTTGAGAGCATCATGAGCAATCCGTAGATGTTATGGTAGATAACGCGATCGCATTCGTAGGTACATCGGCGCGCGACCTTGTAAATCGAGCGATAAGTGTGGCAGATTGAACCTTTTTTGTAGCGGTGGAGATCCATTTGTGGTGGCTATGCCTTGAAACAGTGATATCAAGTGCTTCTTGTGTTTCAATTCGAAATTAACCTTTCTTGTAGTGTCCGTGGTGATAGATTAATTAAGTGTTAACATAAGTACATAAAACTGGTGATTGTTTCATTCGTAGGTAGGTTACCTACGTACATACAGTAGTAGTTAATAAACAAAAGTGCTTCTTGTGTTTTTAAGTACCTATTTGATATTAAGACGACACGTGTGTGACGTTTTCGTTGGCCGAGAACAGCGTCAACATCAGAAATGGTAAGTTCCTAGATGATAATGATATGTTCCGACACACGACACACACCCTCATACACAGTACCATAGTAACCTACGATTTCGGCGCCGGCGGCGCGGCGTTCGTAGGCACCTACCGGTGCTTTGTGTTTTACCGCCGAGCGGCTAGGCACCGACGACCACGTGCGCGGCCATTTTTGAATAGATAAAAAAGTCAGGATTGTGGAGTTTTTGAAATAAATAATATTTATTTACTTTTGTATAGAAATAAAAATATGCGTATTTAGAAATTTTAATACCTGCAATAAAACAGTCATCAGTGATACTATAAGTGGCTTTCGGGTTAGTACCCCCTTTCCGACTAACCTTGTATATATAATAAGTAATATACAATTTTATTGAAGTGGTAAATATGTATAAGAAGTACGTTCCATAACTGAATTCCAATTAACCCCATGAATTTCAAATAGCCCCGTTTTACCGGTATTAAAAATATTTAAGATCGAGTCTGAAAGTTCCATTGATTCGTCAAGTCCAGGGTCTAATGCAACAGGTTCTTTTTCAGAAATAATTAAGAAAGCATAAAATTGTTACTAAAACATACAATTTCCGCTGTCGAATCAGACTTTCCACTTGTACCCGGCACGGCGTCTCTTCTAAAAGTACTATCTTCCTGTACTCGATTTACGCGATTTTTCATTCTAAAATGAAAACAAAATAGCTGTCAAATTTCGACACCTACAAATAAATTAACTTGTTACTCAATAATAATTATATAATTATTAAAGTCGCCAATACAACCCTCTAAGCTCATTTAATATCACTGAATTACTTTTTTATGAAATAGTCATAGAACGGGGTAAGGTGGGCGGCGTTAGAAAATTTGAATTTCGCGGGCTACCCTGGCACTTCCACCTTAAGTGATCGATAACTGTGTATATGAATTGCAAATAAAAATAATATCTACCTCGCTTCTGTTGCTTTTTTTAAGGATGCAGAATTTTTAATTTTCCTTTTTCTGACACAATGGTATACACGATCCTTACGCCCCATTGCTAAAAGTAATAAAACAAACATAATAATTATTCTACAAACTACTAAAATCATACTTTACTTGATAATAATTGAAATTCTTACCTTATCAAAAAAATACAAAGAGTATCAAAATGTTGTAGTCGTACTATAACAAAGCGTACACAATAGATGCGCTCGAAAATCGGTGCGCGGGAAAAAATTACAGGTCCTACGTCGACGGGCGCTCGTGCCATACTAACCTTTATTCCAATTTAGAGTTATGTTAAAAATTATATTATGTCTGATTAATAGAATTGATTTTAATAAAATTTTGGAATTCGTTTAGTAAAAGATAATAGTTTATTTTTACATGATTTTTTTGATGTTATTACGCTTTATTCATACCAAAAAATCACGATAAAATAGCGATATAAAACGTAAAAATTGACCTAGGACTTTGTTTTTTTACTAATTAATGTTATTAATTATCGATATTCTAGTAAGAAGTGTGTCAACAAAACTATATGTCTGATGCTTTATGTATTTTTTTCAGTGAAATTTATAAATATTAATGATAGATATAGGAGTCTGAAATTGACTCTGCGATGATTTTTCAGTTAACTAGTTGTGGGAGATTAATCACTACATAGTAAACAAATAAGTTTTTGTAAATGTGTTACATGAAGTACCTATCAATACGAAAGACTAATCTATTTTTAACATGTATTCAAAAATGCTAGAGTATTATCTAAGATTGTAAATTAGGCGATTAAAGTCTTAGATATTTGCGCGAAAACGTGAAATGGCTCTTAAGTCTAATATATAAAATTGAATCCCTATTTCGCTTGGTCACGCCATAACTTGAGAACGACTTTACCGATTGAGGTCATATTTATAATAAATTATTTGTTTTATTGAGACGATGGTTCGTAGTTATGCTGGGATCCGATAGGTGGCGCTGTTGTCAAATTATTTACGCGGGCACAGCCGAGGGAGAACAGCTAGTAATATAATAATTTAAATGACCGCGCGGCGAGCGATAGTCGCGCAATTCGCTCGGGGCGCTAAATTGCCTCACGTTATGAACACAATCATGTTTACGTATTGGATTTTTTTATTGAATCCAAAATTATCCATTGCAGGTTTAATCTATGTCAGCAGTACATCACGAGGTTTAAAGGAATTGCACGATTTCGTTTACACCCTGTAGTTATTATAATGTAGAAAAACAAAAACCTTGTAATTTGTATTGTTAACTTTTAATTACTAGAATAGAATATTGGTTTATTGTAGGTAGGTACATAAAATATAGGTGTAAACGAAAATATATTGATCTTTATAGAATCTACCTACCTTAAATTAATAAGTTACTGAAACTACGGTTCGGCCACCCACGAGAACATTCCCAAGGAGAGTTGATGACAGGCAGGTAGCCGATCGTAATAGTCAAAACTCGTGCAACCAGCGTGAACATTAGGGTATATTGAGAAATGCTGCGCCGACCCTACAGCAATAAATAATTTACCTATAACAAAAACTTATTTTAAGAAATAAAACGATTACCATCGCAAAATACCTGTTACGCATTCTTTTATACTTTCTTAAAGAATCTAGCCCAATTTCTAAATCAATGCCATCCAGTGGTAATATTTTAAATCAAGAAATACATAAATGTGTGTGTATAAACTAGGGTTGCCACCCGTACTTTATAATAAAGTATTGTACGTTATTTCGGGTAATTGTACTCTATATTTTATGAGAACAAAAAAGTACACGAAAATACTTTATTTCGCATGATTTGATTTCTTTGGGATTTTGAAAAGTTTAGTCATACCTAAGTATTTTTTCGTTAAACGAAATTTATCGATTGGTGCTAAATCGATGTCGCCACTCGCCAGGGCCACATCACTACTAATTTGATACAAACTGCAAAAAGCAATAAAAATGTTTTTAAACATAATACTAAAGAAAAATAAATTGTACCTTATTTTGATACCATGTACTTTTTTTGCTTACCTATAATAACCAATGTACTTTTACCTGCAAAAAAAAAGGTGGCAACCCGTAGTATAAACTGTTAATATGCTTGCATTCCCTCTGTCAAAGGATGTAAGAATATTGTATAAAGTAGTGAAGAAAGGACTTAGATAATAAGCTATTGTTTTGTACCGATGAGGGTTACATAAATCAGTCTATGACTAAACCCTCAATAAATAAATAATGTTTTTAAAAAAAACTGTTGGATACCTTAGCGTGTCGTGGCCCTAGACTAACGACGTTCCTAAGACTAACGACGACACGTTTAGTGCAGTGGCCGAGCGATCGGCTTCTGCGCGCCGGGACGTGGGTTCGATTCCCGCACGGAACAAATATTTGTATGGCTTACAGATAGTTGTTCCGGGTCTGGATGTTTGTGCGTGTGAAGATTTGTGTTTACAAACGCACCCACGATACTGGAGAAATCCTAATGTGGGGTAACGTTCTTTTTTAACCTTTTGAACGCCAAAGCATAAACGCATCGGCGTACCCTCCACGCCAAGGTAACTATAATCCCATCGTTTTTGTCACATATTTGTGACATGTGACAATGGCATCCAAAAGGTTAAAAAAAAGAAAAAAAAAGTAATGCTCCATATTTACATAAAACAAAAAATTGTGGAAAATGTGACTAAAACGCCATCTAGCGGAGAAATTGCCGGAAGGGACCCATTGGTATCGCCTAAAGCTGGGTTCAGATATCGCACCCTTAGTAATGTAAGGGCACAACTCAAAAATATCAACTTTTGGGAAAACGTGTTAAAAGATTCAAGGAACCCGATGTTTTCACAGTATTTTTTACAGTATAATTACAGTATTTGCTTTAATATTGTCTTTTTACTCTTTCTGTGAAAGCCAAGTGGTAAAACAGTTGATATTGAGACCATCTAACACAGAAACTCAAAAACTCAATATTTCGAGTTGTGCCCTTACATTACTAAGGGTGCGAATTATGTTCTTTTGTCCGTACCCTACCTCCGTTTCGTATCAGCGTCGTGATTCAATAACTGAGGACGCAAAGCCGCCCCTAAAGCAAAACCACCTGACCAAACCATTTGTCGCCTATCAACGGGACGAAAAAACCGACACGCGATGGATCGGAGCGTACCTGTTACGTATCAAGACGCCGTACCACCGTACCGTCACAAAACAGATAGGTACAGAAGTCAATCTACATACAAGTGCGCTCGAGCAACGCACACATAGACACTGCTCACGGACACGATATCTCGGACCGTTTGGGACTAGAGCGCGAGTGAGTGCGAGCGCGAGTGCCATGCGCTTGAGAGAGATAGATATATAGATAGAGCGACCGCCGAGCGTAGGTATGAAAAGTGAAGTACATACATGTGATTGACTTCTGTACCTATCTGTTTTGTGTCCAAACTAACGTTCTTGGATTGCGATGCTGATACGAAACGGAGGTAGGGTACGGAAAAAAGAACATATTTGGACCCAGCTTTAACTTTACAATACTAAGTAAAATTTCATTAGCTAGAATTAAAAATCGATACGAATATTATAAAGCTGAAGAGTTTGTTTGTTTGTTAGAACGCGCTAATCTCGGGAACTACTGGTTGGAATTGGAAAACTATTTTTGTGTTGGATAGTCCATTTATCGAGGAAGGTTAAAGGCTATATAACATCACGCTACGACCAATAGGAGCGGAGCATAAATGAAAAATGTTGCAAAAACGGGAAAAATGTCCACCCGTGCGAAGCCGGGACGGGCCGCTAGTAATAATAATAAAGTTGTTGTACCGATAGTTGTTTCGCAATGGTTTAATAGACAAGAGCCTCGACCAACATCTGACGAGGCTCTCGTTGGGCGGCTTGATCAAGGGCCTGATACAGAAAACGGTACTTCTGGACACGGCGCGTATTGTTAGCAAGTTCCTCTCTGAGGCCCTGACCACCGGTAGCTTGGACCCTGTTCCCGATGCCGGTGGGCTACTATTTTTCATAGAAATGTTTTATAATGTAATTTATATGTATACTAGCGGACCCGGCAGACGACGTCCTGCCCGGAAAAGCAGCGCCACCTACCGGGTCCAATTGTGAATCTAAACCATCCAGGGCGCCACCCAAACGCATACGAAAAATTCATTCAAATCGGTCCAGCCGTTTAGGAGGAGTTCAGTGACATACACACGTACAGTCTAATTATATAATATAAAGATTTTTAAATGTTATTTATAGGTATGTATATTGAATGAATAAAGGGAATAAGTAAATAATAATTTATTAAAAACACAGCTATACAAGTAACGTAAGGAATCTTAATAACTAATGACACAATAAGGCAATTTAGAAAGTCACCATTGGCACAAAACAGATAGGTACAGAAGTCAATCACATGTATGTACTTCACTTTTCATACCTACGCTCGGCGGTCGCTCTATCTGTACAAGGTTAGTATGAAAGGGGGTACTAAGCCGAAAGGGTGTTAAAGTACCCATAATAAGGGATAACTTTTGTTCTACAACTTTCCCCAAAACTCGATAGTTTAAGAGAAATAGCTTTTCAAAGATTTCGTAAAAAATATGCTAAAATCTATCCGTCCATAGCTATGATCAGCTGTTTTTACAATTTAGGTCATATTTGGGGTCACGGATTAGAAAATTAATTTTCTGAATTTTTAACTAAAGCAGGAATGTTTTTTTTTTAATAAACTAAAATAAAAATATTTTTGCATGCTAATAAAAATTATCGAATTTTGAAATTTTAACACTTGCTTTAAAATGGTCATCAGTGATACTTTACGTGGCCCGCGGCTTAGTACCCCCTTTCCGACTAACCTTGTATATCTATCTCTCTCAAGCGCATGGCACTCGCGATCGCACTCACTCGCACACTAGTCCCAAACAGTCCGAGATATCGTGTCCGTGAGCAGTGTCTATTTGTGTGCGTTGTTCGAGCGCACTTGTATGTAGATTGACTTCTGTACCTATCTGCTTTGTGCCATTGGTGTCAATTCTGTGGTGCACTTTGACAGGACTAAACTAAGGATGTTGGTCTCGTTCTGTTTCAATAGAAAAAGAAAGTGACAGTTGCGTTTAGTCTAATTTATTACTGTCAAAATGTGCTATAGAATCGACATGATTATCTGCTGTCTCTCAAACTAAGGAAAAAATCTGTATTTTGAGAGACAGTGTTTTGCTATTTCAAGGCAGAACCCGTGTACGACAGTTTATCGATAACGTAACAATTTCCCATCACATAACATCATACATACATACATACATAATAACATCACGCCTGTATTCCCCGAAGGGTTGGGCAGAGTTGTATAGTAACACCCTTATTTCACCGTTATGTTTAAGTCCCATGTAATAGGGGACGAGCCTATTACCATCCAACGGGCACAAAAAGCTCCGGGCTGCTACTAAGTAATTCTACACGGGAAAACCCAATAACACTGCCCGACCTGGGGATTGAACCCAGGACCTCACGATCAGCAGTCGCACTTGCCACCACAAGACCACACGGCATAACATAATAATCATATAATGTAACACAATTAACGCACATCTTGAGAGTAGTTTGTTCAGAAACGTTTACTGAATCGATTTCTATCATTTTTAGTATAGGTAATTTTTTATCCCAAAATAATGAAAACTACGGAAATTAGTCACATTACCCCTGTACAGTTAAAACAAACCGAAATGGACCGTAAATCAAGGCAAAAAGACTTTTAAAAGTGCATTTTTATTTGTATTAATACAAATTCCGTCATTCAATACAAAATAAAGAAAATAAATCTTATTTCAAGACGTTAATTTAGTAAATAACAATGCATATACATGTTAAACTAAAATTTCAGTGTTGTATTATGATTATAACATAATATTCTAATTGGGGTGTTTGAGGGTGTGCGTTAATTACGTTACATGTTGTATAGACAACGGCGAAATGAGGGTGTTACTATACACCTCTACCTAACCCTTCAGCGAATTCTGGCGTGATGTTAGGTTATGTATTTCAACTTCATTGCATGGTTCTAGTGCGATTGGCTTTGATGAACTGCGCACGGATGACAAATCGATGGCAGCAAAGTAAAAGAAGACATCGACAAAATCGCAATTTTACAGGAGACCACATTTAGTAATTAAACTTTTTAACAAAAATAAAACCGACTTGAAATTGTCTATCTCCGAAGTTCTTCATCGGATCTTCACCAAATTTAAATGGGACCACTTCGAAAGAATACTCTTTCAAACAAATAAAGAATCATTAAAATCGGTTCACAATTAGCAAAGATATCGCGGAAAACCCTACAAAAAAAACATACATTCGAATTGAAAACCTCCTCCTTTTCTGGAAGTCGGTTAAAAAACACAGGCCATTTGGCTGCGATGTTTCTTAGAAATCGAGTGCAGATGTCTTCATTTACATGCCAGAGTTTCTTCATTATTTTGAAATGATTTTAATACAGACTTGAAGATAGGGTTGATTTAAGCTCGTTTTTGTAAAAAAAGCATTTAGGTAAAAATGTAGATGTCCGTGTCTACTTTGCTGCCATCAAAATGCAAAGTTACCTTTCCGAGTCCTAGTTTTGTGACGAGTTTTTGTCTCTGCTTTTCTGATTCTAGACTCTTCTCAGTCCAGCTAAACTGGCTAGGTATAGCATCCTTCTTGAGTCTAGGCTTTGCTGTAAAATTAACAAAAACTCAGTTTAAAACTAATTTGAGGTTATGTTGGAGTTAGGTAAGTAAATGTTAAGTCTCTAGATTGCTGTTTATTAATATACAGTGGAAACTCGATTAAACGGACTAATTTTATTGTTGTCGTTAGGCATTCGGATAATCGAAAATCCGGATAATCGAATGTATGAAGAAAAGCGGGTTTTGTGCGTATGTAGTACATAGGGTTGCCACCTTTTTTTTGCAGGTAAAAGTACATTGGTTATTATAGGTAAGCAAAAAAAAGTACATGGTATCAAAATAAAGTACAATTTATTTTTCTTTATTATTATGTTTAAAAACATATTTTTATTGCTTTTTGCAGTTTTGTATCAAATTAGTAGTGATGTGGCCCTGGCGAGTGGCGACATCGATTTAGCACCAATCGATAAATTTCGTTTAACGAAAAAATACTTAGGTATGACTAAACTTTTCAAAATCCCAAAGAATCAAATCATGCGAAATATAGTATTTTCGTGTACTTTTTTGTTCTCATAAAGTATAGAGTACAATTACCTGAAATAACGTACAATACTTTATTATAAAGTACGGGTGGCAACCCTAGTAATACATAATGTTATATTAAAATCAATGTTTATTAAGAGATACATTTTTTAACATACGATGTATGCACTTATTTATGTACCTACTTAAATATTTTCTTAGATTACATACATTATGTACTAAAATACCACATTTAAAATGCTGCATCTACATTAGCTGACATTTTTTCACCTTGTATTTCCAATTCACGAATTGCATGACGAGATTTAAATCTGTGCAACCATCCGGTACTTGCCACAAACGATTCGTCGCCACCAAATTTTTTATTCAACTGTAATGCTTTTTCACAGAGCAAAGGACCAGACATCGGTTGTCCAGTCGATCGTTGTTGTAAAAACCAACAATACAAAGCGTCTTCTAAAAGTTCATTTTTCGGTTTTTTCATCATTTTCCGACGTTCACTCCCGTCTTCACTATCTAATTTGCAGGTGTACAACAAAATTGAATTGGTATTCTTCTTTATGTCACTTATCGTGGATTTACCTACACCATACTTATCAGCCAAATTACGAGCGGTTTCTCCATTTTTTAATGAATCAATAATATTTATTTTGTCTTTAAGCGATAACACCACTTTCTTACGCTTTGACATTTTTAAATATGTAGACGTGACACGCGCGTCAGAGCGGAGTAACAACTGCTGACTAACTAAAACAATAAAGAAACGCGTGGGGCAGCGATCCCGCGGGGCACGGGCGGGGTAATATCGACACGTTCATGCTTGCATAAATTCGACTTGTAGGTATTTAACCACTCGCGCGTCATCGCGACAAGCGCGGTAGGTCGTTGACCGTCCGCGAATCCGTATAACTGAAGGCCGGATAATCGAGTTTCTACTGTATACCAATTAGTGTAAATAATACACACTACTTACGATTTTCCACAACAGAATCCAGTGGCATTACGTAATCTGTTTGAACAAAATGTTTATTGCAAATACGTGAATTTATTGTTGGCACATATTTATCTCTTCTTATAGCTACAATCCACTTTTTTCTCATCTCATTGTCTTTGGGAAACCTGTGTCCTGAGGTTCTTGACGAGCACAAAGGCACAACACAACACTGAGGCATTATAATTTCACAAAATAAACACCACACGACCACACTGAGTAGTTACTTAGAAATAAACAAGAGTTTGACAGATGGCACAACCTCCAACATCACTAGCGCCATCTACTTTGAACGTTTGACGTTAGCTGTCATTTTTATGTGATATATCTAGATATGAATAAATTATAATTATGATAACATAACATCACGCCTGTATTCCCCGAAGGGTTGGGTAGAAGTGTATAGAAACACACCCTCATTACGCCGTTATGTTTAGGTCCCATGTAATAGGGGGCGAGCCTATTGCCATCATCGTTGCACAAATCCCAACACCTGGCTACTACTGCGGAATTCCACACGGAAAAACCCAATAACATTGCCCGACCTGTGGATCCAACCCAAGACCTCATGCTCAGCAGTCGCGCTTGCGACTACTAGACCAACGAGGTAGTTTCGAACGAGTAATTATATTATCTTTAATATTATACCATGACATCCTCACAGTTGTTATTCGCGATTCATAAAATAAATGGTAAGTATCAAAAAACATTGATACTTGTAGAAATACAGCGTCCTATAAACTATGGAAAGTTGGTCATAGTCCGGGAGCTGAAGACATTTTTCTAGGGTACCTCTAACGTATGCATCACATGAAATAAATACATACCTACTTAAAAAAAAACCGTGTGTGCGAATGGGATAATTATGTACTTATTTTAAAGTTAGGTCACAAAACAGATAGGTACAGAAGTCAATCACATGTATGTACTTCACTTTTCATACCTACGCTCGGCGGTCGCTCTATCCATATATCTATCTCTCTCAAGCGCATGGCACTCGCGCTCGCACTCACTCGCACTCTAGTCCCAAACAATCGGAGATATCGTGTCCGTGAGCAGTGTCTATGTGTGCGTTGTTCGAGCGCACTTGTATGTAGATTGACTTGTGTACCTATCTGTTTTGTGGTTAGGTTAACTTTGGTTTAGCTTAATGTATTGGCATAATAATAACAAATAATTCATCTATTTACATATTTGATACATTTTTAAATATTTCTATAAAAAATATAAAAAAAACATTTAAAAATATAAAAAATAGTAGCCCACCGGTATCGGGAACAGGGTCCAAGCTACCGGTGGTCAGGGCCTCAAAGAGAGGAACTTCCTAACAATACGTGCCGTGTCCAGAAGTACCGCTTTCTGTATCAGGCCCTTGACCCAGCTGCCCAACGCGAGCCTCGTCAGATGTTGGTCGAGGCTCTTGGCTATTAAGCCATTGGCCGTCACGACTATCGGCACAATGACTGCTGAGTCAACTTATTACTTATACAAATAATTCGAGATTATTATTGTTAAGGCCCTACAGTATTGGTTTGAAAGTAAGTAAAGTAATTAAATTATTTATTCACCAGAAACTTAACCTGAATGGGTAAATATAATAAATAATTACGCTTGAACCAAAATAAAGTTTATTTTTAAAGTTAGATATAGTCTTTTAAAATTTCTAATTTATTCCGTTTATTCATTTTTACACATATTAATTACATTTTTAAATATTTCTATAAAAAATATAAAAAAAACATTTAAAAATATAAAAAATAGTAGTCCACCGGCATCGGGAACAGGGTCCAAACTGCCGGCAGTCAGGGCTCCAGAGAAAGGAACCTCCTCACTATGCATGCCGTGTCTAGGAGTACTGCTCTCTGTATCAAGCCCTTGATCCAGCCACCCAACGAGAGCCTCATGAGGTGTTTATCGAGGCTCTTGGCTCTAATTTATTTATTATTAAGTATTACTTACTTAATAATAAACTTACTATAGCACAAAAAAGGAATAAAATAATTACCATATTACAAATTAACAGTTTCAGAAGTCGGTGCTAATCCACGCTGAACCAAATTGAAGGCACCGACTTCTGAAACTGTTAATTTGTAATATGGTAATTATTTTATTCCTTTTTTCGGTTTTTTGAAGTCAGTTTTATTTTTGTTATAAAATATTTTTTATTTTTTTCATTTTAGTGGCCTTAAATAAAAAGTGGTTGGACCTACTAAAGACACTCCTCGTAACATAATCACATTATGCGTACATTGAGGAGTCAGATCTTCACCAAATTTAAATGGGACCATTTCGAAAGAATACTCTGTCAATTAAAATTTTTTTTTTCAAATCTATTCATAAATGAGGGTATAGTGAGGTAACAAACATTTTAAAAAAAACAGCCGAATTGAGAACCTGCTCCTTTTTTTTGGAAGTCTGTTAAAAAGTGAAATTTTAATGCGATTGGAAACTTGCGACAAAGAGATCCGAGATCCGATTTGTTCATGCATCAGAGAAGGAGAGCGATACACTAGTAAATACTGAGCAATGTTTTGGAGCAAGACGCGGTACATTTGAAAAAATAACAATTATACAGGGTGTAAACGAAATCATATAATTCCTTCAAACCTCGTGATGTACTGCTGACATAGATTAACCGTGCAAGGGATTATTATGGACTCAAAAAAAAAATTACAAGAAGTAAACATGCGTTCTTAACGTGAGGCATTTTAGCGCCCCAAAATTAAATGACCGCGCGGCGAGCGATAGCCGCGCAATTTGCTCTAGGCTCTAAAATGCCTTACGTTAAGAACACTTTTTTTTTATTGAATTCAAAATATTCCGTTCGGGATTAATCTATGTCAGCAGTACATCACAAGGTTTGAAGGAATTAAATGATTTCGTTTACACCCTGTATATGGCATTACAGTAGGTATACATATAGATGTTCTTCTAAATAAAAATATTATTTTGGCTTCCTTTTTTAACAAAAATTATTTAAAAAAAAACGAACGAATGTAGAAAATTCAAAAAACCATAGATGAAAGGCTTTTTGCTTTTTTTTTAATTGAGTCTAATTTAATCAACGTTCGTATTTCATAATTTTCAGTGTTATATTCTTTCATTATAAATTAATGATAGAAGTTATATTTATTATTATTAATAATTTAGTAGAATCATATATTATGTAGGTACTTACTGAAGTTTCCGTACAAAAAAATCTAAATTCTTCGTTGTATTTATTTCCCAAAACAGTCACTTTTTTATAGCACGCGGTATGGTAACCAACAAAATCGAGTGATGCTTTAGTTAGCTCAACCTCACTGTACTTAAAGTTCTTTTTTTTACGAAAAGCTAACTTCAGTGAACAATTATTGAAAGTATTATAGTTAAAATCAATTAAGGAATCATCAGAGTCGCACAAAAAACACTTTTTAACCATTTTTATCACGATACGTAGTGGCACTTGTTCTCAATGTTAATATTTTAGGTTAACTGCTTCAAATTATTGCTCAATATTTACTACTTATCGCTCTCCTGCTCTATTGCATGAACAAATAGCATGCGTAGTCTCTTTCAGCCGCGCGCAGCTGCAATGCTGCGTCCTCTTCTATCGCAAGGGATACTTAGCTCTGAACTCTTTGTCGCAAGTTTCCATTAGCAATAAAATTTCACATTTTAAAATTCGAAAACCGTCATTCAAACCGGTTTTTTTGCAGACAACCTTATATCATCGTGTTCGTAATGAAATAGCGCTTATTTTAATATGATATTTATTTAATTAATAAATAAGTGAAAATAGCTAGTATCAACATACCTGTTTTTACCTGCCAACCAAGTAGTTGCGCCAGGAAAAAATAGACAACCCAACGTTTGCATATTCTACAGGGTGTAAACGAAATCATGTAATTCCTTCAAACCTCGTGATGTACTGCTGACATAGGTTAAACTTGCTTAGATATTTTTGGATTAAATTAATTTTATTTTACTAAAAGTAAACATGTGTTCTTAAATTGAGGCATTTTAGCGCTCCAAGCGAATTGCGCAGCTATCGCTCGCCGCGCGGTCATTTAACTCGGAGCGCTAAAATGCCTAACTTTAAGAACACATGTTTGCTTGTTAGAATTATTTTTTTATTGAATCTAAAAGTATCCTGTGCAGTTTTAATTTATGTCAGCAGTTTATTTTATTTTTCTGGTTTGGCTTTAATTTATTTAATAACTATGTATATAATTTTATTGACTATTCCACACACACACACGTAACACATAAGTTTATAATAAACTATTTATTGCTTTTGTTTAGTAGTATTCAAATTTAATATTGTACGTAACATGTTTATTTATTTATTTGTGTCGTTATTGCCCGTGGCGTCGCTATGGTCCTATCTGAAAACCAGCGTTGCGACATTTTGTTTTTTTTCTAAATGTCGCAGCATTATGCTGAGATAGGAGCCCTTTTTGGCCTCGTGCAGGTAGTCTAAATTCTTATTCTTTCTTTTTTTATATTGTTTTTTTTTCTGTAACTGCCTGTGTGAGTCCAGAATAAATAATTTTCTTTCTTTCTTTCTTTCAGTTCATCACAAGGTTTTAAGGAATTCCATGATTTAGTTTACACCCTGTATAGGCTTCATATTTTCGATTGGTATTTTCATTCGTTAATATTAAACTCATGTGTGCAATATTAAATTAAATACATTTTTCAATTCTTTATTAATTATAGCCTGGCTATGAATTTTTTAGCCAACCCACTCGCGATGTATTTTGTAACATACTAAAGGAGAATGGGATTTTTGGTCTAGCCCTCCCCTAGCAATGAGTGATCAATCAATAGAAAGGTAAATAAGTAGAACATTGAAGTGGGACTGTGGGTGACACAGAACACGTAACTTTGACGACACGTTTGGTGCAGTGGCTAAGCGATTGGCTTCTGCGCTGCGGGTCATGGGTTCGATTCCCGCACGGAACAAATATTTGTATGGCCTACAGATAGTTGTTCCGGGACTGGGTGTTTGTGCATGTGAAGATTTGTATCTGTAAACGCACCCACGATACAGGAGAAATCCTAGTGTGGGGCAACGTTTTAAAAAAAAAAAAAAAAACTAACAATGATTAACATGATTGAAGTCGAGGTTGTCGAGTTTCCGACTAGTCAAATTCCATGAGAACAAATAAATGCAAAATCTATTTTCCTCCGCTTCCTAAAAAAATATTTTCATTAAAGCATGGATTATTATAAGTAGGTGAACCAATTAAACCATATCCCATCAAAGGTCGCGATACTTTATAGTCAGGCCATAGTATGTATGGACCGTGGCCGACGTTCTTTGTATGGAAATTTTAATTCAAATAAATTTGACAGTTCTTATTTACGTCTGTCTCTTTCTTATTGTATCAGAGTGAAAAGGATGGCATTCAGCATTGGCTTCAATTAAGTTTACTTTGTGGATAACAGAATCGGGGCCAATGAAGATAAAAGTGACAATTATAATGACATACCATGTGCAGAGTTTTCCGGGGGTTTTCTGGAGATATTGGTTTTTGTTTTCTGTTTCTACTAGGTGTGGTTACCAATTCACTTGTGCATGGCTGGTTCTGTTGCCTCATGCATTCTGAGATAGTGGAAGCTACTGCAAGTGAGGTGGATGTAATCACACTTATTGTTTTTTCCGACTGTTCTAATGAAACTCCAGGAGCCTGTAATAAAAATTATGACATTAGCAAGTATGTGTATAGCCGGTGTAATTATATTTTAACTAGCGGCCCGTCCCGGCTTCGCACGGGTGGACATTTTTCCCGTTTTCGCAATATTTTTCATTTATGCTCCGCTCCTATTGGTCGTAGCCCGATGTTATGTTATGTTGCCTATAACCTTCCTCGATAAATGGACTATCCAACACAAAAATAATTTTTCAATTCCAACCAGTAGTTCCTGAGGTTAGCGCGTTCAAACAAACAAACTCTTCAGCTTTATAATATTAGTATACAAGGTTAGTTGGAAAGGGGGTACCAAGCCGAAGGGGTGTTAAAATAGGTACCCATAATAATGGATAACTTTTGTTCTACAAATTTCCCTAAAACTCGATAGTTTAAGAGAAATAACTTTTCAAAGATTTCGTAAAAAAAATATGCTAAAATCTATCTGTCCATAGCTATGATCAGCTGTGTTTACTATTTAGGTCATATTTGGGGTCACGGATTAGAAAATTAATTTTCTGAATTCATAAATAAAGCAGGTATGTCTTTTTTTTTTTGAAAAATCTAAAATAAACATCTTTTTGCATGCAAATAAAAATTATCGAATTTTGAAATTTTAACACTTGCTTTAAAATAGTCATCAGTGACACTTTAGGTGGCCCGCGGCTTAGTGCGTCCTTTTGATAGAAGATAATGGATAGTCTACAATATTATTAGTTTTAAGTTATCTTGCTGAGCCCTAACGGGGTAATGTACTCACTAGTTAAAGCCTAGCGTGTAACTAATCTATGTCAGTAGTACACCACGAGGTTTGAAGGAATTACATGATTTTGATTACACCTTGTAGTTGTGTACGTTGTGCATTTAACAAATAAATACTTACATGAATATGTTTCACCGGGACCGCTCCAGGTCTAATTTTTCTCAATTTATTTGCAATGTTGATTTCACCGTTATCAAAATGTATGGAACAAATTTTAGAGGTTTTGATTGGCTGCCAATTCGGCTGCCAATTCCGTCGACCAGTAGCATCAATCCAAACTTTCCTTAAACTGATGACCTTAGGAAACCTGCAATCATATTTTAAAAAGTAAGGGAGAATGGGTTTTTTGGTCTACCCTGTCCTCAAGCAATGAGTGATATATCAATAGATAGGTTATTTTAAGTAGAATATTATTTCGTATTAGCTGTGTCGTCACGGCTCCGCCCGTAGCCTACGTTACTCAGTGATAATGTAGCTTTCTAACGGCAAAAGAATTTTTGAAATCGGTCCAGTAGTTTTTAAGTTTATTCATTACATACAAAAATACAAATCTTTCCTCTTTATAATATTAGTATAGATTACAGCTTCTGGCAATTATTAGTATTTATAGAGCGAAAGTTCATCAAATTTTAATGTAACCATTTAAAAACAATGTTAAAGATCAAATTATGCCATTTATTATCTTTTTACACGTTTTGCCATAGGGACTTTGTCATAATAATTATTTAAAATACTTACCTACGTAAGTAACACACATAACATGACGCCTGAATTTCTCGAAGGGGTAGGCAGAGATGTAACATGCACCAACGTTTCGCCAGTTATGTTTAAGTGTTTTCTTTTTCACACTATTATTTGCAAATGATATACTTAAGTAATAAGAACGTAGCGATACTTTAGTATAGGTAAGTAACAAAAAAGTAGGAATTGCAATAGTATGGATAGGTGTAAACGATTTTTCAGTTTAAAGGTGTTACAACTCCGAAAATAGGTACTAACAATTGACACTAGGGGAACGTACCCATACTAAGTGACCCATTTTTTACTATTTTTTTATCCCCCCCCCCCCCTCAGTGACCACCCGTAGTATATGCCAATCCCCCCCCCAGTCTAGTTTTCACGTAGTAATATATAAATAAGGTTTTAAATCATTTTTTGCAAACAGAAAGTAAAAAAAATAATGACTCGTATGTGCGACAGTGTTGCCACCTGTGAGTTCAAAAAGCGCTAAACTCTGCGCGCCATATTTGAATATAGCTCGAAAATACTCGAGATTTCCCTAGAGGATATTGACTACGTGACGAAAACCTAAGACCCCCCCCCCACCCCTGTGACCAAGCGTGGTATTTTGAAGACCCCCCTCCCCCCCCCTGAACTGGTCACGTAGTATGGTTTTTTTTTTATTATTTGTTACTAGGCCTGCGTTTGGCCGCCATCTCGCCCGATGTTAAGCCATGATGCGGTCTACGATGGAGCACGCTTGCCCAGTTGTGTTAGTACCAAATGTTCCGCTTCAAAAGACTTTTCTAACGACATACCACTCATTGCTAGAGGAGCAGACCAACTTCTAAACATTTCGCCCATTCTAAGTTGTAAGCGAGGGATAAGGAAAACAGCATGAATTGTAGCAAATGAGCGAGCGAAAGCAAGCGTGAATGAAATGGCTGTGAAAAATGTGATAGGTAGTAAAAATTACAACAAAGCCGCAGGGTAGCGCGACCGTCGCCGTAAGCCAACCTCCCTGGTCGCCCATCGTCACATACTAACAGCGCTGCCAATCGCGGGGAAAATCCCCGATTTGCGGGGAATTGGGTGTTAGCGTGGGGAATGACCGAAATCGGGGAATTGAGACCAATTTCAATGTTTTTTTTTTTCGGTTTTGTATCTGTTAATACACCCAAGATACAGGAGAAACCGAAAGAGTGAGGGGAAACTTCTAAAAAAAAGTCATCCAACTATCGCTTGGGAATGAATCAAATAGAAGCGGGGAATTTAGGGGAATTGACAACACTGACGCGGGGAGTCGAGAAATTTCTATTGGCAGCACTGCACATTAATGCAACACCAACATAAGTATATGAAATCTTATAAAAAGTAACCTTAAAGAAGGTTTAAGAAGTAAATTTATTGTTATTGATTGCTGTTGACATTATATTGGTTGTTTATTATATTACTTAAGTACTGTTATGTGGCTTGCTTTTGTCAATATCGCTTCGGGATTTTAGTATATAAATATATCAGCACTTGCAATATTGGGTACATACAACTTTGATTGAAAGCCAAGTCAATACATCCAAATGTATACAACTATATTATTTGCATACTTACGAGTGAAAAGTCACTACGTCAACAGAGTTCTTTTCGGTTCGGCTTTTACAGCCTAAAACACTGCATCCTCCCATTGTAGAGCACACAATACACACTAAACACTGAACTAATGGAGTTTATTTTCTCATAAATACACTGAAACTGTCACAATACACGCCACAACTGTTCAAATAATGTAATAGAATACGCGATACCGATGCACGTCAAGTTCTCACTGACAGTGGCAGCACACTGATTGGCTAACAATAAAAAGTACGCCAAGCAAAAACCGACACGTCATATGAGACGAAGATACTATGTCTCAATTTTCTTACTCATTTCGTGTATACGCTTCTCACTTCCACGCTTCCCACTGTATCATTGCTATATCTAGAGGTACTTACGTAATCTAAGGTTCAGGGCCGCAATGGTGCCGGATAAGGGCTAGCACGCACTGCCTTGCGTTTTTTAACGTATAATCAGTTGAGTATGGAGTATTAGAAGAGCGCGCAATGCGACTTATTCACCCCATATTGTTTTTTTTTACAAGCTTTTACTTGCAATGTTTGTATGTATGTATGTTCGGTTAGAATCTTGCAACTGAATTTTGCACCACTTCCTCTTATCCTACGGTGTTGAATTTTTACATGTTGGTTCAGTTGCGATGACAATGCATTTCTATGATAAGCAGGACCTGAATCGACATCCAGTATTAGCTACAGATAAAGGAACTCTTCAACGGCCAACAGCACAGACACGAAATTTTGTGTACGCATTTTACTATGATAGCCGGTTTTAAGTTTTACCGTGGCATGGTTGCTGCACTCAGGGTTGGGTCCTGACTATGGAACTCCTCAATGGTTAGCAGCACAGACATGAAATGTCGTATATGCATTCAATTGTGAAAATCCGTTCTAAGTTTAAACATGAAATACTAAAAAAAAAAAAAAAGTAAAAAAAACATTTTTAAAAGCAAGCTTTAATTAAATGCTCTAAAAAGAAGATAATAAACTTTAAATTAAATCAAACCCATCAATTTATTACATTAGGTATACAATGAATTTATTTATACGATATAAAAGCTTGTCGAAATATACATATACAATTCTAAAAATGAAACCTAGCTAGATCGATTTATCGCCCCCGAAACCCCTTGCATGTTAAATGTCATGAAAATCGTTGGAGCCATTTCCGAGATTCAGATATATACATCATATATGTATACAAGAATTCCTCGTTTAAAGGTATTCGATATTTTTTTTTATTTTTTTTTTTTAAATCGTTGCCCCACACTAGGATTTCTCCTGTATCGTGGGTGCGTTTACAGACACAAATCTTCACATGCACAAACATCCAGACCCGGAACAAGTATCTGTAGACCATACAAATATTTGTTCCGTGCGGGAATCGAACCCACGACCCGCTGCGCAGAAGCCAATCGCTTAGCCACTGCACCAAACGTGTCGTCAAATAATAGATATATTATTTGAAATATTTATAAATTGGCCGGTAGATATCTACAGTAAAAATATGTTATTTATGTACTAATATGTAACGGAAAAGGTTTGTTACCGCATCCTCTAGAGCGATGTTTTCTACATCTGCCGGAGATGAAAATGATTTCTTAGCGGAATATTTATTCTTTCTGAAAAATTCCCATAAATTACTGAAAAGTAACACATGAAAATAAGATGTTATTGGTTTATTGAGGTCAGATGTAGGTACCTAGCTTCATTTGCATTTCTTAATGTAGATGTATATCTTTTCTTTCTAACACATCTGTACACCGAACCTTTTCGACCCATGCTAGAAATAAACATTAACGAGTCAATTTACAAGCTTTTCTATACAACGTGTAACGGAAGGGGTATATACATATCAAGTGCACGACTTCTTTGGATGATAACAAAATATACCTACGGCAAGGGTTTTCAAATCCTATATCTACATGTTAGGAACATATGAGAAATTTCAATACATGATACCAAGAAACCAAACATTTCAAATTGAAATTTACACATCACTAGCACTAAGTCAGCTGATCGGTGTCAGTAAACTATTTAATTTATTTTGAGCTGAAACTTTGCATAGAGATTCTATACCTGATATACTCTTCACCCCTTTTGGATAGATATACCCCTTCCGTTACACGTTGTATATATAAAATAATCCTTCAATATAACAACGAATTACAAAGAATACTTACAAGATCAAAATAGGTTAGTCGCACTATACGGTTTACGGTCGATCGTTTGGCGCGAAAAAATTTAATACAAGTCCGACGTCAACGACCGCTCGTGCGGTACTGACTGAGTTCGACCAGCAGTCAGTGTTCACAACCTAAAGCCAGGAAGCTATCGTACCACGGCCATAAAATTATCGTACATGGATCAAAAATGACAAAAATTATCGTACCATCAGGAAAAAACTGTTGTCGTATCCCCAAAATCATCCAAGCGATAGTTGGTCGAGTTTTTTTTTTTAGAAGATCCCTTATTATTTCTGTGATGTCTAGGACACTATGACCACTATACAGTCGAAGAGTGACGGGAACGTATAAAAAAAAACGTATTTTCCGCGTACGATAGTAGTGTACTATCGTACATGGTACGTAGCTATGAAATTATCGTACGGTTGGGAACACTGCCAGCAGCACAGCCGACGCATCGCATTATATAGCAGTTAGGCAGTTGTAATTTCGTTTATTCTAACTTAATTTATTTTTTTGAAAGTATGACATTTTTAATGTCTTAACTAACGTTTATTCTGGTATAAATTTTACGTAATAATATGTAGTAAGGAGAAACTTAAAGTTAATTCTGAGCAGTTTCAGTATTTTTTTATAGTTTTGAATGTTTCTTTTTTTATCGTTATTCCCATACATATTTCAAAATTCTGAGGCCGCTAATTAACAGATATTATTATATATACCACTAACTAAACCACTATTTAACAGATATTATTATATATTTTTCATTTAATTTATGTAGGTACAGTAGGTCAATCCACGAGCTCGAAAAAGAGCCGTCGCGCATTTTATGAACAACTTGCGGAATTTTGGCTTAATATACTTAAATAGATAAGAAAAAATTGCGAAAATCGAGATCGCTACAAACTATACTAATAACTATTCTCCACCACTCAATAAGTCAAGGATGTCGAAGTCTTTCAGTTTCTCAGAATAAGAACGCCAAACTTAGCCATTTAACGCAAAAATCACGGTCGAAATGTAATACGTCTCTTAAAAAGTAAATTGTATAAGATTACTAGTTTATAATTGCTTCTTTGTTGAAGCAAGTAAGTGCAAAAACGCATTTGTTCAGGTATTTTATTTACACATAGTGGCAGCACACCACGATGACGTAGTATTGGGCCGTAATATTGGAGAATTATAATACTACTAGCGGACCTGGCAGACGTCGTCCTGCCCTAAATATTTGGTGACATACCGACAGCAGCGCCACCTACCGGGTCTAATTGTGAATCTAAACCACCCAGGGCGCCACCCAAACGCATACAAAAAAAAACATTCAAATCGGTCCAGCCATTTAGGAGGAGTTGAGTGACATACACACATACAGTCGAATTATATATATAAAGATGAGTGGTATAATGGTCCATATGGTTTGAACATAAATTCAAATACATTGCGATTTAGAGAATATAGAATGTGGTGCATATGAAAAACCAAAAAACAAACAGCACATGTCAACGAGAAGTAAAATGTAAAGATCACCAAAAAAGGCTGAACAGCTTAATCTTTTAAGGCTAAAGTATGCTAATTCAAATAAAATGACATAACTTTTCAACATATCGGCACCCTAATGAGATTCCATTAAGATTGTGACTGAATACATATTCTGCTAAAACTTCAATATTTTCTAATAAAGTAATAGTTGAATGACAGTTGGATGACAGTTGAATGACAGGTCACTGGAAAGACATTATGTAGTCTAAAATAATCTGCAAAATACCAAATGTCTAAAACTATTCTATCAAAGCATTCGTAAATTAGCAGATTGGGCCCAAGTACTGATGTATAATATTGAAAATTTTAAATGATAGTTATATTTAATGCATCTGTATAGCACTGATAGTATTTGTAGATATATTTACTATGCGTGCCAACTAGGAATAGGATCGCGCTTGCTACAACTTCACACGATAGCTGTCAAATTAGTACAGTCAGCAAAAAAAAACTATGAAAAAAAACGTTATATTTTTTTATTCATAGATTTCATTATTATTTATATTCATTTTTATAAAATGTTATTTCTTGAATTCCATAAATAGATAATTTTTCATAAATCAATAATATTTGAAAACAGTATTCATTAAAGAAATGAACCAATATATATATGGTTAACTTCACGAAATGCTACTGGTCACCCTAATATGTCGCCATAATAATAATATAATTACTGTATAATTAATTTGGCGTAAATTGATTAGAAATACCAAAAGAGTGTGAACTAAAAATAATTAAACTGAGTATGATTTCTTTATTTATTTTTTGCACACATTACGCATTGGTAATGAAGTTCACGAGTATTGCAGAACAAAATGGCGTCTTGACAGTACTATTCTTATTTGGCACGCATAGTACACTACTTCATTATTGGACTAGTTTCACGTGTAGAAACATTTTTGTTTAACTCCCCACAAATACTGTTCCAACAAGCCTTTTCCCAACTATGTTGAGGTCAGCTTCGAGTCTAATCAGATGTGGCTGAATACCAATATTATATAGGAAACGTAGTTACTGGGCAATCCCAATATCCTACGGTTAGACCAGTTGACAGACTTTCAGACTTCTTACTTCCCATGATGACTGTCATAAGTTCTTCTGAGACCCGAGCCCCAATTGTTTAAAATGCTCTCCGAGGCACGGAGGAGGGTGGATGTGTAACAAACAGTTACCCATCCATAGACTGACCATGGCAAGCGCAGCTTAATTTTGCAAATTGTATGTTCCACGCAGTTGGTAACCCACGAGCCCTTCCAAAAACTTTCTATATATACTTTATATACTAATATTTCTGTACCAGACAATACTTCGGTTTGCAAAACATCTTCAGCTGAGTCGATGCTTTTTTATGCAACAATCTTCTATTAGCACGTTTTGTCGTTTTGTTTGTAGATTCATTTTGAGGTATATTCCATGCAAACTGACTTGGTACAGCAGTTTTTTTCAACCTAGGTCTAGCTGAAATAAAAATATTATCATAAGGCAGAGTCTACAAAGAAATCTTTTGTACATAAATAATGTTAGGACAAATTACAAAAATATTACTAGACCTAGCACAAATGTTGTGACGTCATTATCGTGAACGTAACGTTATTATGTGAGTGACTTTTGAATCGGAACTACAACTGTCCGATAGCATCGAGTTTATTTTTTTCCATCATGCACAATTCTTATCAGACATAGATACGAATAGAGTTTTCAATTTAATTAAATAGTACGTGCGAATCAAATACTTATTCCCAATTCAAAATTCGCTGACATTACCTACGTTGACAACATTTGTGCCAGGTCTACAAACTTAGTTTATTACAGTACTTATTTCTACTATTAGTATAATAAATACTTACGGTTTTCACTCACGGAGTCAGAGGGCATAACATAATCGGATGTCAAAAAGTGGTTTTTGCACACACGAGAATACGGTGAAGGTATATAGTTGTCTCGACGTATTTGGACTAGCCACAAATTCCTTCTATTTATATCAGTAGGAAAACGATGTCCCGTTGTTCGTGAACAGCACTGTGGTACGACACAATACGAAGGCATTGTCTCTAGTTTAAGAACGACAAAATTTGCGAGAATATTAACTTCAAACAATAGTTACCTATTACAACATAAATAACAGCAACTCAGCAAGTAAGAGAACAACAATTTTTGTTTGACAGTTGACAGATGGCAGGTCTCCCCACAGAACATTAATTTAGAGGGGTCTCCGTAGACTACAGCGCCACCATTTGGATCTACGGAAATAATTTCCCCATTATACGGGGAGTTTTTTTTTTGATGTTTGTGCTTGCCACTTAGACGGTCTTCCCGTTCTGACTTCACGTCATTTTTTGAACTAGCTGCACAAACATTTTAGGTATAGTACGCGCGAAAGTCCTTGTCGCCGCCTGAAGCACACGAGTAATTACCCCACAGAACTAGCTTCTAAGGAGCGCACAAAATTAAAGCCTATTTACTAGATTAAATTATTGACATAATATTCTATAACTATAGACAAGAACGTTAATAAAAATCATTTGTTCAAATATGAGTTGGAACTAAAGTTCGCTACAACGCTAAAACATTAGTAATGTCGTCTAACGAAACTATAAAAACATACAGCGCTAGACCGCTTATAGAGCACGCGCCCACACTACAAGATAATATTTTGACAGTTGTTTATGATCATAGTGTTGTACCTATACTGATGTCAAAGTGATTGATCATTGAGATAAAAGTTCACTCACTGCTAATTGCTTCATCCTAAGTATTATAATTAATTAATTTATTTTAATTCATCTAAATTAACAATTATTGCTCAATTTGAAAGTCTCTCCTAAAAAGTGAATTAGTTGATCAAAAACGCTCGACGGGTTAAGGAGGTTAGGTTACCTTTGGCTGTGGTATTTCTTGAGTTTCTAAATAATACTTCACGGTATCGCTTACAACACGCTGAGACACCTCCATAATTTCTGAAGTAATTTTATATAACTCCATTTTGAATGGGTATGTAGAAGAGGATTTTTCTAAATAATTATAAATATTCACTAAAATTTTCTTTTCCCTTGTGGTCAGATGAATTTTTCGTTTTTTGGCGGGCGGAGGAGTCTTCGACCCTGACGTACTGGGTTGCGGCTCACTCATTATAACCTAAAAATACCACGTAATAATTTTTCACTTTATAATTATTCTTGGATTTATTCATAGCATCTCTAAGTGATCAAATCAAATCATTTATTTGCCTGAAATATGGTGGGTACACAAGATGTTAAATTAGATTATAGCACAGGACATATTTCACCCTCATTACGGGCATGCAAAATTATAGTTAATTTACAACAATTATTTGTGTAAAATTACAGTTATCAGAACTATTTGAATTAGAATTTATAAGAACTATTTGAATTACAATTATTACAATAATTTAAATTGCAATTATTTGAATTGTAGTGATTACAGTTATTTAAATTATTGAAATATTATTATAGACGAAGTCACAGGAAATAGAAGGAAGAGCCAGTATCTTAGTGGGCACCAAATGGACATGTGCTTTCATTCAAAAAATCTTTAAGAGTGTAGAAACTCTCCTGGATTAACCATTTTCGCAAGGCACAACAGAACCTTTTATAAGGCAGGTCAGTCACTCCTTTGGGCAAAGAGTTATATATTAGAGGTGCCATATAGGCACAGTTATTTCTAAACAGTTCTAGCTTAGGCACAGGCATCTTTAAGGGCAGGTGGTTAATTTTACGTTTAAATGTATTGTCATTGGTGGTGAAAAGATTACTGTGGTATATAACAAAAGCTACATACTTCTTAAATGTACAAGGTTAGTCGGAAAGGGGGTACTAAGCCGCGGGCCACGTAAAGTATCACTGATGACCATTTTAAAGCAAGTGTTAAAATTTCAAAATTCGATAATTTTTATTAGCATGCAAAAATATTTTTATTTTAGTTTTTTCAAAACAAAAAACATTCCTGCTTTAGTTAAAAATTCAGAAAAATAATTTTCTAATCCGTGACCCCAAATATGACCTAAATTGTAAAAACAACTGATCATAGCTATGGACAGATAGATTTTAGCATATTTTTTACGAAATCTTTGAAAAACTATTTCTCTTAAACTATCGAGTTTTGGGGAAAGTTGTAGAACAAAAGTTATCCCTTATTATGGGTACTTTAACACCCTTTCGGCTTAGTACCCCCTTTCCGACTAACCCTGTATATGCAGGGAACAGTTAGTAGATTTTTAGATTTAAAGATCGGTTTACATGATTCTGACCAATCCATGCCGTACGGTGCCCGAATGCATTTTTTGTGCTATGAACACCCTCATGATGTCACAGGAATTTCTCCAGACAACTATGCCATACCGTATAATGGAGCATATATAAACGTGATATACAATAATAGAGGTATGTCTGCTCGGCACGTCTTTTACCTTTCGAAGTGCAAAAACAAGCTTGTTTATTTTTATGCATAAACTATTAAGGGAACGTACCCATACCACGTGACTCGTTCAGGGGGGGAGGGGGGTCTTCAAAATACCACGCTTGGTCACAGGGGCGGGGGGGGGGGGGTCTTAGGTTTTCGTCACGTAGTCAATATCCTCTAGGTAAATCTCGAGTTTTTTCGAGCTATATTCAAATATGGCGCGCAGAGTTTAGCGCTTTTTGAACTCACAGGTGGCAACACTCGCACATACGAGTCAAATATGATTTTTTAACTTTCTGTTTGCAAAGAATGATTTAAAACCATATTTATATATTACTACGTGAAAACTAGTGAGGGAAGGGGGTATTGGCATATAGGTACTACGAGTGGTCACCGAGGGGGGGGGTAAAAAATTGGTCACGTAGTATGGGTAAGTTCCCTAATATGTTCTATCAAGAATAATGCCTAAGAATTTAGCGCTGTTTATCTGTTGTATAAGTGAATTATTGTAACTAATATTTAATTCGATGTTATTACTCTTATATGTTTTGAAGTTAATTAGTTTCGTATTCTCTATGTTTATTTTTAATTTGTTTATGTCTAACCATTGAATAACATCTTCTAACGTTTTGTATACTTCCGTCTCATATGTATCTATATTTTTACAGTACATAATGATAGTTGTGTCGTCTTCGAACAAGACACAATTACGTGTGACTGCACGTGGAAGGTCATTGACGTAAATAAGAAATAACCGAATAATAAGATGCTACCTTGAGGCACCCCAAAACAATTAATCCTTCGTTTCGAGTCAAACTTAACTACATTATTTGTTCCAATATCAAACTTTGTAATCCTAGCGAATTGTTTCCTGTTTTGCAAATACAAAGATAAGATTCTGTGTAGATATGTGTTTATTGCATTTTACAGAATTAATTGTTTAAAAACATTGTCACCTCCTTGTTTCTTAAGAAAGAGATCCATCCGTAAGCAAAAACAAAGTCGTGATTTCACGCAGAAGTCGTCGTTCCAAGAATAAGTCCAACCAAATCACAAAAATGTCCAAAAACCAAAATACTAAAAGCAAAGTCGTCGATAATTAGAGGAAACAGAAAAATCAGAACTCTGAACAATACCCACTCACACAGGCAGGACAGCGACAGTGGGTGAAGTAACAAACTTATTTTTTAATATTTAGCCGTTAATGGCGCTGGATACAAGACTATTTTGCCCTTAAAAATATCACGCAATCCGCAACTTCGAGTTTAGCCATCATTATTAAAGTTAATTTTTTCGAAGTTACTCATTGATTCAAATGATTGAATCTTTTAAAATCAATAAGTGAGTAACAACGATGAACAACACTAACTTTCCAAAGACAAACAAGACTTTGATGATCTATAAATATACAATAAAATATTTAGTGTTAATTCCGCGAAAAAACAGTTGATCAAGCCTGAATGCAGTATGCAGCACCGCCCTCCCGCCCGCAAATATATGCAAATGCAGAAGGTGCGATTAATAACATGCAACACTCAAGCAAAACAAACCGATACGACACGTGTTTCGCCCCTCCACGGGGCATCCTCAGGTGATGTTGACTCGTCGACCGCTTGGACGCGAATGGCACGACTGCGTAGCGCGCGCCCCTTTTTTTTTTTCCTGATTCCATCATATATCTAAGACTTTGATGAGTAAAAACTAATATGACAGTTTTACAAATTATTGAAATTTTCGTCGTCCGTGTATTTTTTATTAAAATAACTATCACAAAGAAGTTATTTGGTGTCGAAATGATTGTAAGAACAATGTATGGTTCCTTGAAATGTGAATATGATCAGGATTGATATTCAAATGTAAGTAATTACGGAGTAATCGTGTTTAAATTGGTTTGTTTACATTATTGCCGGTTTCCATTGAAAGGCACTTTAAATGTCGAAGCCACACTAATGGTGATGCAAAGATTCTAACTAACGCCTCAAGTGTCAAAATTGTGATTGTGAAGCTGTCTAAGAACGACACTGACAGTTTTCGATACAATTTACATCCGGGAAAAAAATATTTATCTATACTAATATTATAAAGAGGAAAGATTTGTATTTTTGTATGTAACGAATAAACTTAAAAACTACTGGACCGATTCCAAAAAATCTTTTGCCGTTAGAAAGCTACATTATCACTGAGTAACATAGGCTACGGGCGGAGCCGTGAGGACACAGCTAGTTAAATATAAATCAGATTTATGTGGTTTCTTGCTGGACGAGACAATAATTATGTTGTCAATAGTCGATGTAATTAAAGAGTCTGCAGGATACACAAAACCAAGGCGTTCTGGAAAAGAATTATTATATTAATTATTACCTCTTTATCAGAGCTTCTTTTAGGAATATTCTGAGATGGTACGACATTAGGAAACAACTTCTGTCTTTTAGAATCTGGAACAATAAACATAATCTCGTTATCTGACGAGAAACTCGCCTTAGCCTAAACTAAATAAATAACCTATAGAATACACGTGAATATAATATAAGTACAATAAAATAATTAAAACATAATTATACTTACTGTTTGGAAAATAGTTTGAAGGTTGAAAATGATGAGAACAAACTCTCATTCCTGGTGAAATTTGCTTGTCTATTCTTAAAGCAGTCGCCCATTTTTTCTTCATAATTTTGTCTTTTGGAAACAAATGAAAACTTATTTCCGAATCTCCGTAAGTACCACATTGAGGAACGCAACAATATTTCGTATTTCTGCTTTTATTAGCAACAGGTTTCTGTACGTAATCGTGATCCATCTGATTATGTCTAAACTTAACCTCAACTTTAAAGCAATGTGTCGTTCTTACCCAACTTCTAAATTTCGCCGCTAGAGGCGCTCGGATAATCTTGGCATCCAGTGCTGCCAAGAAAAATTCAGTGTTGTCAATTCCCCGCTTCTTTTTGATTAATTCCCAAGCGATAGTTGGACGACCTTTTTTTTTGAGACGCTACCCTCGCTCTTTAGATTTCTCCTATATCTTGGGTGCATTTACAAACACAAAACAAAACCGTTCTCCCCGCGCTAACCCCCAATTCCCCGCAAATCGGAGATTTTCCCCGCGATTGGCAGCGCTGTTTGCATCGCCAAAAGTAAGGTGTAGGCACAGTCTAATAATCTACATATACAGTCGTTCGACGAAGACGTCTAGACAGGTCAATCGTGCGGGGGGCAAGAGGCGAGACGCGGGAAGAGCGACCCCGAGTTACACACGCCATTTTGTTAGCTCGGGACATGTTTTTAGGGGTTGTCGCGCGCATGTTTTAATGTTTGTAGTTATGTTATTTTATATTATTCGAGTAGGCAAAAATAACCAAGGTAAACAAAATGGCGGGCGTAAGATATAGGCCTAGTAAGAATTTAAGAGAGGTATTACTCTATAGAAGTGTAATTTTAATCAATGCAATAATTTAATTAATAATTTATGAATTGTTAATAATATCTTTGAAACGGTGAGTCATACATCAAAAATAACCAAAATTTTGGTCCCCTTTGAGAAACCCCCGACGTGGGCTCCTTAAGCTGATCCCTCGGTCACCCATCCATAAAATGACCTCGATGTCAATTGCTCTACTTTTAGTTTACGAAAATAGTCATGGTGAATCTGCAACGCGTGATTATGGACAAGTGGACTGTTGGAGTGTTGGTATTGAAACCCAAAATGGCGGGCATTATTTTTGAAGTGAAACTTAGACGGCGCGGCGTCCGATTTTTATGGGAGAGTAGACAATAAGAATGAGAGTTCAAAATTGATCTAACATACTTAAATAAATGATTATTACTATATTATTGAGTTGTGACAACCCTAGCCTTTATACCCTTCCGCGACTTTTACTACGAGATCAAAGGCGTCGCACTACTGTACTTCTTTATACTGTGGTGTAGGTATGGATTGCAGTACAGTTTAATCCAACACAGTGAGTGTTCGGATCGCCAAATTTAGTACGTAGTACATATAATATATCGAAAGATTAAAGCGATATTCGCTACAGCTGTAGGTAGCAAAAACCGGGTGGCCGCGGAAGTTTATACGCGGCGCTATATTTATTATCTGAATAGGCTCTTATACCTATTTTGGTAGGGTTGTCAGATGAGGATAAATAAACGAATTATTTGTTCAAGTATCTGATTTTCCTCATTATAGTATGAGTAGGTAACTAGAATTACTACAATTATTATACTTACCTACTGCATATTACAAATTACTTAGGTACTCAATTTTTTTATTATTTCTTTTAATGGTGTGGTAAATTCATTTTGTTTTAAAAAAATACTTATAAAAATACCCTTCTGTATTTTTTACTAATTAAAAGTCACCTAGTTACCTTAAAATCAGGAACGGCCGTATATTTTAACAATATACGTCCTTTAGCAGAAGCAGATTTATATTTACTATCAAAATGATCTGAACAAATTGTGCTACATTTGGTGGGCATCCAATCATGTTCGCTTCTTTGCTTACGAACAATATCAATCCATTGTTTGCGAACTAGTTCGTATGTCGGGAACCTTAAACAGGAATAATGTTGTTTTATGAATACTTAAACTTCTGATATGTTTGTAGATGTTTGCGACATACGGACGAATGACATAACAAAATTTTATAAGGGTACCGTTTTTGCTATTTTGATATGGAATCGTAAAAAAAATTGTAATATTAAAGTGATATTAAAAATAGAAGATAAAGTGAAACCTAATTATCGACAATCCTTACATAATATGCTGTCACTGTTACTTCGCCTCAAAGTGACATTGACAGTTTGAGCATTTGGCCATTAGTGCGACTGTTTCACAAAATTAACTTTTCTTAAAATATTATATTCATTTTATTTTAAAAGTTCTCTACTCACGGCCATGGTCCATTGGAGAATTTTTGATAATAAATAGAATAGAATCATGACATTATTGTATGACAAATTCAGCGGAGGGGCGCTTAATTTTAGTTTGGACGAGACTAGTGTATCAGGTTGATTCTTCGAAAATTTTTAACATTATTTTAACAAATCATTCTTCTCCCGGGTTGTTAACGTTATAGTATTGTCAGATTGTTTTTATTCTTGTCTTATTGCTTGACGGCAGCGGTATAGTTTGAGTTTTCATTATTATAATTATAGTATTAAACATCTGCATTCTTAACTTTGGGATGATGCTAATGACGTTCTCAATTTTTGTTAAAATTTTTCGAAGAATGCCCCACTCAAAACATTCAAAACTGCGCGGCGCGTCACTTCTGTTGTCGATAGTCGAATGTTCACGCACGCGCTGTGTTATCCCTCACGTGAAAGGAATAAGATTGTCTTTTTGTTTGAGGTTATGTCATCATGATGTCATATAAGCTAATAAACAAGAAAGCAAATAATTTTGACTTACTTGTGAAATGTGATTCCGTTAACTTTCTTTGTTTTGCTTGTGTAATTAGTGCATTTACGCATAACACATGACGGCATTATAATACGTTATACGACATACGGTTAGAACGGTACGTACGTATCGTTCTCTTGTTCGAGAGCGACTGAGCCCACAAGCGATAATTGGCGCCTATCGTACACTTCATTTTCGACGCGCTAGCAAAGCCGGGAGTACACACGCCTGTAGCTTGCATAATGGCATGCAAGGTTGAATAATTTTTGCACTGAGCTCGAAATGAACGAGTTGTTAGTTACCACGAATCATTATAACAATAATGTGTTTAGCCGGTTCGGGATTTTCAATCCCATTGTTTTTATGGAACCCTACAATTCAATCCCTTCTGAATCTTCTGATATCTTAGAATAGATTAGCTTGCAACAACATGAAATCTAGACACATACAGCGTGCTCCATACTTCTTGGCAGGCGGTAAAATAGAGAACTAAATAAAAATGTACTGAATTTGAAACATTTTTGACATTAGCCTTTGCAAGCAGCGCCACCATGAACCGTTAAGATATAGTGGGTGGCCTGTAGGTACGTATAAATCTTTTCTTGCGGCACTATTTTTTCTGCCTTCGTTTTAAATGCATGGTGCAAACGTTCGTCCATCTTAGTACCTATAGGCATAACTAAGTTTTGTAACATGGCTAAAGGCCAAATACTCAGTTTTAAGTTGCCGATAAGTATATGCTGTCACTGTCACTTCTCCTTAAAGTGACAGTGACAACACGTGACTTGACGGCTACTTAAAATTAAGCAGCGTTTGAGTATTTGTTAGTAAGGAAGGTAAATAAAATGTATTTAAAAGAAAGTATGCTTACTGGACCTGAACCTAAAAGCGTCTACACACGCCCCTAATATCAGAGGCAATATCGGAAGAGTGATGGTGGGGATGAAATCGGCTACTCGTCGTTGCCAGTTAGTATGTAACCCACCGTGCAGCAAAGCGCTCGTCGATCCGAGATACTGCCTACACTCTCAAAACATCAAAAAATAGGCATCGCTCTGGCTGGCACTTGCTACGGTGCGACCAAAATAGAGACAAAAGAGGAAGACCTGGGTTAAGACTTAAGAGGCGGTTGATGAACACTGCGGAACACTGATGAACACGCACACTGCGGGGAAATCGGTCCCGATTTCACTACACATGCGCTGACAACGCTCCCTAGACGATGGTCGGCCCTAAATCGTGAGCTCGCCCGAACCGATTTCTGAGTTAAGGGTTATAATAATAATATTGATTACGATTTGCCTACACATGAGGCGATCAAGAGAGCGATCTAGGGCGTTCCACACCACTCCCCTGATATTGCCTCTGATATTAGGGCCGTGTGTAGGCGCTTTAAGATATCCTCATATATTAGAGAAGTAATAGAATGTATAATAACAAACAAAAACGATCTGTGCTTAGAGCAATGGTTTCAGACAAAATGTATGGGACGCGGGACGGTAGCATCACTCTTAAGTGCAAAAAAATTTAAAGGCCGAATGTCAAATGGCACGCCGGCCGGCGTAAACCCGGTTGTCAAACTTGACAATGGGCGGCATGTACGTGAACGCGTCGGTGAGGTCACGCACACACTGCCGCGCCGCGCCTTGTAGTAGTGTAGGTATCGCTTGTCGGTTGAATGTAGGTTTGTGTCTGTGGGGCTTTTATTTGCCTGTACCTCTACCATGAGTTTACACAGTCAAAACTCGCTAGCGTCTCCGTAAATTATTTGTATGAAATATTGTACAGCGCCCCTAGCGGTCACAGAAAGAATTAAAATTCGTACCATGAGCACTATAGATTACGATAGGTTACAAACCTAACGTAATCTATTCGATAGTCACTAACGTTTTTCAGCTGTCACCATACAAAACGGTACCATGACTTACTAATTTCACTGAACCTATCGAATAATACGCTTACGATAGTAGTTACGTAGCTCACTAGCATTTTGACGCGTGAAACATATGTTAACATTAAAGTTATATACGTTTTTGAGTCTACTAAAGTCAAAATAATGTCTGCAAGAGCTTATTGGGCATGGAATATGTTAGTGACCGCGTTTAAAATAATAACTTTACATTTTAAATAACTTAATAGAAAGTAAAGTATAGTAAGTCATCTAATTTTTGCGTCAATGAATAACAAACATCCATCCTCACAAACTTTCACATTAATTTATGATAGTAAGTAATGTTAGAAACGTAAATTACCTGTTAATTTATTTATTTTAAATAACAATCCATACAATAAATTCAATAGAAAGTTGAAACATACATTTCCATGAACTCCACCAACAATTGAAACTGTGAGACACTGGTCCTCATTTTATTAAATAATCTGTTTGAATCTAATTGTACACTTTTAAACCACACAACGCAGCTCTGTGACACAACGTCAACAAACAAAATTACAAATTGAATATACGACCAAAGATTACAATAGTATACATACTTAGACGACGACAGTGACATATTATAAGGAATAAAAATTTAAAAACCACTAAATACTATAAGTAATCTATTAACCGTCAACTTTTCTATTTAGTCGGTTTATTTGTGATATTGACTGTCTTAACATTTTTAGCATAGCGATAACATTACATTTTGAGCTTAAGAGCCGTTCTCTCTTCTTATTAGTGGGAAAGAAAGAAACAAAACATAAGTAGAGTGAAGTTAGCTAGACGACACGATCTATCGAGCTCACCTTAGCACCTGCGTAAGACTCCGTAAATCTCATGGTGCGAGCATTATCGAAATCTATTTGATCCACGTTAGCACGCTAGCGAGTTCAACGCTAGCGAGTAATTTTTCGATGACAACTCATGGTAGAGGTACTGAAGCACGTGAGCGGCACAGCGCCCGCGGAAGGAAGGAGCGCGCGATCGTCAGGACGCACATAACATATTCAGCAGGTGTATAAATCACAAGATAACATATCAATCTACCTTAAAGTACTGATGATTTTTCGTAGGTACTGCTCCCATGTCGTCATCATCATCGTCTTTCTTGTTTTTTTCATTAGTATTGAGTGCAGACGAAAACTTTGCGTATCCATGAATTTCACGAAGCGCATTTCCTTCACCTACAATTCGAGTTACCGTGCGAGCCGACACCCCTGTAGCCTCTCCTACTAGTTTATTTATGTTCATATCGAATTTGTGTTCAGTACTTTCTTTGTCAGCTTTTCGCCTAAGAAAAAAACTGTGTACATTGTAAATAATGTTTTTCTCTGGGGCTGTTATCGCTCGACCCATCTTGAGAGTTTTTATATCGTGTGCGTTTTGAATAGACCGTCCGTAACAATTAAAATTCGCGTAAGCACCGCGGCAGACGACGCGTCGACGGGCAGACTGGCGGCGCGGTGGAGCCAGACTGCATCGCTTACTCCGCTCTCCCCTTCCGCAGCTATCGGAACTATAGTCCAACCGGATAACTCAGTCCTCGCCCGCGACGTTACAGGGACGCGGGGGATGACGACTAAAAGATGATTTCCAACAAACGGCTCGCATCCGTCCGTATCCTTTGATCCTTTCCGATCCGATGCGATGCGAGCCGTTTGTTGGAAATCATCTTTTAGACGTCATCCCCCGCGTCCCTGTAACGTCGCGGGCGAGGACTGAGTTATCCGGTCGGACTAGACCTAAGTATGTGAGCGGCACAGCGCCCGCGGAAGGAAGGAGCGCACGACCGTCAGGACGCACATAAGATAATAAGCAGGTGTATAAATCACAAGATAACAATCTACCTTAAAGTACTGATGATTTTTCGTAGGTACTGCTCCCATGTCGTCATCATCATCGTCTTTCTTGTTTTTTTCATTAGTATTGAGTGCAGACGAAAACTTTGCGTATCCATGAATTTCACGAAGCGCATTTCCTTCACCTACAATTCGAGTTACCGTGCGAGCCGACACCCCTGTAGCCTCTCCTACTAGTTTATTTATGTTCATATCGAATTTGTGTTCAGTACTTTCCTTGTCAGCTTTTCGTCTAAGAAAAAAACTGTGTACATTGTAAATAATGTTTTTCTCTGGGGCTGTTATCGCTCGACCCATCTTGAGAGTTTTTATATCGTGTGCGTTTTGAATAGACCGTCCGTAACAATTAAAATTCGCGTAAGCACCGCGGCAGACGACGCGTCGACGGGCAGACTGGCGGCGCGGTGAAGCCAGACTGCACCGCTTACCCCGCTCTCCCCTACCGCAGCTATCGGAACTAGTTGGCCGCGCCTAAGGTATGTCAGCGGCAGGAGGGGGGTGCGAAACAATAGACGCGCTCTGACAGTTTGCTTTGTCTTGTCTACCGTGCACACCCTCCTCCTGCCGCTCACATAGCTAAAGCGCAGGCCACACCGCAAGCTAGCGGGCGGGCGAGAGAGCTGGCGGACGAAGCGAGGCGAGGGAAACTATACAAGGTTAGTCGGAAAGGGGGTACTAAGCCGAAAGGATGTTAAAGTCCCAATAATAAGGGATAACTTTTGTTCTACAACTTTCCCCAAAACTCGAAAGTTTAAGTGCCGATTTCACCAACGTCGGATAACTTTAATCGAGGAATAAATTTGACGTTTTGACAGCTTTTGCATAGAAATTCTGTCAAAACGTCTGTCTTATTCCTTGGATAAACGCTATCCGACGTTGGTAAAATCGAGCCTAAGTGAAATAGCTTTTCAAAGATTTCGTAAAAAATATGCTAAAATCTATCTGTCCGTAGCTATGATCAGTTGTTTTTACAATTTAGGTCATATTTGGGGTCACGGATTAGAAAATTAATTTTCTGAAATCATAACTAATGCAGGTATGTTTTTTTTGAAAAGCTAAAATAAAAATCTTTTTTCATGCAAATAAAAATTATCGAATTCTGAAGTTTTAACACTTGTTTTAAAATAGTCATCAGTGATACTTTAAGTGGCCCGCGGATTAGTACCCCCTTTCCGACTAACCTTGTATAAACTAAGCAAAGTTTTGACGAGCTAAACTATGTGGGTTCACACTGAAAACTACGGACGGACGGGCGAGCGGACGGACGGAAGAGCGAGGGGAGCGTTCCGTCTTTACTCGCGCGCAGTTGCATAGCGCATGAACGAGCGAGTGAGCCGGGCGAGCATCGTTTCACCTCTTTTCATACTTCGGTTCACACCGCGAACTACAGAGATAAGCTACGTCAGCGATACAAACGATGCGAACGAAATATCCGATGATACCAGCGATGCTATCGTTCACCTCGTTAGCGCAGCTCCCGCCCACCGGGTCGCCCGTCCGTCCGTAGTTTTCAGTGTGAATCCACATAGTTTAGCTCGCCAAAACTTCGCTTAGTTTATATAGTTTCCCTCGCATCGCTCGCCCGCCCGCCAGCTGGCGGTGTGGCCTGCTCTTAAGGCGCGGCCAACTAGTTCCGCGCGGACACATACCTCAGGCGGGTGACAAGCACTATGTGTTGCGCGCGGACGATATCAGAAATAGGGATGAGACAATAGGACGTCCAACTGAGGAACTAATGGCGCCACCACCGCAAGCCTGAAGCAGTTTCATTGGTTAAATTCAAATTCTTTATTGCGAACTAAGTGTACTTACATAATTAGTTGCCTGTTAAGGCATTGCAATTTAAATGGTTAAATAAAATATACATAGGTACTCAATATTACATTTATACAGTTTACATTAAGTATACAAGGTTAGTCGGAAAGGGGGAACTAAGCCGCGAGGCACCTAAAGTATCACTGATGACTATTTTAAAGCAAGTGTTAAAATTTCAAAATTTGATAACATTTATTTGCATGCAAAAAGATTTTTATTGTTGTTTAAAAAAAAAAAAACATACCTACTTAGTTATGAATTCAGAAAATTAATTTTCTAATCTGTGACCCCAAATATGACCTAAATTGTATAAACAGCTGATCATAGCTATGGATAGATAGATTTTAGCATATTTTTACGACATAATTGAAAAGCTATTTCTCTTAAACTATCGAGTTTTGGGGAAAGTTGTAGAACAAAAGTTATCCCTTATTATGGGTACTTTAACACCCTTTCGACTTAGTACCCCCTTTCCGACTAACCTTGTATTATATTAATTATCATTATTCATACATTTTATAAAATGTGTTTGAAATTATTGATAGCGACAGTTTAATTCTTTCCGATTGGTTGTGATGAGATCTTACAATGGTGCAGTCACCTGCTTTCGTTTTATTGCTACTTTTAAGCAATTCATTTTTATTTGAGGAAGTAACTTTTTGCATTTAATGCGATTTTACCTGTTCGATCGATTTATATGAATAATACTGTGCTTTTGTGTTAGGGCCTACACACAAACGATACTTTTAGCATTAACTTAAACCCTATGTCGCATTATAAACACAATGACTATTTTAGCTTGCAACAATTTTTCACCATACGAAAATTCGACTGCATCACACTATTTTCTCACTTTACGAAGATTCAACCGGAATCCAACGGAAATCTGGCAAACATAGGAGTGACGGCGCAGTTTTAATTTTTAAAAGATTTTATAATAATTATTAAGTAAGGATATTTATTTATTGTGATAGTTTAACTAAATTATGACTATCTGATCCAACTGAAAGAGCATTAGAAAGAGCCACAGCGTGGCCACTCATGAGACAGCAATATTTTTTTTTTAAACATTGCCCCTCACTAGGATTTCTCCTGTATCGTGGGTGCGTTTACAGACACAAATCTTCACATGCACAAACATCCAGACCCGGAACAACTATCTGTAGGTCATACAAATATTTGTTCCGTGCGGGAATCGAACCCACCACCCGTAGCGCAGAAGCCGATCGCTCAGCCACTGCACCAAACGTGTCGTCAAATATAAAATCCATACTAATATTATAAATGCGAAAGTTTGTTTGTTTGTCCTCCCTTCACGCCCTAACTAAGCAACCAATCGACTTGATTTTCGGCATAGAGTTAGTTGAAAGGATGGAGAGTAACATAGGCTACATATGGTCCTGGAAAAACATCATGTTAATTCCACGTGAGCGAAGCCGCGGGTAAAAGCTAGTATAATATAATTTAAAACTAAAATATCGCATCCTCCCATCGTAGAGCATACAATACACACTAAACACTTAACTAATGGAGTCTGTTTCTCATAAATACAAGAATACGAGGAAACCGACGTCCTGTGACAGTGAGTTGGATAATTGGCTAACATTAAAAAGTTCGCCAACTAGCGATAAAACGGCACGTCACATGAGACAGAAAACCTAGAAAACCTCCTTTTTTAACCGACTTCCAAAAAGGAGGAGGTTCTCAATTCGACTGTGTTTTTTTTTGTCTGTTTGTTCCGCGATATCTTTGCTAATTGTGAACCGAATTTAATGATTCTTTTTTTGTCTGAAAGAGTATTTTTTCGAAGTGGTCCCATTTAAATTTGGTGAAGATCTGATAAAGAACTTCGGAGATAGACAATTTGAAGTCGGTTTTTTTTTGTTAAAAAGTTAATTATGTTGGAAGTCGGTTAAAAAATATGCCAATCGACTAGGTAGAGATACCTACCTAAGTAATTACAAACCAAAAGTATTTAGTGATTATGTACCAAACCACAGACCTGCTTTATTTCAATAATCACGGGTTTATCGGCTTGGTTTTCAAAGTTTTGATTCGAACAACTGCCGGATGATAGAAGTTCAGGTCCAGGCAGAAGTAGTGACGGTACGGCATCCGATTTTAATCTTTTATTCTTAAGCATATCATTTGAAAAATGTACAGAACACACGTAATACTTCGTACGATTTTCTTTTGTTAATAAATCATCACGCCCTATTAGGTCAATCCATGTTTTTCTCCTGTAACAAAAGTATGAATGTGTACCTAATGCATTATACGTAATAATAAAAAATAAAAATAAAAAATTGTCTGGCTCCCGGACTAAACCCGCTCAAAATCAATTTCATTCAAATAATAGAAGATCGACTATAATAAAACAATGATACTCAGCCCAGCATAACTTAGCACGGGCGAACTAAATAAAAAAGTACTGAATTTCACCGCCAATTTCAGTGCCGCTCTGAAATATCAAGTTATACTGGGTTCTCTGTACCTATTCTCTCCCGACGACGCACAATGGGAAAAAAATGTCTTTTTTTGTTCAAAAATCTGCCTACACCACAATTTTTGACGTATCGCTGCCATTTTTTTATACACTCCTAAGATAACACACTTTGGTGTGTCACTGCCACTTTTCCTTAAAAGTCAATACCATAACGTATCAATTTATATGGAAAAAAGTAAAATATAGCAAAAATTTTTTTGGGCCTCCATTTTGTATCCTCTATTTTGAATTTTCATAAACAGACACTAAATTCATGACCAGAAACCTAAAAAACCACTGGTGACAGATTTTTGTTAAAAATTATTTTTTAGAAATTGTTTTTGCTTCATTTCCCGATTTTTTGAGGTTATGGTATTGACTTTTAAGGAAAAATGGCAGCGACACACCAACGTGTGTTATCTCCAGGAGTGTATAAAAAGAAATGGCAGCGATACGTCAAAAATTGTGGTGTAGGCCGATTTATGAATAAAAAAAGTCATTTTTTTCCTACTGTGCGACGACCGGACATCACAATAAAGAACAAGATTTTTTACTTTATAACAACTGAGTCAACATTAGTATAGGTACTTAGGTAAATACTTAATTAAAAATATTAAGTATATTTTTAGGAGTAGATCTATAATCTGTCTTCATCTTTGGATAAGACTAAAAAAAACTTAGATGCATTGTAAATTGTTGTTGCAATAATTTTTCATGATAAAAGTAATGAGCTGACATCGCATAGGTGCGAGCGCGCGGGGCCTGTTACCGTGACCACAGAACATAAAATTAATCTGTGATCGTGACCTTGAACACGTCTGTAGCGTGAGTTTCCTTCTATGCTATTAGGTATTAATATTCTTATACGCTTGCCATGAGCTTTCGCCCAATTGAAACTCTCGGAAACCTGTGTCAACACGACTAAGTACTTAGTTAAGTAGGTGAGTACCTAATTGTTGTACAAATATTGTTCAGCGGTCGGGCACAATAAAACACGCTAAAACAAAAGTGGGCTGTATTTAGCACAATGTACCTACTTATTTTCTTAATTATAAAATTTAAACCTAATAAAAAAGATTTCTGGGCGAATCGCACCATAGACTAAATCCATCGCTGCAGTCAAGAAACAAAAAAAAATTTTGTTTATGTAAGTTCGAGATTCGTAAAAATATAAATATTTATATCACTTACCTATTTTTATCTTTAGGTATACTAAAAAAAGTAAGATGCGACATTTTCTTTGAATTATTTCTACATCCAAACACACCGCAATAGCTTGCCATAATAATGAACTGTTGTAGCACGAAACGTGCACGAGCGCGAGACGCAAGCCTTGACTGACTTCAGACTTGTTGGTAATACCAAGATAAATACGGGTTAAACCAACGGGAGATCGGTAGGCTATTATTGTGACGACGTGAATACAGAATATTACGTGGTTCGTCGAGTTCTATACTTGTATTATTAATTTCTTTATGCATCTAATATGTATACATATAATTTAAATTTTTAAATAGAGGGTGTAAACAAATCATGTAATTCCTTCAAACCTCGTGATGTACTGCTGACATAGATTGACATTGAACGGGACACTTTTGGATTAAATAAAAATTAAATTACAAGAAGTAAACATGTTGTGTTCTTAACGCGAGGCATTTTAGCGCACCGAGCGAATTGCGCGGCTATCGCTAGCCGCACGGTCATTTTACTAGAGGCGCTAAAATGCCTCACGTTAAGAGCGCATGTTTACTTATTATAATTTTTATGTTATTTAATCCAAATGTATCCTGTGCAGGATTAATCTATGTCAGTAGTCCATCACGAGGTTTGAAGGAGTTACATGATTTCATTCACAACCTGTATTTAAAAAAAAACATTTAAATATATAAAAATATTAGCCGACCAGCATCGGGAACAGGGGTCCAAAGCTCCGGTGGTCAAGGCCTCACAGAGAGGAACCTCCAACAATACGCGCCGTGTACAGAAGTACCGATTTCTGTACCAGGCCCTTGACCCAGCCGCCCAACGAGAGCCTCATCAATGTTGATCGATGCTCTTGGCTATTAAGCCATTGGCCGTAACGACTATCGGCACAACGACTGCTGAGTCAACCTCCCATATGTCGACAACCTCGTGTGTCAAGTTTTGAAACTTAATTTCTTTATCTTTCTCGGCTTTCACAAGGTTCTCGTCATGTGGAACAGTGATATCAACAATCATTGTAAGACGCTCTGATTGATATATCACTACTACATTCACCAGAGCTGTGCGAGGAAAATGTGCAGAGCGAAAATGTGTTGCGAGGATGTGAAACGGTGTGACCCTTTCCACCAGAGCTGTGCGAGGAATGGGTAATGCGTAATGTGTTAATGTGTACAAATGAGTGGTGCGAGGATAGATAGCGGACTCTTTTCGAATATGAGGGTGGTGTGGCGGGAGCGGTACACATTCCTCGTAACATTCCTCGCAACACATTCATCGCTCGCATTTCTTGCTTGTTTTGTATGAACAAAAACCTCGCGCCGCTAAGCCCATATCCACCAGAGCTGCGCAGAGCGAAGCTAGGTAAATTAAGTGATTCTATTGGTGCTTACAAAACACATTCCGCGCTACGCAGCTTAGCACAGCTCTGGTGGATGCTCAGCCTAAATGGTGTCGATTCTGTTGGACGTTTTGACACTACTAAACTAGACTAAACGTAACTGTCACTTTCTTTTTCTATTGAAACAGAAAGAGACAAACACCCTTGGTTTAGTTCTGTCAAAGTGCACAACAGAATCGGCATTGTCAACAATAGTACAATGTGACATGGCTAACCTCGAACTCAAGTGGTCTATGATACAAAATAAACACTTTCAGATAACAAACGCAAAATCCACTTTAGAAATTTAAAATTTTAAATTGATTTGAATTGAATTGACGTAATGACACAGACCACTTTTGTGCGGATTTATTTATCGTTTTTATGTTCAAAGATGATCATAGATGGATTTAGCCAAAAATGTTACATAGACCACTTTAGTTCCAGGTTAGCCACATGACTATTCTCGAGAACTGGGTCGGGCACATACTTGTAGTATGGTACTTCTGCGTTCACAAGGTTGTATATTAGACCAAGTTGCTGGTGGATAATCCTAGCCACTAGGTTAATACTTATTATACCATCGAATATAAAATAATGTCAAACGACACATCGATATTTCCATGTAAACGGTAAAACAGCTAAGCATATTAAACATGATAAGGATTACGCAACTAAAAAAAAATATCTAGCTTGTTAGGTAAGTACTTACTTAGGTGCCGAATTTATAAATTAAAAAAGTTAAAATGTACCGCTATAACATTACTAAAAATAAATAAAAAAAGCACATTATTAATGAATATAAAAATGTTATTGTTATTTAAAATGCGCGTTTTGAGTATCCAAATTACCCCATTTTCCATAAAATTTTGCAAGTTCTCAAAATTTGACAACACCTTGTCGGCGACCATGCCTTTGAAAGTGTATGTGGGTGACAAAAATCTTTTTTAAATGTAAACACAGCTAATGACTAGATAGATTTTAGTGTACTTTTTATGAAAACTTCCCACTTTGTACCTATTTTAATTTTGCGAAATTAATTTTCAGACGCGGCGGGGTAATTCTTTACTCTATACCTACTAATATTATAAAGAGGAAAGATTTGTATTTTTGTATGTAACGAATAAACTTAAAAACTACTGGACCGATTTCAAAAAATCTTTTGCCGTTAAAAAGCTACATTATCACTGAGTAACTTAGGCTATATTTATAACTGGAATAAAACTTCTTACGCGGGCGGAGCCGTGAGGACACAGCTAGTTAATAAAAACGATGACAGTTCTACTACGACAGACGAGGCAAAGGAATGTATTGTTTACAAATATTACAATGCTTACATCACCACAACACGCGGCTGGCACTGGCACAGTGAATATATAAGTTTTTTTTTTTTTTTTCCTATTCGACTATTGTAGATGGTCTTGCGGACCTTTTCTACGTAACCTGACTATTATTGGCGAGACCAGAAGGGTCTCCGAACCAAAATATATAAGTAGGTAGGTACCTATATTTATTTAGTATGCGTCTGGGCGAATGACCGGGTCGTAGAGCGAGAAACGCGTGGTATGCGCTGTCTCGCTCGCAGCGTTGACCTTGGATCGATACTGCCCGCTGTTCGTAGATTCGCAGGGTGCTGTGTGTGCGTGTATACTATTCATACACACACAGCACCCGTTATTAGCTATTATTCATTCTGTAGTGTTCTCAACCGTACGATAATTATCGTACATGTACGATAATTTCAGAGCTACGTACGATGTACGATAGTACTATGCGTGCCAAATAAGAATAGGATCGTGCTTGCTACAACTTCACACGATAGCTGTCAAATTGGTACTGCCAGCAAAAAAATACTGAGAAAAAAAAAATGTTATATTTTTTTATTCATAAATTTCATTATTATTTACATTCATTTTTATAAAATGTTATTTATTGAATTCCATAAATAGATAATTTTGGATAATTTAATAATATTTGAAAACAGTATTCATTAAAGAATATATAATTATAATATAATAATTTAAATGGGACCACTTCGAAAGAATGCTCTTTCAAAGAAAAAAAGAATCATTAAAATCGGTTCACAATTAGCAAAGTTATCGCGGAGCAAACATACAAAAAACATACAATCGAATTGAGAACCTCCTCGTTTTTTGAAAGTCGGTTAAAAAGTACTTTTTTGTGTCAAATTTGAATGCATATTTGTTGATTTTGGTAACCAAATAAAAAAACAAGACAGCGCTGTCAACAGCGACGTGAGGCCGGTTTCGTTACCATGGGAGCGCGCAGTGCGGTGCGGTGAAGTGCGATGCGTTTTTTTTTCGCCGCAACGAATAAAATAAATGCAAGTTAGCCCTCGTTCGCACGAGAGCTTTTTCAACGCGCGTTAAAAATGCGTTCTAATACAACAAATAGCAAGCCATAATGTGTTCACATGATAGCGCTTTTTTAACGCAGTTTATCTATTGCGCGCGTTGGACGCTTTTTTAACGCGCGTTGAAAAAGCTCTCGTGCGAACGAGGGCTTAATCCGTGCGGTGAAAAATTTCCAGTGCGCGCTCTTCTATGACACTTCATACTTCACAGATTATACGTAAAAAAATGCGAAAAACCACACGCACTTAGGTCCGTATTATAGAACATTCCTCAAGTCCAGTTTGATCTGTAATCAGTTGATCACTGTTTAAGTATAGAATCAGTACTTGAGGAACGGTCTTATTCCAGAACGGCAATCAATCTATACTCAGATGAAATAAGACTCAAATCGAGCCAATCAATTGGTTGATTACAGATCAATTCACTGCTTGGGATCGAATCTACGAACTGAGTAACGATCTAGACTAAAGCCAAACTCAGCTGAACTATGATCAATGAATCTATGCTTGAGGAATGTTCTAAAATTAAAAGTCGACTCAAAACTAGTTTTAAACAGAGATTAATGCTTGAGTTTCGTTCTGTAATACGGACCTTAGATTTAGAGTTTGCTATTAGTTGTCACGCTAACGTAAACTGCGTTTGACGTACACTCACACACGCGCAAATTCAAATGTATTTCTCATATACCTATATGTTACGGCGACCAAAACGTCGATTATTTATACAGATAAAATTACTGTAACTTTGTCACTTAAGTTTAGCAATTTTTCGCTCTAATTTCGGGACCCCGGACACGGTAATATTGATTACCGTGCCCCGGACGGGGTACGAATAGTGTGGATTTCCTAAATACATATAAATAATAATGTCAAATTAAGGGGGAACATCCGATATAGCCGTGATTTTTCTTTTTCGTTTGTTTCGTTCATTTTAAACAAAGTATTATTTTGAAACTCATTTCAGCTTTATGGCTGTATAAACCTAATAAATACGAATCCACAAAAGATGATCTAGGTAACATCATTTTAAGGTAATAATTAGGTACCTACGCTACTCAAAAGCACCAATAAACTTTTATAAAACATAAATCATACACAACTTACTGAAAAAGACATTACGATATTTTTTTGCGGACAAGCTCCTGGTTTTAAGTACTTCTTTCCCGACTTTTTTATTATGTAATCATTTTCAGCAAAATGTTGAGAACAAATTGTGCTACATTTAGTAGGTATCCATTCAATTCTACCAGTTGCCTCAATCCACAGTTTTCTTTTATTTGGTTCTGTTGGAAACCTAAAAATAAATGGCTAACCTCAAACCAAATTTTAGACGAAAAACCCACTCAGAAACTAAACTGATAACCAACAATAAACAATCATTCGTGGCAGTAAACAAAGTTATTTCAATTATAATATAATGTAATATTAATATAATTATAATATTACTGATAATAATAATTTGTGCCCACACATATTTAATATCGACATTGTTTACAGCTTGGTACAACACTATAGATATGCATGGATTTCGCTGAATTCAAACTTTGGTTCGCTGCACTCGACTTTCGCATTGAATCGCGATCGCTCACGTAGTACAAGATGGTACCCATGTATTGCAAGCAATGTATAATTTTGCATCTATTTGCGATTGTGTCGTCAAACTACATAATATTATTGTAATAATTACAAATATCACTAGTATTGTAAGGTTTTTGGACTTACCGGTGAAAAGAAATCCCTTCTCTGGCTACAGTACACACCTGGCTTCTTTTCCGACACGTTATAATAGCGCAAGACGGCATAATTAATTTTTTTCGCGGAACTTCGTACGCTGTCACAATAAGAGCGCGACTGTTGACCGGTAAAACCGGTTGACATTGAGCGTCTGCTCATAAGTGCGGCGCGCCTGCCCCGCCCACAAGGCCCTTCTAACCTCTTTTTATCTGTTCTGTGGTTAGTAGCGTCAGGCCCACTGTTAACGACTAGCGCCATCTAGTGGTGACCGGTACAATACTAGGCGTGTGGCGGCGGGAGAGCGACCTTTGTTCACAATCATCGCATCGCCTGAAACTTTCCTATTTTTTTTGTCACCATACCTACGACGATCTTGAGTGTAACACACAAATTCTGTAATATCCTATTATTTTTAAAATACAAATATTTAAACCAAAGTAAAAATAAACAATTCATTTCGCTTTGTCTACACCAGGGGTGGCCAACTTGATTCGACCCAAGATCTACTGTTTACTGATTAGACTTTGTGCGATGCGATCTGCCAATTACATAATCAGTACCTCTTCATTCAACTTACCTATATTAAACTTATATTTTTCTTTGCCTTGCCATGGTCGACTGGATTAAGAGCCGCGATCGATCGGTCAATCGCGATCGACTGGTTGGCCACCCCTGGTCTACACTATAACCCACCCCCTAAAGGAAGGAGCAATCACAAAGCAACCTAACTGAAAATCCTACACACCTACTGCACTTTTTATAGTATATACCTACTTACGCGCGTTATTTGCCTACTGAGCTGACAGACGGCGTCAGACCTCCTGCGATCCAAATAATTTGTCCCTGGCATTGCTGTCGGCTGCGAAGCGATATTAACTCTATGCTCGAGCATTTAGGCACATTTTAGCACACAACCATTCCTAACGAGACGCAGTAGGCTATTATCGCGGTAGGTATACAAGATTTTGTACGGAGTGATTCATCTGGTACCTACGTAGAAGTATTAAGTAATCTGTAGTAGAGCTGTCTTGTTTTTTATTTGGTCTGAGCCTTTTGGTATTAACCTTTTAAGCGCGTGGCTAAATATCAATTGCCGTGCCCCTAGCGCGCGACTACGAATCGATAAAATAATACTTACAATAACGTCGACGCTTCGCGTGACCAGAGGGCTGGCTTATTCTTTGGCCAAAGAATAAGCGTTGCCATCCAGCGTGGCAACGCTGCCAGTCTTCTGGGCACGCTTCCGGATGACGGTGATGAGGAGGAATATTTTGACGCCTAAGTGATATTTTTGAATAATTTGTATTTTAATAATTTTGTATATAGGTAGTTAGTTTTGTCTTTAGATTTGTATGTTTTTAGTTTCGTTTTATATTGTATATATTAGGTTTAATTGTAGGTAAATGATAATTGTGTATAGATAAATAATTAAATAATTGCATTTACTTACAATAAATATATTAAGCTTTTTCAATACTTAGAGCTATGAAACAATTTTAAGTAATTGTTGTAAATTATTTCTCTATTGAATAATCGTTTTAGTTGTACCACGCAGTTCATAGGATGAAAATAGAACAAAACAACCATGCATGTTCTCTGTCGCAGAAATACGACACGCGCGCTAGGGGCACGGAAATATTTGTTGCATAAATCCGACTCACGCGCTTAAAAGGTTAAAGAAGTAAAAAAAAATTTAAAAAACTGGTGGGGCCGTGTTGGGGCCACACAACTGTAAAAGAGGTTAGAAAGGAAACAGTTCCTGATTTGTATTAGAACGCGTGACGCCGCTTGTTGTCTCTTCCACTACAAGCAAGAGACCAATACGTGCGCGCATTACGCACACAAATAAACCACACGCACCTGGTGCGAGCGCGCACTGCGGTGCGGTAACTTGCGGTGCGTTTTTTTCCCCGCAACGAATAAAATAAATACAAGTGAATCAGTATACGTTGAATAATTCGCAGTGCGCGCTCTTCTATGATACTCCATTCTTCACAGATTATATCACACCTATAATAATAAACCGAAATAATTAAAACAATTACGATTGTTGGGAAATCGCATTTAAATCGCAATTACGATGCTGTCTACATTTTTCCGAAATAACAAAAATACCGAAACGATACAGTAATACCAGTATGATTTAAGTATTACCAATAGAATAGCCTTTCAAATGATGATCTTGATGCGTTTTTTGATTAAATGTCAAAAAACCATATTTTTTAATTATTTTGGTTTATTATTAAAGGTGCGATATATTAAAAAAACGCGAGTCAGTGCCCGCTAGCCCTAACGCAAACACTGCACTTGACGTACACTTATACACGTATGTAGGTACATATATTTCGCATACATGTTACGGCGACCAAAAGGTCGATTATTTATATCGATAAAACAACTTTAATTTTGTTACTTTAAGTTTTGCAATTTTTCGCTTTTATTTCGGGAGGGGGGACGTGGTACAAATAGTATGGACTTCCTTAATACATATAAATAATAATGTCAAATTAAGGGGGAACATCCGATATAGCTGCGAAATTCAAATTTACTTTCATTTTTTGCTAATTGCAACTCTGTTTTACGTCATAATTATGTTGTTTGCGTCCGTAACATAAATATACATATTTGAAAAATAAAAAACCTTTTTAATAAAAACAAAACCGTCTTAAAAAAAGAAAAAAAAAGAACGGTTTTATTTTTGTCAAAAAGTGTTTTTTCTTTTTAGTGGCTTTAATTAAAACATGGTTGGACCTACTAAAGAAGCTACTAGTACCCAATCACATTATCTGTAGGTACTGTTCGTCACTGAGGAGTTCCATTGTCTATCTCCGAAGTTCTCCATCAGATCTTTACCAAATTTAAATGGGACCACCTCAAAAGAATACTCTTTCAAAAAAAAAGAGAATCATTAAAATTAGTAAAGATATCGCGGAAGAAACATACATTTAAAAAAACATACTGTAGAATTGAGAACCTCCTCCTTTTTTGGAAGTCGGTTAAAAATAATAAGTAACTTACCAATAGATTAAGAAAAAAATATTAGCTTACCATTGCCTCAAACAAAAATTCTAACATTTTTGGAGGCGCGTCATTATTTTTACATTCCTTCTCTGTCTGAAACATAAATAAAAAGAAATATAGACAAACAGTGCTTTAGGGTATAGGTCAACCAGAATCTCATGGCATTAAAAATTTATAACAAACAGTGGTTTTCATATGGCAATGTCAACATGTCACTTGTCAAAACGAGTATGACTGTAGATGATACATTTTCCAGTTCTGATTAATGTTTTCTTGTTCAAACATTTTTAATAAACATACTTATTTTAACAAGGTTTCCTTTTCCATTACAATAAAATTGCAAAAAACCATATATCAGCATATTATTTTGGGACCCAGTGCATAATATCAGCAAGCACATTGGGTCACATAAAACAATAAGCCAAAACCTCTAACAACATGGATTTATGAAATACATGTTGTGCCGACCCCATCTAGTGTGGGATAAGGACAGGAAGAATATCGAGAAGAAATTAAAGAAAAAAAATTACAAGTATCAAGACTTTTTATTCAAATTACCCTTGTGTTACCCACAAAAACATTTAATTTCCCTATTTGCCATCAGATTCTGGTAGACCTATAATTACGAACATGGTAATATTCCGAAAATTACGAATTACTACTAAATCAGGTAATATGTTTTGCTCTGCCAACATTACATTACATTGCATCACGGAACAGATAAAAGTTGGAAAGGCCTTCGCTTCAATTTTGTACTAGTACCAGTGTCGCCGCTTGACTCCCACCATTTTAATTTCTACACATACGCAATACTATGTTTGCAAATATTTCGCACACAACCAAATCACACATACATAAATGTCAGGGCAGATATTCGTTGGCCCACTAGCACTAAGCTCCTGTAGGCATAGACACTCAAACACGCAAAAATGCAACAAAATTTTTCATACATGCTAGTGTTTGATAAAGCTGATATTCTTTGTCGATAAATTATCTGGTGAATTTATGGGGAAAAATGAAACATTAAAGAAATATTTTATTTTTCTTAGATTATTTTTCATGAAAATGAACAATCAAATCAAATTAAAGCAATCAAATTTAAAAAATGCTTAAATTTTTAATGCAGGGATAAAATTTGTTCATAATTAGGAGTATAAGAAACTAGCTGTGTCCTCACGGCTCCGCCCGTAGCCTACGTTACTCAGTGATAACGTAGCTTTCTAACGGCAAAAGAATTTTTGAAATCGGTCCAGTAGTTTTTAAGTTTATTCGTTACATACAAAAATATAAATCTTTCCTCTTTATAATATTAAGTATAGATAGATAGGAGTAGATGCAATATGGAACTTAGTTCCAACAAGTAAGCATTTTAACAAAACTTACCAAAGAACTTGAACAAATCTGAACAATTTGTTCTCTTGGGATCGCCCCAGGTTTTAAGTACCTATAACCTGATTTTTTTATGATAAAATCATTATCACTAAAATGTTTAGAGCAAATAGTACTCGTCTTTGTTGGCATCCAGTTTCCTCTACCTGTCACGTCAATCCATTGTTCCCTGGCGTTAGGTTCTTTAGGAAACCTAAAATTTATAATTTATTGCATAAGTTAAATTGCATTCTACTTGGATTTTAATTCTAAACACAATTTTTTTCGTATACCAAACTGACAGCTGCCAATGACGGCAGAACATTTTTTTTAATGTTGTAAGCGCGGAGCATAGTTTTGTAGGTAAGGCCCAATCATAATGGGTCGATTACACCTAACGAGTACATTGGCGACTCGGTAAATGAGCTCTCGGCCGAGAGAGTCGCCGAACCGAGTGGGTGGTCACACGAATTTACTATAGTGGCGAGTCAGTGTGTGAGATTAGGATAATTTGAAAACAATAACATAAACACGCACACTGCTTGGTGACGAACGAACGAGTGGCGAGTGGCCGAGTGACAAACGAGTGCATGTTCATGCGTGCCGAGCGGGATAACGAGTCGCTGCGGGGGCAGAAGAATGAAGCGGGGGTACTCGGCCTAGTGAACAGATTGGGATTCTAGTGACTCTCTCGCCTCTCTGCTCGACCTAGCACTCGGCCGAGCACTCGTTAAAGTGTTTAATTGTTTATACCAACCGAGCACTCGGCCGAGGACACTGACTCGCCAATGTACTCGTTAGGTGTAATCAACCCATTACTGATTCATCGAATCGATGTGACATGACTCCTCAATTGAATTTTACTAAATGTAAATAAAAGTTTCATGAATATAAGCGTAAATATTTAAATAAATACACACAGTGCATAAACTTTTATTATAAGAAATCAGAAATAAAATAAATGCGCCGATAGAATCAAGTCTGACATAAATGGGTAGAAGAAATTAAATAAGGGCCGCTAGTTTCTTGACAAATGTAATTTTATTTGCCGTGAAATAGTTCCATTCTCGATCTATATTCAATTTTCGATCACTCAGGGTACAACACTATTTTTATGTAACGATAAAGTGGCAACGCCCGAAATGTCAGTTTAGTCTACGAAATTAAAAATCTGAGATTAGTAAATAGTAGTAGATGACAGGTATAAGTCCCTTTATATCATTCGGAAACAGTCATTCAATGATTAATATAATATTTGATTTACCTACTCAAAATACGTCTAACTTAAAATAATATACTATAATTAATTAAATATAAAATAGTTCAAAAATTTTCTTTGTTAAATGTAAATATGGTCGAGAATTCTATCGATGATTTTATTTAGCCACATGGTCACCTCACTATCGATAAACATGCGCCGTGCATCACGGCCAATCAGGGCAAAGGAACGAACTTCAATGGTTGAAGTGTAAAGGACGCAATGCATGCAGTACATTGTACGCGGACTTGGTCATTGCGTTGATTGAGCGAGTACATAGCGGGCAATGTATATTTTTTGTAACTTGTTGCAATCATTTTTATGTTTTTTACAAATAATTATAATTTGATCTTACCGATGGAAAGATACACCTCCTCGCTCTATACTTGAGGTCTGACTTTTTGTCTTACACGTTATAATTGCACAACTCGGCATTATTAAGCAGAGCTCTGTTCTCCGAAGTAGTCCGACGCGCACTGAACGTGGTGAATGAAAGAATCGGTCGAGTTATGATTTTCGAATCACAACTGTGGCACACTTGCCCCGCCCACATTACCATTCGAATCTTATTTACCTATTCCGTGATTTCCGTGCATTGCATTACACAATCTGGCATTATTATGTTGCCAGAGCAAAAAATATTGCCTGGTTTAGTAGAAATTCGTAATTTTCGCAATATTCCTATGTTCGTAATTACGCTACAGCATCCTATCCGGCTCATGCAAAATTACTTATAGTGAATAAAATACTTACTGTTTTAGAAGTGTGTTCACCATCACTATATTCCTTTTTAACCGTCCTAAAAAATATGACTGTTAGTAAAACATTTGTCGTAGCATGTGGCGTTCTATAGTTTCTGCCTACCCCCATGGGAAAAAGGCGTGAGTTTATGTAGGTATGTATGTAAAACATTTTTTTTTACATTAAAGACTAGTAAGTTATAATAGAATCTCACGTGGGCGAGAAATTTTGTAATTCTGAATTCGATGTCATTTTATGTGTTCAACAAAATAAAATACCTAATAAATTAGAATATTATTATTTAATTAACTACGTAATTAAAATACCCGAAGATTTACTATAGTCGGACCGTTAATTCGATGCAGTAACTTGACAGTTAGAGGGATACCAGTTTTTGACAAAAAAAGGTAGTGATGTGAAAAAAATAATGAATGAAATCGAATGAACTTAATAATGTACTTATATGCATACTTTTTATTGAATTTAATAACTAGAGGATCAAAACACGATATACCTATCACTATTAAAAATAGCCGTAATAACTAGTAACTACTGATATGACGTTTTTGAAGTGCCAAATAACTGAATATAAGGTTAATTATTTATTTATTTAATACTTCAATGCACAATTGTGGTACATAATGCGGACTTAATGTCATAAGGCATTCTCTATCAGTCAATTTGGGTCTAAGAGAACAGCATCGTGAAGAGGTACAAAGAATTTATACAGATTTGTTTAAATTGAAGTATTTTACGTATTCGTTCTTTTCGTAAAATCGTTCACTACCCAACACTATTAGTTTTAGTATGGTATCATTATTTTGCTTTGAACTGTCAAGTTACTGCATCGAATTAACGGTTCCACTATAGACGTTTAAGTTTACAATGAATATAATTACAGTATCTATGTACTAGATACATACCCTTCTAAAGAATCGACTGACGTTGCTTTATTTTCGCCTAAGTCCAAAGATGACATGGATTTACTCTGTTCTGAAGACTGTTTTCTAAAATAAATTTATTTTTATTTTGTAACACGTAGAAATAACTAAACAGCTAATAGGTAGTAAGTTCCTCAAATTTAAAATAGAAAATACTGCTATGTTTTCCATTTTTCTAGTCATGTAGATAAGAAATAAATAGTAAAAAGTTGTTAGAAATGCGACCGGTTATCCTAATCTACTTTTCGTGTGGTTAGTGACTAACCTAGTGTTTAGAATTTATGCCGCACATGGGCCTCTAACTTGACTTCACATGCCGTCGAGAAATATCTCTCAGGCATGCCGGTTTCCTCACGATGTTTACCTTCACCATTTTTAAGCAAGTTTTAATTATACAATAGGCACATGAATCCGAAGACAGGTGCGTGCCTTGGGTTCGAACTCGAGACCTATGACTTGGCAGTCCGACGGTCACACCACAAGGTTATCACTGCTGTTAGTTATCCAAATAATAATAATCAGACCAGAACTCCAGAGTATCCAATAATTAAGTAGGTGTAGGTAGACATGTACTTAATTACAACATTAATAAAAAATTATATTACGTTCACTTACCTTTTCTTAACCATTCTCTTACATTTCTCAATTAAATAAGCTTTCATTTTTCGTTTAGAAATTTTAATAGCTTTTTTCCCCATTTTTAATAACAAAACGTCACTCGGATCAAGATTCAAGATACAGCTGTCGTTAGCGCGCGGGAACTGCACTGGCACAGTCCCGTCGCTGACAATAGTCAGTAGCGGACTGAGGGGGAAACGTCAAACGAGTTAAAAAAAACGCAAGGCAGTGCGTGCCAGCCTTTAGTTCTGATTCCGAGTTCTGTGGACATGGAGTAACCCACAGAACAGATAAAAGAGCCGATATTAAGTATGTGTGTACACAAATGATTTATTATCAGTCTATACTAATATTATAAAGAGGAAAGATTTGTATTTTTGTATGTAACGAATAAACTTAAAAACTACTGGTCGATTTCACAAATTCTTTTGCCATTAGAAAGCTACATTATCACTGAGTAACATAGGCTACGGGCGGAGCCGTGAGGACACAGCTAGTACTTAATATTATTATTAAAATAACTTTGTTTATTATACCACAAATTATTGATTATTGTGGGTTATCAATTTAGTTTCTAAGACTAAAAAGTTTGTCATTATTAAAGACGTAGACGTAGGTAAGACGATATAGACCTTTTCGTTACGGTCCACTTTTCTCTGACCTGGTACCCGTATGTTTCGGCGTGATTTTAAAGACGTTGCACGTCAAAATGTGTAAGAACTTGAATGACTAGTAATAAATAAAACAACGAACAACTTTACTAGCATTTTATTATACAAGGTTAGTCGGAAAGGGGGTACTAAGCCGAAAGGGTGTTAAAGTACCCATAATAATGGATAACTTTTGTTCTACAACTTTCCCCAAAAGTCTAGTTCAAGAGAAATAGCTGTTCAAAGTTTTCATAGAAAATACGCTAATTTCTATCTATCCTCAGATATGATCAGACGTGCTTACATTTTACGTCATATTTGGGGTCACGGATTAGAAACTCCATTTTCTGAATTCATAACTAAAGCAGGGATGAAGAATTTTTGAAAAAACTAAAATAGTAATCATTTTGCATGAAAAAAATAATTATCGAATTTTTAAATTTTAACACTTTCTTTAAAACAATCATCAGTGATACATTAGGTGGCCCGCGGCTTAGTACCCCCTTTCCGACTAACCTTGTATAAAAAATGTCTCTTAGATAAGGCTGCGAGAATCTATAATTTCAAGAAATAAACAGATATGAACATTGGAAATATGTGTTTAAGTTAAAAACACGTACTTATAAGGTAAACCTATTAATAGACTGTGCGGGATTGCAAATAATAATGCACTCCGTGACAACCCTACGCTATCTATCTATACATATTATAATTACTTGTCCTGCTGACAAACTGACTGATTCATCAGCGCAGACCCTAAACCGCTTGGGCTAAAAACTTGAAATTTGAACAGTAGGTTCCTATTGTGACGTAGGCATCCAATAAGAAAGGAGTTTTGGAAATTCTACCCCTAAGGGGGTAAAATAGGGGATGGGAGTTTGTATGAAAATTCACGCGGACGAGGTCGCGGGCTAAGTGCTATCAGTGCATATTTTTACTCTTACCATACCTAAAAAAATCCCACAACACTCAAGCCTCTGCCTCTGGGGCATTCTTCGAAAAATATTAACAAAAATTGAGAACGTCATTAGCATCATCCCAAAGTTAAGAATGCAGATGTTTAATACTATAATTATGATAATGAAAACTCAAACTATACCGCTGCCGTCAAGCAATAAGACCAGAATAAAAACAATCTGACAATACTATATCGTTAACAACCCGGGAGAAGAATGATTTGTTAAAATAAAGTTAAAAATTTTCGAAGAATCACCCCTCTGCTCATTTGCGGTCACGTAAAACTAGCGGGAGGCAGTGTTGCCAACAAGAATTTTTAATTTCCGCTGAATTTGTTGTATATTTCCGTCAAAAATCTGTCAGTTCCCCGAAATTCCCCGCTTCTTTTTGATTCGAGTTGTGATGTGACTAAGCGATAGTTGGACGACCTTTTTTAATTTTTTCTATTAATTGACCAAAAAATAGTGGTCGTAGTGTCCATAGACGTGACAGAATTAAAACGCGTTCGTAAATCTAGCTAAAACAGTTCTAAAGTAATTAAAAAAACAATAGACACGATTGGGAAAAAACGTAAAATTTCCGTCAAAAAAATCCGTCAGCCGTTAGATATATTTTATCCCGTTTTTACCTCCTCCTAATCCGCTAGATCTGACGGGAAATCCGTTAAGTTGGCAACACTGGCGGGAGGTAACCGTAATAAAAAAAGCGAGTAATTATAACTTACCTCATTTGCATTTGTTCCTGCGACGAGGTCGGCGGCTAACTCCAGTTTGATCTGCGTCTCGACTGAAGTTTTCCTAAAAAAACACCAATGTTAGATCAGAGAATTCGATAAAGCCGTCTTATGGAAGTGCATTAGCGACATTTTAGCGTAGTTACAATGCGCGTTAACTAGAATCAAGATGGCGTCGACTGCGAGAGCTATGTGTGGTTCGGGTCATATCGCGTGACGATCTCACTCTAGTGAGTGGCCTGCGGGTGGCGGGTTAGGGGATCCGTCGCCCGACCAGTAACTGGCCCAGGAGGATGGCGCGCCGTGTTCCGCGCGCGCCTCTCAGAAGGAAGTGGGGCAGGGGAAAAATTGCCCCACCACTGGAGAGGTCCACCAGAAGAAGTTGGTGGGCCAAGACCTGCCAGGGCTGCGGTGCATGTAGGTAATAGCGAATCCCATGACCCCGGCCTAAGGTCAAAAGGAGGGACACCGTTGGTTTTTAGCCGGTAAGAGTCCGGCAGACCCCCTCGCCTTCCCCGGGCGAGGGACATCCATGAGGATTTTCCAAAGATAAAAAAAAGGTTCGGGTCATATGATTCGTTTTGACGAGTCCAATAGATTGCACATGGTGTTCAGGGTCTGATGATGGACCTAGGAGGTGGATAGTGAAACTCTTCAGTGGCTACTAGTAAACCTAGTTTGGCAGTCGACTCCATCTTGGTTCTCGTTATTTGACGCGCACTGTAGGTACGTTTTTTTATCATTCCTGAGACAAAAGTTTGATCACCGAATAATAAAATAATAGTACAAAATACTATAAACATACAGAAACCTCATTCTTGAAAGAATGCGCCAACAAATATCTAGTAAAATGTGCTCCGCGAATGCGAAATTCTGCCGTACAGAGCCTAGAATGCAGTAAGTGCCATTTTTAAATAAGTACAGAATATTGAACCACAGTAACGACGGATAAGGTTCAATATTCTATGTTAAAAAAAAAACTATTACTGCATTTTAGGCTCTGTACGCAGAATTGAGCTCCAATTTCGCTGTGTTCGCGTTCTTATTACAAATCGGTTCGGTGTTGCGACGGCAACGAGCGTAGGGTTGACGCAGAAAATAATAAAATATAACACAACATCACGCCTTATATTCCCCGGAGGGTTAGGCAGAGGTGTTGTAGTAACACCTTCGTTTCGCCAGTTATGTTTAAGTCCCATGGGGGCGAGCCTATTGCCATTAACCGGGCACAAATCCCGGGCACGGGGCATAATAATATAATCGTTTATAGACGAAGTGGAGGGAGGGTGATGCGCTGCGCTGTCGGAGCTCCGGTGAGACGACAGACAGTGTTCCACTGCTAGAGGGGCAAACGAGACTGACTGAGGTGCGTGCGTCATCCTCTTGCGCTGCGACGTCGTGCGTTGTCGCAGCAACGCAGGTATGGCATACAATGCGTTGATCTGTTGCGACGACGCGACGCAACGCAACGCACTAATGAGGCATCGCCCTTACGTGGCGAAGCTCGCGACAGACCTTCGTAACCCGTTGGCTTTTTTTGTAATATCAAGCAACTTTGTGTTCTAAAACTGGCGTACCGCTTTAAATATGGAACAGCATCCGTCTTTAAAGTTTTTTATTGTCTATTTTATATCCCTATATAAAAATAAAAATCATTACAAAACAGTTTTTTTATTTGATGCAAAGGTTGCGAACCCCTGAATGTGTTTACAAAATTTATAGCTTCTCGTGACTCGTATTTTACTAATAGTAGGGGAGCCCAAGAGGCTAATTGGGGGCTTACTCGAGCGTCGCGGGGACCTTTTGGATTGTGAAGATTAGATGCTTAAAAGAAAAAAAAGGTTTTATGTTGTATACCCTTTCACTGGTGGCGGGAGCGCGTACAGGTGTTCAAAAATGTAAAAAAAAGTCGCACAGAAATACTCGAGCGCTTCAGATATTAATAATGTATGCGCCCCATGTGTTTCTGATAACGGAGAAATATTAATCTGCCGGTTTGCATGGTTGGGGTGGCCGTACGAAAGGGATGAAAACGGAAAAAAAAAATATCCAAGCTCGTCCGGTTAAGTAGTAACAAAGCCCTCGCGAGATTTAAACTACGAGAGGTCATATCAAAAAAAAAAAAATATCCAAGCTCGTCAGATATTCAGAAGGGATGTTAAGTAAACCCTAAAGGAACTCCTATTCAAAAAGACAAAGATTTGGAAGCGACCAAAAGTCATGGCCGATTTTGTAAATGCAAAAAAAAAAACATAACATTGAAATACTCGAGCGCGTCAGATTAATATAAAGACGGGTCAGCTTGATGTCCTTGTCGTGCTGACCCATAATCTGACAATTATGTGGAGGAATTTCCTTAATCTGAAGGTTTGAAAAATATTATTTTTCAATTTTTTTGATGTATTCGTCTGTTGATGTACCAGCAACCTGAGTTGTCGTGGAAGTAACAGAAACATACCATTCGGAATCTTCTCCAGAAAGTTGGGGCAAATAACACTCCACTGCACTTTTCTGTTGCTTTTGAAAAGTAGGCGGTATTTTAACCGCTGTAAATAGTTTATAACACAACGCGTGATAACCGTCATTTAATAACATTTCATCTGAAAGTTCTACATTTCTATAGGAATTGCGTGATTTTCTTCGAATCGGTTTGTTTTGACGATACTCCAAAACCGTCTTACATTTTTTTATTGTTTTCGACGTAAAATTAATAACTTTTTCAAATGTTTTTTGTCCACAAAATACACAATTCGCACTATTGTCACTCATTTTCGTAGCACATATAAAACTTACCGCATTTAAGTCAGTAAACTTTTTTTAAAGCACAATAAACAAACCAAAGCGTTGTACACGTACGAACACGAACGCGTCTGTGATGGCAATGATGGCATTATGGTGACGGAAAGTAGTAAAGGAACGGTGCGAGAGAGTGAGAGATAGAGAAAGAATGAGAACGGAACAGAGGTGCGGAGTGGGAAATACATAGTTCTCAGCTGCTGCACGCACCACACTTTATTGTAGATTTTAATTACATATATATCGGCTTGTGGAAATCGGCAGATTATATTATTTCCGTGACCCTTGAATGATTTCCATCAAAATAAAAAAAAAATTGAGCGCGCTCGACAATGTCTAGGTGACTTTTTTTTTCAACTCTGTGACTCTCCTATTTCCTTATGTCACGCGCAAATTGTCAGATTATTGAAATGTTGATTTTTCTGCATGTAATTACCTCACCTTGTCTTAATATGACGCGCTTGAGTTTTTTTTAACGATCGATTTTTTTTACTATTCTGATCGGCTGCCCTACACGCACGACCCTATATGAAGGGTTCATGTAAGGTGGGGGAACTTAATAGGGTGCATGGCTTCCACCCTTATGTTATTCTGCTACGCTTGAATAAATCCCAAAATCCCCGCTTGGGCTCCCCTACTATAAATGGCAATAAAATGTAGGTCCATAATATGAAAGAACCAGAAGGCTGCGTTCAGACGACACGCGCCCACTAAGAGCACGCCACGCGCGTCAACACCCGCGTCTAACTCGCTTTGAATTTTTTTGTATATCATTTGAGTCTTATAACACATCAATAGATCTCAAATTACATTTATCGAAGTCCAACCGCACACGCCAAGCGCCCGCTTCGCGCCCGCCTCATGCCATGATTCGATAAATGCAATTTGAGATCTATTGATGTGTAATAAGACTCAAATTATATGCAAAAAAATTCAAAGCGAGTTAGACGCGGGTGTGGACGCGCGTGGCGTGCGCTTAGCGGTCGCGTGTCGTCTGTACGCAGCCTTATGATCATCTTTATCGACCTATAACTTTTTCGTTAGCTTCTAGCGGAATTGTTGTTATTGTAATTGGTTCTACAATATAATGCTCTCTTTAATAAAAATGTGTTTCGTCTTTATCGGTTTTAGCCAAGTCGTAAAGGAAATCTGGGCATTGTCCTTTACTAAAAGAAATATCGATTCCAAAAAAAAACATTGATCAGATTACTTTAGATACACCAAAAGGAGTGGAACACCCAGACCTGATGGTAAGAGGATTCCGTCGTTTAAAGACGCTAGTAACGTAGTAGCACCATTGGACACAAAAAATATATATATCTGCGTCTCTGTCCGCGTTCACAGGATATAAAGTGTGTGGTCTTAAGGCGATTAGAGTCCTCAATGGCCTTGCGAGTTCTAGCGCGTTTTATCCGCGCACCCCGCTTGCTACGATGCAACTCTCTCTCTCTAACTCGGATCACAGAATAGTTATGCGTAGACAGATAGGTGAATATTCGAAATATTTTAACATTATTTTAACAAATCATTCTTCTCCCGGGTTGTTAACGTTATAGTATTGTCAGATTGTTTTTATTCTTGTCTTATTGCTTGACGGCAGCGGTATAGTTTGAGTTTTCATTATCATAATGATAGTATTAAACGTCTGCATTCTTATCTTTGGGATGATGCTAATGACGTTCTCAATTTTTGTTATTAATATTTTTCGAAGAATGCCCCAGATACGCCCGACTTTTCGCTAGGTTACTGCCTAAGTTTTGAAAATATTTAATTTAATTATTTAGAAATGGGTAGTTTCACTACCTACTAATTATTAATTAGCTGAAAAATAAAAATCATAATTTTGAAACAATACGAAATTTTACTTCTACATGTCAAAATAAATTAGATTGAAATAATTAAATTAACAATGAATATTCAGATTAAATAATGCTATTTTGAGTACCTACGCAACTACGAACTTATGTTGAAAAAAAAAGATTAATTATTGCTAATGTACCTAGCCTTCAAATAAGTTATGACATTCCATAAACTACATATTAAGTATCACAAAATTCTACGACTTATAGAAGCAGTTCATTTAGAAACTGTTTTTTTTGTTCCTTGAGGGTAGGTAGGTAGGTAGGTAGGTAGGGTGGGTAGGTAGGTAGGGTGGGTAGGTAGGTAGGGTGGGTAGGTAGGTAGGGTGGGTAAGTAGGTAGGGTGGGTAGGTAGGTAGGGTGGGTAGGTAGGTAGGGTGGGTAGGTAGGTAGGGTGGGTAGGTAGGTAGGGTGGGTAGGTAGGTAGGTAAGGTAGGTAGGTAGGGAATCTGACGTTAAAAATGCCAATGCATTCTACCAACTTCTTTGGTAAATCATTCACAGTTCAGGCTGTTCGGCTTTGGAATGCTTTGCCAGTTACAGTTAGACGTGCGCAATCCTTGGTCACTTTCAAAAGACTCGTCAAGGATCACTACCTATCAATATAGTTAATTTTGCATCTTTATGTATAGTTATTGTCTGTTTAAATTTTGTATTACATACACATTACACTATATATATTTATATATATATATATATATATTTATTTCATATTTATTGTATAATTATAATATTTATTTATTTGTGTTTTTAGGTTTATTTAACGTACATAATTTAATGTCTCCTAATTAATTGTTACACTGTGAACTACCTCTCTCTTTTTTTCTTGCACTTCATGTCCATCCAAAGGTTGTCTGGAAGAAATCGCCTAGTGCGATAAGACCGCCCATTGTACATCTCTATTTTTATAGTAATGTTTCTTGTTTGTTTTGTGTACAATAAAGAGTATTGTATTGTATTGTATTGTAGGGTAGGTAGGGTAGTTAGGTAGGTAGGGTAGTTAGGTAGGTAGGGTAGGTAGGTAGGTAGGGTAGGTAGGTAGGTAGGGTAGGTAGGTAGGTAGGTAGGTAGGGTAGGTAGGTAGGTAGGGTAGGTAGGGTAGGTAGGTAGGGTAGGTAGGTAGGTAGGTAGGTAGGTAGGTAGGGTAGGTAGTTAGGGTAGGTAGGGTAGGTAGGTAGGGTAGGTAGGTAGGGTAGGTAGGTAGGGTAGGTAGGTAGGGTAGGTAGGTAGGGTAGGTAGGTAGGTAGGTAGGGTAGGTAGGTAGGTAGGTAGGTAGGTAGGGTAGGTAGGTAGATAGGGTAGGTAGGTAGGTAGGGTAGGTAGGTAGGTAGGGTAGGTAGGGATAAAATGTTGTTTGGAAAATTGAAATGATTACGCTTTATTATTGTAATAATATAATACCCAAATTAAAATTCATTAAACTTTGATTCTCTTACTTTATAATTCTTCGTACATTTAACACAATCTTTATTATTAGACTGCCTATCTACCAACACTTGCAAATTCTGATCATTAGGTACATCCTCTAGCTGGTAATCATTAAGATTTTCTTGATCAATCATTTTAAGTTTATCTTTTCCTTCATTTGATGTAGGTGCTATTTTTTGTTCTGCGTTTTTTTCTTCGCTTTCGTGTAGTATACGTTCTTTTTGCTCTTCATTTTCATTTCCTCTATTTTGGTCTTCGTTATCTTGTTCTGTACTCTCATTTTCTTGTCTTAAACAACAAGCTGGTGTTTTCGTATGCTTCGTTTTAGTAATTTTCTTTTTTTCTCTTTCTCCATTATTGCTTTTTGTAATTTGTAATTCGGAGATTTGCTGGTTTCTTAATTGCCTGAAAAATAGTGACTTAAGGGAGATAAGGTACTGTTTTTGCTATAACAGTCTGATAATAAGCCACACAAACACGAAGGTTCAACGTAGTGCCGTCACTGCAATCCTATACCCACCTTCTGAGTGCACCATCAGGTAGGTGACATCATTAGTCATCAAGGTCTTCATGAGCGCTTTTAAATGAGTCCAAACACGAAGGTTCTACGTAGTGCCGTCACTGAGATCCTATACCCACATTCTGAGTACACTATCAGGTAGGTGATATCATTAGTCATCAAGGTCTTCATGAGCCCTTTCAAAAGGGTCCGAACGCGAAGGTTCTACGTAGTGCCGTCACTGAGATCCTATAACCACCTTCGGAGTCCAATATCAGGTAAGTGACATCAGCAGTCACCTTAGTCTCCATGAGCCCTTTCAAAAGGGTCCGAACGCGAAGGTTCTACGTAGTGCCGTCACTGAGATCCTATAACCACCTTCGGAGTCCAATATCAGGTAAGTGACATCAGCAGTCACCTTAGTCTCCATGAGCCCTTTCAAAAGGGTCCGAACGCGAAGGTTCTACGTAGTGCCGTCACTGAGATCCTATACCCACTTTCGGAGACCACCATCAGGTAAGTGACATCATTAGTCATCAAGGTCTTTATGAGCGCTTTTAAATGAGTCCAAACACGAAGGTTCTACGTAGTGCCATCACTGAGATCCTATACCCACCTTCGGAGTCCAACATCAGGTAGGTGACATCAGCAGTCACCTTAGTCTCCATGAGCCCTTTCAAAAGAGTCCAAACGCGAAGGTTCTACGTAGTGCCGTCACTGAGATCCTATACCCACCTTCGGAGTCCACCATTAGGTAAGTGACACCAGTCACCTAAGTCTCCATCCTCCGTCAAACGAAATTCTCAAGACAGCTAAAAACGATAAAAAAATAAACACAGAAATAATGTATCTACTAAGAGGGTATGTACTTACCAATAATTTTGGAGAGCTTGGCCACGCTTCACTTTACATTTCTTTTTATATTTAGGCATAATCAGGCTTACTCTAAGATAGTTTCAATAAACAAAACGAAATTACAAACTACTTTATATATATTTACAAACTTAAATTAAATTCTTATTTTACAAAATATTGATGTTTGTACTATTTCGAATAGGACTTCATTCAAAAATTATACAAAACGTGAACTTTTAGTTTTTATTTTGGAAAAAATAACACGCGTATAGTCCAACCGTCACAAGAGTCATCAAGACACTAATGTGTTTCGCGTCCCGAGTATGCGTTACAGTCCTTGCGGGGGTGCCTCTCGCGGGGTAATGGTGAAGTTTCGGGTTTTTATTTATTATTTAAAAACCTTAACAGAAATATGAAAAAGTAAACAATACAAATAGTTAAATACGTCATTACATATTTTTAGGTACAAAATTCATGCCGAACTATTCAGCCGTTACAGAGAAAATTTACAATTTAGGTTGAAAAAGGACCTATTTACTATTATTTTTTTCTAAAATTTGGGCAGATTTATCAAAATTTTAAACAATAGAATGTATTTGTGATGACTTTAAGTATAACATATATTTTATTAAGGACGCATTTACGAATTGACGCGCTTCAATTCTAGGTATCGAGTCTTACTACTACACGTGCATAGTCCACACACACAGCGACATGCGTGAAGCGACAAAATTATGAGTAAACTGACACGACTTGATACTTGAGCATACTTTTATTTAATTTGTTCACAAAATTAAAAATATACACCATTTACAATTTCATTGGACAGTGATTGGTTGGTAAGCCAGTAGGTACTTGCAAAAGTATTTACAATTTGCGTCGTCGATACCATCGAGCTGATCTAATCATGGAGCCGGAAAATGGTCACAGGAACTCAGTACTAAAACAATGCAATAGCACCGAGTTTGGGCTCGTTTGATTTGTTTTGATGAATCCCCTGATCGTAGATGGTATCCAGGGTCTAATGATGGAGCTGGAAGGTGGACGTAGGAACTCTATAACGGAACGACGCAACCCCATCGAGTTTGAGCTTGTTTGATTTGTCTTGACGAGTACTGTGATCGTTCACAATTCGAAATGTTCACAATTATACATGAATTTTAATAATTAAATAAGTAATAACCTTATTCCCTTCTCTGCATTACGTCTACAGGCATGAAGCTTCTTACGGGAGATTTTCCCAAATGTCTTAGGCCTTGGCATCTAAAACAACAATTGAGTTATAAGAGGTATAAACTATACACATTTTCACCAGCTAGCTCTACTCGTTTATTAGTTCCAGTAGCAGTCATCGAAGTACAGGTCATTCCATGAAGTCTGGAGGTAAGATCTCAACATAACTTTTATTAGTTCCAGTATCAGTCTTCGAAGTACCTACACCTTCAGGTCAGTACATCAAGTCCGAAAGTAAGGTCTCAACATAACTAACAAAACGAGCCCAAACTCGGCACACCTATCTATACTCGTTTATTAGTTCCAGTAGCAGCCTTCGAAGTACACCTTCAGGTCATTCCATCAAGTCCGAAATGAAATATGAATTTATAATCCCTACTTACTTCTAGCAAAAATGTAGGAAACTATGAATAAAATCTTACCTTGGATGTCTGTGGTCCGTACAGAATGTGTGAAGTATCAAGTTTGGTATGTCAAATATTTTGTATTCGTACAGCGATCTTTTTCGACACGAGCAGCTGCTTACAAGCGACACAGTGTCCACTCACAACGGCGCGGCGCGGCGGTCGAGCGCAGACTAAACTTATATTTCATTAGAAATAGTGCAATAATTCAAGACAGTGACCAGTAAAATAAACCTTAATTCCATCCATTATGATTTATGATTCACCCATTAAAGCTAAATGTGTGAAAAAAATAGAATCGATTTTTATTTTATTCTGAGACTATTTGTAACATTTTAATAGTTTCTTTTTGCTACCTTTTTTAGTTGAACATGTCTGCTTGCATAAAATATTTTTGAATAAATAATTTTATGTAATTAAATAAAAGAAAAATGTTCCTAAACTCAACACGATATCGTAAATTTTGTTTAAAGAGGCAACGAAAATTATTTTTTGCAATATTATAACCGAAAATTTTCGAATAAAAAATTACTACCATTTGAATATGAAAGAGTAATCTATCTATCTGTGGTAATTATTAGTTACTTTTGGTTTAGTTTCATTTTGCCGCAAAATGTACCGAAAAACTGCTTATTTTCGTCATATTTTGTCAGATTTGCAAACGCGTCCTTAAAGGAAAACGCGCAAAAGGATTCATCTACAAACTTCTTTAAACACACGGTGTTTTTGGGATTTGAGGGCTCTAATCGCCTTTACTGCAAAAGTAGGCATTCAGCGCTGTAGGCTACGCGCGAAATACTTCGCGTGGACAGTAACCCGAGTGTGAGTTTTCTCATAAAGAAAACTCTACTACCACGTTTCTGTATCGAGTGATAAATGTATGAAAACGTAAAAAGCGCCCCTGGCGGAAAGTATTGTAAACCGAAACAGCGAGTGTAAGATTTTTAACGATACTACAATAGTTGGGTATTTGAAACGTGTCGTACAAAGTAGCGTTTCGGAGAAGTTTTTGCTGGTTTTTGTGAGTGCGAGTTAGAATTTGACGTTTCCAAACGTTTCTAAACCTAAACTTTGTAGTAAAGTAACTCACTTGGTGTTTGGCAGGTGAACTGTTGTTTACATTAGTTACGTTCGTATTATTTGCGTGTAATATTGTGGTGAATTATGTTTTATAATGACGGCACGTAATTTTTTTAATCATAGGCCTCTGTAAATAATTTGTTTTTGAATAGGTACATATATATATATTTACAAATTTTTTGTTTAATTCTACCTAAGTGTATTAAATAACTATATTTTTTATATCTTATTCCATAAACATTTATATCACATAATAAAACCATAACACAAAAAATATGTGAAATAAAAATGTTATTTGGTAAATAAAACATAAGTAGGTACTTTATACACATATTATTTAATATCTACGAAAAGTTACAATAATTGTTTTATATGTATTAAACTGCTTATTACAAAGTTACACACATCAAACCAAAATTAAACACTAAAATTAGGATAACATTGATATATGTGCTACATACCTTCTTCCATTTCTTCTATTCTTAGTTTCCTCATCAGGATTACTATTTAATAAATTTCTTAAACGTTTCCAACCTTGGAACGTCTGTATTCTACCTTTTGCATGGATGGTAGGTTTATTTATGTATCCGTGTATGTAAAATAAGATATTTTTTATTTCAAATAAGCACGTAGATGCACAACTATAGAGACGTAATTATATTCAATATTAAGCTCAAGCATACTACTATTCCATGAAGTTAAGTAACAATTCAAACTGTGGTGTACTGGTCTTCATTATGCACAATAATAATTTTATAGGTACCTAAGTTATATTTCAACACAAATAACGAAAAATATGTAAGTAATAAAACCCCTTTCGGACAAGTGACGATACGAGCTGTTGTCAGTATGTCATATTACATTACAACTCACACTCGGACCATTTTTAAACACCATCGCTCATTAGTTTCATCGATTAACTTGATCGTCGCGTATTTCGCGATGTGACAACAAACTCACACTCAGGGTAGGTACTGAGCGCGTCAGAGAACTCGCATGACATGACGGGCGACGGCCCAGCGACACAGTATAGAAATATGCAGTTGGTTAATTAATATTACTTGACCTTTTAGAAATATTTTTTTAGTGTCAAAATTTGTTACTCGTAGTAGCGATAAATTAGAGCTTCGTTAATAAATGAAATAATCTATATAAATAAAAATGAATCGCCAAATGTGTTGCTAAGCGCAAAACTTAGGAACGGCTCGACCAATTCGACTATTTTTTAAAAAATATATTCCTGAAGACACAAGGAAGGTTCTTATGGAGAAAAAAAACATAAAAATTGCGTGGAAAATAGTAAAATCAACACTTTTCCACTACAGGCCAATAACTTTTGAGAGAACGAAGTCTGTCCGGGCAGCTAGTTGTCTATAAAATAATATAAACTAGTCATAATTGGGCAGTTGGATTAATTAATTGAAAATAAACAGCCAGTTCGCTATAAGTAGGTTTGAGAACTGTAAAGATAACATTTTGATTTGTTTATGTGTGTTTGTATAAATTGTAATAAATGTATGTAATTGTAGTAATGTATACTTTTTTCAAAATACAGTAGAATCTCACTAATCCGGCAGTATTAAAAACCAGAGGGTGCCGGATTGTTGGAATGTTCGGATTACTGGATTATAGAGAAAAAAATTATAATAAATAAAATAGCATAGGCGTAGAGGGGCGAGGGAGGCGCGGGCGGAGGGTGCCGGATCATTGGACGTACCGGTCTATTGAAGTGCCGGATTAGTAAGATTCTACTGTAATTGTATTTGAGGAAAGTATTTCAATTTCATAAGCTATGTTACGGTTATTTACTTCAAAGATAGATTGGCATAAAAAGAACCTAGGGTGTCAAATAAAACAAAGGAGATGTTTCATTTTTGTATGGGACTCCGGCCATAAGATGTACCTTTTAGAAAAGCTGGGAAACTTAACCCTGAATAGCTTACAGTAACATTTTTTTTCATAATATCAAATGTTTTTCATGCACAAAATAAACGTTAAAAATGTTTGACGTTTGTCGTGAGAGTTATGACAGCCGTGAGAGGTTGTAAAGATGACGTTTACCTAACCTAGAAATTGATATTTGTTAATTACTGACTGACTGTGACCTGACATTTTGAATTTTTCGTTCAGAAGTACACGTCAAAAAAGAAGAATAAATATTTTTCTAACGATGAAATCGTCACACTAGCTTAGAATTAGTCGAAAAAGATGGCTAAGAGAATAATAATTATTATTAATTGTACAAGAACACATACCTTTCATATTTAACGTCTACGTGAATTATGTTTTTATTTGACATGATTTCAGAACGAAAGCAGGCTATGCAAACTATAGGACGTCATGTTGAAGAATATGGCAATAATTGAAAACTTATTATATTTTGTGCACATCAAATCAGGTTTAAATTCACGAAAGAATATTTTTCCTCAATTCTTGGATTTTTTTCCCCTTTTTCGATAAATGTACATCTTATGGCCGAAAATGAAACATCTCCTTTATAAAAGAAATCCATAATATATACATAAAAATGAATTGCTGTTCGTTAGTCTCGCTAAAACTCGAGAACGGCTGGACCGAATTGGATAATTCTTTTTTTATTGTGTTAGTTATTGTCAGGACAAGGTTTGTATAAAAGAAAAAAAATAGAAGGTAGGCAGTAGGTCGGTATTAGGCAGTTGGTAGGTAGGTAGTAGGTAGGTAGTAGGCATAGTAGGAAAAGGCGCATTGCAACGCATGCCGGGCACAGCTAGTTTTAAATATTTTCATATACATTAATCATCTTAAAATTCTTCTAAATTAATTTCACTTGAGCTGGTGGCCGGTTGCAATTCTGATTGTGGCTCAGAAGATGATAGGGCTATGAACTGTACAGAATTTCCCATTTGTTGCGCAGGTGATGGCATGGTTGGAGAGTACACATAATTCAAATTTTCCTTGTCATCTTGTAAGGTTAACATCCTTATTGGCATTCCATGATTATTATTGTTATTCATGATTATTGTTGTTATTCATGATTTACGTCGTGATAGCATGTTTTTTTAAAATTCTATTTACAGATCTGTTAATCACATGTAATAAGGAAACTTTACAAGTGAATATTTTGCTCTGTTTCCAATAAACAAAACATTTTTTTATCTCTTTTTTTACTTCAATAAAAAAAAAGAATAACAGTACCGTCACACAATTGTTTGTCGCACTACTGTCGCACAAACGTTTGTCACACCAGCATGATGTCAAGCTTCAGTGTGTCGCACAAGCGTGCTTTCGAACTATGGTGAGTCGCAGTACAGTAATGTCGTACACGCATTAATCGCACATCCGTTTGTCGAGCTCACGTAGTACACTCAGTAGTGCTGATATTTTTATACTGTGGTTCGCCACTCGCCAAGCAGAGGCATAGATACCGAACGAAAACACAAAAATGAATTATCAAAAATCGTAGCGATCTTCGGTTCTAATACTACTAATATTCTTATACTATGGTAAGATGATCGTAAGTTTTAGACATTTACCAATCAGAGACTAGAGTAAAATAAAATTTAATTTTGAGACCCTAATTACATTACAATACAAATAAAACATTTAGGTAGGTACTTACTTCTTCACATATCTTTGGAGTGCATTCTTTTTATTTGTGTCTTTTATTGCTTTACACGACTTTTTTCGCCTGCGTTGTTTATTACCCATTATAACTAACAAAGTCGCAAAAACAGATGGTATGGTGCGCGGAGTTGTCGCGGGAAAAACTGACACAGGTCCGTCGTTCGTAAGCGCCAGCGCGCGACTGTACGGGCGTGTCCAAGCCACCGCGCCGCGGGCGCTTTTAATTCATATTTAAACATAGTAATTAAGAAAATCATTTTATCAAGTCAAACTCTGCGAATTTGTCTATAACTAATTGGTTTCTTTAATTTAGTACAAAAATTAAATGTAAAAAATCTGTAATATTAGTCATAATATTGAAAAAACGCCGTAGTCGCCGACTAATCGGCACATCTCTAATACTTAGTTATAAATTCTAAATGAACTAAAATCATTGCTTGTATTTTAAAGTGTAACAATTGTTGGTGAACCAATAAATAAATAAATCATCCTGTTCTTGAGCAGCAATTTGCTTGTTCACCGATCTAAAATAATAAAATCATTGAAAAACAATTGGCAGCACAGCTGACCCTATTGTAATACTTACTTCAATTACTCTGTGGCCTTTCGTAAGCCTCAGGTGATGTGATTCGGTAAACCAATTTCAACTTAGTACTCTATAGGCATTGTTACTAAGTTGTAAGTAATTCACTATTATTATTTATTCTATAATTTTTTTTTTAGGTAGGTAAATAGTTTCTTACCATTTTCGGGCTATATTCTGCACATTCTGGAGTAAGTGCTTACGACGAGCAGCTTTCCATCTCTTCCTACTATTATTTTTATTTCCCATTTTAATTTTCGCGGTACAAAATTATAATTTCACTGCGGAGCAAAGCGGCACAGGTCCGTCCTCAATAACGTTCCGGAGAACACTGGTGCGGTGCGAGCGACAAGGAAATCAGCAAGCGTACCTATGTCGTAAAAATACAAATAAAATCGTATGAAATTAGAAATTAACTATTTAATAACAAATAATCCATAACTGGATGCAGTTTATCATTTGAAATTTTATGGTATAATTTTAATTATAGTAATAATAGTTAATGAAGGGATAAACTATTTTTAAAGATAATTAAGAGGTATGTTTGATGATTTTTTGATGGATTAAAGTAGGTATGTTAAATTATGTTTTGAATTCCATCACTGTGTGCAAAAAGGACTTGAAAATATCATTTTTTTTTATCTTGTCAAAATTATTTACGGTTTATGAGATATACTGCTTTTAAAAACCACCGTTTTGACCGTTTCCAAGACATCTTCGCCTTAACTAATATGTGCATATAATTTAAAACACTATATTCTTTGTCTCAGATTGTTTTAAAAAGCTTAAATGCGGGGCCACGTAGCCTTAACTCACCTTGTCTTAACTTGACGCGCTTGAGTTATTTTAACGATCGATTTTTTTACTATTCTGATCGGCTGCCCTAAACGCGCGACCCTATACAATGTGGATACGATAATACGACAATAAATTAAACTTCGTATATCTATTGACGATCCAAGTCTGCATACAAAAATTCAATCAATTATATGCGATAGTTTAGTCACCGGACATTATTTTTCATTTTTAACATTTTCTACATGATGTATCGGTTACTAGGCTATCACCGAATGGGTTAAGGACCCCCCGCATCGGTATTAGAACACGTTGCCAACTCGCCGCTTAAAAAACTTTCGCCAAATTTGTTCTTCCGGTGTAAATTAATGCATATTATACCTTATGCTTGAGTGATAGGACTCAGAATTAGCTATAAGAAAGTAAAAAATGCATGCGGAAGTTATTAGGTACTTCATATTACGCACTCATGTCAATCTAAAATTAAGTATGTGCGAAAGGGACAAATCTAGATTCATCTATTGTGTTTCTATTTCGTTTTCTTGTTGAAAACCTGCGCCTGCGGCCTACATAATGTAGGTCAGTGTGTCGGCGCGATCCTGTGACGTCGCACGCATCATTACTTTGAAATTTCGGAAGCGCCCGAGTTCCGCCGCGGAAGCGGCACGGCTTTGAAGTGACATCGCTCGTTTTGTTTATGATTTATTATAACTTTGAGAAGTGTTAATTGTGCAAAATTGGATGCATTATTTTTATAGTGACAGGACACGTAATTTAGAATACGTACCTAGTTAAATTGTTAGTGAATTATGCGTAATTAGACGCGTAATTAGTGTTACAATATTATACTTTCGTTTTTTTTAATTACCATGCCTCGGTATAATTACACAGCTTCGGAGTACACCGGCATGATTTTAATTTATGGGGAATGTCACGGAAACTCCTCTTTTCTTTAGCTATACGGACATACCAAGAGCGGTAGGTATGGGAACACCCATGTTTGTCCTACCAATGGCCGCACTATTGTTCAAGCTGTCCAGAGGATACGTGAAAATCAATCCTTAATCCCGCATTTGGATAGTGCTCCTCCACATGAAAGAGTGAACCTAGACGAACAAATTTTAAATTATTTTGCACGCAATCCTACGTCTAGTTTGCGTAGGACAGCTCGACAATTTCGTGTGAATCAAGACCTCTTATCAAGAGTTAGAAATAACATTGTAAGAAGGTGTAATTTGTGCATTCGTGTTCATGGTGGACATATTGAAAATTTAAAAATTTAATAACTCAAACTATGTGATTCAACAAAGTGATTGTGATTAATAATTTAATAAATAATGACTCGAAACGTCGAAACAGTGTGATGTTTTTATTCAGCATTAATGGCGCCAAAAGATCATGTCGTAAAATGACACTGCACCGCGCTGTTGCCGCTCTTATGACAGGTTAGTGAACCAATATTCACAAATGGTGTTCTATTTTGTTTCCATTTTTGTGCTATTTAGTTTGTTTGAAAAAATCATTTTTTTAATTTCGATGTTAGTTTTTTTTTTATAGTTTAAAATTACTCTTATGAAGTAGTATTGACAGTGTTTTCATTTATTGTCGTATTGTCGTATCCACATTGTATAAAGGGTTCATGTATGGTGGGGGAACTTAATAGGGTGCAAGGTTTCCCCCCTTATGTTATTCTGCCATGCTTAAATAAATCCCAAAATCCCCGTTTGGGCTCTCCTACTATAAATGGCAATAAAATGTAGGTCCATAATATGAAAGAACCATTATGATCATCTTTATCGACCTATAACTTTTTTGTTAGCTTCTAGCGGAATTGTTGTTATTGTAATAGGTTCTACAATATTTGCTCTATTTAATAAAATGTGTTTCGTCTTTATCGTGTATGTGCTTATCCCATCTGGAATATACAGACGTGATGTATGCATGAGACAGGCCCTGTTTAATAGTTACTATGCGTGCCAAATAAGAATAGTACTGTCAGGACGCCATTTTGTTCCGCAATACTCGTGAACTTCATTACCAAAGCGTAAGGTACGCAAAAAAAAAAAGAAATTATAGTCAGTTTAATTATTTTTAGTTTACTTTTTTGATATTTCTAATCAATTTACGCCAAATTAATTACACAGTAATTGTATTATTATTATGGCGACATATTAAGGTGACCAGGTAGCATTTCGTAAAGTTAACCATATATATTGGTTCATTTCTTCAATGAATACTGTTTTCAAATATTATTAATTTATCCAAAATCATCTATTTATGGAATTCAAAAAATAACATTTTATAAAAATGAATATAAATAATAATGAAATCTATGAATAAAAAAATATAACATTACTTTTTTCACAGTTTTTTTTTGCTGGCAGTAGTAATTTGACAGCTATCGTGTGAAGTTGTAGCAAGCGCGATCTTATTCTTATTTGGCACGCATAGTACTTTTAGATTACTTTCAAGATTCAAGTAACAGAGATATGGAGGGAATTCATATCTCTGTTCCTTGGATGTGTGCTCCATCTTAGACCCTGTCTGCGCCCACAATCAGGTGAGACTAGGGCCAAACGCGACCAAGTTAATAATTAAAAAAAGAAATAGAACTGTGTAACTATATTACAAACTTTTTTATTAAGGTCAATGCTGGCAAATCCGTCTGCGGGGCAATTCCGTACAAAGGCATATGTATTCATTCCAGAATAGTTAGTTAGTGAATAGTTTAGTTTAGTGAATAACTAAGGGCGCGTTCCTACTATGTAACGCGGCCTAAAAAGTGATCCTGTTGTATCGACCGAGTTGACAACAGCGTAACTATTCTGGAATGAATACAAATGCATGTGTACGGAATTGCCCCGCAGACGGATTTGCCCACATTGACCTATTATTCTAATTTGTATTACACACAATTAATCCACCATCAATAAACACCAAAAACAATCTCGACTAAACTCACCCTTTTTTACAGTCCAAATGTGACTCCATTCCTTTTTGGGATCTTAGTGCGTCACTTGTGGTGGCAGCACTGGACGTATTAAAGTAAAGTTGATTTTCTAACCTAAAAATGAATGATATACAAGGTTAGTCGGAAAGGGGGTACTAAGCCGAAAGGGTATTAAAGTACCCATAATAATGGATAACTTTTGTTCAACAACTTTCCCCAAAAGTCATTAGTTTAAGAGAAATAGCTGTTCAAAGATTTCATAGAAAATACGCTAAATTCTATCTATCCTCAGCTATGTTCAGCTGTGTTTACATTTTACGTCATATCACGTCACGGATTATAAACTTAATTTTTTTGAATTCATAACTAAAGCAGATATGATTTTTTTTTGAAAAAACTAATATAGAAATCATTTTGCATGCAAATAAAAATTAACGAATTTTGAAATTTTAACACTTTCTTTAAAACAATCATCAGTGATACATTAAGAGGCCCACGGCTTAGTACCCCCTTTCCGACTAATCTTGTATTTTAGACTTTTTCTTTAGATTATATTTATATCGGGACGCACGGCTATCAGAGGTCAGCTTGTAGTGGAAATGTAGCTGTGTGTACCTACCTACTAAAATAAAAACATACCTAGGTACAGTGGAAACTCGATTAACCGGACTAATTGTTGTCGTTAGGCATTCGGATAATCGAAAATCCGGATAATCGAATGTATGAAGAAAAGCGAGTTTTGTGCATATATAATAATATGTAGTACCTACATAATGTTATGTTTATTAAAAACAACAAATACATATCAACGAAAATCTTAAGAGATACATTTTCCAACATACGATGTATGCACTTAGTTTGTTGTTCATGCTTGCATAAATTCGACTTGTACGCGTCCGTCGACGCTGCGCGAGCGCATCATATTTTGGCGCGCAACTGCCACCATTAATGATTAAAATTTATTATCTATGTATTTACTTGGTCGCGGTTGGTAGTCCGGATAATCGCGAATCCGTATTACTGAGGGCCGGTTAATCTAGTTTCTACTGTACTTACATTTTATTCTAGGAAATAGAGCGCTTACCTAATATTACTTTGCGAGGCGAGTATAGATGGTTTCTGGTTATCCAAATGTATGAGCGAAAGTGGTGATCCTGATTCGTTGTGATCATAATCTATGGATATTGATTTCCTGTAAAATTAGTCCATTGATAAATAGGTAGGTATCTATGGTTTTGATGGAAATTTTATATCTAACAACAGAACAATACCTACCACAAATGTCGTGGGTCCGGCGTGCGACCAAACATCATCGAGTCATATTCGAGACATTAGATACTCGTAAGTAGGTAGATTGAAACTAATAAAATAATTGTATATTACTTACCTTTTAGCCTCTCTCATTTTTTGAGCCCTTGCCCTCATGTACGCCAAACGTTGTACTTTATTCATTTTATCTGTTTTAGTTCTTCCCATTTTTATTAAAATAATTTAAATATCGTCACGAATAGGCGTTATAAATATTGTTCACAGATACAAGAATATATTATATTGTACGCAATCTATAACTTAGGTACATTAATTGTAATACTTAAAATGATAACTTTTATTGTAAATAAAACTATTATTATGTATTAAAAACACGAAATTGCGATCTGCCAAAAATGGCATAGGTTCAGCGTCGACGAAGCCCACCGGGCGACTGACCGTTTGAGAGTGATGCAATTATTTTTGACATGCAAAAGAAGAGATCGCTATAATGTGTGAGCGTTCGGAATAAAACAACGTATGTATCTGCCAAAACGAATTCTAATAAAAAGCATTATTAAATCTGAAACTGCTTTGAGTAAACTTTGATACGATTATTCTCTATATTTTGAAATAAACTCTATGGAATAACTCATAAGTATTTACTAGTTGGGATGGAAAAAAGTAAAAAAATAGATAACTTTACAATTTTTTGTATCGAGAAAATTTCATTGAATCGTGTATTCCTTTTGAACGATACTAGATCATAAAGTCAAAAAACGTATACCAAAATGTTAAATCGCTATTCCACATATTTATCAAGTTACACGAAATAGAAACAAACTAAAACCCGCCAAGTGCGAGTCGGACTCGCGCACGAAGGGTTCCGTACCATTACCTATAAAAACGACAAAAAGATCATGTCTGTTGTATGGGAGCCCCCTTAAATATTTATTTTATTCTGTTTTTTGGTATTTGTTGTTATAGCGGCAACAGAAATACATCATCTGTGAAAATTGTACATGTCTAACTATCACGGTTCATGAGATACAGCCTGGTGACAGACGGACGGACAGCGGAGTCTTAGTAATAGGGTCCCGTTTTACTCTTTGGGTACGGAACCCTAAAAACACATTTTTTTCAACATATCACTTTAATAATTCATAAATCTACGAATGACCAGATGCGGCAAATAAAAAATAATGTATTTTATTTTATGAACCTCGAATAATGGGATGATCTAAAGAGGTCATAAGTAAGTAGGTAAATGCTTAGTATTAGGTACAATAAATTGTAATTCGAAAAACTGGTCAAGTGTGAGTCCAAACCAGACTCGACATCGACAGAATCGATACCAGTGTTTTATTATTTAGATTTCTGTAGGAAAACCGAACGGGATGTTTGTGTGACCAACCAAACCGAAATGTACCTAATAACTTATTAGGTAAGGACTTCGCGGGCCGTCTGATCACATTGAAGCGCGCTCCAAATCCGCTTTGCGTTCGCGCTCTTATCTACAGGGTGTAAACGAAGTCACGTAATTCCTTCAAACCTCGTGATGTACTGCTGACATAGATTAACCCTGAACGGGATACATTTGGATTCAATAAAAAAATAATCACAAGAAGTAAACATGTGTTCTTACCGTGAGGCGTTTTAGCGCCCCGTGCGAATTGTGCGGCTATTGCTCGCCGTGCGGTCATTTAACTTAGGGCGCTAAAATGCTTAATGTTTAGAATACATGTTTACAACTTCTATTTTTTTTTAATCCAAAATGATCCCGTTCAGGGTTAATCTATGTCAGCAGTACATCACGAGGTTTGAAGGAATTACATGATTTAGTTAGTCACTCTGTATACTTTTAATTTCGTATGCAGGCGAAACACATTTTCCTGAGTATTAGACGCATTAGTTCGGGAATGAGGTTTTTAAGTGTTTGAATGAGATACGTTCTCCTTCATACGTATGATTACCAGATGTAAAACACAAAATTATTACAATTATACGTTTACACCCATATTCTAAGACGTTCCTCAAAAACTTACTCGACTCAGGACGGCCTCGAAAACACCTTCAAAATTAATTTGAGTTATCTGCATCGCGCAAATAACTCTGCGATAAAAAATTGTAAGGATTATGAAAGAAAGAAGAAAGAAAGAAAAAGTATTTATTTTTTCGCCCAAGCGGACGCACACGTATGCTTAAAAATTAAAAATATAAAAATTCTTAAAATTAAAAACTTAAAAATACAACAAAAATGTGTACTTTACTTTGTATTATCGTAAGCACATTCGATAGTCTTCAAAATTATTTTTTATTACATACGAACTTTGACACTTCCTTCCTTAAGGTAGGTTCCGAGGTACTTTGAGTTTGACAGATGATTCCTTACCTCGACTGAGGAAAAATCTCGATTCGAGGACGTTTATGTCAAGTCGAGGTGAAGTCGAGTCGAGTCGAGTAAGTTTTGGAGGAACGTCTTAGAATATGGGTAATAGTGCCTAAAAATCCTGACATGTCAGGTCAAATCGAATTCTGACGTCTAGTAGGTAACCAAACACAGATTTTTTTAAATCTCTTTTCACGGTTGGGTACCAAAAACCATAGATAATAATATAATACCTTATTGGAACTGCATCATTTTTGAGATGTTTAACTATCTTGATTGATGAGTCGTCGAAATGTTCAGAGCAAACCCAGTAACTTTTTACTTTTAAATCTTTTATACTTAATAAATCTTCTCGGCCAAGTGAAGTCAGCCATTGCTCTCGCCTGGAACGTAAAGAAATAAAGATTTGCAAACAATTTTTAACCACTTAAAACGTTTCACGCGGACAAAATCGCGGGAATACACTAGTATTGTTATTTAGAAGGTAAACATTGCTCGGCTCTTGGGTAGCAAGTTCAAAAATCATAACATAACATCACGCCTGTATTTCCCGAAGGGTGGGCAGAGGTGTATAGTAGGGTAGACTGGGTACGGTTGAAACGGTGGACGGTTGAAACAAAGCGAATATCTCGACACCATGCGTGATGAGGTGAGGGGTTACAAGGAGAGAACGAAGCGGGAGACAAGTCCAACTACGAATTTTGGTGTTGTGTCGCTCTTCGCGCACTGTGCTTATGTATAGGAGGCTCCATTGTGTTTTCTGACGGAAAAGTAAGTATTTTTTGTTCGTACATTTTTGTAATTATTATGGTTTTATTAAAGTTAGAGTATTGAGAGTTTTGTATAGTTTTAATTGATGTTTGTAGAATATGGCTGTATGATTAGTTTTTATTCAAATTTATTATCATTCTTACTGTGAACCGTTTTATACCTAGAAGGGGGGTTGGGGACAGTTGAAAATTTTTTTGTGGGTACGGTTGAAACAGTTTATTCATTTAATTTTCTTGTCTCTTAGATGCTAAGGGTACGCCAAAGGAAGACTACAAGAGGTCAGGTCGACTTATCAACGTACAAACAAGCCTATGAATATGTCAAAGCCGGATCTTCGTTAAGAACAGTGCCAGAAAAGAATGGACTGAACCACTGTTCCCTAAAAGTAAACGAGACGCGACTGGTGGCGATAAAAATCAATCAAACACTACAAAAAGAATAGTCACCAACATCTGATTATTAATTTAAGTTGTACTTAATATAAACCTTTGAAGCCTGATTAAAAATAATGTTAGATTAAGATAAGTATCGTGAAAGACTTGAAAATTAATCAAAAAATCAAATCAAATCAAATCAAATCAAATCATTTATTCATTTGCGAATATGGGTACAAAAGTTCTTATACAAACAATAGTGACCATTAGCCATATCCTACCATGAGGCATGCAAAATTACAAAATAGGTACCTATGAAACTATGCACGTATGTACCAATGATAAAAGAAAAGACAGTAAAAGAAGAATTACAAAAGTTTATCCTGTAAATATTCAGTAACAGAATAATATGCTTTTTTTACTAACAATGTTTTAATACTAAATATTTGTGATGTTCAACTGTGCCAATAAGAGTCGTAAAATGTTATTAGACGATGAATAAAACATGTTCATTTATTATATTTTGTATTATTTGCATGTGTTTCAATTGACCCCAGGTACTGTTTCAACCGACCCTGGCATGGGGACGGTTGAAACAATTTTTTTTTTAAATTTGATTTTATACGTAAAATACAATACAGTGATCTCAAATAACATTGCCCATTAGTAGACAGATATATGGTCTTTTATTTAAAATATTTTCGTTATCGATCGCTTAACTAATCCCGATGCAATGGACAATAAACGCTAAAATGTTTCAACCGTACCCAGTCTACCCTAACACCCTCATTTCGCCGTTATGTTTAAGTCCCATGTAATAGGGGGCGAGCCTATTGCCATCAACCGGGCACAAATCCAAACTCCGGGCTGCAACTGAATAATTCCCTGAAAAATCCAATAACACATTGCCCGACCTGGGGAACGAGCCCAGGACCTCACGATTAACTCGCGCTTGCCACCACTAGACTAACGAGGCAGTTCGGTCATAAAATCATTTTTAAACAAATAGGTTGATAGTTGCCATGTATGGGAAAGATAGAAACTGCACTACGGACTCCTACTGAAAATCGAAACATTCGGTCGTGAATATTTACTTTTGAATTCTGTCCCTTTCTAAATCATCATCCTCCTGCCCTTATCCCAACTTATTTGTGGTCGGCGCAGTATGTCTTCTTCTTCCATACATCTCTATTAGCCGTCATTTCAGTAGTCACCCCCTTTCTAGCCATATCATCTTTCACACTATCCATCCATCGTTTCTTCAGTCTTCCTCTACTCTTATAACCATCCACATTCATACTCAAAACTTTCCTCACGACATGTTCCTCGTTCCTCCGCATCACATGCCCATACCATGGCAACCGGTTTCCACACAACTTCTCAGTGACCGGCGCTACTTTCAGGCTTCCTCTTACATACTCATTTCTAATTCTATCCATTCATTTCTGTCCCTTTCTAAATACCCTATTTAAAAAGAGATAGATTTCCAATCTAAACATTCTATTTCTGAGTAGGCTATTTAGAAAGTGATAGAATTTCAAAATAAATAGGTACTAATAAAGTTACTTGGTGTTTCTGTTAAATTATGATCGGTGATAAAATTAAAGACGATGACGCTGTGACATCTGGACGAACGGACAGACAGAGTTAATTTGATGGGTTTTTATTTACCATTTTGGCCGCGGAACCCTAAAAATTAATCAAATATCTATGTACAGACCATGACAATATTGTATTAATAATAATTTTATACTAAAGCCATATTAAAAAATCTAGGTAACATTCAAGAAACCCCGCAATTTTGTACGCATGCGTACACTGCCAAGATATACAGGGTGTAAACGAAATCATGTAATTCCTTCAAACCTCGTGATGTACTGCTGACATAGATTAACCCTGCACGAGCTACTTTTGCAATCAATAAAAAAAAATACAAGAAGTAAACGTGTTGTTCTTAATAAGAGGCATTTTAGCACCCCGGTCGAACTGCGCGGCTATCGCTCGCCGCGCGGTCATTTAACTCGGAGCGCTAAAATGCCTCACGTTAAGAACACATGTTTATTTTTCGTATTATTAAAAAAAACCTATTAATTCCCTTGCAGGGTTAATCAATCTATGTCAGCACTACATCACGATGTTTGAAGGAATTACATGATATCGTTTACACCCTGTATGTAGCTTTTATTTTTTTAACTCTCCGTCGACGATAACGTATAACGTTATACATTATCGTCGACGTCGACGTTAAAAAGCGTCTCCATACAATTCCATACATTTCGCTTCCCTATTGTGTTGTGACGTTCCGTGCTACGATAAATTATAAAAGCGCCCATTACCTTTCATTGTCCTGTGGCAGTGAAAAGAATGAGTGAATTTGACTGCTCTTGTACGTGTTATTTAAGCAATCATATGCGATGCAATATTTCCTCATTTTCGCGGCGCGGCGGCGGCGTGCGAACACGGAACTACGAGAGGCGTGCGAACGGGTGCGCGCGTGGCAACCGACTGACCGTCGGGTTCGTTCACTTCGGACTCCGGAGGTGAAGCGGAGCGTGCTCATCGTCACCGGAGCAAATACCGAACAAAGGCAAAGAATAGATAGTGGACCGAAGTCAAATGTAGGAGTGCGAACGCACAGTATAGGAATGTAAGCGCTCTAGCCACAGAATAAGAAATACTTAAGCAGTCCCTAGACAGTAATGCGGTATGACATGCCATACGTCATAGTATAACGAGCTTAGATTATAATACCAGCAATATAAGACTAAATTACTGCATCCTCCCACCGTAAAGCGTACAATATACACTATAGTTGGACCATAAATTCGATGCAGTAACTTGACAGTTCAAAGCAAAATAATGATACCACACTAAAACTACTAGTGTTGCGGTAGTGAACGATTTTACGAAAAGAACGAATACGAAAAATAGTACCTCTGCACGCTGCTGTTCTCTTAGAACCCAATTAACTTATAGAGAATGCTTTATATATTACCACAATTGTGCATTGAAGTATTAAATAAGTAAATAATGAATCTTATGTTCAGTTATTTGACTCTTCAAAAACGTCATATCAGTAGTTACTAGTGGTTAAGGTTATTTTAAATAGTGATATATCGTGTTTTGATCCTGTAGTTATTAAATTCAATAAAAAATATGCATATAAGTACACTATTAACTTCATTCGATTTCGTTCATTCTTTTTTCACCCACTACCTACCTTTCTTTGTCAAAAACTGGTATCCCTCTAAATGTCAATGCAGCGAATTACTGGTTTAACTATAAACATGGAGTCTATTTCTCATAACTACAAGAATACGGGGAAACCGACGTTCGGTGACAGTGAAATGGCTAACAATAAAAAGATCGCCAAGCTACTTACTTCCACACTTCCTATTGTAATTACGGCTACATCTAGAGGTATTTAATCTGAGATAACGAGAGATATCTTTACTCAGTTCTTACGTGCTGTCATGTATAGTCAGGCCCGCCGCTAGCTGTTTCGCCGCCCACGTGCAATACCGAATGCAAAAATGACAATGACTTGAATTATGTGATGATCAGTGTTGCTAATAAAAAAATATCGATACCCCGCTTCTTTTTGATTAATTCCCAAGCGATACTTGGACGAGTTATTTTTTTTTAGACGCTCCCCTCACTCTTTCGATTACTCTTGTATCTTGAGTGACACAAAACCGAAAAAATTGAATTGGCCTCAATTAGATGGGTCGCTCGATTTTCCGCCCCCTGAGTGTGCACGCGTTGCACGCCCGCTTACGGCGGCCCTGTGCATAGTTTATTGATAGTTTGCATGTCATTCGCATCTATCGATACAAATGCAGTACAGCCGATTTATCGGCGATATCGATTTACGACCTAGAAATCAACAAAAATCAATATACGGCCACACTGCACATAAGTAGACGGTCAAAGTGCTTATTTCAGAGATCATCACATACCAGTAGGGTTGCCAACCGTACTCTAAAATAGAGTATTGTACTCTATATCACGTAGGCGTACTCTATAATCTATAACACTAATAGAGTATGCTGAAATACTATTTTTTACACAATGTTTACTATACTAGTGCCAGTCATGTAATATTATGCAAACCCATTATCATAAAGTCATACAATTCTTTTAAAAACCATGAAAAATTGTTATGTGCTGCAAAAAGTACGAAAAAATACCATTTTAAAAATATAAAATAAATTATACTCTTTTGGAAGTCCGTACTCTTTAGTTACCTCCTTTGAAATCAGATATACTCTATTTCTTCTAATAAAAGTGTGCAACCCTACATACCAGACCACTATAATTAAAGGCCGATTTAAACGAGGATAGTTCTCTACAAAAAAACAGAGATAGCATGAGACTTGCTTCAAGAAACTTGCTCCGTGTAAATGAGCCTTAACACAATTGTTGCCGAACCGTAAACGAACCATAAACAAGTGTCAGTCAGTTTTTGTTTACGATAACTATCAAAATGTTCGGTTTTGTTTTTGTTGTCAAACAATTTGACAGATTTAGTGAAGCATTATTTTTAGTAAACTATACAACGTGTAACAGAAGTCCGAAATAATACTTTAAGATCTCATTGTACTCTTAATTATGAACAACTTTTACTAGGGACCAACCCCAAAATCGCGAAAAAAAAGTCAGCTGTTGCCTATATTTTGTCGAGTTAGGGCCAGCGCACACCGAACTGCAAAATGCTCTCGCATGGTCGAGCAAAATTTTGACTGCTCGACCACGCAGGCGGCATGCACGCAGCTCCGTGAGCAAGCTGCGTTGAAAATGCTCTGGGTTGCCAGGCGGCCGTGCATGACCAGTTTGATGCCATAATCCGACGTTGGCAGACGTGTTCAATGGCGCCGATTCTCTTATTCACCAACTAAACTAAAATTAAAGAATTGCTATCCTTTACTAACAGACGGTGATAGGCAAGAACTAAGTTAGAGATATCAAACTATACTGGCCTGCAAAAATAAGTACTACACTTTTAATGATATTTACTTTTAAAGTGTGATACTTATTTTTGCAGGCCAGTGTAGTTTACGCCTTGAACTTCACCGTGTCTTTAGTCGACACGTTCCAACCTGTCGTCTAAATGTGTATGGAAATTTTAATTTAACTAAAATTGACAGCTCTTATTTTTGTCCGTCTCTTTATTATTTTATCAGAGTGAAAAAGATGACAATAGTCTAAATTATGTTTAGTTTGTGCAAAACACAATCAGCACCAATATGATTGATTGGGACTTAGTAATTATAGCCCTTTTGGCAGAGGAAGAGGAACATGAATTTCGTGCTCCGGCGATACTGAATCTGACTGCGGGCGGCGGTCAGCGGCGCGTCGGCGGCTCGAGTGCGCTCGCGCATGTATAACTCATACGCGAACACGCATCTTGCAAGCTCGGGTATGGTCGAGCATCAAGTTTGGACGTGTATTTAATTTTGCACTGTATGCTATAGCCATAAAGTAATTTTTTTAGAGGCCTTATGCGAACATAAGGGTGAAGCCAGACGAGCGTAATTTTTTGAGTTGTGAGTCGCGTAATTTTGGGCACGTAATTTCTGCCACATTTGGTTTAATACAAAACTCCTGTTTCGTTCACACGGCGACGCAAAATGAGTTGTTGTGTTGAAATTGAGCGACAGAAATTACGCGACTCACAACTCAAAAAATTCCGCTCGTGTGGCATCACCCTAAATGTATGGAGCAGCAGTATTTTTTTCGCGATTTCTAGGTTGGTTCCTAGTAAAAAATGTTCGCAATGATGACTATAATGAGCCCTTGAAGTATTAAATAATATTTCGGACTTCTGTTTGACTTCAGCTCGGTTGCGATTGTTCTACGTTTGGGTTAGTAGAATTGGTACAGATCTAGTTGGACAAAATGGAAGAAAAGTTTCGCTCGTTTTACCTAGATTGTATTCTTCTAGAACTTATAGACCCCCAATAAGTCCCCTATACTCTCGAGGTATAGGTAGTTATTAGAAATTCTCCGTATATTGAACACGCCATAACCACAAAATAGATGGGTACAGAAGTCAATCTACATACAAGTGCGCTCGAGCAATGCACACATAGACACTGCTCACGGACACGATATCTCGGACTGTTTAGGACTAGAGTGCGAGTGCCATGCGCTTGAGAGAGATAGATATTTATAGATAGAGCGACCGCCGAGCGTAGGTACGAAAAGTGAAGTACATACATGTGATTGACTTCTGTTACTGTACTGACTTCTGTTACTATTAACGGCCGAATTCACCAACGTCATACAACTGTCACCGAGGCAAACATTTTTTTTTTTGTTTTTGGCAACTTTTGTATGGGAAATCTGTCAAAACCATTGAGATATAATGTTAGTACATACAACAATAATGTTAGTAAGTACATCAAAACGTCGAATTTATTCCTCAGATAATAAAGTTATCTGACGTTGATAAAATCGATCCTTAGTATAATCTTTACATAGTATAAAACAAAATCGCTCCCGCTGTCTGTCTGTCCCTATGTATGCTTAGATCTTTAAAACTACGCAACGGATTTTGATGCGGTTTTTTTTTTAATAGATTGTGATTCAAGAGGAACGTTTATATGCCCCACATTAGTATCTACATTGCACTCGTGCGAAGCCAGGGCGGGTCGCTAGGTGAATTTATATAATATTGTTAGGGAGGTACTTACACGTTGTCATCGTCATTTAGTTGCGACATATCGGTGCCTAATGATGTATTATAATTTTGTTCGCCTGAGTCACAATCATGCCTAATCCACGCCCATCTGAAATTTTAATAAAAAAAATTGATAAGTAGGTATTTAAGGCTCGTATTAACCTTTTAAGCGCGAGTCGCATTTATGCGACAAATATTTCCGTGCCCCTAGCGCGCGTGTCGTATTTCTGCGACTGAGAACATGCATGGTTTTTTTTGTTCTATTTTCGTCCTATGAACTGCGTGGTACAACTAAAAAGATTATTCAATAGAGATATGATTACAACAATTACTTAAAATTGTTTCATAGCTCTAAGTATTGAAAAAACTTAAATTATATTTATTGTAGGTATTATTTATCGATTCGTAGTCGCGCGCTAGGGGCACGGCAATTGATATTTAGCCACGCGCTTAAAAGGTTAATGAACGGATCGCATTTGAGAGTTCCCTCATAAGGGCCAAGCCACATCTGACGGAAGATACATCACCGATCTTCCGTCGCGTAACTTACTCGAGGAATTTTAGTAATCTTCCGTCGCGTAACTTACTCGAGGAATTTTAGTAACGCATCTTCGGTCAAATGTGTACGGTATGAGATGTTTATATGGAATTATGTATACCAGCGGAAGATCGGTGACGTATCTTCCGTCAGATGTGGCTTAGCCCTTATCGTTGCCGGAATAATTGCGCTTGCTGCCGTGACAAGGCAGCCAGCGGAGAAATTTGTACGTAGTCATACACCCATATTCTAAGACGTTCCTTCAAAACTTACTCGACTCGACTCCACCTCGACTCAGCCTTTCTCACTACCATCGGTAGTTATAGTTGACATAAACGTCTTCGACTCGAGATTTTTCCTCAGTCGAGATAAGGAATCATCTGTCAAACTCAAGGTACCTCGGAACCTATCTTAAGGAAAGAAGTGTCAAAAGTCGTACCTATGTAACAAAAAAATATTTTCAAAACTTTATCGAATATGCTTATGATAATCCTTACAACTATTAATTGCGCGATGCAGCTAAACAAAAATCCTCGAAATTATGACGTAATAACTCCACTCTACCTCGACTCATCTGAGGATCCGTCGGTCGAGGAACCTCAAAGTTCACTCGAAATTGCGACTAAGAAAGTAAGAATACAATTTCGAAGGTGCTTTCGAGGCCGTCCTGAGTCGAGCATGGAGTCGAGTCTCGAGTCAGTTTTGGAGGAACGTCTTAGAATATGGGTGATAGGGTATGATATAATTATTATCTCGTTACTTACCGTATGTCGTTCATTTTCTGAGCATGTTGAAAGTATTGTTCCTTGATCTTGTTTAATTTGGCATTTTGGCATTTTCACATACCATCAAACCAACAATTCAAACTTTTAACACTATAACGGCCCAACTTTAAAACGTTTTTTTTTTAACTCACAAGGTTATTTAAATTAGCTATTTTGTAGGTAGGTATTTTTATTTTCCAAATAAATATGTTGAATACATGTTTTAGGCACCTACCTACCTCTATTACAGGAACAGTACGTATTTTAAAAAACATGCATTTTTAACCGACTTCCAAAAAAAGGAGGAGGTTATCAATTCGGCAGTTTTTTTTATTATTACCTCACAACACCATCATTGTTTGAAAGAGTATTCTTTTGAGGTGGTCCGATTTAAATTTGGTGAAGATCTGATGAAGAACTTAGGATATAGACCATGGAACTCCTCAATGACGAACAGTACACATACCTACCTAATGTGATTAGTTTACGAGCATCGTCTTAAGTAAGTCCAATCATGTTTTAATTAAGGCCACTAAAAAGAAAAAAAGAATACATATTTTAACAAAAAAATAAAACCGACTTCAAAAAGAACCAAAAAAATTACCATAATATTATAAAATTAACAGTTTCAGAAGTCGGTGCCTTCAATTAGGTTCAGCGTGGATTAGCACAGACTTCTGAAACTGTTAATTTTATCATATGGTAATTATTTCATTCTTTTTTGGAGTCGGTTTTATTTTTTTGTTTAAATGTTATTTATGCTTTTTTCGTTTATTATTTTAAGATATTAATATAAATAATAATACTACTTACGAGTGGTACGAGATCCCTTGCTCTTTTTTTGTTTTGGCCGAGTAATTTGTGCACTTTCTGAATACGCACGACGGCATATTCCCAAATTAAAGCGCACACAAATCGAACTAACGCAGACGTCTCGCTCGTGGTATGGTTTTACACTAATTGCGAGACTTGCCAATTGGCGTATTTTTGAAATGTCACATTTGGCGCGTCAATATCGCATCTACTTTTTGTTTCGTATAATGCCAGGTTTACATTATTCCAGTAGCATTCCAGTCGGACGATCGAATCCAGCGCTGGATTGCATTGGATCCAGTGAGAGATCCAATCCCGTTATCTCTCAATGGATTCAAGTGCATTCCAGTACTGGTTTAGATTATTCCTTTTGCAATCGATCGCTGGACTGAAATGGTAGGTACTGAAAGAATGTAAGCCGTAGATATAAGGATGAACGCGAACAGTTCGCACGTTTTTTTTGTATACAGGTTTATTTGTAAAACACCGATAACCTCTCAGGAATATGTTATTAACATCATAACCAACAACTTTTGTTCTATGACTTTTAAAAATTCATCATATTTTAGTTCTTCATATTTTCTACAAAAATAAAAATATTGAAATTGAACGCTCTAAAGCGCCCCCGCCGCCTTAACCCCGCTCCCCTGGCTATTTTACTATCGCTTTCTTTTGCTTCGCATACACTTCGTAACATTTAGACCGTTCAATTTAAATATTTATATTTTTGTATGAAAATCTGATGAACTAAAATATAATTAATTTTTAAAATTTATAGAACAATAGTTGTTGATTTTGATGTTATTAACATAGTCCTGAGAGGTTGTCGCTGTTTTACAAATAACCCTGTATATGTTTTACTTAAAATATGATCATCTTTCATGTCCCGTGAAAAAATGTGATCAAAAGATGCAATTGACATGATAGCGGAAACTATAAAAATGTTACGTTGGCTGTATAAAGGACCTATCGATTTATAACAATAAAGCTGGATGCTTTCCAGAATAGCACATTTTATTAGCAGTACCTGGATGACCGAGCTTTGATCGGTTTTTTTTTGGTAAGTCGTGTTTTTTGGAAAGAAAAAAAAAAGGGAAAAGAAAAAGAGGAAAAAGAAGGAACTTGAAAATAAAAAGAAAAACAATAATCATCCGGACTCAAACCGGAGTCTTCTGGTTTCAGGACCGCCCGATTTCCCCCTGAGCAGCTATTATAATCTAGCAGTGAGTGGCGAAATTTACCTTCGTATTCTAATGATATTGTAGCAGTTTTTCATTGCCTGAAAATACGGATAAAACGACGTTTTCTAAAAATGAAACCTAGCTAGATCGATTTATCGCCCCCGAAACCCCCTGCATACTAAATTTCATGAAAATCGTTGGAGCCGTTTCCGAGATTATATATATATACAAGAATTGCTCGTTTAAAGGTATTAGATTAGATAATTTTACTTCCAGGGCCGCATTGAGACCTGAAATCGGCCCGGGCATTTGAGAGACGGCCGGCCCAGTGCTGACAAAAACAAATGTAATTCGCAAGCGATTACACGGACGACCTTTTTATTTGACGTTCCCGTCACTCTTTCGATTTCTCCGACTGTGTGACCGGCCCATATCAGGCCACACCGACCCATCGGACATCAGGCCCATCGGGCATTTGCCCTATGTCCAGTCCGGGCCTGTTTATTTCGAATATAACATATGATTAACTGTTCCGATACTCGTTCCGTGTGAACAATTAAATAACTATGACGTAATACTCAAACGCTACCTACTCAATTTTAAATTGCCTTTAATTCTCGTGCTGTCACTGTCACTTCGCCTTAAAGTGACAGTGACAGCACCTGACTAACGGCATCTTTGAATTGAGTACCGTTTAAGAATTTGGCCAATAGTGTTTCTCATTGTTAGTGAATAATTGCATTCTGTTTTAAGAAATAAATATCTCTTAAACCACAAAGCTAGAAATAAAATATTTAAAATTTTATCTAAATACTAACCTCTTCTTTAGTTGTTGTCTCCAATACACAAATAGTCGGGCACGCGGTTTTGGACAATCGTCGACACTTTTCTGATAATGTAAAGTTTTCTTCTCTAAAATGTATTGAACAAATTGTGCTATGTTTTGTAGGAAACCAATCTTTATTGCCCGTCGCTTCAATCCACTTGTTTTTTAAATATGGATCTTTTGGAAAACTGAAATTGAATTTCATGTAAGTACTTTATAAGAAAAAAATGCAGAAATGTTATTCTTAAGAACTTTATTCGTTCATCAAATAACATTGATGTAAACCAGGAATTCATCATTACGCTGCTTCCAAAAACGATCACAATGATTAATCGAGTTAAACATATCGATATTATATGTAAGCACGTTTAGTCGTTTACACCACTAGTCTCCTGTATTCGGCAGTAAAATGATAAAAGGGACCGTGCCACAAAATTTAAGTGAGCGGGAAAATAAACTAGGTACTGCTTCAAGTTTTATTAGATAGTGAATATTACAAGTATTTAAAAAATACTTACCGATGAAACGAAACACGTCCACTTGGTCGTCCTGAAGTAGGTTTTGAACAATTTTTACAGTTACTTATTGCACAATTAGGCATTTTTTGTATTCACTACTAAATACTAACGTCTTACTAGAGAAGCGGTCGAAAGCGAACTGAACTTAGTAGCGTAACAAGATGGAGGAATGCTCAGATTGTTTTGTACCCATAGAAAGAGAAAACCATAGACTAACTGGCCACATGAGATAGAATGAGCTGTCAAATTCACTTGTCATATCAAATGGATTGATGGCTGGTGTTACCATACCAATTTTTTTCACCCCGTTTTACGTAATATCTTGAATATTAATGTGGTCGCGGTATTCGCAAAAAAATTACTGGACCGAATTCTATGATACTTTCATAGAAGTAATTCGTGTATTCCAAGAAGATATGATCGCATACGGCAGCAATCTGAAATGCCTAGAATGAAAATAATATCGACACAATATTTAAAAGAAAACATCTGTATAATTTGTTTGTTGCGCCGTTGAAGTAGGTTCTAACTTTTATTTAAAGATTTAATTAAACATTCATATTTATTACTGCGAATATTATTAATTATTTTAACGTCATATATTTTGTTTATAATTTTTGAAAGGGATAAGACTTGAATGTCATATTATAATGTGAGGAAGCCTCATATTACATAGTTTTTTAATGACTTTTTTTCTATAGGCTATATTATGAACTGTAATTAATATAATAAGTGACTTAGCTAATAAATAATATTTTAATTTGAATCTCCTCGGAAAAATCGATGAGCGCGTAAAATACTGGAATTAATAAACACAGCTTAGCAAATAAATGTAAACAAACAGTTGACTGGTACATATTAACAGTTATTGAAGTGTCAGTTTATGAGATAACCCCATACTTTGTATATGATTATAAGTACCTACTTTTCTTATATCTAATAATGTTTATTAAAGGATAAAAATAATCTTAAAAGTACTTACCTTAGTCGGCACTGCATCAAAGTCTAGGTAAGTTTTGGTTAACTTCTTTATTAAAAAAGAAGGTTCAAAATGATCGCTGCATATTTTGGAGCTCTTTTTCGGTTCCCAATCATTGCGGCCAGTGGCAGCAATCCAAATTTGTCGAAAATTCTGGTTATACGGGAAACTGTAATATGAAAGATATCTATGTAACAAATATTTTATTTAAATTTTATAATGTATGTACCTACATAGATAAACAGCTAAAATCATCTAGGTACCTGCTTAATTTTTATTCACCGAAATAAAATATAAATTGAAACAAATTATTACCAAACAGGGAATTTTGCTATACGAAACTGGTAACACAGAAAATAGGTTATGAAATATAATTTTCATTATTCATATTATTCAATTTAGAAACCGGGCTTAACAAGCCTAAATAGCAAAAGAATATACATTATGTGATTAATAATAACAAAAAAAGATATACTTACCAATGAAAAGACAATCCTAATATTTTTCGATCACTATCACTTTTACACCCGAGAACACTACACCGCACCATTGTAAAGAATAAGATATCGACCTTATTTACTTTAATTGCACAAAATAAAGCCTAATAAATGTTTGAAACTAGCGATAATATTAAAACTTATTTACCACGCGTTGCGAGATGTCGCAATGTCAGTCGTGTTTAGCAAAATGTTTGCGCCGCTGGCCTTGAAAAAACCGATGATCGATGAGAGATGCTTATAGCGACGCTCTATCTCTTTTCTTCCAGTATGTTATCCCTATTTGCTTTTCTTTCTTGTGGGAGCAGTAAGAAATATATCAAGGATGTACGTTTGTACTGCTCTTTCATGCAGTGTTGCCAACCATTCAATTTAAATCATATTTATAATGAACTTTTTGGCCTTGAATGATGTCCGAATATGTTTGACCATTCGATCTTTTATAAACTTAGAATTTTCTTAACGTAATTAACAATTTTTCATTAAATCAAGTTATTTTTGTCGTAATAAAAACGAATATAAGAATTTTGAACGCGATTTATGTTATCTGTAATTTTTAAGATTCATGTTGAGGCGTTCGTGGGAGGAGTCTGGTAGGGGGCGTGAGGGCAATGCCCCAAATGTCAATCAGTTCTTGGTTAGCGACCGCCAGTAAAGAGGCCGGGACCTAGAATTATGTCATGTTCGGGGACTACACAGCTGTTGATAATACGTCTATGCGTCGCGGGCTTTCTCCGGAAAATGAGTGTTGCATTGCTAATTTATACATAATCTAAGGTCAAGTGGCTTTAATGTTGACTACTAATTACATAGACAGAGAATTCTATAGATTGCTGCTTGGCGTGGCCACATGAGATTGATAACGAGCCGTCAAATCAGTTATATCCAGATGGAGTGATGTCAAGGCTGGTGTTACCATACGAAAAACTTTTACCCTATTTTTATATTTGTTGCGCCGTTGGAGTAGGTTCTAAGAAAGAATATCGCATGCGTTATTATACTAAATAATTATTAATTAAAATCATATTAATAACTTTAGCAGCAGTGGAACAGCCCTATGAAGAAGAACAGTGAGCTTATTTTTTTTAGTCAAAACATTTTGCTCAAAATGTCTGCTACAAATTTTTGAAGAATTTTTCGGTGTCCAATTTTCTCTGCCCGTGGCTTCAATCCAATGCATACGTAAAACATCGTCATTAATGGGAAAACTGTAACAAATGAATAACGTAAGAATTATTTGTATTCAACACTCCTTTTATATTATAAAATACTAGCTGTTTCCTCACGCCTCTGCCCGTAGCCTATGTTACTCAGTGATAATGTAGCTTTCTAACGGCAAAATAATTTTTGAAATCGATCCAGTAGTTTTTAAGTTTATTCGTTACATACAAAAATACAAATCTTTCCTCTTTATAATATTAGTATAGATGTGTAGTCTGGGAAAGATAAATGCCGAATGCTGGCAACACCAAACAGTATCTTTTTGTTAAAATTAAAAAAAAAACTTTTTTTTTTGTTACGATTAATAATAATTGATGCTTTTTAACGAACTAAGTTTAATTCTACATGTTGCTGTTCATTGTGGATCTATTTACTTAAATATTGTACTTACCAGTGAAATGATAAATCTGGAATTTTACGTCCACTGTCACTTTTACATCCTAACACACTACACCGAACCATTATTTAATGAAATTCTTTGAAAAGAAATTCTTTATTAACAATTTACGTCCATTTCCGTGCTCACAAAGAAGATTGTTTACACAAGTTATTTAAAACAATGACGAGCTGTCAAAATTGTTTAGCATTGTAAAGTGCTGACTGGTGCTGACCTTGAAAAAACCGGCACGCGACACCAACAGTGCTGCCAATAAAAAAATCTCGATACCCCGCGTCAGTGTTTTCGATTCTGAAATTCTCCGCTTCTTTTCTTTTTTCATCCCTGAGCGATAGTCGGACGACCTTTCTTTTAGACGCTCGCCTCATTTCTTCGGTGCAGGTACGAACACAATAAGTTTACCACTTCTTTTTCCTCCAGCGATAGTAGGTCGAGCATTTCTTGCGATAATCGGACGACCATTTTTTTTTAGCGCTCTCTTGTTTTTGGGTGCGATTTGCGACCACGAAACCGAAAATATTGGAACTGCTCCCAATTCCCCGAAATTCCCCGATTTTGTTCATTCCCCACACGGACCCCCAGTTCCCCGCAAATCGGGGATTTTCCCCGCAATTGACAGCACTGGACACGAAACAAAAAATCACATACCGTTGTTTCGTTCCTATATACTACGTATGCGTAAGTTATTCTTTTGTGAATGCGATGTAAGCTATCAATTTGTCTATAGATAGGTTTCACTGTCTACGATAATTTACCAGATTATTTTTATTCTTTTGTTATTTAAGAATACCAATTACCGGTTGCGATTATGTACTAAGTACGGCATGGCACTGTCAAAAAACATCTGTCATTTTTTATTATTATTAATTTAAGTAAGTACCTACTTACCTTTTTTAGGATGTGGAGCGTTTGTGAAGGCGCGGTCGGCGTCAGAGGAAGTATTTTTGTAGGAATTACTCCTTTCTTGACGTGCTTTTGTACTGGTGAAGTTGACTGCGACGTGTCTAACGTAGTAAGTGGAACTGGTTTTTCATTCAAAAATGTCATCTGAAATTAAAGGTAATATGAAAATTTTCATAAATCACGTTTACTATATCAATATAAAATACTTAGGTACTTATAGAATGTAAATTATAGGCTGATCGATAATAAAACGATATCTATCGACAGGGCGGTATTTTTTGGTAGGTAATAAGTACTGGCAATAATAGTCTTATGCACACACGATCCAGTAGGTGGCGTTGTAGTCAAGTTATTTACAAAATATACTAGACTAATAGAAGAACAATCCATAATTTTCCTCGTCACCAACATAGAAATGACTACATATACTATGCGTGCCAAATAAGAATAGCACTGTCAAGACGCCATTTTGTTCCGCAATACTCGTGAACTTCATTACCAAAGTGTAAGGTGTGCAAAAAGTAAATAAAGAAATTATATTCAGTTTAACTATTTTTGTTCACTTTTTTGGTATTTCTTATCAATTTTACGCCAAATTAATTACACAGTAATTATATTATTATTATGGCGACATATTAGGGTGACCAGTAGCATTTCGTGAAGTTAACTATATATATTGGTTCATTTCTTTAATGAATACTGTTTTCAAATATTATTAAATTATCCAAAATTATCTATTTATGGAATTCAATAAATAACATTTTATAAAAATGAATGTAATTAATAATGAAATCTATGAATAAAAAAATATAACATTTTTTTTTTCATAGTATTTTTTTGCTGGCAGTACCAATTTGACAGCTAGGTATCGTGTGAAGTTGTAGCAAGCGCGATCCTATTCTTATTTGGCACGCATAGTACTTTTACTGACGCCACATTGTATACCTATCCTCCCAATTATACAAGGTTAGTCGGAAAGGGGGTACTAAGCCGCGGGCCATGTAAAGTATCACTGATGACTATTTTAAAGCAAGTGTTAAAATTACAAAATTAGATAATTTTTATTTGCATGCAAAAAGATTTTTATTTTAGTTTTTTCAAAAAAGTATCTTAACTGCTTTAGTTATGAATTCAGAAAAGTAATTTTCTAATCCATGACCCCTTAGATGACCTAAATTGTAAAAACAGCTGATCATAACTATGGCGCTCCGTACACAGTCAATCTGGATCGCAATCCGCGATCAAAATCAATGATCGCGATCCAGATTGTTTTGTTCCGTTCCGTCAATCTAATTCGTACACTACCTATCAATCTGGATCGCGATCATTGGTTTTGATCGCGGATGCGATCCAGATTGACTGTGTACGGGGCGCCTATGGACAGTTAGATTTTAGCATCTTATTTACGAAATCTTTGAAAACAATGATAATATAAGTAAAAATGTGTAGATAGGTTACCTACACAACATTCGATCTTCAAAAACGGTACACTAACACACACATAAATAACTAAATATTGCAATAGTACACTACTTTACGATTAGACGTCAAGACAGGATGGCACGATTCGATTATCGCGAACGAAAAAGAGACAAATGTAATTGCGTGAGTGAGTCGTCTAGTGTAGTAGAAACGATGTAGAATAAATTATTCAGATATGACATTTTACCTTACACCGTGATTTATGCCTAAAATGCGATTCACTGATGAGTTAATAAGTAATAATAATGTTCAAGTAGACGAAGTCGCTATAAAAATGCGACATTAACAAAACCGTAAACAAATTACATCCAAAACAGGAACCGCAGATGTTTTTAATAAAGTGTATCCCTTGCCAGACATGTACTTGTCTTCGACTTTAAAATGAATGGAGCATATTTTATTTGATTTATTCGGTTGCCAAAATTCTTCATTTCTCTGTTTGCGGACTATATCCACCCACTGGATGCACCTTAGTTCATTTGTTGGAAATCTAGAAACAATTAATTTATTTAATACTTACACTTAAAGATAAACATTCTACTTTACCACACACTAAAATGTATATTTTGATTCAATGTAGTAATATAATATTTAATTTATCCTCCCTTATCATAACAAAAATAAAAATATACATTTGAGTATAAATAATAAATGATTTTTATTTCTGATAATATAATTATGCCACCATTTGTACCTACTGTCAGGCAACTGACTTGTCTGTTTCTTAGGCATCATTTTACTCTATGATCGGTAATGACGTTTTAGGAATATAATGTTTGATTTGTTAAAATATTAAGATAAATAGTATACTTACGAATGATATGTGATTCCTTGACTTTTAGAAGTTTTGCTTGTATAATTTGTGCAATATCTCATAACACACGACGGCATTTTCGGAAGTTTAGGGTCACTTTTAATGCGCTCGGTACGTGAAGTGCACCCGTTGCCGCTGGCAACGTGACACTGACGATGACGTCAAGTCTGGCTAATTAGCCACTTTTTAACGTGTCGTTTGCTTGCTGAGCGCTTTTTTGTGTTAGTGTGTGTATATATTGCCGGCTCTTCTCCATAGAACCTACCTTTTGGAACCGTGCACCTAGTCGTGACGTTTTAAAAGTGCCTGAAATCTGGTCTATTTGAAATAAAAAACTTTGACTTTGACTTTGACTTTGACTTTATTTAGGTATTTGTATTGTTTTCATCTAATACTAGGTAAGTTTTTTAGTTTTTATGCTCATAGACGATGGATCCTCCAGAGGATCCTGGGGGGACTATCCCTAATAACATTGCTCATTACATCACAATTTCAAACAATGACACCAGTGTGGATACTGATGGGTCAGTTACTATGAATAATATCAAATATAAAATAGATCCAAACCAATTAATTAAAAATTTACTTTCAAAAACACGACCGCCAAATTGAAAGTTTCCCGCGCTTTCCTCCACGAAATTTTCTCATCTCATGACATTGACAAAACAACTGTCAATGTCATGTCAGCAACTGCTGCACGGCTGGTATGCGTTTTGCATTGTGTTTATTTACGAAAATATGAATATTTGTTTATTTTACATAACAAAATTACTTATTCGTAGCTATGTAAGTGATCTCTGACTTCTAAATGTGCTTATTGTGATGATAAAACGTTAGTAACCAATCGGTAGATAAGGACAGCCGCAACTAATATACGTAATTATGAGTTCACGTCCAAATATGTAAGTTACCTTCAAACATATTTATTTGTATTTCTAGAAAATTATGTTATGCGCAATATTCTTAAGCCTGAAACTCAAGCGGCACACTTTAGCAGCATTTAGCAGCTTTATTTGCTTATCTTACTTCTTTATGGCAAGGGGGTCCTGGCTAATTATCAACTACGCGGACCAGACGATTTGCAAAGTTCAGCTGCGTTTGTCGCGGTCTGTCTGTGAGACCCCCTTCGTGCCTTGTTGTCTTTCGAGCACGTTAAACCATCGGTCACGGGTATCATACGAATACCTATGACCCCCCATTTACACCTAAAAACAAGTTATAAACATAATTTGTGTAAAGGTCTTTTTAAAAGAAATTACTTGGTCTTAACACTTAATGATCATGTGTATAAGTATTGCAAACAAGTGTTTCAAAGATCTACATACATGTTTGCTACTTAAAGTATGTATATTTGTAATAATTTTTTCACAAAAAAATCTGATACATGTAGAATATAAAAGGAGAACTGACTGATCTATCAACGCACAGCCTAAACCGCTAGGGTTAGAAACTTGAATTTTTGACAGTAGGTACCTTTTATGACGTAGGCATCCACTAAGGAAGGATTTTTCAAAATTCCTCCCCTAAGGGGGTGAAAAAAAAACAGGCAAGCGAAGCTGCGGGCAAAAGCTAGTGTAGAATACATGTTTTATACCTAGGTGTAAATGAGGGGTAACAGTCATTATGGGTAGTCAGTAACAAGAAAGTCTGACAACCAGTCTAACCTTAGGATATCGGCATTGCCCAGTTACTGAGTTGCGAAGGTCTGATGGCAGTCGCTCTGTGTAAAATACTGGTATTCAGCCTCACCTGGTTAGACTGGAAGCTGACCCCAACATAGTTGGGAAATGGCTAGGCAGAACAACACTTCTTGATGGCTATACAAACCAATATGACACAATTTCAGCTTTTCGCTAATCATGTGATGTCTTTAACCCTCCTTTTCATAAAGAAAAGTACAAAGTTAAGCTTAGCAAGCTGTCTCCGACAACTCCATGAAAAAGCGCATATTTAGTGTGAAAAAAAAATGTGCGGTCGCCAGCTCTTAACTTGGCAATGTTTTGGTGTAGTGGGAGGGTGAATATTCGAAATTTTTTAACATTATTTTAACAAATCATTCTTCTCCCGGGTTGTTAACGTTATGGTATTGTCAGATTGTTTTTATTCCTGTCTTATTGCTTGACGGCAGCGGTATAGTTCAGTTTTCATTATCATAATTATAGTATTAAACATCTGCATTCTTAACTTTGGGATGATGCTAATGACATTCTCAATTTTTGTTAATATTTTTCGATTTTTCGAAGAATGGCCCGGGAGTAAGTTAGCGCATGTACACTTAGTGCAACAAAAAAAAGGTCACTTTTATTGCTTGTCATTATTATAAGGTTATTGCCATAATTTATTATTAAAAATGTCTGTTCAGAATTAATAAAAGAAGCAGAAGCAGTAATAGCTTAGCAGTTGAACGCTTGCCTTCCATGCAAGAGGGTCTGAGTTGGTTCCGGTCTATACCTATGACTTTTCGAATTCATGTGTGGATCAGAATTTGATTATCACTTGCGTTAACGGTGAAGGAAAAACATCGTGAGGGAACCTGCACACCTGAGAGGGCTCCATAAAGTTCTCGATGGTGTTGTGTAGTCTGCCAACCCGCACCAGGCCGGCGTGGTGGACTAAGGTGTAAACCCTTCTCATTCTGAGAAGAGGCCCGTGCCCAGCAGTGGGACGATAATGGGCTAGTTATTTTGTTTTAGGTATGTATGTTTAGAAGAAAATAGACAGGAGAGGAATTCTGTTCTCTACTCTTGCCAAGTTACGTGTGACTATACCAAGTTACAACACCCTATTACAGGAAGGACAACATTCGTTCTTCAACAGAGGAGTACCAACTATGTTGCTGCTGCTTAGAACTTGTTTGTTTGAAGAGTCTATGGACGGAGTACATGTGGATGGGCAGGCCTGAGGTCTACGGAGACATGTTGAAGGAGTGCTTCAATTTATTAGTGAGTTGGAACTGATTTTTTTTAAAGAAATAGATAAAGGCAATTGTCAGCTTGCAAATAAAAATTTATTGAAGCGTTTAGCACTCATAGATGCAAAGATATTACATTTTTAATAAACATCTAAATTACTGGGCATTTAATATCAAAATGGTTGCCATTCAGAGAAGGTTGGTATTACAAAAAGGGGTATTGTTTTTAATAAAATAAATTGTTTATTATACTGTTAATGGTCAAAGCACACATATCAACTCGGAAAGGGATCGTAACCGTATCGCCTTTCGCCTCGCCGTCAAACAGGCGTCAACCTAACGTAAGCACGTAACCAAACCGGATCAGTAGCTCCGATACGTCGACTCGGTTACGGCTAGGCGACGCCGCACTTACGGCTTGCAGTAACAGTAGTGTGCCGCAGGCAGGCCGCAGGAGGGGTGAGAGGGGCAAGGGTGGACGAAGAGACGTAAGCTCGGGTACGGAGAGACGTAAGCGCGGGGACGACGAGCCTTAAGCGCGGGAACCACGTTAACCACACACCGCACCGCGGTTTCTGAGCTTGCCGCGGGGCGAGCCGATTACGTTACGATTCCGATTAGTGTGCGTTGCAGTAGGGAGTTTCATACAAAGAATTCTGAACGGCTTGAGTTGATACGGTGACGATCCCTTTCCGATTTGATATGTGTGCTTTGACCTTAAATTTTCCCACCAGCAATCCTCTCGGTGTTGTTGGTGTATGTATAGGTGGCAGTATCCATTTTCCATCAGCTGGGCCATTGGCTTGTTTACCTGTTATTATTAAAAATAAAACACTGAATGCTTTCACTTCCAGTGGCCTCAAACTGACAAATCAAAGGAACAAATATGTGAAGTGTGCATTACACAGCTCAGGAATGCGGTTCACTTTAAACAGAAAGTTATACTGTGTCAAGCTACAATCACTTCACAAGTTATAGGTAAGAACATTCACACATGCATACAAGGGCGTAGCCAGGTACAGTAGAGATGAGTCGTATTTATTAGAACAGATCCTAAGAATAGGTATTTTACGAGAACAGGCGGCACCTAATCCAATTCTGACAATACCTGTTCCACCTAATCTCAATGATCTTATACACATAGGGTTACTTGGTGATCTCAATCGGCCTATATCATTGAATGATAAAATACAAAACAAGTATTATCTTATTCAACCAATTTCGACATTATAGGAGAAATAGAAGAGTGAGGGGAACGGTAAAAAAAGAAAGGTCGTCCAACCATCGCTTAGCTACAACGTTATTATAATATCAGGTTTTCATATAGAATACGCGGATTGAGATCACCAAGTAACGTTGTAACATGTAACGTATATAAGATCATTGAGATTAGGTGGAATAGGTATTTGGATTAGGTATTTATGCAGACTAGGAATAGGTGTATTAAGTACCTGATTTACCTAATACGACCGATCTCTAAGGTACAGGCAAGGTGGGTTAGCTGCCCACCCCAGCACGGTCTGGTTAAGGGCTCAGTTGGAGTGCTCCCGAACCGAAAAGTGGATAATTTTATTTAAATCATCCAAAAATTTATTCGCTTTTGCCATGGCAATAGGCTCTACATGTGAATTAGTACAGTTCGGGCGACGAGTCGTGGCCATTCTGAATATAGGCTTTGCGAGCTTTCGCGCATGTACACTCGTGAAGAAAACAGTTCCTGTAAAAACTATTAAATAAACTTAGCTATTTTTTACCGACTTCCAAAAAAGGAGGAGGTTCTCAATTCGACTGTATGTTTTGTGTTTTTTTGTTTGTTTGTTCCGCGATATCTTTGCTAATTGTGAACCGATTTTAATGATTCGTTTTTTGTTTGAAAGCGTATTCTTTCGAAGTGGTCCCATTTAAATTTGGTGAAGATCTGATAAAGAACTTCGGAGATAGACAATTTGAAGTCGGTTTTATTTTTGATAAAAAGTTATATTATGTTGCTAAAAAATCTATTCCGCTACCACCTGCACTATGTTCTCAGCGGTCACGACTCGTCGCCCGAACTGTATTATAGGCGAAACGTGGGTGTACATACTTTTATAAAAGGGGAACATCTCTACTTACCCCTTCGAGGATTTTAGGCGCGAGTATATGTTGAATTACTTGTCTTTTTAAATGATGATTTTTATTGCTTTTACAGATGTTACGCGGTCACTGAAGGAGGAAAAGTTAGAAACTGAAACTAAAGTCTGTACATCAAATGATGGTCAGTTGAGTATTTAATTGTTAATACAAATAATACTATGCGTGCCAACTTAGAATAGGATCGTGCATTTTTTTTTTTTTCTCACGTGGGGAAGTCCTCATGGACTATCCCCCGTCTGGGGAAGACGGGGGGGGTGTGCCAGACTCTTACTGGCTAAAACCCCACGGTGTCCCTCCTTCTGACCTAAGGCCGGGGTCACGGGATTCGCTGTTGCATGCACCGCGACCCCGACAGGTTTCGGTCCACCAGCTTCTTCTGGTGGACCCCTCCTGTGGTGGGGCAGTTGCTCCCCTGCCCCACATCCATCCGAGAGGCGCGCGCAGGACAAGACGCGCCATCCTCCCTGGGCCCGTTACTGGTCGGGCGACGGGTTCCCCAACCCGCCGCCCGCAGGCTACTCATTAGGGTGGCCGGAGATCATCACGCGCCCTCCGGCGCCCGGTGCGTCTAGCGCGAGAAGGGAGAGAAGAAGCGGCCTCCCTCTCCCTCTCCGCTACCTCCTTGGTCGCCATCACCCCCTCGCAAAAGGAGGCGATGGCTTCCCACGCAGTCTCGCTCCCGACCATGGACAGAACCACGGCCGGAAGCGAGAGGTCACCGCCGATCGCCGCGACTAGCTCGCGGCGCTGCGACCCCCATGCTGGACACGCCTGCAAAGTGTGCAGCGCCGTGTCAGAATAGGATCGTGCTTGCTGCAACTTCACACGATAGCTGTCAAATTAGTACAACCAGCAAAAAAAAACTATGAAAAAAGAAATGTTATATTTTTTTATTCATAGATTTCATTATTATTTATATTCATTTTTATAACATGTTATTTCTTGAATTCCATAAATAGATAATTTTGCATAAATCAATAATATTTTAAAACAGTATTCATTAAAGAAATGAACCAATATATATGGTTAATCCCTTCTTCTCCCAATCCTAAATTATACTGATGTCAGCTATCCTGATCTTACTGAAGTGCAGCTAGATAAGCTTGAGCGACTCCAAAACTTTTGCATGAGATTCATATTTGGTTTACGCAAATATGATCATGTTTCCGAATTTCGCGTTAAGCTCAAGTGGATGCCAATCCGCCTTCGCCGGAATGCTCATATATTATCATTGCTTTACAGTGTTCTGTTCATCCCTGCAACCCCCCTTATCTCAAAGAACGTTTTAAGTTCCCTCATGACACTCATACTAGAGACTTAAGATCATCGGAAAATTTGAGACTTTCGATGCCCTCGCATTCTACCAAATTCTATGACAAGTCGTTCACAGTCCAAGCTGTACGCTTGTGGAATGCGTTGCCGATGTCAGTAAGACAAGCTCAGTCACTGGATTCTTTTAAAAAATTAGTTAAAGATCATTTCTTCTCTCAACACGTTTCTAATTCCTCATAAATTAGTACCTCATCATCAATCTACCTTGTTTTCCCTATCACATAATTATATATCATATATATATATATTACAAATTAAAAAAAATTAAAAGAAATTTATAAGGCGGATGTTAATGGGAACGCCGGTAGAGGACGTCCTAGAAGGACATACATCGATGTTATTGGTGATGTTCTTCACAAAGGTCAGGTGCGTAGTACTCTCAACCGGCGTGCGTGTATGACAAGATGTATGAATGTGGATGAAGCGAAAGGGGTATGTAAGAGTCGTAGCATGTGGCGTTCTATAGTTTCTGCCTACCCCCATGGGAAAAAGGCGTGAGTTTATGTATGTATGTTATGTATATATTACAATATTTATAAATGTATATATATATACCTATATGTAAGTATTATGTCTATGTATGGTGTGTAGTATATATTTTGCAGCAGTACACCATGGACTACCCCCTCTATCTTATTCATTGACTTCCTGTTCATCCAAAGGTTGTCTGGTAGATATCGCTATCAGCGATAAGACCGCCATTGTACCCTTTAATGTTTGTTATTGTATAAGAGCTGTGTTACAATTTTGGTGTACAATAAAGTATATTCTATTCTATTCTATGGTTAACTTCACGAAATGCTACTGGTCACCCTAATATGTCGCTATAATAATAATATAATAACCGTGTAATTAATTTGGCGTAAATTGATTAGAAATACCAAAAAAGTGAACTAAAAATAATTAAACTGAGTATAATTTCTTTATTTATTATTTATTTTTTTGCACACCTTACGCTTTGATAATGAAGTTCACGAGTATTGCGGAACAAAATGGCGCCTTGACAGTACTATTCTTAGTTGGCACGCATAGTACTTCCTGATTTGGGATTCGAACCCACAACACTACTCTTGGTAACTGCACTTACAAACACTAGATAATGAGGCAGATGACTACAGATAGTGCCCCCCTCAAAGACGCGCCCCACTCTTCGTCTAAATCACGTGTTCTCTCTCACTCTTCATCTTAGAGTGAGAGAGAACACGCGATTTAGGCGAAGAGTGGGGCGCATCTTTGTAGATGGCACTATTTGTACAATGACTACACTTAATTTTATATAACATTAGACAAAATTGGTCCACCAAGGCACGAATATTTTTTGTACCATTTCTTCAAGTACAGTTTCAGCTCATCTTGATTGACCGTTAGGGCGCGTTCCCACTATTTTGTGACGATTAATTTATCGTTTAGCGTCTATCGTATCTAGCTGTTCCCATTGAATCGCGACGACATTTTATCGTTTCACGGCAGTCGCTTTGTCGTTTGCACATCAGTAGTAAGCTACAAGACGAGACGATATTTTTATCGTGGCCACGACAGATAAATCGTAACAACGACACATGATTTGCCGTCACGATGTCGTGACGATTTCTTATCGTTTTACGACTGTCGTGCTAGCCGTTCCCATTGACTTGACAATCTGCTGTCACTGCAAAAACAAATCGTGAACGAAAGTTAATCGTGTCGTCTTATATGTGAATACCCCCATTTAAATATTTACGCCACGACACTTAAAACTACACGACAAGCCCGCCGCTAGCTGTTTCGAAGACCGCGTGCAATACCAAATGAAAAAATGACAATGACTTGAATTATATGATGAGCAGTGCTGCCAATATATTTTTTTTAGACTCTCCCCTCACTCTTTCGATTACTCCTGTATCTTGAGTGACACAAAACCGAAAAAATTGAAATTGGTCTCAATTACTATGCGTGCCAAATAAGAGTAGGATCGCGCTTGCTACAACTTCACACGATAGCTGTCAAATTGGTACTGTCAGCAAAAAAATTCTATGAAAAAAAAAGTTATATTTTTTTGATTTGATTTCATTATTATTTACATTCATTTTTATGAAATGTTATTTATTGAATTCCATAAATAGATAATTTTGGATAATTTAATAATATTTGAAAACAGTATTCATTAAAGAAATGAACCAATGTATATAGTTAACTTCAAGAAATGCTACTTGTCACCCTAATATGTCGCCATAGTAATAATTTACTGTGTAATTAATTTGGTGTAAAATTGATAAGAAATACCAAAAAAGTGAACAAAAATAATTAAACTGAATATAATTTCTTTATTAACTTTTTTGCACACTTTACACTTTGGTAATGAAGTTCACGACTATTGCGGAACAAAATGGTGTCTTGACAGTGCTATTCTTATTTGGCACGCATAGTAGACGAGTCGTTCGATTTGCCGCCCCCTGGGTGTGCCTCCAGCGTGCGGTGCACGCGTTGCACGCCCGCTTACGGCGGCCCTGCTACACGATTATCTGTCGTGACTACAAAGAACGCGGCCTTAGGGTCCATAAAAGCATAATGCTGTGTTAAATCCCTGCGTCAAGCAAACATGTTACTTATTTCTTTACATTTCCTTGTTAAAATGTGTCATAATTTTCTATTGCTATATTAAATTCAATACTGTATCAAATTAATATTTTTATATTTACAGAAGTATTGACGACAATAGAGATTGTAGTGAAAAATAATGAACAGACTGGTGATCAGTTCAATGATGATGATGATGATGATTTAAAAATGGGTGATGGAATAAGTAAGTCTGATAATTATATTTAATGCTGACCACATATGAGTCTCTAACACCCATATTCTAAGACGTTCCTCCAAAACTTACTCGACTCAGAACGGCCTCGAATACACCTTCAAAATTGTATTCTTAGTCGCACTTTCGCTGTCGAATTCCACTGTAATTGTAACATTCTTACGTTCACGTCGGAAGCCCGGCCGATACAGGCCGATATCGTATTTCAAATTTGACCTGTCAACCTATCTCGCTCTAACACCCCCCCCCCCCTGCCTTGATATTAAAAAAGGTTCTAGTAAATTCTCGTTCAAACGCAAAGTTACGGAACACTACTTGAAGTCGCTGCACTCCTAATCATCTAATTTAGTCTTCGTCATAATTGCACTAAGATTTTCATAACATTTTGTAATTGATATATACAAGGTTAGCCGGAAATGGGGTACTAAGCCGAAAGGGTGTTCAAGTATCCATAATAAGGGATAACTTTTGTTCTACAACTTTCCCCAAAACTCGATAGTTTAAGAGAAATAGCTTTTCAAAGATTTCGTAAAAAATATGCTAAAATCTATCTGTCCATAGCTATGATCAGCTGTTTTTACAATTGAGGTCATATTTGGGGTCATGGATTAGAAAATTAATTTTCTGAATTCATAACTAAAGCAGGTAACATTTTTTTTGAAAAAAACAAAAATAAAAATCTTTTTGCATGGAAATAAAAATTATCGAATTTTGAAATTATAACACTTGCTTTAAAATAGTCATCAGTGATACTTTAGGTGGCCCGCGGCTTAGTACCCCTTTCCGACTAACCTTGTATATATTGTAATATCTATATATTTTATTATGTGTATTGTATGTAATTTATATTTATCTTTTGAATACCTAGTATATTCAGTCCAAAATTGTCAACTCATCTTTTTCCTGTACCTATTTCGATGCTTTTCTTTTTAACCCTAAGGTTGACTGGTAGAGAATGCCTTATGGCATTAAGTCCGCCTTATGTACCACCATAGTGCATAGAAGTATAAATAAATAAATAATAAATAACACACGTCAATCCTTTCTTTGATTTCTTGAAACTAGTAACGGCCATATTTTGATTTTCAGAAACACCTTTAATTAAATCAGAAAAATTACATGAAGGGGAATCAGATGTGTTAGAACGTGTCAGCTTAAAAGGTGAGTGACGTCACATGAACTGTACGAAGCACAATTTAAAGTCCATTTTTCAATGCACTCTATTGCCGGAACTCTAAAAACAGCATTCAGGCGGTTCTCTAACGGTGACGCAAGTCGGAGCGACACGCGTCAGAACGATTTTAGCATCCCACTGAATTGTACGGAGTCGCACACAGCTATCGCACAGCACGTCTCTGTAGTACGCACGCGGTTATTGGCGCTCCGACTTGCGTTACCATGGGCGAACCGCCTAAGGTTCGCGGCGCGAGCGAAACAAGAGACTGGAGACCGACTTGACTTTAGGCAGTGTCGTAGCGTTCTCGCTTCCGGCCGTGGTTCTATCCATGGTCGGGAGCGAGACTGCGTGGGAAGCCATCGCCTCCTTTTGCGAGGAGGTGATGGAGACCAAGGAGGGAGGGGCGGCGGGTTAGGGGACCCGCCGCCCGACCAGTAACAGGCCCGAGAAGGCGGCGCGCTGTGTTCCGTGCGCGCTGCTCAGGAGGACGTGGGGCAAGGCCCCATAGAGGAGAGGTCCGCCATGGGTTGGCGGACCGGGACCTGCCGGGGTTGCGGTGCATGCTTTTGTGAATCCCGCGACCCCGGCCGAACGGTCAGGAGAAGGAACACCGTTGGTTTTTAGCCGGTAAGAGTCCGGCAGACCCCCTCGCCTTCCCCGGGCGTGGGACATCCATGAGGATTTTCCAACGAGAAAAAAAGGCTGTGTCGTAGCGTGTATTTCTTCCATCCGGGGCCAACACAAAATTTGCCGTCCCCCAACCCTATTTTCGCAACTAAGCAAAAAAACGGTGAAAATTCTGTGATACTCTGTTGCTGTGTCCACTTGTCCCATTGAATTGAAATTGACTATGGCCTGACGCCGCCGCCCCCTAGACCTGCGCCGACCGGTGCCGTGGCCACTTTGCCACCCCCCCCACCCCACCCCCACGCTACGCCACTTTAGGGTTTCGCGTTGCGGTCTCTCTCGCGAACTGAACACAGTGCGAAAGTCTTAAGTCAAATAGTGGTTTCGGTCTCTGGTCTTGGTCTCTGGTCTCGGTCGCACCATACCATGCGTCGTCTTGTTAACTTGAGAACTGCTTTGTTACAGACCCCCCAGACAGGAAGACAGTGACGAAGATTACAGGAACAAGGAAACGTAAGTTTGTTTTATTATTGGAATTTAACTTGTATACATTACATACTTTCGGATTAGAAACTTTATTTCCATTGCACAAAGTTCAGTTTCTATTGCAATTATTGCTTTCAATAGTTTTTGTTATTCTGAAATCAACTCAATTCACATGAACATTAAGTTGAAATTTGTGTAAGTTGCGTTCACTTGTCTCTGACAATTTTCCCACCCATTAAAACTATTTTAATTTCTTACAGGTGAAAGAAGAAAATTGTTTGCACCAAAAAAGCGGGAAATTATCGACAGGCGGCAAATTAACTACATAAACCCAAGACAGAACATCTGCATCATTCTAGAACATTCCACTATCCTGCCTTTCAAATCTAACAAAGGATATTTCAACTGCTTCTACTGCAATAAACAATTCGCAGGTTTCAACGAATTAAAACCTCATGTCAGTGAAGCTCACGAGAATATCACCTTTAAAACAATTTTAAAAAGTATACGTAGACCCCGCGACCGTATAAGGGCGGACGTCAGTGACATAAATTGTAGAATTTGTAATAAAAAAATAGAGAACCTAGATTTTTTAATAAAACATTTGACAGAAGAGCATAGTGCAAAATTTATTTTTGAGGATACCATAAAGCCCGCCGATTGTATTTTACCTTACTATTTGAGCGACGGCAAATATAAATGCTATCAATGCAAAGAAGAATTCTTATTTTTTAAAACGCTATCGAAACATATGAATGATCATAGTACTGATCACGTGTGTGACGTATGCGGCCGGTGCTTCTTACTCCCCGAACGATTACGAGCACACACACAAGTACATAAAGTGACTAAATCAGTAAAATGCGAAGTATGTGGGAAAATATGTGGCTCAAAATTGTTGTTAAAAAGCCACATAAGATACACACATAAAAAGATTTCCTTTATGTGTTCTATATGCAATAAAATCTTCCCTACTTGTAGATCACGCATGCTCCATTTAGAGGAAGTACATAACCGTGCCCCATTAAATTTAACTTGCAAAATTTGTTCAAAGAAATTTAGGGCGCCAAATAGTTTAAATTCACACATGAGCGCTGAACATATAAATTTGCCGCGTGAGCCGAAACATGGCTGTGATATTTGCGGTATGATGTTTAAATCACGCAACGCATTAAATTACCATTTAGTAGTACATTCGAGCGAAAAGAATTATGAATGCGAAATCTGTCATAAAAAGTATGCGCGCGCGAAAACTTTGACAGAACATTTGAAGATACATATGAATGTCAGAAGGTGGTCATGCCGCGGTTGTTTGCAAGCCTTTGTACAAAAATGTAGTTTAAAAAATCATATACGAGTTCATCATGTAGGTATGGATTATGAACAACTGATTGTAGATAAAAAACTCAATGAGAAATAAATTATTTATTGTTATTGTAATGTTTTATTCTATCAAACCCTTTGAATCGACACACTTTAAAGTTCGACGTCGTAAGTTTGCACCGTAAAAATCAGCTACCTACAGTACGCCTTGCAACTTCGCATTATCGCTTTGATGTGTGTTGGCCCTTTCTTAAAGTGCAGGCCACACCGCCAGCTGGCGGGCGGGCGGACGATCGAGCCGGACGAGCCTCGTTTCACCTCTTTATACTTCGGTTCACATCGCGAACTACAGAGATAAGCTACGTCAGCGATACAAGAAATATCCGATGATGCCAGCGATGCTATCGTTCACCTCGTTAGTGTAGCTGAGCTCTGTAGTTCGCGGTGTGAACCGAAGTATGAAAAGAGGTGAAACGATGCTCGCCCGGCTCGTTCGCTCGTTCGTGCGCTATGCAACTGCGTGCGAGTGACAAAGGCGGAACGCTCCCCTCTCGCTCGCCTGTCCGCCCCTAGTTTTCAGTATGAACACACATAGTTTAGCTCGCCAAACCTTCGCTTAGTTTATAATAGTTTCCCTCGCCGCGCTTCGTCCGCCAGCTCGCTCGCTCGCTAGCTGGCGGTGTGGCCTGCGCTTTATTAACCGTGCTGGTTATCTTTTTAAATTATATAGTGCCAAATGCTTAGATTTTTGTGGTGCGTCTACATTGCTATAGTCATGCAGATATTCTCATCGAATATTATTAAATGGAAAAACTTCATCTGTAAATTGGACCTCTGACAAGGATTTTACTTGCCTCAAATACATAAATTACGCGCCAACAAAGTCTTGAAAGCTTCCCGCACTCTTTTACTCGCGTCAGAGAGCTGAGATTCAAAGGTCAGCCAGCTTCATACGTCATTTTACGTTACAATAGTTATTCGTAATCATAATTGCAAGTGGATTGCACATCCAGTCGGTACTGTAAAACTATGCAACTGCTAAATGCAGCAGACCGACTGCAACTTTAATATAACTTTAATTTTGTTTGAATTGAATCTTCTGATGTTATCATTGCGAGTTCCGGAACGTGCCGGGGCCAGTGCAGGCCGGAGATATTTTTGGTAATAGCAACATTGTTTTTAATTGTCAAAAAAAACACCATGGCGACGGTTCTGAGCCATTTTTATTTATTCGCAGACAATATTTTTATTAAAATAAGCATGTATTAGCGTTAGTTTGTTGTTAAAGTTGAATATTACATCGCATTTAAGCTTTAGATATAGTTTCATGTCATCGAACGTTTAAAATGTCGACAGAAAATTGGAAATTGGAAAAGGATTTATGTAGGTGCTGTCATAACCAGGGAAGTTTTAAAAATTTGGCTGAACCTGTATCGCGGCCGGGTCAGGCGGATATTTATTCGGATATGTTGAAAGAATGCTTCGATATTGAGGTGAGTTTATAATTATACGTCTAAGAATAATGCGTCGAATCTTCGTATCCGTCATGAAATGTCATGTCGTTAGTAAACAACAAAACTGTTTGTTTATATTCGACATTCAAAACCTATTATTTTTGTTGTGTTGACTTCTTCTTCCTGCCCTTATCCCACACTAGGCGGGGTCGGCACAACATGTATTTCATAAATCCATGTTGTTAGAGGTTTTGGCTTATTGTTTTATGACCGGCCGCCTGCCTGACATCAACCCTCCTTGGGAATATTCGTTGCACCGTTGCGCGGTTGACCCAATGTGCTTGCTGATATTATGCACTGGGTCCCAAAACGATATGCATGTCAATCTTATTGCCAAGAACTAAACAGACTATGTTCTTCTTGGTGGAGTATACTTGCAGTTCCTTGACCCACTCATTCAGTTTTGCTAGGGACTTCGGTTCTGACACATCGTAAATCCTAGCACCACGCGTCATGCACTGACATATTTGTATATGTCAGTGCATGATGCGGGATGTAAAGCGGGCAATTCAAACATATATCGCACCTCCGCTCAAATAGTGTCATAACTCATAACTCAAAAACATCAAAAACCTTTTTTATTGTTTTGTTCGGTTCAGAATACTTCAAAATTTCATCTCAAATACTGTTTTAGGTAGTGGTCTCTTTGGAGAATTTACAGATTTTTGGACTGATCCTGAAAATAGCTTGGATGGTTATGAAAATCTGTGTTAGATTCCAACTATCCTTTGCAATTGTCCTAGGATTATCGCAAAAATCTGATTTTCCAATTATGACTTATTATGTTTCATATGGTTTTATAATTATGTCTAAACTAATTTTGACTGTCTTTTTGATCTAGCGGTTGCAACCGTGACTGCTGAGCATGGGGTCCTGGGTTCGATCCCCAAGTCGGGCAAAGTGTCATTGGGTTTTTCCATTAGGAATTTCCCAGTAGTAACTCCTAGCTAGATTTGTGCCCAGATAATGGCAACAAGCTCGCCCCCTATTACATGGGACTTAAACATAACTGGTGAAAAGAGGGTGTACTAAAAACACCTCTGCTGAACTCTTTGGAGAACACAAGGCGTGATTTTAAATATTATTTATTCGTTTACATACAAATATCTAAGTATTTATTGTAATTCATTAATTTATTTATTTTATTTATGTAATTAATTTATTAATTTTTGCATTTGCATGTGGCTGCCCGTGGCCTCACTATCAGGTCCCATCCGTAAACCAGCTCTGTTATACTTCGTTGTAGCAGCATTATGCTGAGATGGGCTCGGTTTAGTTTTTTTGATTTCTTATGTTATGTGTTTGTACATCTGTAACGAGACTTAAATAAATAATTTTCTTTCTTTATGTTATGTCAATAAATATTCCAGATAGCACCAATCCCAGGCATGTTGTGTGCGGTGACGTATACAATCTGCAAGGCTTGCATTTCACGGTTGCGAGATGCTGCTGAGTTCAAGAAGCAAGTTCAAACATGCGAGGAACAGTTTAGAGATATGTACAATAGGAACATTATTAAAGGTATGTGACTCCTCTTAGCCGTTTCCCAATTATCTTGGGGTCAGCTTCCAGTCTAACCAGATGCGGCTGAATACCAGTATTTTACACGGAGCAACTGCCATCAGACCTCCGCAACCCAGTAACTGGGCAATGCCGATATCCTAAGGTTAAACCGTTTTGTCAGAATTTCAGGCTTCTGACTACCAGTAACGACTGTCATAGGTAGTCGTATGACACCCGGGACCGACGGCTTAACGTGCTCTCCGAGGCACGGAGGGGTCTCGATGTGTAACAAATGGTCACCCATCCACGGACTGACCGCGGCAAGCGCAGCTTAACCTCGCAAATCGTACGATCGGCTCGGTTGTTATTTAGCCATGAGCCCCTCTATTAAATGAATAAAATTAAAATACAAACCTTTGAATAATGCATATAAAATTGAATTTTAAAAAACTCTCAATTTATAATGGGAGTACTCAAAATATGTGCCAAATTACTGTCTCACTGCTGGACACAGCCTTTTCTCAGAAGGGTTTAAATCTATGTCCACCACGCTGACCTGGTGTGGTTTGCTGGACTATACACACTATCGAGAACTTTATGGAGACCTCTCAAGTGTGCAGGTTTCCTCAGTAGAGCTTAGCAGAAATGCTGTTGAGGTACTAACGTAAACTTTACATTAATGTCAGTGAATTTTGAATCGGAAATACTTACTTCATACTATTAAATTAATTTGAAACCTTTATTCGTACCTACGTATGATACAAATTGTTCATGTCGCAAAATAATTAACCAAAATGTTATAGGGGCCATTCAAGTATTACGTAAGCAGAATTTTAGTAATTTTTGACCCACCCCTCCCCCTTGTCAGCAAAAGTAAGCAAAGCTTTCCCCCCCCCCCCTCCTATGCTTACGTAAAAATTGGTATATATATTTTTTTAAACTGATCGGGTTTCTTTATTGTTATTCATGAGCAACAGTTTTTAAGTCTCGAATAATAAGTAGATAAATAAAAATTGCTGACGTAATCATCATCTAGACACCCCCGTCCCCCATGTCATCAAAAATAAGCTAAGTAAAGACCCCCTCACCCCCCTTTCGTGCTTACGTAATACTTGAATGGCTCCATAGGACAGTTGTATTTTCGATTCAAAATTCGCTTACATTAGCGATTCGCTTACGATACTATACCTCAAACGTTTGTACCTACTAGGTTTACAGAATGTTTCAAGTGATAATCAAATTCCGTAAATAAAAATTAATCATTATAATATTTTACAGTAGCTGAAACAACAATAGAAATAGCTGTTAAAGAAGAAATACCAGATTCTTACAGAGATGGTGAGTGAGTGATATTCATTTATTTATAACCAGATCATTCGGGCATGTTGGGCCACAAAAGGGATAAATGAAAGGCAATTGCATGCAGCTGAGATGAGAATGCTAAGAGGGGTGTGTGGTACTTCGCGAATAGATAGAATTAGGAATGAGTATGTAAGAGGAAGCCTGAAAGTGGCGCCGGTGACTGAGAAGTTGTGTGGAAACTGGTTGTCATGGTATGGGCATGTGATGCGGAGGAACGAGGAACATGTCGTGAGGAAAGTTTTGAGTATGAATGTGGATGGTTATAAGAGTAGAGGAAGACCAAAGAAACGGTGGATGGATAGTGTGAAAGATGATATGGATAGAAAGGGGGTGACTACTGAGATGACGGCTAATAGAGATGTATGGAAGAAGAAGACATACTGCGCCGACCACAAATAAGTTGGGATAAGGGCAGGAGGATGATGAGATCATTTATTTATCCGGCGCCAACGGTTTAGAGTTGACCCACATCTGTCAGCAAGGAATCGCGTTTTTTCATACTCTATCTGTCGCCCAGGAAAGTCATTTAATAGAACGAGAAAGACAGCGTGAGGCCGCAGGCAACAGCACGAGACCGCACACGATAGCACTCACGCTGTCTTTCTCGCTCTTTTAAAAAACGCCCCTGAGCGACAGAAAAGGATAGAGAATGAACAAAACACGTTTCCATGGTGACAGATGTGGGTAAACCCTTTTTGTGTTGCGTCGTGTGTATGTGAGAGCCAGAGGGGTATAGGGGAGTCCATCTATATCTCTGTTCCTTGGATTCGTGTGTTTCATCGTAGACCCTGTCTGCGTTTACCATTAGGTGAGACTAGGGTTGCCATCCGCCCGGTTTCCTCGGAGTTGTTCTAGTTTAGAGGGCATCCGGGGAGCGTCCGGGCGGGGCTTCATTTGTAGTCCGGGTTTAAAAATTTAAAGTCTTCGGCCGCCCGCGACTCTCGCACTGTGCCCGCACGCCGCGGTCAACCGACGAACGAAAAAGGTGATTTATGACATTTTCAACTGTTTTTTATTATACTGACTATGTTTAAGAAAACCTGTTGACATGTCCGGGTTCTGGGTTCCAAAATCCGCGGTTTTCACGCGTCTTGTCCTGGTTGCCAAATAGGTGAGACCAACACCCGTATGCACAAACATTACTAGAAGGCCTCACAGTGTGCTCGAACGCACTGCGTTGAATATGGGTCTGGAATTGGTCGCCTTCAGGCCCGCCGCTAGCTGATTCGCCGCTGCGTGCAATATCGAATGAAAAAATGACAATGACTTGAATTACGTGACGAGCAGTGCTGCCAATAAAAATTTCTCGAGTCCCTACTTGCATGAGCTTTTTTTTAAACGCTCCCCTCACTCTTTCGATTGCTCCTGCATCTTGAGTGACACTACAAAACCGAAAAAAATGAAATTGGTCCCAATTAGATGAGTCGCTCGATTTGCCCCCTGGGTGTGCCGCCCGCGTGCGGTGCACGCTTTGCACGCTCGCTTACGGCGGCCCTGGTCGCCTTTATGTTATGAGATTAAATTCAACCAATCATAGAGCCGTATTGAACGCAGTGCGATCGAGCACACTGTGATGCCTTCTAGTAATGTTTGTGCATACGGGTGCATTTGTAAGTCAACAAAAAATAAACGAATGGCAAAATAACAGAAAACTCATAAACCAGTCAAGTGTGAGTTGGACTTGTGCACCGATGGTTTTGGAACAAAAATAATTGCAACAAATAAGTTTCGCTTGTACTAGTTACAACTTCTCTAAGTTTTTTTTTTACCTAGTTTTTTTCCCAAATGTTGGGGTCAGCTTCCAGTCTAACCAGATGCGGCTGAATACCAGCATTTTACATACAGCGACTGCCAACAGACCTCCGCAACCCAGTTACTGGGTAATGCCGGTATTCTAAGGTTAGACCGGGTGTCAGACTTTCGGGCTTCTGACTTCCTGTAACAACTGTCACAGGTATTCGTATGACACCCTTACAACTTTAAGTACTGTTCTATATTATTTTACATAACATACATAATCAGCCCATTACTATTCCACTGCTGGGCACGGGCCTCTTCTCAGAATGAGAAGGGTTTAGGCCTTAGTCCACCACGCTGGCCTGGTGCGGGTTGACAGACTACATACACCATCGAGAACTTTAAGGCTGGACATCCACCAAAGCTGTGCGAGGAAAATGTGTAATGCGAAAATGTGTAGCGAGGATGTGAAACGGTGTGACCCTTTCCACCAGAGCTGTGCGAGGAATGCGTAATGTGTAATGCGTGATGTCTTAATGTGTACAAATGAGCCGTGGCGGGAGCGGTACACATTCCTCGTAACACATTCCTCGCAACATATTCCTCGCAACACATTCCTAGCAACACATTCCTCGCAACACATTCCTCGCAACACATTCCTCGCAACATATTCCTCGCAACACATTCCTAGCACCACATTCTTGGCAACATATTCCTCGCAACACATTCCTAGCAACACATTCCTCGCAACATATTCCTCGCAACACATTCCTAGCAACACATTCCTCGCAACACATTCCTAGCAACACATTCCTCGCAACACATTCCTCGCAACACATTCCTAGCACCACATTCTTGGCAACATATTCCTAGCACCACATTCTTGGCAACATATTCCTCGCAACACATTCCTAGCACCACATTCCTCGCAACATATTCCTCGCAACACATTCCTCGCAACACATTCCTAGCACCACATTCCTCGCAACATATTCCTCGCAACACATTCCTAGCACCACATTCCTCGCAACATATTCCTCGCAACACATTCCTAGCACCACATTCCTCGCAACATATTCCTCGCAACACATTCCTAGCACCACATTCCTCGCAACATATTCCTCGCAACACATTCCTAGCACCACATTCCTAGCAACATATTCCTTGCAACACATTCCTAGCAACACATTCCTCGCAACACATTTCTCGCTTGTTTTGTATGAACAAAAACCTCGCACTGCTAGACCCATATCCACCAGAGCTGCGCAGAGCGAAGCTAGGTAAATAAAATGATTCTATTGGTGCTTACAAAATACATTCCTCGCTACGCAGCTTAGCACAGCTCTGGTGGATGCTCAGCCTAAAGAGCCTCAGGTGTGCAGGTTTACTTACGATATTTTCCTTCACCGTTAACGCTCATGAATTCGAAAAGTCGGATGCAGGCGGGGATCGAACGCAGACCCTTCTGCATGGAAGGCAAGCATTAGGCTATATCATTTTACATTGAAACTAATTATTTATGATACATTAGCGACCCGCCCCGGCTTCGCACGGGTACAATGTATCTATAAGAGGAAGGTTTATATGCCCCACATTAGTATCTAATAATGTGGGGCATATAAACCTTCCTCTTGAATCACTCTATCTATTGCTGAAAACTGCATTAAAATCCGTCGCGTAGTTTAAAAGATCTAAGCGTACAGACAGCGGGAGCGACTTTGTTTTATACTATGTAAAGATATATTTTTTACAGATGACCTGAAGGAAGAATTCTCTCAAGACGACAATGATGATGAGGACTATGAAGAGTCGATAGAATTCAAACTTGATGAAGAAGGTATGTAAATTATTACAAGGTTAGTCGGAAAGGGGGTACTAAGCCGAAAGGGTGTTAAAGTACCCATAATAATGGATAACTTTTGTTCTACAACTTTCCCCAGAACTCGATAGTTTAAGAGAAATATCTTTTCAAAGATCTCGTAAAAAATATGCTAAAATCTATCTGTCCATAGCTATGATCAGCTGTTTTTACAATTTAGGTCATATTTGGGGTCACAGATTAGAAAATAAATTTTCTGAATTCATAACTAAAGCAGGTATGTTTAAAAAAAAAAAACTAAAATAAAAATCTTTTTACATGCAAATAAAAATTATCGAATTTTGAAATTTTAACACTTGCTTTAAAATAGTCATCAGTGATACTTTAGGTGGCCCGCGGCTTAGTACCTCCTTTCCGACTAACCTTGTAATATTATTAATAACTAGCTGTGCCCTTGACTTCGTCTGCGTAGAAGTCGGATGGGCTTAAATTTGCGCGGAATCCTAGTTCTTTTTCGAAAATAAAAGTAGCCTAAGTTACTCCTTATAACATTAGCTATCTGCCAGTAACAGTCACGGCAAAATCGGTGCAGCCGTTTCGGAGATTAGCTGGAACAAACACAGGAGCGAAAAAAGCTCTTTAGTTCACAGATAACTTGGTCGTGGTGTACAAGAACTATTAACAATAAAGCGAAAACAAACTATCGGACGCGGCTGAGAGCCGCGACTTATTGTGCACAGTCATTTGGAACGCGGCTGGCCAGATATCTATCGGACGTGCGAACGCTTAAAGCGTCTACACACGGTCCTAACATCAGAGGCAATTTCGGGAGAGTGATGGTGGGGATGAAATCGGCTACCACTCTACACACGTCCCTGCCAATTAGTACGTAACCCACCGTGTAGCAAAGCGCTCGTCGATCCAAGAGGCCGCCTACACTCTCAAAACATAAAAAAATAGGCATCGCTCTGGCACTTGCTACGGTGCGACCAAAATAGAGACAAAAGAGGAAGACCTGGGTTAAGAGGTGGTTGATGAAACGCCATGAATTATTTATCCCACATGTTTTTTATCCCAAAAATATGACAACTCCTTGAAAAGATCAATGGTTTTCGTCCAGGTCTCTCGCTCCTTCTCCTTCGCCATATCTCCGCACGAAATAAAAATTGATTCATAAAAACACGTCCTGTTGGCCACTACACTCGCATGCGCACTGCGCGGAAATCGGTCCCGATTTCGCTACACACGTACGGACAACGCTCCCTAGACGATAGTCGGCCCTAAATCGTGAGCTCGCCCGAACCGATTTCTGAGTTAGGGGTAGTAATAATAATACTGATTACTATTCCCTTACACACGAGGCGATGAAGAGAGCGATCTAGGGCGCTCCCCACCACTTCCTTGATATTGCCTCTGATGTTAGGGCCGTGTGTAGACGCATTTAAGGACTGCCCAAGGTTACGTCCGCGACTGACGTCCGATAGTTTGCACAGTTCAGTGTACATTCATTATCCAGATACCTATTAAGTCGCGGCTGTGAGCCGCATCCGATAATTTGTTTATAGCTTAGAGCTCTGCCTCATTAGTGCGTTGCGTCGTCGCAGCGTCGTTTTCCATATATTTTAAATGACATGCCACATTAAAGCGTTGCATCGTCGCACGCAACGTTCCAACGGATCAGCGGACGAGAGACGAAGCGGGAGGAGGGTTATGCGCTGCGCTGTCGGGGCTCCGGTGCGACGACGGACACTGTTCCACTGTTAGAGACGCAAACGAGACGTGCGTCGTCCTCTTGCGCTGCGGCGTCGTGCGTCGTGCAACGCAGGTGTGGCATACAATGCGTTGATCCGTTGCGACGACGCAACGCAACGCATTAATGAGGCATCGCCCATAACGGTTGCTACACAAAAGTCATATTTGAGAACCAACCACGTTGCCAGACCGCAATTTTATGCTTTTCCTAAACAAACACATTTATCTGACATACTATAATTACTCTTCTTTTTACAGAACACAAACCTGTCAAAGAAGACACGAGAAGGAAGAAAAAGAAGTTGAAATCTAAAAAGACTGAAAAAAACAAAAGTTGCCGGAGGACGGTGGAACGAGCGAAGAAGGTGAAACAGGAGACTGAGGAGACAGAAAATGATGGGGAGAAGAAGACAGGTAGGTGTCTATATATTTCTTTATTTAAGGTGTTACCACACCAACCGATCGATTGGTGTGGTAGCTATGGGTGATCGACGAATATCGATTAATCATAAAATCTATCAATCATCATTCGACTGTCGATCGATAATTGATCGACGTTCTATCGTCAATTAACGGTGGATCGTCACGTGAGGACCATTGTGTCCTCGATGGACCCCCCATCGATCAATGACAAATAGAGCATTCGAGCAGACCGATTTGATGTAGTAAGAACTGTCGATCGGTGTTGACTCGCTTCTTTCTACCATCGATCGGTTGTGGTTTGTCGGGACTCGCGCCCAAGTCAAACGATCTGATAGATAAAACTGCGCTTACTGCGGTCATTCCGTGGATGACCGTACTTTACATATCGAGACCATGCTTTGGAGAGTAGTAACATCACATTGCGATAAAAGTAATAGGTTTCGTGAGCTCGCCAAAATTATCCGGTTAAGCAGTTTCAACCTCAGAGAGTTGTTGCACTGCCAGTGGTCCTACCTAAAAAAAAAAAAAACAAAAATAGCTCGCCAAACTCTATCTCTCTTACACACCTGCAAAATAAAGAAATAAATATATTATTCAGTTTAACGAAATCATGAGAATTCTTGCCGTGAACTGTTTATACAAGGTTAGTCGGAAAGGGGGTACTAAGCCGAAAGGGTGTTACCCATAATAACGGATAACTTTTGTTCTACAACTTTCCCCAAAACTCGATAGTTTAAGAGAAATAGCTTTTCATTAATTTCGTAAAAAATATGCTAAAATCTATCTGTCCATAGCTATGATCAGCTGTTTTTACAATTTAGGTCATATTTGGGGTCAAGGAAGAGAAAATAAATTTTCTGAATTCATAACTATAGCAGGTATGATTTTTTTATGAAAAAACTAAAATAATAATCTTTTTGCATGCAAACAAAAATTATCGAATTTCGTCATTTGAACACTTGCTTTAAAATAGTCATTAGTGATACTTTAGGTGGCCCGCGGCTTAGTACCCCCTTTCCGACTAACCTTGTATATTAGACAAATAAGAGGTGCATTTAAAGAGCCTCCACGGCTGATGATACTTAACCTTTTGAACAATATCGACGGCTATAGACGTCATTCGAAAATGTGCTCGGGTCGCCGAAGACGTCAATAGCCGTATAAAAAGTATGAGGAAGTTGTAGCGTGGCGTGGGTGGAAGTGCGCATATCGACGGCCAGCAGTGAAAACCACGTACGTGACGTAAAATACAAAATTTTACAGGATATAGAAAAAACTATCTCGTGAAAAAAAATGGCCGGTCAAATGTTAATACCAGTTTCTCATCGTACGGCATAGATGGTGTTAGAAGTATTTAAATTGACAGTTTGTTGAAGTTATACAAGGTTAGTCGAAAAGGGGGTACTAAGCCGAAAGGGTGTTAAAGTACCCGTAGTAAGGGATAACTTTTGTTTTACAACTTTCACCAAAAGTCACCAAAAGTCAATAATTCAAGAGGAAATAGCTGTTCAAAGATTTCATAGAAAATACGTTAAATTCTATATATCCTCAGCTATGATCAGACGTGTTTACATTTTGTCATATTTCGGGTCACGGATTAGAAACTCTATTTTCTGAATTCATAACTAAAGCAGGGATGAAGATTTTTGAAAAAAACTAAAATAATAATAACTTTGCATGGAAAAAAAAAGAATCGAATTCTTAAATTTTAACACTTGCTTTAGAATAGTCATCAGTGATACTTTAGGTGGCTCGCGGCTTAGTACCCCCTTTCCGACTAACCTTGTATGTGTATTGTGTATTACGAGTTTATTAATCTAAAGAACAAATAAAACGCTTTTGAAGTAAACTGGATTTACGTGGTTTTCACTGCTGGGCGTCAATATGTGGCGTCAGCGTTGCGTTCAAAAGGTTAGGTATGTCCGGCTGCTGTCGGGGTTGCGGAGCATGCTTTTGCGAATCTCGCGACCCCGGCCGAACGGTCAGGAGGAGGAATACCGTTGGTTTTTAGCCGGTAAGAGTGCAGACCCCTTTGCCTTCCCCGGGCGAGGGACATCCATGAGGATTTTCCAACGATGTACGTCCGGCCCAGCCTGGGTAGTCAGCCCCGCTACCAACCTCGCTGACTGGCTAAACTTTCAGTCTAGCTCTTTGCTTGTCGGTCGCGCGACAACATCCGTCAGTCGATTAATAAGCTCTATACTCCATTTTATATAACACTAGCGACCCGCCCCGGCTTTGCACGGGTGCAATGTAGATATTAATGTGGCGTATAAACCTCCGTCTTGAATCACTCTATCTATTGCTGAAAACTGCGTTACAATCTGTTGCGTAGTTTAAAAGACCTTAGCGTACAGACAGCGGGAGCGACTTTGTTTTATACTATGTAAAGATTTGACAAAAGCGGCCCACCAAGGCACGAATATCTTTTAAACTATTTCTTCAAGTACAGTTTCAGCTCATCTTGATTGACCGTTAAGGTTCATAAAAGCGTAATACTGTGTTGAATTGAATTCCTGTTGGGAGCATACATGTTGCTTATTTCTATACATTTCCTTTACAATATATTTTTTTTCAAGTAAATTCTACAAAAATTCTACAAAAACCTTCTAATTCTAAAAAAAAATAAATTCTACAAAAACCTACAAAAATTGTGTATTTTATTCTAGGAATTATATAATTAAGTTCAATAGTATGTTTCACAATTATTTCATTGACGAATACGGTTTTTAATGTGAAGCGTCTCTTTGATGGTCCGGCTACTCGCAGTGACTTGCATGCGCAAACGGTACTGTCGGTACACAGTTTGTCGGTAATACAGTTTGCGTAAACTTTTTGCCGTACATGCAAGTAAAAGAGAGCGTGTATCTGGACCTCTTATAAACTAATATGGCCCCTCCACATGGTGTAGAACCATCGTTCTTAATCATGAATGCGTTGCGCCACAAAGAATTATCGTAAACTACTAACGTAAATATCTTAAACTAGCTGTGTCCACACGGCTCCGCCCGTAGCCTATGTTACTCAGTGATAATGTAGCTTTCTAACAGCAGAAGAATTTTTCAAATCCGTCCAGTAGTTTTTAAGTTTATTCGTTACTTACAAAAATATAAAAATACAAATCTTTCCTCTTTATAATATTAAGTATAGATTAATGATTGGTTTCCGCTGCGCTCCAACTACATACCGCAGGCGTAATAGTAAAATGCGGCATTTAATACTACGCCGAAGCCGGCGTACTCAGTCAGTCTCGTTGCAACAAATGTGTGATGTTGACGTGTCGCGTGGTCTATTAAACTGCTCATAATCCAAAGTAAAATGCCGGTTTGTGTAGTGAAACCGTAAAAACAATACTACAAGATATAAGACAGTTGTAAATATTGATATAAAGTTGCCGCGTTCAAGGAGCTATTGTTCTTAGGTAGAGCGGTATCTAGTTGAAGCGCAGCGGAGACCAATCATTAATCTAAGGTTATTACATCAAATAAGTTTTGTTCTTGCTAAAGCTGAGTTTTTGCTATATGCATTTGACTTTTAGAAATATTTTTCGCTTGTTTCTTTTCACGTCGTGCCCTCCAGAACCTCCCGCCCCAGGTTTTAGCCTGTTTAGCCTATTGCGTTTTGGCCCTGACTATAACGCAAAGGGGATAGAACCTGTGTGGCATAGCCACCCTGCCGCCATTTTCATTTTTTTTCAAAGTGTTGGTGCACTTTGGAACTTGTATATATGGGTAGAGGACACTTAACCAAACAAAAAATGTCAGCAACATGGTGCCCTAAACTGTCACGTTGCCGAAATATTTGGAGGCAAAGATCGCCATATGAGAACAATGACAATCATTCAATATGAACTAATTACGTGTCATATGTGAGTAAAAAAATGAAATAGGCAGGATGGTTATACCAGCTTCCATTAAAAAAAATATTTGAACCTCTTTTCTATTTCCTGTTATCGCTGGTAAGGCCTTACATACACCACTGTTTTGTTACGACATCGCCATGCAATCGTTTACTACGGAAAAAAATTACTGCATCTTAATTCAGTGCAAGTTTCCCCAAAGATTTTAATCATAAAATTTTACTATTCCGACGATCTTAATTTCGCGAAAACGTTCAAAAGAAGTCTCAATTTCCGCGTTCCCAACTTGTGTCGAAACAGTGTGAGAATAATCTCGAAGTCCGAAGCACGAAGACGAAAGAACTGAAGAGATAAAACAAACTCAAGTGTATTTTCTGTCTCCAGGACGGAACGTGGCCCCGAAATTCCGCCTCAACGACGAAGATTACACAAAAGATGGCGACGCATTCCAATGTTTGAGATGTGACAAAAAATACGACAAGATATTCTCACTGAGATTCCACGTAAAAACTAAACATTACAAGATTCCCAGATTCACTTGTACAATTTGTTTGAAAGAATTCATGACTCCAGCTCCTCTGACCGTCCATAAATTAGAAGTGCACAATGTTGATGACAGATTCAAGTGCAAAGCCTGTAAAGGAACATTCAACACGAAAGTGCAGTTAAGAAAACATATTAATAACTTTCACATGCTCGGAGAGAGGTATAAGTGTGAATTTTGTGATTACGAGTCATTTAGCTTCGAAGGTATGTACAAACACAAGTTTAAACATAGGACAGTGAAGGATTACCACTGTAGGTTTTGTAGAAAATCGTTTTTAAGAAAAACTACGTTGGATTTACATGAAAGAATTCATACCGGCGATAGGCGGAAAGTCTGCAATGTGTGCGGGCAAGCATTCGTTCAGAAAGCAAGCTTGAATTATCATATGACGAAATATCATCCTGAGGTGAATTTTTAGCAGCTGTTTGGACGTTACAGGGGAACATTTTAAAGTGAATATAATATATATTTAAGCTTTTAACTTTTTGAACGCCATCGACGGGTATAGACGTCAAACTAAATTGTGTTCGGGCAGCCAATGACGTCTATAGCCGTCAATAAAGTACGATGAATTTTTAGCATGGCGTTCAAAATGGTAATAAATAGTTGAACAGATTAGTAAACTAATTTAGTACACTGTATGTGTAGTTTGTCGGATAAATGTGTCAAAAATAAAAGGATTTATGAAATCTATGTATAGTCAAACCAAGAACATGATATAGTACGATCGATACGTTTTGATAGTTTCAAATGATTGGATAAAACTTCAGTATCCCTACCGAAGTACAAATATGCCCCTTTAAGGTCTAGCGAGGCTTTTGTTACATACTGTATTACAAAACAAAAATATTTTTTTACGTATATTGAAATACTAGCTGTGTCCTCACGGCTCCGCCCGCGTAGGAAGTTTTATTCCAGTTATAAATATAGCCTATGTTACTCAGTGATAGTGTAGCTTTCTAACGGTAAAAGAATCTTCCAGTAGTTTCCATCGGTCTAGTAGTTTTTAAGTTTATTCGTTACATACAAAAATACAAATTTTTCCTCTTCATAATATTATATTATAATATTGTATTGAAATAAAACATATTTCTAACATTATAATATACTAGCCTTTGCCCGCAGCTTCACTTGCGTGATTTTTTTTCACTCTCTTAGAGGAGGAATTTTGAAAAATCCTTCCTTACTGGATGCTTACGTTATAAAAGGTACTTACTGTCAAAATTTTAAGTTTCTAACCGAAGTATCAACAATAACGGTCGTACTACACAACAGTCATATTTGACAATGAACTGTGTTGCCAGATCACAATTTTAACTGTTTCATATACAACCTTCATGTAAATACATATCCGACGGACTACAATCAGTAACAATAACAATCAATTGTAAAAAAACAAGCATCATTTTTGATATATTTATTTGTAACTTCGTTGTTCAAACATTTTAATTAAATATAAGCAAGTCTTTAAACGTGATAATATTAAAAATCATTTAAAAATGAATTAAATATTATTAGTTGCTTCTTTTATATGAACATAAAATGCAATGCAATCATTATTTTTAAAATGTACATATTTGTATTATTTACCAGCAAGATTTTTTTAAAGCAAGATATAATCTTTTTTCTACTCTGTTGAGTAGAAAAAAAATTACTGTGTAATGAAATTCTGATAAGTATTGTATTTCATTACACAGTAATTCGTTATAGTAGTGTTTATTTCTTGCTGCAGACGGGGTTATACATCATAGTAAGGCTAGGGCGGTGAGCATGTTGAGAGCGAAAGAGAGAAATAGCAAAATACTCGCTGCACCGCTCCCACGTTTTATGACTGTCTACAGCGACAAAATACTAATACTATAAACGGTGTAAAAAGACCCTTAACGAAGCCGAAATGCACTTATTCTCCACGTCATTGCGATCATTTTTTTGTTCTGGACTATGCCTGGGAACCTTCTAGTTACGGAGATATTGGAGGTCAAAGTTCCAATTTTTTCACATCTTTTTAAAAAAATACTAGTTTTGAAGGTTGCAAATGTATTTGAAATACCTCCATTACCCCGTTTACTACTCATTGCATCTATCAGCACGTGCGTTACAATTAGCTTTACAGTAAAACGAAATTTTACACCCAAAAAAAAGTCGTTTCCCAGTGACAATTTTTGCGTAGGGTTACTTAGTTTGATGTACTGGATGCATGGTTGACGGCTTGGTGAAGGGTCTTTTTACACCTTGTATAGTATAGAATCCCAGTATAGAACAACCTTCACCGAGCTGGTCAATGGATGAAAAGTATTTTATATCAAATTAAATATGTCAATAAATATTGTGTTTATACCTGGCCTACCCAAGAGTTGTGACGGGAAAAAATAGTCAACCTAACGTTTGCATATTCTATAGGCTTCATACTTTCGATTGGTATGGAATTTGTCTATTAACCAAACCAGAGAAATGTTTTAAAAAAATATATTTAATTAATCATTCTCTGGACTGAAAGTTTTTAGTCAACCCATTTGCAATATATTTATTGATATATTTAATTTGATATAAAATACTTTTCATCCATTAACCAGCTTGGTGAAGGTCGTTCTATTGTGGGATCTTAGATTAATAGTACAGTCAACATGCTCAGTCTGTTAAAAGCGGTCTTTAACTGTCAAATTACTATTTATTATTGCTATCTGTGGGTCAGTTTCCACCAAACGAAAAAATCCTCGCACACTTTTTTGATGTCCCTGGACAAAGAACTGTATAGTCGGACCGTTAATTCGATGCAGTAACTTGACAGTTCAAAGCAAAATAATGATACCATACTAAAACTAATAGTGTTGGGTAGTGAACGATTTTACGAAAAGAACGAATACGAAAAATAGTTCAATTTAAACAAATCTCTATAAATTCTTTGTACTTCTTCACGATGCTGTTCTCTTAGACCCAAATTGACTGATAGAGAATGCCTTTTGAGATTAAGTCCGCATTATGTACCACAATTGTGCATTGAAGTATTAAATAAATATTTAAATAACCTTATGTTCAGGTATTTGACGCTTCAAAAACGTCATATCAGTAGTTACTAGTGGTTACGCCTATTTTAAATAGTAAGATATCGTGTTTTGATCCTCTAGTTATTAAATTCAATAAAAAGTATGCATATAAGTACATTATTAAGTTCATTCGATTTCATTCTTTTTTTTTTTCACCTCACTACCTTTTTTTCGTCAAAAACTGGTATCCCTCTAACTGTCAAGTTACTGCATCAAATTAACGGTCCGACTATAAGTATAAAATCTGACGCTCGGGTATGCTCTGGCATGCGCGACGAACCGCTTGATGTCTGCGTTGGATTTTTTTATACTTAACTAGCGACCCGCCCCGGCTTCGCACGGGTGCAATGTAGATACTAATGTGGGGCATATGAACCTTCCTCTTGAATCACTATCTATTGCTGAAAACTGCACTAAAATCCGTGGCGTAGTTTAAAAGATCTAAGCGTACAGACAGCGGGAGCGACTTTGTTTTATACTATGTAAAGATGGCAATACCAGTAACATCAAAAGTGTGCGAGGATTTTTCCGTTTGGTGGCAACTGACCCTGTGAGTATTCTCAATTGGTTTTAGACTGAACGCACAGGAGCTCCTGCGACACAGTTGATCGTCTTTTTTATCTGCAGGCCATTTACCAAACTGTAAGTGCTTGGCCAGAGTGGCAGCGCGGTGCGGGGAACGGCGCGGGTGCGGGAACGCGCGCGATTTGCCTGTCCGCAGTGGAGCGTGGCTTCGTTCTGAGCGTTGTCGTGTCCAGTGTTTGTCAAAATATCATATGGATGAAGAAGACTTATTTTTACTGGAAAATTCTTACTAAAAAACGATGTTTCGACATTCACAGTGCTTGAATAGCACTTATTAATTCTTCAACATTTAATTTTGAAGACGCCATCACAACAACGCGCGTGGTCAGCTCGAACTAGTTTGAGATCCCCCGCTCCCGCGCGGGTTGTCGCTTGCCGCCCGCGCTCTCACTGCGGCCACTTGTATGAACGACCTATGGCGTGAGCTACCCGCGCGCTCCCCGCGCCCGCGTGCCCGCGCCGCTTCCCGCGCCCGCGTGCCCGCTATGGACACTCAAATGAAGTTCTTCTGTTTGAACTCGCCGCACCGCGCCCGCCCCGCGCCCGCGTTTGCAGTCTGGCCAAAGGCTAAGTGCAGCTAAGAATAAAATAGCGATCAATTGTGTCTTAGGGCCGACGCAGATTAGGCGAAGCGCAGCTTAGAGCATATTTAACTGCCAAAGCATTATCATCTTTGTATGCGTTGAAATAAGATCGAAAATCAATTAACACAACTACTAGTCCCCGAGACTCCGAGAGCACCGAAGCGAATAGAAACGAAAGGTGATTTTCGGTATTATTTAAACGCTAACAAAGTCTATAATGGTTTGGCAATGAAAAATGCTCTGCGCTGCGCCTCGCCAAATCTGCGCTGGCCCCTAAGCATGAATGTATAGGTAAAGATGGATACCACAGTACGAACACCTACTTAAAATCGAAACATTCAGCCTTGGATATTTTTTTGGGATTTTGTCCCTTTCCCTGCCTTCTCTTTTCCCAACTATATTGGAGCAGTTTCCAGTCTAACCAGATGCGGCTGAATACCAGCATTTTACATGGAGCGACTGCCATCAGACCTCCGCAACCCAATTACTGGGCAATGCCCATATCCTAACGTTAGACCGGTTGTCAGACTTTCGGGCTTCTGACTACCCGTAACGAATGTCATAGGTATTCGTATGACACCCGGGATCGACTATTTAACGTGCTTTCCGAATCACGGAGGGTCTCGATGTGTAACGATCGGTCACCCATCCACAGACTGACCGCGGCAAGCGCAGCTTAACCTCACAAATCATAATCCGCGCGGTCGGTAATTAGTCACGAGACGCTCCCCCTCCTCTCTGTCTCTTTCTAAATACCTTATTTAAAAAGAGAGATTTCCAAACTAAATATTCTGTCCTTTTCTAAGTAGAGTAAAGAAAGAGACAAAACTCCAAAGTAAATATTCAAGTCCAAATGTTTTGACATTGAGTAGGTGTTCGTAGTGTGCTCTCCATTTTTACCTATATCTTCATGGTCTCAAGCATCTAGTGGCCCGTGTGCGAACAGCTTAGGTTCTTATATCATAGTAGAAGATTGTATAACGAGCCTAGTTATTTTAAAATGTTGATTAGACGGTATCCACTAAAGCGGAGAGACGGTTCTCGAACAACTGGATTGCGTTATTTAACCTTTTGAACGCAACGCTATAGACATCAGACAGGAAATGCCGGCGCCATCTTGTCTTAAAAAAAACATTACATTGACTTGTAAAAGTGTCAGTAACAGATTTATTTACAGAAATAGAAAGAAAAGTAAATTATTCGCGCCAACATGACGCACAAAATAAAATAAAACTAAACAAAACTGAAAAGAAACTTGGGGAAAAATATGCGTCACATCCGCGCAAAACGGCCATCGCTCAGCATAATGCTGTGTCTCACGTGCGACACAGAGCCACAGCGCTGCTTTTCAGCGACAGCCGGCGTTGACATGATGAAGTCCAAATCATTTATCATATGAGCACTTCCCTCCACGCCACACTACAAATTCCTCAAACTTTTTTTGACGGCTTTGACGTCGCTGGCGTTCAAAAAGTTAAACATTTCCTCGCTAAGTATCATCGAATTGTTTAAAGTAAGAGTATTAATTCACTGGAGTAAACTGACAGGTGCTAATGTCAAATAACAATGCACAACTGTCAAACAACAATGCACAACTATCAAACAACATTGCACAACTGTCAAACAACATTGCACAATTGTCAAACAACAATGCACTACTGTCAGACAACAATGGACAACTGTCAAACAACATTGCACAACTGTCAAACAACATTGCACTACTGTCAAATAACAGTGCACTACTCTCAAAAACAACAAAGCACAACTGTCAAAAAACGATGCACTACTGTCAAACAACAATGGTAGGATCTGTCAATTTACTCGAGTGAATTAATAATCCTATTATAGTTGGTATTATCACAAATGTTACATAAATATTATGTCATGGTGCATCACAAATTTAGTTGTAAAAATAAATACAATATTTTTATTTTATTTAAAATTATAAATAAACAGTTATCTTATTCCAGGATAGTTGTGTTTTATTATACCTAACCAAATCGACCGTCCCTATCTATACTATCGAAACTACAAAATCTGTTTTTATTTTATTATGTATGTTCACCGATTACGCTAAGATTTATGATCCGATTTACGTGATTCTTCTTTAGTTTGTTGCGGAATAGTTGCCATTTGGTCCCATAAAAAAATATTATTTTATAACCTTTAAGATAACATAATTTCACACATTTTAAGCAGATAAAATAAAAACTGAAATTTTGTAGTTTCGATAGTATACGTCGGGACCGTCGAAATATATTTGTTATTCTCTAATATAGTAGGAAACTGTGGAACTAATAGTGCCACCATCGGGGGTCAAGTATGGCCCGAACCAATTTGAAAAAAAATATGTAAACAATGTCTTGATGATTTATTATAAATAATAAATGAACGCAGAGCTAAGAGGCTCATTGGCGACGAAAAACTAGTGGATGCCAAGCTTCACAGCTTGGCTCATAGCCGTAAGGTTGCCTGCTTGTCGGTCTTCTATAGACTGTACTTCGGAGAGTGTGCTCAAGAACTCCACAACCTCATCCCACCGGCCCCCTTCTACCATCAGACATCTAGACGCACTGCAAGTTACCATCCATACTTAGTTGCCATTCCACCAATTCGCACTAAGCGCTTCCAAACATCTTTCATAATGCGCACTGCAAAAGAGTGGTCACTACCTGCGTCTGTGTTCCCGAACGCATTCAACCTGAATCTCTTCAAAGTTAGAGTTAATAGGCTTCTTCTGGGTAAGCTCACTCCATCGTAGACTTTGTCTCTGTCTCCACTGATCTAGACTAGAGTGAAGAGCAAACCCATTTCAAATAAAAAAAAGTCAAGCGTTTGAACGAAAAAAACGATCGGCTGCAATACCTAGTGTATTATAATTATAACATCTGTGGGCACAACCTGTTTAATTTATTAGTGATGTGTTATTTCTACGACAAGAAGAAAGAAGACTGACGCCAATTTTTCTTTCTAGGACACCCTGCATACTACACGATCACACAACATGAATACAAATGCAACATTTGCCACAAAAGATACGCGTCTCAACCACTCGTATCCCAACACTATCGATTCGTCCACCTGAAACGACGTCCGAAAGACCGAAAATGCCCGAAGTGTAACGAACGAATCCCCGGGTATCTTCGGGCCTCCCATTTAGAAAAAGAACACGGTGTCCCCGCCCCTTCTTGCGGAGTTTGCGGCAAGAAATTCCGATTCCCTTGCAATGTGATACAGCATCAAAAAAAAGTACACATGGGAGAACGGACTGCTGTCTGCGAAGTGTGCCAAAAAGCTTTTTTTAATCAGCTTAGTTTGAGGTTGCATATGTCTACTCATTCTGAACAAAAGAGGTTTAAATGCAAGACGTGTGACAGGGAGTTTCGGTGGGAGAATAATTTGAAGGATCATGTTAGAATTCATGTTGGCGATAAGAGATTTGTGTGTCGCGTATGCGAGAAGGCGTTTGTACAGAAGTCTACTTTGAAGCAGCATGCGGCGAGGAATCACCCTGGTATTGATGTGTCGTGATGTTTTTGGAAGAGAATTTAATACACGCAGTTTTTGGAGCCCCGGGGAACTGCCTCTGATACTCTGGTGGTAGCTACGGTCCTGAATACGCGATTCTATGTCTATGAACCGTTTACTCACGAAACGATGCGATACCAGGAGGTGTACCTACTTCGAAAAACGTACGCTGGAGTTTCGGATGGAAACGAAGCAACGAAGAGCATCGTACTTATAAATATACGATCAAATAATTGTTAAACAACGAACTACTAGATGGCAATTAACATGTGGGAGTAGGGTGAACGGACGACAAAATGTCAAATCACGAAAATTTAATCAATCGTCGGATCCGAAACACTTTCGTAGTTGCAAAACATGCGATCCGTCAGCCGAAACTTCGCCGTCCGATTTTCGGAGTAGGCCCCCATTATTGTAGTAAACTAGGGGTCGGCAACCTTTTGAGACGGAAGAGTCAAAAGTTGCAATTTACGAAATTTCATTGTTTCTAAAGAGCCAACTAAAAAATTTCGTTTCAATATTATATTATTTCCTTATATAGAGTGTCCTGTAATTACTGGATAACCTTAAAATGGCGTTTAGCAAAAATAATTGCCTTGAAAAAAAATGCAAAAAGAAAATACATTTAGATATAGTTACTATATCTATCTCTCAGTCATAGTATATTTCAGTCATACAATACAATACTCTTTATTGTACACAAAACAAACAAGAAACATTACTATAAAAATAGAGATGTACAATGGGCGGTCTTATCGCACTAGGCGATTTCTTCCAGACAACCTTTGGATGGACATGAAGTGCAAGGAAAAACAGAGAGTCATACTATATTGTAGTACTCAATTATGGATCGATTGCACGATTTTAAGGGTTTTGATAGAAAAATAATTATTTTTTGCGTATAGAACTGGAGAGCCGCAACTTGACATCGAAAGAGCCGCATGCGGCTCGCGAGCCGCAGGTTGCCAACCAGTGGCGTAGCGTAGTAGGGGCGGCCCGCCCCGGGTGGCACTTTTTAGGGGGCGGTAAAGTTTAACAATCTATACTAATATTAAGAGGAAAGATTTGTATTTTCGTATGTAACGAATAAACTTAAAAACTACTGGACCGATTTCAATAATTCTTTAGCCGTTAGAAAGCTACATTATCACTGAGTAACATAGGCTACGGGCGGAGCCGTGAGGACACAGCTAGTAAATAATAAAAATCTTTTTTATTTAAAATCTAACCTGTACAATGCAGAATAATGATGACTGTTCTTGCCGAAAAGTTCTCTATAATTAATGTATGTAATGTATAGTATACATTAAATTGAAATACCTAAATAAGAAGGCGGCAACATTTTCTTCCGCCCCGGGCAGCCGACACCCACGCTACGCCACTGTTGCAGACTCCTGTAGTAAACGATTCAATGCGTTTATTTTTGTTTGAAAACTGGTTTAATCGAGATTGTTCTTAGCTATGATGATAATAACTGCAGCTATTTCAACGATGAAATTATTTTAAATTTTTAGTTGCATTAACTCTAGCCATGATAGTTTTAAATCTGTTTCAAATATGTTTTGCTAAATACTCGTACTTATTATAATTACTGAGGTCCTGGGTTCGAACCCCAGGTCGGACAAAGTGTTATTGGGTTTTTCCGTGTGGAATTCCTCAGTAGCAGCCCGGAGTTTGGATTCGTGCCCGGTTGATAGCAATAGGCTCGCCACCTATGGGACTTAAACATAACGGCGAAATAAGGGTGTTATTATACACCTCTGCCCAACCCTTCGGGGAATATAGGCGTGATGTTATGTTATTATAATTGATGTTATGTTAATATAAATAAATATTCATTTGTGGTTTTATTAAATTTTCATATTGAAACATTGAAGTTATTCTCGATTTCGTATCCAATTGCTGGAAGGAGGGGGGGGGGGGGGAGATTCTATTTGCTAGGAAGTGACTTCCCAGAAAGAGGTTTCTACGTGATTTAAGGGCTGATTTTAACAACATCGGATAACTGTTATCCTAGGATTAATTAGACATTTTGACAGATTTTGCATAGAAATTATGTCAATACGTCTTAATTTATTTCTCAGATAAACCCTATCCGACGTTGGTAAAATTGGGCCTACGACTTGGATTGGTGACAGTTAAGAGCTCTGCTTCATTAGTGCGTTGCGCCGCCGCGGCGTCTACGCTGCGTCATTTTCCATATATTTTAAATGACATGCCGCATTAAAGCGTTGCGTCGTCGCACGTGACGTTTCAACGGATCGGCGGACGAGAGACGAAGCGGTGGGGGGGGGGGGTGATGCGCTGCGTCGTCGGAGCTCCCCGGTGCGATGCAAGACAGTGTTCCGCTGCTAGAGGGGCAAACGAGCAACGGGCTAATGAGGCATCGCCCTTAATAAATTAATAAACCTAGAGAACGCTGTCTTGGAGAGCACATAAGGCCCGGCGTAAATCAAGCGAGGCGCAGCGCAGAACATTTTTCATTGCCAAACCATTATCGACTTTACTAGCGTTTAAATAATATCGAAAAGCACCTTTCGCTGAGGGTCTACTATGCAAAGGATTGGGATCTTTGCTTCATTATTGGTATATAACAGTTTATCACCCATATTCTAAGACGTTCCTCCAAAACTTACTCGACTCAGAATGGCCTCAAAAACACCTTTAAAATTGTATTCTTAGTCGCAATTTCAAGTGAACTTTGAGGTTCCTCGACGGAGTCATTACGTCATAATTTGAATTATCTGCATCGCTCAAATAACGCCGCGATAAATAATTGTAAGGATTATCGTAAGCATATTCGATAAAGTCTTCAAAATTCATTTTTATCACATACGAACTTTGACATTTCCTTCCTTAAGGTAGGTTCCGAGGTAACTTGAGTTTGACAGCTGATTCCTTACCTCGACTGAGGAAAAATCTCGAGTCGAGGACGTTTATGTCAACTTGGTAATGAGTCGAGTCGAGTAAAGTCAAAGTCAAAGTATTTATTTCAATTAGGCACATAAAAGGCACTTTTGAACGTTAAAGCTTACAAAGAAAATAGAATTGATTCTAGTTGCCCCTTCCAAAAGGTATTTTCGTATGGAGAAGAATGGGCAAGAAACTCCACCGTTACTCTTTTAAAATGTCTTACAGTATTTTGTATAGGTACATTAATTATACAATTATATGTGAAGACGATGCACCTAGAATAAAATTACTATACCACAAAAGGTAAGTTTTGGAGGAACGTCTTAGAATATGGGTGTATACAAGGTTAGTCGGAAACGGTACTAAGCCGCGGACCACCTAAAGTATCACTGATGACTATTACAAAGAAATTGTTAAAATTTCAAAATTCGATAATTTTTATTTGCATGAAAAAATGTTTTTATTTTAGTTTTTAAAAAAAAAACATACCTTCTTTAGTTATGAATTCAGAAAATTATTTTTCTAATCCTAAATTGTAAAAACAACTGATCATAGCTATGGACAGATAGATTTTAGCATATTTTTTACGAAATCTTTGAAAAGCTATTTCTCTTAAAGTATCGAGTTTTGGGGAAAGTTGTAGAACAAAAGTTATCCCTTATTATGGGTATTTTAACACCCTTTCGGCTTAGTACCCCCTTTCTGACTAACCTTCTATATATACCCATAATGAAGTATATAACAGTCTTAATTTCATTCAATAACGCTCGCGAAATTATAGGAATGAGCTATTAGTGCATCCTTGAAATTATTACGACTTAAAACGCAAGTAAGCTGAAAACTGAAATAATTGTCTGAAATATAATTTATTAATAATGCTTGTGAATGCATACAGCTGCCTTGTAGTACATTTTGAAGGAAAGAGGGAACCTGATGAAGTAGGAAATAGTTTCAACACAGCAGTATAGTATGACACAACTTAGAAGTCGCATCGGCAAACTTGATCGAACAACCAAAGGCAGGCGCTCATTTTCGCGCCATTCAAACTTATTGCGTCAGCGTAAGGATCGTTTTTTACTGCAGTACTAAAAAACCTTCGTGGTCTTAAAGTCGCACTCAGTTTGGAAGTGATTGTTTTACGAAGTTTGCTGATGCGACATCTTAGTTGCTCGAATGACAGGCTTTCAGAGCAAGCTTTAAAACCAGCTTGACATAAAATATTTTTTATTCTGTGTCTGTACTGGTATAGGTCTACCAGAATCTGATGGCAAATAGGGAAATTAAACTTTTTTGTGGGTAACACAAGGGTAATTTGAATAAAAAGTGATACCTGTAATTTTTTCTTTAATTTCTTCTTCATCTTCTACCTGCCCTTATCCCACTCTAGATGGGGTCAGCACAACATGTATTTCATAAATCCATGTTGTTAGAGGTTTTGGCTTATTGTTCTAGGTGACCCAATGTGCTTGCTGATATTATGCACTGGGTCCCAAAATGATTTATGCTGATATGTGGTTTTTTGCAATTTTATTGTAATGGAAAAGGAAACCTTGTTAAAATAAGTATGTTTATTAAAAATGTTTGAACAATAAAACATTAATCAGAACTGGAAAATGTATCAACTACAGTCATACTCGTTTTGACAAGTGACATGTTGACATTGCCATATGAAAACCACTGTTTGTTATTAATTCTTAATGCCATGACATTCTGGTTGACCTATACAGTGTTTTAAAATGGACGCGCCGCAGTCGCCGCATTTGAATTCTTTGTATGAAGTTCTACGCAACCTCGCACACACATTCGAGCCGCGCTCCCCGCAGTACTGTCAACAAAAGCGATGACTGCGGCATGTATGGTGCTTACAGGTGCGCCTTTATCAGGCGATTATTGTATATTAAGACTCACATTTATTTAAAATGAATAACACTATCCAAAGTTCTTGAGAAGTTATTATTAATGTTAAAATTTTATAATGTATGGCTAGTGGCGCCCCCATTTTTCGTACGTTTCTTCTCTTTTGTACAGAACTTTAGTTTTATTAGCTTCACTTCGTATATTTATTTCAAATCTTGTGATAGCTCTTTCAACTACTTCTACTTAACTGATACTCCTGAAACTTCGCACACAAATTCAATTCCCATGTCTTATTTAGAACAAGAAAAAAAAGAAAAGAAACAAAAGAAACAAAAAATATACAATTAAACATTTTAATTAAATAATAATAGAAAAACCGCGCTCAGATCTCAACTATAGAGCTTTGTTGTAAAAACCATTAAATCAACCAATTCGATGATATGAACGTTGCTATCCGAGTTTCCGTTGATCGGGAAGGAAAAGAAAAATAGTGTAACACCTGTTCTTCTTCCCACGCTAATTAAAGGATTTCAAAAAAAAAACTATTCAATTTATCTCCTTTATTTATTTCCATGACAATACAACATTATAATTATTTTAACCTTCAATCCTCAAATCCTGATGCTGCAGTACTACTGGGGGTAGATGAAACCGTTAAATTTTCTAAGAAAACTCATATATCCGTTGTAGTATGTATACATATATAAATAAATAAAAAAACTCGAGCCCCGTATTATTGAAAATTCAGCCACGACTAACCACACTTTTTGTTTTAGGTTACGCCAAAGAAACCGCCTCCTACTACACATTAGAGATTCAGGAAGACGGCTCAAAAAACTACACCTGCACGAGCTGCACAAGAACTTACAAATCTCTCCCAAGCGTGGTCCAACACTACCGACACGTGCACCTCCGTTTGAGACCAAAGCTCCGATCCTGTTACTTCTGCGAAGTCAGAGTCCCCGGACACGTCAGAGCCTTCCACCTCGAAAAGGAACACGGAATACCAGCCCCTACCTGCGGGGCGTGCGGAAAAAAGTTCGCCTACCCGTTCCAAGTGCTGCGTCACCAGAAAAACGACCACATGGGCGAAAAAACTTTTAGTTGCAAAAATTGTGACATGAAATTCACTTCGCAAGCGAATTTGTCACAGCATATGATAAAACACTCTTCTATTAGAGTCCATAAATGCGAGATATGTGAGAAGTCTTTTAAGTGGAAGAAGAATTTGAGGACGCATATTATGATGCATATGGATGAGAGACCGCATGTGTGTCCGGTGTGCCAGGATGCGTTCGTACAGCAGACGAGTCTAAAGTACCATATAACTAAGAGGCACCCGGAGATCGTTTAATAAAATTAAATTATTATTTTTTGTGGTTTTATTTACCTGGTATTACTATTTATGGCAGCGTGGCTGATTGACAACCACGTGGATCATATGATTCGCGAGGTTAAGCTGCGTTTGTCAGTCAGTCCGTGGATGGGTGATCGTCCGTTAGACGTGCCTCGGTGAGCACGTTAAACAGTCGGTCCCGGATGCCATACGAATACCTATGACAGTCGTTACGGGAAGTCAGAAACCCGAAAGTCTGACAACCAGTCTAACAGCATATCGGCATTGCCCAGTAACTTGGTTGCGGAGGTCTGATGGTAGTAGCACCGTGTAAAATACTGGTATTCAGCCGCATCTGGTTAGACGAAGCTGATCACAAAATCGTTGCCAGAAAGATTATTTCGACGGTCCCTATGTATACTATCGAAACTACAATATCTCAGTTTTTATTTTATTATGTATGTACACCGATTATATAATATAATAGTTGCCATTTGGTCCCATAAAAAATATTATTTTATAACCTTTAAGATAACATCATTTCCCACATTTTAAGCAGATAAAATAAAAACTGAAATTTTGTAGTTTCGATAGTATACGTAGAGACCGTCGATTTAAGCTGTGGCTCCCGCAAAAGAAGAAGCGGTTTCATTTCCTGGGTCTTTTGTCATGCATAATCAGTCCAAACTGACCCACTGCTGGGCACGAGTCTCTTAGAATGAGGAGGGCTAAGACCTTAGTCCACTACGCTGCCGGGCCCAGTGTGGGTTGTCGAACTAAACACACCATCAAAAACTTTTTGGTAGCCAGGCGAACCGTATAGATCCTATCACCATCACCAAGCGTGCTGGGTCTCGTTGAATTTCATGCTTTATTCCCAGCGTGTGGTGAGGAAGTTTTATATACTAGCCGGTCTCCATACGGGATAGGTACTTACCATCGTGTGATCGCTAGCCAATGGGGACCAATTTGAGGCTGAATCCGCTAGGTAGCGCCACTGTAGACTGAAATAAAATTATTTATTTAAATTGCTACTTTTGCCTTTTCTCTTTACCTCCTTTCTCAGTGGCGTCGCACTGGTGGCAGAAAAAATCCTGGATACCCCCATTAGGACAACATATTATAGATAGGTTTGTCTGGTATGCACTGCCTGCAGCATCCAGGCACTATACAAGGTTAGTCGGAAAGGGGGTACTAAGCCGAAAGGGTGTTAAAGTATCCATAATAAGGGATAACTTTTGTTCTACAACTTTCCCCAAAACTCGATAGTTTAAGAGAAATAGCTTTTCAAAGATTTCGTAAAAAATTTGCTAAAATCTATCTGTCCATAGCTATGATCAGCTGTGTTTACTATTTAGGTCACATTTTCTGAATTCATAACTAAAACAGGTATGGTTCTTTTTTTGAAAAAACTAAAATAAAATTCTTTTCGCATGCAATTTTTTTTTATCGAATTTTGAAATTTTAGCACTTGCTTTAAAATAGTCATCAGTGATACTTTAAGTGGCTCGCGGCTTAGTACCCCATTTCCTACTAACCTTGTATATATTGACTATAATAAGGAAATGTGTCTAAGTATGCATAACTATGGGTTGCAACAAACTGACATTTAATATGAATAGCAAACAAGTACCTACAAACAACAGCAGTGATCAGTGCTGCCAATATAAAATTCTCAATTGCCCGCGTCAGTGTTGTCGATTCCCTTTTTTCATCCCTGAGCGATAGTCGGACGATCTTTTTTTTTTTTTGGTTCCTCCCTCTATTTTTTTGGTGCAGGTGCGAACGCGATAAATTGCCCTTTTGTCCAGCTCTTTATTTGCCCTTTTTTTGTACCTCTCTCTTGTGTCTTGGCGGCATTTGCGAACACGAAACCTAACATGTTGGAACTCCTGCCAATTCCCCGAAATTCCCCGATTTTGTTCATTCCCCGCACAGGCCCCAATTCCCCGCAAATCGGGGATCAGCACTGGCAGTGATAGCCTAGTCGTGTGACCTTCGGACGCCAAGTCATGGATCTCGAGTTCGAACCCAAGGCACGCACCTGTGACTTCGAATTCATGTGCGTATTGTACATATTATAATTATCACTTGCTTAAAAACGGTGAAGGATAATACCGTGAGGAAACGGCATGCCTGAGAAATATTTCTCGATGGCATGTGAAGCCAAGTCAGAGGCCTATGGGCGGCATAAAACTCTGACACCAGAGTTTTATGCAGGTCAGTCACTAATCACACGAAAAGAAGAAGACCTACAAATAGGTAGGTAGCGCTAGTTGTCATGTATTGACCACAGATAGTATTGACTGATTCTGGTTCCTTAATAACAACACATCTGTATTCTCCGAGAGGCAGAGGAAGACTTTAATACATTCGCAGTTCTCTAATGACGGCACAAGGTCTCCTGTAGCACGTTGCCATTAACCGGTCACAATCTTGAACATCAGGTTGCTACTGTCCATTCTTTAACACAAAGATCCGATCGAACGAACTCAGAACAGAACGCTAGGCAGACAATTAAAAAGACAGACAATTTATTTCTTCATTTTCTTTTTCAGATCCTCAAGTTGACGACTACGTAACGGAAGCTCCCAGCAAAGACAAAAAATATACTTGCAAAGCGTGCGAGATCGCATACAGACGCGTATCTGATCTTCGTAATCATATCAACAGGACGCATCTCAAAGAAAAGTTTATCAAATGCCAGCTGTGCCCCGAAAGCTTCATGTACCATAGCCAACGAAAACAACACATGTACAGTTCCCATTCACAAGAAAAACCAGAAAAGTTTTTATGCGAAAATTGTCATAGACAATTTAAAAGAAAGAACACATTGGCTGAACACATGATGGACATGCACATAGAAAAAAAATGCGCACATTGTCATTTGAAATTCGCGCGCAAAAAATATTTATTTCATATGAACGAAGCCCACAGCGTACCAATGCCAACTTGCGGTATCTGTGGTCTACGTACTTTATTAGAAAGTGCGCTAATAAGGCATCAAAGAAATGTCCATTTGAACGAAAAGAATAAAAAATGCGGCGTATGCAATAAGATGTTTCACACTGACTCTAATTTACGAGATCATATGATTACCCATGAGCAGAAAAAGGTGTTCAAATGTGATGTTTGTGCAAAGAGTTTTGCTAGAAAGGAGTGTTTCAAGGATCATTATAGGATACACACAGGTCTAAAGCCATTTTCGTGTGACGTTTGTAATGCCTCGTTCGTTCAGCGCGCGAGTTTGAGGTTTCATGTTAAAAGTCACCATCGTGGTGCCAAGCTGGCTTTCAAGTCTGTTGTAAAATGAACGAGCGGGACCTATTAAGCTATTTAGTTCTGATTCATGTGTTATCTCTGAATATTAGAAGACTTGTTTTGAGGCTACAGTGGTGTTGATTCTATTGCATATTTTGACAGTACTAAACTAGACTATACGCAACTGTCACTTTCTTTTTGTATTGAAACAAAGAGACAAACACCCTTAGTTTAGTTCTGTCAAAGTGCGCAACAGAATCGACACCAGTGTGCTATATAAAAGGGAACGCGCAGATTGCCTTCAGGCACAAAGCAGATAGGTTTAGGTACAGAAGTCAATCACATGTATGTACTTCACTTTTCATACCTACGCTCGGCGGTCGCTCTATCTATATATCTCTCTCAAGCGCATGGCACTCGCGCTCGCACTCACTCGCACTCTAGTCCCAAACAGTCCGACATATCGTGTCCGTGAGCAGTGTGCGTTGCTCGAGCGCACTTGTATGTAGATTGACTTCTGTACCTATCTGTTTTGTGCTTTAGGCGTGGGTCAGGATTTTCTGACAAATTATTTCTGCTGACATTAATATCGTTACTATAGTCTGCGCGCAAGTGCTAGTCACCACCTGAAGTATGAGAGCGGCAGGAGGGGGGTGCGAAACAATAGACGCGCTCTGTCAATTTGTCTTGTCTACCGCGTGCACTCCCCTCCTGCCACTCCCATACCTCAGGGGGTGACTAGCACTTGAACGCGGACTATACTAAACTTACACATAGACACTATTACTAGAATTATATTTATTGAGTAGCTGTAGGTAGATGGCAAAATAAAGTATTCGTCAACGCAGACATATCTTTTTCTCTGGGCTTCTTTTTCAATAGTCAGGTAACATATACTTTTTTCCCATAAACGAAAGCTGGTAAGACGTCAAAATCCTGCATCTGACGATTGAAAAATCGATCTTCAGTAGGTAGGTACAGCCCTTGGCGGACCGGGACCTGCCGGGGTTGCGGTGCATGCTTTTGCGGATCCCGCGACCCCAGCCGAACGGTCAGGAGAAGGAACACAGAACAGCCCCTTGCCTTCCCCGGGCGAGGGACACCCATGAGGATTTTCCAACGAGAAAAAAAAAAGGTAGGTACAGCCCAAAACAGAACTGCATTAGAAACAAAACGATAATTTGGTAAAAAATTAAGGTAGATACTTACAATTTTTTTTTATTGATGCGGGTAAGTGTGTCGTGGTCTGATTCACGTCGTTAAATAATGCAAGCGGGATATAGCGGATATGTAGCGATACCTAGCGTAATTTGTCGGTCCACCCGCCGCCCCCCTTTCCTACGTAATGTCACACGTTGCGTAGATAGATAGATAGATAGATATACTTTATTGGACACTAGAAGAAATAAAACAAGGAACGAAGGCTTGAAGCTTTGTGGCCAAGGATGAAAAAAAATATTTTTGGCGTTATTAGGTTCTTCAGTTTATGTTGGTTTTGCCAGTGTATAGGGTAAATAGATAAAACGCAGTTATTACAAATAATTTTATTTTGGAATATGTTTCTCCATTAAATGGTAAGCCTTAGTATGAACTGTCAAAGACCTCTGGTTGTCAAAAGTTTTGTCACAAGCTTGACATTTCAAAACCACAGGTTTCGCGCCATGAACTTTAACTTCGTGGTTATTTTTTTTTGTGTAATCAGAGAATTTCTCACCACAATATCCACATTTATTTCTTTTATTCAAACATATATGAACTGCTTTTTCGTGCTCTCGTTTCTTGATGTGGTTATTAAATACTTTTTGACAAAAAGAGCAATTAAAAACTCCAGTTTTGTGCCTATAAGAATGGGTCTGTAATATCTTTTTATTCACGAATCCGCCGTCGCAGACATCACATATATAATTCCTATAGTGAGCATTCATGTGTTCTAATAATACTTTGAAATTGCTATAATTATTTTCACAATACACGCATTTTATCATATCACTGTCGAATTTGAACGGCAGAACATGATTTTTGATGCCTTCATGGAAGAACTTTTCGTGTACCGATTTCAAATGATCGACTAATCGATCTAAAGAATCGATATTCGTTTGACATACGTCACATTTCAAATTAGTGATGTCCAATTTAACTATGTAGTTGTGCATTGCTCTTTCTTCCATGAAAATCGATTTCAATTCTTCGTGTTGGGAGATCGTATGTGTTTTTAATTCGGCAGGAGTTGCGTATTGTTGGGTGCAATAGCTGCATGTGTACCCGATGCCAGCGTATTTTCCTATTGGCGTAGCGTTGGAATGATATAAAATAGTTCTGATATTATCCTTATGTTTTTCGACTTCTGTTTTCCTTTTTAACTTCACCTGGGCTTTGGATTTGTTTTTTGGCTTAATTTCAATGATCTCTTTCTTCTTTACTTGTTTCGCGTTCGGCTCTATCTTTAACAAAAATTTCTTCGGCTTTCGTGTTGTCTCTATAAAATAAAAGGTTTTATTCGTTAGTATTTCAAATATTGTCGTAAATCTCATGCAATTGGAAAGTAAAGTATTACATTTATATTTTTATAACCTAGCGCCCGACCGATTGGTTTTGAATTAGCTAGGCGCCTCGGACACGTGTTCTATGAGCGAAGCAGCGACTCGGCTTTTGCGAAGTCACAATAATTCGCTTTGACAGGCGCCACGCGGTGCCACCCAACTGGGACAAGACGCCGTTTGTGGTGACTGTACGTTACAAGGAATCTCACATGGGACTTTGCCAGGGGCCTAGCTACCGCCGTATCAATGATACGGGGCCCCCGGGCTACAGGGGACCCAAGGTGAGTAAGCAAAGATTCTTAAAATGTTATCCATAATCTCAGTCAAGCTCTTAGGCCGTACGCCAAACTCAGCACACGCCAGACATTCAATACAATCATGGATTATGGTTTTTGGTTTAGTTTTTTTCCCTTTGGGCTTCACCGCAGTCAGGTAGAAGGGCCCCAAATAAATTTTGATACAGGGCCCGTCTAGGGCAAGCTACATCACTGGGCTTTGCTCTCATAATAAAAGAAATGTTATGTTGACGATATATTTATTTCTAATAGAGATTTCATATTTTTTGTGCGACATCACTTGTACTTAGTTAAATGATTTTACAAATGGCAGCCGTAGGTATACCTATACTCTAGTGATTTTTCTTAAAATTCTTCTAACACTACTTTTAACAGTACGACATTTAAATATCAATACCTATTGTATACATATATAATACTATTTTGATATCTCTCATCTTACAAAAATGCAAAAAACTAGGCAGATTCAATGCTTTACTATTTGTACTCTATTGATCATTGTTTATTAGGTATCCAAATATCTATGCTTATTATCAATAATAGGGTCTATTATGTACCTGTAACTCAATTAAAATTTTGACAGACCCACGACGAAATCAGACTCAATAATTTTACATTCTAACGAAATGAGATAAATAAAAATTAATATTTTAAAGTCTATAAAACATATAAGGGAACGTACCCATACTACGTGACCCATTTTTTACAATTTTATACCCCCCTCTCGTGACCACCAGTAGTATATGCCAATACCCCCCCTCCCCGTCTAGTTTTCACGTAGTAATTCATAAATATATTTTTAAATAATTTTTTGCAAACCGAAAGATAAAAAAAAAATGTCTTATAATATTTGGCTCATACATATATGCGTCAGTGTTCCCACTTGTGAGTTTAAAAAGCGCTAAACGCTGCGCGCCATACTTGAATATAGCTCAAAAAAGCGCGAGATTCCCCTAGAGGATATTGACTACGTGACGAAAATGTAACCCCCCCCCGCCCCTGTGACCAAGTGTGGTATTTTGAAGACCCCCCTCCCCCCCTGATCGGGTCACGTAGTATGGGTACGTTCCCTAAATACATTTGCACATATTTAAACCTGTTATAAACTAACATGGCAAAAAGAACTCTCACTCGTAGTGGATAAAAATGTATTTCAGGAACTGGTGGTTTTGGGCGGGTTATTACTAATTTACTACGTTTTTTGCTTTTACTTTATAAGCTGAAACTACAAACATGTATTGTGTAAATACTTATATAATTCAAAATATGTTGTTTTATTTGCTAAATTCAGGATTAATGATGAAGGTATACGTAAAGATATAGACCATACCACGAACACCTACTGAAAATATAAACATATAACCTTGAATATTAACTTTGGAATTCTGTCTCTTTCTAAATACCCTATTTAGAAAGAGATAGATTTCCAAACTCTTTTTTAAGGTTGTTAATACAAAAAGCCAGAATTCCAAAGTAAATATTAAATGCCAAATATTTTGACTTTCAGTTCGTTCTTTCGTAGGGTGGTCTCCATTTTTACCATACCTTCATGTGACTAATTTATCAATGACAACTAACCTTTCTTTTCAATTGCAGAACACAGAAAAGTTTTTGGTATTTCTTTTATGATTTCAAATCCGTATTAAAAAATATCTTTGTTACCTTTTGGTTAACCTAAAAATATTTATTACTTTTTCTGCAGCCTATTATGACTAGATATAAACTGGCAATGTTCTAATACGACATGACAGAGCCATTTTTTTTAACTCTTTCATTCTCACCGATGTGAAACTTTTAACTTACGTCATAACTATTAAATAATTTGTGCTTCAACTTTTGTGGTACCGTCATTTTAGAAACGACTTCTATAACGCCAAATCCACTAGCACAAGTTACATAACATCACGCCTGTATTCCCCGAAAGGTTAGGCAGAGGTGTATAGTAACACTCTCATTTTGTCGTTATGTTTAAGTCTCATGTAATAGGGGGCGAGCCTTTTACCTCTTCTTTTTCTTTTACTTCTCAAGTTATTGCATGCTATTGCTTGCTTAGTTCATAAAACTAGCAGAAGGCGACTCGCTGCGGGTGTGTCCACAGTTTGAGTCTGTTGCAGAAGTCAATTAGCGCAGTAAAGCTGGAAACAAACTGTTAGATGCGGCTGATAGCCGCGACTTAATAGGTATCTGGATAATGAATGCAAACTATCGGATGTCAGTCGCGGACGTAACCTTGGGCCGTCCTTAAGCGTTCGCACGTCCGATACGCATCTGATCCGCCGCGTCCCAAACGACTGTGCACACTTATAAGACGCGGCTATTAGCCGCGTCCAATAGTTTGTTTTTAGTTTATCACCTGCTAGTGAATTTGACGGGTTAGCTCTCTTGTATTTAATATTAAGCGTCACTAATGCAGTAAAACTTTTTGTGAATCTTAAATGATCTTTGAGTTGTAAACATTCTACTACACATTTCACATTTAAATTCTCTTTGCAGTCCATGGTCATCAGCCTCATGCTGAATCATCTTCTGGAAATCCTTGAACTTCCTCCCACAAACATTACATTTCGGTCTCTTTTTAACATATAGATGTACCATTCTTTCGTGGACTTTCATTTTGATTCGAGTGTCAAATACTTTGGTACAGAATCCGCATTGGAATACTCCGATTTTGTGGCGATACATGTGTGCTTGCAACATTCTTCTGTTAACAAAACCTGCTTCACAAACTTCGCAGATATGATTGCTGTAATGCGTATTCATGTGTTCTAGTAGAATCTTGAAGTTATTGTATTCGAAGGAGCATTCGACGCAGTGCAATGTATCCGAATCGAATCTGAACGGAACAATATGATTGGCTACGTCTGTGTGAAAGAATTTTTCATGTTCGGCTGTTAGATGATTTATGATGCCTTGCAGTTCGTTGGCAGGTTTCATACACATTTCGCAGCGGAGACCTGTGATGTCCAATTTCACAATATAGTTCAGCATGGTGTGGTTTTTCATGTAGGAGGAGATGCTTTCTTCGTCGTGGAGTTCGATGGTATGTTTCTTGAGATCCTTGGGGTCTGAATAGACCTCAGTGCAATAGCAACAGTTATATCCAAGGCTCCCATATCTGCCGATTGGTGTAGCGTTGGTAGAAAGGAGGATCGTTCGGATATTTTGCCTGTGTTTATCGACTTCGCTTAGTTTAGCGACTTCAGCTTCATCATCTTCGAGCGGGAAGAACAATGATGTGTCAACTTCAATCTCGATCAGTAATGATTCCGGGTCGATACCTACAAACAAATCGATTGTTAATTTTTTTATAACATCGCACGAAATGATGAGTTACTTTTTTTAGAGATAGAGTTGCCAATAAAAATAAATGAATGATACTACTTGTCGTTGATGAAAATGATGAAGGTTTTGAGGATTATTTTCATAGCTGCTTTCTTGACTGGAAGTCGAACCCAACGTGCTCCGAAAATGTCTTGTCTATCAAGGTCAATAAGTTAAAAATAAATGAAAACACTCTTTCATGCAGTCATAATTATTTATTAGGCATATCAGTTTATTGAACTTACATAATATTCTATACTAACTAATATTTAGTTAAAACATTAAACTATCCATTATCAGCCTATGCGCGTAAAAAAGCGTAGGTAATGGAGAGGCTGAAATGAACGTCTTGACAGGATTTTGAAAAGATGAGGACCAAGACCAGCTGATGTAGCAAAGAAAAGCACCACAGACAAGGCTTTCGTCGACCTAAGAATAGATAAAATGACAATATACGCAATGGCAATATTATGTCATTTTGTTTATTCTTCGGTCTACAAAACCCTTGTCTACGGTCACCACGCTACACCTGCAGAAATAAAACCTTAATTCCGTAACACCTTCGTAGGTAATTGAAACAGTTTTCATATTGATAACACAAATATATTGAATGCGTGGGATTCTTAAAAAATGGATATGGTTGAACTATCAACATCTAAGCTATAGCAATTCAGTAGTTTACTACTTTAAAAATATTAGGATGAATTTTTATATTATATCAAAAAAGATAGAGAAAAAAATGATCGTTGAAAAAATTTAAAAATCAATCTAAAAATGGAGGAGATTCACGTGTTTCAAGTTTTTAAATGTCGCATTTTCTGTTCTTGTCGCACGAAACTGACATAGTACGGAGTAATGTCAGTTTATTAAGAAGTTTTTGAAGTATGACGTCATCGTTCAATAGTGCGATCTCTGTCTACGTAACAATTTTGGCCATTTTATTATAGGTATATTTCATTGTTGCCTATGTTTTTTGTAAAAGTTACGAGACAATAAAAGAAACATTGTCAACTACCCAATTGCGATTAATTATATCTAACCTTACCTTTCTATTGTACTACAGCTAATTAATCAAAACATACGTTCAGTTAGCATTTAAGCAATTTCCAATATAAAAAAAATGTTATAAATTCATTACAGCATTCAAGAATCTAAACCAAATGAACAGCCTTCTTATGTTCCAGCATTTTGCTGCGAATAACAAATCCTGTATCGCAAAACCCACAGATGTAGTTCCTGTAATGTTCTGACATATGATCCTGAAGATCGCTGTACTCTCCTATATCAGCAGCACACACTCCACACAAAAGTTTCCTACCATCATATTTGAATGGAACAATCTGATTCTTAATTTGCTTATAAATCAACTCGTCATGAACCGTCTTTAAGTGATCCATCAACTTTTCCAATCCTTCAATCGTTTGATCACAAATTTTGCATTTCAAACCAGTTATATCGAGGTAAACAATATGTCGAGACAAGGATCTCGCGTTAAAGAACTCTGGTCTATCGTTGACGTGGTCTTGAATTGAATGGGTCCTCAGTTCTGTTGGGTTTTGGAACTGATCGAGACAGTAGCTGCAAGCAAATCGTGTGCCAACTCGACAACGGACCGGCGAAGCATTGGAGCATTTCAGAATGGTCTTTATGTTGTCGAATTGCCAATCAAGTTCTGTCAAGCGTCTTTCCTCAGTTATCTTCTTTTGCTGCTCTCGAACCCAAGGAATGGTCTTCCTGCCAACCGGTCTGATGGACACGAAAGACGAAAAGTTCAGTTTCCTGTCCAGAGTAATAGTTTTCTCTTCTTCGTCTTCGCAGAGAATCGGTGAAGAATTGCGAATAGTTCTGGAGCGCAGATCTGAAAATAATGAGTACAAGTATATTTTAGAGATGATAAAATATTAATTGTTGTCCACTGCATCGTTGGTCTAGTGGTGGCAAATGCGACTGCTGATCGTGAGGTCCTGGGTTCGATCCCCAGGTCGGGCAGTGTTTTTAGGTTTTCCGTGTGGAATTCCTCAGTAGCAGCCCGGAGTTTGATTTGTGCCCGGTTGATTGCAATAGGCTTGCCCCCATTACATAGACTTAAACATAACGACGAAATGAGGGTGTTACTATACACCTCTACCTATCCCTTTGGGGAATACATGCGTGATGTTATGTGAATGCACACTTGGAACTGCTGTTGTTGATAAGTAAGTAAGTAATAAGTTTATTCAATGCACACAAAAGACATAGCACATCACACAATAGCACAACCGTTATTACATAATAAATTAACCTTATAAAAACAAGGTGCCAATACACAAAAAGAAAAAAAAAGAAGAAAAACATATTTATAGAATCGAGTGACACTATGACCAACTTTAAAAGTCAATTCATACGTACTATAACGTCTGTGGTCAATTCGAACCATTGAGATAATCTAATGTTAGTACATTATATCTCAATGATTCGAACAAGGTGCGGTGTGCGTCTCAAGGTTACACCAAATGGGAGTCCAGCTCAGCATGTGTCAGGCAAATATACCTGACGCTGATATTCTGCTGGATCCCTGCAGTGACATACGGACCGATAAATGAAAATGATATTCCAATCTTCTAGTTTTAGATAGTTTACATAATGAGCTTATGGTGAATCAGGAGGGCTTATAGCGTTATATGAGGTGAATCATTTTCGTTTCAGATTCATACACCCATATTCTAAGACGTTCCTCCAAAACTTACTCGACTCAGGATGGCCTCGAAAACACCTTCAAATTTGTATTCTTAGTCGCAATTTCGAGTGAACTTTGAGGTTCTTCGACGGAGTCATTACGTTATAATTTGAATTATCAGCATCGCGCAAATAACGCCGCGATAAATAATTGTAAAGATTATCGTAAGCATATTCGATAGTCTTCAAAATTCATTTTTGTTACATAATATGAACTTTGACACTTCCTTCCTGATAGATGATTCCTTACCTCGACTGAGGAAAAATCTCGAGTCGAGGACGTTTATGTCAACTATAACTACCGATGGTAGTGAGAAAGTCGAGGTGGAGTCGAGTCGAGTAAGTTTTGGAGGAACGTCTTAGAATATGGGTGGAAGTCATAACTACAATTACACTGCACAATATTTTTAATTAACAACCGCGCGGATCATAACAAGCTGTGCTGACCACAGTCAGTCCATGGATGGGTAACCATTCGGTACACATCGAGCCGACTCCTTGCCTCAGAGAGCTCGTTAAACCGTCGGTCCCGGGTGTAATACCTATGACAGTCGTTACGGGTAGTCGGAAGCCCGAAAGTCTGACAACCGGTCTAACCTTACGATATCAGCATTGCCCAGTAACTGGGTTGCGGAGGTCTGATGGCGGTTGCTCCGTGTAAAATACTGGTATTCAGCCGCATCTGGTTAGACTGGAAGCTGACACCAACATAGTTGGGAAGCTAGACAGAACGGAAATGCAAGTAGATTGCACATCCAGTCGCAACTACAAACTATGCAACTTGAAGGCATTTATCAGGCGATAATGGTACTGCTGATCGTGAGGTCCTCAGATCGATTCCCAGGTTGGGCAAACTGTTATTGGGTTTTTCCGTGTGGAATTCCTCAGTAGCAGCCCGGAGTTTGGATTTGTGCCCGGTTGATGGCAATAGGCTCGCCCCCTATTACATGGGACTTAAACATAATGGCAAAATGTTACTATACACTTCTGCCCAACTCTTTGGGGAGTACAAGCGTGATTTTATGTTAGGTTATAAAGAGGAATGTCCTGACTGATTGGCTGGCAGACTGATTCATCAACGTCGAGCCTAAACCACCGAAGCTGGAAACATGAAATTTGGACAGTAGGTGCTTATTGTGACGTATGCATACACTAAGCCTTTGGCCAGACTGCAAACGCGGGTGCGAGGCGGGCGCGGTGCGGCGAGTTCAAACAGAAGAACTTCATTTGAGTGTCCATAGTGGGCACGCGGGCGCGGGCTACATGGCGCGGGGAGCGCGCGGGTAGCTCACGCCATAGGTCGTTCATACAAGTGGCCGCAGTGAGAGCGCGGGCGGCAAGTGACAACCCGCGCGGGAGCGGGGGATCTCAAACTAGTTCGAGCTGACCACGCGCGTTGTTGTGATGGCGTCTTCAAAATTAAATGTTGAAGAATTAATAAGTGCTATTCAAGCACTGTCGATGTAGAAACATCGCTTTTTAGTAAGAATTTCTAGTAAAAATAAGTCTTCTTCATCCATATGATATTTTGACAAACACTGGACACGACAACGCTCAGAACGAAGCCGCGCTCCACTGCGGACAGGTAAATCGCGCACATTCCCGCACCCGCGCCGCTCCCCGCACCGCGCTGCCAGTCTGGCCAAACACTAAGAAAGGATTTATGGAAATTCTACCCCTGAAGGGGTAAAATAGGGGATGGAAGTTTGTTTGAAAATTCACGCGGAAGAAGTCTCGGGCAGAGTACTGGTAACTGTTAAAATGATATTAGAAATGAAAAGCAACAACTCAATGAATAAAATTTTAATATCTACAAACAAAACTTATTATAACAATATTAATAGCCGTCGTGTTCACTCTAGCCTAATCCCCATGCTTCGCTTTCATGTGACTTTTCAACGTACATTTTTGTACGAACGCTAGCCCGCAAGCTACACACGCAAATCGCCGATCGTCCGCATGAGACCGCAGATGCTGTCGCAACGACTTTTTCGTCGCATAATGCTTAGTACACACATGGCATTGGAACTTTTTAATACCAGTATGTACCCTCATATGTTCAACTAAATGATGTTTCAGGAAGAACTGCATATCACAAGTATTGCAGACGTGTTCTCGCTCCATCAAATGGTCTTTCTTCACGTGACGAGCTAAAGATCTTCTGTTGGTAAAAGTTTTATCGCAAGCTGTACATTTCAAGGCGATTGGTGGTGCTCCATGCTTTTGGACCATATGATGCATTTTCGTCCAATAATCATCGAATTTTTCATCGCAAAGTTTGCATTTATTTCTTTTTTTGAGACCTAGATGCATTCTTTGTTCGTGGTCTCGCCTTTTTTGATCGCAAACGAAAGTTTTCTCGCAATGACCGCATTTGAACTCTCCTTTCCCGTGTCTTCGTTTATGGCATACTAGTAACCGTCGTGTGACGAAACCTGCGTTGCAAATTTCACAAATATGGTTCCTGAAATGGTTGTGCATGTGTTCTTGTAATATTTTGAAGGTGGAGTATTTTGTCCCACATATAGCGCAATGCAGTTCTTCTGTGTCGAATTTGAATGGAATTATTTCGCTAATATCAGATGTAATTTTTTTATTATGATCAGTTTTCAAATGAGCTGCGAAATCATCCAGTTTCATAAGATTTTTCTCGCAAATTTTGCATTTCAAATCAGTAATGTCTACTTTTATTAGGTATTGGAAAGATTTGGGCATTCGCAGTGCTTGTATATTGGAATGTTCATCTAAACAATGTGTTTTTAAATTCTTGGGCTCCTCAAATTTCTTCGGACAAAAATTGCAGCCATATCCATCGCTGCCTTTATTTCTTATCAAACTTGCATTGGAATATAGAAGTATCATTTTTAAATCGTTGGATATTGTCGTAGTTTGTTTCTGGGGTCCTTCGAATGTTGATTCAGTCCCAATTTTAGATCCCTCTGTGGTCAAATTATCTTCTTTTAATTGTGTGTTGCGTTGTTTACCTATAAACAAATAAATGCTATCAATTCTTTTAGTAGTTATTAGTGTTAACTCTTTTTTAATTCTTCGGTTAACGCCACTATCATTCACTACATCGTTAACGCTGAAAGATCACATGAAAGCGAATCGTCTTAGAACAAACAAAAATTGAATTCTGGTATTGTGTATTGAATACAACTTATATCCCTCTTAACCTCTGCAATTTAGCTAGTTAGACTTTTTCTAGAAACAGTTACAACTATAATAGTGCAGTGTGAGGGTTCAGGATCTCATAATTTCTCTTGCTAGTCAAAAAACCTAACAGTTACAATCGCTTGAAAACTAAATTAAAATTACAAATATACAGGTTGTCCCGTAATTTATGGATAAACTTGAAATGGCGTATAGCAGAACTAAAGACCTTAAAAAATCAAACCCAGATCTGTAAAAAAAAGTTTTTTGTAAATTTTGTATAAAAATGATAGACAAGTATTTTTTTTTAAAAAGTGTAGTATCTAGTACTATTTACTGCTTATCTATCGACACATCGAAATTCATACATTAGCCCATACATCAGTAGGTCGTGACGTACAAGAACTTAGAATGAGGTAAAAAAACAGGTCTTGGTTTACTACTTGGGATATATATTTTTTGTGTTTTGTTTGAGACTGCATCAGTTCTGCTGTATGCCATTTCAGGGTTATTCACTAATAACAGGACTCTGTATTTAATTTCCGTATTAATGCTACTTCAAAAATATTATAATTCTACCCAACTAAACCTCCTCTCCATGCTTAGAACGCATATGACTCCGCCAGCTACACTTCTGGACGAATGCCTGCCCACAATGCGAGCAGGCAAACCTTCTATCATTAGCATGGATCCTCATATGCTCTCTCAGAGTATTCTTCCTTCCATAAGACTTCAAACAGACATCACATCTGAACAGTTTTATCCCTGTGTGCTTCGCCATGTGCTTCTGCAAACTGCTCTTTCCATAAAATCTCATTTCGCATTCGCTACACTTGTGTCTTCGCTCCAAAAGGTGGTCCTTCTTCGTATGTCGTGATAGGGATCTCTGATTACTAAAAGTACGATCGCAAGCAGAACATTTTAGGACGACAGGCGCCATCCCATGTTCTTTAACCATATGATCCATCTTCTTCCAGTAATCGACGAATCTTTCAGTGCAATAACGGCATTTATTTCTTTTGCCTTGACCTAGATGTGTGCGTTTCTTGTGCTCACGTCTTCTAAGTTCGTTAGTAAACGTCTTGTCGCACTGATCGCATTTATATTCTCCGCTGTCATGGCGTTTTTGATGGCTCAGTCGAAGTCTATCTGTAACAAAGCCAGCCCCACATATTTCACATACGTAATTCCTGAGATGTGAATTCATATGTTCCTGTAGGAGTTTGAATGATGAAAATTCTGTTGAGCATAACGTGCATTTAAGTTCGGGCGAGTCAAAACTGAAGGGAACAATTTGGTTTTTAACATCCAAATACATTGGTTTGTTGTGTTCGTTCTTCAGGTGTGCTACTAGATCAGGTAAGTGATCGATGTCTTTGTCACAAAGCGCGCAATTTAAGTACGTTATATCTAGTTTGATGACATGTTCAAACAATTTAGCAGACATGTACTTTATTAGTTTGTCATTGTTATGCTCATCGAGGAAGTGTTTCTTGAGTGCAGTGGGGTCGTGAAACTGTTTTGGGCAGAAAGAGCACCCATATCCGTTACTATCTTTGTTTCTAATGGGGGTTGCATTAGAATTGAGCAAAATATTTTTGAGATTCAGTCGATTCTTCATAGTTTCTGTCAATGAGCCTTTTATAACAATATTTTGATCCCTCGTTGGTATTTTTGAGATGAACTTCAATTCAACGGTGGATTTTGAGGGTTTTTCTATTTTGATTATCCTAGATCCCCGTCCGAGACCTACAACGAGAAATTTTATATTATTGTATTATAATTATACTAATTACATTATTATACGTGCTTTATTCAATGTTTAAATATGTACAAGTTACGTAAACAGTTGTGCAAGTCTGTATAAAAAATTATAATAATAGATTTTGTCAAAAGGTTAGTAGATTCGCATTTAATCACATACCATCAGCATTAAAACCTTAGTACAACAGTGCACTGTTTGACATGCCAGTTCCAAAATGGAAAATAATGTTAACCATAGATAGACACAATGCTGACCTAGCGGGACCAGTTTCCAGCGCCAAATCTTTATTTTTCAAAGGGGGGTGTAGAGTACCAATTTGTCGCCCTCTAGGCAAAATTTTTGAACAAATAAAATTGGTACCTATACCTACTAAGACTTTAAAAATTGTTTATTATAGTATGTAATAAAATTATAAATAATTCTAAAGGTTTATTCATATACAACCGGGTCCAGCATAGTACAGACAGCGAGACTGGCTGGTGGTGTGCCATCCCCTGTTCTTCGCCGCCCAGAGCAAGTGCCAACCCAGATCGGGGCCTGCCAGTTTCAGAATAGATGAAGTTCGATAAAATGAAAGACTTATTTAAAAGTAGAAAGTTCACACCGTTAATTCAGCCCTCATCAAGCTCCCAGTCCTCCCGCCAGCAACGCCCTAAGCCGAGGTCCGAGTCCCATTAGGGGTCGCTCTTAGTCCTGTTGTTGCTAGTAGTCATGATGTTAGTAGTAGTAGTAGTAGTAGTTAGCTTAGGTTAAGTATTTTACTAGTCCCCATTGGTCGGTGGTTGGAGACCCTTCAGGTCTCGCCAATAACTGCCCGGTTACGTAGAAACGGTCCGCAAGACCGTCTACAAACAGATGAAAAGAATAAAAAATAAAGACCGTTGGGCAGTAGCCCACCAAGCATAAGACCCGCCTGGTCGGAAAATCGTTCCTTTTCGTTGCAGGAACACCATACCTCGTTCCTCCGCAATATAGTTCCGTTATGTCTTGCCTATTAGTCATACAATAATTATAACAATTATAATATAACCGTAATTATGTTGAAGAAGTAGGGTAACTTTGAATGATAGATTGAGAAATGATGAGATTAGACAAAGTTGCGGTTTAAAAGATGATGTAGTGACAAAAATTGAAAGGAGTATGCTTAGGTGGTTTAGTCATGTTGAGAGAATGAGTGAACGGCGATTAACAAAAGGAATTTATAAGGTGGATGTCAATGGAAACGCCGATAGAGGACGTCCTAGAAGGACATACATCGATGTTATTGGTGATGTTTTTCACAAAGGTCAGGTGCGTAGTACTCTCAACCGGCGTACGTGTATGACAAGATGTATAAATGTGGATGAAGCGAAAGGGGTAAAATAAGGGTCGTAGCATGTGGCGTTCTATAGTTTCTGCCTACCTCCATGGGAAAAAGGCGTGAGATTATGTATGTATGTATGCAAGTAGGGTACCTGTACCACGGTGTGACAAGTTCTAATATTTAGCAATGGTTTAAGAAATCTTGGATCGTGTAGCATGCTTTGCCGATCAAAAAGGTTCGTAATTTATTTTTAGATAGTAGTAGTTTTCTATATACATGTTTGCTACTTGTAGACGTACAAAGCAATTAATAAAATAATACCCTTCCATTTATAATACGTGTTATACACTGCACGTCAAATAAGTAGAACAAATATGGCGTGGACTGCCAAACTTGAGGGGTTTACTAGGAGCCAATGAAGAGTTCCACTATCCACCTCCTAGCTCCATCATCAGACCCTCAGAACACCAAGTGTAATCTATTGGACTCATCCAAAACTAATCATATAACCCGAACGACGCCATCTTGGTTCTATTTATTTGACGCGCACTGCACCTTAGTGTAAGCGAGCTAATCATTTTTATTATAAACTAGCTGCCCGGATAGACTTCGTTCTGTCAAAAGTTATTGGCTTGTAGTGGGAAAAGAAAAGTGTTGTTTTTATTATTTTCCACGCAATTTTTATGTTTTTTCCCTCCATAAGAACCTTTCTTGTGCCTTAAGGAATATATTAAAAAAAATAGCCGAATTGGTCGAGCTGTTCTCATGTTTTGCGCTTAGCAACACATTTGGCGATTCATTTTTATTTATATATAGGTAGACTATGCATCACTGAGGCTCCCCGGGATGTCAGATGCTCTCAAGCACACTCCCATCTACGGAGGTTTTCTTAACCTTTTGAACGCCACGCTACAAATTCATCGTACTTTTTTGACGGCTATTGAAGTCATTGGCGGCCCGAATACATTTTCGTTTGACGTCTATAGCCGTCAATGGTTAAATACAGTAAGATACTCAAATTAAACAAATGGTAACTATTAAGCTCTTTAATAACACACAAAAGACCAAAAACTCAAACGCTACTTAATTTTAAATGACCGTTAAGTCTCATGCTGTCACTGTCACTTCGCTTTAAAATGACAGTGACAGCACGAAATTAACGTCAAAAATTGAGTAGCGTTTGAGTAATTGGCCAATATAAATACATTTTAAACAATTTCTCCATGCTTTGACTTCATATGTCCTCGCCAGCTGCATTTCTGTACGAACGCCTGTCCACAATGTTCACATTTAAACCGTCGATCGTCATCATGAATCCTCGTGTGCTCTTTCAAGGTTTTCGACCTACTAAAACACTTCAAACAAACTGAACACTGATGGGATTTCACGCCTGTATGCTTCACCATGTGATCTCTCAGCTCGTATGTAGAGTAAAATGCCATGTCACATTGCGTGCATTCGTGACGTTTCTCCATCAAATGCTCTCTTTTCACGTGTACAGCTAAGTTCTTTCGGTTGGTGTATACTTTATCACACGCTTGACATTTCGATGTTAGAGGCTTGACTCCGTGCGCTGATACCAAATGACGTTCCTTCTTTCTATAATCGTGGAAGCTTTCATTGCAATATCCACATTTATGTAGGTCATGTTTATGTGTGTGTCCGGTCCTAACATGGAGTCTTTTCTTAACGAGCGTGTCAAATATTTTCGGGCAGTATTCACAATTGAACGTACCCTTGTCGTGTGTGACTTTGTGGTACTTATATCCGACGGCGTTTACGAAACCAGCATCACAGATTTCACATATATAGTTCCTGAAGTGTATATTCATGTGTACAAGCAGTAATTTGAATTTGTTAAATACGTTATTGCAAATAAAACATTTAAGAGCTTGTGTATTAAATTTAAATGGAACCATATGATTTTTGATATCAGTGTAAATCTTTTTCTTGTGATCATCTTTCAAATGCTGCATCAATTCTTCTGTTGTATCCATATTCTTTTCACATAGCTTGCAACACAGTCCAGTTATATCTAGTTTGATAACGTATTGGTACATGCTCATATTCTTAACGAAGAAGGCTTGGTTGACGTCCTTGTGGACTTCTAAGGTATGTTTCTTCAGATCTGCGGGCACTAAGTATTGGTCTTCGCAGAAACAACACATGTAGCCCATATCCCCACATCGTCTTATTGGTGTCGCATTCGACCATAGCATTACCTCCTTTATATTAATTTTATGTTTGTGAATTTCATTAGGATTGAATGTATTATTCGTCTCAGTTATTTTTCCGGACGTGTTCATTTTAATAACCTTGTCTAGATTAATTTTGGTTTGTAGAGCGGCTATTTTCACTGGTTTGATTCTTCCATATTTAACGTCATCGGGTTTGTTTTCTTCCTTTTTAATTTTGACCGTATCAGCTTGAGGCTCACCTACAAAGAAAAGTATGATTTTATTTGATGCACTCACTCGCTATTGAATCACCAAGAATATTACACTTTTAATTGTATTATAAATCACAATGTGAAAATGAATGGACGCCGTATAAGTATGCAAATATTTTATGAGCCAGGTAAGGGCATCCTTCAATAACTGTGTTACAACACAATGGTATTATATACGAAAAGAAGTAGACATGTCATTGACGCGTCAGAGACGATTACAAAATATACCAATTGGTATATCTTGTAGATAGCTATCTCTTTCACCCTCGTTCTTTTTCCGTATATTTGTCTTACTTATTAGAGAATTGCAAATAATGCAGGAAAATAACATATTTATAGTAAAAAAAAACATTGGGAGTTCGTTCTGCCTAGTTTTTTCCAAACTATGTTGGGGTCAGCTTCCAGTGTAACCAGATGCGGTTGAATAACAATTTTACACGGAGCGACTGCCATCAGACCACCGCAACCCAGTTACAGGGCAATGCCGATATCCTAAGGTTAAACCGGTTGTCAGACTTTCGGGCTTCTGATTTCCGTAACGACTGCGATAGGTATGTCAAATGACACCTAGGACTGATAGTTTAACGTGCTCTCCGAAGCACGGTATCATTAGTAGCACATAATCAAAATAAAACCCAGAACCAGAGGAAATTTTAATATTCAGCCGTCTGGTTGAAAATTATCAAAATACCATATAATTCAATTAAAGTTGAGAAAGGGCTAGTTAATCAAATAAAACTAATATCGAGTATTGTGCAAGTTATTTAATTAAGCATATAAAATACATCAATTAACAGAAATAACATAAATAGACGTGACATCACTTTAACCTTTTGAACGCCATCGACGTCTATAGACGTGAAACGAAAGTGTGCTTGGACCGCCAACGACGTCAATAGCCGTCAAATTAGTAACGAGGCGTGCAGAGAAGTGCTCTTGTGTCTGTAGCGTGGCTTACCAAAAGTTAATCAATGTTGCCATGCTTAGATTTCATATGTGAATTTAAGCTGACTTTCTGTATGAAAGCCAATCCACAAAGCTCGCATCTGAATCGACGATCATTCTCATGTATCCTCATATGTCCCTTCAAATACTTCGTGTGCCGAAAAGACTTCAGACATATTGAACACTCATAAGGCTTCAGGTCCGAATGCGTCACCATGTGATTCTTTAGCTCGCGTGCAGCGAAGAATTTCATATCACACTTCGTACATTCGTGAGATCTTTCCATCATATGATCTCTTCTGACGTGGAAGTTTAACAATCTCCTTGTTTTAAACTCTTTGCCACACGCTTGGCATTTCGGTATCTGCACTCCATGTACGGATGATAAATGTGCCTCCTTCTTCCTATAATCTTTAAAAGTTTCATCGCAATACCCGCATTTGGCTAGGTAAACTTTTTGTTTGTGAATCATCAATTCGTGTCGACTTTTGCTCATTTTCGATTCCAATATTTTTGGGCAGTAATCACATTTGAATGTACCAGCGCCGTGTTTGAATGAGTGGTTCGCAAGTCCTCCGTAGTTAACGAAACCAGCATCGCAGATATCGCAGATGTAATTTCTGTAATGGGTCTTCATGTGATCACTGAGAGGTTTGAATTTATCAAATCTTATCTTACAAATGCAACATTCAAGCGTTTCTGTGGTAAACTTGAAAGGCATTATATGATTTTTGATGTCAGTATATATGACTGTCTTGTGAATATCTTTCAGATGATGCATCAAATCTTCTATTGTATCAATAACTTTCTCACAAATCTTGCAATGTAGGAAAGTAATGTCTAATCTGATGAAATATGTGATCATAGCTTTAATCTTAATAAACGGCGTTTCGGTAAGATCTTCAGTGGCATGGTCATCTAAGGAGTGTTCTTTTAAATCTTCTGGTTTTTGGAACTGATCGTCGCAATAACAGCACATGTAACCACCATCTCCGAATCGTCTTATTGGCGTCGCATTCGACCAACGTAATATTTCTCTTAAATTAGTTCGATGTTTACGAATGTCACCGGAATTCATATATTTGTCCATCTCTAAATTTTTGTCATATGTGTTGATCTTCATTACTTCGATGGGCGCCAATTGTGGTTTAATCGTAATCACTGCTTTGGTTTTTTTATTTCCCACATTACTGGGTTGGTTTTCTGCCATAATTTTGACTGCAGCTGCTCGAGTCTGACCTACAAAGAAAATTATAATATTATTGATGCAATCGCTTCCTATTTGAACATCAAAAATTCGATTCATGACGGTTTACGTGCCGATTGGGCTAACAACTCCAGACGATGGTAAAAAAAGAAGAAACTTGCAATACGCACTTGTATTAATACTGAAACAGACCATTTCCAAATTGTCATTGCTGCCAAAATCTTGCGAAATATAATAGACTCCCCTGACCTACATAACATATTGTGCACATTAACGACTGTCTTGTTGGTCTAGTAGTTGCAAGCGCGACTGTTGAGTAGCAGCCCGGAGTTTGGATTTGTGTCCGGTTAACGGCAATAGGCTCGCCCCCTATGACATGGGACTTAAAGATAACCGGCGTAATGAGGGTGTACTAAAACACCTCTGCCGAACCCTTCGGGAAACATAACGCATGATGTTGTTATGTGTGTGTCAAATAAATAAGTTTAAATTCATAAACACGAAAAGTTAAGGTAAGAGGTAACTAAAAATATATAAAAGAATCAGGTGGCGATTTATTGTATCTAAACGATGTTGAAAGTAGTGTGTAGTGTCGAGTACGAGAAGTTTCAAGTTTTCAAGACAAGCATATCATTTTGGGACCCACATGCATAATATCAGGAAGCACATTGGGTCACCCGCGCGACAGCGCAACGAGTATTCCCAAGGAGAGTTGATGTCAGGCAGGCGGCCGGTCATAAAACAATCAGCCAAAACCTCTAACAACATGGATTTATTAAATACATGTTGTGCCAACCCCACCTAGCATGGGATAGGGGCAGGAAGAAGAAGAAGGTGGCGATCATCTGAAGCACACTAATTGTCGATTACTATAATTTACGAAGCGTTATTGGTTAAAATTGAGACTCGAATCTTTACCAATAATGAAGCAAAGACCTCATAGCTTTGCATAGTAGGCATGTCCATATGGAAGTAGCTATCATAGGTAAAATTAACTTACTATAGTCGGACCGTTAATTCGATGCAGTAACTTGACAGTTTCAGGGATACCAGTTTATGACAAAAAAAAGGTAGTGAGGTGAAAAAAAGAATAAATGAAATCGAATGAACTTAATAATGTACTTATATGTATACTTTTTATTTAATTTAATAACGAGGGGATCAAAACACGATATATCACTATTCAAAATAGCCGTAACCACTAGTAACTACTGATATGACGTTTATGAAGCGTCAAATAACTGAACATAAGGTTAATTATTTATTTATTTAATACTTAATGCACAATTGTGGTACATAATGCGGACTTAATGTCATAAGGCATTCTCTATCAGTCAATTTGGGTCTAAGAGAACAGCATCGTGAAGAGGTACAATGAATTTATAGAGATTTGTTTAAATTGAACTATTTTTCGTATTTGTTCTTTTCGTAAAATCGTTCACTACCCAACACTATTAGTTTTAGTATGGTATCATTATTTTGCTTTGAACTGTCAAGTTACTGCATCGAAGTAATGGTCCAACTATAGTCTTTTTATTTGTCCAGTTTGGCAATAAATAATGCTACCATTGGTAAGGAAAACGATTCGTTTTTTTTATAGGAACCAGGCATAAAATGTCTTGGGTTATGTACTTACTAAATAAAAAAAGAGTCATTCAATTATGTAAGCTATTTATTAAATCAATTTACAAAGTACTTTAGGTTGGGACTTCATACTTGTCAACATGTACTTACCAGCTGTTTTGCGTAAATTAAGCTATATTTTCCATTTATGGCATCAAATCAAAATCTGATCTACTTATACAAGGTTAGTCGGAAAGGGGGTACTAAGCCGCGGGCCACTTAACGTATCACTGATGATTGTTTTAAAAAAAGTGTTAAAATTTCAGAATTCGATGGCAAAAAAAAAACGTTTTTTATTTTAGTTTTTCATAAATTCTTCATCCCTGCTTTAGTTACTAATTTAGAAAATTGAGTTTCTAATCTGTGACCCCAAATATCACCTAAAATGTAAACACAGCTGATCATAGCTGAGGATAGATAGAATTTAGCGTATGTTTTATGAAATCTTTGAAAGCTATTTCTCTTAAACTAATTGCTTTTGGGGAAAGTTGTAGAACAAAAGTTATCCACTATTATGGGTACTTTAACACTCTTTCGGCTTAGTACCCCCTTTCCGAGTAACCTTGTATATTATACAATTTCACCATGTTTAGACCTCATATGACCTCTCCAGGTACACTTTTGCACGAAGTCTTGTCCACAATGCTTACATTTGTACCTCTTATCTTCTTGATGGATCCGCATATGAGCATTTAGCGTCTTCTTCCTCCCGTAGGCCTTAAGGCAGACAGAACATTGATACTCTTTTAACCCTGTGTGTTTTACCATATGGTTCTTCAACCCAGTCGTCGAGTAAAATGTCATTTCACACTCGTTACACTTGTGTGACCGTTCCATCAAATGGTCTCTTTTAACATGAGTGCTAAGTGCTTTTCTGCTATTAAATACTTTGTCGCAAGCCTGACATATAGCTCTCAAAGACACAACTCCATGTACTTCAGTTAAGTGAGCTTCTCTCTTTCTGTAATCTTTAAAGGTTTCGTTACAATACCCACATTTATTAGTAACATCTACATGAGTGTGCGATGTCCTTTCATGCAATCTTTTCTTAACTAGCGTAGTATAGATTTTCGGACAGTAATCGCAGACGTACGCACCAGTTTTGTGGTTCACTGAATGTTGCGTAAATGAATTCCGGTTTACGAAACCGGCATCGCAAACCGTGCATATATAATTCCGGTAGTGTACGTGCATATGTTTGACAAGGCTTCTGAACTTGCTAAAGGAATTCGAGCAAATGCTGCACTTAAGTATGCCGCTACCGAATTTGAACGGGAAGATATGATTGCTGTAGTCCGCGTGGATGATTTTCTTGTGTGTGTTTTGAAGATGGTCAATTAACATTTCTAGAGTATTCATATCACTATTGCACAGTTTGCATTGTAACGCAGTGATGTCTAGCTTGACGACATACTCGGACATGTTCATATGTTTCATGAAATTCGCCTCTGAGATATCCTGATGGGTCCCTGTGGTATGTTTCTTAAGATTTGCAGGGTCTGCATATTGTTCTTCGCAATAGCAACATGTGTAACCGATTCCTCCATACCGTCTTATAGGCGTTGCGTTAGAATTTAGGAGTATTTCTTTAATGTTACTCCGATGTTTTACGAGTTCTGTTCTTGGCGCTATTTTGTGTTCTATTTCTGTGTCTACTTCACCGTCACTCTCTGTTGATTCTACGTCGTTCATTTCTTTTTTCACAACACTTTTTTGTCGACCACCTATAAAGAAAAGGATAAATCATTCATTTGACGAATTAAATTTAGATTTCTCAATTAATAGTTTAGAAAATTTAAAAAAAATCTGTTAACTTAAAATGCTTAAAAAAATTTAAAGAAAATCGTTGGTCACGCTGATTGGTCATAATTGTTCAAATATCGATGTTTAATACAATTGTACCATGCTTATGAACGTTATTATCAATTAATATGCGGTCTTCCTAAGACGCGCCCCATCTCTACCGGCTATGCATATCACCAAGGCGCTGGCTGCGAGACACGAGAGATCTGACGTTGGCTTTTCCCGTGGTAATGTTTGCTAGAGTTTTAAGTAATGTGTCATTTATGCCATAATACAAGGTGTAAAAAGACCCGTCACGAAGCCGTCAACCATGCATTCAGTACATCAAACTAAGTAACCCTACGCAAAAATTGTCGCTGGGAAACGAAGTTTTTTTGGGTGAAAAATATCGTTTTACGGTAAAGCTCAATGAAACGCACACAAAACATTGTGCTGATGGATGCAATGAATAGTAAACGGGTAATGGAGGTATCTGAAGTACATTTGCAACCTTCAAAATTAGTATTTAAATAAAAAGTTGTGAAAAAGATGGAACTTTGACCTCCAATATCTCCGTAACTAGAAGGTTCCCAGGCATAATCCAGAACAAAAAAAAATATCGCAAAGACGTGGAGAATAAGTGCCTTTTGGCTTCGTTAAGGGTCTATTTACACCGTTTATATCAATTGTATAATGTATATCGTTACACAATGTAACAAATAAAACAACATTTATAATTACCAATATATTTTAACAACTACAAATGAAAACTAAATACATTTAATTCTTTTTCTATGTAATTACAACAAAAACTTATTGGTCTCCTACAATACCGAATGCATATTTATTAATACTATTTAGATCTGTGTTATGGATCTCCTATAACAAACACTTACAATTGTAATTGAACAATATTGATTGCACCGTGTGTTTTAAAAGTTCTCACCAAGTACCCCGGTATTTCGTTTGGCCTAAGCGCTCTTTACTCTATACCATTAGTGCGAAAAGAGGTACGAACATTTTTCTATGGAAGCTGGCGTGACCACTCTGTTTTTTCAATGTAGCGGCGCTCATTGTAACTGGTATATATGGGTAGAGGATCTAATTATTATATGCGTAATAAGTTCATTTTTAATGTTTGTCATTGTTCTGATATGGCGGTCTTTGCCTCCAAATATCTCGGCAACGTGACATTTTTCGTTCGTTTAAGTGTCCTCTACCCATATACAACCTTATTTTTTATATACCATAAATCCGGAAAAGAGTCATTGTACAATTAGTACAATGACCTATTTTCGTGTTTATGGTATATAAAAAATAAGGTTGTACAGAAGCGAAATGAGTGCCGCCATTTTGAAAAAAAATGGCTGCTGGATGGCCAAGCCACAAAGATTCTATCCCCTTTATACTGTATTAGAGGCGAGCTACATTAAGTTCTTCGCACTACAGGCTTTAGAGTTTTAAGTGCACATCCAACTTAAGAATTATTTGAATAAACCTCCGCGTGTTTAGCTTTCATATGCCACGTGTAGCTAGACTTTTGCACAAATGCCTCTCCACAAACTTCACATTTAAAACGTCTATCATTAGTATGAATTCTCATATGCTGATTCAGTGTAGACTTTTTCGAATAAAATTTCAAGCAGACTTCACACTGCAGTTCTTTAATTCCTGTATGTACCAACATATGTTTTTTTAGATCGTGCGCTCTGAAGAAACCCTTGTCACATTGCAAACATTTTACATTCCTCTCCATCATATGGAAGCGTCTTATATGGACTTTTAAAAGCATCTGACTGGCGTAGGTTTTATCGCACGCGGTGCATTTAAACATTCTAGTTCTTTTGACTCCATGGACTTTGGCCAAATGCAACTCCTTCAAATAAAATTCTCGGAAGCCTGCATTGCAGTACTGACACTTATTCAGCGAGTTAGGATGTCTATGTGAGCGACTCTCGTGATTCCTTCTTTTGTATTCATTATCGAATACCATAGGGCAGTAACGACACACGAATGTTCCATTCTGATGAGTGCGAACATGACTTTTTAAACCAAACACGTTGACGAATCCCGTGTCACAAACTTGGCAAACGTAGTTCCTGTAGTGTTTGTGCATATGCTCATGTAACCCTCTGAACGTTGAGAATACAACATCATTGCGACAAATACAGCAAGTATGTTGTTCCGTATCAAACTTGAAAGGAAAAATATGATTTTCTAAATCAGTATGGATATCTTTGCCATGTTTTTCTTTCAAGTGTGTCAATAAATCTTCTAATGAATCTATAATATCATTGCAAATCTCACATTTTAAGTTCGTAATGTCCAGTTTAACTAAGAATTTTGCTGGTCCAACAATTTGAATGTGTCCCATATGATTTTCTTCGTTAGCGTGTGTTGCTAAAGTGTGTTTTTTCAAATCTTTAGGTTCTGGGAATTCTTGCATGCAATAGCAACACACATATCCTTTATCTCTATGACGAAGTATTGTAGTGGCGTTAGAATATTGTAGGATTAGTTTTACATTGTGAATGTGCTTGTCTAGTTTACTTCTGCGTTTCTGTTTGGCCTTTGTTTTAATCTTAACATATGGTTCAACTTTCTTCTCTGGCTTTACAATTGAAACCATCGGCTCTATTTTGATTGTTGTCGTAGCCTCCATTTCTTGCTCATCTATAAAGAAAATGATTAGGTTATTGTTAATTTGCACTTACAATACACACTTTTTTCTATGCGAGGAAGCTAAGACAATGTTTAACCTTAATAACATAATAAATTAAATATCTTGACTTAGCACACGAGATTGTCGACATGTGGGATGTTGATTCAGTAGTTATTGTGCCGATAGTCGTTACGATCAATGGTCTAATAGCCAAAGGCCTCGATCAACATCTGAAGAGGCTCTCGTTACGCGGCTGGATCAAGTGGTTGGTACAAAGAGCGTTACTCCTGGATTACGTCGCGTATTGTTAGGAGGTTCCTCTCTCTGTGGACCTGACCATCGGTGGTTTGGACCGTGTTCTCAATGCCGATGAGGGCTATTATACAATTGTCAGGTGCATTTTACGGTTATTAAAGGGTATCTTTTCGCGCCGTGTCTTGTCGACCCCAATCGGCGTCGTTGGTGTGTATACAAAACAAAATAGCTGACCCCACTCGGGGTACTTGGGGTATAAAATGCAAACGTTATGTATATAAATAAATGAGAAAACCTTATTATTTGAGAATAACACCTTAATTCAAAGTCAAAGCATTTATTTCAATCGAAGATTACGGCCGGCATATACATATAACATAGTCACATATAACATAGTCACATATATATATAACATAGTCTGACTAGGCCATGGTCCCTTCCAGGGAGGATGGCGCGCCGTGTTCGGCGCGCGCCTCTCGGAAGGATGTGGGGCAGGGGAGCAACTGCCCCACCACAGGAGAGGTCCACCAGAAGAGCTGGTGGGCCGAGACCTGCCGGGGTTGCGGTGCATGCAATAGCGAATCCCGCGACCCCGGCCTTAGGTCAGAAGGAGGGACACCGTGGTGGTTTTAGCCGGTAAGAGTCCGGCACACCCCCCAGTCTTTCCCAGACGGGGGATAGTCCATGAGGATTTCCCCACGATAAAAAAAAGGCCATGGTCCCTTGAATCATTGTAGCAAAAATTTTATGTCGGTCTTTAGGTCTCAAATATGTGTTTATATAATTGTGTAGGTAACTGTTTTGTTGATTGTTTTGTAATGAGTAATATGTACCTATATAAAATAAATGCCGTGGAAATGCGTTCCTTGCGAAGTATGCGCGGTGTAACTTTGAATCATAGATTGAGGAAAGATGTGGTTAGGCAAAGTTGCGGTTTAAAAGATGATGTAGTGACAAAAATTTAAAGGAGTATGCTTAGGTGGTTTGGTCATATTGTGAGGATGAAAGAACAGCGATTAACAAAAGGAATTTATAAGGTGGATGTCAGTGAAAACGCCGGTAGAGGACGCCCTAGGAGGACATACATCCTGCCGGGGTTGCGGTGCTTGCTTTTGCGAATCCCGCGACCCCGGCCATACGGTCAGGAGAAGGAACACCGTTGGTTTTTAGCCGGTAAGAGTCCGGCAGACCCCCTCGCCTTTCCCGGGCGAGGGACATCCATGAGGATTTTCCAACGAGAAAAAAAAAAAAAGGAGGACATACATCGATGTTATTGGTGATGTTCTTCACAAAGGATAGGCGCGTAGTACTCTCAACCGGCGTGCGTGTATGAAAATATGTATGAATGTGGACGAAGCGAAAGGAGTATGTAAGGATCGTAGTATGTGGCTTTCCATAGTTTCTGCCTATCTCCATGGGAAAAAGGCGTGAGTTTATGGATGTACCTATATTTGTATTCAAAGAGCCTCTACGAGTGATGATACAAGTACGTCAAGCGCACCCTGGGCAGTCAGCCCCGCTAACTAGCTAATGTTTTCACCACGGCATGAGCTATTTTGAAATAGCTCGTATCGATACGAGAGTAGTTAGTATTGAAATCAAACAAATTAGTGTTTTTTAAAAATACGTTTAATATTATTACATAATAATAGAATTACATCTAATACTTCATCATCAATGTAACCTATTTCTTCGTGTTGGACCATTATAGCCATTTCAGACTTCAATTCATGAGTTCTAATATGTGTAATTCTAGTAAAACTTAAAACATCAAACCACAGTGACTTTTCTGATGATTAGCCATGAGATTCTCTCGTAGAAACACATCGCTGAGGCATCGCTTCGTTCGTAGAAGAGTCTGCGCCGCAGCGACGTGTTTTTACTAGAAATTCACATTGCAGATCGGATGTGACCACAAGAATAAATAATAATTGTATCGAAGCGAAATTCGTGCTCCAGACGCGGTCATAACATACCATTACGACTTGTATTCCTCAAAGGGTTCAGTGGAGGTGTTTTTAGTACACCCTTGTTTTGCCAATTATGTTGTTGTTCTCCTCAACATCAAATCTCTCTATCGCTCTAAGGTTTGCTGTTAGAAAACTCATTTGTGAGTTAAGCTCGCCTTTGTACATGAATTTACGAGCAAAACTGTATTATATAGTATTATTTTGTGTACAATAAAGAATAGGAATAAAATATGTTTAAGTCCCGTGTAATGGGGGCGAGCCTATTGTGGTCAAAATTACGATAATAGCTAACCGTCTGGCGTGGGATTAAACAACAAATCAGTCAAGGCGCAGCCACGTCACCTCACACACGCGTGTTCGTTCACGTTCTGTGCGAAAATATTAAATAATAGCAACCATTTATCAGCCCTGGCGTATCCATGGAAGACAGCCGGGCGTTGCGGGCTGAGGGGGAAGTAGTTATTTATGAAGCGGTATTCAGGGGACGCACGGCGCCTGATACGTCCCTTCTAAAATATCTAAGATTAGACGCCCCAGACTCGCCCTCCTTGAACCCGATGACCCCATCACCCTCCTTCAAGAGAGTAGTAGGGAAACCAGCACTAGTAGAAAATACAGACACAAATACCGACCGCGACTCCGGCCCCGCCGCCGAGGCCCACCGCGTCCCCCTTGTAACATCACAGCCCAACCCTTGCTCGACGAGCCAGCCCGCGAAGCTGAGCCTGTAGCGTTAAAACAGCCCCTAAATAATTCAACCCAGCCCGACCCTAGCTGCCGGCCCGCCCCTAAATGACGCACTAAGCCGAGGCCCGAACCTCATAGGGGGTGCCCTTAGTGTTCGGTCATTTAACTTACATTCTAGTCTCTAAGCCCTGGCTGTGGGCCTTTAAGTAATTTTTGACCACCACAGGATTGTCCAGTTAAGCAGTATCAACCTCAAGCGAGTTGTTGCACTGCGAGTGATCCTACAAAAAAAAAAAAACCGAGCACGCACAAAAGAGTTTTATTTTAATACAGTATTATTAATTCTTATGGTCATCATTAGATACTGTTAAACGCTACACTATATAAGGTCTAACCAAAATACCTGGACAAACTTTTACAGTGTTCAGTACGCTTAACTAAACATATCTATGCAAAAAGAAACGAGATCCAAGTGTTTTTTTTCTAACCAAAAAATATTTTTCATCATAATTTTAATTTATTTATATTTTTTTTTAACATTTTTCACTTCGCCTATTAGGTAAAACACGGCGCGTAAGTAGCGCGCGCCCCGGTGACAGTTGATGCATAAAAAATGGATGAGTTTATTCTTAGACAGTACAGGCAATTATAAAACGTAATAATTTTTTGGTCTGAAAAAAATCACTTAGATCTCGTTTTTTTTTGCATAGATGTGTTTATTTAAACGTACTGAACACTGTGTAAAAGTTTGTCCAGGTATTTTGGTTGGACCTTATATACTTATGAACACTTCCCTCTGCGAGCACGCTACGAATTTATCGTACTTTTTTGACGGCTATAGACGTCGTTGGCGGCCCGAGCACATTTTCCTTTGACATCTATAGCCGTCATGGCGTTCAAAACGGTTAAAAATTATAGTGTTCATACATATGCATATGTAATTTCGTAAACCTATCAAATATAACAGAACATAGACAGCATGTCAGTTGTTCCGTATCAAATTTGAAAGGTAGAATACGATTCCGTATACCAATATGTACATCTTTATTGTGTTTTTCTTTCAAATGCATAGTTAGATTCTCTAGAGAATGTATGTCGGAACTGCAAATCATGCAACTGAGGTTAGTTATATCGAGTTTGATCCAGTAATCGTCTATGTTGGCTCTTGTGGCCGAGTGGTCCGTCAAAGTATGTATTTTCAAATCGATTGGGCTCGGGAATTCTTTCGGACAATAGCTACACATGTAGCCTTCATTCCCACCGCGAAGTATCGGAGTAGCGTTAGTACAACTTACGATTATTTTCAAATTCTGTCTGTGTCTTTGTAATTCTTCTTGAAATGTCAGGTCAGATTTAAATTCTGTCTCTTTCTTGACGTTTATCACTTCGGACATAACTGCTAAATGCGCCGGCGCAGGTTCTACATTTTCAATTTCACGTTTGACGGTGTCTTTTTCTTCGTAACCTATAAAGAAATTTTTATAGGTTATTGTCAAGACTTTCCTTTTTATGTTAGTTACATTGTGCATAATTTATTGGCAACTATGTGTAAGCGTTTCTTCGACTTTTAGCTTTTATTGCATATAATCTGGTCGTACACTTGCGTTCACACATGTTGCTCCATCTTGCTGCAACGTCAGGTATGTAGATTATTGTGAAAAATTAAATAAAAAATGTTAACGACAACCTAGAAGCTAAGGCCTCGTTTATGGAGAGGCGCACCTTAACGTGGAGCGTGATGAAAGATAAAAAGCGGACGAGTCAAACATATACGGATCCCTGATCCACCGTGCTCACCCGCCGCAGCCGCGGAGCCGGTCGTCTTTTCTGATTCAGCAGTCACACCGTTAATTCAGCCCTCATCAAGCTGTCTCCCTCCCGGTCCTCTCGCAAGCAACGCCCTAAGCCAAGGTTCGAGTCCCCCCTAGGGGACGCCCTTAGTGGTGTTGTTGCTATCTAGTCATGATGTTAGTAGTAGACGTAGTAAGAGTAGTTAGCTTAGGTTAAGTATTTTACTCTCGTCGGGATTGGTTGGAGACCCTTCAGGTCTCACCAATAACTGCCCGGTTACGTAGAAACGGTCCGTAAGACCATCTACAAGCAGTCGAATAGGAAAAAAATAAACGTATACGGATGTGTTAGAGCTGTGGCGATATCCATCACGCCAGATGCGAACTATGCAGCACGACGATTGTCTAGTAGACTACAGCGACAATACTGACAACTCTCAAAGATGACGTCATAGAATCCTGCATCGCGCTAACAAGATGTAAAACGCATTAGTATTATACAACTTCCCAACATCAACCGTTGTGCAGTAGCCCGCCAGGCATAAGACCCGCCTGGTAGGAGGATCCTCCCTTTTCGTTGGAGTAACACTAACACCCATATTCTAAGACGTTCCTCCGGAACTTACTCGACTCGACTCCACCTCGACTCAGTCTTTCTCACTACCATCGGTAGTTATAGGTGACATAAACGTCCTCGGCTCCGAGATTTTTCCTCAGTCGAAGTAAGGAATCATCTGTCAAACTCAAGGTACCTCGGAACCTACCTTAAGGAAAGAAGTTTCAAAGTTCGTATTTAACATAAATTAATTTTGAAGACTATCGAATATGCTTACGATAATCCTTACAACTATTTATCGCGGCGTTATTTGCGCGATGCAGATAATTCAAATTATGACGTAATGACTCCGTCGAGGAACCTCAAAGTTCACTCGAAATTGCGACTAAGAATACAATTTTGAAGGTGTTTTCGAGGCCGTCCTGAGTCGAGTAAGTGTTCGAGGAACGTCTTAGAATATGGGTGTATACCTCGTTCCTCTAACAAGCGTTTACGGAGACGCGTATTTCTGCGTTTACCTATTGTTTGAGTCAGACTCCTGACATAGGAGAACACCTCCGCTTATAGGTTATAGTTCTCGAGTTCGAACTCAAGGCACGCACCTCGACTTTTCGGATTCATGTGCGTATTGTATAATTACCACTTGCTTAAAAACGGTGAAGGAAAACATCGTGAGGAAACCGTGTGCCGAGAGATATTTATCGACGGCATGTGAAGCCAATTCAGAGGCCCATGGGCGACATAAACTCTGACACCAGGTTAGTCACTAACCACACAATAAGAAGAAGACCTCTGCTAACCCTTTCGGGGATTAAAGGCATGAGTATGTGTGCATGTATGTATGTAGTCACGAAAAAAAAACCATAAACTTAACTTTATCGTTTATTATTGAAATCAAAAACAAATTATAAGAGACTTAAAATATTAATTAAACAAGAATTTAAACGATTTTTCCATGTTTAGCCTTCATGTGCCCTTTCCAGCTACACTTCTGAACAAACGACAACCCGCAATGTTCACACTTGAATCTCCTATCATTATTATGAATCCTCATATGAGCATTCAAAGTCGATTTCCTATTAAAGGCCTTGAGACACACAACGCATTGAAATTCCTTTATTCCAGTATGTTTCACCATGTGCTTCTTAATATCGTGTGAACTGAAGAACCTCATGTCACACTCAGAACATTTGTGTCTTCGTTCCAACAAGTGGTCTCGTTTTACGTGAATTCGCAGTTTACTCTTCATTGAATAACTTTTATCGCAAGCATTGCACTTAAACTCTTTCCTCTGTACTCCGTGTACTTCGAACATATGTAATTCTTTATAATAGTGATCTCTGAATCCTTGATTGCAGTACCCGCATCGATTCAACACGTTGGTATGAGTATGATAACATCTCTCGTGAGACTTTTGTTTCACGTAAGTGTCGAAGATTTTGGAACAGTGCGAGCAAGGGAATGTTCCTTTCAAGTGTGTGCTAGCATGACGGGTCAAACAGCCCTGGTTGACGAATCCAGAATCGCAGACGCCACATATAAAGTTCCTGTAGTGTTTGTGCATGTGCTCCTGCAGCTTTTTAAACTTATCATAGTTATTGAAGCAAATGCAGCATGTAAGCTGGTCCGATTCAAATTTAAAAGGCAGGATATGATTTTTAATTTCACTGTGTATAGTTTTATTATGTGTTTCTTTCAGATGTAGCATTAAATTTTCTAGAGAATCTATTGTGGTTGAACACAACTTGCATTTGAGATTTGTGATGTCAAGTTTAGCAGAATAGTCTGACATGAGGCTTCGTTTCTGATAGCCGATCGTAGGGTTCGTTATATCTGTGTGATTGGCCAATGTATGTTCCTTTAAATCTAAAGGTTCTGGGAATTCTTTAAAACAGTAGCTACACATGTATCCTACGCCTCCGCGACGAAATATTGGAGTAGCGTTAGTACATTGCAGGATTACTCTAAGGTTATGTTGGTGTTTCTCTAATTCTTCTTTCAGGTTAAGTCTGGACTTATCTTCTGCCTTTGTTCTGGCACTCTTCTTCTCTGGCTCTTCGATTACTAATACCGCTGTCTTTCTATTCCTCTGACTTGTCATGGTCACTTTTTCTTGGCCACCTATAAAGAAAATTTTAAGGTTATTTTAAAATTTGGTTTTACTGTTATTTTGATGGCAAATGACCATTTCCCATGAATTATTTATTTACGTACAAGTTCATAAATACAGTACGTACACTCACATGTGCTCATGGAAATGTAAAAGATAGAACTATTCTATCTTTAAAACAAATGATTGGGTTTAACGGTGGAATGTTACACTCGCATAGTTTTTTATACCACATACATATATACACTTTAAAAGAGACCTTGATCTCGGAGTTTGTTTCGACTTTTCTTCTCAGAGCTAGTCAGATAGGAAATGCCGGCGCCTTTTAGTCTTAAAAACCATTACATTGACTTGTAAAAGTGCCTGTAACAGATTTATTTACAGAAGTAAAGATCATTTATCATATTAATGAAGAATCAAACTGTGTGGTGATTAAAGTTATAAAAGAAAAAAAGAAAAAAGAAAGAAAATTATTTATTCTGGACTCACACAAGCAGTTACAGAAACAAAAACAATATAAAAAAAGAAACAATAAGAATTATCGATCACAACCGTTAATTGTCGTGGTTTATTACGCGGGTAATATTCACTCATTGGTCTAGTAATGGCAAGCGCGACTACTGATTGTAGAGTCCTGGTTTAGATTCCCAGGTCGGGCAAAGTGTTATTGGGTTTATCCGTGTGGAATTCCTCAGTAGCAGCCCGGAGTTTGGATTTGTGCCCGGTTGATGGCAATAGGCTCGCCCCCTAGTACATGGTACTTAAAAACATAACGGCAAAATGAGGGTGTTACTATACACCTCTGCCCAACCCTTCGGGAAATATGGCGTGGTATTCACAATTATGTGTTCATGTAAGTGAACATGAAGATAGTTCTCGTCACGGTCTCATAAGTTTACGAGTTAAAAAGTCAGTCACTGAAGCTCATTTTGATGCATGTTGGTAAGAGGGTCTAATAAATATTACGGTTTATAGTTCAAATGTATCTTCCGAAGTTAACGACTCTTAATTGAAAGAATCCCCGATATCAATAGCAGCAATTGGAAGATTTAAAAAAAGGCGATTCTAGAGTAGGTAATAATTTTATTTCATACTTGACAAAATTATATTTAAACAAGTTGGACATCTTGTATCAATGGATATTTACTACAGCATATTTATATAGAAATATTGCAAATTAGTGATAAGGTATTAGAGAACCAATATTATATGAGCTTAACACCCATATTCTCAGACGTTCCTCCAAAACTTACTCGACTCGACTCCACCTCGACTCAGCCTTTTTCACTACCATCGGTTATTATAATTGACATAAACGTTCTCGACTCGAGATATTTCCTCAGTCGAGGTAAGGAATCATATGTCAAACTCAAGGCACCTTGGAACCTACCAAGGAAGGAAGTGTCAAGTTCGTATGTAACAAAAATTAATTTTAAGACTATCGAATATGCTTACGATAATTCTTACAACTATTAATCGCGGTGTTATTTGCGCGATGCAGATAAACAAAATTATGACGTAATGACTCCGCTCTACCTCGACTCATTTGAGGGCCCCTCAGTCGAGAAACCTCAAAGTTCACTTGAAATTGCGACTAAGAATACAATTTTGAAGATGTTTTCGAGGCCATCCTGAGTCGAGTAAGTTTTGGAGGATCGTCTTAGAATATGGGTGTATAAGCCGGAGCACAACTGGCGAGGCGTAGCGCATAGCATTTGTCACAGCCAAACCATTATCAACTTTGGCAGCATTTAAATTACCTTGAAAATCATTTTCGGGCTGTGTCGCTTCGATACTCTCGGGACTAGTAGTTGTGTAATTGATTTTCGATATTATTTAAACGCTAGCAAAGTCGATAATGGTTTGGCAGTGAAGAATACCCTGCGCTGCGCCTCGCCAGATCTGCGCCGGTCCTGGTACATGTGGCCATGTGGCTATCTGGACATTAATGTTCAAATTCCCAAACAAAGAAATCATCGAACAATTCAAATCTAACTTCAAACTTGTTCTCCATGTCTATTCTTCATATGACCTCTCCAACTACACTTTTGTACGAAGGCTTGTCCGCAGTGCTGGCACTTAAACCGTCTATCATCCAAATGTATCCTCATATGCTGCGTCAACGATTTCTTTCGTGAATAAGTCTTCAGGCAAACATCACATTTAAATTCTTTTACCCCCGAATGCTTGACTATGTGCATTTTTAGCGCACTAGAAGAAAAGAATCTCATGTCGCATTGCGGACACTTATGTTTTCTTTCCATTAAGTGGTCTCTTTTCGTATGTGTTGTCAGAGCTCTTTTGCTTTCAAAGGTTTTGTCGCACGCTCGACATTTGATTGTATGAAATTGGACCCCGTGTACTATCGCCAAATGTTTATCCTTCTTCTGATTGCTCGTGAATCTTTCGTTGCAATACCCACATTTGCTCAATAAATAAACAAGTATATGCACAGATTTCTCGTGCGATTTTTTCTTTCGCAACGTATCAAATATTTTTGGGCAAAAATTGCATTTGAATATGCCTAATTTATGTTTTTCTGAATGTCGAATCAGGCAGCCCCGGGTCACAAAACCCAGATCGCAGTCATCGCAAACAAAATTCCTATAATGAGTATGCATATGTTCTTGTAATGTTCGGAATTTTTCGAAGACATTTGAGCAGATGCAACAGCGGATATCCTCATTATCAAATTTGAATGGCAAAATCTGGTTCTTGATATCTCTAAAAATCGTTTTCTTGTGCACTGTTTGGAGATGGTCTAACAACTTTTCTAAAGATTCAATATTCAAACTGCAGAGTTTACATTGTAAGCTTGTAATGTCTAGTTTGACGCAGAACTCAGATTTTCTGTTTTTTAAAATGTATGGAGATACTGGGTTGCTTTGATCTGTATGGACTTCGAGGGAATGCTTCTTCAATTCTGCTGGATTATGGTACTGATCGTTGCAGTAACAACAAGCGTACCCAGCATCTTTCCAGCGAAGGATTGGCGTCGCATTAGTACACATTAGTATCTCTTGGATATTATTCTGATGCTTCAACAGTTCTTCTCTAATTTGCTTAGCTTTAGCGGTACTGTTCACGTTTTTAACACTTTCCTTGGCTGTTGGGTCATTATTTTTTGTTTCAGTTTGGTTCTTACGTTTGTTGTCACCTACAAAGAAAATAGAGGGTTATTCTTGGGTGTTATTGCTTTGTGTATTATGTGAAATATTTCTATATTTGTTCACCTCAAGTTATTCGTCTAGAATCCTAGATGTTTTAGTAGTAACGTTAGTAATATGATCAGTTCATATAATAATTGAATTTTCGAGATATTGTTCGTCTTCGGAAACCAATTTAATCTACGGATGCTGCTAGCGAAAGAAAAACCCTTCATCCGTTCGATTATGCTACGGTACGGAGGCTTAGCGTTTAACAGACGTAGATACGAGTCGTTATTTGGTCACATAACTGTCGGTAAGATATAGGACCCTGCCACCGGTGTATCTTATTGCTATATCATTTGGTTAAATGAGTTGTAATATAAACCATTGGTTGAATATTCTTTATTATATCTGCCTAGCCTTTTTCCCAACTATATTTGGAGTCAGCTTCCAGTCTAACCAAATACGGCTGAATACCAGTATTTTACACGGAGCAACTGCTATCAGATCTCCGCAACCCAGTTACCGGGCAATGCCGATACTCTAAGTTTAGACCAGTTGTCAGAGTTTCGGGCTTCTAATTACTCATAACGGCTGTCATAAATGTATTCGTATGACACCCGGGACCGACTGTTTAACGGGCTCTTCAAGGCCCAGAGGAGTCTCGATGTGTTACGAACGGTCACCCATCCTCGGACTGACCGCGACAAGCTCAGTTTAACCTCGTAAATCGTATGATCCGCGCGGTTGGTAATTAACCACGAACCTCTCTAATCTATTGCATATTCTTCAATCTATACATATAATAAATGTAAAATATTAACCTTTATGGAAAGATGACGAGGCAAACGACTCCCAGGCAAAGTCATGCCGACAAGAAATAGAATACGTTCATATGATATAAAAAATATATAAATATTTTCCTATAAAGGTAAAGAAAATTAAAGACCGAAGTATTAAGAGTAGATTTATTAGTCAATATAAATACAGCAAATTTTTTTACAGATATAATAATTCATCCATTAAATTAGCACATTTTCTACTAATTACAGTCGTACGCATTTTTTTCCCCTGACAATTTATCATAATATTCAACTACCTTCTTTAACGTGCGACCATAGTAAACGTAAAATCTGGTGAAAACTAATTTGATAGAAGGTAAACAGAATACAGGTGACTTGTAAAAAAAAAAGTAGGCTAAATAGGAACGCGTTTCAACAAAAAAAAAATACAAACGTAGAATACAATTTGAAATAAATTTCATATTTATCTATGTTTTAGTAGTAGTTTCAGATAAAAAAAAGTCTTAAAAAGATTGGCCAGATTTTACGTTTACTATACTCGTGAGCCAGAATTTGCAAACGCTCTATGTGATATCTAATTAATTCTATTAATCTACATCGTGATAGTATCAATTTTGAACCTAAAAATAACATGCATAAAGTGAGATGATATTGTCTGTAGTACATATTTAAAATGTAGATAAAAAATTCAAAACGAGCTTGAAGTTTCAGAAATATTAGGTCAAAATAATGATTAGTCCGATGTCGGACAGATCAAGAACACGATTACCCTCCGTCGCCGGGCCAGCCGGGTTGTAAGAGGCAAAATGGCAATACTCTTGCTACCTGTTACTTAGGACTTAATATTAGAGCCGAAACGAGGGTGTATGGACTACTGTGATAGGAGAACGCCTCTGCTTACCCCTTCAGGGATTACAGGCGTGAGTATATGTAATTATGACTATTTTCTATAAATTTTTATTCTTGAATTTTTGCCTTTGGCCCGTCTCACCTGATGGTAAGCGCAGACAGGGTCTGAGATGGAGCACACGATTCCAAGAAAATATTACCTTATACCCCTCAATTTTTGACTACATGTACAAACCCGAAGACATTAAAAAGACTTGGCCATTTCTAAATATAGATCAATCCCATGTCGATTCTTGACATGACCCTTCAAACTACATTTCTGTACAAATGTTTGTCCACAATGTTCACATTTGAACCGTCTATCATTGTTATGTATCTTCATATGCTCCGTCAATGTCTTCTTCCTCTTGTAAGTCTTCAAACAAATATCGCATTGAAATTCTTTTAATCCAGAGTGTTTATATCCATGATGCATCAGCTGACTGGCTGTGAAAAATTTCTTGTCACACTGCCCGCATTTGTGTAATCTCTCCATTAAGTGGTCTCTTCTCGTGTGTGTCGACAAAAGCCTTTTGCATTCAAATGTTTTGTCGCACGCACGACACTTGAACTGAGTTAATTGTACTCCATGTACTTTGGCCACGTGTTCTTCTCTCTTCTGGTGCGTCTTAAACTTTTCACTGCAATACCCACATTTACTGACCATGTGTCTGTGTATGTGAACAGCCTTTTCGTGACCTTTCATCTTGCGATAAGTTTCATACGATTTGGAGCAGAAACTGCATTTGAAATCACCTAGTTTGTGTTTTTCGGCATGACGCTTCAAACAACCTTGCGTGATGAAACCCAAATCGCAATCTTTGCAAATGAAATTTCTATAGTGTGTGTGCATATGTTCTTGTAAGCATTTAAATTTCTCGAAAACGTTTGGACAGATGCAACATTGTATACTCTCACTATTAAATGTAAAAGGTAAGATCTGATTATTAATATCGCTAAATATAGTTCTGTTGTGCTCAGTTTTCAAATGATCCAACAATTTCTCTACAGATTCCAAGTGAATATCGCAAAGTGTGCAGCGTAATTCGGTAATATCCAATTTGATACAATATTCGCCGATTCTATTTTTAACGCTAGGAGTTGCGGGATTGTACTGGTCTCCATGGATATCTCGATTATGTTTCTTTAGTTCTGCAGGGTCTGTGTACTGTGAATCACAGTAACAACACATATACCCTATATAACCTTTTCCAAGGAAAGGTGTGGCGTTGGAGCACATTAAAATTTCTTTAACATTTGTGTGATGTTTTTTCATTTCTGCCATCCTTGCTATCCGTGCTTTACCGCCCTCAGTGAGTACTCCTTTAATTCTTTTTCTTTTTGGTTCATTTTTACTATTTATTTTAGTTTCTTCAATAGGTTTATCGATGTCAGTTAGCTCTGTTTTTGCAAGTTTATTATTTGATTTGATATCTTCGATAGCTTTACCGGTGTCAGCGGGCTCTTCCTTAACTTTTTTCGGTTTTGGTATAGTCATTGTTTTAGTGTCTTGGATAGTTTTATCTTGGGCACCTATAAAGAAAACGATTTGTTAATTTTCTAGAAGCATCTTTGTACTCATTAGTTTTTAAATAATACTAGTTGTTACTCGTAACTCCGTTTGCGTAAATAGTGTTTCAGTCGGCATAAAATAATTAGATGAATCATTTTTTTTTATAAGTTTGCGAAGAGTACTTATAAAGAAACGTGAATAAAGTTATGAATAAGCGTTATTCAAAAGATGACTTAAAAGCATTTTAAATAAGTCTTGAACTTATCCGTTTACCATTATAAATAGGGAGTCGGGAAAGACTTCCTAATCGCTCTGGTTAGGTTGGTAAAAAAAGGCTTGAACCAACAGTTCGTCGTTTTCAGAAAATGTAAGCAAAAAATAACGATTCCAGTTTGGAGTGTAAATGTGGTACTGTTCCGCAAACGATGGGACACCTGAGAATATATATGCTTGCTATGCTTGCTCTGATACATGCACTTTACAGGAACTAATGGACGCTACTGATAATGCTAAACTCGTAGCTAAGTTCTGGGCCGACTCTATTTAGATTGCCATGGACACGTTATGAAGAACAAAAAAATATAGCGATAATGTTAATAAGCTTCGTGATATGACAAACCTAAACGTTTGGATCCAAACTAAAGGGCTTTATCATTGTTTTCTTAAAAGTCTGAAACTAATGGTTGTTCATCTAATGGCCGATTCCTATAATTTACGGAGCGTTATTTTGCTAAAAATTGAGACTCTTGTATCTTTACCAATAATGAACCAAAAACCTCATGGGTATGCACAGTAGACCTTCCTATATGGAAATAGCTATCACAGGAAAAATTAGCTTACGAGTCTATTTATATGCCTAGTTTAGTAGTAATAAATGCTACCATTGGTAAGCAAAACGATTCGTTTTTGTTTGTAGGAACCGAGCATTAAGTGTGTTTCACAACCGTCGCTTAGCTCAGCTCTTAACAGGGAGTTAAATATCAATCAATCAATCAATCAAATTTATTTCGGACAAGGTACATCCATATGTTGGTAAATTATAATATAAGTCCTTACAAAATATGACAAAAAATATAAAAAATCTGCTAAACCGTGATATTTATTTTCAAGATAAGAGTTATTCGATGAATGTAAAAAAGGTCATAACTGACAGGTGTTTTTTTTTCTATAGTTCAATTTATGACGAATGCGGCGTGTATTTTGCATAAGCACGAATTAGCATTTCGCCTCGATTAAAATAACGTTTCCAGTTTCAAATGAAATCTTTGTGCAAAATTCGTACGATTATTGTACCGAACGATTATTATCGTACGAGATTTTACACAAATTTCGTACGATATTCTATTCACACTCGTTTTGCACTTTATTAGTGTTATCGTCAAGATATCGACTACCAATAAATTTAATGAATATTGAGGTATTTTAGGGCAAAATATTTTTAGCACTCTCAAGTTACAACGTCAATGACAAATTAAAACCAACGTGTTATCTACTTATTTATTTCTTAACTCAACTACATCATAGTGTTATTTTACAAAAAACAATACAACGTTCTATATTTTGAGTTGAAAGATTCTTAAATCTATTTACCTACTTATAACTGTTATTTAATCATGGCAATGTTTTATATGAGATCTCCAACTACTTCTCTGAATAAAAGCTTGTCCACAATGTTCGCATTTGAACCTTCTGTCATTATTGTGTATCTTCATATGTTCTTTTAGCGTCCGCTGACTGGAATAAGTCTTCAGACAGACGTTGCATTTAACTCTACTTCTTACTTTTGAATGTTTTACCTCATGCCTCTTCAGCTCAGAAGAAGTGAAATATGCCATTTCGCACTGACTACATTTGTGTTTCCGCTCCATTAAATGGTCTCTCTTCGTGTGTGCTGTCAAAGCTCTTTTGTACATGAACGTTTTGTCACAAGCAGTACACTTATACGGACTTGATTTTACTCCATGAACTTCACCGATATGCAAATCTCTCTTCTTATGGGAATCGAACCTTTCATTACAATATCCACATTTGTTAATCTTATTCTTATAAATGTGGACTATCTTTTCGTGAGATTTCTTTTTCCGGTACGTGTCGTAAGTTTTGGTACAGAATCTGCATTTGAATTCACCTAATTTGTGGCTCTCGGCATGTCGTTTAAGATGGCCTTGGGTGACGAAACCCAAATCGCACACTTCGCAAATGAAATTCCGATAATGTGAGTGCATATGTTCTAGTAAACTTTTAAACTTGTCAAAGGCACTCGGACAGATGCAGCATTTTATAGTATCCTTGTCTAATTTGAACGGTAGGATCTGATTCTTGATATCTGTAAATATCGTCTTCTTGTGTTCATCTTTTAGATGCACGAACAATTTTTCGACTGATTCTACGTCAGCATCGCACAGTTTACATCTTAAATCGGTTATATCCATCTTGACGTAATAGTCATCTAATCTATTTTGAAGATACCAAGGTGTGGGATTGTATAGGCCTTCATGGGTGTCTAGATTGTGTTTCTTTAGTTCTGCAGGGTCTGGGTACTGTAAATCACAGTAACAACACATATACCCAATATGCCCTTGACGCAGTATTGGTGTTGCGTTAGAACACATCAGAACTTCTTTAACATTTGCCTGGCGTTGTTTCAATTCTTCAATCTTTTTATTCTTCGATTTAGACATTATTATTATCTTTTTTGTTCCAGTTTCCTTAATAGGTTTGTCTTGAGCACCTATAAAGAAAACTATATGTTATTTTGTGATTTAGCAATCTTGTAATTTACATAAACAAATCAGATTAAACTTAAACTAAATCAAAAAATAACGAACCACACACATAAGATAAAATCAAATTAAAAATTAACAATAAACTTATCATCAGTCAAAACTACACTAAAAATATTCGTAGTAGGAACAAAATTTTGTGCAACAATTCACATTAATGACGCTTCAAATATCGTAAACTAAAGTACCCAGACATGCTGCGAACAGCGAACTGTTAAGTGTCTTAAACAACTGTCAAAAATATCGTTTTGATTTAAAGGGACTTGCGCAATGGCTAAGAGGCGCAACACTGTGCACGACGTGGACGGACGTTATACGACCGGTAGGCGCGACGTCCTCCCAGCCATCTTGTCTTGTATATTCAGATTATTTTATTACGAATATTTGGTTAATTACAGCAAAAGTGTCCTCCCTAACCTTTTCCTAACTATGTTGGGGTCTGCTTCTAGTCTAACCAGATGCGGCTGAATACCAGCATTTTACACGTAGCGACTGCCACCAGACCTCCGCAACTCAGTTACCTAGGTTACCAGTTAGGCCAATGCAGATATTCTAAGGTTAGACCGGTGGTCAGACTTTTTGGCTTCTGACTAATGATACTGACATATTATGGCGATAATATTGTTAAACTCAATGGTACGATAAATTTAAACATTTGGATCCTAACTCGAGAGTTCTATCAAATTTTATCTTAGGACTCTAAAATTATTGGAGTAGCTATAGCAGATTATTGCTCAACTCTTACTGATCAGAGATCGGTTTTTTTGTTCTACAGGTACAAATTACGACGATGACGACGTGTATTTTGCATAATCACAAAACAGTGTGCGTGTCTGTAATAAAATAGCATTTCTAGTTTCAACTGAAATCTTTGTTTCGAACTCGTACGATTATTGTACCGATAGATCATTATCGTACGAGATTTTGTACGATATTCTATTTACACTCGTTCCGACCCTTTAATAATATTTTGAATACCAATAAATTTAATAGATATTAAGGTTTTTTGCGCTAAATATTTTTAGTATACTCAATTTTGACAATAACAAATTAAAACCAACATATTATCTAATTATTTATTGATCAATACCTCAACTACATTAAAGTGCTATTTTACAAAATACGATAATACGTAATATTTTTTTTAGTTGCAACATTCTTAAATCTATTTACTTAAATCTTCTATTTCCTCATGGCAATGTTTCATATGAGATGATAAACTATTTCTTTGAACAAAAGCTTGTCCACAATGTTCACAATTGAACCTCCTATCATTATTGTGTATCCTCATATGATCCCTCAGCGTCTTCTTACTGGCATACGTCTTCGAACAGACGTTGCATTTTATTCTACTCCTCACTTCCAAGTGTTTTACTTCATGTTCCTTTAGCGCAGAAGAACTGAAATATGCCATTTCGCACTGACTACATTTGTGTTTCCGCTCCATTAAATGGTCTCTCTTCGTGTGTGCTGTCAAAGCTCTTTTGTACATGAACGTTTTGTCACAAGCAGTACATTTATATGGATTGGATTTTACTCCATGAACTTCAGCGATATGCAAATCTCTCTTCTTATGGGAGTCGAACCTTTCATCACAATATCCACACTTGTTAATCTTATTCTTATAAATGTGGACTATCTTTTCGTGAGATTTCTTTTTCCGGTACGTGTCGTAAGTTTTGGTACAGAATCTGCATTTGAATTCACCTAATTTGTGGCTCTCGGCATGCCTTTTGAGATGACCCTGAGTGACGAAACCCAAATCGCACACTTCGCAAATGAAATTTCGATAGTGTGAGTGCATATGTTCTAGTAAACTTTTAAACTTGTCAAAGGCACTCTGACAGATGCAACATTTTATAGTATCTTTGTCTAATTTGAACGGTAGGATCTGATTCTTGATATCTGTAAATATCGTCTTCTTGTGTTCATCTTTTAGATGCACGAACAATTTTTCGACTGATTCTACGTCAGCATCGCACAGTTTACATCTTAAATCGGTTATATCCATCTTGACGTAATAGTCATCTAATCTATTTTGAAGATACCAAGGTGTGGGATTGTATAGACCTTCATGGGTGTCTAGATTGTGTTTCTTTAGTTCTGCAGGGTCTGGGTACTGTAAATCACAGTAACAACACATGTACCCTATATGTCCTTGACGAAGTATAGGTGTTGCGTTAGAACACATCAGAACTTCTTTAACATTTGCCTGGCGCTGTTTCAATTCTTCAATCTTTTTATTCTTCGATTTAGACATTATTATAATCTTTTTTGTTGGTTCTTTATTTTTTGTTCCAGTTTCTTTAATAGGTTTGTCTTGAGCACCTATAAAGAAAACTATATGTTATTTTTAATTTCAGCAACTTTACATAACAGATCAAACTTACAACTAAATCATTCAAAAAATTGCATACAAATTCGCTAAAACTAGATAAAAAAAACCTTTTCAGTAGACAAACCTATCAGAACGGTAATATTTGGAAAATTCACATCAATGACGCTTAAAACTACCTTCAACAGTGATAACCGGTAATGCAAAGAACTCATAATTATCAACAGTAACTGTCAGTACAATCATACTGATCAAAATTTTGATAACATAACCTTAACAACCATTTACTTCATCTATTAATGCATACATAAATGTTGAAAGGAGTATGCTTAGGTGGTTTGGTCATGTTGAGAGAATGAGTGAACGGCGATTAACAAAAGGAATTTAAAAGGCGGATATCAATGGAAACGCCGGTAGTGGACGTCCTAGAAAGACATACATTGATGTTATTGGTGATGTTCTTCATAAAGGACAGGTGCTTAGTACTCTCAACCGGCAAGTGTGAATGACAAGATGTATGAATGTGGATAAAGCGAAAGGAGTACGTAAGGGCCGTAGCATGTGGCGTTCTATAGTTTCTACCTACCCCCATGGGAAAAAGGGTATTAATGTATGTATAATATGTTTCATAAAAATATCAATAGACTCATCTCTCGTGTCGGCACGAGTTACGAGAGTAACTTATGCCGTGATGAAATGATAAAGTGTTTTTCGGAATTTTGTGCTATCACTATCACTTGGGCTTTAAGTGAAAGAGACAGCACAAGATTTAACGGAACTTAAAATTGAGTAGTGTTTGAGTATTTGGGCATAAGATAACAAAACAAAGCATATCGATGTACTATATTACTGAACATCACAAGTTTTGGAACGATGTCGGTCGCTCATTGTTTGAAAAGTATCAGACGCTGAGTCTGCTCACGCATGTATTGCCTAGCTTTTTCCCAACTATATTGGGGTCAGCTTCCAGTCTATTAACAGTATTTTACACGGAGCAACTGCCATCAGACCTCCGCAACCTAGTTACTGGAAAATCTGATTTCCTAAGGTTATACCAGTTGTCCGACTTCCCGTAACGACTGTCATAGGTATGCTCACGCATATTGATGAACATAAAAAACTTATTATTATTAAAATAGAATATAATATTATTATTTATTAAAATTATTATTACCAGAACTTCAAACTTTAGAACTTATTAATCTATCGATATTCAACATTAATCGAAAATTCAGCTATTAATCGAATTCCTGAAGGGAACGGCACAAGGGACAAGACGCTCGTCGTACCCAGGATTGGGTCAATACTAGGCTGAAGGTGATGGTGATCGTACGACTAGAGGTGACGTTCTATTTGACAAAATGTCGTACGACCAATGAGCTGCGATCGTACGAGCAATGCGATGCGATCGTACAAGTACTTTATCAAATATACCAATTTATGTAACGTTTTCGCGTTCAATCTCGTGTGATTGCTTTTTATGATGAAACTGTTCGTCTGTTCTGCGTGCGTAGACCATTTTAAGATGGACAAAGTACAAAATTGTATTTCAAAAGCTTAATCTATATTTCTATACTTAATATTATAAAGAGGAAAGATTTGTATTTTTGTGTGTAACAAATAATCTTAAAAACTAATGGACCGATTTCAAAAAATCTTTTACTGTTAGGAAGCTACATTATCACTGAGTAACATAGGCTATATTTATCACTGGAATAAAACTTCTTACACGGGCGGAGTCGTGAGGACACAGCTAGGCTTTTATAATTTTACTACTGGTTGGAGGTTTATAGACCTAAAAATTAAAGATTTCCAATGGCCGATTAACGTGTATTACCGAGCGTCATTAGTTAAAACTCTTTTATCTTTACCAATAATAAAACAATCTCCATCCATAGCTTTGTATAGTAGACCCTTCCATTCTTTAGTAGCTACCACAGATAAAATTAGCTATCAAATCTATTTATATGCCCAGTTTAGCAATAAAAAATGCTACCATTGGTAAGCAAAACGATTCGTTTTTGGCCATTAGAACAGGACATGAATCAAACAACAGTATTCATTAAACTATATAATTCCGAAATAAAATACTATCTACATTACAACCAACGCTTTAACAGAAATATAATTATCAATACACACTTCTACTACGGTAACACGATAAATAATTCATCAGACCAGTTCTCCGTGTCTATTCCTCATATGACCTTTCCAGCTACATTTCTGTACGAAGGCTTGACCACAATGTTCGCATTTAAATCTTCTATCATCATTGTGTATCCTCATGTGCTCTTTCAACGTCTTCTTTCTTCCATAAGACTTGAAGCATATAGCGCATTTAAACTCTCTTACGCCTGTATGTTTCACCATGTGCAATTTCAATTCATTCGACCCAAAGAATTTCATCTCGCACTGCGGACATTTGTGTCGTCTTTCCATCAAGTGATCTCGTTTGGTATGTATTGTTAAGGCGCTTTTGTTTTCAAATGATTTGTCACACGCATGGCATTTGATAGCCTTCATATGGACTCCATGTACTTTCACTAAGTGTTCGTCCTTTCTTTTATAATTCGTAAATTTTTGATTACAGTACCCGCATTTGTTGAGCAAATTCGCGTGGATATGAACTGATTTTTCGTGACTTTTCTTCTTTCTGTGTGTATCAAACACTTTTGGACATAAATCACATTTGAAAGTACCAGTCTTATGGGCTTCTGCGTGACAAGATAGAATGTGCCTATTTATAAATCCTGCATCACAAAACTCACAAATAAAATTCCTGCAATGTACATTCATGTGTTGTTGCAAGTTCTTGAATTTATTGAAGACGTTTTGACAAAACATGCATCTTAGTACATCATCGTCGAACTTAAAAGGCATTATATGGCTCTTGATATCAGTAAAAATCTTTTTGTCGTGTTTTTTGATAAGATGATCCAGAAGTTGTTCTAGAGAATCGATTTTAGCTTCGCATATTTTACAGGTAAGATTTGTGATGTCCAATTTGACGAGGTATTGGAACATATTTTTGCCAGCCATGAATCTGAGTTTTGTTTTATCATCGTGACCTTCTAGTGTGTGTGTTTTTAAGTCTACAGGATCGGGGAACTCGTCTGCGCAAAAGGAGCAGGCATATCCGATGCCCCCTCTGCACCTTATAGGGGTTGCGTTGGTACATTGCAAGATAAGTCGTATATTACTTCTTTGTTTTTGTAACTCATTGACCTTGTTATCTTCAGGTTGCTCGAATTTTCTCAGGAAAATTTTGGCTGTCACTTTTTTGTCACAATCCGTTTCGATCTTGGCGTTCACGTTACGCTGAACACCTACAAAGAAAAGTAAATAGTTATTGAATATTTCGGAGTCGATTTCTTCCAGATTGTTACGTTTGCTTGCACAATTTGCTATTCAATTTATAAGATGTTTATAAAATATTTATGAATAAGGTAGTACGTGTTTTAAATATATTTGAAGTTATACTTCTTTTGGTGCATTTGTTGATGGTAAAATTGGGACCTGCGCGCGCATACCGTCAGATCTCGTCACGTTTCGTGTTTTGCATACCTCTTTTATTTGCCATCATAGCAACGCCTCCAAAAAGGATTATACGTTTAATTCTTTATCCTAATTGTATAAAGCGTCTTTGGAAGTGAAACATTAAACAATAATTTGAGCGTCATTAATATGTAATTTTGTCTCTATTTTAGTTTTCAATATGGCAAAGACTATCGAATCGCGGAGGCCTTCTGATAGTCGGATCAGACCCGACTATCGCAGACAAGTATCGGACGTCTATTGCCGCGTAGACGACTGACACTTGTCACCGACGGGCATCACATCGGTCGAAGTTACATATTAAAGTACAGCGCTAAGCAGTTTACTGTGTTCCGTCGTGTGTATGTGACAGCCAGAGAGATACATAATAGAAGAATCCCTCTATATCTGTTTATTGGATTCGTGTGCTCCATTTTAGACCCTGTCTGCGCTTACCAGCAGATGAGACTATGGTGAAACACGACCAACTTAAAAATAAAATAAAGTATAATAATTTCTACCGCGCTTATATGAGTACACGCACCATTTTGTTTCCTTTAAATTGAAGATTAACAATTTAGTTTCTATGGCTCGCCAGTCTTTGTCGAAGTGTGGACAGGTAAAGCCTACTGTTTAAGACCATCTTCAAATAAAATAATGAAGCGTTACGGAGGGTAATAAGACAATAAAATATATGTGAAATGAAAATGATTTATTTACCAAACCAAATAAATTTTTAAAACTAAAGCATAATTTTTCATACAAACAAAAAGATCGCGTAAATTTCAGCACTGACTAATTTATATTGTAAAGATACTCATGGCCAAATACTCAATAGATACTCAATTTTAAGTTGCCGTAAAGTTTTTGCTGTCAGTGTCACTGTAAGACGAACAGTGACAGTGACAGCACGAAATTAACCGCAACTCGACATAAGTATTTGGTAATTATAGTAGAACGCCGATTATCCGAATTAATTGGGACCGGGGTTGATTCGGATAATCGGACATAGACTGGTAATAAAGAAAAACGAACTGTCACACATAGAATACATGCAAAACATGTAGTCTTACAGTCTTGCCTGTAGCTTTCAACCATAACAGTTGAAATATATCTGGACTCCAGCGAGTTCCAACTTGTTACAACAAAACTAAACAAAAATTACATATGTACTTGGTTTTAATTTTTTATATTACGCTTAGGACCGATTCGGTTAATCGGCGTTCTACTGTATTAAGTTACGGTCAATTCACATTGACGCAGAGTAGAAGCACATGAAAGTGACAGAACAACTGGAGCAGTACATCATCTAACTAGCCTTTTCCCAAGTATATTGAGGCGGGTACAGACTGCTGTAACGTAACATGCAATGTAACATGAAAGGTACGTAGTACGCACGCGTAGTATGCACGGTTCGTGCGCGCAAGGCGTTCACAATATGGGAATTCTGTTACATTGCATAATACATTGCGACAATGTGGACGGCAAATTCTTTCATTGCATGTTATATTTCGTAAGGCTGAACCTGCTTTAGAGTTGACTTTCCGTTTTACCAGGCTAATAAATTAGTGCACTAAATTTAACATAACGCATTGTATTAGCAATTATAAATTTTCTTACGATGCATCAGACGTAAAAAAATTCAAGTCTTGGATTCACTAACGGACAAATGGAGCATCACGCCGCGGGACTTGACGGGACATGCCCGGGGACAATGTTGTGGAACAATTTACTGGCACATATCTGCGCTCGCTCTAGATACGGCGGCTTGCAATATGTCCCGCGTCACGTAGTTAAGCCGCACAATACGGGGCAATGTGCAACGTTGCATCGTTACGTAGACTCAATGTTGCGCGTCATGTTGGGGAATATTTTGCTTCTAACGGTCTGGTCAGATAAGAGTGGCTGGGTGTGATATTCACGTCGCTTGTTGATCGCGTGCTCTTGGCGTGCGAATTACAATGACAATATTTGAAAGACGCACAGAGACTGCCACTCCACGCCAAGCTTGGCGTGGCAGTTTCTGTGTAACGGCTGAGAGCACGCGATCAACACGCGACGTGAATATCGCACCTAGCCACGCTCTGTTTGTCCAGACCGTTAGAGAAACCAAGACTTTATAATAGTCATTACCAGATTTATTAACACAAATCGAGCCAATTATTGCAGTAATCAGTAGCAATAACAAATGCTATGAGATATTTTCTAATAAAATCTATCCCATTTCTATAATAACATTCACATGTTGATATTAATCATGTTATAGGATTACCTACTTGATGAAACCGACACCAAATAGCTACAATATTGAAATAAGTATATGTTTGAAAATATTAGGTCCTTACCTATGAAATTGGCGTTTTTTTCTCACAAATAGAAAATCTCGTCACTTCTATGATTTAAAATATATATCAATTGCTTGATATTATATCGAATAATGAGCATCATAGACAATTACCAATAGTAAAAAAACCTTATTATAGTTTTCTAAACATAAAAAATACCTCAAAAATGACTCCTCTTTTTGTTAGTAAATGACCACTATTTTTGTTTTAACTTTGCCAAAACTTATTTTTGTCGCATAATCTAAGTGGCATACGTTATCTTAGTTTTTAAACATTAGTGCATAAAAGTTTTAAAACATTAGTGTTCATAGTTGTTAAATAAATTAAGAAAATGTTAGTATGAAAAATGCAACTTCTTTAAAATTCTCCATACAAAACGCTGATTTCATAGGTGGGGACCTAATATTATGCTATATTTGACTGTGAAAACAGTAATTCTAGCACGAACATTTGACTATAGTATCGTAAACGAATCGCTAATGTAAGCGAATTTTGAGTCGAAAATACAACTGTCCTATAACATTTTTGATTATTATAAGAGTCGTCACCACATTATTTTGTGTTCCATGGTAAAACAGCCTTAACAAAGTTTATGTAAATTAGATTTTGTTTAACAATTTATATAAATTATTTTTGATGTGAAACAGCTAATGCAGCGATACGGGTGTGAGAGCTGCTGTTGCGTGGCAACGCTCGAGAGATGGCAGACCTTCGTAACTCTCTTCGGTTAGACTCGGCCAGTTTTTTTTTACAAAATGACGCGTAAGTGTTTTTTATTAGTCAGGTCCATTCAAACTATCATCCCATGCTTAGATCGCATGTGCCCTTTCCAGCTGCATTTCTGGACGAAAGCCTGATCACATTTCTCACATTTAAACCTCCGATCATTCTCATGTATCCTCATATGCTCCCGCAAAGCCTTCTTCAGGCCGTACGACTTGCAACAAACTTTGCACGAGAACAACTTGATGCCAGTATGCTTGATCATGTGGTCGTTCAACGATTCTTTTGTAAAGAACTCCATGTCGCACTCAGTGCATTTGAATCTTCTTTCTAGTAAATGATCCCTTCTTACATGCATTTGTAGTTTTGACTCTGATGGGAAGACTTTTTCGCACGCTTTACACTCTTTTGGTGGATCTACTACAATGCCATGAACTTCTGCTATGTGAGCACACTTCTGTCGGTACCACATGAATTTCTCGTCGCAGTATCCACATTTGTTTAATGATAACAAGTGTATAGTTTTGACGTGATATTTCAGTTTTCTTGGAGTGTCAAATTTCTCGGGACAATGGCCGCATTTGAAGACACCTACTTTATGACTGTCGCTGTGGGTAGTGAGCATTCTCTCGTTAACAAAACCAGCGCCACATGTATCGCATACAAAGTTTTTATAATGAGAGTACATATGCTCTTGCAACACTTTGAATCTGTTGCAAGTTTTTGGGCAAAAGCTGCATTTGAGAGTCGAGTCTTCGAATTTGAAGGGGATGATGTAACTCTTAATATCTGTGAACATTGGTTTCCCATGTTCACTTCTCAGATGTTCGATGAGATTTTCAACTGAATCTATGTCAGTGTCGCATAAGGTACACTTCAGTGAGGTAATGTCTAATTTCACTAAGAAGTATAAAATGCGATGACCTTTCATGAAGTCTAATTTAGTATCGTCATCGTGTTCTTCTATGGTGTGTGTCTTCAATTCAGCTGGTACTGTGTATTGTTTCGTACAAAAGCAACACACGTATCCGATATTGTACTTACGAATCGGCGTTGCGTTGCTACATAGAAGAATTTCTCTGATATTATAACGTTGTTTAAACAATTCTTCTTGGCAAAGTTTTTGATTCTTTTTCTTTGTTTTAATTTCTTCTGCATCTATTTCGGATTCAACCGAGAGAGGTACGTTTGCTTTTATATTTTTCTGTACAACTGCCTTCTTTTTGGTTTGTGATGTCTCTGTTTTTGAAACAACTTGCTCGTCTTTGATTCCGGATAGTATTTTGTTGGCAAGGTCTGATGCTTCACTTCGACCTACAAAGAAAACATTCTGTTGTAATTTATAGGATTTGATGAGTGTTATAGACTGATAAGTTCGCAGGTCAAACAAGTCATTCTGCTTGGAAATTTTCTGTCTTAGAGATCTCTTTCTGGAGATTCTCAGATTTGAGCCCCGCTCTGGCCCACCTCCTACAGAATAGAATATATTATGGTACAGATTACTCGTGACCTAATTGGTTACAAAATTTTATATTTTTAATAAGGAATATGATGTACACACAATGTTTAGGATTCAAGATGAATGAAGATTTTGTTCATCATTTAATAATCAAATTTTAAGATCATTCAAGTTATACTGAGCGAATCAGATAAATGAATGGCGAGTGCATAAAGTATAAAAGACTTTAATAAGATAAGCGTAAGTATCATAGCCAGGCCTATACTTAGCAGTGGGTAAATTCAGGCGTTCGAGGGGCTTGTGGATGATTTGCAAGGTTAAGCTACGCTTGCCGCAGTCAGTCCGTGGATGGGTGACCATTCGTTATGCATCGAGACTCCTTCGTGGCTCGGAGAGCACATTAAACAGTCGGTCCCGGATGTTATACGGATATCGATAATGATGATATAATATCTTCCGTGAGGCCTCTTCTCTACGGTTATGTGTTTAGATCCGGGGAAACCACCGGGCCTACGTAAGAACAACGGTGGTGTACTAGTTTATATGTACCTTTATCCACACGACGGATCTGCGTTCGGACAAGATTTTTGTCGGACATTTTTATGGACCGCTCACGAGTCACGACCCGTGCAGTCATTTGGTATTCGTAAAAAAAAGGTTAAGGTATACTGCCTTCATTGAAAATGTAATTTTACTGAAGTAGACCAACACTCAATGTGTTGGTCTAAAAATCAAAGACGGGATTCATGTTAGACATAATAATATTTATTATAGTAAAACTTTAAGTGAACATAAGTATTACAGCTAAATTCTGAGCTAGGCTAACTAAGATTGCAATTCACATGAGTATAACATACTAACAATATAAATTAACAGTTCTATTACTATATACAGGCCATTCCAGACGTTGCCCTACATTGTTACACTCGCATAGGTTTTATACCACTATGTCTGGAATTTAAAAGAGGCCTTGACCTCCCGAGTTTGTTTCGGCTTTTCTTCTCAGAGCTAGTCAGATAGGAAATGCTGGCGCTATCTAGTCTTAACATTACATTGACTTGTAAAAGTGTCTGTAACAGATTTATTTACACAAATAAAAATAATTTATCATTGAATATTTTTTACATAACTTAATAAGTCTTTAAAAGTAATAAAAATGGATAACAATTTACGCATATCTGTCTCGAAATTAAATGCACACAACTTGTGATATACACGATAGACAAAACATGTTACGTCATCAGTAGACCTACCACGAACTTTTGACGTATAGTATCATAAACTATATATACAGGGTGTAAACGAAATCATGTAATTCCTTCAAACCTCGTGATGTACTGCTGACATAGATTAACCCTGCACGGGATACTTTTGGATTCAATAAAAAAAAATCACAAAAAGTAAGCGTGTTCTTAACGTGAGACTTTTTGCGCCCATAGCGAACTGCGCGGCTATCGCTCGCCGCGCGGTCATTTATCTCGGGGCGCTAAAGTGTCTCACGGTAAGAACACATGTTTACTTTTTGTAAATATTTTTTTATTGAATCCAAAAGTGTCCTGTGCAGGGTTAATCTATGTCAGCAGTACATCACGAAGTTTGAAGGAATTACATGATTTCATTTACACCCTGTATAAATCCTATAACATTTCGGTTATCTTTTTTGCGACATGCAGAATTTGTGTTATACATAGATATGAATAAAGTTTTCAATTTAATCAAATAGTATGTGCGAAACGAGTATTTCCAATTCAAAATTCACTTACACTAACGTAACTAAGGTGACATCATTCGTTCTAAGCCTACTGCTTAAGCTTAAGTTTAGTATCAGTACAATACTGAGCCAAAGTCAATTTTTTGTGTTATGCAATGCATCATAGATATTTATGCCCATTTATGTGTCTGTCGTTTGCTGTAGGTTGTATTTTTAATATCTGTTACAAATTTTGTATTTGTGTTAAGTGTCATTTACGCGGTGATAGTTTCTCGAAGCGAGTCTCATGCTATCTCTGTTCTCATCGTAGTGTAAGACAAAGACAGAACAAGACCCGCTTCAAGAAAATGTCCTCGTGTAAATCAGCCTTTACTTTACGAGAGCAAACATTTCTTTTTTTATTTGTGAGTTAATATTGGCCCTATAGGTATAGCTGCCATCAGAATTCTGTCCGGGTTCCTCGGAACTTATCCTAGTTTTGAGGGCGTCCGGGGAACGACCGTGACGGTTTTTATAAAGCGTCCGGATTCTACGTACCTACTGCCAGAGCCAGACGAAAGGATTGAATAAAAATTAGAATTTAAATTGTGTATTGCGTAAATTTTTATACAAGTACCTACAACTGTTTCTCGGCAGTTTTATAAATCGGAATTGGATAGCACTGCCTCGTTGGTCTAGTGGTGGCAAGCACGACTGGTGATCGTGAGATCCTGGGATCGATACCCAGGTCGGGCAGTGTTATACGGTTTTTCCGTGTGGTATTCCTCAGGACAAGCCCGGAGTTTGGATTTGTGCCCAGTTGATAGCAACAGGCTCGCCCCCTATTACATGGGACTTAAACATAACGGCGAAATGAGGGTGTTGCTATACACCTCTGTCCTACCCTTTGGGGCATACAGGCGTGATATTATGAATTGGATTGAGTTAAGAATTATTTTCGACAGTAACACTACTGTTGTACTTCTTATAATCGATGTCAGATGCACGTCAGTGTTCCATTTCTTCTTCATAATCTAATCCACCCATTCATCATGCCTCGTCCGCATATGGTTCTTCCAACTACACTTTTGCACGAACGCCTGTCCGCACTGCACGCATTTAAACCTTCTATCATCCGCGTGTATCCGCAAATGCTCTTTCAGTGTATGTTTCCGTCCATACGCCTTCTTGCAAATATCGCACATATATTTTTTTATTCCTGTATGCTTCAACATGTGCATATTAAGTTCTTTCCTTCCATAGAAATTCATATCGCAGTGATCGCATTGAAATTTTCTTTCTAGTAAGTGGTCTCGCCTGGTGTGTCGAGTCAACCTGTCTCGTCTATTAAATGTTTTGTCACACGCCATGCATTTTAGAACGCGTGGCTGTGCACCATGTGCCTCAACCATATGCTCGACTTTTTTCGCGTAAGTCGTGAATTTCTCGCCGCAGTGTGCGCATTTATTGCGTTTATCGTTTCCTATGTGGACAAATTTTTCATGGTGCATTTTCTTGCTTTGTGTGTCGAATATTTTTGGGCAGAAGCCGCACGAGAACTCGCCTTGTTTGTGTCTAGCTAAATGGCTGCGGAGCGTCCTATAGTTAACGAAAGGTGAATTGCAGATTGCACAATTGTAATTTCTATAGTGTGTATTCATGTGTTCTTGTAATAATTTGAACCGCTCGAAAATTAATGGACATAATACACAATTCAAACTATCCCCTTCGAATTTAAAAGGCAAGATATGATTGTTTATATCTGCATGCATTACTTTGTTATGAAGAGTCTTTAAATGATCCATCAGAGGTTCTATTCCATCAATATCTTGCCCGCAAACTTGGCATTTCAATGCAGTGATGTCTAATTTGACGACGTAAGAATTTAGAGAATGGCCTTCCATGAATTTGCTCTTGACTGTGTTGCCATGACTTTCTAATGTATGTATCTTTAAATCTTTGGGTATGGGAAAGTGTTCTATGCAAAAGCAACACGCGTACCCGAGTCCTGTATGACTCCTGATAGGGGTTGCATTTGAGTACAACAGAATATTCCTAACGTTATCCATGTGTTTGTGAATTTCCTTCTTTTCTGTTTTAAGAAGTTGAATCCTCATTCCTTTTGGTAATTCATTTGTACTCTTTTTGGAGACAGTAACGCTCCAATCGTTTGTTTCGTCTTTTGCTTTGACAGATCTCGGTTTTGTGAGCGATTTCAATATTTTACTTACATCTGGATCTAATTTAATTTCTGTCACGCAGCCGAGACCTACAAAGAAAAGTTCTGAATTAAAATTCTCGATAGATTAGCTGCGTTTAGTTTGTTTCTAGGTCTTTGTGTAAGTGTAAAAGTTTTGGGATGAAGAATGTGCATATAAAATTATTGATAGGTACGTAAGCTCAATGTGACGGGTGGTGGCTGACTGGCGGGGGTCCGGAGCTATAAGGTCGGGCGCACTGCAGGTCGGCTCTCTCTCGCGCCGCTGCAGTCACCCAGTTAAGTGCCACACCTGCTGAAGAAGACCTGGTCTCCTCGCATTGTACGAACCACGCCCTGTTGTTCTCTTTGTACTCTTTGTATATTCATAATTAAATATATATAGTGTACGGTTACAAGTGTTATTCTTTATCCTCCCGTAAGTAAACGCCTGCTAAATTTTATGTGCACATGCTAGTCAGGGGTTGACTCCTAAAGCCACCCTAAAGTGTTACATCAACAAGGGAAAGATCTTTGTCCAGCAGTGATCTCTGTCATCCGATAGAAGAGTTGATTGATTGATGTACTGGTATAATGTTGCTCGGAAAAGGGAAACCGATCCGAAAGAGTTATTTAGTACCCATAATGAAGAATAACGTGTTAATAGGTGTTTAAAGATTCATAACAATATACGTTTAAGTAGGGCTGCAATTTGTCCGGGTTTTCCCAGATTTGTCCTAATTTGGGAGGGCGTCCGGGAGCGTACGGAGAGGTTCTCAGTGTCAGAGTGAAACCCGGACTTCCGTCACGTTGGCAGTTTTGTACGTTTTCTGTTCCAGTAATTAGTTCCACGCAGCACACACGCATATGACATTGGGTACGAAATTTTTTATTTAGCCTATTTTAATACATACATAAAAATCTATTTTTCATATTTTTTATATTTTCATTAGCGTCCGAGGTTTTCACAATCATTGTCCGGTGTCAGCGGTTCAGGTGATGGCAGTCTTATGCTACGGCAACCTTAAACTCTTCTTGTGTTTGCTATATTATTATGGCATATGTGGAAACATGTGCTCTTATTTAATACTTGTTCTAAAAAATCACTGTGGTAGTTTAGATACTCTGTGGGCTAATGACGTCACATTTGGTGGATCATATTTCCATTCATATCAGAAATAGATTTGTAAGGGCCCAAACAGACGAACTGCGACTGCCAAATGTAGTTAAGACGCAGTCAGTGCAACTGGCGACTGGATATGCAATTCACGATGCGGTACCAATAAACGAAATATGATTGACCAAAAAGTTTCATTAGTAGCTCCATACCTCTATCATTCATAGTAGTGATAGCCATCATGTGACCGTCGGACCGCCAAGTCATAGGTCTCGAGTTAGAACCCAAGGCACGCACCTCTGACTTTTCGGATTCATGTGCGTATTGTATAATTATCACTTGCTTAAAAACGGTGAAGGAAAAGATCGTGAGGAAATCGGCATGCCTGAGAGATATTTCTCGACGGTATGTGAAGCCAAGTCAGAGGCCCATGGGCGGCATACTGACACCAAGTTAGTCACTAACTACACGAAAAAAAAGAAGCTCCATAGAAACTTCTGTTGCCGAATTGCTTCGACAATTTGTCTGGAATTTTGTCCAGAAGTAGAATGGATCTTGGATTACTTCATAGAGTAATTTGTTATAGTAAGAAATCTCGCGGATGGAGCCACAGGGCACCCTACATAATTATATGACGAAAAAACTGGTGGATGCCAAGCTTCGCAGCTTGGCTCATCGCCGCAAGGTTGCCTGCTTGTCGGTCTTCTATAGACTGTACTTCGGAGAGTGTGCTCAAGAACTCCACAACCTCATCCCACCGGCCCCCTTCTACCATCGGACATCTAGACGCACTGCAAGTTACATTCCATACTTAGTTGCCATCCCACCAATTCGCACTAAGCGCTTCCAAACATCTTTCATAATGCGCACTGCAAAAGAGTGGAACTCACTACCTGCGTATGTGTTCCCGAACGCATTCAACCTGAATCTCTTCAAAGTTAGAGTTAACAGGTTTCTTCTGGGTAAGCTCACTCCATTGTAGACCTTGTCTCTGTCTCCTCTGACCTAGACTAGAGTCAAGAGCAAACCCATTTCAAATGAAAAAAAAAATATATCAATAGTAATTTCCAAAATACTTGGAACTAATTAACCAATATTTGTCATGGGGGATTTAACAACTATGGTTTTAAAATAAAATGTCGATATTACTGTCATGATAAATATAATAATTTAAGCCTAGCATACATTAATCACCAATACATAGATATATCACGATACGTTTATTAAATGCTAAGTACATTTCAAGCGTAGAATTACTTTACATGGGACTTGAACTTAACGGCGAAATGAGGGTGTTACTATACACTCATGCCCAACCCTTCGGGGAATACAGGGGTGATGTTATGTAATTACTTTCACCAAACGATTTTTTTACTTCTTAGGGCCAGCGCTGATTTGGCGAGGCGCAGCGCAGAGTATTTTTCACTGCCAAACCATTATACAAGGTTAGTCGGAAAGGGAGGTACTAAGCCGAAAGGGTGTTAAAGTACCCATAAGGGATAACTTTTGTTCTACAACTTTCCCCAAAACTCGATAGTTTAAGATAAATAGCTTTTCAAAGATTTCGTAAAAAAATATGCCAAAATCTATCTTTCCATAGCTATGATCAGCTGTTTTTTCAATTTAGTTCATATTTGGGGTCACGGATTAGAAAATTAATTTTTGAATTCCTAACTAAAGCAGGTATGTTTTTTTTTTTTGAGAAAACAAAAATAAAAATCTTATTGCATGCAAATAAAAATTATCGAATTTTGAAATTTTAACACTTGCTTCAAAATAGTCATCAATGATACTTTAGGTGGCCCGCGGCTTAGTACCCCCTTTCCGACTAACCTTGTAGACTTTGCTAGCGTTTAAATAATATCGAAAATCACCTTTCGCTTCTAGTCCCTTCGATGCTCTCGGAGTCTCGGGGACTAGTAGTTGTGTTAATTGATTTTAGATTTTATTGCAACGCAAACAAAGACGATAATGCTTTGGCAGTGAAAAATGCTCTGCGCTGCGCTTCGCCAAATCTGCGTCGGCCCTTAAGGTTTTACTTGAATGCGCGCTGCATTCTCTGGATACAAACGTTGCCACGCGCAGTCTACGTATTATTAAACGCGCGGCCACAGTTGCACGTGCGCCGCCCGCGCGCGTCACACGCAGTGACTCGGACATATGCGGCTGCGGTGCTTGCATGCCGCACGCAGGCGAGTCTCGCACGCCTTTAGTACAATATTTCGACTGCCCTTTATACAAGGTTAGTCGAAAAAGGGGTACTAACCCAAAAGGGTGTTAAAGTACCCATAATAATGAATAACTTTTGTTCTACAACTTTTCCCAAGTCAATAGTTTAAGAGAAATAGTTGTTCAAAGACTTCATAAAAAAAACTCTAAAATCTATCTATACTCAGCTATGATCAGCTGCGTTCATATTTTAGGTTATATTTGGGGTCTTGGATAGGAAACTCCATTTCCTGAATTCGTAACTAAAATAGGAAAGAAGAATTATTGAAAAAACTAAAATAAATATGTGCATGGAAATAAAAATTATCGAATTTTGAAAGAACAACGGCCATAATTGACCTGACCAAATTTGCATAAGACCCGTAACGAGTTATACGTCAAAAAATAGTCAATTAAAGGAGCATTAATTTACAACTATTCAATTATTTATTAAAAGCCGGAATAAAATATTGATATTTTTAAAAAAACCTTACTTTTTTACGACATTTTTACTAATTTTGAACGCACCTTAATACGTTTCATCGTGTACTGGGTACACGTTTAGTTTTAGCACCAGCATTCAAGCGTTTACGATTTTTAAAATACCAGTTTTTTTATAAACATTATAGATTATGATGATTGTGTCGTTTTTATTCTTACAATGTTGTTATTTAATGGTTAATAACAAATAGATCAATTACTGGGCCAAATTATCAAATACATTTAATGCTTCCAATAGATGGAACGAAACGTATGACATATTGTCATCCCGGTAGCTATCAAAGCTTCTCCCGCGCAGTAAATTGAATAGGTATGGCCAAACACTAAGTCAGAAATAATTCTTTTCATCAAGAAAAACTGTCAATGTTTATTATTTTCGCACAGAAGTGAGACTGTGGGTGACACAGAACACGTAACTAACAATGATTAGCATGATTGTAGTTGTGGTTGTCTAGTTTCCGACTTGTCAAATTCCAACCTCCATAAGAACAAATAAATACTTTCATCCGCTTCTTAAAAAAAAAATTCTTTAAAGCATGGATATTATAAGTAGGTGAACCAATTAAACCATATCCCATCAAAGGTCGCGATACTTTATAGTCAGGTCATAGCATGTATGGACCGTGGCCGACGTTCTTTCAACACTTGCTTTAAAACAGTCATCAGTGATACTTGGAGTGGCGCGCGGATTAGTATCCCCCTTTCGACTAACCTTGTATTTACAATTGAAATATTATTTTCTTGGAAAAAAATAAGCATATTAATGGAAGGATTCAATTTACCTTCAGTTATGACCCGTACATTTAAGAAAAAATATTCTATATCAAGTGTTCTTAAAATACCAGTCCAGAAACACTGCGATTGCATAAGACCTCCAACATAGCCATCTAGGACTCTAGTTGGTGTTTATCAAGACTACTACAAGATTCTTGCCTATCAGTCATTCGAAAACCGACATTAAGGACCTGCGCCTAATGACGGCACGGCATGGCAAATGATTTTTAAGCTCAAATAATTTTATACCCTATGTTAATACTATTAGCACTCATATTTACTTAACATACCGCGGGATGTTTCGTCGTGCCGCGGCATGTCGATAAATGTGGGAATGACTAGTTAGTTGTCATTTCCAATAGACTATGGTTGAGTTTAGAAAAGAATGTAAGGTCGACGGATGAGTGGTCTGTGGTGTGACTGTCAGGAGGACAATTATGGTTTGTTTTAAGAAGAAAATAAATTCAAGTTTTTCCTGCGAATCGTTTTTCTTTTTAGCCCTGTTGAGCATCCTAAGAACCACATAAATATGAGTCCTAAAGGGCATTACAATAAGGTTTAAAATTATTTGAGCTTAAAAAATCCTTTGCCATGCCGTGCCGCCTATGGGCTCAGGCCCTAAGGCTGACCGCAGATAGGACACTTGTGGCCAAATACTCAAACGCTACTCAATTTTAAATTGTTGTTAAGTTCGTGCTGTCACTGTCACTTCGCCTTAACAGTGACAGTAAGAGACTTAACGGCAACTTAGAATTGTTTAGCGCAGGGATCACAAATTAGTCTCATTTGGGATCAGTTTTTTAAAATAATATACTTTTTTACAGCAGATGAGGTTTTAAGCCACCTACCTCCCCCCCCCCCGGCCTTTACATCGTCACGTGTATTTACTTAGTTAAAATTAATAGATAGTCATATTAATAGGCAGTAATAGTTAAAAGTAATACAAGTTAATTTATAATAGAAACTTAATCTTCATAGATGGTGGAATCAAATGGTGTAGCGTTTGAGTATTTGGCCATAAGGTGCTTCAGACATAGTTGTTTGCTATGTTTTTAGCTGCAGCGATTCGGTGGACGCAGTCACCGTTTTGATCGCTCGAACAACCTTCTTTCGGCTTGAAACTGTGTGTCGTGTTAACTAAAGTGTATCTTCAGACCATAAAGTTAAACATACTAGCATAATACTGCCGTCGTAATACAAAAGGGCACAACTGACATTTTTTGCAAAATTGAGTTAAATACATATTTGGAATCAGCGTAAAAATCTGATTCCAAATATGTATTTAAATAAATTTTGAAAAAAATGTCAGTTGTGCCCCTTTTTCTTACGACGGCAGAATAGAGGAACAGGTGTTATCGGTAGCTGGTAACACTGGCCAATATTGACATTCCTATGAAAACCCTCCTGGGTAACCGTCAAGATGAATCAACGTACCCGAAGTTATAAAAACAGTGGTCATTCGACGGAGCAGAGGATTCCATGTCGAACAGCCGAAGAAGTCCGACCTTTTATATCTGGTTTGCTTGTCCTCATTTTCTCATCTTGTGTTAATTATTATATTGTGATATATTTTGAACTAGCTTCTGTAACTAATCACTAACCTAATTAAAAGTACTCTCAGTGGTGGAGAGTCTATGTTGGTTTAATTTACTTTATTTACCATGCTCCCAATCCTGACTGATACAGGCCATCATCTTCCTCGTCACCAAAATAGAAATGACTGTATATGCGTGATTTTACGTGTGTGAGTGAATTTTAGTGATGTCTCTCTCTCTCTCGCCCAAAAGTCCGGATGTTTTAAACTTCACGGACACAATATATTTTTATCTTACACATAATGTTCAAAAATAATATAATATTCAGGAAAACGACTATTTGCTGCATGTTATCAATGTTTTCCCAAGTAATGGTGAGAATAAATTCAATGACAATAAAAGTTAAAATGGTATTGTGTATTCCATATTTACATGTGAAACGTGTCTTTATTTTGATTATTGGCATAAGTTACGTCACTGTTCAACGTACAACACGGCAAAATACGTGCTGACTGTGAGAAAAACTACTATACTTGGACCGTTAATTCGATGCAGTAACTTGACAGTTCAAAGCAAAATAATGATACCATACTAAAACTAATAGTGTTGGGTAGTGAACGATTTTACGAAAAGAATGAATACGAAAAATAGTTCAATTTAAACAAATCTCTACAAATTCTTTGTACCTCTTCACGATGCTGTTCTCTTAGACACAAATTGACTGATAGAGAATGGTTTATGACATTAAGTCCGCATTATGTACCACAATTGTGCATTGAAGTAATAAATAAATAATTAACCTTATGTTCAGTTATTTGACGCTTGAAAAATGTCATATCAGTAGTTACTAGTGGTTACGGCTATTTTTAATAGTGATATATCGTGTTTTGATCCTCAAGTTATTAAATTCAATAAAAAGTATGCATATAAGTACATTATTAAGTTCATTCGATTTCATTCATTCTTTTTTTCACCTCACTACCTTTTTTTGTCATTAATTGGTATCCCTGAAACTGTCAAGTTACTGCATCGAATTAACGGTCCGACTATAGATAAAGAATAGCACGCGCTATGACAGGAGACTAACGGAGACTAAACGATTTCAAACCAGTTTCACGGCCATTTTATTACGTCTCTTCTTCGCATATTGCTTTTACGGCAAGTACCTATCAGTTCCTTACTCGCACGCTTTGTTACTCTATAACACTAGTATATTTAACTTTATGCTTCAGACACAGCGTCCCGGCCACGTAGCTTGCGTGCAGTCAGCCAAAAGTTATCAGGGTGCTACTCAATCACCAAAGTTTCATCTAATACTGTAACATTACGAAGAATAAAATTCTACTATTCCCTTCAAAACTCCTACTTCGCCATATTTGACACCATCATATTCTTAGAGATCCCGTGGTTCTTCTTCATATGTTTCCGTTTGCTGTTCTGAGTTGCGTACGCCTTCCCACAAACCTCGCATTTAAATTTCCTCTCGTTCGTATGCGTCGCCATATAGTGTCCCAGCATATGCCTTTTAATAAAGAATCCCATACTGCACACAGAGCACTCGTACGGTCTTTCTTTTAAGTGAACACTTCTCATATGAAGCATCAAATTCGATTTCAAATTAAACTTTTTGTCACACAAATCGCATTTAATGCCTTCAGCGTTGTGGACTTGCATCATATGTCTTGTCTTCTGATAATAATTCTTGAAACGGGCTTTGCAGATCTGGCAGACACTATCCCCAGCTATTCCTTTATGTTCAGTGTTGACATGTGCTTTCTTCTTCGACTCTGCTGCAAAGACTTGGCCACAATGTCGACATGGGAAGCTAGACTTTTTCTTGACATGCGTAGTTTCGTGTCGATTTAGACGGAAGGAGTTGACGAAGCCAGCACCACATGTGGTACATATGAAGTTCCTATAGTGCACATTCATGTGTTGAGTAAGTAGTTTCATATTGTGGAAGACCTCGTCGCAGAGACAACAGTTGATTTGCTGTTCGTTCGTCAATTTGAACGGTTGGAAGTAGTCCGTGACTCCGAGGTAGTATTTCTTGTCGTGGACTGCGACCAGGTGTTCAGTGAGAGTTTGCAAAGTGTCCATTGGCTGGTCACATAGGGTGCATGTAAGATCGACCACATCTAGAAAAGCGACGAAGCTGGCCATGCCTGAACCAGCTTTGTATGACGGTTTTTCTTTGGCGTGGTCGTTGTGTGTATGTGATCTTAAGATATCTGGGTTTGGGTAAGTTTTGAAGCAGTAAGCGCAGATGTATCCGGCATCATTTCTGTCTTTGAAAGGGGTTGCATTAGAATACTTGAGTAACGTGGTGAGGTTGTGCCATTGTTTCTTCATTTCTGGCAGATGTTTTTCGCGATACATTAGTCGACTTAATGTCTCATCGTCGGTTTCCTCCTTAACAGCGCGTTTGCGTTGTTTTTTTGTTGCTCCGGTATCGCCTATAAAAGAAAAATAATTCTTTCACACGCGTTCTGGTCTTCTTAGCATTAAATCTAGCAGCTATCATCAGCGGTGGCAGTTGGAGGCAGGCGCCGTCGCAGCCAAAGACTTTGGGGGGGTGGTCATATTAACAGTAAAATAAGTTGAGCTCATTAGAATTTATTGCACATTTTTTTTTGTATATTATCTATTTTTAGGTTTGTCAATTTGACGTGTACGATTTTGGGGGAGGTCATGACCCCCTACGAACCCCCCCCCCCCCCCCCTTCCTCCCTCGGACCGCCACTGGTTGGAGGTGGCATGGGACCCGAATATAGGCAGTAGAGAATATTATAGTATCAATATATAAGTATCATTGTATTGAAATTGCATTCACTTGTGTCACACACTACGGTTATGTAAAAATAATAGTTGTATTAAATGGCATATCCAAGTAAAATTTTCGATAAGCTCGCGCTAATTAACAACCGCGCGGATCATATGATTTGCAAGGTAAAGCTGCGCTTGCCGCGGTCTGTTCGTGGATGGGCCATTCGTTACGCATCGAGACCCCTCTATGCCTCGGAGAGCACGATAAACTGTTGGTCCCGGTTGTCATACGAATACCTATGACAGTCGTTACGAGTAGTCGGAAGCTCGAAGATCTGACAATTGGTCTAACCTTAGGATATCGGCATTGCCCATTAACTGGGTTGCGGTGGTTTGATGGCACTCACTCCGTGTAAAATACAGCTGCATTTAGTTAGATTGGTAGCTAACCCCAACACAGTTGGGAAAAGGATAGGCAGAACAAGAATATTCACTTTGTCTTAAAATACGGTTAAAAAAAGTATAATTGTTGTATTTTATTACAAAATTGCATATTCAAGTATTATTTTAATCCTGAAAATGAAAATTGAACTGTCGAACGTCGAAGGCTTATCTATACTAATATTATAAAGAGGAAAGATCTGTATTTTTGTATGTAACGAATAAACTTAAAAACTACTGGACCGATTTCAAAAAATCTTTTACCTTTAGATAGCTACATTATCACTGAACCACATAGGCTACGGGCGGAGCCGTGAGGACACAGCTAGTAGCTATAAATGCGGGATAACATAGCTTGCATATAAAAATATCGGTTTTGTAGATTTAAGCCTCAGTTTAGACCAGGGATGCACTGACCGCGGCCCTTCGTCAACATACGTGCGGCCCGCCAGCGATATAATTATTTTATGCCTTTGTATGACAATAATGCAATATTTTAACAATAGCGGCCAGCTTAAGATGTCTGAATACTAACATGTTTTTTTTAATACCCAAACTATTATTAATTTTCTTAATTTTCAACCCCCCCCCCCCCCCTCCCCCTCTAGTTTTCACGTAGTAATATATAAATATGGTTTTAAATCATTTTTTTTGCAAACAAAAAATAAATGACTCATATGTGTGACAGTGTTGCCACCTGTGAGTTCAAAAAGCGCTAAACTCTGCTCGCCATATTTGAATATAGCTCGAAAAAACTCGAGATTTCCCTAGAGGATATTGACTACGTGACGAAAACCTAAGCCCCCCCCCCCCCGTGACCAAGCGTGGTATTTTGAAGACCCCCCTCCCCCCTGAACGGGCCACGTAGTATGAGTACGTTCCCTAAGATGTCTGAATACTAACATGTTTTTTTTAATACATACCTACCCAAACTATTATTAATCTGTTTTTAATTGTGGTGGCCCGCTTTTAGCTGATAATCTGCTCGAATTGCCCCCTATTCCTAATAAGTCTGTGCATCCCTGGTTTAGACGGCATTCAGTATACGTGGCCAGCTCAATTCTACTTTGGATGAGCGGCTATTCAAGTATTTTGGGGTGCATTAAGAGCCTCCAGGCACACAACACTTAAATACGTCCGGCGCACCTTGGGCAGGCTCGCTACCAACCTTGCCGACTGGCTTATGTTTTCACCACGGCATAAGCTGTACGAAAATCACGACACCGGAAAAGAAACGGCAATGATTTGAGTTGTGGAGCCAGGCCCGCCGCTAGATCACGATTCCCCGCTTAGTTTTGATTAATTCCCAAGCGATACTTGGACGAGCTTTATTTTTTTTTAGACGCTCCCCTCACTCTTTCGATTACTCCTGTATCTTGAGTGACACAAAACCGAAAAAAATAGAATTGGCCTCGATTTGAGGCGCTCGATTTGCCGCCACCTGGGTGTGCCGCCCGTGTGCGGTGCACGCGTTGCACGCCCGCTTACGCGGCCCTGTGTGGAGCACATCATGGTGTTTATTGAAGTCGCCAAAAATACTTCGAATGAAGAGAAACCCGCTGTTAAGTGGTGGGAATGATAAATAAAAACCAGTAACATCAAATATAATAATAGTTTATTTGAAACACATCTATTACCTTGTACATAACAAGACTTAATTACATACATGATTCATCTGAAACATGTTTATGACTGTACTTCGAAGGTATCAGATTCTGAAGTGGCTCGTATAGGTGGTCATACCCTGATATACGTAAAAAAACTTAGTAAACAATGGTGCAGACTGTCGTGCACAAGCTAAACTTAATTTATGATATTGCCATCTTTTTCACTCTGATAAAATAATAAAGAGATGGCCGTAAGAGCTGTCAAATTTAGTCGAACTAAATTTTCCATACAAATTTAGAAGACTCGTTAGAACGTGTCGACTAAACAAACGGTGAAGTGCATGGCTTAAACTAGTTTGACATCTCTATTTTAGTTCTCATCTATCACCGTCCTTTTCTCGCGCTGTCTATAATAGTCTAAGATCCCAGTATAGAACGACCTTTACCGAGCTGGTTAACAGATGAAAAGTATTTTATATCAAATTAAATATGTCAATAAATGCGTTCAGGCTCAGAGTGTCCCTTTCCCAATCTGTCCCTTGGTTTCAAATAGTCCCTTTCCCGAAATGTCCCCTCCCCATAATGTCCATTTCCCAGAAGGTCCCTTTCCCGAAACGTCCATTTCCCAAAATGCCCCCTTCCCCAAATGTCCCTTTCTCGAAATGACCCTTTCTCAAAACGTCCCTTTCCTACGACAGCTACGCGTTCAAACTAGGAATATTTAAATAACATAACCCAAGTAGTTAAGTGTATTTTATTTAAATAAGCAGTCTCAAAAATATTATTTTTGTTAAAAACTGTGCCACTGTGATTTGTTTTGTTTGTAATTTTCGTAAGTATTTGTTATATCTTTTATCGAACTCGATGTCTCTCGGCCTTCTTCGATTTGCCATATTTTTAAATAATGAATTGCTTATAAAAAAAAAATATGAAAAATTATGAATTCATTTGACATTGTTTGTAGAACAACAAATATTAGAGTTCATAAATAAAGTTGCGTTAAAGAGTTTAATTTCTCTGGTGTCTGTGTGTTTTATATTGAAAAGGTGACGTAAATATGAGCGAGAAACTAGAGTTTATACGTAATCAAAAAGGAAAGCTTGCATTAGTCTATAAAGGTTTTCAATATAACAAAAATAGAACCAACAAAAACATAAGCACATTATGGACATGTTTTAATAGAACGATATGTACTGCGTCGGTTACATTGGACAAAACAAGGAAAATTATTTTATGAGAATCACCGCATTCCTGTAATTTGTTAAGGAAATACAAAAATTGAAGAGGGCGGTTTGTGAAAATTTAGGACCAATACAGAAAATTTGTGAATCTTCTTTAGAAAACTTAAGAAACAAGAACCCTGATAATCAAGATTTAATACCCACATTTCGTTCCCTTAAAAGTTTCTTATACAGAGCTCGGAAAAAGTATTTAAATATAGATTTGCTAACACATAATGATACTGAATCAATTCAAATACCACAGGCATTAGCAAAATTTTTTCTAATATGCAGTGAAGGGAATACACAGAAGATAATAATTTTTGCAACGAATACAGCAAAGAATATAGTAAAAATGCCAGGTTCTTACTATGCTGACTGAACTTTTAAATCGGCACCAAATACCGTTTTATCAAATGTTTGTTTTGCATTTGGATTTGGAATCCGATAAAAATATAACTAATATAGTACCAGTCATCTACGCCCTCTTACCAAATAAGACAGAAGAAACATATGTTCGCCTATTTACTCTCGTTAAGGAAAAATTAAGGATCCAAATCAAAACATTCAAATGTGATTATGAGATCGCGATTATGAATGCCGTGTCATTGATTTTCCCGCAAGCTGAAGTAACGGGTTGCTACCATCATTTTAATGATGCGATTTGGAGATATTCTAAAAAAATCAAGTTGAATGTAACCAGCGAAGGTCGTAACGTAACAAGAATGAGCGCGATTATTCCTCTAGTGCCGGCAATTGATATACCAGAGGCATGGCATTATATTTTAGAAAAGGCCAACAACTCACCGGAAATGAGGCGTTTTCGTAGATATTTCGAATCTACCTGGTATCCCAAAAAACCTCCAGTGTTATTGAGCTGCGCAGGTCAGCGCCATCGCACCACAAATGCATTGGAAGGATGGCATCGACGAGTGAATGCCCGTATACCCAAGAACCCCAATTTATATTATTTTATTTACATATTAAAAAAGGAAACTAAGTATTGGGATTTTCGTATAAGCAATTCATTATTTAAAAATATGGCAAATCGAAGAAGGCCGAGAGACATCGAGTTCGATAAAAGATATAACAAATACTTACGAAAATTACAAACAAAACAAATCACAGTGGCACAGTTTTTAACAAAAATAATATTTTTGAGACTGTGCTTATTTAAATAAAATACACTTAACTACTTGGGTTATGTTATTTAAATATTCCTAGTTTGAACGCGTAGCTGTCGTAGGAAAGGGATGTTTTGAGAAAGGGTCATTTCGGGAAAGGGACATTTTCAGAAAGGGACATTTGGGGAAGGGGGCATTTTGGGAAATGGACGTTTCGGGAAAGGGACCTTCTGGGAAATGGACATTATGGGGAGGGGACATTTCGGGAAAGGGACTATTTGAAACCGAGGGACAGATTGGGAAAGGGACATTCTGAGCCTGAACGAAAAATTTCAGTCCAAAATATGATTAATTAAAAAAAAAAAAAAATTTCACTGGTTTGGTTAGTAAACAAATTCCATACCAATCGAATGTATAAATGCTGTGTTTATGTGTTTGTGTGGTGCCTACCCAAAAGTTGTGGCGGGAAAAAATAGTCAACCTAAAGTTTGCATATTCTATAGGCTTCTTACTTTTGATTGGTATGGAATTTGTCTATTAAACAAACCAGTGAAAACATAAAAAAAAACATTTTCTGGACTGAAATTTTTTAGTCAACCCATTTGCAATATATTTATTGACATATTTAATTTGATATAAAATACTTTTCATCCATTAACCAGCTCGGTGAAGGTCGTTCTGTACTAGGATCCTATACTATAAGTAAAAGATAGCAATTCTCTAATTTTAGTTTAGTTGGTAAAAAACAAGAGAATCAACACCTTTATTTTGAGAAGTGTAGAAATGAAACTAAAATTATTTATTCTCATTATAGTAAACTAAAATATGAATATCTAACTGGAATTGAAAATATATACTATAAAATATCTATGATATTTAAATGAAAATATTAATAATAATATTATATTTATTTATAATATGTGGGACGTAGGTCTTATTTTTATTATATGCGTTGTTCTTCGTTAGGCGTCTGGTAGACAAATGATAATACATATTTATATAATTTCATACATTAGCAATTTCGACTACCCGCATTTCGGTTGAAAGACCAAAATACTAACCCTAAGCTACACGGGGACGCAGATAGTGTTGCCGAACAATCGATAGTTTCAATGTCGATAGTTTAAATTGAAAATCAGCTACTCCATCGATAGTCCTTATCCATAGTATTGACACTATCGATTGTATCGATAGCATAGTCAATACTATTGACATGCATCAATAGTATCGATAATATCGATCCTTTCGAAGCTCCTAAAGATAATACTATCAATTGTATCGATAGTATTGTTATTTGGAAACTTCAATAGTATCGGTAATAACGATAGTATTGTTTTTCTGAACTTAAATACTATCGAAAGTGTTGCACTCGGACAGTACTATTGCGACCTTCTTAGCTATCGATAGTATCGATAGTCATACTATCGTTGAAGTATCGATAGACTATCGTACTGCTATCGATCGGCAACACTAGACGCAGACAACACAGTTCAGTCACCATTTTACAATCCATACAGTTGGGCAATGGCTACACGGGCGGTGACATCGCCCGACATCAAAGGCGTTGCCCAACTGTGTAGATTTATAAGTGTATCTGAACTGTGATGCCTGCGCAGCCTGTGCCCCCCGTATACGCTTAGGCTAAAGGCCTGGTCAGACACCACGTCAAGCTTCACCTGGCAGTCTCTGTGTGGCGTCTTCCATACGTTGTCATAAACGCCAAAAGCACACAATCAACAATATCACACCCAGCCATGTTCTCTGTCTGACCAGGCCTAAGGCTGAGCATCCACCAGAGCTGTGCTAAGCTGCGTAGCGAGGAATGTGTTTTGTAAGCACCAATAGAATCACTTCGCTCTGCGCAGCTCTGGTGGATATGGGCTTAGCGGAGTGAGGTATATGTTCATACAAAACAAGCGAGAAATGCGAGCGAGGGATGTGTTCGAGAAATGTGTTGCGAGGAATGTGTTACGAGAAATGTGTACCGCTCCCGCCACACCACCCTCATATTCGTAAAGAGTCCACTACCTATCCTCGCACCGCTCATTTGTACACATTAACACATTACCCATTCCTCGCACAGCTATGGTGGATGGGGTCACACCGTTTCACATCCTCGCTCCACATTTTCGCACCCCACATTTTCCTCGCACAGCTCTAGTGGATGTCCAGCCTTAAGGGCGCTCGCGGTGGCAGACTTTTTATAGGGAGAGAAGGGAACAGTCGAATCCCATACTACCAACACACACGTCCTACAAAAAGTGGGTCATATAAATATTGCATTCTCGAGTCGAGACGACGAGTGCCTACAAAAATTCTGGAGTCTGCGATGACCCTAATGCAGTCAAAATGTTTTCAAACAGACACTATCGCAAGTGTTCACTGAGATCAGTTTTATGGGATTGTTTTTAACTGCATCCAGGAAAATCTTCTAGGCTCTGATTGTCACTGAGATCAGTTTTCACTGAGACACAGTTTTCACAGTTTCAAGTTTTCACTGAGATCAGTTTTATGGGATTGTTTTTAACTGCATCCAGGAAAATCTTCTAGGCTCTGATTGTCACTGAGATCAGTTTTCACTGAGATACAGTTTTCACAGTTTCAAGTGTCCACTGAGATCAGTTTTATGGGATTGTTTTTAACTGCATCCAGGAAAATCTTCTAGGCTCTGATTGTCACTGAGATCAGTTTTCACTGAGACACAGTTTTCACAGTTTCAAGTGTTCACTGAGATCAGTTTTATGGGATTGTTTTTAACTGCATCCAGGAAAATCTTCTAGGCTCTGATTGTCACTGAGATCAGTTTTCACTGAGACACAGTTTTCACAGTTTCAAGTGTTCACTGAGATCAGTTTTATGGGATTGTTTTTAACTGCATCCAGGAAAATCTTCTAGGCTCTGATTGTCAATGATATTTAAGAAAAACAAGCTAGCAACGCGACTTATTTCCAGTTCTTGTTGGTGCGGCTTGTCAAGACAATAATATGTCAAAATTCGTTCATTAAAATATTAATTTCTCCACCACATAATTTATAAAACATCAGAATCCAGAAACTATTTTGTTTGGAATCGACAATGATTTTGATCGATTTCTTTAATTTCTTATAAATGTATAACAAGCTTATCTCAAATCAATCGGTCGATCGAGATAAAATTAAGACAAGTGAAATAAACTGAATTTTTAATGCAGGCAGCAACAAGCAATACGAATTTCTTTAATAATATATGAAAAATTAATCAAAGTTAAATTTCGGCTGTTATATTGTGCTTTGAATTAATATTCTAAGGGCCTATTCACACGACGTCTCTTCTGCGCATAGAATGTTATTTAAAAAAAATGACGTTAACGTGTCGTCTGCGCGTAGAAAAGACTTCGTATGCATAGGCTCTAATGGCTTTCTGATTATCTCTGTTACACGTTGTATATGTACATTAAGTTGTAGAATCAAAAGTTGTCATGTCAAAGAAAGAAAGAAAGAAAGAAAATTATTTATTTTGGACTCACACAGGCAGTTACAGAAACAAATACAATATTTAAAAAAAGAAAGAATAAGAATTTATAGTACCTGCACGAGGCCAAAAAGGGCTCCTATCTCAGCATAATGTTGCGACATTTAGAAAAAAAAACAAAATGTCGCAACGCTGGTTTTCAGATAGGACCATAGTGATGCCACGGGCAATAACGACACAAATAAATAAATAAACATGTTACGTACATACAATATTAATTTTGAATAATACCAAACAAAAGCAATGAATAGATTAATATAAACTTATGTGTTACGTGTGTGTGTGTAGAATAGTCAATAAAATTATAATATACTACATAGTTATAAAATAAATAAAATAAATTAAAGCCAAACCAGAAAAATAAATATATAATAAACTTAAGCATTTCCGGACGAGCCAGCCGCTCGGCCCTTCTACATCATTTGTCTATGGTTAGTTTATAACCAATGCCAATGAAGGGACGCGAATCCGGCGCAGGCACCGACCGGTTTGTTGTCAGATTTAAAATGGCCGAAAACGATAATAGAACTAGGACACTGATTGAGGTATATTAAACTAAATTATAGAAGAAAAAGGAAATGGCATTGTACCTGTTGTATATACTAGTGTGTGCAAAAGTTTATGTAAGTGGAATTAGTGTTAAATTACTGTACTCAATTGTGTAGTTTAAAGAGGTTTTTGGACATAATTTATCAACACCGAGTTAAACATTCAACAAGCTGCTGCATCATAAATTGGAGAATTCGCTGCCATACTCCGCTCTGCTACCCATGACCGATTGCGTGCAGACCCCGGGTAAGTTTATACACTTGTTTTTTGTATATTTAGTAGGTGTTGTTTATACTTTGCTCTGAAACTATTAACTATTTTTATAGCACGAAGAGGAGGCGGCAGGTCATTCCAGCAGCGAGTAGCAGCGAATTTAAAACTCCCACGAAACGCAGCAGTTCTATGCCTTGGGGTTATCAAGAGGTAAGCAGATGCTCTTGTGTTTATTTTGTTGAACTCGCGCGCCCAAGACAATTTACTGTATAGGTAGTCTGGTTTTTTGAACATTATAGTGCCAAACAGTAGAGTAGCCAGATGAAGCTTTCTGCGGGCCGACATCTTCATCAGATTTCCTTTGTTCAGGAATGGAGTGATGTGAGTTCGCGGAGGGACACGGAAACAGAATCTCGCACAAGCATTTTGTACCCGTTGAATAAGTTTATTGGTTCTACCGAGAATGCAGGTCCCATACACAGTGTCAGCGTAATTCAGCTTGGATAGAACAAGTGACTCACATAGCATGACACGCATATCCACACTTATGTAGGGACGGACTTGGTACAAAAGCCTGAGACGATAAAAGCAGTTGCGCACAGCTTCCAAAACATGGGTCTCAAAATGCAGCTGCCCGTCAAACACCACTCCAAGATTACGGGCTTCCTGAACCCTTTCGATGGGACAGCTATCAATCTTGAGGTCCAGGTCAACAAGTCTTTATACGCCTTTCATAAAAAAAACAATGTTATAATTATTATTTGGCGAAAATATCTGTGGATCTTAACTTACACCTCGCTTCCCCTTCCGTCCACCCTCTTTCGCGCTCTCAGCATTGCTGATTGGCTGTCATGACCAAATTTACAGGTACTTACATAAATATTTTCACCAAACAGTAGTATTATAATTTCGACCTATTTGTAACTATATAAAAAAATGCACAGAGTTAAACTCACAAGGTAAAAACATAATATCGTCAGCGGAAAGGTAAAAGGATTAAAGCGCCAATATACCTACTTTACAGAGAGGGATTCAAAGTATTTTTTAAAGAAAATATACAGTTATTTTTCTTAGAGTATACACATTAAATAGATAATTAAATTATCTATTTGACTAAGTTTAGTTAGTTATAACTGTGTTTATTTACTTAAAAAAATACTTTGAATCTCTCAACTGTAAAGTAGGTATATTGGCGTTTTAGTCTTTTTACCTTTCCACTGACTATATCTTAGCCCACATGATTTCGGAAAATGTATACAAAGTACCGCCACAGTGGCCCTGACTCGGTAAAGTATGACAAAGCTAAAATAAAAATAATACTAACCTCTTCTTGCAGATGAAACAAGAAAGAGACAGAAGAAAATTAAAACCTAAATCTACTAGGCCGCGCGGATCATGCGATTTGCGAGCTTAAGGGAACGTTCAAGTATTACGTAACGAATTTGGGGGGGGGGGGGGCTTCTGAAACGTAAAGCCGGGTACTGACCGGTGTTACAGGGCGTAATGTAACGTGTTACACAGCGAGCGTTCGTGCAGTCAGTACGGGGAAACAGGGCGCTCGTAACGAGCATTTACATGGAGTTTAGAACACGGTGTAACGTTACATGCTCGCTGCGAATGTTACATTACAGCCCGTAACACCGGTCAGTACCCAACTTTACGATGCGTTACAGGGGCGGGAGGGGGGGATTTGAACTACGCTTTACGTAACATTGTTTTAACCCTTCAGAACGGTCGCGTAGAGATTTTTTTCCCACGCATTTTTTAAAACGTTTTTTTCTCAAAATTTCAAATGGAATGACCACTTGAAATTTTTTTTACCTTCACAGAATTTCTTGCTTGTTTTACAGGATACGCCACATAATTGTGACTTTCAGGTAAAAGTGGTCACTTGGTGTTACATAACGTTTCACTAGGGGGAGGGGGAAAGAAAAAAGTTACGGCGCGTTACATGGGGGGAGGGGGGTCAAAAATCTCCTAAAATTGCGTTACGTAATACTTGAACTCTCCCTAAGCTGCTCTTGCCGCGGTCAGTCTGTGAATGGGTGACCGTTCGTTACACATCGAGACCCCTCCGTGCCTCAGAGAGCACGTTACACAGTCGATCTCTAGTGTCATACAAATACCTATGACAGTTGTTATAGAGAAGTCAGAAGCCCGAAAGTCTAATCCGGTCTAACCTTAGGGTATCCGCATTGCCCAGTAACTAGGTTGCGGAGGTTTGATGGCAGTCGCTTCGTGTAAAATACTTGTATTCAGCCGCATCTGGTTAGACTGGAAGCTGACCTCAACATAGTTGGAAAAAGGCTGGGCTCAACAATTCACTAGGCAACAGTTGACACGCAACATGTTCCTCAACATGTAGCGGAACGGAACATGATGAGCAACAACGTGCAACAAAATGATGCGTACTAATTCTTTAAAAGTGACGTCGCGCGCTAATGTGCATCGTTGCCAAACACGTTGAACGTTACGTGTTGCGCGTCAATGGTTGCATAATGAATACATGGCTTGAAGCTATTAACTAATTTAATCAAGGTCAACTAAAACTAGTGGCGTAGCTTGCCCTAGACATGCCCTGTATCAAAATTTGAAGGGGGACCATTCTACCCGAATGTGGTGAAGCCCAAATGAAGAGAACCAAACCAAAAATATGGTCGATGGTTGTATGGAGTATCTATCTAGGGTGTGCCAAGTTTAGCGTTTAAGAATTTAGCGTGAATGAGATTATGGACAACATTTTACGAATGTCGGCTTACACACGTCGGGGCCCCTATAGCCCGGGGGCTCTGTATCCTTGATACAGCTGATACGACGGTAGTTATGCCCCTGACTAAAACATGATCATGCCACCTAGAACACTCGACCACTAACATGTAAACTAATTAGACAGCTCTAAATATCTTCTGTCTTTCTTGTTTTGTCTGTTAGCAGAAGACAGCAATATTATTTTTAGTTTATTTCAGTCGGTACCCAACAGTATCGTCACCTTTAACTTCTAAAGCCGTTTTTGTACGGCACATTACGACACAACCAGAAGTGCAGATGACTGCGAGCGCCATTGTATCTTTTTTGTAAGACATGACATTACTAATGTCGAAGTAAATACTTCATAGAAACATGAACGGCGCGCGTCGGAGCGGATTTTAAATGTGACAAAGGAAATTGAATCGTCAATACAGTAGTTAAGTTTCATATTTGCATGGAATTTACTCAGCTTGAACGGGCTTCCAACCGGTTTTCAATCTGTAAATTCCAAGCAAAGTTCCAAATCCGCTCCGACGCGCGCACTTCGGTGTAAATCGTACAGTAGGCTCGGAATCGTCATCGCATTCGGCCGTGTCGTTGGCCGTGGAAAACCGGCCTAACACCCTGATGTAGGTACTTCTGACATAGATTAAACCTGCAAGGGATTTATTTGGATTCAATACAAAAAGTAAACATGTGTTCTTAAAGTGAGGCATTTTAGCGCCCCGAGGGAATGGCATCGTTTAACTCGGGGTGCTAAAATGCCTCACGTTAAGAACTTATAATTACCTGATGTAATTTATTTTTATTAATTCCAAATTCATCCCGTTCAAGTTAATATATGTCACATCACGAGGTTTGAAGGAATTACATGATTTCGTTTACACCCTGTATACTAACATTACTAGAAGGCCTCACAGTACGCGTTGAAGACGGCTCGGTGATTGGTTGCCTTTAATCTCACAGCATAAACGCGACCAATCGCAGACCCGTATTCAACGTAGTGCATTCGAGCACACTGTGAGGCCTCCTAGTAATGTTTGTGCATACGAGTAGAGTCTTTAGTACTATAAAATTAGATCCTTTCGGTTGTGGAATGTCCCAAAACCACAAAATTCAACGAGAAATTTTTATATACTACACGAAATGCTCTTTGGCCTTTTCTGCCTGAGCTTTGCTCTTGCTTTCGGCTGCTATCTGCTTCAAAGTCAACTCCCTATTATCTATGAGATGCTTTACATCATCAAACTCTTTAAAAATGTCCAAATCATCTTGGTGCAAGCGAACGTGGCTTTTCAAACTACATTTCTGCATGAAGGTCTTCTGGCAAATCTCGCATTGAAATCTCTTATCGTCTTCGTGGATCTTCATGTGTTCTTTTAGAGTTCTGGCTCTCGAGAAAGCTTTACCGCAGATATCGCAGGAGCAGACTTCCCCGCCAGTGTGTCTGGATAGATGGTCCGCTAAACCGCGTTTGGAAAAGAATTTCGCGTTACATTTGTCGCAAAGGAAACTCCTCTGTTGCAAATGGTGGTGTTTAATATGCCTGTTTAGTTCAAACTTTTTCTTATAGGTCTTATTGCATGCGTTGCAAGGGTATATCACTGGGGTTTGATTGTGGACTTTAACGAGATGCTCGCTCCTGTCGTAATAACTGACGAATATTTCTGGACAATGAGGGCATTTATTCCTCAGCCAACCGCCAGTATGGACGCCCTTCTCATGATTCCTCTTCTTCGTCAACGATGTGTAGGACTTGTCGCAAAAATCACAAGGGAATATTCCTTGCGCGTGAGTTTTCCCATGTTTCCTCAACGCTGCGATGGTTATGTATCCCGCCCCGCATTTTTTACAGCAATAGTTCCTATAATGACTGCTCATATGATGATAGAGATTCTTAAAAGATATGTGTACTACGGAACAGATGACGCACGTGAAGTTGTGTCCATCTTCTAAGCGAAAAGGTAGAATTATGTCTTTTATGTGCTTGTAAATAGTCTTATTGTGTGTAGCTACTAAATGGTCCTTGAGATCGTTGAGGTCTTTCATTTCTAGATCGCACACGGTGCAGTGAAGGTTTGTTATATCTACTTTAATGGGGTTATAACTCAGTTTGTAATCTATAATGGTGTTAATTTTGTCTTTTTCGGTTTGCTGTGCGGTGTGGTCGCGGAGTGCGTGTATATCTGGGAAGGCTTTAGCGCAGTAGAGACAGGAGAAGCCGCGGATGGTTTTGTCCCTGAACGGGCTCGCGTTGGAGTACTGTAGTATGGCGGTTAGGTTGACTCTGTGTTCAACGCGCTCGGGGGTCGCGCTTTCGTCCGATTTCTTTTTCCTTTTTCTGCGTTTGGGCCCGTCGTCGTCCGTTCCTACAACAAACGAGCACATCTCATTATCTTCGGCCATTCTGTCTTCACACATTAGGGTTATCTTCTTGAGGACGTTTCGGGCGTGCATTTTGGTCACTGAACGAAATTTTCCGTCAGATTTTTGGGTATGTATTTGGTCTGTTTTGGAAATTCAAGGATTTCTCTTTTTTGAATTGTTCGTTGATTTTTGTGACGAATAAAATAATTACAAATTAAGCAAGCATTTTTATTTTACTAAAAATACGTGATGCAAAAGCATTAATAATATCATAATCATCAAATAAAAGTAGGAGAAAAACTCAAACTTATTACGTAAAGGATTATAAAAGTACTTAAAAATAGCGTCAAATTTGGGGTTTAATACCTATCAATTGACATACGATCTGGGTCTGTACGCGTTGGGTATTTTTTCCATACAAAATTGCCCAATGTCCTTTAAATATAATATATGCTCAAAATATAATAAAAATATGATCACATAACTTGTTCTTAGATTTCCATACCACAAATCACAAGTAATCACAACACAAAACAGTTTTTCGTGAATGAATAACGACGCGCCTACTTCTGTTGTCAAGTACAGATAAAAAAACACGTGATTTCTCGCAGTATACTCAAGGAGCTTAATTTGAGTAAAAGAACAAAGGACTACCAACAAAGCAAGAAATTAAATACTTAGCAACAATAACTTATATGGGGACAGCAACACCAGTACGTATTTTAAATCACTTGTATCCGAAACAATGTTTCGCAAGCAGTTTTAGAAACATCATGTAATAGTTTCTCGAAACAATGAACCTTGTCTAAGAGCTTATTTACCGAGAAAATTAAGCACTAAATCCCTAGTGATAACGCTAAATAAGCTCTGACAGATTTAACCGACTTATAAAATGTAAAAAACGAAAAAAAAAACAACATTGTCATTTAGGTCAAATATGAAGTTAGTATAAATATAATATCCAAATGGATAATTATAATAAATTCAAGTTTAAGTTTATCTATTCAGAAGAAGAGTGCTCATTGCACAGTGCCAACTGCACATAGCTAGTATGCCTGTAAACCTTCAATTATCACACCGTTCATTCACACAAGGAGGTTAGTTTTTTACGAATCGTCATTAATAACCCAAATGGATAATTATTCATTTATTCAAGTCTGTGCACATTGCACATTATTAGTATTTCTGTTAACCTTTAATTATCACACCGTTCACACAGAGGTTCGTTGTTGACGTATCGTCATTTAAAACGATGGGTTGGAGCGTTCATGAGTGATGATCTGAGATCGGATAATCGGATGCATATTTTCCTAAAATCCAGGTGTTGGCTAATATAGAATGCACTTTTGTATCGAAAAAATCTCGCAATTCCGGGATCGTAAAATTTAGTGTTATGTAGAATAAAATCAAATATTTACCTAGAATTGGATGCATATTTATTTATTTACATACCTAAAGTTGTACCCTTTTTTAACTAACACAGACATGCACCCCTCACTTTCTTACACCCTACATACACACATATTTGCATCGGGGGTTAAAAATTAACATCAATTAATCATATGCATCCGATTAGTTATGCAATCCCGTGATACAGGATTATTTGTTTTAATAAATTATTTTCAGAAGCCGTTTTCATACTTTCGTAGCGAAAAATTAACTTTAGGTAAATATGCATCCGATTATCCGATCTCTGGTGATGATACATATCAGGGTGCGTCTGACCCAGTCACACCTACAGTCACGTCTACACCAGGCGCACCCGGGACAGTAACCACACAATCACTTATCAAAGTATCTGCCTATCTCTTTACATTGTCACTTCTGACTCAGCGCACCAATAGTTTTGCATGGTCAGCCATACGATTTGGCTGTCGCGCTAACACAATGGCATTCGCAAACATTTTCTTGGCGTTTTTATTCCCTAAGGAGATTGTCATCATAAAACGACCACGAAAACCGTTGGGTTTTCGCTACAGTTTATAGTTAAAAGACCAATATTATAATTTATAATAAAGTAATTTTGTTGCTAAGGCAAAGGTCATAGGATATGTTATGGTGTGTCCACATTTGCGCACGTACACGAAGCAAACATACCGCACTGTCTACGTGCAGATCGCGTATCCAATGCAAATACTGTTAACGCATTTGCTAGGAGTTTGCGGGCTGTTTCGCTAACACGCGGGCAATTCTACTAACAGAAACGTTCATACCGAAGAGAATCGAAGCCGAATGTTTGGTTTTTGTTGTCAAAATGTTTGACAACAAAAATAATACCAGTTTGCTTACGAAAACTGGTTCGTTTGAGGTTTGGCGACAATTTTCTTAGTAGAGAATTGGTTAGAAGGTCACGGTATTTTTGTTTCGTTCACGCGCGCAAATGGGGATACGCTATTAATTTTAATGGTCGTTAAGTTATAACTTTTTAAAGAGTATATGAGGCCGAGAAATTGTCAAAGAATAAAGTATGTTTCAATGGCGTATAGTTTCAAATTATCAATCGATTAATATAATGTTTAAATATAGTTTTCAGAGACAATAAGGGTAAAATAGTTGAGTAAATCTTAAAATTAAGAATGCACACAGACAGTATTGCAAAGTTAAAAACGCATACATACGTGTAATAAAAACAAGAATATCACTATCCAAGCATTTGAATAATTTTAAAGAGGTTCCAACAACTAATGTATGTGTTACTTACCTACTTAATAGGATATACTCCATTGTGTTGATCAAATTTATTTTTCAACCTAGTAGCGTTTGACTCTGGTCGCTCCTGATGGAAAGCGCAGACAGGGTCTAAGAAGGAGCACATGGAGCAAAGGCACAATCCATGGAGCAAAGAGCCTCTCTGGCTCTCACATACATTCGACAGAACGCAGTAAACTGCTTGGCGCTGGACTTGAATGTTCAGGTGGTAGCTAGCCAGTCGGACCATATAGATCCTTCCACAAATGTGCTGGGTTTCCTTCCCTTCCCAGCGTGCTGTGAGGAAATTTTATATTCTATCCCGTCCCCACACGATAAAACATCAATGTTCTCTTCAAGAACAGTCTCTCTCCCCTCTTCATGAAGACGACTAAGAGATTATGTCAAGATGGGCAGCAGTATGCTCCTGTGCTCTCATAACCGCGATCACCAATCTTTTAGCCAGGTGTGGTGATGGTCTTTATTTCTGGATACAACACATCATCGCAGCAGTCCTTGGTGCGGCTGGTTCTTCTTCTCTCGTGTCAGTATCAGCTATGCCGTAGTAAAGATTACCCGGACAGCAAGGTTAGATGCAGAGCTGACTGACCACAATGCGGCAGTCGTACTGAAGTACCGTCACCTCGGAGGCTCATGGGGGCTGGTATATGACGTGACTCCTCATTGGTATTCGGTCCTCCTTCATTCTTCAAGCAAAATCCTTGCCCAGTTCTTCCTTTGAGAATTTTCTACCAGAAATTAGTTTGCCCGCCCTTGGAATCTAACCCAGGACGTTTGTCACGACAATCTTCAACGGACCGGTGAGACAGCAGCTGACAGAAAAGTATAATATTTGGCCGACTTGGGAGTTGAACCACACGCATGGCAGAACCATTTACCTTGACTTCTGGACGAGACACAATGATATGAGAATCTAACTCAGGGCATCAAACTTGGCAGTCACACAAGAAATTTCTAGACCAAAAAAGCGACAACTAACTGAAAATCTCAATCACACCTTTAGTCAACATGGAATCCAAAACTTGTTGAGATCCGTGCTGACTACTCTTGGGTCGGCTATATCAATCAGCAAGGTTGGTAGTGGGGCTGACTGCCAAGATTTCGCCGTACGTACTTAAGTGTCTTCACCCTTGGGCTTTTGATATTGTGACCCTAACTGTCGTATGGGTAACAAAGGAATCATGTCAGTATACTTGGTTCGACTCAATCAGAACAGGACAGCCTCTTGTGGTAAGTGTCGTAATAGGCGACTAAAAGATTATTTCAAAAGGTTAGTCGGTCAAGTTCCTCATTTGCGCTAATAACAACGTACTTCGACCGCCAATTACTTCAAATCGTAACACAACAACTGCTTATTGGCGGAATTGGGTATAGTGATAGTCTTACAAGGACATCTACTATTGAATATTTAACCGTGGACGATTTGGTGATGATGAGCTGATGGTAACACCATACTTAATTACCAATCCGACTGCCAAGAGTAGTTATAACAAAATGATATCTCCAAGATCGATGTTTACAGCTGAAATGTAGAAAATAAGATAGGAACCTCTTCTACAATCTTGGATAAGATACAGGCACTTTTTAACTTTGCAATACCGTGACAACTTATGAACTAGACACAGAAATATAAAAAGAAATATTTTAAAAAAGCTGCTTTGTTATCTTAGAGTAATGCTAAGATCAATACTATGCATAGAATGAGATACGGGTCTGTATAAAAAAATGAAGTATCTTCTTCTCCCTGCCCTTATCCCACATTAGGTGGGGTCGGCACAACATGTATTTCATAAATCCATGTTTTTAGAGGTTTTGACTTATTGTTTTATGACCGGCCGCCTGCCTGACATCAATCCTCCTTGGAAATATTCGTTGCGTCGTCGCGCGGGTGACCCAATGTGCTTGCTGATATTATGCACTGGGTCCCAAAATTATATGCATGTCAATCTTATTGCCTAAAACTAAACAGACTATGTTCTATGTTATCTATACTAATATTATAAAGAGGAAAGATTTGTATTTTTGTATGTAACGAATAAACTTAAAAACTACTGGACCGATTTCAAAAAATATTTTGCCGTTAGAAAGCTACATTGTCACTGAGTAACATAGGCTACGGGCGGAGCCGTGAGGACACAGCTAGTATAAAAATAAAGTATATAATATGAAAACATCAAATACTTTGTCATCTAAAACAACACTATTACTAGATTTTGATCGCGAATTTCTTAAAATCTTTTCTGAGTTATAAAACCTAAGTACTTTTTATGAAATTCATGATTCTAACATAGCGCTTGATACTCATAAACTCCAAATCACCGTCTGGTCTCAAATATAGCATTGACGGACAAACTTTTTGCTGTGTTCCGTCGCGACGGAAACGGAACTCGGTAAACCGCTTGGCGCTAGACTTTAGTAGGGTGGTGGTAGCTAGCTAGTCAGATCTAAAACGTATTAGTACAGTTGCAGATGCGCTGGGCACAGTTGATGCGCAATCTTAAATCTATACTAATATTATAAAGCTGACGAGTTTATTTGTTTGAACGCGCTAATCTCAGGAACTACTGGTTGGAATTGAAAAAATATTTTTGTGTTGGATAGTCCATTTATCGAGGAAGGTTATAGGCTATATAACATCACGCTAAGACCAATAGGAGCGGAGCATAAATGAAATAGTTGCAAAAACGGGGAAAATGTCCACCCGCGCGAAGCCGGGACGTGCCGCTACTAAGACAATAAGTCTGACGCAGAATGTGCACTCCGCAAAATGTGCACTTTACACAAAATGTGCATTTCGCAATAGGTGCACTTGTCACAACATTATCTTTTTCAGTCTCTCATTTTGAGAAGTGCACATTTTGCGAAGTGCACATTCTGCGTCAGACCCAAGACAACATTGTATTTTTTTATGTATCTACTAGCTGTGTCCTCACGGCTCCGCCCGTAGCCTATGTTACTCAGTGATAATGTAGCTTTCTAACGGCAAAAGAATTTTTGAAATCGGTCCAGTAGTTTTTAAGTTTATTCGTTACATACAAAAATCCAAAAATACAAATCTTTCCTCTTTATAATATTAGTATAGATAATACTCGCTTAGATTTTAAAGGTAACCTAACCAATACCCTAAAAACCTTGCATCTAATACTAACACATGAAGAATACCCTCTACAGTCAATTACAAGCAGCTTTTCTAACATATTTCAAAGTGAACCAGTGGCCGTGTGTGCAAGCAACCTAACCGTACACTCGCGACAATATATTTTTCAACAAATAATAAAAAACTTTTCTTGTTCACTGCAACACTTATGCTGCGAGCTGTACATGAAATATGAATACCAACAATATTTTGCATATTGGTAGTATTCCTGTTTACCACTCCAAATATGCTTTACTTGGAGTACCCACACGTCAATAGTGCAACAGATGGTATTCGAACTGACAATCTTTTGATTGCAAGTCCGACATCTTATCCGTTGGGCTACCGTCGCTTTTTAATATCTGTAAACTCCCAAACAAGCTTAATAAGCCTGTGGTGGTAGAGGGCTAACATCAATAGTACCACAGGTAAGATTTACTCTTTCTAAAAAAGCTGACCAATCAAATGTTTTCAAATCTCATGTCAACTAATGTGATTGGTCGACTAAAATACCAACATCCAATCACATCACTTGAAATTAGATTTGACAGCTGATTGGTTAATTTTTTCGTTAATTAGACTTTCAAAAACCGGTGGTAAGTCTTACTAGTAGAGCTATTGAAGTAATTATTAAAACGACGTAAGCCCGCTACAGCAGTAAATATATACTTAACAATCATACTTCTAAAATTTTAATAGAAGTATACCTGTACGTACGCGTGTTATTTAAGTATAGCACGAAAAAATATACACACACTCATGTTTACTGGTAAAGTAAAAATAATGTACAGTACAGCTGTAAAAAATTACAGGTATACTAGTAAAAACTTACAGGTATACTTGTAAAAAATACAGGTATACTTGAAAAAATTACTTGTATACTTGTAAAAAATACAGGTATACTTGTAAAAAATACAGGTATACTTGTAAAAAATACAGGTATACTTGTAAAAAATACAGGTATACTTGTAAAAAATACAGGTATACTTGTAAAAAATACAGGTATACTTGTAAAAAATACAGGTGTACTTGTAAAAAATACAGGTATACTTGTAAAAAATACAGGTATACTTGAAAAAATTACTTGTATACTTGTGAAAAATACAGGTATAAATGTCAAGTACAGTTCCGTCTGATGCGGGCTTTAGATGTCTGCAGCTGCAATAGAAGAAGTTGCTAATGAAAATTATTTCAAGTCATTTGATAATATGTTTCCGTTTCTTTCCAATGCGGAATGGAGTCACCATTTTCTTCAGTTTTGTTTTAAAGTTCTGTTGTATTGGATTGTACGATCTTTCTTGACTTTTCATTGCTCTTGGTACTACGTATTTGTCTTTCAAGGTTTAGCCGTTTGCTTTGTGTTATTGTAACACAAACGCGAAGACTTGAGACTCTGGCATTATTTCCACAGAATTGTAAATAGTAGCTGTTAGGATTCTCAAGCCTGAGAGTATTTTGGGCTCGACATGATTCTATACTTTCTTTGTACTTTCTTTCTTTTCGTATCCGGTTTTTTTTTCTTCGTAGTCTATGATCCTATAAACTTTTGTTTAAATCCAAGGGATGTCGTCATGCTTTCGTTGTTGCTTCATCTATTCATGATGTATCCAGAAATATGACTTCATGGATACAATCTTAGCCAGAATCAGGATATCATACACCTTCATGTTGTGGATAGTATCTTTGAGCCGCAGTATTTATGAATAGACGGCAAAATATCTTCCAGATTCCCATTTAAACGTCCTGTATTTAAAGAATCTCCCAAAAACATAGAATAACCGATTTCGTCCTACAAAATTAATTAATCAACTAATTCACCTAAATCACACATAAAAAAACACAACAGATAATGATATTTAAAAAAAATGCTTACGACTACCTAAAGGTGCGTGCACACACAGCCAAAGTCACGGATAGAACTATAATTAGGAACTTACGTTTCGTTGAGGTCTCGCCGTTATCGGCTTTCGGTTTTTTAGCGCGCGATGTTGTGGCCGCGGCTTTAGCAGTCCGCTTCTTGGGTTTCTCGTCGGAAACCTCCGTTTTAATTGGGACCTCGAATTCTGGGGAATAATTGTTTTATTCAAAAAATAACTTATGGTAATAAAAGAGATACACGCCGCCGTTGATTAAAAAAAAGTTGTTCAAGATTAATATTTTTCTATAAAAGTCAACCACCACATTGAGTCAGTACTTTTTACGTGCGGTCGGCACTAACACGAAATGGATTCTATAGGTTATCCTTTAAACCACTGCTATTTCTTTTTATATTTCCAATTTACTGACACGTAAAGTCTACAGATTAATTATATGATGAATAGATGAAAGTTATTTAATTTACTACTATTTAATTGAAACAAATTGCCATGAGGCTCTCATAATAGCTTATAGTTATGAATGTCGTAGCTAGTTCTTCCCTCCCAGAAAAAATACCTGTATCAACTCTTGGTTACATTTACCCTGTAAACTATGGCTTAAGATATAAGAGGGACTAATTTGATACATTCGTGACCGATTGGATCAATCAGATAGCTATCACCCATATTCTGACGTTCCTCCAAAACTTATTCGACTCATACTCGACTCAGAACGGCCTCGAAACCACCTTCAAAATTGTATTCTTAGTCGCAATTTCGAGTGAACTTTGAGGTTCCTCGACGGAGTCATTACGTCATAATTTGAATTATCTGCATGGCGCAAATAACGCTGCGATAAATAATTGTAAGGATTATCGTAAGCATATTTGATAAAGTTCTCAAAATTAATTTTTATTACATACGAAATTTGACACTTCCTTCCTTAAGGTAGGTTCCGAGGTGCCTTGAGTTTGACAGATATTCCTTACCTCGACTGAGGAAAAATCTCGAGTCGAGGACGTTTATGTCAAGTCGAGGTGGAGTCGAGTCGAGTAAGTTTTGGAGGAACGTCTTAGAATATGAGTGTTAACGGCAACTAAAAATTGAGTAGCGTTTGAGTATTTGGCTATAAATAAACAAAATGGAGAAGGTCACACTCACCTGTACCCGAGAATCCCTCGTCGCCAGAGCCATTGTCGTCTGAATCGTCTTCTCCTTGCACTTCCACCTTCACTATATTAGCTGCAGAAGCGGAAAACTATGTTATTATGGGTCATATTAAACATTCCCAAGGAGGGTTGAGGTCAGGCGGGCGGCCGGTCATTAAACAATAAGCTAAAACCTCTAACAACATGGATTTATGAATTACATGTTGTGCCGACCCCACCTAGTGTGGGACTTATCCCACACTAGGTGGGGTCCCTTAGGTAGGAAGCAGATATTAAACATGTATCTTAGTCAGGGTATAACATAATTAGCCCATTACTGTCCCACAGCTGGGCACGGGCCTCTTCTCACAATGAGAAGGGTTTTAGACCTTTATCCAACACGCTGGCATGGTGCGAGTTGGCAGACTACACACACCATCGAGAACTTTACGGAGCCCTCTCAGGTGTGCAGGTTTCCTCACGATGTTTTTCCTTTACAGTTAGCGCAAGTGATAATCAAATTCTGATCCGCACATGAATTCGAAAAGTCAGAGGTACGGGCCGGGATGAAACTCAGACCCTCCTGCATGGAAGGCAAGCGTTCTACCGCTAGGCTATCACTGCTAGCATTACTAGTCATGGTATAGATCTGGGGTGGCCAACCAGTCGATCATGGCAAGGCAAAGAAAAATATAAGTTTAATATAAGTTGAATGAAGAGGAACTGATTATGTAATTGGTAGATCGCACAGTCTACTCGGTAAACAGTAGATCTTGGGTCGAAACTAGTTGGCCACCCCATGTATAGATGATCTCTTCTCTTGTGTCGGAACGATATATATGAGAATAACTCATTGAAAAGATTAGCAAGTCAGCAATGTTGGTAGTGAGGCTGACTGCCCAGGGTGCGCTCCGGAAGGAGGGATACCGTTGATTTTTAGCCGGTAAGAGTCCGGCAGACCCCCTCGCTTTCCCCAGGCGAGGGAAATCCATGAGGATTATCCAAAGAAAAAAAATAGGGTGCGCTCCGGCGCATTCTTAAGCATTAACTCGTGGAGGATCTTTGGACGTAGTTTAGCAGAAAGGACTCAATCCACAAAATTGTCTCAAATGAGTTATTGGTACCTAAATGGTCTATAAGATTAGGGCCTTTCATTTAGCAAAAAAGATCTAAGAAATAAACAAAGGAGATACGTTGTTTGTGACTGGGAACCAAACCACATATTAGGCAGGTATTTTCTTTCTGTTAATTATAAAGACTCAACCTGCTTAAATCATCCAACCCTATATTTTCTTAAATAAGTCCAGAAATGCACAATATAACCATCAACCACCGATTTTACCAAGGATGTGTAATTACGTAACAAAATCTGAATACAGCATCACTAAAGAAAACCACTTTGAACTTAAAACGTCAATAACTCAAAAGTGACTCTGTGTGGGTTGAGTCCTTTCTGCTTAACTACGTTCTTTTAATGCACCCCCTTATGCTATTGTTTGAGGATGATATGCAGCTAAATGATTGCCAGTCAATATTGAATTATGGAAGTCTGATGGCAGTCGCTCCGTGTAAAATACTGGTATTCAGCCGCATCTGGTTAGACTGGAAGCTGGCCCCAACATAGTTAGGAAAAGGCTAGGCAGAACAGCTGTGGCTAATTAACAACAGCGTGGAACATACGATTTTTGAGGTTAAGCTGCGTTTGCCGCGGTCAGTCCGTGGATGGGTGACCGTTCATTACACATCAGAACCCCTCCGCGCCTCGGAGAGCACGTTAAACAGTCGGTCCCGGGTGTCATACAAATATCTATGACAGTCGTTCCGGGAAGTCAGAAGCCCGAAAGTCTGACAACCGGTGTAATCTTAGGATCTTAGCATTGTCCAGTAACTGAGTTGCGGAGGTCTGATGGCAGTCGCTCCGTGTAAAATACTGGTATTCAGCCATTTCAGCCGCATCTGGTTAGGCAGAACGAACGAATTGATACTGAGCATATCCTAATACATACATGCATACATAAACTTACGCCTTTTTCCCATGGGGGTAGCCAGAAACTATAGAACGCCACATGCTACGATCCTTACATACTCCTTTCGCTTCATCCAAATTCATATATCGCTCATTTGGTGCGACAATGACGTAATTACACTTTTTTTTAAAAACAAGTTAAATATATCAAAATGCGCGGAAAGACTATTTTGATCGAGAGAAACATCTCCTGTAAAATTTCTAAAAGTGTAATTATGCCATTGTTGCACCAAATGAGCGACATCTTAACATACATGCACGCCGAATAAAATTCTCAACATTTCCTAATAAAGAAGCAATACGAGGCGAGCCTAATAGCCATATTAAGTTAACATAACATCACGCCTGTATTCCCCAAGGGTGGTGCAGAGGTGTATAGTAACACCTTCATTTCGCCGTTATGTTTAAGTCCCATGTAATAGGGGGCGAGCCTATAGCCATCAACCGGGCACAAATCCATACTCCGGGCTGCTACTGAGGAATTCCACACGGAAAAACCCAATAACACTTTGTCCGACTTGGGGTTCGAATCCAGGACCTCATGATCAGCAGTCGCGCTTGCCACCACTAGACCAACGAGGCATATTATAATACCATAAATATAATCGTAATTGAAAATGTCACGGACATCAGCCTAAATTCTTATCAAAAAGGTTTGCGCTCTTTAGTCGCAGATATATTATACCAGTCCTTCAAATTAGGAGTATCCTTAAAGCCAATAAGGCACACCCGAGTCGAAATTTCGGACCGAAATAAAACAACGAATTTATAAATATACTATCAAAGTATTGTCAAATAACGAACTAGATGTCAATTAACATTTGGGAGTAAATATAACAGTCATATATAAATAGCCACTCTCTCCTCTCACACACACGAACACAATCACTTTCTCTCTCTCTCTCTCACACACAAACAGCCGCTCTCTCTCGCACACACACACAAACAGCCACTCTCTCTCGCGAGCACACAAACACAGCCACTCTCTCTCGCATGCACACAAACACAGCCACTCTCTCTCGCATGCACACAAACACAGCCACTCTCTCTCGCATGCACACAAACACAGCCACTCTCTCTCGCATGCACACAAACATAGCCACTCTCTCTCGCATGCACACAAACACAGCCACTCTCTCTCGCATGCACACAAACACAGCCACTCTCTCTCGCATGCACACAAACACAGCCACTCTCTCTCGCATGCACACAAACACAGCCACTCTCTCCCGCATGCACACAAACATAGCCACTCTCTCTCGCATGCACACAAACACAGTCACTCTCTCTCGCATGCACACAAACACAGCCACTCTCTCTCGCATGCACACAAACACAGCCACTCTCTCTCGCATGCACACAAACACAGCCACTCTCTCTCGCATGCACACAAACACAGCCACTCTCTCTCGCATGCACACAAACACAGCCACTCTCTCTCGTATACACACAAACAGCCACTCTCTCGCATACACACAAACACAGCCACTCTCGCTCGCATACACACAAACACAGCCACTTTCTCTCACACACAAACACAGCCATTCTCTCTCACACACAAACACAGCCACTCTCTCTCACACACAATCACAGCCACTCTCGCTCGCATACACACAAACACAGCCACTTTCTCTCACACACAAACACAGCCATTCTCTCTCACATGCACACAAACACAGCCACTCTCTCTCGCATGCACACAAACAAAGCCACTCTCTCTCGCATGCACACAAACACAGCCACTCTGTCTCGCATGCACACATACACAGCCACTCTCTCTCGCATGCACACAAACACAGCCACTCTCTCTCGTATACACACAAACAGCCACTCTCTCGCATACACACAAACACAGCCACTCTCGCTCGCATACACACAAACACAGCCACTTTCTCTCACACACAAACACAGCCATTCTCTCTCACACACAATCACAGCCAGTCTCGCTCGCATACACAAACACAGCCACTTTCTCTCACACACAAACACAGCCATTCTCTCTCTCACACAAACACAGCCACTCCCTCTCACACACAAACACAGCCGCTCTCGCTCGCATACACACAAACACAGCCACTCTCGCTCGCATACACACAAACACAGCCACTTTCTCTCACACACACAAACTCAGCCATTCTCTCTCACACACACACACACAGCCACTCTCTCTCACACACAAACACAGCCACTCTCGCTCGCATACACACAAACACAGCCACTTTCTCTCACACACAAACACAGCCATTCTCTCTCACACACAAACACTGCCACTCTCTCTCACACACAAACACAGCCACTCTCTCTCTCACACACAAACACATCCACTCTCTCTCACACACAAACAAACCCACTCTCTCTCACACACAAACAATGCCATTCTCTCTCACACACACAAACAAAGCCACTCTCTCTCACACACAAACACAGCCATTCTCTCTCACACACAAACAATGCCATTCTCTCTCACACACACAAACAAAGCCACTCTCTCTCACACACAAACACAGCCATTCTCTCTCACACACAATCACAGCCACTCTCTCTCACACACAATCACAGCCAATCTCGCTCGCATACACACAAACACAGCCACTTTCTCTCACACACAAACACAGCCACTCTCTCTCACACACAAACACAGCCACTCTCTCTCACACACAAACACAGCCACTCTCTCTCACACACAAACAAAGCCATTCTCTCTCACACACAAACAAAGCCACTCTCTCTCACACACAAACACAGCCACTCTCTCTCACACACAAACACAGCCGCTCTCTCTCACACACAAACACAGCCACTCTCTCTGACACACAAACACAGCCACTCCCTCTCGCATACACACAACCACTCTCTCTCGCATACACACAACCACTCTCTCTCGCATACACACAAACACAGTCACATCCTCTCGCATACACACAACCACTCTCTCTCGCATACACACAACCACTCTCTCTCGCATACACACAACCACTCTCTCTCGCATACACACAACCACTCTCTCTCGCATACACACAAACACAGTCACACTTTCTCTATCTTTCTCACACACACATACCCCCTTATTATTTCTTGTTAATTTTGGTAACCGACCGCTACCCCCGACGTGCTAATTCCATTCGGATCCTGCCCTCATAATTCACCCCTTTACTAGACAAAGATCACTTACGTCTAAACAGTGTCTTGTTCTGCAAATGTTTCTTGAACTGCTCCTCGGTGTGTAACACTTGCTTCTTGAAGTTGATCGCGTTCCGCAGCTGTGTGATGCACACCTCGCATATGCCGCCATCTTGGCATTGTTCCGACACGTTCAGCTGTTAATAAAAATTAGGTATTTAGTGCTTCTCGCAGAACTTAGGGTTGCCAACATTTTTTCGGTTGATTATAGTATTTTATGGAAATAGAAAAAAAGGACAATTGTAAGTTCAAACATAATTTCACAAAGTGAGGGATTTGTTTGTTATTAGTTTGGATATTACAAATAAAGATTGATCCATCCAACTGAAATATAGTATTTTTGCATATTATACAGGATGTAAACGAAATCATGTAATTCCTTCAAACCCTGTGATGTACTGCTGACATAGATTACCCCTGTACGGGATAGTTTCGAATTCAATAAAACAATATTACAAGTCAAAGCTTTTTATTTCAAATAGACCAGATTTCAGGCACTTTTAAAACGTCAAAACTAGGTGCATGGTTCCAAAAGGTAGGTTCGATGGAGAAGAGCCGGCAAGAAACTCCATGAATACACTTTTCAAAATAGTAGTTCATTACAATTCCATTACAGTAGTGTGAGAAATAGAATGAGAATAATGCAGGTTAATGTAACAAATAAACTCACATAAGAGTAACAAATAGAAAAATATGCCTTCTAGGATTGCCATAGCAGTTAAGAGCTGACCAGTCCCGACAGACGGCACCCGTTCACGAGCATGACGTGCACATCCGCATCGGTCAGCTCAACCATATTTTAGGGAACCCAACGACCGGATAAACAACGCCACTATCAAGAAGACATTTAAGTGAGCATGACAGACTCATACTACCAGACAATAGGCAGTAATATGATATGATTATAAGCATATCACTAATAGCTGCACGATGCTCATATTTTACAGTTTGGAATGAAGTATTGTAAAGCGATATTATTATATAGATATTAAGCATTTTAAGGCCCCGAGCCAATTGCGCGGCTATCGCTCACCGCGCGGTCATTTAACCCGGGGCGCTAAAATGTCTCACGTTAAGAACACAAGTTTACATCTTGTAATTGTTTTTTAATTGAATCCAAAATGTCCCGTTCAGGGTTATTCTATGTCAGTAGTAGATCACGAGGTTTGAAGGAATTACATGATTTCGTTTACACCCTGTATATTTCTTCAACAGTGTACAGCACGCCAGGTTAGTCGATTTACATCCGAAAACCATGAACTCTGCTGATCATTCTGTACATCTTTGACTATGGGAGAAGCAATGAAATCATGAAATAAAAATTTGCTGTTCCATACATTTTGTCAAGCAACATTGATTATAATGTATGGAACAGTTGCTTTTTTTTCCATTAATAAAAGTTGTATGGAATGATGAGCAGAGTTCATGATTTTCAGATGTAAAGCGACTAACCTGTCATGCTGTATACCAGGGGTGGCCAACTTGATTCGACCCAAGATCTACTGTTTACCGACTTAACACTGTGCAATCTACCAATTACATAATCAGTACCTCTTCATTCAACTTATATTTTTCTTTACCTTGCCATGATCGACTGGATTAAGAGCCGCGATCGACTGGTTGGCCACCCTTGCTGTATACATTATAGAATGCAGACCCGAAATATAGTACAATGTACAGTTGGCAACCCTAGTATCACTCCATACTCCATAGTTTATGTATGAAAAAATGCCAACGCGCCTCTTTACCTCCAGAGTAAGACTATAGAAAACGGAACCAAATGATGGTGAGTGACCAAACCAGCATGTACTAGCAGGAACCCACAGCAGAATGTGAACTCTCTTACCTTATACTAGAGCTTAAATTTGCATGCACAAAGCTCATTTTTCTAGTTATTTGATGCATTAATTCAAGTAAATAACAAACTTTCTGTCATCGCCGCCACCGTGGCAACGGAATATCAATATTATGATATTTAATCAAATTTATTTATCGAGTATTTTTGAAATATTTAGATTTTGTGAGTATAAATCGCCGTTTATTTCTATTGTAATTGATGTTGAATATGGAGTACGAGAAGTTTCAAGTTTTTACAGAGATTCTCACGGTGCTATACTAGTTTATGATGTGTCAGAACCAAAGTGCGTAGCAAAACTGAATGAGTGGGTCGAGGAACTTCAAGTATACCCCACCAAGAAGAACATAGTCTACTTAGTTCTCGGTAATAAGATTGAAAAGCATAATCATTTTGGGACCCAGTGCATAATATCAACAAGCACATTGGGTCCCCGCGCGATGGCGCAATGAGTATTCTCAAGGAGGGTTGATGTCGGGCAGGCGGCCGGTCATAAAATAATAAGCCAAAACCTCTAACAACGTGGATTTAGGAAATACATGTTTGTACCGACCCCACCTAGTGTGGGATAAGGGCAGGAAGAAGAAGATTAATTATAGTTTCAAACTTAAATGTTATTAAATTGAGGGGTTCGTGGCTCACTAACAACTGCACCAATCATACAATTTGAATGGTCAAGTTACGCCTGAGACCCCTCCGTGCTTGGGAAAGTATGTTATACCATCGTTCCCGGGTGGGTGTCATAGGGGCCATTCAAGTATTATGTAAGCAGAATTTTAGTCAATTTTGAACCTCCCCTCCCCCTTGTCAGAAAAAGTAATAAAAGCTCTTACCCCCCCTTACTATGCTTTCATAAACACTTTTTTTAATCTGTTTAGGATTCTTTATGTTATTCATGAGCAGCAGTTTTCAAGTCTAGAAAAATAAGAAATTTATGGACTTTAATATTTATTCAAGCAAATTATTAACATAATATTAAAATATTATATTCTTAACGTATAAACAATATTCAGAATAATCAAAAAAGTAAATAAATATTGCTGACCATATCAAAAATAAGCCAAGCTAAGACCCCCCCCCCCCCCCTCCCCCTGTGGTGCTTACATAATACTTGAATGGCCCCATAAGAATACCTATGAGAGTTGTTACGGGTAGTCAGAAGCTCGAAAGTCTGACCACTGGTTTGACCTTAGGATATTGCAATTGCCCAGTTACTGGGTTGCGGAGGTCTGATGGCAGCCACTCCGTGTAAAATACTGGTATTCAGCCATATCTGGTTAGACTGGAAGCTGACCCCAAGATAATTGGGAAAAGGCTAGGAGTAGGAAACTTTATGTTTTTGTCTATTTGACTCTTATTGGATCTTACTATACTCTGGTTCACTTACTCCCTAATTCGGTTTAGTTTTTTATTTCACTGCAGACTTGCAGCGGTGTATAGGCATGTTTTCACAACCAACTTACCCATGAACTGACATAGGCCCGCTGAAACTGTTGTAGTAGTCAACTCCTACGGCTTATCAATCGAGTCTAGCTCAGCCAATCCCAGCCCACAGCTGGACATAGAGCTCTCCCCAAGTTTTAGTAGCCCAAATAAATGTCTATGTACCTCAAAAGTCAGTTTTTTTCTTCAAAACCTTGGACCGTGTGTATAACAAAGGCGTAATGCGACTCTCGTTTGTTTTTTTTTTCAGTAAGATCAACTACAAAATATACAGATTTTTTCTCTAGCCGGTGGTTTGCAGTACGCAAGCGTAGTTAGTCTACGACACTTCTAACAAGATACGCTTGAATTAGTAAGCAGCCTAATCGAATCGGCGGCTGTATAATGACTATACGTAGACATCTATATTATATACCCATACACGAACACAAAAAAAATCAGTTTTAAGTCCATGTATGGAACTTTTGACTGTTGTTTACATATGATATCGCATATGAATGCTTTTAGTTTGTTATTTTGTAGTTATTGAGGGTTTACTGAAACAATTAACTTACGTTTATGTCGAAACAATCTCGCAACATGTCGGCGTAAATCTCCTCCTCGCCCATCCAATGATATGTGCTTTTAACGTCTTTGAACGCACCCTCCGATGCACAACACCGACACATACCGTTACTCACTGCAGTCTCCATTATGTTCATAGTCACTTTTATAACATTTACACTTAAAAAATCTTAAATTAAATTGGAGAAAAGCTAAAGGACGCTACAGCTTCGAAGCTCCGCCATTTTCTTTTTCTGTTAGTTTTTTTTTCATATACCCATTTTGCCTGGAATTGAGACGTAGGCAAAGGAAACAGCATCCAAACGGCCAAGAATAATGGCCAACTAATAATGTTTTTTTTATAATTGTAAAAAACACACAGCATCCTACTGTACAAGTACTTTTATCAAAATAATAACAAAATCCAACTCAGAAAGCATTTTTAAATATATTTTATAGAACTAATCATTGTATTAAAAAACAAAAGTATGTGTAAAGTATAACGACCTACGTTTCAAACAGCAAGAAGTCCAATAATTACCTAATTTTAAAAAAATGGCAGCTGTCAATAGTAATTTTTCTTTTCGAAGCAGACTCCACATTTATTTTACACTGTAATCTTTGGCATTAAAAAGAGATAGATAACTACGGTAAAGCGTTAGAAAAAGCAAGATAGACAATTAAAATTATGTTAAATAAAATAAGTAATGGACCGCTACTGTCATCATAGCTTTGGTTTGGATTTAATTTTATAGTTAGATTTTAATAGGGAAAGAATAATACATAGGCTCATTAAAAGTAAAGAACAGTGATATTATAATCATGTCTAATGGAGTCGCTTGCCGTTGCTGCTTGGTCCGCCCTCCTGATAAGGATTTGACTACTCAATATTCAAGATTGGGTAAATCTGAAGTTTACGCTGATATGCTAAAGGATTGCTTCGAAATTAATGTAAATACTCCCTTTTTACATCCTCCTTGTAGTCATAGTGACGATAAGAAAACAGCTCCTGTTGAACTATGTTTTAAAAAATTACTGAAAAAAAATTGAACAAGATTAATTTTATCTCTGATTTTAGCTAAGTATAAGTTTATTTATTAGACCTGTATTATCGACCTAACTTATATGAACTTTAGTTACCTACGTTATAAGAATTTTATAATGTATTTCCTTGATACAATACAAAACACAAGGAATATTGAAAAAAAAAATTTGAGTCTTCATATTTCGGCAAAAGATTTTTAAGGTTCAGTTGCTCTTAATTCTATATCTTCTTTACATAGTATAAAATAAAGTCGCTCCCGTTGTCTGTATGCTTAGATCTTTTAAACTATGCTACAGATTTTAATGCAGTTTTGAGCAATCAATAGAGTGATTCAAGAGGAAGGTTTATATGACCCACATTAGTATCTACATTGCACCCGCGCGATGCCGGGGCGGGTCGCAAGTTCTTAATAAATCTAAATAAATCCTCTAAAAACTAGACTATGCAAGAATTTGCACTCCGTTGGCTGCTCAGTAGGTAAAACTTTCAGTTGGGCACATACGCAGTTTGAAAGAACATTGCACAAGACAACTTGCACAGTCCAACTAGCTAGAGTAAATGATGCACTAAAAATTCAAGGTCAAAGTCACCATATCGCACCTTTAAAGACAAACCGTTTCTAAACGAAAATATCAAATTTTACACAGGAGCAAAAAGAAAAAAAACCTTTTCGCAATAAAATTTAAGTACATGATGCTCTGAGCCATTTTTTGAGGTCATATGATGGATATTTATGTACACTATAACATAGGATTACAGAAAAGTATTTTTATTAAATAGAACTTTGTTTATTGTGATTTTTTACGCCGTTTAAAAGTGGAGATTATTTTTTACGCCCTCTAAAAGTGGAGTTTTAAAAAAGTATCAAGTTCACCTTGTAGTTTATGTAATTTTATGAAAGATGGCATTAATAACTCAATTCATGAAAATTTTCGTTTAGTAACGGTTTGTCTTTAAAGGTGCGATATATTTGAATGTTTTTCACGAAAACTAAGTTTAAATGTTATTACTTAACATTCTTCTATACAAACATTATCAACATTTTCGGAATGTAGGCAGTCTGCTGCGCGCGCGCTTACATTGCGCGCTACAATTAAAAGCAGTTTTTTAATACCAAAAAATAAAAGTGGTTTCCCAGCTAAAATTTTTGCTGTATGTTACTTAGTTTGACGTACAGAATGCGTAGACTTCGGCTTCGTTAAGGCTATTTTTACACCCAGTATACAGAAATTAAATTCCCATGACAATACAACATCATAAAAATTTCAACCTTCAATCCTCAACTCTTGATTCTGCACTACTACAAGATAAAAGCGCTTACACACATACATAACATCACGCCTATATTCCTCGAAGGGTTGGGCAGAGGTGTATAGTAACAACCTCGTTTCGCCAGTTACGTTTAAGTCCCATGTAATAGGGGGCGAGCATATTGCCATTAACCGGGCACAAATCCAGACTCCGAGCTGCTACTGAGAAATTCCTGATGGAAATACTCAATAACACTATTCGATCTGGGGATCGAACCCAGGACCCCATGCTCAGCAGTCCCGCTTGCGACCACTTGATCAACAAGGCAGTCAAAGGCGTTTAACTTACTAAGGGATTATTTTACATCTGTCTTCATATTACTAACTATTCTTTACACATTCATTTCAGTTACCGTTACGCCCCAATGAAAGCGGAATTTGTGAAGTCTGTATCACAAGGCTACGGGATGCAAACGACTTTAAACTACAAGTACAACAGTGCCAGAAGGATTTTAAATCAAAAATCAATACTTATAGTCTTAAAGGTATATTAATTTATATTGCAACTAGCTACCCGTCCCGGCTTCGCACGGGTGGACATTATTCCCATTTATGCAACATTATTAAATTATGCTCCGCTCCTATTGGTCGTAGCGTGATGTTATATAGCCTATAACCTTCCTCGATAAATGGACTATCCAACACAAAAATAATTTTTCAATTCCAACCAGTAGTTCCTGAGATTAGCGCGTTCAAACAAATAAACTCTTCAGCTTTATAATATTAAGTATAGATAATACACCCATGCTATGTGCTAAAGATGTCACAGGCGTATATGCAGTAGTCATTGCTGAATTTTTTGGTAAAATAACATCACATCACGCCTGTATTCCCCGAAGGGTTGTGCAGAGGTGTATAGTAACACCCTCATTTTATGGACTTGAAACATAACAGCAAAATGAGGGTGTTACTATACACCTCTGCACAACCCTTCGGGGAATACAGGCGTGATGTGATGTTATTTTACCAAAAAATTCAGCAATGACTACTGCATATACGCCTGTGACATCTTTAGCACATAGCATGGGCGTGTAATAACAAAACTAAAATTAATGAAACAGCCTATGCATTGGTCCACTAATCTTAAAATGTCTCATTGCCACAAAAGTCCCATGGAAGATGTAAAATCATAGATTTTTGTACAGATCAATCGTCCGATCCGTTAGCCAAAGTTTCATGAAATCTCGGGCCATTCGGTTTTCCGACGATCGATTCGATTTTCGCCCCCATACCCTACTTCCAAACGTAAATAGACTTACTAGTTTGTTGTTTGACAATACTTGTTTGTGTTTTGATTCGATATGAAACTTCGTAGTTCGCTTTTTACAGTAGGCCCCCAGACGCCTGAGCGTATCGAGCTGCATACACGCTCAGAAAATGAACGACAATATCACAATAGAGAGAAAATGTACGATTTTAATACGATGCGTTGTTATGCCAGGCTGCAGGGGCCTAGCTGGTGAGGGAGGGGTTTGGTGGTTCAAACCCCCTCTGAAACCTCAGTCAGTTAAATTACTTATAAAATCTTTACATGGTATAAAACAAAGTCGCTCCCGCTGTCTGTACGCTTAGATCTTTTAAACTACGCAACGGATTTTAATGCAGTTTTCAGCAATAGATAGTGATTCAAGAGGAAAGTTTATATGCCCTACATTTAGTATCTACATTGCACCCGTGCAAAGCCGGGGCGGGTCGCCAGTGTATGTACAAGGTTAGTCGGAAAGGGGGTACTAAGCCGAAAAGGTCTTAAAGTACCCATAATAAGGGATAACTTTTGTTTTACAACTTTCCAAGTCAATACTTCAAGAGAAATAGCTGATCAAAGATTTCATAAAAAATACGCAAAATTCTATCTATCCTCAGCTATGATCAGACGTGTTTACATTTTACGTCATATTTGGGGTCACGGATTAGAAACTCCATTTTCTGAATTCATAACTAAAGCAGGGATGAAGAATTTTTGAAAAAACTAATAAAAATAAAACAAAAAACATGGAAAAAATTTAATCGAATTTTTACATTTTAACACTTTCTTTAAAACAATCATCAGTGATACATTAAGAGGCCCGCGGCACAAAACAGATAGGTACAGAAGTCAATCACATGTATGTACTTCACTTTTCATACCTACGCTCGGCGGTCGCTCTATCTATATATATCTATCTCTCTCAAGCGCATGGCACTCGTGCTCGCACTCACTCGCACTCTAGTCCCAAACAGTCGGAGATATCGTGTCCGTGAGCAGTGTCTATGTGTGCGTTGCTCGAGCGCACTTGTATGTAGATTGACTTCTGTACCCATCTATTTGGTGCTCGCGGCTTAGTACACCCTTTCCGACTAACCTTGTATAAACTCGTTATTGTAATTGATTTTCTTGTTCCGCGTTCAACCCCTTCGAACAAAATTCCTGGTTACAGCTTTGCGAGACTGCATGATACATTTTGAAGCGCCTATGGCGAGTCGCCTCCGTGGATAGCGGGCCTTACTAATATATAACTTACTTACTAATATATTACTAATACTAAAGTATATGAACAAACAAAACTAATGAACATAAAACAATTATATATTTATCAAACTTGCATACTTGTCCGGAAAATATTAAATAAATCTCTCCATACTAACTTATCCTTTGTAATGGTCAAACAACAAACACAACGAAGTTCACGCCGAGCGAGTTTTTTAGTTCTACCCAAGACAAGAACGAAGCTCGGCAAATCAATGTTTACATATGCGGGCGCAGATATTTATAACAAACTACCGTCGACCATTAAAAATGTAAGCTCCTATAATGTATTCAAAGTACAACTTGCTCGACATGTAGTCGAAAAATATAGTTAATTTCCAATAGCAGCCAACTATAACTACTGAATACATTATAGAAATACCTACTTACATAAATAAAAACAAACGACGAAAAATCCTAGTAATAAGCACTATTGTAATTGTATTTCTCATGTAAGTGACTGTAGTCTTTTATGAGAATAAATTTCTTTAAACCTATATATATTATTTTGTTCTAGATGAATCTGGACCAAAAGTGAAGGAGGAATATTTAGATTTGGATGACGACAATGGAATATATTTTCTAGGTAAGCATTTTAAATAATATAATAATTGGGTAAAGGCTTTTTTTTGTTTGGTTTTCTCTTTTTTGTCGTTGGAAAATCCTCATGGATGTCCCTCGCCCGGGGATGGCGAGGAGGTCTGCCGGACTCTTACCGGCTAAAAACCAACGGTGTTCATTCTCCTGACCATTCGGCCGGGGTCGCGGGATTCGCGTCAGCATGCACCACAACCCCGGCAGGTCCCGGCCCGCCAACCCTCGGCGGACCTCTCTGTGGGGCCTTGCCCCACATCCTCTTGAGAAGCGCGCACGGAACACACCGCGCTGCTTTCTCGGGTCTGTTACTGGTCGGGCGGAGGGTCCCCTAACCCGCCGCCCGCAGGCCTGGGTAAAGGCTAGGCAGAATACTTTAATTTGCGCAGTTAAAGTTGTTTAGCTACCGTCTCAATAGTTCTTGCCATTGAAAAACGAACTTAGTTACCATGTTATTAAAGTTGAAATTAGTGTAACAATCATGTTTATTTCTACTATAATATTTACTTTAATATAAATACTCTTTTTAACAGAGTTAAAAGAGGAAATGTCAGATGACTTCGACGATTTCAAAGACGAGGATGACAACAAGAAACTGGCGGAGATGCTGGGCTTCAATGACGTCACCATCAAGAAGCGATCAGACAAACGGAGGAGTAAGAAACGACTGCTTCTTGACAACACTGGCAGCGGTAAGCTATACCAAGATTTTTTAAGACCACTCGCAAAATAAGGCTACAGCTATAAGGCGGCGTCCTACGTGAGCGATCTGAATGCAAACGCGGCGCGGGGCGGTGCAACACAAAACAGATAGGTACAGAAGTCAATCTACACACAAGTGCGCTCGAGCAACGCACACATAGACACTGCTCACGGACACGATATCTCGGACCGTTTGGGACTAGTGTGCGACTGAGTGCGAGCGCGAGTGCCATGCGCTTGAGAGAGATAGATATACAAGTTAGTAGGAAAGGGGGTACTAAGCCGCAGACCACTTAATGTATCACTGATGATTGTTCTAAAGAGTGTTAAAATGTAAAAATTCGATGAATTTTTTTCCATCAAAAATAATTTTTATTTTGGTTTTTTCAAAAATTCTTCATCCCTGTTTAGTTATGAATTCAGAAAATGGAGTTTCTAATCCGTGACCCCAAATATGACCTAAATAGTAAACACAGCTGATCATAGCTATGGACAGATAGATTTTAGCATATTTTTTACAGAATCTTTGTAAAGCTATTTCTCTTAAACTATCGAGTTTTGGGGAATGTTGTAAAACAGAAGTTATCCTTTATTATGGGTACTTTAACACCCTTTCGGCTTAGTACCCCCTTTCAGACTAACCTTGTGTAATAGATAGAGCGACCGCCGAGCGTAGGTATGAAAAGTGAAGTACATACTATGTGATTGACTTCTGCACCTATCTGTTTTGTGCCGGGACCTTAATACATATTTATTCCGTTTCAGATCTAAAATCAAAACGAGCAATGAAGTTATCGCTCCATGCTTTAAACCAGCAAGTGATGATGAACAAACTCCTCAAGCCGGTGAAGCAAGCTTTACCAATACGCCTCGTGAGCGATAGTGCCAAACACAAAGTGAACATCGACAATCTGCTGACACACTCCAACTGTACACCCTTTTTGAACAAAACGCTAGCAGGTACGATGTCTTACTTTTTTACATAACATACCAACACGCCTTGTATGCCTCGAAGGGTAGGTAGCAGGGGCGTAGTCACCGCCGTATCTGCCGTATCAATTATAGGGGCCCCCGGGCCACGGGGGACCCCAACGTGCGTAAGCAAAAATTAATAAAAACTGTCAGACCTGTCACTATTGTCCATAGAGGCAAAAACTTTAGAAAAACTAGAGTCATCATCAGCTATAAATGATTTAATAAATCAGTTTGCCGAAAAAAGGCAAGGAGAGTGTATATTTAATTTGAATTGTTCGTAAAAAATTTGCGATTGCGAATTGCGCGATAAGACCGCCCATTGTGCATTTTTGTATTTAAATAGTTTTTCGTGCTATGTTAACCTGGTGTACAATAAAGAGTATATAAATAAATAAATAAATAAAAAAGTGACAGATAGATAATTATGATGAATAAATATTTCTTTTAATTTTATGCAAACATTTTTTTTTTCTTTTGTGAGAAATCTTTACCCTTCCTAAGGGCCCCCAAACATATTTTTATACGGGGCCCCGCCAAGGCACGCTACGCCACTGGTAAGTAGTCTTGCGCATAGTACTTCGCGACGGAGATCGCTCAGTTTAGTTCACCGCTCCTAAACGAACTAGTTCGCTCTTCTAGTTCGTCAGCTCCCAGCTCGAATCAGAGGAAGGCAGATCGTTCTCCGAAATTCCCCGCTTTGATTCATTCCCAAGCTATAGTTGGATGCCCTCTCTTTTTTAGGCGCTCCCCTCACTCTTTCCTGTATCTCGGGTGCATTTACGAATACTACAAATTTGCCGCTTCTTTTTCAAACGTTAGATGGGCGAGCTTTTTTGTTGTATTTTTTTTGTTTATTGGTGAATTTTTGAAAATAATCAATGACAGATTAACACATTACAAAAGCAAAACAAGTTATAACCAACTTTTAATTTTAAAAAAAATACATCGGTCACGAACTAACGAACTATGGAGCGGGGAATGGCGGAACTAGTTCGCGTAGTTCATCTTTGGGAGCGATCTTACGAACTAGTTCGTTCGCGAAGTACACAATACTAAGGGTTATGTTTAAGTCCCATGTAGTAGGGCGCGAGCGTATTGCCATTAACCAGGCCCAAATCCAGACTCCAGGCTGCTACTGAGAAATTCTTAATGGAAAAACCCCATAACACATTGCCCGACCCGGGTGTCGAACCCAGGATCTCACGATCAGCAGTTGCGCTTGCCACCACAAGACCAACGAGGCAGTCGTGTATAATTATCACTTGCTTAAAAACGGTGAAGGAAAACATCGTGAGGAAACCGGCATGCCTGAGAGATATTTCTCGACGGCATGTGAAGCCAAGTCAGAGGCACATGGGCGGCTTAAACTCTGACACCAGGTTAGTCACTAACCACACGAAAAGAAGAAGTTTAAATTGGTATGTTCTATTTTTCCAGGTATTCTCTGTGCATACTGCAAAACCACGTACAGAGACCTACCCCACCTCCGGACACATATGCATGAAGAACACAAATCCGACAGCTTGATAGACAGCAAACGAATGGACAAAAACAATCTATCCATCAAAATGGACATCACAGACTTGCGGTGTAAGCTCTGCAATTTAAACATAGACACGATATCCAATTTAAAAAAACATTTAATCAAAGACCACGACATAAAATTCTATCCTGACGTCAACGACTACGTTTTAGAGTTTAAACTAACTGACGGAGAAATTTTGAACTGTGCACTTTGTAACTCAACTTTTGAGACGTTCAAAATGTTGTTGCAACATATGAATGGACATTATAGGAATTATATATGCGAAATTTGCGATTTAGGCTTCATTAATAAACACAAATTGAGAAATCACCAACGTACACATGAAATTGGTAATTTTAACTGCACGTTTTGTGATAAAATTTTCAGCACAAGAGTCAGAAAGTTGTGTCATGAGAAATATACACACAACTCTAATGCTAGATACACAACTAACTGTCCACATTGCGACGAATCTTTCACTAGTTATTACAGAAGAAATCGGCACATGGCCGTTACACACAACACCGTCGCAGCGACCTACAAATGCAACATATGCGATAAGTCCTTCATATTAAAGTCCAAATTAACTTCTCACATAAAGAAAGTTCATTTGATGGAACGTAATCACATTTGCGCTGAGTGCGGTCAAGGTTTTTTTATTAAGCAGTCTTTAGACGAGCATATGATCAAACATAATGGTGAAAGAGTATTCAAATGTACGGTCTGCACAAAGGCTTATGCGAGGAAGAAAACTCTTAGAGAGCATATGAGGATACACAATAATGATAGACGGTTTAAATGTGGTGTGTGTGCTCTGGCGTTCGTCCAGAAATGTAGTTTGAAAAGTCATATGTTATCTAATCATGGGATTACGTTGGCGGAGTATGAGAATGCTAAATCTGATGTCTGTAGCCCCTAATAGTATAAGATAGGATACATGCTGATATACCCTTTTTGTGATGGGATTTCTAGGTCAAACTAGATAACATATCATCACGCCTGTATTCCCCGAAGGTTTGGGCAGAGGTGTATAGTAACACCCTCATTTCGCCGTTATGTTTAAGTCCTATGTAGGAGGCGAGCTATTGCCGTCAACCGGGCACAAATCCAAACACCGGGCTGCTACTGAGGAATTTCACACGGAAAAACCCAATAACACTTTGCCCGACTTGGGCATTGAACCCAGAACCTCACGATTAGCAGTCGCGCTTGCCACCACTAGAACCATGAGGAAGTTCAGTGTCGTTTACGTGCTTAAAAATAGCTAAATAAAGGATGATTTCCACCAAACGGCTCGCATCGGATCGGAACGGATTTTACAATCTTTAAACGATATTAAATCGTGTACACAGTATTTAAAGTCTATATTACCAAGCCGCGCACAGCAGCTTGACCGCGGGCGTGTTCCGCGACACGCGATCGTAGCCGAAAGTATGCTGCGACGCGCGATCGGCTCCGTTCGCCTGTCGTCGTATCCGATCGGATCCTTTCAAAAATAAGAACACGTCAACACGGTAGGAATGAAACTATTTGACTAGGCGCAGAAACGGATACGTTCGCAAGCGACTGTACGCAGCCGATCGTATGCGTCGACATCCTGACTGTATCCTTTCCGATCCGATGCGATGCGTGCCGTTTGGTGGAAATCATCCCTTACAGCTCATTTACACGGTGCAAGTTTCTTGAAGCAAGTCTTATGCCATCTCTGTTTTTGTCGGAGAGAAAGACAAAGATAGCATGAGACTTGCTTCAAGAAACTTGCACCGTGTAAATGAGCCTTTAGCCTACAGTAGGTACTAGGTACCACTGGTAAACAAAACGATCGGTTTTTTCATGTTGGAAAAATACTTGCAAATAATAGTGTTATGTAATTTGTTGAAATTTTGGGTTATATTACTTGACTATAGATTTAAACAAACTAGTCGGCGATAAGAAATTTATTTTTTATTATATTTTTCTATAAAATGTTCTAATGGATTCAATTTTAATAGTTTACTCTTGAATGTGTCCGGTCAAGATCAGAATACACCCTTCTAAATTGTTCGCAGTCGACTTTCTTAGCCAATAATGATTAACCTTTTAAGCGCGTGGCTAAATATCAATTGCCGTGCCCCTAGCGCGCGACTACGAATCGATAAAATAATACCTACAATAAATATATTAACCTTTTTCAATACTTAGAGCTATGAAACAATTTTAAGTAATTGTTGAAAATCATATCTCTATTGAATAATCGTTTTAGTTGTACCACGCAGTTCATAGGACGAAAATAGAACAAAACAACCATGCATGTTCTCTGTAGCAGAAATACGACACGCGCGCTAGGGGCACGGAAATATTTGTCGCATAAATGCGACTCACGCGCTAAAAAGGTTAAATGATTTTTATTTCTGTTAATAAATCTGTTACAGGCACTTACAAGTCAATGGTGCGATTCTGTAGCGCACTTTGACAGGACTAAACTAAACTAAGGGTGTTTGTCTCTTTCTGTTTCAATAGAAAAAGAAAGTGACAGTTGCGTTTAGTCTAGTTTAGTATTGTCAAAATGTGCTACAGAATCGACACCAATGTAATGTTACCCTACCCTATTTAGAAAGAGATAGATTTCCAAACTAAATATTGATTAACTAATGATGCTATGTTATGTAAAGTGAGGAATTGGCAACATTGAAATAATATCTCGAAAATGAGTCACTTTTGCATAAAGCATTAGTAGATTATTATATGGTGTATAACATAATCTACAATCCTACCACGGGATCATGATGACCAATAACTAGTAACACATTATAAAATAGAAAATCTTAATTAAGTTTAATTTTGTATAACTGATACAAACATCATATTTTTTTAAATACGTACTTGTATAATTAACTGCATATGTTGCATTAATTAATATATATGCATTAATTGCATAGTTCTTTCATTGTAAATAAAAAACAAATGGTACAATGGCAAAAAAACGTTTATACTTTATGGGATTTTTTTAAAATTTCAATTTAATATAAGATCATTTGGTTCGTAGATATAAGATAGCTCCTGTTCCTTTGTTCTGCCACAAAATGGCTATATTTCTGTCTAAATAAATAGTAATAATATGTACAGGTTGATAATTTATTTTGTTAATTATATTAAAAGATTTAAAGTATATCATTTTTGTTTAATTTTACATAATATCAGCAAGCACATTGGGTCATCCGCGCGACGGCGCAACGAGTATTCCCAAGGAGGGTTTATGTCAGACAGGCGGCCGGTCATAAAACAATAAGCCAAAACAACATGGATTTATGAAATACATGTTGTGCCGACCGCACCTAGTGTGGGATAAGGGCAGGGAGAAGAGGATTTTTGTTTCATTTTACTCGAACAACGACTTGAAGAAGTACCTAGCTTATTTGGCTATGCTATCGGTTGGCAAAAACAGGGCTATCTCTACCCAGAGGTGCAAGGGTTGCAGGGCAGCCGAGTACAGAGGCGTAAGGCGCGCCTCGGTGGTCTCTGAAGGCAGCTGCTGAGGCTTTGAGGGCACAGAGGCCCAAGAAATTATTTTATTCACATAATGGTGTCGATTCCGTAGCACATTTTGACAGTACTAAACTAAACGCAACTGTCACTTTCTTTTTCTATTGAAACAGAAAGAGATAAGCACCCTTAGTTTAGTGGTCCTGTCAACTGAATTGACACCAATGGCTGCTACAGATAGCGCTGATAACCTGACATGGCTCTGGGCACAAGCTGACGGCTTAACTGATGGTAAGTGGTTACTGCTATTAAAATACACCAACTAAGGGAACGTACCCATTTTACGTGACCCGTTCAGGGGGGGTCTTCAAAATACCACGCTTGGTCACAGGGGCGGGGGGGGGGGGGGGCTTAGGTTTTCGGCACGTGGTCAATATCCTCTAGGGAAATCTCGCGCTTTTCGAGCTATATTCAAATATGGCGCGCAGCGTTTAGCGCTGGTGGCAACATTGAGCCAAATAATGTTCGAATACTGCCGTGGCGGTGTAGTGTGTCATGGATGTTTGCCGAGTCGAATATTGATGGTTTTGCCGCCATCATTAAAAAAAGATGTGCCTCTCTCATAACGCGTCTCCGCGGCGGTAACAACACTATCCTGTGTGTTCGCAGATTGGTGGGATTCCTCGATGATGCGGAGATGGATGCAGCTCCACACTGTGATTTAAATTGTGTAAGTACCTACCTACCTGATTTTAAACTTACTAACACTAGATATTAGTGACGATTCTGTAGCACATTTTGACAGTACTAAACTTGACTAAACGCAACTGTCACTTCCTTTTTTTATTGAAACAGAAAGAGACAAGCACCCTTAGTATAAAAAATTAAAGAAAAACAAATGTTGAGGTACCAATGAGGTAAAAAATTTTACGAAAAGATAAACTAGTTATAATTCCTACAACTAGGTGAAACCGACTTGGTCCAGCCATTCTGAAGTCAGAATGGCTGGCCACTTTCCTCGTAATAGTTTTCCCTCTTTAGCGAGGTACCAATTATTTGATGTCTGGTACCAAATCGGATTCCCAAAGAGGGTTGATGTCAGGCAGGCGGCCGGTCATAAAACAATAAGCCAAAACCTTTAACAACATGGATTTACGAAATACATGTTGTGCCGACACCACCTAGTGTGGGATAAGGGCAGGGAGAAGAAGACCAAATAGGTACCTACAAACTTGGTATTGCTCAAACTTCCAAAATCTCTCTTGGTCCACTCATCCTGACGCACACAGTTTAGTTTAGTCCTGTCAAAGTGCTCAGTAGAATCGACATCATTATGTGAATTGTTACTAACACGACTGTGTCCCAAATAAACATAAAAATTGCCCTAAGAAATTCAGTTTAAGATTGACTAAGTGAAAAAAATAAGGTTTTTTCAGTTTATGTTGACTGTATAAAACCCCCGCCCCTCTCACGTTGCCTCTTCCATCGCGTTGTCGCGACAACAGTTCAATTTCGGTGCTTGCTAGAAAGCTGGGTTTGGCCGAAAATAGTCGAAGCCGAAGGTTCGGTCGGACAGCCCTCCCCCCCACCCCGCCCCTAGCTACACTACTGCAAGGGAGGCACATGATTGGGGTCACAGAATTGTCTCCGATGTCCGTCTGGGTATTTTGGCCCCGTGATGATGAAGAAATGGAGTACCTAGCAAATCATAACCATCATCATCCTCCTGCCCTTATCCCAACTTATTTGTGGTCGGCGCAGTATGTCTTCTTCTTCCATACTGCTCTATTAGCTGTCATTTCGGTAGTCACCCCCTTTCTAGCCATATCATCTTTCACACCATCCATCCATCGCTTCTTTGGTCTTCGTCTACTCTTATAACCATCCACATTCATACTCAATACTTTCCTCACGACATGTTCTTCGTTCCTCCGCATCACATGCCCATACCATGACAACCGGAGTACCTAGCAAATATATTTTGGAAATAAAAAAATAATTCGGGAAATAAAGTAAATGGTGCTATGCATGCGGTTGTGGCTAGCCAGTCGATGTCCAAAAAGGCACGGCTGGCTGTCCATAATGGTGTGCTGGTACCTACGCTTATGTATGGAAGTGAATGTTGGTCGTGGCACAAGAGGCATGAAAGTAGAATAAATGCAGTGGAAATGCGTTCCTTGCGAAGTATGTGCGGTATAACTTTGAATGATAGATTGAGAAATGAAGAGATTAGACAAAGTTGTGGTTTAAAAGATGATGTAGTGACAAAAATTGAAAGGAGTATGCTTAGGTGGTGTGGTCATGTTGAGAAAATGAGTGAACGGCGATTAAAAAAGGAATTTATAAGGCGGATGTCAATGGGAACGCCGGTAGAGGACGTCCTAGAAGGACATACATCGATGTTATTGGTGATGTTCTTCACGAAGGTCAGGTGCGTAGTACTCTTAACCGGCGTGCGTGTATGACAAGATGTATGAATGTGGATGAAGCGAAAGGGGTATGTAAGGGTCGTAGCATGTGGCGGTCTATAGTTTCTGCCTACCCCCATGGGAAAAAGGCGTGAGTTTATGTATGTATGTAAAAAATAAACACCAAAAATTTGATAAACGTTTATTTTATAGCTAGACAACATTTTTGACTATGTATAAATATGATACAAAAATGTACAAATATCAAATGTACAATATTTAACATTTTAACTTAATTTTTAACATAACTACAACAGTAAAAGCAATTTTATTAATTATATTAGGTGCCGATTCTGTTGTGAGCAAACTAAACATAATGTAGGCTATTGCCTTCTTTGTCACTCTGGTAGAATCAGAAAGAGACAGACGTAAACGAGAGCTGTCAAATTTCGTTGAACTAAAATTTCCATACAAAGAACGACACGTCAGAACATGTCGACTAAAGGCGGGTATAGACTGCTGTAACGTAACATGCAATGTAACATGAAAGGTACGTAGTACGCACGCGTAGTGTGCACAGTTCGTGCGCGCAAGGCGTCCACACTATGGGAATTCTGTTACATTGCATGATACATTGCGACAATGTGGACGGCAAATTCTTTCATTGCGTGTTACATTGCATGTTACATTTCGTAAGTCTGTACCCGGCTTAAAAACGCGGTGAAGTTCAGGGCGTAAACTTGTTTGACATCTCTAACTAACGGGGTGTCCTGCGTAAGCGACGAACGCGACAAACGCGATCAAGACAACCGCATTCCCTACTAGCGTCCTATGTAGCGAGACGCGACGTAGGTAACGCGTATTTGTTTCACGTCGTGTCGCGTCGCGTCGCACGGCGTCGCGTCGCACGGCGTCGCGTTTATCGCTTACGCAGGACACCCCGTTAGTTCTTATCTATCACCGTCCTTTTCTTGCGTCGTCTGTTAGTAAAAAATAATGAAGCGGAAAAAATCTATCGAACGTGGCTGACAGCCGCGACTTATAAGTGCGCACAGTCGTTTGGGACGCGGCTGGCCAGATGTGTATCGGACGTGCGAACGCTTAAGGACGGCCCAAGGTTACGTCCGCGACTGACGTCCGATAGTTTGCACAGTTTAGTATACATTCATTATCAAGATACCTATTAAGTCGCGGCGGTCAGCATCTGATAATTTGTTTCCAGCTTAATTATCAAATTTTAGTTGGCGAACGAGAGAATCAGCACCTAACATAATAACGAATCTTGGATAGCTGGCCAGGGTCGCAGAGGTGTGTTATCATTTTTTAGGGTTCCGTACCCAAAGGGTAAAACGGGACCCTATTACTAAGAGTCCGCTGTCCGTCCGTCTGTCACCAGGCTGTATCTCATGAACCGTTATAGTTAGACATGTAAAATTTTCACAGATGATGTATTTCTGTTGCCGCTATAACAACAAATACTAAAAAACAGAATAAAACAAATGTTTAAGGGGGCTCGCATACAACAAACGTTATTTTTTGCTCGATATTGATAACGGCAACAGGTTGACGCTTGAAATATTCACAGAATATTTAGTTATATATTCACTTATAAATAATTTTTATAGATAATGGCACGGAACCCTTCGTGCACGAGTCCGACTCGCACTTGGCCGATTTTTTATAGGTACTCCCGAACTAACGAATTGAAAATGAAAATCTTATACTAACTAAGGCTGAGCGCAGACTTGAGTCACGACAGACTAAGGCTGAGCGCAGACTTGAGTCACGACAGTTTTAAGACAGACTTTTTTGTTTGAAGTTTGCGCGGCTTCATATTTTTTGTTTTTTTTTTTTTGTGTAGGACCACTCGTAGTTTAAAGCACGCGAGGGCTTTGTTACTACTTAACCGGACTATCCTGTGGTGGCCAAAAATTACTGTAAGGGCCCCAGCCAGGGCTTACTAACTATGGATTTAAGTTAAGTGACGCGTCACTAAGGGCACCCCCTGTGGGGTACGGGCCTCGGCTTAGTGGGTCACTGAGGGGTGGGCAATCAATATCGGGCTGGGTTAGATTATTTGGGGGCTGGTTTATTACCGTTACAGGCTCAGCTTCGCGGGCTGGCGTGGCGAGCAAGGGTCGGTCGGTGATGTTACTGGGGAGTCGCGGAGGGCCTCGGCGGCGAGGCCGGAAACGCGGTTTGTATCTGTTTTTGTACTTACGACGTGTACTGGTTTCCCTACTACTCTCTTGAAGGAGGGTGATGGGGTCATCGGGTTGGAGGAGGGTATGCCTAGGGCGCCTAATCTTAGAGATTCTAGAGGGTGTGTAACGGGCGGCCGATACTACGAGGGGGTTGGGGTGAGTTACGGTTGAGTCTAAGAAACGCTTGGTAAGGCGTTTAATGATCTGTTTTATTGTGGGGATCTTAAGGTCGACATGGAGTCGTTCATTCGTGAAGCACCACGGTGCACCCGTGGCGCCTCTGAGAAACCGGTTTTGAAGGGTCTGCATCCTATGGATTCGATGGGGCTTAGTATGCGCGAATACGGGGCACGCGTATGTCATAATAGGCCGAATGCACGCGGTGTAGATACGCAATTTGCACCGAAGTGACAATTTGCTGCGGGCATTCAGCACGGAATGAAGCCTACCGAGAGCGAAGGCGGCGCGCGAGCGCACCGACCTTATGTGCTCAGCAAAAGACAGTCTACGATCGAGAGTGACCCCTAGATATTTGGCTTGCTCCTCCCAAGGGATCGGCTTGTCAAACATCATGATCGGAGCGGGGTTGGGTGGGCTAAACTTACGCGGTCTAATAAATAGGACCGCCTGGCTCTTATCGGGGTTAACCTCGATCCTCCATCTCCGGAACCAATCGCCTAGGCTCTTGGCGGAGTTTTGGAGGGTGCGAGAGATGAACGCGGGGCTATATCCCGAATAGTAGATGGCGGTGTCGTCAGCGAACAAGGCTAACTGCGCCCTTCCACTCTTCGGGATATCGCTCGTATAAAGGGTGAACATGAGAGGGGACAGTACAGATCCCTGAGGGACGCCTGCGCGTATCGGGTGGGGAGCGGAAAGCGCACCTTCAATGCGGTATTGGAAGGTGCGATTCGACAGAAAGTCTCGTAGGATGAGCACGAGGCGATCGGGCACACCGAGCCGGTATAACTTGTATATCAGCCCGTTGTGCCAGACCTTGTCGAAAGCTTTCGCTATATCGAAGAACAGGGCACCAGTCATCATGCCGCGCTGAAAGCGTTCGCTGACATGTTCGACTATACGGTGCACCTGTTGGACACAAGAGTGACGGGGACGGAAGCCGAATTGCTCCGTGGGTATAAGACTCTTTGCTTCGGCATAGTCTTTGAGACGCTTATAAATAAGCCTCTCGTAGATTTTGCCTATCACATTGAGTAAACTAATGGGGCGATAACTACCGGGGGACGATTTAGGTTTGCCTGGTTTTGGGATACCGATAACGGTAGCCCGCTTCCAGGTCTGCGGAAAAATGTTGTTCGCTAGAGCGCCATTGAAGATGGCGGTCATTAGCACTATAAGAGCCGGGGGGAAGAGTTTAAATACCCTGTTGTTGATACCGTCAGAGCCAGGGGCCTTCCTAGGTTTGAGTCCCCTGATGACCTCCGCCACCTCGTCAGGTGTGACAGGGGGGAGGGGGTCATCTGGGTCTTCGTCGGGGGGGAGTGCGGTACGGCGTTCGACCTCAGCGTCCACTCTTGCGAGGTGAGCTGGGTCTACTGGCTGAGTACTGGGTGAGCACTGGGCCTCTAGGCTGTCAGCCAGGCACTCAGCTTTAGCGTCTTCGTCGAAGGCGACGCTCTTATCGGGGCGAATAAGAGGGGGCATAGCGGAAGTCTCAGAGGAGCGTAACTTCCTCTGAAGCTCCCAGAAAGCTAGATGTGTCGGTTCCAGATCATTGAGCATCCTATCCCATTGGTCGTTACGCAGCTCTTTGATGCGTTTGCTTACTTTGCGTTGTAGGCCACGCATAAAAACTTTGTTAGCGACGCAAGGGAAAGACCTGTAGGCACGGACTGCCGCGTTATTCTCGGTCACGAGGGCACGCACATCGTCCGGGAGGTTCCAGCGACTATTAGCCACCGGGGCCTCCCTTGAACATTCGTTCAGGACGGTTTGCACGTGACCCGTGAACAAGCCGATCGCGGCTTCCGTATGCTCTGCAGTCTCAATTTTGTCTGGAATTTGGTCTAAGTGAGGGGACGTGGTAGATTTCAGCGATTCGCTTACTTTCTCCCAGTCCGTGACCACTTTCATGAGGGGAGTGATTGATGGATCATATGGACCGGATCTAGGAGCGAACTCCATGATCACTGGTCTGTGGTCCGAGTCCAATTCGTCGATCGTTTCCATAGAATGCAATCGCAAGTTTACATTCTTCAGAAGCGCGACGTCCAGGACATCAGGACGTTGATCGGGGGCAAAAGGGAAGTGTGTTGGATGCATCGGAGCGATGACATCAAAACTGAGGGGGGAACAAAGACTGAATAGGGCCCTGCCTCTGGAGCTAGTTGTGTGAGAGTTCCAAGAGGTGTGCTTGGCGTTAAGATCTCCCGCCAGAAGGACGGAGTCACTTAAGCCAAGGAGGGCGGTCAGATCGTCTCGCATGGTGGCATTGATCTCCACTGAGTTGGCAGGAGGGAGATATGCTGAGACAATCGTGATCGGTGGGTGGCCTGTCATGCCTAGCCGACAGACAGAGACTTCGAAGTGAGAGTGGCGGTGGGTCCATAGGAATGCAGTAGAGAGCGCTTCTATAGTAAATAAGAGTGCCTCCTTTGTGGCAGTGCGACCTGTCATTACGAACTATGCGATAGTTCGCAATTTTCGGGTCGCGCATGTGCGGCTTAAGGAAGGTCTCTTGTACTAATAGAATGTCTAAGTGGTAGTCGCGGAGGAAATTGGCGATCTCATCACGTTGGGGAACTATGCCGTTGGCGTTAAAGGTCCCTATCTTTAGGGACTTCGGTTTGAGTCTACATAAGGGGGCTTTATCCATTATGGATTGTTATGGGGGAGGTTGCGGAGGGCCTGTGTAACGTCCGGGTACGGGTTAAATACCCGGGCGAGTGCTGTAAAATCGCCGTTGCAGGCGACGATGTCCTTAGACATCTGGATACCCCGGGGGCTATAGAAGACCCCGAAGGTACTTGTGATTACCCTGAAGGGGTCCAAGGTGTCCGCTGAGGGCGGGGGGCGTCTGGGGTCCGCTGAGGGCGGAGGGGTCTGGGGTCCGCTGAGGGCGGGGGGCGTCTGGGGTCCGCTGAGTGCAGTGGGGGTCTGGTCGCCAGGGTAAGTGGAGGGGCCGTGAATTGGAAAGGCGGGAGGGTTGAGGTAGGTGGGCGAGTCGCTGCGGGCGCGGCCGCTTTGACAATGGGTCTCGGGATAGGCTGTGCCATCAGGGATGGCAGGGTGAACGCGGGGTGCGGTAGGGCGGGCCTAAGAGCGGGGAAATGCGTCTGGTGATTGAACGCATTCTACGGGTAAAAGACTGGGCCCGCGGTGGTTGGGCGCTCCCTTTGCTGCCTCTCCTGGCTACGTTTAGCCAGTTTAGGGGCAGTCGATTTAGGGGCCTTCGGGCACCCGCGGTAGTTGGCAGGGTGCCCGGATTCGCCGCACAGTACGCAGCTGGGTGGCTCCGTGCAGAGGGCACGGTCCTTGGGGCGCGAGCACTGTGCGGTGGCATGGTCTCCTAGACACTTGACGCATCTAGGTCTGCCAAAGCAGTTACGCTGCGCGTGCCCGTACTGCTGGCAGTTGAGGCATTGATTAATAATGCCACTAACGTGGGGACGTTCGACCTTTATTTCGGAAAGGCCGCAGATTTGAGAGATGTTGAAGATGGGATGGTGGCCGTCCACCGGGTCGCACACCACGAGAACCATATTAAATGATTCACCGTGGTTTTTACGGTGCATACGATGCACTTCGGCGACGGGGACGTTCTGTGACAGAAGGTCACTGAGTATCTCCGAGGAGGGGATTACTGTAGGGACGTTTTTTACGACGACCCTAATTTGTCTCTCCTCCTGGAGAGTGTAGGTGTGGTAGGGAATGTTCTTACCACGGAGGAGGCGGCTCAGTTCGCGAAAGTCGTTCGCTGAGGGGACTGTTATTTTAATGCCCTGCTGTACGGCATGGGCTTTGGTGTAATTTATCCGCAGCTCAACGCAAGCCTTGGATACCTCCAACCATTTCCCCTTGTCATGGATGAACAAGGGGGGAAGGGGGCGGGTCTTAGCGGGGGGGGTTTGCTGAGAAGTAGCAGCCGGGGGGGCGGTGGTCGCGGGGGCGGTTGCCGGGGTGGCAACTACCATTGGGCTAGCCGGTCGGGGAGGTGCCTGAGGGGCAGGGGTTGATCCCACGGGGGGAGGGGTGGCCTGAGGGGCCGATGTTTTCTTGGCCTGCTTGGCCATAATGGGAGTTTTCCCGATTCTCCTCTTCCTCTTACCGACGACTGTAAAGTCGTCCTCAGAGGATGAGGAGGGGGACTCCGAGGCGGAAGGGTGGTCTTCCTCTTCGGAGGCGGAAGCCGCTTCCTCGGAGAAGGCCGCCTCCATCTCCCCTATTATTGGTCCTGGGACGTCAGCGGGGGCAGAGGGGGTGAGGGGGGGCAGTCGGGGGTAAGGGGGAGGGGGCTATCGTCGCGGGTAGGCGAAGCGAGTGATTCGGAACCGAAGTTAAGTTTGGCAACAATACCTCCGGGGAGTTTGCTGCCAAACTTACTTATAAGCGCGGGCTGATCTCTGAGGATCTCGCGGACAAAGTCGATCAAAAATTCTATGTTCGACATAGTAATATTTTTTGTGAAGCAATAGTCTGTCTTAAAACTATTGTAACTCAAGTCAGCGCTCTGCCTAAAGAAAATAGATTGTAAATGCCAACACCAATAACAGATTTTAATCCAACTTTGGAGTGGGGGCGGGGGTTATGTTTTTTATTTTAAAATGTAATTACTGCTCGTAGCTAAATAATAACAGCACGGATCATATGATTTGTGAGGTTAACTTCCGCTTGCCGCGGTCAGTCCGTGGATGGGTGTACGTTAGTTAAAACATCGAAAACCCACCGTGCCTTGGAGAGCACGTTAAACCGTTGGTTCCGGTTATACGAATACCTATGACAGTCGTTACGGGTGGTCAGAAGCCCGAAAGTTTGACAACCGGTCTAACCTTAGGATATCAGCATTACCCAGTTACTGGGTTGCGGACGTCTGACAGCAGTCGCTCCGTGTAAAATACTGGTGTTCAGTCGCATCTGGTTAGACTGAAAGCTGACCCCAACATAGTTGGGAAACGCCTAGACAGAACATTTTTAAATGAAATTAGTGTGTGAAGAAAATTAAAATAACAACTAAAATATGTACTTCCAAACCTAAAAAATAAGAGTATAAATTATCACAGTAATAGAAAAAAGATATTCGTAACAAGTACTTAACAGCTTAGATTGCATAAAATAAAGAATATATATCCAGAAGTTTTTTGTCCAGATGAGGTGTTTTAGCGCGAGTAGAGTTGCGTGTAGCTTAGGTTGCCATCCGTCCGGGTTTCCCCGGATTTGTCCTAGTTTAGAGGGCATCCGGGGAGCGTCCGGGCGGGGCTTCATTTGTAGTCCGGGTTTAAAAATTTAAAGTCTTGGGCCGCCCGCGACTCTCGCATTGCGCCCGCACGCCGCGATCAACCGACGAACGAAAAGGGTGATTTATGACATTTTCAACTGTTTTTATTACACTATGTTTAAAAAAACCTGTTGACATGTCCAGGTTCTGGGCTCTAAAATCCGGGGTTTTCACGCGTCTTGTCCTGGTTACCTAATTTTAGAGATGGCAACCCTACGTGTAGCCAATCGCGCGTTTGTGAGATACTAGAGTTTCATACATTCCGTCCACATGCAACTCAAACCTGCTGTGGCACTTTGTTCAGAAGGCCATTCCAGACGTTGCCCTACATTGTTACACTCGCATCGTTTGCCTGCAGGGGGCGTTCATGGGTGTAGCCGAAGTGGAGTGGATGGGACGCTTACTCCATCCTGGCACAAAGAATAGGTATGTGGCGACATCTGTCACGCGATATGCGAGCTATGCAGCACGACGATTGTGTAGCAGACTACAGCGACAATAATAACAACTTACAAATATGACGTCACAGAATCCTGCATCGCGATATCAACATTTGACACGCAGATAGTATTATGCAACTTCGCAACATCAACCGTGGGGCAGTGGCCCGCCAGGCATAAGACCGGCCTGGTTGGAGGATCCTCCCTTTTCGTTGGACATATACCATACCTCGATCCTCCAAAGGTATACTGGTAGTAAAAATAGCCTTAACGAAGCCGAAGTCTACGCATACTGTACATCAAACTAAGTAACATACAGCAAAAATAATTGTTGGGAAACAACTTTTATTTGTTGGTATTAAAATACAGCTTTTAATTGTAGCGCGCAATGTAAGCGCGCGCGCAGCAGACTGTGCCTACATTCCGAAAATGTTGATAATGTTTGTATAGAAGAATGTTTAGTAATAGCATTTAAACTTAGTTTTCGTGAAAAACATTCAAAAATATGACGACTTTGACCTTCAATATCTCCATAACCAGTCGGTTCCCAGGTATGGCCCAATACCAAAAAATCTTCGTGATGATGGGAAGAATACGTGGCTCTCGGCTTCGTTAAGGGTATTTTTACACCCGATATAGCCACATCTACTAAGATAAACAGACCAATGCCTGGCTATAGTTATTTGGGCTTCAAAAGGGACCACATTTTCCCATAACCTCATCCTGCCCTTTCAGATTTAATGAAAACATAAATATTTACTCCTTGACTGAGCTGTTTTGCCCTACTCTGAAAAAAATCCTGGATACGCCCATGTGTGCTGAACATACTTAAATATCGTCACACAGCCTTTGGCCAGACTGCAAACGCGGGCGCGGGGCGGGCGCGGTGCGGCGAGTTCAAACAGAAGAACTTCATTTGAGTGTCCATAGTGGGCACGCGGGCGCGGGAAGCGGCGCGGGCTACATGGCGCGGGGAGCGCGCGGGTAGCTCACGCTATAGGTCGTTCATACAAGTGGCCGCAGTGAGAGCGCGGGCGGCAAGCGACAACCCGCGCGGGAGCGGGGGATCTCAAACTAGTTCGAACTGACCACGCGCGTTGTTGTGATGGCGTCTTCAAAATTAAATGTTGAAGAATTAATAAGTGCTATTGAAGCACAATCTGCACTGTGGATGTCGAAACATCGTTTTATAGTAAGAATTTTCCAGTAAAAATAAGTCTTCTTCATCCATATGATATTTTGACAAACACTGGACACGACAACGCTCAGAACGAAGCCGCGCTCCACTGCGGACAGGCAAATCGCGCGCGTTCCCGCACCCGCGCCGCTCCCCGCCCCGCGCTGCCAGTCTGGCCAAGCACACACACCTCACTACTGTCCCAGATATCGATTATATGAATAATACTCGTTAAACAGTCGTTCCGGGATGTCAGAAGCCCGAAAGTCTGACAACTGTTCTACCCTTAGGATATAAGCAATGCCTAGTAACTGTGTTGCGGAGGTCTGATGGCAGTCGCTCCGTGTAAAATACTGGTATTCAGCCGCATCTGGTTAGACTGGAAGCTGACCCTAACATAGTTGGGGAAAAAACTAGGCAGAACAACTCAACGGTTATTGCTAAGATTTCTTAGTAATTTCACATGCCGCCATACTTATCCCATGGTTGGACAACAAATGGCTTTTCAAGCTACATTTCTGGACAAAAGTCAAACTACAAACCTCACATTTAAATCTCCTATCATTATTGTGTATCCGCATATGCTCTCTCAAAGTATACTTCCTTGCATATGATTTATGACAAACTTCACAAGAATATATCCGTTCACCGGTGTGTTTAACCATATGGGCTTTTAAAGCCTTTTTACTGAAGAAACGGTACCCACACTCGGTGCACTGACAGTTGCGTTCCATCAAATGACTTTTCTTAATATGATACATTAACAAACTCTTTAAAATATACGATTTGTTACACACATTACACTTGTACTGCGCTTCGTTGTTATGCACTTTCACTAAATGTTGGTTCCGTTGATAGTAGCTACGGAACGGTACATTGCAGTACGGACAGTTTGAAATGTTTCTCGCTCCTAAATGCTTCATTTTCTCATGATAATGCTTTTTTGTACGACTTGGGAACACTTTTTCGCAATGATCGCATTTGAAGCTCCCTTCTTGGTGGGTCGTTCGATGAGCATTCAGAGACCGCTTAGTAGCGAACGAAGAATCGCAGCTGGAACAAGTATAATTGCTATAGTGCTTGTTCATATGTTGTTTAAGCATTTTAAAGGTCTCATAAGTCGACGGACACATTGCGCACTCGTACGTATCTCCTTTCTTCAGCTTAAATTGTATGATATGGTCCTTAATATCTGTATAAATTGTTTTGCCATGCGTTTTGACGAGATGGTCCTTCAAAATGCCGAGGCTATCCATTTTGTAGTCGCATAGAGTGCAAATTAGCTCAGCAACGTCGACTTTGACGTTGTATTCTGTCATATCGAAGTGTGCTTTGAACCTTAAGCGTTCTTTCTGGTGTGCTGTCTCCGTATGGTGTCTTAAGTCGGCCGGATCTGGGTAGCTTAGGTCGCAGTAACCACACGAGTATCCGAGTAGAGTTTTGTTTGTGAAAGGGGTAGCGCTCGAGTATTTTAGTATGGTTTCTAGGTTCTCTCTATGCTTCACTTTCTCGTGGTTCGCTTGCCGGGTCCAATGTAGATTTATTTTTGAATCCTCTTTCGGGACAGTTAGTTTTAGTCTGCTTTTTTTAGGCTTTATTTCGCTCTTTTTCACAGGCTTCATGTCTGGCATTTCGCAGGATTCTGTAATAGAGAGACAGACGGTCATTAAATCATAGGCCCGCATCTAGGGGAGGCGGGCGGGGGCACTTGCTCCGGGCGGCGAAGATCAGGGGCGGCCCGCCACCAGCCAGTCCACCCGTCACAACTGTCTATGCTATGCTGGACCAGGCTATATATGAAAAAATTGCCTAGAGTGCGAAATACTGGTACTCTGCACCCCCCTTTGAAAAATGTAGATCCGGGGCTGTTAAATTATTTTAGCAGTAAACATTAATATCATGAGTTTAAGACTACATACATACATAAACTCGCGCGTTTTTCCCATGCTGGCAAAAAAAAGCATTCCCAATCGATTAGACGGACAAGGTTTCTTTTTTTGACACTCCCCTCACTCTTTCTTCTGTATCTTGGTAGTTGGACATTTTTTTTTGACGTTCCCATCACTCTGGCCGCACCGGCCCATCGGGCATTTGCTGGATTTACCCGTATGGCCAGTCCGGGCCTTTTTTTCTTTTGTTTTTTTTTTTTTTCGTTGGAAATCCTCATGGATGTCCCTCGCCCGGTGAAGGCGAGAGAGTCTGCCGGACTCTTACCGGCTAAAAACCAACGGTGCTCCTTCTCCTGACCGTTCGGCCGGGGTCGCGGGGTTCGCTTAGCATGCACCGCAACCCCGGCAGGTCCCGGTCCGCCAACCGGTGGCCAGTCCGGGCCTGCGTACGACGGTTGAGAGCACTACGCATCTATCCTTTGTGAAGAATATCACTTTTTCTTTTCTTTTTTTTGTCTCTTATTCATTACAATCTGTCTCTATGCAATATTATTACTCTATGTAATTCAGTAATCTTTAGGTTGTGTTTGTTGTCTTGCTTGGTATGTGTCCTATGACACATCCAAATACTTATGGACTTATGCTACGACTCCTACATACCCCTTTCGCTTCATCCACATTCATACATGTCATACACGCACGCCGGTTGAGAGTACTACGCACCTGACCTTTGTGAAGAACATCACCAATAACATCGATGTATGTCCTTCTAGGACGTCCTCTACCGGCGTTCCCATTGACATCCGCCTTATAAATTTCTTTTGTTAATCGCCGTTCACTCATTCTCTCAACATCACAAAACCACCTAAGCATACTCCTTTCAATTTTTGTCACTACATCATCTTTTAAACCGCAACTTTGTCTAATCTCTTCATTTCTCAATCTATCATTAAAAGTTACACCGCACATACTTCGCAAGGAACGCATTTCCACGGCATTTATTCTACTTTCATGCCTCTTGTGCCACGACCAACATTCACTTCCATACATAAGCGTAGGTACCAACACACCATTATGGACAGCCAGTCGTGCCTTTTTGGACATCTACCGGCTAGCCACAACCGCATGCAAAGCACCATTTACTTTATTTCCCGCATTTGCTCTCCTTTCCACATCTTCGTCAATCTTACCATCTCTTGTAAAAATGTCCAATTAAATCTTGTGGAATTGTATGTATTAGTTTACAGACTACTTTTCTATTCATGCGCATCCTATTACATGAGACTTAAAACATAACGGCTAAATGAGGGTGTTACGATACAGCTCTGCTCAAACCTTCGGGGAATACAGGCGTGATGTTATGTTATGAATATAAACGAGACAAAAGATAAACGGACTTACTAATAGAAGTAGCAAGTCTGGACACCAAATTCTTAATCTTTTCACTCTTCCACGGTTCGTCAGCGGGCGCGGACGTCTTCTTGACGGCACTGCTAGACTTTGGTTTGCTACGCTTCGACTCTGCCTTCTTTTTGGCGGAAGCTACCTTTTCGCTCTTTATTTTTTCTATGGAGGTTTCACTTGCTGGAATAGAAATAATAATTTATTTATAAACACTGTTTGAGAAACAAGAAAAAAATACTTTAAAATATTTTTTTTTTAAGATATTAGTATTGCTAATTGCAAGTGCAGCTGCCGAGAGAATACTTTCCTAATATTTAGTGCTAAACTATTTCGATGGCAGCAATGTAGATATATGGACATCTACATTTTTGCGAAAATGCTTTTTTTACTAAATTGAGCTCATATCAACCCTATCTATAAGTCTGTATTAAAACTATTTCAAATAATGAAGAAAATCCGGCACGTAAAAAAGACATCTACACTCGATTTAAAAAAAATCGCAGAAAAAGGCCACTATTTTTTACTAAAATGTGCCTGTCAAATTGCAATTTTGTAGATGTCTTGTTTTACTTTGCTGTCATCGATTTTAAATTATTGTAGGTTGATGTTATAATATGAATCATGAACTGTGAGAAACATATCCTCTTGGCGGCCGAACTGCCATTGCATTTAAAATCCACAATAAACTAATGAATTAAAACACTATTTAACTTACCTACGTCTGCCAAATAGTAGTCATCAGATTCATCACCACTGTCCGGTTTTGGTTCCAATTTAACTTCAAATGGTTTTTCATCTGAAAGCATACGTCGAATTTATAAATAAAAAATATGGAAGAAATACCAGTTATCAAATCACAAATTATCAGTTCTTATAGCAAATATTCTGTCCTGTGTATGTGAGAGCCAGACAGAGGGGTATATGGGAGTATACAAGGTTAGTTGGAAAGGGGGTACTAAGCCGAAAGGGTGTTAAAGTACCCATAATAAGGGATAACTTTTGTTCTACAACTTTCCCCAAAACTGGATAGTTTAAGAGAAATAGCTTTTCAAAGATTTCGTAAAAAATATGCTAAAATCTATCTGTCCATAGCTATGATCAGCTGTTTTTACAATTTAGGTCATATTTGGGGTCACGGATTAGAAAATTAATTTTCTGAATTTATAACTAAAGCAGATGTTATTTTTTTTGAAAAAATTAAAATAAAAATCTTTTTGTTTGCAAATAAAAATCTCTAATTTTGAAATTTTAACACTTTCTTTGAAATAGTCATCAGTGATACTTTTTGTGGCCCGCAGCTTACTACCCCCTTTCCGTCTAACCTTGTATATGCCTCTATATCTTTGTTTCTTGGGTTTGTATGCTCCATCTTAGACCGTGTCTGTGCTTACCATCAGGTACGACAAGGGTGAAACGGTACTAAGTCAAATGATAAATGATTTTTATTTCTGTAAATAAATCTGTTTATTACAGACACTTTTTCAAGTCAATGTAATGTATTTTGTTATGACTGGATGGCGCCGGCATTTCCTATGTGACTAGCTCTGAGAAATATGATGGAATCAGGCGTTACTTTGCGGAAATCCATGATCTATAAATATACAATAAAATATTTAGTGTTAATTCCGCGAAAAAACAGTTGATCAAGCCTGAATGCAGTATGCAGCACCGCCCTCCCACCCGCAAATATATGCAAATGTCGCGTCCAAGCGGTCGACGAGTCAACATCACCTGAGGATGCCCCGTGGAGGGGCGAAACACGTGTCGTATCGGTTTGTTTTGCTTGTGTTGCATGTTATTAATCGCACCTTTTGCATTTGCATATATTTGCGGGCGGGAGGGCGGTGCTGCATACTGCATTCAGGCTTGATCAACTGTTTTTTCGCAGAATTAACACTAAATATTTTATTGTATATTTATAGCTCTGAGAAGAAAAGTCGAAACAAACTCACGAGATGCAAGGTCTCTTTTAAAAACTATAAGAATGTAACAACGTAGGGCAGGGATGGCGAACCAGTGGCATGTGACACAATATTTTGGGCACGTCCTGATCACAAAATTCATTATGCACTATGAAAAGTGTGATGCGGGTCTTATATGAGACAATAATCACAAAGTCAAAATTATTTGATGGCATGTCTGTCACCTCACTAAACATTTCTCTAGAAAACTGGCACGTTGATACGTAAAGGATCGCCATCCCTGATGGAGGGCAACGTCTGGAATGGCCTTTTGAGGAAAGTGCCATAGCAGGTTTGTAGCTGGTATTTTCCACAAGTATTGGCAGTACCTTTTCCGACAGCGCTATTTATCATCTTTAAAAAGTCCTCCTCAGCATTCAACACTTGTTGCTTGAAGTTGAATGAGCTACGGAGGTTCTTGACACATGAGTCACAGATACCGCACGATGTCTTGTCTGATGGTGTCAACTGTCGATGAAACAATTATAATCTATATAAATAAAATCAATCGCCAAATGTGTTGCTAAGCTCAAAACTTGAGAACGGCTCGACCAATTGGCAATTTTTTTTTTCATATATTTCTTAAGGCACAAGGAAGGTCCTTATGGGGAGTAAAAACATAAAAATTGCGTGGAAAATAGTAAAAACAACACTTTTCTTTTGCCATACAAACTGTTCTTACCCGTCAAAATTAAATGTCACAAAATAATAGATGGGTAGGTAGGTAGGGTAGGTACCTAGGTAGGTGTGCTTTAGACACTTAGTGCTACCGTGCGAAGCCGGGTCGGGTAAAGCTAGTATTATAATATCCCTTTCACGCCAGTCCAATAAAATTGTGTGGGTTACAAGATCGCGTTTAGCTCATCAGTTTTACGTGCTTTCTGGGCGGACCCAGTGTCGAACGATTGTGCGGATAGTGATATAAATCCGGTAAAAAATCTCAGATTCGTAATCTACAACTACGTATAACGAACGTACCCATACTACGTGACCTGTTCAGGGGGTCTTCAAGATACCACGCTTGGTCACAGTTGGGGGGCTTAGGTTTTCGTCACGTGGTCAATATCCTCTAGGGAAATCTCGCGCTTTTTCGAGCTATTATTCAAATATAGCGCGCAGCGTTTAGCACTTTTTAAACTGACAGGTGGCAACATTGACGCACTTTGAGCCAAATAATTTTCTTTTTGCATTATTTAAAACCATATATTTATGAATTACTACGTGAAAACTAGAGAAGGGAGGGGGGGGGGGGGTATTAGCATGTACTAAGGGTGGTCACCGAGGGGGGGGGGAGGGGTAAAAAGTTGTAAAAAATGGGTCACATAATATGGATACGTTCCTGTAGCTACAATTCGTTCTCAGGATAACAAGTTTCGTCATAGCTTGCACCGGTCTAAACGGATATTGAATTGGAAGGATAACAAAAAGGAAGTGTAATGTTCTTCACTTGGCAGTCGCTCCATGTAAAGTACTGGTATTCAGTAGCATCACGTTAAGACTAGAACCTGACACCAACTTAGTTGGAAAAATGGTAGGCAGAACAAGGTTTGTGATGTATGGGTAAAAATGTATGGACTGTTTCCAAATGTACATTCTTCTTCTTCCTGCCCTTATCCCATACTAGGTGGAGACGGCACAACATGTATTTTATAAATCCATATTGTTAGAGTTTTTGGATTATTGTTTTATGACCGGCAGCCTGCCTGACATCAACCCTCCTTGGGAATACTCGTTGCGCCATCGCGCAGGTGACCCAATGTGCTTGCTTATATTATGCACTGGGTCCCAAAATGATATGCTTGTCAATCTTATTGTCTTAAGTAGACTCTGTTCTTCTTAGTGGGGTATACTTGAAGTTCCTTGACCCACTCATTCAGTTTTGCTAGGGACTTTGGTTCTAACACAACGTAAACTAATATAGCACAGTGAGTGTCTCTGTAAAAACTTGAAACTTGGAAATGGACATTCATGAAACCTTATTGAACATACATAAATAACTTGAAGACATACAATTAAAATATATGCCCTTGAAAATTTAATGTAATATTAATAATTATCTAAACTGGCCAATTAGCATTTTGTAGCCGATTCTGATCTTATTAGAAATTTTCTTATTGATTTTTGTGAAGTTTAATAAATAGAAAAGTAAGTAGTTATTGTATTTTGTACATTACGACCGGTATATTGCGAAGGACAACGAATATATCAACAAAATTGACCTCGATTGCTTACGTTGAAAATAGTAAGATTTCTTGCTAAATACGTGTCTATATGATGTAAAATGTCCTTTAGAAGTAACTTATTGCTTATGAAACAGTGTAAAAGCTAAACTTACAATAATATTGAAGCATTCTTGTAACATTTCAGAGTAAATCTCTTTTTTGTCCAGCCAAAGGTAACTTGACTGCAAGTCTTTGTTCAGGCCCTGGGTGAGGCAGCAGCGGCACACACCTACCACTTCCATTGTTTAGATTTTATTCACATTCAAGCAATCAGCTTACTTTAGTATTCATACAAATCGAAGAAAATATAAACGGGAAATTCTACTTCTGACGGGAAAGAATTCTTGTTTTTTTTAATTTCCCGCAGGGCTACACGAATCAAATTTAAAAGTCCCATGTTTAAAAAACATTTCGTGCAAAAGCTCGGACATCAAAATATATTGTTTAGTTGAAGTTAAATCATAAAAAAAACACCATCGTAGTTTATATTATTGCACAATTATCCATTTATCTCGGAAATTCAGTCATTTGAAATATCGTAATGATTTCTAGTTACCATTAATTTAAGGAAATAATTGTTGGCAACGTATCTTCGGTTTTTTAATTTTATGAATTGCTGTCTAGTCTTTTTAGAAAACGACTTATCGGGGTCCATTCCAATCACACGTACATACAAATGATCTAAAGAAAGCAATAAGCCGTGTTTAACATGGACAGTGCAGTGGGCATAATTATCTAATTTTCTATATAAAATAAAAACTATATAATGAAATAACAAAACGTGAAAGAAAAAAAGAAAGAAAAGAAAACAGTTCAAAACAAAATGGCCGCTGACGCCGATTGGATTGCTATTGATTCTTGACGCCATGTAAATTTTCACAATTTTCACTGAAAAAGTGGAAAAACTGTGTGTTTCCTTGTGGATATGTTAGTGTAGTGCCATGATGATGGAGTTCGACGAGATTGTGGTGAAGGAGAGCCCGGGGCTTTGCCGGTGCTGTCTTTCTGAAGGATGCTACAAAGATTTGGGGACGGAGTACACTTGGATGAATGAGACTGAGGTCTACGCCGATATGCTCCTTGAGTGCTTCGATATTAGTGTGAGTTGATCAGTTTTTAAACGGTTTTAAGTAGCTTGACTTTTATTTTTGTTTTAAACCTTGTGACAGATTTTTCAACTACTTCTGCTCAACCGATTCTCCTGAAACTTCGCGTACAAATTCAATTCCCGTGACAAAACAACATTATAATTTCAACCTTCAATCCTCAAACCCTGATGCTGCAGGAGTACTATACTAGGAGTAGTAAAACCGTTTACCTTGAAAAGTTTTTTTACTTTTATTATCACGTAAAATATATTTATCCGTCCTAGTATAATAGCAAAGTTTGTGTCAAGTCTGCTAAATGATTGATGCCGGTTTTGATGAAATAGCCCTTGTTTGTGAAATCCAGACGGAAACAAATAAGAATGGGATGTATTTAAAATTAATGAAAATAACAAAAAATGTTTCAAGAAACACTTAAAAAATAATGCTTTCTACAACAATAGAATAGTTGTAGTTTAATTTTAATACATCTTTAAAAATAATGGTTCGCACTATAATCTATCATAAAGTACTTGCTTTTTATTGCACCCATAAAGGAATGGTGGAAAGTTATCGGCAAATTGTTTCTAGCCATTTCTGGCACACCAGCCGCTCCAGCGGCACCACTCGCTTTGTTTGCTCAGCTTGTGCGTTGAGTGGTAAACATCATCTACCTTTCTTGTCATTTTATTTCTTATTGTGAGGGAACTTTAAAGTTATAAGCATCAAAATTATAGTGCAAACAATTAATTTTAAACTTGGAAGTATTAAAATTATAGTGTAAATTATTAATTTTAAAGGTTCATTTATACTATATATACTAGTGGCCTGTCCTGGCTTTGCACGGGTGGACATTTGCCCGTTTTTGCAACATTTTTCATTTATGCTCTGCTCCTATTGGTCGTAGCGTGTTGTTAAATAGCCTATAACCTTCCTCGATAAATGGGCTATCCAACACAAAAATGATTTTTCAATTCCAACCAGTAGTTCCTGAGACTAGCGCGTTCAAACAATAAAATTTTTCAGCTTTATAATATTAGTAAAGATAACCCAATAAGAATTGTCCAGAAGAATAATTAGTGATGGGATCTATTCAAAAAAGATTAATTGACTGTTTATATGTATATTGTTGTTGTTCTTTTTTCATAAAATTATTATGCATTATGCCACAATCATTAACATAATATATGGTGTCATATGAGTACCTATGACAGTCAGTACAGGTATTCAGAAGCCCGAAAGTCTAACAACCAGTCTAACCTTAGGATATTGTCAATGCCCAGTCACCAAGTTGCAAAGGTTTGATGGCAGTCACTCTGTGTAAACTACTGGCATTCAGTCTCGTCTGGTTAGACTGGAAGCCAACCCCAACATTGTTGTGAAAAGGCTGGACAAAATATGCCATGATCATCAATAACCCATGGATAGAAGCACCTGAAAATTTAAATTTCCTTAGGTGTTATCCCTACGTGTTATGTAATGCAGCTAGGGTTCCCAACCCTCCCGGATTGCCAGGGAGACTCGGTAACAATGGTTGATCTTGACCTCCCGAGGTACAATAATTTCTCCGGTTTTTCAAAAATTATGCGCAACCGTCGTCACTCGCCATGCCGCACGCGCAAAGTTTGCTCGAGAGCAAAGTAAATATAAATTTAAAAATTAGTAAATTATTAAGGTTTTCTTTCAAATCCCCCCTCCCCCCTCCCCTAGCTTTTTTAAATTCTCCCTGTTGGTCCTTTCGAGAGTTGGCAACCCTAAATGCAGCCTAGCCACTTAGCCAACAAACATTTGCCATTTGTTAAATTTGTACAATCTTTGTATTGAACAAATATCATTTCATTTACTTTTTAGTGATATCGAGCCTCATTCGTTGGTGTTCATTGGTTTGGTGTATATTTTGCACGACTGCTCCACTACGAATAGCAACTACTGCAAAGAAAATCAAATGCTTCCATTACCCATGTCTTTTATTCCACCAGATTACCCAACACAATGAAGGTCCAAATGGTCCAAACCGGCTTATATGTGAAGTCTGCATCACTCGACTGCGAGATGCATGCAACTTCAAGAAGCAAGTTCTGGACTCAGAGAAGAAGTTCATTGATATGATGGGGAGAGGAGAATTCAGGCCTAAGAGTAAGTATTATGAGAAGTTCAATCGGATATCTGCAAATGTGGCACAGTGGAGTCCAATGTATCAAATCACATCTCAAATCGGTTAACATCACAACATCGATTTAGCCGGTTGTTTCAAACGATCAGTAAAAGTATGTTACGTTAGTCAAATATTAACTACTAGCGACTCGCCCCGGCTTCGTACGGGTGCAATGTAGATACTAATGTGGGGCATATAAACCCTCCTCTTGAATCACTCTATCTATTAAAAAAAACCGCATCAAAATCCATTGCGTAGCTTTAAAGATCTAAGCATACATAGGGACAGGCAGACAGCGGGAGCGACATTGTTTTATACTACAGTGGAAACTCGATTAACCGGACTAATTGTTGTAGATAGGTATTCGGATAATCGAAAATCCGGATCCGGATGTAGTACCAACAATACGAAGCATCTTCTAAAAATTCATTTTTCGGTTACTTCATAATTTACCGATGTTTACTCCCATCTTCACTATCTAATTTGCAGGTGTACAACAATATTGAATCGGTATTCTTCTTAATATCACTTACAGCCTGCGCAGACGAGGGACAATGGCGGACAAAAAGTCCGCGGTGCGCCCTTATTAGTACTGCAATAAGGTTGCACTTTGTCCGCGCCAATATATCATGTCGCCATGAGGTATTCCGTCCGTGAGGTAGTCCGGATAATCGAGGTTCTACTGTATGTAAAGATAACGTAGGATGTTTAACGTCCGTCAAACGCAGAGCGTTGTATGTCTTTTGACGTATGCCAAGAACGACAAAGCGTGAAACAACGCTTATTTTTATTTAACCATCGTTAACGCCATTTTAAACTGTTACCCGTTAGTGATATAGTCGTGAAACAACCGGCCCTTAATGTTTACAGTCAACCGTTCTCATCACTTCTAAAGTCAGAAAGACTGACACCCGGTCTAACCTTAGTATTTCGGCATTACCTAGTATCAGGGTTGCGGAGGTCTGATGGCAGTCGCTCTGTGTAAAATACTAGTATTCAGCCGCATCTGGTTAGACTGGAAGCTGATCCCATCATAGTTGGGAAAAGGCTAGGTAGAATGGTAGCTGTTCTTGGATGATTTTTCAAATAAGAGCTGTTATTTAATACGTGCCTAAGGGAACGTACCCATACTACGTGACCCATTTTTTACCTCCCTCCACTCCCTCGGTGACCACCCGTAGTATATGCCAATACCCCCCCCCCCCTCCCCCCTCCCCCCTCCCCCTCTAGTTTTCACGTGGTAATATATAAATATGGTTTTAAATCATTTATTGCAAACAGAAAGTTAAAAAAAATATATTTGACTCATATGTGCGAGTGTTGCCATCTGTGAGTTCAAAAGGCGGTAAACTCTGCGCGCCATATTTGAATATACATCGAAAAAACGCGAGATTTCCCCAGGGGATATTGACTACGTGACGAAAACCCAACCCCCCCCCCCCCCCCGCCGTGACCAAGCGTGGTATTTTAAAGACCCCCCTCCCCCCCTGTACGTACCTAGTAGGTTCCCTAAATGTAGATCTCGCAAAGAGTACTCAAGTTGTTGAAGTACCTAGCACTGTGTGTGGCTTCTTTTCGTGTAGTTAGTGACTAAACTGGTGTCAGAGTTTATGGGCCTCTGACTTGGCTTCACATGCTGTCGAGAAATATCTCTCAGGCATGCCGGTTTCCTCACAATGTTTTCCTTCACCGTTTTTAAGCAACTGATAATTATACAATATGCACCAGAATCCGAAAAGATAGGTGCGTGCGTTGGGTTCGAACTCGAGACCTATGATTTGGCAGTCGGACGGTCACACCACTAGGCTATCACTGCTGTGTGGTGACCATTCAAGATATATCTAATAATATCTTTCCTTTCCAGTGCTAATCTACCAGGCACAGATGAAGTGCGAGGATGTGACAGCCACGGAGGCGGCCATTGATGACGCTGATGTGGAGTATCTTGAAGAAGACATTGACTTCGGTGATGGTAATGTACCTTGATCATCTCTATATATGTCGCAGACACATAGATTTGGATAGAAGCGAGTTTAGCATTACAGTTAAGTCCAGTTTCTGCTTATCAGGAGCAAACCGGGTATTTTGGTAAATATAACCAATACAGACGCTCCCACATTGAGAGTACTTGTATGTGGGTTAGTTGTTAGTTACATGAGCTAAGTCACAATATAACACAAGATCAGAATATAAGGACAAGCTAGTCAGATAATAAAGGTCAGACTTCTACGGCGGTTCGACATAGAATCCCCGCTCCGTTGAATGATAACTGCTTTTATATCGCAATCGATAGCAGCCCGGGCAGATAGCCCGCTATTATGGGCGCTAACTAATCGCACCCGATCTGTTCTAGTTATTAAGTACTAACATAGGCTAAGTTATGTTGTTACTAACATAGTGGACCGCTCTGTAGTCTGTTAATTAAATAAATAATAATAATATCGTCAGGTACGTTGAGTCATCTTGTCGAGTACCCTCCTTTAAGTGACTTATTTTCCAACATATATATACAAGGTTAGTCGGAAAGGGGGTACTAAGCCGAAAGAGTGTTAAAGTACACATAATAAGGGATAACTTTTGTTCTACAACTTTCCCCAAAACTCCATAGTTTAAGAGAAGTAGCCTTTCAAAGATTTCGTATAAAATATACTAAAATCTATCTGTCCATAGCTATGATCGTTTTTACAATTTAGGTCATATTTGGGGTTACGGATTAGAAACTTAATTTTCTGAATTCATAACTAATGCTGGTGGCTGGTATGGTTTTTTTTTTAAAACTAAAATAAAAATCGTTTTACATGCAAATATAAATGATCGAATTTTGAAATTTTAACACTTTCTTTTAAACAGTCATCAGTGATACTTTAAGAGGCTCGCGGCTTAGTACCCCCTTTCCGACTAACCTTGTATATAGAAGGAGAAACTGACTGACTCACTGATCTATCAACGCACAACCTAAACCACTGGGGTTAGAAACTTGAAATTTTGACAGTCCCTTATTATAATGCAGGCATCCGCTAATGAAGGATTTTTCGAAATTCCTTCCCTAACACCTCGTTCGCACGAACGTCCAACGCGCGCAATAGATAAGCTGCGTTAAAAAAGCGCTATCATGTGAACACATATACGGTTTGCTATTTGTTGTGTTAGAAACGCTTTTTAACGCGCGTTGAAAAAGCTCTCGTGCGAACGAGGGGTAAGGGTGTGAAAAAAATCACAAAAAATCACACAACGGAAGCTGCCGGCAAAAGCTAGTTAAAACGTTTTACAGATTTTTTGTTTTGAAGAAGAGGACTAGCTTTTTTCTCTGTGTATTACCTAGTCTTCAGCGTTTGTTTGGGTTTACAAATTTCATCTTAATAGTGCTAGGAATGATAATTTTCTAATTGAAAAATTTCATTAACTCTGAAGCGTTCGCCACATCAAAAGGACGTGCGCGGGTACTCGCTGTTGTATTACTATGGCCGCCATACTTACTCGCCACACAATGGCGCGAGATAACGGCAAGCCCGCGGTCGCATTTGGTGTATCATAACTTCATAGTGATTACTTGAATACAAATAACGCGGGCTCGCCGACGTTACGCACCGCTTACGCCTCGCACTTCTCGTCACAGACGCGATGACGCCGCGGTTCAGTGTGATGTTTCCCGCGCTACTCACACTTCGCACCGCTCACGCCTCGCTTTTGGTGCGTCGACTGCGAGAATCGCACCTCGATGATATTATTTATTTTATAATAATACTGACAAACTCTCCTATTTTCAGATGAGCTTATAAAAGAGGAGTCAACAGAGCCTTCGGTCTCCGACATCACCGTCTCCACTCTCCCTATTAAGGGCAAGCGTGGACGTCCCCGCAAGAACGCGCTGGTTAAGACGGAGAAACGCACCAAAGTCGCTAAAGTCGACGATAAGGCGAAGACTTCGAAAGCCGTTGCTAAAGGTAGGTCGCTGTTTCTTCACATTTCAAGTGGAGTGGGTGTGCTGTGATTTTATATGGATATGGGATTTTAATAGTAAAGTAAAGTTACGGTTTACTTTCCGGCGAAGCTGTCTCGCGTTTACTCATTTTCGTAAATGTGTTGGTGTTGTTTGAAATTTTGATTCAGAATAACTTAGTAAGACCAATACTAATAAGAACCTCTCATTTGAGAGATATACCATAAAGCTGAATTCGAAAACACCATCGAGATCTTTTGTTTCCTTCACCGTTAATGGAAGTGATAATCAAATTCTGATCTGCCTACGAATTGGAAACGTCAGAGGTGCAGGCAGGATCGAACTCAGACCTTCCTGCATTCGATATCAAAATGCTAGCTAGAATCATTAAGTAAAATTTTGTAAAGTTAACAAAAGTGGAATTTAGGTTTTTGCAGAGAATATTTTGATCATAACATCACGTCCGTATTTCCTAAAGGGTTGTCCAGAGGTGTATAGTAACACCCTCATTTCGCCGAAGTCCCATGTAATAGGGGGCGAGCCTATTGCCATCAACCGGGCACAAATCCAAACTCCAGGAAGAATACCACACGGAAAAACGCAATAACACTGCCCGACCTGGGGATCGAACCCAGGGCCTCACGATCAGCAGCCGCACTTGCCACCACTAGACCAACGAGGCAGTTTGATCACAAATAACTATTGAATTTAAAAAAATTACAGCACGCCCACTCCATTCTTTATATTATCTTTGTTGACGATATCTCTAATACAAATCTTCAGTCAGTTACATTTTATCCCTGTAAAATTATTATCTAAATAATTTTTTTGAAGGAGATGATCTACCCTTCTCAAGGTTCGTATCAGAAATATTGTCAACATCTTGTGTATTCATTATTTACCTCTTCTGAAAGGCAAAATCATTTAAAAAGTTGTCTTATTTCGTGCCAACACGAGCTATTTTAGAATAGCCAGTCAGCAAGGCTGGTCGCGAATAGGGTTTCCATTTCAAAATGGAGGAACGCCGAACGTCTAAAGTGCGTTAAATGCCTGCTTTTACTCTCTCTCATGTCGGCAAGGGAATAGCTCATGCCGTGTCGTGAAAAGTATAGGCAGTTAGCAAGGATGGTAGCGGGGCTGACTACACAGTGTGCTCCGTACGTACCTACTTAAGTGTCGTCACTCATACTATGCGTGCCAACTAAGAACTGTCAAAACACCATTTTGTTCCGCAATACTCGTGAACTTCATAACCAAAACGTAAAGTGTGCAAAAAAGTAAATAAAGAAATTATACTCAGTTTAATTATTTTTTGTTCACTTTTTTGGTATTTCTAATCAATTTTACGCCAAATTAATCACACAGTAATTATATTATTGTTATAGCGACATATTAGGGTGACCAGTAGCATTTCGTGAAGTTAACTAATATATAATGGTTCATTTTTTTAATGAATACTGTTTCCAAATATTATTAATTTATCCAAAATGATTAATTTATGGAATTCAAGAAAAAATCTTTTATAAAAATGAATATTAATAAAATCTTTGAATAAAAAAAAGTATAACATTTTTTATTTCACAGTTTTTTTTGCTGGCTGTACTAATTTGACAGTTATCGTTTGAAGTTGTAGTAAACGCGATCCTATTATTAGTTGGCACGCATAGTAACTTTGAATGCACCTTTATGCCTAATTCAGACTAATGCCGGCCGCACGCCTGTCTAAACCATAAAATACCTGTCATATGGTAACACGGACGTTCTTTTAAACGCATCTTTTAAAAAAGTTCTGTAACGGTATTATTATGGAGATGTTAAAAAATCATAAGGCTAAAATAGGCCGCCTATTTTCTCATCGATAGACGCGTAAGAGCCAACTGCACGAAAGGGCGGACCTAGTGTTAGGGCCATCATCTACCAGAGCGGAGAGGAGAGGAGATGCACTTTGATAGATATAGGCCCTTAACGTGCAACTTAGGGGAGGACTATATCCGGCACTAAGCTTTGATAGGCCGACTTGAATAATAGGCATCTATTCTCATGATAATAAAATTTATTTTTTCGATTCATACAATTTATAACAGTTGTACGATTCATGAATCGTACTCAGGACCCCAAGGTCCATAGTTTACTTGCGTTGCTAGGAAACCAACTACATTTCTATTTTATATTACACTAGCGGACTTGGCAGACGTCGTCCTGCCCTAAAAATTTGGTGACATACCGACAGCAGCGCCACCCAAACGCATACAAAAAAAATCATTCAAATCGGTCCAGCCGTTTAGGAGGAGTTCAGTGACATACACACGTACAGTCGAATTATATAATAAAGATAGAAGGCGCCAGCGGCCTCGCCCACGTATATGTCGTTTATCGCGTATTCCGCTTTTCTCGGGTTAAAAGTACCCTATCCTTCTCCGGGTTCCAGACTATCTCTGTACCAAGCGTCATCAAAATCGGTTCAGTAGTTTAGTCCTGAAGAAGTAACAAACAGACAGACAGAGTTACTTTCGCATTTATTTATTATTATTTATTTATTATTATTTATTTATTTATTATTTAGGTATCTATGCTAACACGGCTTCACTAAGCCAATTACATTAACATAAGACTAGAACAGGAAATCAACACTAAATAACAAAATAATTAAAATATAACAAATATAATATATATATAATAAAACAATTGAAACAGTGTCAAATCGTCTTGCTTTCGCAGAAGCTCAGACATATGCACATTACAGTTTTAAAATCGTCCGCAAATAGATCACATTTCGGGTTGGCTTCCACAAGGCTATTGAGCGCGGACAGAACGCGAGGAACAGGGGATGACGCGCGAGCCACTGTGCGGCATGTAGGCACGGCTAGTAGACGATGCTTCCGGCCGCGGAGATAGTTACTCGGAGCGTAAAGGCAAATCAGCTCATTGAGGAGATCAGGAGCATCTGTTGTTCCCCTACATACTTTAAGCATGATGTTCAGCTGGTCATATGCTCTTCTGGTTTCTAACATATTATATCCTAGTAATACATATACATATACATTTATAATAATAGTAAGCATTAATAAAATTTCAACTTTTACAATAATAATCACGGTAGGCAAGATGGCGTCAACGCTTTTTAAGAAAATCGACTCTTTTCTGCTAATCATGAGAGCATAGCATAATTGGGCCGAGTTATGCAATAATGTGTCAACCCACAAAAATATGAACCCCATCTAGTTATTGTTGTAGATCTACTTAACCCAAAAATTGCAAACTACATTAAGACATTTATTGATAGACGGCGCTCTATTAAATTTACTACAGTCTCGGACATTTTTTCAAGCGTTGAGTAGACCTACCAGAAGAACTCAAACTCAAAATATTTATTTGCACACTAAGGTAAGATAATACAGATCTTATTATATAGAGTAGGTACAGCTTAGCAACCTTTTCCAGGTGTTGCAATATTTGAGGACTCTAATTATATGAAAGTATATTTATAAATTTACTTATGTGTCTACTTGGTACATAGTGCCTAATTCTTGACTATTGTTATTCTTAATACACAATATTTTTAATTAAGGATACTAGAACCAAAACAACATAGTATATCGAGTGATATGTTATTGAGTAGGTAAATAGGTATTGGTATAGGTGTATTATTAATTGTATGTTTTATTTATTTAGGTTTATGTTATTTTTGCTTATATTGGGTGTTTTTAACTTTATTTATTTTCAAAATATTCGTTGATTGAGTAGAAGCATTTTTCTATTAAATATTTTTTTAATTTTCTAATAAATACTATTTCTTTTGTTTCGTTCTGAAGATAATTTGGTAATTTATTAAATATTTTTACTGCCATGTAGTTAGGGACTTTGGTTGAGCATTTAAGAACTAGATGAAGTTAACACAGAATTCATATTTTAGTGGGTTGACACATTATTGCATAACACAGCCCAATTAGCCCATTACTTTCGCACTGCTGAACACGGGCCTCTTCTCAAAATGAGGAAGATTTCAGGCTTTAGTCCACCACGCTGGCCTGGTGCGGGTTGGTGGACTACACACACCATCGAGAACTTTATGGAGACCTCAGGTGTGCAGGTTTTCTCAGGATGCCTGCACACCTGAGGAAATTGTGCAATGTTGTCATGAGACCGACATAGAAATTATGATTTAGCCTTTCAGAAATACGAGTTATTATCTTTGTTAATCTCATAAGTGCAATGTTTACTATGGCGTAGTGAAAAATAGTTATCATCTGCACCTACCTTCATCCCAGTTACGATAGCTTCCAGTCTAACCAGATGTGGCTGAGATATCAGTATTTTACACGGAGCGACTGCCATCTGGGGCTGTATTATGACGTGTTAAAACCATCACTGTTCTGGTGAGAGAAAGAGACGTGGCTATACAGATCGTAAAGCGCCGTCACATTCTCACAAAGGAACAATTATTAATTTTAAGGCTGCGTTCCCACTTTGTCGTGACGACAGATAGTCGTGTAGTTTTAAGTGTCGTGGCTTATATATTTAAATGGAGACGGTAAGACGACACAATAAACTGTCATTCACGACCTCTTTTTGCAGTGACGATAGATTGTCGAGTCAATGGGAACGGCTAGCACGACAATCGTCCAACGATAAATTTATCGTCACGACATCGTGATGTGTCGTTGTTGCGACTATCTGTCGTGGCCACGATAAAAATATTGTCTCGTCGTAGCTTGCTACTGACTTGCAAACGACAAAGCGACTGTCGTGAATCGATAAAATGTCGTCGCGATCCAATGGGAACAGCAAGATACGATAGTCGTTAAACGATATAAAATTTTGAAGACATACAGTTGTTATAATGGTAACAGCTAGAGACGACAGTCGTCCAACGATAAATTTATCGTCACGACATAGTGGGAACGCGCCCTAACACGACATAGTACGCCCCCTGATCTCCGCACTTATTAGGTGACACCGATATCTTAAGGTTAGACTGGCTGTACGCACTAAAAAATTAAGTGCATTCTTTAGAATAAAATGATTCCTTGATAATAGACATAGTTGGTACACTTCCATGGTAAACTTTGCATGTGTGAATCTTGTACGGTCGCGGAAAAATATAATTGCCCGTTCAATAACAATTCACGTTTAGAAATCGATGTTATCGATCGATTTAAGTCTCCTTGAAGACCCCTATAATGGAGAGATTTGGAAGAAAAATGCCCTCGGTGGCTGGCAAAGGCAAAGTTTTGTCCACTCCCACCCCCACACGTGGCTATCGTTAAGGGCGACAGGGGATACGTCAAGAGAGTGGACAGCAGCGTCCAATATGTTAGAACAGCAATTACTACTTCATTATAGTAATATTCTTTCTCAACCGTTCATTTTTGTAACGGCATTATTCCACCCTCGGTCGTTCAAGAGTAGGGTTACCAGATGCCAGGAATTTTCCTGTCGGAATTGTGGCCCTCTGTCAGGGAAACAGGGAAAAACAGTAACTGTCAGGATTTTTTTGGAAATTGAAGGCGAAATGTACCTACGTCTTCTTTACATAGTATAAAACAAACTCGCTCCCGCTGTCTGTACGCTTAGATATTTTAAACTACGCAACGGATTTTAATGCAGTTTTCAGCAATAAATAGAGTGATTCAAGAGAAAGGTTTATATGCCCCACGTTAGTATCTACATTGCACCCGTGCGAAGACGGGGCGGGTCGCAAATATAATTAAAAAAAAACTCTGTCTTCGCACACCACATACAACGTTTAGAAAAATATCAGGAAACTGACTGAAAAGTCAGGAAATCTCATTATTTAAATTAGTAACCCTATTCATGAGGTTAAGTTCAAATTGATAAATGCAGCATGATGTTTCTAAAACACAGAAATATCTAACTAAACGACATTTTTAAACGGTTTTAATTAGCTTCACTTCGTATACTTCGATGGCAGCAAAGTAAAAGAAGACATCTAAAAAATTGCAATTTTACAGGAGAGCACATTTAGTAAAAAACAGAGGCCATTTGGTGCGATGTTTCTTAGAAATCGAGTGTAGATGCCTTCATTTACATAGTAGACTTTCTTCATTATTTTTAAATTTGAAATTATTTTAATACAGACTTGTAGATAACGTTGATATAAGCTCATTTTTGTAAAAAAAACATTTTGGTAAAAATGTAAATGTCCGTATCTACTTTGCTGCCATCGATTTGTTTGTTTCAAATTTGGTAACAAATTTTTCAACTACTTCTGCTTAACTCGGAAACTTGGGACACAAATTAATTTGCCATGAAAATACAACATTATAACAATTTTAACCTTCAATCCTCAAATGCTGATGTTGCAGGGGATACTGCAAGATAAAACTGATTAACTTAAAAGTTTTTCTTTTTACCTTTATTATTTAGTTTAGAAGTCTGATAAGGCTAGATACTTCAACTGATAAGAATTTTATGAGACACTAGCTGTGTCCTCACGGCTCCGCCCGCGTAAAAAGTTTTATTCCAGTAATAAATATAGTCTATGTTACTCAGTGATAATGTAGCTTTCTAACGGCAAAATATTTTTTGAAATCGGTGCAGTATTTTTTATTTATTCGTTACATACAAAAATACAAATCTTCCCTCTTTATAAGATTAGTATAATTAGATTGAACGACATAATATCTAGTTGTTTTCCGTGACTGAAGAATTCGTTTAGTATTAGTTATTTCGTTATTGTAACGAAAACAGATAGATATACTTTATTGCACACTAAAAGAAATAAAACAAGGAATACACATAATTAACAGTAAAAATGGCGGTCTTATCGCTTAAAGCAATTTCTTCCAGACAACCATTGGATGGAAAGAATTGTTAAGAAAAAATATAAAGGGCAGTTTGCAGCGTACAAATATGCAACCTACTAAAAATCGGGAATCAACTAAATAATAGATATTACCAATATTTACATGGTGTAAAAAGACCCTTCACTAAGCCGTCAACCATGCATTCAGTATATCAAACTATACCCTACGCAAAAATTGTCACTGGGAAACGACTTTTTTTTGGGTGTAAAATTTCGTTTTACTGTAAAGCTAATTGTAACGCACACAACACACTGTGCTGATAGATGCAATGAGTAGTAAACGGGTAATGGAGGTATTTCAAGTACATTTGCAACCTTCGAAACTACACTGGCCTGCAAAAATAAGTATCACACTTTTAAAACTTCAATTTTTTCTAAACTATAGAAGTTAGAGATTTAAAATAAAAAACGTTTTATAGCAATTTTTATCAGCTTTCTTTGAAACTATAGTAACAAAGTTAAACTCTTTTTTGAGTCCTTTTTGTTTCGAAAATATATCTTGTGTACCTAAAAAGTTATTGCAATTTTAAAAGTGTGATACTTATTTTTGCAGGCCAGTATAGTATTTTTTTTATAAAGTTGTGAAAAAGTTGGAACTTTGACCTCCAATATCTCCGTAACTAAAAGGTTCCCAGGCATAGTCCAGAACAAAAAAATGATCGCAATGACGTGGAGAATAAGTGCCTTTCGGCTTCGTTAAGGGTCATTTTACACCGTTTATATTTTTATTACTTAATACATAACTTCTGCGACAATAGTCTGTTTAGACTACTATTTAAACTAATTGAATGATGATTCTTCACTGATCTTATGACCTTGGAAATCTTCACCGATTATCATATTTTTATGCGACTGCATTTGACTATATTTGCACCTTACGTACTTACTTTTATAAGAAATATCGGATCGTTTATCGGTTCACAATATACGTTTGAAGACCTACAGAGGTCCAAATTCAAATAAGAATGACTAGTTATGTTGGAATATAAACTGTTTGTCGGGAATACATAGAAACCAGTAGTGTCGCGGCGACATGTTGTCTGCTTCTGCTGCCTGCAATCGGCTACGGAATCATATCTTTATACAGAATTTATACCGACCTGTACTTAAATATAGAAGATTCATGGCCTACTCAAACACTATTCAATTTTAAATTGCCGTTAAGACTCGTGCTGTCACTGTCATTTTAACACCCATATTCTAAGACGTTCCTCCAAAACTTACTCGACTCGACTCCACCTCGACTCAGTCTTTCTCACTACCATCGGCAGTTATAGTTGACATAAACGTCCTCGACTCGAGATTTTTCCTCAGTCGAAGTAAGGAATCATCTGTCAAACTCAAGGTACCTCGGAACCTACCTTAAGGAAGGAAGTGTCAAAGTTCATATGTAACAAAAATGAATTTTGAAGACTTTCTCGAATATGCTTACGATAATCCTTACAACTGTTTATCGCGGCGTTATTTGCGCGATGCATATAATTTAAATTATGACGTAATTACTGCACTCTACCTCGACTCATTTGAGGACTCCTCAGTCGAGGAACCTCAAAGTTCACTCGAGATTGCGACTAAGAATACAATTCCGAATGTGTTTTCGAGGCCGTCCTGAGTCGAGAATGAGTTGAGTAAGTTTTGAAGGAACGTCTTAGAATATGGGTGTAAGACAAAGTCTCAGTGACAGCACGAAATTAACGGCAGCTTAAAATTGAGGAGTGTTTGAGTATTTAGCGTTATATTGTTATACACTAACCCCCGGTTACTAAAAGACTGATCAATTGTAGCCTGTTGTTAAATCTCATGTCAAGGAATCTGATTGGTCGACCAAAATACTAACAATCAATCACAGCACTTGACATGACATTTGACAACTAATGGGATATGCAACTGTGGAACTAATGGCGCCACTTTCGATTGTTCCACTGCAATCTTATTGGTTGCAATATGTTTGACATTATTGTTAATATCAACCTGATGGTTCTGATTGGTGGAAATAACTAAGTATGGAGGTGCTGCCATCTGCTTTAGTTTTGCGTTGCCTTCCCTATTAGTTTGCATTGATCAGTTCAGAAAAACTGGAGCTAAGTCCAGAAACTATCCTAAGTTATTAAAATTTCATTTTAATTATTTTTTAATAGAGAAACTAATGTTTTTCTAACTTTGATCTTGAATATCATCTCAGGCTCTATTTAATTATTTTATTTGAACAAAATACTACGATTGGTTGGCGAGTTTACATATTATATTCGTGAGAGCATTTCTATAAGAAATAAAACTTATACAATGCCAAAAGATTTGACTTTAAAAGCCCACAGTGAACCAAGATTCTACTACTATCTACCCGATTGAAAACTGAAATATCTACAAAGATACGGCGCCAAGATATCTCATACAAAATTTCACTTTTTAGGTGACAATCGGCGCCCCACAGAGGCATCGAGTAAGTCCTCAATGACGTCAACAAAACGCAACAAACTCATGAAGAGAAACGCTATTATCGTTCTAGAAAGTTCCACCGTACTCCCTTTCAAATGGCACAGGCAGAACTACCTTTGTTTCTACTGCCATTTGACATTTAAAGACACTAACTTACTTAAAGAACATACTAGAATAGAACATAAGAAATCTAATATTAAGGCAGCCGTATCATACTTGAGAAGGGACGAGAAAGTCAAAATCGATGTTTCAGTACTGAAATGTCGGTCATGCAAAGATAAATTTGATGATCTCAACACTCTAATTGGACACATAAAAGAAACACATAACATAACATTCACAGAAGAATGTGGGTATGGTCTCATACCATATTTTCTACAAAACGATGTATACCATTGCGCAGTTTGTAAAGAAGAATTTCAATACTTCATGAAACTAAACCAGCATATGAACGAACACTACGGGAATTACATCTGCGAGCTGTGTGGGAAATCCTTCCTTAGTCAAGACCGCTTAAGATGCCATGCTTTGACGCACGGGTCTGGATTCCGCTGCAACATTTGCCCAGAAACTTTTGACTCCTTAACACAGAAGAATAATCATGAATCGAAAGTACACAACAAAGATAAGCTTCTAAAATGCTTCTTCTGTGCTGAAACCTTCCAAAATTACAGTCAACGGAAACGTCATCATAACACAGTTCATGACGTGAAGGTCCCAGAATTCACGTGCCCAGTTTGCAGTAAATCGTTTCAGATTATGAGCAAAATGAAGGTTCATTTAAAAGAGGTTCATATAAGAGAGAAGAACTTCTCCTGCTCTATGTGCGATCAGAAGTTCTTTTCGAGGACGCATGTTCAAAAGCATATGATTAAACATCTTGGGGAGAGGGTCCACCAATGTGAAGTTTGTAAGAAGTCGTATGCGAGGAAGCAGACGTTGAGAGATCATATGAGGATACACAATAATGATAAGAAGTTCATTTGCAATATTTGTAGTCAGACTTTTGTTCAGAATAATAGCATGAGACTGCATATGAGAGTACATCATCCGGAATCTGTCAATGAATAGTTTTGGAATCGTTGTATAGGGTCTTTCGGCACAAAATAGATAGGTACAGAAGTCAAACTACATACAAGTGCACTCGAGCAACGCACACATAGACACTGCTCACGGACACGATATCTCCGACTGTTTGGGACTAGTGTGCGAGTGAGTGCGAGCGCGAGTGCCATGCGCTTGAGAGAGATAGATATATAGATAGAGAGACCGCCGAGCGTGGGTATGAAAAGTGAAGTACACACATGTGATTGACTTCTGTACCTATCTGTTTTGTGCTTTCGGCCTCCTTTGGCTTGCGGTGATTCGGAACTTATCGAGAAGTTAGTAGGCAATCGATTCGGTTTGTTATCCAAATCGATTCGGTCTACAACTGACTTATCGTTTTTTTTTCATTAGAGGTCTGCCGGCTTTTACTGAAGTAACGCGCAAAGCTATTTTTCGTTACTATTCTTCTACCTAGCCTTTTCCCAACTATGTTGGGGTTAGCTTCCAGTCTAATCAGATGCGGCTGAATACCAGTATTTTACAGGGAGCGACTGCCATCAGACCTTCGCAACTCAGTTACTGGGCAATGCCGATATCCTAAGGTTGACCGGTTGTCAGACTATCGGTCTTCTGACCTTCATGACTGTCATAGGTATTTGAATGACAACCGGGACCGACTGTTAAACGTGTTTTCCGCGGCACGGAGGGGTCTCGATGTGTAACGAACGGTCACCCATCCATATACTGACTGAGGCAAGCGCAGCTTAACCTCGCAAATCGTATGATCCGCGCGTTTAGTATTATTTTACTTAAGAATACTGCAATAGAAAATGCATTTTTTTTTCTTTTGTCGTGTACATTTGACTCTGTCGTCTGTAATATTTATTATTTAATTCTGTTGTGGGTTTAATTTGAATAATTCTATTGCATATCGCCGTTCAGACGACACTATACTACTTCGCTATACAGGGTGTTAGGGTAAACACCGTTATCCTTGAAACCAGTGGTTTGGTTTCATTTATAGAACGTAAAATCAATGAAAAATAGCAACCTTATTTTTTATTTTAAGAAAGTCCCAATTTCAACACGAATGCATTTCACTCTATGCGCAAGGGACACAAACCCGCATCTGAGCACGGGAGAGGGGCGCGGGGGTGCGGGCCACGCTGCCGGCGTCCGCGCCCGCGCGGCAACTGTCAGTCATCCGCTGTTACACTAGTGACTGCACGTGGCGTCGTTGCATATGTACTCGTGTCGCGTTAGCGGAGCGCTGATCATTTTTCACGCGTAAATTGTGTAACCTATTCAGTGCTATGTCGTTGTGCTATCCATGGTTTGAGTGATAACGGTGTTTATCCTTACATCCTGTATATTATAGCATATGGCGTCATCAGCTATAACTATGCAGCATGACTATATCGCTCAGCATACTTTTTATATGGACACGTTCACATAACGCTATGCTATATCGCGCATAGTGTGAACGTCATGTTATATAGTTATAGCTTATGACGCAATATGCTATACTATATAGCAAACTAGTATAGCGTAGTCTGAACGGCGCTTTACTCGTTGTTGTTAGGGCATATAACTACCTTTTATTAATATCATGAAACGATGTATTTTTATATTCCTATTAGAAATAAAACAGTATTACTTGTACAATATTTATTAGATTTTTTATTTGAAAATTTGAACCGAATACATATTTCTATATGTATGATGACGTCACTGACACATAACTAACTAAGGCGTACTCACGTAGTTACGTTCTTTTTGGCCATGGTTTCTGAGCATGAGAAACTCAGTATAGTTTTGACATTTGAAACGACTTATTTATTTTCTGAGCATTGACTGTGATGGCAGTCTCCAAAGATCTGGTAACTAAGTCAATCCAATACAAAATCTATGATTGGTCTTGATATCTGTTCTGAATACCAGTATTTTACACGGAGCGACTGCCATCAGACCTCCGCAACCCAGTTAGTGGGCAATGCCGATATCCTAGAATTAGACCAGTTGTCAGATTTTCGGGTTTTTGACCTCCCGTAACGACTGTCATAGGTATTCGTATGACACCCGGGACCGACTGTTAAACGTGCTCTCTGAGGCACGGAGGTTGGTCTTGACATATACATCTATCTATCTACATACGTATATAATTACTTGTCCTGACTGACTGATTCATCAACGCAGAACCTAAACCACTGCAGCTGGAAACATGAAATTTGGACAGTAGGTTCTTTTTGTGACGTAGGCATCCACTAAGAAAGGATTTTTGGAAATTCTACCCCTAAGGGTGTAAAATAGGGGATGGAAGTTTGTATGAAAATTCACCCGGACAAAGTCGCGGGCTAAGTGCTAGTACTTAATAAGAATGGAGGGATAATAGACGGTGGAAGCCATGACCGAACATCTGCGCAAACACTGCGTCTATCGCCACAAGAATCACCAATCAGATATAAGCTGTATAGACGTTATTTTTTCTCACATCCGTCACAAATTTGATGTTTTTTAAGTATCATTTATATACACTAAGAGCCTGCGCCCAGTGGCGGCACGGCATGGCATTTTTTAAGCTCAAATAATTTTAAACCCTATGTAAATATCATTAGCACTCATATTTGCTTAGCATACCGCGGGAGGCTTCGTTGGACCGCGGCAAGCCGAAGCATCCCACGGTACAATAAATACTAGTCCTAAAGGGTATTACAATAAGGTTTAAAATTATTAAAGCTTAAAAAGTCCTTTGCGTGAACAGTCTTTTTCGATAATCTACTCTGAACACAACATTGCTGCCTTACATTCCATAAACAACTTTAAATGTACCCTAACCACAAAAATATAATTTGTTATCTATATTGAATGAAGTAGAAATTTTTAGAACCTGATTTTTTGTTGACATACTATGGGTACATTTACAGTAGAACAATTTATTTTCAGGTATAAAACCGAGGAAATTCAAGGGATCAGAATCGTCGTCGATGAGGAGACGACGAAACCTACAAATTTTGTTCAACAACACTTCTATAATACCTTTTAAATGGCGGGGGAAGTACCTATGTTTCTATTGCAGCAAAGATATTTCTGAATATTCAGAATTAAGGAAACATACCAAATCTCACGGGAATTGTTCCATAAAAGACCATTCGCTAAAAGTTCTAAAAGGAGGACAGAACATGGAAATTAAAATAGATATCTCTGATATTTGTTGTGAAGTCTGTTTGGAACCTTTTCCGTCGTTTGATCAAGTGATTACTCATTTATATGTCAAACATAAGTTGGAGTATGACAGAGGTGTGGAAATGGCTATAGAAGAGTACAAACTCGTTGATCTCAGTTGTATAGGATGCGAGGAAAAGTTCACGTATTTCGGCTACCTAGTCTCCCATGTCAACAATAATCATCCAAAGAACTGTCTCATCTGTGACAAGTGCAACCAGAAATTCAACAAAAAGAGAGACTTGTTCTCTCACATGAAAAACTATCATCGAGAAGGAGGATACCAATGCGACATGTGTCCTCAAATCTTCAACTCATTAAACATTCTAAGAAAACACAGAAATAACAGGCACTTAACTCGATGTAACATTTGTCATCTAAAACTACCCTCAGCCGCGTTAAAACAAAAACATATCGACATTGAACACCCAGATGACGGGTCCTTACAATGTGATACCTGTTTTAAAGAATTTCACACGAAACAGGGCCTTAGGATGCACAACAGGAAATGTAAAGGAGAGGATATCTTCGAGATTGCTATTAAGAAAGAAGAATACGTCGCTATGGATTTAGACCAAAATTACGAAGACCATTCAAAAAGACCGAGTGTTAAACAAATTAGAGAAAATATAGTTATAGTTATCAATATGTCTACGGCGATACCATTTAATTTTTATAAAAATAAGTTTAATTGTTTCTACTGTTCTAAAGATTTTCCTGATTCAGATTTGATGAGGGAACACACGGTTCTGGAACACCCTGTATGTGACGTCAAACAAAAATGTATTAGGAAATGTAGGGAATCAGTCGCTTGCGTCAAAATCGATGTTTCTTCACTCGCTTGTAAGGTTTGCTTCGAGTCAATGATCGATTTGGAACATTTACTTGATCATTTGATTGCAAAACACGATGCGAATTACGATAAATCGATTACAACCTGTTTACAGCCTTATCGGCTGATTAAAGACCATATGGCTTGTCCGAATTGTCCCAGCGAAGTTTTTCGGTTCTTCGGAACTTTACTCAAACATATGAATAAAAAACATACAAACAATAATATTATTTGCGTGTACTGCGGTCAGACCTTTCGACGGGATCAGAATTTACGTGTTCACATCTGGAGACACCATAGAGATGGTAGGTTTAAATGTAATATTTGTGGTGCGGAATGCAATATTCCGTCCCGTCTTTACATGCATATGGCGCGAGCACACGGTGTCAAAGCGGCTAAATGTCCAAAATGCCCCGAAAGTTTCGCTACTCAGTACTTGAGACAGAAGCATTTGATCGAAGCCCACGATTCGGGGCACAAATGCACTTACTGCGGGAAACTATTTACTAGAAACTCTTTCATGAGAGATCATGTGAGAAGGACGCACTTAAAAGAGAAGAACGTGGAATGTTCTATATGCAACATGAAGTTCTTCAACAATATTCTTTTAAGAAGACATATGGTTAAACATAGTGGGGAGAAGAATTTCCATTGTGATGTGTGCGGAGAGAGATTCTTCTGGAGGAAGAGTCTAAGGACCCATATGGCTAGGCATAATAAGCACCTTAACCCTATACAAATATAGATCAAAATCGCATTTATTTAAAATAGGCTATAGAGCTATCTCCAAAAATGTCCACCCTTGACCCTTTCCTAGTGTTAAAGTTGGCAAGGAGCAGCGGCGTAACTAAGTGAATCTTGACAATTAGAAAGTATTTTGATAATAGGATTCTCTGCGTTATATTCGTTGTAAGGTAGGAGCCATGAAAATCATAAAATGTAGCGTCAGAATATGTGTAGGCTATACAAATATTAGACTTGACGAAACAATTGATCTGTACTGGCCAGAAATTAAATTTTTTTGAGCCATGCAAAACATGAACACGTAGCATAGCATGATTAGCCCATTATTGTCCCACGGCTGGGCATAGGCCTCTTTTCAGAATGAAAAGGATGTAGACCTTAGTCCACCATGCTGGCCTTAACAAAACCACGATATTCCTTATTTTAATAAAAATAATTTTAAACCTACCGGAAAAATTACCAAAAACTCTTGATAATTGACTATTCTCTATCTTTTACGAATATAAGCATTATTAAGCACAACGCTATATATTATAGTGAGTTCCCCGAACAAACCTTATGAACAATACGCTTAGAATACTCCGAAACGGTGTGATATATAAAAAAATCACTTGAATTATCACCTAACAAGGTTCTCAGTCTTCCAAACCCTCCTTGCACTGTCTTTGCTGTCTCAAAAGTACAAACAAGTAATTTCTTTTCAGATACGGAAACAGAGAAGCACAGTGCTAGTTTCCTCAGGAGGAGGAACCTGCAAATATTATTCAACAATACAACATTAATCCCTTTTAAGTGGCGAGGGAAATATATGTGCTTTTACTGTGGAGACGATTTGGATACTTGCGAAAGTCTCCGAAAACACACGAAAGGCCACGGAGTTTGCTCTCTCGAAGACAGGGCTATACAACTAGTCAAGGCCGCAGATATAGAAATTAAAATCGATGTTTCTGATATCACATGTGAAATATGTTCGGAATCTTTTCCTTTTATGGATGATATTGTCAACCATTTGATGGTTAAACATGATTTGCCTTATAGTAAGGATGTAGAGCTGATGATAACAGCGTATAGGTTGAAAGATCTTCAGTGCTTACTTTGCGATAAAAGCTTTGACTATCTTCGTAAATTAATCAGTCATATGAATAACGAACATCCAAGTAACTGCTTTCTTTGTCCCGGGTGTGATCAAAAGTTTAACAAGAAGCGAGATTTAGATTCTCATGTCAAAGTTCATTATAGACCTAAATATTCTTGTCCCAAGTGTGACCAAAGCTTCCCGTCGGGTTATGCTCTTCAAACTCACAAGTCTAGCGCTCATTCTTCGACGTGTAACATTTGTTTTCAAACGTTTTCCTCCAATAGCAAGAGGTTGAATCACATGAAAAACGACCATGACACCGATCAGAAAAAGTGCGGATTCTGTCAAAAAATCTTGGCCACAAAGCAAGCCTTCTTAAGACATGGAGCAAAATGCACTTCTAAACCGAAGGAAGAAACTATCATTATTGATGATGACGACGATAGAAAGCAGTCGGTCAAAGAAATCCGGAACAGTCTAGCGTGTATCTTCAACATGTCGACCGCACTTCCTTTCAAGTTCTTCATGAATAGATTCCGCTGTTTCTATTGTTCAAAAGACTTCACCATTTGCGAAGGTTTAAAAGAGCATACAGTAACAGCACACCCTCACTGCGATATATCTTTTAAATCTATGAAATTACGTAACAGATATGATGGTCTTCAAATCAAAATTGATACGTCATCGCTATCTTGTAAGCTGTGCTTTGTATCCTTGCAAGATATAGACGATTTGATTGATCACTTGACCAAAGAACACAAGACTAAGTGTGACGTGTCGATTGAAAATAACTTGCAGTCTTTCAAATTGATAAAAGATAACTACCCTTGTCCTATCTGCGGCGAAGTCTACAGATACTTCGGGTTGCTCCTCAAGCATGTTAGCGCCAAGCACTCGGACAACAAACACATCTGCATGTACTGCGGGAAGTCATTCAGAACCGACCCTAATCTCAGAGCACATGTTTCTAGACGACATAAAAGCGATGGGAATTACAAATGCAGTAACTGTGACCTAGTTTTTCTCACTAACAACGCGTTGAGGACTCATCTGGGCACGGTTCATGGTAACAAAGTAATTCAGTGCGCAGAATGCCCGGAGAAATTCGTTTCACAGTATTGGATGCAACGTCATATGATCACGTCACACGCCTCCGGTCATAAGTGCAGTTATTGCGATAAATTATTTATTAAAAACTCCTTTATGGTTAACCATGTAAGGAGGTGCCATTTGAAAGAGAAGAACGTAGAATGTTCTGTCTGTTTCGAGAGATTTTTTGACGGACAGAGGCTTAAAATGCACATGGTCAAACATGTAGGAGAGAGGAACTTTCATTGTGACGTTTGCGGCAAAAAGTTTCTGTGGAAAAGGAATCTTAGGGGCCATATGGCTTCTCATATTAGGAACGCGAATGCTCAAAATGTTACCTAACATTTTTTGATAATTTTTTTGTACATTTTTTTACTATTGGCGGCTAATATTGTAGCCGGATTTGATTTGACCACAATGTGGTTACCGCTCAAAGGTTTAGCCAAGATTTTTCCTATAAGCTTTCTGCCCGTTATATCACTGACAGACTATCAATATCCTTTAGAAAGGGTTAATATAACTACTTGATAAGTTGCTCTGAATCTTATCTGATTACAGAGACAGCACAACCAAGACCTGATATTTGTACCGTTTTATACTAAACTGATATTATTCTATACTATAAGCAGCGTAAAAGGCCGGTAATTATACTCAATAAAACATACAATGATATATTATAAAATAAATGACACAGCGCTCAATACTTTAGCTAACATTACGGCGGGAAACGTCAACATCAAGTCTCTAGGGTTCTCATTGCCAGTTAACAGCGCCTCAGTGATGTGCGTGAGCCGCTAGGCATCGGACGCGTTGTAGGAAAATTACAATAAAAAGGTCTACAAAAAAATTTCAGGGCTCAATTCCTCTTCTCCCGTGGCTGAGATATGCGAGAGTAGCTCACGCCGTGGTCAAAAGATTAGCCAGTCAGCGAGGTGGGTAGCGAGGCTGACTGCACATAGTGCGCTGGACGTACATAATTATTGTCTCTCGAGAAAGCTCTTTTAATAGCATAACATCATCACGCCTGTATTCCCCGAAGGTTTGGGCAGAGATATATAATAACACCCTCATTTCGCCGTTATGTCTAAGTGTCATGTAATAGAGGGCAAGTCTGTTGCCATCAACCGGGCACACATCCAAACTCCGGGCTGCTACTGAGGAATTCCACACGGAAAAACCCAATAACAGCTTGCCACCATTAGACCAACAAGGCTCTTTTTATGCAGTAAAAAGCACAAACTAACCAAATAACCATCCACATAGCCGAAGTAGAAGATTGAAATAACAGCAAATTTAAAGAGGAGAAATTTCTTTACAGATGGTCTGCCAGGGCCTTACGAAGGCTGTACCTCTGAGCGGAGACGGAAAAACTTGAAAATACTGTTCAACCACACCACGATAATGCCATTTAAATGGCGAGGCAAATACCTTTGCTTCTACTGCGGAAAAAACTATACTGAGTACACAGAATTCAGAAAACATACAAAGTCACACGGTCTATGTACCACTAAAGACTACTCCTTAAAGCTAATCAAAGGAAATAATGTCGAAATAAAAATTGACGTCTCAGAAATCGGTTGCGATATCTGCAATGAACCCTTCGGCAGATTCGAGGAAATAATCGATCATTTGATCAGTAAACACAATATGGAATACAACAAAAATATCGATATACCATTCCAAGAATATCGATTGGTTGATTTCCGATGTTTGTACTGCGAGGAACAGTTCTCTTACTTCGGCTATTTAGTTAAACATGTGAATAATGTACATCCGCAGAATTGTTTCATTTGTGACGATTGTGGGGTCACGTTTAACAAGAAAAGGGATTTGGCTATACATTTGAGGAATTATCACAGACAAGGAGGGTATCCCTGCGATTTGTGCTTGAAAAATTTCGAAACTAACCATACTTTGCGACGGCATCAAAATAACATGCATTTTAGACAGTGTAAGAGTTGTGGTTTGCGTTTCGCGTCTCTGTCCCTGTTACAAAAACATGTACTGGTCGACCATCCGCAAAATGAGGGTAATATGAAATGTAGTTACTGCTCTAAAGAGTTCCATACATCTTTAGGTTTACGACAGCATATAAGTAAGTGTAAAGTTAAAATGATATCGCAGGTCGAAACCCACACTTCATTTTTAGACGATAAAAATATAGAGCCTAAGAAAAAACAAAACATTTTGCAAATAAGGCAGAATATACAGTGTGTTCTGAACATGTCGACCGCCGTACCTTTCAAATTCTTTTCGAAATACTCATGTTTTTATTGCTCAAAGAAATTCGTAGAATTTGACGAATTACGACAACACACTAATATCGAACATACTGTATGCGATCTGAAGTCTAAATGCATGAAGAAATGCAAAGGAGAGAGGATAGCTGTTAAGATTGATATATCTGCTTTAGCTTGTAAAATATGCTGCCTTCCAATGCCTAATTTAGAAGATTTGATAAACCATTTGATCATAGACCATAAGGCGAACTACGATACGTCAATTACTGGCTGTCTCGAACCTTTTAGAGTTATAAAAGACAACATGCCGTGTCCTATATGCCCAGATACAGTCTTTCGATACTTTGGCATATTACTAAGGCATATGAACTCTGAACACAGTAACAATAACAGAATTTGCGATTTCTGCGGTCGAAGTTTTAGGAACGCAGCCAATTTAAACGTCCATATCACTTACTCCCATACTGGGTCTTGCGAGTGTGACATTTGTGGCGTCAAATACAAGAACCAATGGTGTCTAGCTCGTCACAGAGCGAAAACACATAACGCTAAAGACCATAAATGCCCAAAATGTCCTGAACAATTCCAATCTCAATACCACAAGCAGAAACACCTGATCAAAATGCATAACATTGGCCACAAATGCAGTTACTGCGGCAAAATGTTTACTAGGAACTCCTTCATGAAGGACCATGTAAGGCGAACGCATTTGAAAGAGAAGAATATTCCGTGTTCCATTTGCAATGAGAAATTCTTCGATAATTATCTTTTGAGAATGCATATGGTGAAACATGAAGGTGATAGGAAGTTCAATTGTTCTGTTTGTGGGAAAGCCTTTCTGAGACGAAGTAATTTAAGCTCTCATATGGAGATGCATAAGAAATATGGGCATGTACAGTTGCAGATATGAGGAGTATAAACGGAGTGTTGAGTGCGTTGGAGCAAGTCTGAACAAGGGGCTAGTTCGTTCAAATTTATTTGCCGCACAATGCTGCCGATTCTGTTGTGCACAAACTAAACTTAATGTAGGCTATTGCTATCTTTATCACTCTAATAAAAAAAGAAAGAGACGGACATAAATAAGAGTTGTAAAATTTTGTTGAACAAAAATTTCCATGTTAGACGTGTCGACTAAAAACACTGAAGTTCAAGGTGTTAACTAGTTTGACATCTCTAACTTTGTTCTTATCTATCGCCGTCCTTTTCTCGCGCTGTCTGTTAGTAAAAGATAACAATTTTCTATTTTTATAGTTGGACCGTTAATTCGATGCAGTAACTTGACAGTTTAAACCAAAATAATGATACGATACTAAAACTAATCGTGTTGGGTAGTGAACGATTTTACGAAAAGAACGAATAAGAAAAATAGTTAAATTTAAACAAATCTCTATAAATTCTTTGTACCTCTTCACGATGCTGTTCTCTTAGACCCAAATTGACTGATAGAGAATGCCTTATGACATTAAGTCCGCATTATGTACCACAATTGTGCATTGAAGTATTAAATAAATAAATAATGAACGTTATGTTCAGTTATTTGACACTTCAAAAACGTCATATCAGTAGTTACTAGTGGTTACGGATATTATTAATACTGATATATCGTGTATTGATCCTCAAGTTATTAAATTCAATAAAAAATATGCATATAAGTATATGATTAAGTTCATTCGATTTCATTCATTGTTTTTTCACCTCACTACCTTTTTTTTGTCAAAAACTGGTAGGTATCCCTCTACCTGTTAAGTTACTGCATCGAATTAACGGTCCAATTTATAGTTTATTTGCCGAACAAGGGAATCGACACCTTTCTTAAAAATATATTACGACGCAGTGAAGTTCGTTTTGCCCTGCTTTTTCCCCAATTGTGTTGAGGTCAACTTCCAGTCTAACCATATGCGGCTGAATATCAATGTTTTACACGGAGCGACTGCCATCAGACCTCCGCAACCCAGTTAGTGGGCAATGCCGATATCCTAAAGTTAGACCAGTTGTCAGTCTTTCGTTAAACGTGGACTTTTATAGGCTTTTTCATGGTGATAAACAATTTTATTTTTTGCACCTGGGGTTTATAGTACTTATTCTTCATGTTTTGGAACAGAATGATTATGTATTGGAAATATTTGAAGTATATTTTTAACACTTGCTTTACCATCATATCCTTCAAATCCTTAAATTTAACAGAATTAACCATGGTCTCCGTAAGTCTCATCCAAATATTCTAAAATATAGGCTATTTGATACGATACTGAAATAATTATAGTAGCATTAAAAATTGTAGATAAAAATTGATCTCGAATAAATTTTGTACTTTATAGGGCAGGTTCTCTAATAATATATAAATAACTATTGTATCTTAGTTGTATAAAGTGAGTTAATGATTGTATATCGGATATAGAGAATATAATTACCTCTTTACAATGAGAGGTCAGCTTAAACTGGAAATATATAGCATGATTTGTCATCACGTGTAGATTGGAAGTGCATAAGTGTAGGCCGCAAAATATATCGGGATTTTTATTTGTTGGAGTCATAAACTCAGTTTCCACCAAACGGAAAAATCCTCGCGCTCTTTTTTGATATCACTGAATAAAGAACTGCATCACTATTGCCTTTAAGTATAAAATCCGACGCTCTGGTATTGCTCGGGCATGCGCGAGGAAACGCCTGACGTCTGCGTCGAATTTTATACTTAAAGGCCATACTTATACAGTTCTTTATTTAGGGACATCAAAAAGTGCGCGAGGATGTTTCCGTTTGGTGGTAGAGATAAACTACGATAACATGTCCCGCCCCTTCAAAATTCAAAACGCTTTAATTTAATGCATTTGTGAAAGTATTTATAAAGCACCACCAATACTCCCAACGCATGTGTGCGTGTTGAGATAGTCGTCAAACAAAAACTACATGTACACTCTTTCGTAAAGATGTGACTAAGCCCATTGAAATAGTAATTTGGAGGGGCGGGACATGTTATCGTAGTTTATCTCTAACTGAGCTTAAGAGTGCGTTTACTCTATAAAATTATACATACCTTTTTTTTCATCCATTATTTTTCACCCATGCAGCCATGTTTGATTTTTATACCTAGAATGAATTTGTAAGTATTTTTTATCTGAAATTCATGCTTATAATATGTATTAAATAAGTTTAATTCTCTTATAATTTTATATCCGTCTCGATAACTTTTTATTGCTTGTGACGTAATATCGATCAAATATAATTTATAGATTTATTTATTAAATTATGTAGGTATGTATATTGGAGAGTTTAGGATTTAAACTACTTTATTTATTTAATAATTGAATTGTGAATGAAAGACATTTTTTTTTTTTTGTTATATTCATTAAATTATATTACTACGTAAAACCGTAAATTAAGGGAAATACTCGCACAAACCAGTTTTATTTTTATTTTTGCAAAATATTAGGTCCTTACCTATGAAATTGGCGTTTTTTTCTCACAAATAGAGAACCTCGTCACTTCTATGATTTAAAATATTAATCAATTGCTTGATATTATATCGAATAATGACCATCATAGACAACTACCAATAGTAAAAAAACCTTATTATTTATAGTTTTCTAAACAAAAAAAATAAGTTAAAAATGCCTCCTCTTTTTGTTAGCAGAAATGAACACTATTTTTGTTTTAACATAGCCAAAACTTATTTTTGTCGCATAATCTAAGTGGCATACGTTATCTTAGTTTTTAAACATTAGTGCATAAAAGTTTTAAAACATCAGTGTTCATAGTTGTTAAATAAATTAAGAAAATGTTAGTATGAAAAATGCAACTTCTTTAAAATTCTCCATACAAAACGCTGATTTCATAGGTGGGGACCTAATATAATGCCTTAAGCCATACATACAGCTCTGAACAAAAGAGTACGAAAGAAAGGGTCGCCACTTGAAAATATCTGTTAGAACTTTGGATAGTCTTATTAATTTTGAATTAATTTGTGCGTCTTACATACATAACATTACGCCTGTATTAACCCGAAGGGTTAGGTAGAGGTGTTTAATAACACCCTCATATCGCCGTTATGTTTAAGTCCCATGTAATAGGGGCCTATTACACTGATAAAGATAAAAAAAATTGTTCCGTTTGTAGAATTTTTTTGTCAAGCTGTGGACCTATCTCGATAACAGTCATGCAGCGTACACACCTAGCCAAGGAAAACTAACGAATACCAACGAACATTCGTCATATTTTTTAATTATACTGTACTTTGTATAAAACGAATTCGGGTTCATTCGGTTTGTAGCGGTATCGAGCCCCATTCGTTGACTAAGTGTGTACTCGCATAAGGCTGCCTGTCCACTGGAGCGGGGAGGAGCGGAGCGGAGCGGAGCGGTGCGGAGCTAACCAATAGAATTGCATAAAATTCACGTCTCTGCTCTGTGAATATTGTGCATTTCTATTGGTTTGTTCCGCTCCTCTCCTCTCCTCTCCTCTCCGCTCCGCTCCTCTCCGCTCCGCTCCTCTCCTCTTCGCTCCAGTGGACGGGCAGCCTAAGACGATGTGTTTATGAGCAAAAGATCATATGACCACGAACGTCTGAACAAAATATTTGAATTCGTTGTAAGACTATTTTCTCCTAGGGTGACTCTGTCATACATAATAATTATACTGGTTTCATACACAATGTAGTGGCTTGTACGTTTATAAGACTTGTGAATATTGTGATATCTTCGTACCGTATATTAAGCGTGCGACATTGTAAATTTAAAATATACTCTATAAGTATTTTATTTGGCGTTTTTATCAGTATCTGTCCTTTATAACATTAATAATAATAGCCAAGAGCCTCGACCAACATCTGACGAGCCTCTCGTTAGGCAGCTGGGTCAAGGGCCTGATACAGAAAGCGGTACTTCTGGACACGGCACGTATTGTCAGGAAGTTACTCTCTCTGAGGCCCTGACCACCGGTAGCTTGGACCCTGTTCCCGATGCCGGTGGGCTACTATTTTTTATAGAAATATTAAAAAATATAATTTAGATGTATATAAAATGAATAAAAAAATAATAATAAATGAGGATGTATTTTAAAAGCACTTTGAAATTACTGAAAATAACAACAAAAAATGTCTAAGACACACTTCAACAGTAACGCTTGCCTCGACAAAATAATAGTTGCACTTTCATTTAAATTCTTCTAGCTTTAAAAATAATGGTTCGCACTATATTCAGTCAAAAACCACTTGTTTCTGAATGCACCCACTAAAGGAATGGTGAAAAGTGATCGGCAAATCGTTTCTAGCCATTTCTGGTACTCGCCGGCCGCAAGCTTATTGCCATCGACCGAGCACAATTCCAAACTCCGGGCTGCTATTGAGGAATTACACTCGGAAAAACCCAATAACACTTTGCCTGACCTGGGGATCGAACGCAGGACCTCACGATCAGCAGTCGCGCTTGTCACCACTAGACCACTAGACTAACGAGGCACTTCTTTGAATGAGTAGAGCAGGGCTGGACTGGGACCTGAAATCGGCCCGGGCATTTGAGAGACTGTCGGCCCAAGCGATTAGACGGACGACGTTTTTTTTAGACGCTCCCCTCATTCTTTCTCCTGTATCTTGGGTGCTTTTATAATCACAAACAATTTCCAGCTTCTTTTTCAAGCGATAGGCGATAATTGGACGACCTTTTTTTTTTGACGTTCATCTCACTTTTTCGATTTTTCCTGACTGTGTGACCGGCCCATCAGGCCACACCAGCCCATCGGGCATCCGGCCCATCGAGCATTTGCCCGATTTGCTCGTATGGCCGGTCCAGGCCTGGAGTACACTTAAAACCTTAGTCTACGATGCCGGCCTGGTGCACGTTGGCGGACTACACACCATCGAGAACTTATTTTCACGCTCTCTGGTGAGCAGGTTTCTTTGCGATATTTCCTTTACCGAATGCAAGTGATAATCAAATTCTGATTCGAAAAGTCAGAGGTGTAGTCGGATCCGACTCAGTCCGTCCTTCAAGGACGGCAAGCGTTCATCCGCTAAGCTCTCACTGCTGTTTTTAGGCTGAGCATCCACCAGAGCTGTGCTAAGCTGCGTAGCGAGGAATGTGTTTTGTAAGCACCAATAGAATCACTTCATTTACCTAGCTTCGCTCTGCGCAGCTCTGGTGGATATGGGTCTAGCATTGCGAGGTTTTTGTTCATACAAAACAAGCGAGAAATGTGTTGCGAGGAATGTGTACCGCTCCCGCCACGGCTCATATGTGCACATTAACACATTACGCATTCGTCGCACAGCTCTGGTGGAAAGGGTCACACCGTTCCACATCCTCGCTACACATTTTCGCATTACACATTTTCCTCGCACAGCTCTGGTGGATGTCCCGCCTTACACACGTACAATTACGTTGAATAAGCTATTTTGCCAAATCTGGTATCTTAGCGTGTCGATGGCAATCTAAATAGAGTCGGCCCTAAACATAGCTACGTGTTTAGCATTATCAGTAGCGTCTATTAGTTCCTGTAACGTGCATGTATCAGGGCACGCACAGCACGATGTCAGGTGTCCTATCGTTTGTGGAACAGCACCACATTTATACTCCAAGCTGGAATCGTCTATGAATCTCCACCTGAGCAGGTTTTCCTTGCTTCGACCAACCTGGGTCTGAGTCTAAAGACTTCCAGGTTAGCCAAGGCAACTCATGTTCAGGTGAGACAAATGGGATGGATAGGGAAACACTATCACGCCAAAGCTTCAATCTTTGTTGAGACAGTTCGCCAGTGAGTGGGGAGGACACATTTTAAAAACTGTTGCGGCTTTTCAGCCTTTGCGGCACTAGGATGTTGTTGTGCAAAGGGTGTCGAGTGTCGTTACCCATAAAATTTTAATACATAATGTTAAATCTGGCATAGTTTTTGACCAAAGCCTAGTCGACATTTATAGCACTGCTTCCATCTGTGACCAATTATACCTCGTCGTGTGGATCCTTCTATCATAAGAGAACCTGTAAAAACAGCGAACTAAACAAAGAATATAACAGAAACCTCGAAAAGTAAAAGCTGAATTTCTTTTCAGGTCCAAAAATCAATACTGTGGAGGACAAATATAAGAAAATGGAAGTTGCCCGTAAGCTATTGATAAAGCGACGCAATGTCGAGTATGTGTTACAATATAGCAATGTTACCCCCTTTATGTGGCATAAGGGGAAATATAAATGTTTCTACTGCAACGAAACGACGAAAGACCCAGTCTCACTTCGAGAGCACACGAGTGACGCGCACCAATTCGCGAATCTAGAACTCGTGGTTTTTGACAGGACAAAGAATAACAGAAATAAGGATGCCGCTGTCAAAATTGACGTCACCGGAATATCGTGCAAGCTTTGTCCTCAAGTTGTGACGAATTTAGAAGAGTTGATCCATCATTTGATCATAGCACACGACGCGGAATATGACGTCAGTGTACCAAATTGTCTTCTCCCCTTCAAATTGGACAAGGATCAACCAACATGCCCGACTTGCAATATGAAATTTGTCTTCTTCGAATATTTACTTCGACACGCGAATAAACATCACCTATCTCATCATTACATTTGTGACGTATGCGGGACCAGTTTCCAAGGCGAGAATCACCTAAAAATGCATTATAGATACTACCATAGAGAAGGAGGTTACACTTGCGAATACTGTGGCATCAGTCTTGCTACTCTATCAAAAAAGATTCTACACGAAAAGAATGTCCATTTGGTCAACCTATCGACTTGTCCACACTGCCCAGAGACTTTCAAAAGTCCGTATCTAAAGAAGCTACACTTAGCCAACGTCCATGGAGTTGAGGAACTGAAGATTAAATGTCCGTACTGCCCAAAGGTCTACCCTCAGGAGTCGATAATGTCCAGACATATGAGAAGGGTGCATTTAAGAGAGAAGAACGTGGAATGCGAGGTCTGTGGAGACAAGTTCTTCGGTCCGTACGACGTCAAACTACACATGGTGAAACACAACGGGGAAAAGAAGTTCGTATGCTCTGTTTGCGGGAAGAAGTTCTCCAAAAGAAGCAACCTGAACTCCCATTCTGTTCTCCATACTCGGGAAAAGGGTTATGTCTGCGAGATTTGTAATAAGGCGTTCGCGCATCAGACGAATTTGAGAATGCATATCCGGAATCGACATGGTCAGTTCGACCAAACTCCAATCGTTGACGAAATTGATGAGAGCGAGATGGTGCAAATGGAAATAATCCAAGAGGAGTTAGAAGGAGAAGTTGCTGGACAATATATTCAATGATATTATTATATTGTGGAGTGAATCCACGATTAAAATTCTGAATAAAAAATATTATTCCAACGTACACAACGACCTTTGGCAAACTATGTTGGGGTCAGCTTCCAGACTAACCAGATGCGGCTGAATACCAGTATTTTTTACGGAGCGACTGCCATCAGACCTCCTCAAGTCACTGGGCAATGCCGATATCCTAAATTTAGACCGGTTGTCAGACATTTGGACTACCCGTAACGACAGTCATAGGTATTTGTATGACACCCGCGACCGACTGCTTAACGTGCTCTGATTGTATAATGAATGGTCACCCATCCACGAACTGACCGCGTCTAGCGCAGCTTAACCTCGCAAATCGTATGATCGCGGTTGTTAATAAATCACGAGCCCCTTAATGTTAAGAACATGTAAACTAAGTTGATTTTAGAATGTCAGTAACATGAAAATGCAAGTCGCTTGGTGGTAGGAATCTATATGGTCCGTCTGGCTAGCTACCACCCTCACATTAAAGTCCGGCGCCAAGCAGTTTACTGTGTTCCATCGTGTGCACGTGAGAGCCAGAGGGGTATAAGGGAATCCCTCTGTATCTCTGTTCCTTGGATTCGTGTGCTCCATCTTAGACCCTGTCTGCGCTTACCATCAGGTGAGACTAGGGTCAAGCGCGACCAAGTCAAGAATAAAAAATTCAAGTTATATTTTGGTTGCAAAGGAAATTGAACTATACGTACTGAAATTAAGGTTTATAATTGCAAAGTAGGTTTATTTTATATTTTAAAGTGTCTGTTGGTATTTGGACAGTGAGTCAGTGATTTTTTACACTGTGTGATGAGAATCTGCGTTGTGCTGAACTTAAAAGTCTTTCTTCCATTTTGATGACATTATGAAACGACCATAATATGAATAATTCCGTGTATGATTTTTTTCTAGGTCGTATTACTTATACAAAGATTACAATAACAAAAAAAGGTTATTCAAATTTTCTCTTTAAAATTATTTTCCTGATTCGCCCCCGATTGGCCTATGGCAGGACCGTAGGGCGAACGGGGCGACGGCATCAGAGTGACCCACCATTTTTAAAAAAATATGAAGTCTTTGTGTATTAACCTAATGACTAGAAAAAAATTGGATGGCGATTAAAAAATCAACCTGTATGCAATAATATTTATTTTCCTGATTCGCCCCCGATTGGCCTATGGCAGGACCGTAGGGCGAACGGGGCGACGGCATCAGAGTGACCCACCATTTTTAAAAAAATATGAAGTCTTTGTGTATTAACCTAATGACTAGAAAAAAATTGGATGGCGATTAAAAAATCAACCTGTATGCAATAATATTATACAGGGTGTAAACATAACCTTAACGAAGCCGAAGTCTACGCATACTTTACATAAAACTAAGTAACATACAGAAAAAAATAATTCATGGGAAACGAATTTTATGGTTTGGTATTAACCTTTTGGACGCCAGAGCATAAATACATCGTCGTACCCCCCACGCCAAGGTTACTGTAATCCCATCGTTTTTGTCACATATTTGTGACGTTGGCGTGCAGGGTAAACTTTCGTTTGTCACATATGTGTTACAATGGTGTCCAAAAGGTTAAAAAACAGCTTTTAACTGTAGCGCGTAAAAGAAGCGCGCGCGCAGCAGACTGTGTTAACATTTCAAAAAATTTGATAATGTTTGTATAGAAGAATGTTTAGTAATAACATTTAAACTTAGTTTTCGTGAAAAACGTACAAAAATATGGTGACTTTGACCTTCAATATCTCCATAACCAGTCGGTTCCCAGGTATGGCCCAATACCAAAAGTCTTCGTAATGATGGGAAGAATACGTCGCTATCGGCTTCGTTAAGGGTATTTTCACACCCGATATTATACTGAATACATTAAAATCCCGTCTTGTGCGGGCTGATTGTACCGCTAGCAAGTTTTATTATTAAAACTCTTGTATCTTCACCAATAGTAAAGCAAAGACCCCATATCTTTGCATAGTAGACCCTCCCATGCGATAGTAGCTATCGCACACAAAATTAGCTTACGAGTTTATCTAAGCCAAGTTAGGCAATGATATATGTTACTATTGGTAAGCAAAACGATTCGTTTTTGGTAATAGGAACAGGGCATTAGTAAACTTAAATGGGAAAGTACTGTGCCCGTAGTACGAGTTTGCAAACTACGAAAACGGCAATCGTTCCGTGAACTCGTTAAAGTCTGTTAAGGTGTACGTTTGTCACTATATGGAATGACTGTAGGCGTAAATGCTTAATAAATAAATAGGCGATTCTACTCAAATCAATTTGTATTTTCAAATAAGTAGATATAATAATTTTATGCGCATAAGGACCTGCGACGGCACGGCATATCATAGGAGTTTTTAAGCTCAAATAATTTTAATCCTTTTTGTACCCTTCTGTATTTGTACCCTTTAAAACTCGTATTTATCCTACCGCCGGATGCTTCGGTATGCCGCGGCACGACAAATCATCCCGCGGTATGCTAAGCAAATATGAGTGCTAATGGTATAAACATAAGGTTTAAAATTATTTGAGCTTAAAAAATCCCTTGCCATGTCGTGCCGCCTGCGAGTGCAGGCCTTTAGACAAGCGGAATGGCGGCGCGGCCCTCGTCCTCTTTGTGCCGCACCCCTCACCGTAGCCGCACAGTGCACGCGAGAAGTTTAGTGGGGACCTTAACAAGTCTATCTCTCATTTACAAGAAAACGACTAATATATTCAGTTTAGCGACCTCACGTAAACTCGCAGTTTTCGTAATTTGCGAACTCGTACTACGGGACCCATACTGTACTTAACTCGCCAATATACGTACTAATGTAGTTATCCACTTCACTCGCCATATTGGCAAGTTATCTCGCTATTTAATTTATGTACCTATAGTACGAATTTGCGAATTAACGGCAATAGTTTTTGTGAACTGGCTAAACTGAATAATATATTTGTCTCTTTTTCTTGGGAGTGTGTAAGAGAGATAGAGCTTAGCGAGCTCTCGGAAACTCGTACAATCCTAATTTGCATACTCGTACTAGGGATACTGAACGTTAAGGTGTGTATAGACTGGAGCATTTATTTGTAACAAAGCGTCGACCGTCGTGCTTATTTTCGGTTTGTGAAAGGGTGACACAATAGAGCGGCTTGATGTTTTGTTGCAACTAAATACTCTAGTCTATACTCACCTTTAGTTGTTATTATGAAATCACATTTAGCATGAGAATATTAAATTATAATTTTTATTTGTAAATATATTGTAGTTAATATTATTATACCATTAGCATTTGTAAATAAACATTTTATTAATTAATAACTGCCTTTCTTTCAAAAAAATTACATACTTACTATTAAATCTTAATTTAACCATGAATGTATAGGTAACCATGAATGTAGACCACACTACAAACACCTAATAAAAGTCAAAACATTTGGCCTTGAATAATTACTTTGGTATTCCGTCTCTTTCTAAATACCCTATTTAGAAAGAGATAGACCACCAAACTTGGTCTAACTAAGGATATCGGCATTGCCCTGTAACTGGGTTGTGGGGGTCTGATGGCAGTCGCTCCGTGTAAAATACTGGTATTCAGCCGCATCTGGTTACACTTGACGCTGACCCTAATATGTTGGGAAAAAACTAGGCAGAGCATAGACCACCAAAGTAAATATTCAAAGCCATATATATATTGAATTCCAGTAGATGTTCGTAGTGAGGTCTCCATTTTTACCTATAACTTCATGAGTTTCACTAACCATTGACATTGATTAAGCAAGTTTTCACGTCATTATTCACGTGGTCCTATCGGACCAAACGGTGGTGTAATGGAGAATAGTGAATTCCCTGTGACACTACTGGTGGTGCCATTTAGTGGTGTCCAGGAAAAGTACGTTTCCATACTCATCTTGTGATTGTTCAGCCAACTTCTGTCAAATATTAGATAAAAAATACGTTTTTAAACTGCTTTAATCTAGACACGCGGCAGCGTGTTAAGCCAAGTTCAAAGAAAAAGGAACTGGCGACGCAGCAGTCGTGTGTTATATTACACAGACCATTTGAAGCCACTTTTGAGCCCTTAATAACTCAAAATCTATTCAACATAAACACATGGAATTTGGTTTATTTATTAAAACCCCTGAGGTTAACTATAATCCCAAATTTCATAAATACAGCTCAAACGGTTATTGAGATATTAACGTCTAAAAATCGGCATTTTTAACACTGACTGACATATAGATCAAAAACCTAACCCACTTCCAGATGACCTAGAAAGTTGAAATTTCGTGTCCAGCTGGGTAATTGTGTGTATACAAAGGAAAAAGTCCGAAAACAGTGAATTGTTATGATTTGAAATATTCTTCAAATATCGATTTTTATTACCTGGGTAGGTAATGGTGCCTTGCGAAATTATAATAACAACAATCTTTTTCTTTCGTAGGAGAATGGGTTCCATAATTCCACGATGAAAGGTCGCTTTTATCGTTTTGTATACCAGATTATTTGATTCAAGTGGGAAATAAAAATATACTTAACAGGCAAATGATAAAAAATAAAGGGGGGACTTTGTATTTCTAACGTTCGAGAAAATGTAGAAAATAGCACAAAAAAGAAAACTATACAGCATAAACGTTTTACAGATTACTTTTGAATGATGAATAATAATAATTTCTTTACAAAAAGTAATGATATCCCATCAAAAACATATATGTGAAAATGGGAGCCAAGTTCAATAATAAGAATATGCGTGGTTGTCGACTTCGCCGACAAAAGAATTGAGATCTAAATGGGTGCCAAGTTCTGTAGATAATCCTGAAATTTATTTACACAAAGCAGATAACTTAGGATAAATTGAAGCTCAAGATTTGACTTGGCTAGTTTTCACATACAAGTTATCTTATATTTGGCTAATCAACTTATCTTCTTTATGTTATAACATACAATAGCGTATACGCAAGTTACTGTTTTTATATTGTAAGGTCAACATAATTATCTTACTCTTCTAAAAAATCGGTTTACTGGTAAAAACTAGCCAAGTCAAACTTTAGCTTCAATTTATCCTAAGTTATCTGCTTTGTGTAAATAAATTTCAGGATTATCTACAGAACTTGGCACCCATTTAGATCTCAATTCTTTTGTCGGCGAAGTCGACAACCACGCATATTCTAATTATTGAACTTGGCTCCCATTTTCACATTTATGTTTTTGATGGGATAGCTTTACTTCGTATATTTGTTTGTTACAATTTTTTCAACTAACTGCTTAACCGATTCTCTTGAAACTTCGCACACGAATTCAGTTCCCATGACAACACAACATTATAATAGTTTCAATCTTCAATCGTCAAATCCTGATGGTGCACTACTGCAAGATAAAACCGTTTTTTTACTTTCATCAGAATATCTAGCTCTAAAATGTTCACCATCCCTATCAATAAGTGCAAAATTATTATTTTTCAACGCAAAAGAAGCGTAAACGTTGCCTCTTTTTCCAGGACATAAGATGACCCAAGATACCTACATCGAACGCCTCTGTAAAAAACGAAGAAACATACTCCATGTCCTCCAATACGGCAACGTGGTCCCTTTTAACTGGCACACCAAAGGATTCAGATGCTTCTACTGTTCAAAAGCCATGAGAGACTGCGATACTCTGAAAGAACACACGTTAAAACACTCCGTAGATCTCAACACATTCATTCCAAAAAGGATAATTTCTAAAGATATTCCAGTCAAAATTGATGTGACCGATTTAGCCTGTAAAATGTGTCCCGGGCAGCCTCTGAGAGATTTGGAAGAACTTATATCTCATATAATGTTAGTGCACAACGAGGATTATGACAGTACTTTGGGTGTTTGCATTTTGCCCTTCGTGCTACACAAGGATATCATGCAGTGTGTTCTGTGCGAGAATCAGTACGACAATTTCACTTGCATGATCGGGCACATGCACAAAGATCATGTCAGCCATTCCTTTGTCTGCCAGATCTGTGGTCTAAGCTTCATGAGTCAGATACGCCTTAAACGGCATATAAGCAATAGCCATGTCGGATACAGGTGTACAGTTTGTGGAAAAATGTTCAATGCTTCACATCGGATGGAAAAACATAAGCAAAGAATGCATGGCCAAGCTAAAACTCACGAATGTAACCTCTGCAGCGCGAATTTTGATAGTCAATATCAAATGAAAGTGCATTTAGGAAAAGTGCATAACGTTGAAAAATATAGAATCAAATGTGAGCATTGTCCAAAAATTTGCACCACGAAGGGAGCCATGTTGCTTCACGTGCAGTCCCAACACTCAGACTTGAAATACGAATGCGATTTATGCAAGTACAAAACTGGTATCAAATGGTTGATTACTTTGCACAAGAGGAAGCATTTTGGACAACGGGATTACGCCTGCAGTATTTGCGAAAGGCAGTTTCGCAGATCCAGCAACTTAAGAGCTCACATGAAGGTCCATTCTGGGGTTTCTGGACGTGTTTGCAGATGCTGTCGACGAGGGTTCACGGATTTGGAGACTTTAAACAGACATGAGGCAGAGTTTCATTATCTTGAAGAGTCTTAGGGATATTTAGGAGCTAAATTATGGAATCGGGAGTTATTTTAAATCCATGACATACAAATATACAATTACGATATTTAATTTTGATTCCGCCAAACTAGTTGATCAAGCTTGCATACAGTATGCAGCACCGTCCTCCCGCCCGCAAACATAATTATGCAAATGCAGAAGGTGCGATTAATATAATACGACACGTGTTTTGTCTTCTAAAATTTTAAATAATTTTTATTTCTGTAAATAAATCTGTTACAGACTCTTTTACAAGGCAATGTAATGTTTTTTTTTAAGTCTAGATGGCGCCGGCATTTCTTATATTACTAGCTCTGAGAAGAAAAGCCGAAACAAACTCGGAGATCAAGGTCTCTTTTAAAATCCAGACATTGTGGCATAAAAACTATGCGAGTGTAATAATGTAGGGCTACAATGCATCCAAGCTTGTTCAACTAGTTTTGTGGAATTAACACTAAATATTGTAATTGTATATTTAGGAGCTATCTAGTTGCTTTTATGTTGGTCATAATAGATTATTCGTGAAGCTCTCATAAATTTAAAAATATCTGTATAAATGTGCAATCTAGAATAATTCCCTGAGTGTCGATGGACGTGTGCAATATTTATGAAACATAGTTTCGTAGCTCTAACAACTTGAGGGCTTATTGAATGTCTGATTCTTTGTGTCTAAATATGTCCACTGTTTGTGGGGCTAGCGTTTTAAAGGATAATTTGCAATTATAGGCAATAGAAGGTGGCTAGCTGTCTTTTAGGAACTGCTTATAAGACGTGTGGCGGAATTTCATTATCTTTAAGTCTTATAGCCAAATACTTAAACGCTACTCAATTTTAAGTTTTCGTTAAGTCTGTTGCTGTTACTGTCACTCTTAGAGCTCAGCCTCATTAGTGCGTTGCGTTGCGTCGTCGCAGCGTCAACGCTGCGTCGTTTTCCATACATTTTAAATGACATGCCACATTAAAGCGTTGCGTCGTCGCACGCGACGTTTCAACGGATCGGCGGACGAGAGATGAAGCAGAGGGAGGGTGATGCGCTGCGCTGTCGGAGCTCCGGTGCGACGACGGACAGTGTTTCACTGCTAGAGGTGCGTGCATCGTCCTTCTGCGCTGCGACGTCGTGCGTCGTCGCAACGCAGGTGTGGCATACAGTGCGTTGATCCGTTGCGACGACGCAACGCAACGCACTAATGACGCATCGCCCTAAGGCGGAGTGACAGTGATAGCACGAAATTAACGGCAACTTGTAATTGAGAACCCGTTGAATATTTGGCCATTAGTCATGTTTAGGAACTGTTTAGTTGCTTGTATGTTGGTCTTATTAGACTCACTATTTGTGAAGCTCTCGTATAAACGGTGCAAAAAGACCCTTAACGAAGCCGAAAGGCACTTATTCTCCACGTCATTGCGAACATTTTTTTGTTCTGGACTATGCCTGGGAACCTTCTATACTCTAAAGGTTTAGGTAGTTAAAAAAGGATAAACAAACCGTAAAAAGGGTTTTTTATAGTTGACACTTTCTTGTTTAAAAATACGTTCTAACAAAATTAAATTTATTTTCGATCTAACGATAGTTTCCTCTTTTATTATAGTATGTTCAACTTTATCATTTATTCTTAAAGTACTCTTCGTAGATGTAACTGCTTGAGCACAATTATTTAGTTAGATTTATAATAATAATATAATATTTTGTAATCTGTCTATTGTAAAGAGCAAAAAGACAGGTTTCCCAAACCTTTTAGAAAATACAACGAATTAGATAACGTTGCTAAATTGAAGAGTACAACTATGACGTAGTCTGCCAACTGAAGTGGCAGGTATTACGTTTAGTCGGTTAACCAGACGCCTTTGTTGACAGTGCTCTCGACATTTGCGAAAATATGCGTGTGTTTCGGATCAATTTTGTTGAAAAGCACAACTATTAATAAAAGTTAAATATGAAAAACACAAATACCAATCCTATGTTGTGAATGAATTAGCCAAGGAAAATGGTGTTACAGTATTGCGCCTGCCGCCATATCACTGTGAGCTCAATCCAATTGAGTTAATATGGGCTCAAGTTAAGGGGGTTTGTAGCCGAGAAAAATAAAACTTTTAAAATGGCTGTCCTAAAAATTCTTTTGCCAGAGGCTTTAGCCAATGTAACGGCAGAGAATTGGAAAAATTGCGAGGGTCATGTAATAAAAGAAGAACAGAAAATGTTTAAATTAGACAAACTAATAGATGATACCACTGAACGCTTTATTATTAATGTGACAGTTCATCAAATTCTGATTCAGAATAGAGCCTGTTAATATGTATAAATAATATGATTTTAACATTTGAAATAAAAGGTTTTGCATCTATGAGTCACGTGGCTTTTTTTGTTTACCCTTTTTTAACTACCTAAACCTATGGAGTATAGTTATGGAGATATTGGAGGTCAAAGTTCCAAGTTTTTCACAACTTTTTAAAAAAATACTAGTTTTGAAGGTTGCAAATGTACTTGAAATACCTCCATTACCCGTTTACTACTCATTGCATCTATCAACATAGTGTTTTGAGTGCGTTACAAGTAGCTTTACAGTAAAACGAAATTTTACACCTAAAAAATAAGTAGTTTCCCAGCGATAATTTTTGCGTAGGGTTACTTAGTTTGATGTACTGAATGTATGGTTGACGGCTTGGTGAAGGGTCTTTTTATACCTTGTATTGAAAATAAATAATTTGGAATCTAGCATAGGGAAAAAGACTTGTGCAATATTTATGAAAGACAGCTTTGAGAATAGCGCATGCAGTGAAAAGATTAGCCGGTCAGCAAGGTCAGTAGTGGGGCTGATTGCCCAGGGTGCGACGGACGTATCGTCAGTCTTGGAGACTCTTTTAATACACCACATTAAAAACATTGAAATACTGTTATTATTAGAATTACACACCATTCCTTAAAGTTAGAATCTTTTTTCGATTATTTAATTGATACTCAATAAAAATATACCTTCGTTTTCTTAATACCAGCTTAAATAATCGTACCTCACTCTGCCTTAAACAAAATCGTAACATAACATCACACCTGTATTCCCCGAGGGGTTGGGCAGAGGTGTATAGTAACACCCTTATTTCGCCGTTATGTTTAAGTCCCATGTAATAGGGGGCGAGCTTAATGCAATGAAAAAACCCAAGACAATTAATAATTATTATTTACGACTAAAATATTTCTATTTTTCTAGAGTAGCCTTTTAACCTCTATAGACGTCAAAATACACTAGTCAACACTAGAAATGCCTCTCGCTCAACGACGTGAAAAGACGTCGTGCAGTTATCAATTACTCTGTTAAGTACTGAAAATTATACAATGTTTCCCTGTATGCAGTAATAAAATTTACTTTATCCAACGTGTCACAAAAATACCCCTAAAGCCGAAAGGGGGTTAAAAGGTCCCTTGTAAAGAGTCTATTGGCAATAGTTGAAAACCGTAGTATGACCCAAAAAAAAAGAATTTGGATAATACATAAAATAATCATTATTGAAACGCAACCCCGAAAACATAAAACTAAAGAGTAGACTACCCAGAAAGTTATTTACATTCTTACCTAATTTCCTCTGAGAGGTAAATGACAACAACCATAAAAAACTACTTGATTATTTACACTTTTCATGGGGAATTATGTAACACGTTGTATGCACAAAATTTTTATCAAAAAAGCACCTGACACATGGTGTCAAAACCCCACTTACAAATCGACCCAACAAGTGGTGTGTCGTTGTTGATAAAGTTCAGTGTATAGGTCGTAGGATAATCGAAAAAAACTGATTTTCGCGGTAATCCTAGGACGATTGCAAAGAATACACAGACAGATATCTGAAATCTAAGACAGATTTTTGTAATCGTTCGCGTTATTATCAGGATCATTGCAAAAATCCCAGTTTGTTTAGGAAAATAGGAAATATTAACGCTGATTGGCTAATTTAAGAGTCGATTTATATCATCTTTATTCCAAATATCCGGTCATTTGCAATCGTCCTAGAATTATCGCAAAGATCCGATTTTTCCGATTATCCTACGACATATATAACGCCCTTAAAATTGTATTACTACATACTGGGACACATTTTATAAACATCTAACAAAACCAAAAACGTATGTTTTTATTAACATTAGCATAACAATAACTGCATGTCGTGTTCTGGCTACCTCTAAAATAAACACAGACCTCTAAAACCACGTGTTTTCCTTGCAGGAGAACTCAGAGGTGGCCAGGGCACGACAAAAAAGCAGGCCGTTACCATTCTATCTGATGAGGACTCCGACACAGCCATCAGACAATCGACTAGTAAGCCTGAACTTACAGCGAAAGACAAAAGAAATATCATGAGAAATAACGTAGTACAAGTCCTCACCAAATCGACAATCATGCCGTTTCGATGGCTAAAGAGTTCCTATAGGTGTTTCTACTGCTACGATATATTCCAAGAGGCTTCCGAACTAAAAAACCACCAGCAAGTACATACAGGGAACGCGATAAAAGGTCAAGCAATGAAAAACTATTGGGAGCCCGTTGTCTACGTAGATATCTCGAATTTATCCTGCAATCTTTGCCCAGAAACTATCACAGACTTGTATGATTTAATCGACCATTTAATCGCGGCCCACGATGTAGATTATAACAAAGATGTTGGGATATGCATGGTGGCGTTTAGACTGGATAATTTTAACGTCAGCTGTCTCGCTTGTGGTGCGAGTTTTTACACATTCGGACCTCTTCTTTATCACACGAATAAAGATCATAAAGGGACGTCGGCAATTCTTTGCGACGTTTGCGGTCAACATTTTAAAGACTCCAACTTACTGCGGCTTCATGTCAAAACTGTGCATGAGAATGCAGTGTTACTTTGCACAGAGTGCGGTGAAAAATTTGACTCGAGATCCAAACTAAAAACTCATCAGAAGAATCATCATGATATAGAAAAGAAGTATAAATGTTCGGACTGCGCAGATACGTTCTCAAGCCACTATATGAGGTCAAGACATATGGCCGCTGAACATAAGAATCGTCAGGAAGTCAAATGCCCTCATTGTCCGAAGACTTTCGTCTTTAGAAGTATGATGATGACGCATTTACGGGACTCCCACCTGAAGTTCAGGAACCACATTTGTGGAGTGTGCGGCTGGAAGGCGTTTAATAGCAATCGGTTGAAGAACCATATGTACAAACATAGCGGGGAGAAAAATTTCAAATGTGAGGCTTGTGACAAGGCCTTTACTACGAAGAAAATTATGAAAGCTCATTTCGCGAGGATGCATAAGAATCCTCACCCTTCTACCATGCAATATGACAATCCTTATATAGCGCAATAAGTTAGTAATTTAGACATTTTAGCTAGCGTCAAGTCAGGGACTAACAATTCCAGGATTTTTGCTGTATAACTAATTTCGAGAGTTTCGATTTCGAGCTTAAATCCTTTGTCAAAACTGTAGTAGTTCCGGAATAACAAGGGAGGGACGCTAGTTTGACGTCAAGCTAGCGTCCCAAAAACCAAAAACTACTTATACCCATGGAGACCACAATACGAACACCTACTGAGTCGAAACATTTACCCTTGAATATTAGCTTTGCAATTCTGTTTCTAAATACTCTATTTAGAAAGAGATGGATTTCCAAACTAAATATTCAATCTTTTTCTATTATTTTTTTTTACTTCAGTTAGGTGTTCATCGTGAGCTCACCATTTTAATCCATACCTTCGTACTTATAACTCGAAAAGTATTGTGTCATAAATTATTTCGTTTTGGTCACATTTTAGACACTATTTTCTGATATAAAAACATCCTCGAATCTTTGGTGGGGACGCTGGCTTGACGCTAACACATTTTACGTCTAAATGTACGCTTTATTTTTAAGGAATTGTATTTTGTGAGTTATAGATCTCTAGAATATTTTTTTTAGTTATATTTAAAGCATTTTGACTGGACACTCGTGATTTTAATAGATATATAATTTATTTCTTATTTTTGGCGAAATACAATAAAAACACAGCATACACAAACAAGCACATGAACACAAATGAAAATTAATAATTTATGAAACACTTTTCCCGTTAGAGTCGATTTTATTTTTATCTGTGGAATAAATTTGACGTTTTGACAGATTTCGTGTAGAAACTCTGTCAAAATGGCTAACTTATTCGAGAGATAAAGGTTATCCGACGTTGATAACATCGGCTCTTACTAATAAACGCTAAATAAATATTATATTGAAGCGATATGTACAAAAGTATTACTAAATCTCTTTCGATAGATCTACGAGAGAAGAGTTTGAGTCTGAAAAATACATATTTATAAAACTTAAACACATACAGCATGGCTATTTAATCGCATTACATCCGAAAACCATGAACTCTGCTAATCATTCCGTACAACTTTTACTATGGGACAAACTCGGAATTCGTGAAAAAAAAAACAGCTGTTCCATACAAAATAATCAATGTTGTTTAACAAATATATGGAACACCAGATTTTTTTCACGAATTCAAAATGTTCCCATAGCAAAAGTTGTACAGAATGATGAGCAGAACCAGGCCCGGACTGGCCATACCGGCAAATTGAGCAAATGCCCGATAGGCCGGATGCCCGATGGGCCGATGCGGCCTGATGAGCCGGTCACACAGTCGGAGAAATCGAGAGTGAGGGAAAAGTCAAAAAATAGGTCGTCCAACTATCGCCTATCATTTGAAAAAGAAGCCGCAAAATTGTTTGCGTTTGTAAATGCACCCAAGATACAGGAGAAAGAGTAAGGAGAGTGTTTAAAAAAAAAACGTCGTCCGTTTAATCGCTTGGGAATGATTTTTTTTGCCAGCACTGGGCCGCTCGTCTCTCAAATGCCCGGGCCCATTTCAGGTCCCAGTCCAGCCCTGGGCAGAACTCATGGTTTTCGGATGCAAAGTGACTAACCAACCTTGCTGTATATAATTATATGTACACTAGAAATATTATTTACTTACCGTAATTTTTTCTATTCGCAATACGTAGATATAATTTAAGGTTTAAGATTAATTGTAAGCTTAATTGGTGGTAATTAATTACATGTGAATTAAAGCTTCAAACTGCATTTTTATTTGAACTCCAAGTGGCTTTAACAATATTTTAAACTATGGCTAGACAGTAGTGGTAGGAGCAGTAGTGGCCCAGTGGTAACGGCCCCGACCTACGAGTTGTATGTCGTGAGTTCGAACCCAGCCAGGCGCATTACTTTGTGTAATTTAATTCATCACCACTGCTCTCAAAACGGTGAAGGAAAACATCGTGAGGAAACCGGCATGTCCTAGAAACAAAAATTCGAAGACATGTGACATCTACCAACCCGCACTGGGCCCGCGTGGTAGATTACGGCCCATTCCCTCTCACAGAGAGGAGGACTGTGTCCCAGCAGTGGGAACATTATACGCTGATGATGATGATGATGATGGCTAGACAAATAAAATCAAAGGACAATCGAGAATTTTTACTAAACATTCGTTCAATGCGAGTACAATCACCGCATGAGTCCGATAATTTGAAACTATCGAAAACGAAACGCTGCGATTCTTTCAATTGCTGAAAGATCTCGGAATCGCCCGTCGCTAAGATACCTTATCTTCTTTACACGGTGTAATCATTCCCGTGCCAATAATCAATTATTGCCTGGCGAGATAGGCTAACAATATATTGGTGTTTTTAATTTGGAACTTTGTACATAGTGACATTTATGATAACGGAAAATCTGAAGTTATTATAAAAACACGTACTTATTTCATTACTTCTAGGAATAGAAATTTGAGACACTTAAATCCAACTCTAAATTAACCAACTCTATGAAGACCTTTTTCCTTTCAGGGATTGCAAATGTCCAAGGGAAACGAGAAAACACGGATATAAATGAAGAAAATACAACAGAAACAGCAAAAAATCTTGCTACAAAAGATTCTCAAACGAAAACGATCAAAGAATATAGTTCTAAAGAACGCCAAAACATTATCAGAGAAAATGTCACACAAGTGCTTGAAAAATCAACGCTAATGCCATTTAGATGGCTGAAGACCTCTTACAGATGCTTCTTTTGCTATGAAATCTTTCAAGAACCTAAAGATTTGAAAGCTCACCAAGAAAACCACAAGTCAGAAGAAATAAAAAAGAAAATGAATGTCTATTTGGATAACGCAGTCAATGTAGATGTCTCGAGAATCTCTTGCAAACTTTGTTCGGAAAAAGTGGACGATTTATACATTTTGATTGATCATTTGATAATTAAACATGGATTAGTCTTCAATAAAGACGTAGGGATATGCATGAATCCCTTCAAACTGAACGATATCACTGTAAACTGTGTCGTATGTGAAGGAACGTTTCAAACTTTCGGCCGCTTGTTAGCTCACACAAATAAGTACCATAAAGGGTTCGCCCGAATGCTCTGCGATATTTGTGGAACACATTTCAAAAGTACAACTAGTTTGAGGGATCATATTAACAAAGTACACGCCAACAAAACTGTCAAATGCAATTTGTGCGAAGACAGAATGCAACCAACGACTTTACGGACGCACATGCAAAAGATACACGGAAGGAGGTACAAGTGTTCGCATTGCACGGATGTTTTTGAGACTCATTATAAGAGGTCACGTCATATGATGACGGTGCATAAGAACAAAGAACAAATCAAGTGCCCACAATGTCCATTGACGTTTGTGTTCAGGAGCAAAATGTTGAGACATGTGAGAGAAATACATTTGCATGAAAAGAATGCTATCTGCGGAGTTTGTGGTTGGCAGAGTTTCGAAGTGTGTCGGCTTCAGAGACACATGATGAAGCATAGCAACGTTAGGAATTTTAGCTGTAGCATTTGTGGCAAGTCGTTTAAGACTAAGAAGACGATGATGGAACATTACAATAATATACATTTGAAACGGAAACGGAAAAATGAGCGTCCGCGTCAGACCGTTCCGCCGTGACAAAAATCAGTAAAAAAAAATTGTACGCTTATTAATCACGATCTAAAAAATAAGTACCTAACAAAAATCATTATATCGGGTGTAAAAATACCCTTAACGAAGCCGAGAGCCACGTATTCTTCCTATCATTGCGAAGATTTTTTTGGTTCTGGGCCATACCTGGGAACCGACTGGTTATTTATGGAGATATTGAAGGTCAAAGTCACCATATTTTTGTACGTTGTTCACGAAAACTAAGTTTAAATATTATTACTAAACATTATTCTACACAATAATAATCAATATTTTTGAATTGTAGGCACAGTCTACTGCGCGCGCGCTTCCATTGCGTGCTACAATTAAAAGCTGTTTTTTAATACCAAAAAATAAAAGTCGTTTCCCAGCAATTATTTTTGCTCTAGGTTACTTAGTTTTATGTACAGTCGGCTTCGTTAAGGCAATTTTTACACCCAGTATTAAAACGTGAACATTGAAAATTGTCGTACTTATTTTGTTAGTATCTATTATAAAAGAAGGGGAATTAAACTTATATTATTCGAAAGGTACAGTGCCACCATGTGTGTATGTTACCGTTGAAGGGAGGTAAAATATGGACGAATTTCGACCACAAACAATACCAGTACTTTTTGGCAGTGCCTGGGCTGATTTTACCAACGTTGGATAATTTTTATCTGAAAATGGACGTTTTGACAGCTTTTTTTACAGAAATGCTGTCAAAACGTCAAACTTATTGCTGAGATAAAATTTAAGTTATCCGTTTTGTAAAATTGGCTCTTAGTCACCTTTGTGTAGACAGTAGTTTTTCTGCCATGACAATCAATAATATTTTTCATGAGGCAAACCGCACTAAAATAAGAATTGAAATTTTATGTAAGGTAAATTATTTTTCGTAAAATTTTGTTTTAATTTTTTTTGTATTTAATTTAATTATTATTTCGACGTCATATCACGTCCTTGATTTGAATAGGTTAAAAGCTTTAGAGAACAACGTGTGACTTTGTGAAAGTCAGTGTGTTTTTAAAACAAAAAGATTATGTGATTTTAATTTTAATAAAATTACTTAGTATTAATTATCATTATTTTATTTTAGACACTGCTCTTGAAGCTAAATTTGTTCTTCTATTTTCAAACTGCGCTACTGCGCACATCTTACTAACGCCAAATTAAAAGCTATCGGCAATGGTGTCTATTTTGCTACACATTTTGACAGTACTAAACTAGACTAAACGCAACTGTCACTTTCTTTTTCTATTGAAATAGAAAGAGACAAACACCCTTAGTTTAGTCCTGTCAAAGTGCGCAACAGAATCGACACCAATCTTCGTCTAGCTTCGGAAATACGAACGCGCAAAGATGATATCCATTAAGAGCTGTTACAACATCGCTTTCACGTTTGACTTTGACTGATCGCAAAATTCTTACAAATTCGGAAACGGAGAATCGCCGTTTACGGAGATACCGAAAAGAAAGTACGTACTTATTTGTAAAAAAATACGGAAACATTTGAAACAATTTTATCTCTCATCATTGGAATGAATACATCTTCTCGAAGTCTCTACAAGTTCTACAACCAAATATTTTTTAACATAACATAATCAGCCCATTACTGTCCTACTGCTGGGCATGGGCCTCTTCTCAGAATGAGAAGGGTTTAGGCCTTAGTCCACCACGCTGGCTGGGTGCGAGTTGGCAGACTACACACACCACGGAGAACTTTATTTTTCTAACTATAGTCTGTATTTTTTAATTATATTAATGTCCACTATACATTCATAATGAATACCACACCATTACGAGAAAATACAAAAGAATATTTCTCGTTTTCAGACGCGAGGAATAAAAACAGCGTAGTGACGTCACAACCTAGCGACAACTTAAAACGGACGCGCCAACTCTTTGTTGATATTGTAGAAACATCTACCGCAATGCCTTTTCGGAAGAATGGAAACAAATACAAATGCTTCTACTGCCAAAAATGTTTTTATTTAGCATCAGAATTGAAGGAACACAACAAAGAAGAACACACGGATGAAAACATAGAAGAAATTGCCAAAAAAAGTATTGTTGAACCCGTTTTAAAACTGGACATATCAGAATTGCACTGCAAGATATGCAATGAACCCTTTGGAGATATTGAAGAGTTCATTTTCCATCTTCGGAAACACAAAAAGAATATTGATAACGATTTAAGTAATATATTAATCTTCAACTTAACTGACGACTTGCTGAAATGCTTGATGTGCAAAAAGGAGTTTACATATTTCAGCAGCCTTTTTCTCCATACACATCGAGTACATTTGAAAAGAAAATTTATTTGCGAGACATGTGGCGTCTGCTACGCCAGGAAGACGAGTCTGAAGAAGCATATAGAAATATCCCACATAAAGAATAATTACGATTGTAAAATTTGTGGGAAAACATTCTTCTCGGAACTCTCTAGACAGGACCACGAACGACGAATACACGATTTGTTGAACAGAAAATGTCCTATCTGCTCAAAAGTATTAGACAGTTCTTACAAAAAAGTGTCCCATCTAGAGAAGGTTCACGATGTATGGAATTCGCAATTCAAATGCCATTTATGCACAAAAAATTTCAGATTCAAACGCGTCTTATTAAAACATATACAGAGAGTACATTTGAGAGAAAAAAATGTTACTTGCGAAGTGTGTGGTCAACATTTTTTTGATAATCGATTGCTTAATGAACACAAAGTTCGACACAGTGACGCCAAACCTTTTGAGTGTGATTTTTGTAATAAAAAGTTTCCGAGAAAAAAGGCTTTGGACCTCCATGTTAGGATCCATACGAATGATAAGAGATGTGTTTGCAAGCAATGCGGTAAAGCATTCGTGCAGTGGGCTAGCTTACATTTACATATCAAGGTTCATCATAAAAATACGGAAAACTAATCTGAGCTTGTCTTTTGACGAGAATGTCATTAAATGTTGAGAAAAGTATGTTTTAGTTATTGTTGTAATCGATTAAGGGAACGTACCTATACTACATGACCCGTTCAGGGGGTGAGGGGGTCTTCAAAATACCACGCTTGGTCACAGGGGCGGGGAGGGGGGGCTTAGGTTTTCTTCAAGTGGTCAACATCTTCTAGGGAAATCTCGCGCTTTTTCGAGCTATATTCAAATATGGCGCGCAGCGTTTAGCGCTTTTTAAACTCACAGGTGGCAACATTGACGCACATTGAGCCGAATATTTTTCTTTTTGCATTTTTTTTATTTAAAACCGTATTATGAATTACTACATGAAAACTAGAGGGGGAGGGGGGTATTGGCATATACTACGGGTGGTCACCGTGAGGGGGGAGGGGGGTAAAAATTTGTAAAAAATGGGTCACGTAGTATGGGTACGTTCCCTAATAGGAGGCGAGCGGTGCGAGTTTGACTTTGTGCACGGTATTTAGAAAGAGGCAGAATTCCAAAGTAAATATTCACGGCCAAATGTTTTGACTTTCAGTAGGTGTAGTGTACACTCCATTTTTACCTATACCTTCATTAGTGCAGCAAACTTTCAAACTGTGGTCACACCCGCAACAAGTCCACATCTGCAGGTTTTACGAACTAAGCGAGCAGTGGAGTGCAATGACTTGCGCAATAAAACTGGATTTGGCGCTTGACACATTGTAACGCAAAAAAAAGGTCCGTTTATACAACGTGTATCGCAAGAATCTGAAAGTATTATGTTTCGTTTTACGCAAAAAAATTACAAATATTGTAAATTCTCTAGAGAATAATTTTAGTTATATTTAAGACGGAGTACAGACTTGTTCGGTACAGATTTTATATCGATCTATATGTACCGTACCTACATCACGATAAGAATTAAAAAAAAAACTATTATTACACTTGTAATAGACGTTTGATATACAGAATGTAGTTTTATTACCATTAACATACATACATAAATAAACTCACGCGTTTTTCCCATGGGGGTAGGCAGAAACTATAGAACGCCACACGCTACGACCCTTACATACCCCTTTCGCTTTATCCACATTCATACATCTTGTCATACACGCACGCCGGTTGAGAGTACTACGCACCTGACCTTTGTGAAGAACATCACCAATAACATCGATGTATGTCCTTCTAGGACGTCCTCTACCGGCGTTTCTATTGACATCCGCCTTATAAATTCCTTTTGTTAATCGCAGTTCTAATTCTAAATCTAATTCTCTCAACATCACAAAACCACCTAAGCATACTCCTTTCAATTTTTGTCACTCCATCATCTTTTAAACCGCAACTTTGTCTAATCTCATCATTTCTCAATGTCATTCAAAGTTACATCGCACATACTTCGCAAGGAACGCATTTCCACGGTATTTATTCTACTTTCATGCCTCTTCTGCCACGACCGTCATTCACTTTCATACATAAGCGTAGGTATCAGCACATATTACCATTAATAGCGATAAAAAAACTGATCAATGCTGTCAGTAGATACCTTTAGCTAATAAGGTCACATACATTAATTTTGTAGATCTGCAGTCATATAGGTTACATTGATTAAACATTAACTTGTAATAGCTTCATCCATATTATTATATACAAATAAACCTAAATGACCAGGTTGATAGCAATAGGCTCGCCCCCTATTACATGGGACTTAAACATAACGGCGAAATGAGAGCGTTATTATACGCCTCTACCCTTCGGGGAATACAGGCGTGATGTTATACTAGGTTAGTCGAAAAGGGGGTACTAAGGCGAAAGGGTGTTAAAGTACCCATAATAAGGGATAACTCTTGTTCTACAACTTACCCCAAAACTCGATAGTTTTTTTTTTATTTTTTATTTGTTACTAGGCCTGCGTTTGGCCGCCATCTCGCCTGATGTTAAGCGATGATGCGGTCTACGATGGAGCACACTTGCCCAGAAGAAACCGATTCACTCGTAACTTGAAGACACCCAGATTGTAACTGTCGGGGAACACCCACTCGGGCAGCGCATTCCACTGTTTGGCGGTTTTCACAATGAAAGTGGAATCAAAACGCTTCGTTCGGGTTTTTGGTATATCAATCATGAACCGATGGCGCTTTTTCGTGTTTCTGGCCGTCCGATAGAAAAAAGGGCAGGGGGGTATTAGATCATGCAGATCTGAAGCACACTCTCCGAAATGTGTCCGATAAAAAACCGATAGACTAGCAAGATTGCGCCGATGCTCAAGACTTTGGAGCTTGGTGTGAACAAGGGAGTCGTTGCTGATGAGTTTAAGAGAAATAGCTTTTCAAAGATTTCGTAAAAAATATGCTAAAATCTATCTCTCCTTTGCTATGATCAGCTGTTTTTACAATTTAGGTCATATTTGGGGTCACGGATTAGAAAATTAATTTTCTGAATTCATAACTAAAGTAGGTTTGATTTTTTTTTTAAAACTACAATAAAAATCTTTTTGCATGCAAATAAAAATTATCGAATTTTGAAATTTTTACAGTTGCTTTAAAATAGTCATCAGTGATACTTTAGGTGGCCGGCGGCTAAGTACCCCCTTTTCCGACTAACCTTGTATACGTAAACCTAAATGTAACTATCTGTTTATTTCTTTGTAATGTTATCTTATTTGTTCATTGGTAAATAAAAAACATTTTATTTATTAAATCCATTTAGTTTAATTTCTCAATGCAACTTAAGACAAGTGAAATATGCACGTTCTGCAACACCTTAGTTATTAGAAAAAAATGTCACATATTTATCGCCTGCCCGCCGCCCGCGTTAAGCATGTTCCTTTATTACAAAACACGCCTAGAAACTAAACCGTAATGACAAATTACTTGACACATGAAACCTCATATAGAGTGCGCGCAAGATAACTTTGCGCGCGACGGAGGGCGTGCTAAATGTTGCCACGATCGCAAAAATATAAAGTCCTACTTTTCAAGGAAAAGTAGCATATCGTGAGCATTAAAATGGGGCAGCCCTCTTGCTGTTTATTATATTTTAATTGAGCTAAGTTATGTACGTTTAAATTTACTACCTATCAATTAAATTAATTCGTATTTTTACGTAATTTGCAAAGGAAAAGAACTAAGGTTATAAATGTGCCGTGAGTGAATAAGAATGCAGTATGATTATTATCGGCTGATGAGGTCTATTATAATCTTTATTATTATATTTTCTTTTATTCCTAAAATCAGGTAGATGTAGTGACAAAGTTAATAAAACGGCAACATTATGGCGGAACATGATTAGTTCCGATTTTGGCCGCGCGCAGAGTTATCTTGCGCGCACTCTACAGATTGCCCCAAAACTCAACGTCAAGCCAAGATCAGGCGATTGACCAGTTTATTGAGTTTTGAGACACCCTGTTAATCGGGTGTATGTACCGCGACAAATATTTTAAACCAGAAAGATTCCTTTACATCAATTTTTGAAATATAAAACAGAACTTATCTTATAAGACTTAATCGAAGAAGCCAAACTTTTGTGTACTTAGAGACAGCTATTTTGTAAGCTGGATAGGACCAATTTAATACTTAGCAAAAAAACATATACTTATAAAATTATACTTACTACTGAATATACACCTACCATAATCTAATTACAACATAATTTGGCGATCACTTGCGTTAACGGTGAAAGAAAAAAAATGTGAGGAAATCTGCACGCCTGAGAGGGCTCTGAGAAGTTCTCGATGGTGTGTGTAGTCCGTCAATCTGCACCGGGCCAGCGTCGTGATAGACTAACCTATGACGCGGGATTCGCTATGTATTCTCCTTAACACCAACAGAGCCAAATGCCTGACAAAAAGAGAACTTAAACGCAGAGGACATCTAACGGGATTATTCTTTCATTTCAGAACGAACAATGGAGGATAAGCTTATTGAGGAACGACGAAAAGAACAGCTCGCGACTTTACTGACAGTCATTGTACAGTCGTCCACCATAGTACCGTTCAGATGTCATAAAAGCAAATACATGTGTTTCTATTGTCGGTCCCTGTTCGTTGAAAGCGCTCTTCTAAAAGAACACACAGATTTCGTACATAGAGAGGTCAAAATCAGAGATATTATCATTAGAACTCTATACAGAGGAGGCAGAACAAAGCTGGATATTTCAGAATTATGTTGCACACAATGCGAAACACAATTCGCTACTTTCAAAGCATATTTGAACCATTTATCTACCACACACAGTTTAACCTTTGACAAAGAAGCCTCACAGTCCTTCGACTGCTTCCATTTAGCGGATAATGGGATGTGCTGTCTATCTTGTGGGCAGTATTTCAGATTCTTCGGGCCTCTCCTCCTTCACACATACAAATATCATATCGAGCAGTTTCTATGTGAGGTTTGCGGCCGAGGGTACGTTGGGAAACACAACATACACAATCACGTTAAACAAATACATGGTATTAAATCCTGTAAGCATTGCAACGAGACTTTCCCAACGCAGTACGCTTTAGGGAATCATGTAGAAAAAGTACATAGAACTGACAAGCTTCAATGTCCGATGTGTCCAAAGATTTTAAGGAATAGATACCTGAAAAAGCGTCATATGGCGTTAGTCCATGACTGCAAAAGCGCTCAGTTCGTTTGCGAATTCTGTTCCAAGATTTTCACGAGGAATAATAAGTATGTCCAACACAAACTGAGGGTTCATTATAAGGAGAAAAATTGCACTTGCGAAGTTTGTGGTCATAAAGCCTTTAACGTGGACGCTTTGAAGAGACATATGGTGTGCCACGATGATGCCAGGCCGTTCAAGTGTGAGATTTGTGACAAAACGTTCCGAAGAAAGAAAACACTGGTCATTCATATGAGGACGCATCGGATCGATGATAGTCTTACCGATTTTGATAGCTTGATATTAAAAGTTTCTGAATAAAGACATGATTAAATTTTCCCATCGAGTTTTTGTTGTCACCTTACCATAAGGCCGGCTCCACATGTTGACCCTAACGCTATCCCCCAATACTGTTCGCCCAATGTGTGGATCGAGAAAATTGCATTGGCCCCAGCACTCGCGCCAACGCTGGGAATTGGCCGATCTATGTCGGTTTCAAAGGAAATAAGCGCCAACTACTCGCCTTGCTTCCACACTTTGGGACTTATTCAATCTTGCCGTTGGACCAAGATTTCATCCGCGTGGAGGAACGATTATTTCTAAGAACAAAAATGTATGATATGCACTTTCTACTTACAGCAATTTCTAAATTAGACATCTTTACATTGGCTCTGCCAAAACTAAACTAACATCATCTCCAATGTGTGGATGCTACACGCACAATTACAGTCAACGTTGGTTTGGTACCAACCTGTGGAGCCGTTGTTAAAATAACTAATAATAGTTTAGAACCAGAACTCGAGATCCAGACGCGTTCAAGGTCACGGTAATATTTACCGTCTAGCGTTGGCTCAACCAACAAATCGGTCAAGACCGCCTCGTGCTCGCGCGCTTTTACACGTTTCGTGAGGACGTTATTTACATAAATAATAGACTGTTCATAAGTATCAGCCCTAGCGCATCCGTGGGCGGCAGCGGGGCGTTGCGGGCTAAGGGCAGACATACGTGTTTTAGAAGTGGTGACTGTGGCACGCACAACTGCTTTAAGGTGGACGCACACATATCAGAGCCGAAAGAATCGAATTTTAGAATTACTTGTATGAAATCCTATGAAACCTCGCACACTTATCCGCGTCGAATCGGGAAGAACCCCAGAAATCCTAGAAGAATTCGGATGACGTCATCAGATTCGGCGCGGCTGATGCGGTCGACTCGTCCGAAGCGCTCGCATTCTATCAGTTGCGTTAGAGGTGGGTTATAACAGGTCAAATAAGATAGGTATCTGTTATCTCTGTTACTGTTACTACTTACTGTTACTCTGTGATGTAATAACAGTGCGAAGTAGGTAGAAACGATTTCTTCGGCGCGTTCCATTCTTTCGGCGCGGTCGATTCTTTCGATGCGGATAGGTGTGTGAGGCCTCCTTGACTTCGATTCGTTCGGCGCGTTCGGCTCTGATAAGTGTGCGTCCACCTTTACACTTCTATATCGTCACCGGAAAGCCAATACTACTTAAGCGCCATATTGGCTATAATGAGTATATCTTTGGATTGGATTTTTTTTTCTGCGTCGATTAGTTGGTATTTCGTATTTTGTTCTATTATATGACGAAATCCCAACTAATCGACGCAGAAAAAAAATCCAGTCCGAAGATATAATTACATAACTCATTTTAGCCAATATGGCGCTTAAGTAGTATTGGCTTTCCGGTGACGATTATGGTATTATTTTTTATTATGTACATACCTCTACAGTTCATAGATAGCAACATGGAAGCCACAATAGGGTATTTGTTGTTTTTTTCCAATTAGAAATCACGAAAATATTTCTAAAATGATAAGCAACAGTGAAACAACCAATGATATATTCAATAAAATGCCCGAGTTATAAACGATGTAAAATAGTTGACTAGACAGACAAAACTACTATCACAATGACGTCATACCTCAAAAATATCATAGTAACTTGACATCACTCCGTACAACATCCGTTTCGCGCGACAAGGACAGATAGTGCCTCCACAAACTTCGGAAGCGTGTAGCTCCTCTATTTTTTCATCGTTTTTTTTTACATTCTCTTTTCTTATTTTTTTTGTTAATTTTTAATAGCAGTCTAATACCCTATTGGTCCTGGGTATAAAACTACTGCACAGATTAAACAAATGGTTGGATGAGTAACAATGTTTCACACATCTCTTGTAAATTCTCGCAAGACCGTTAGTACCGGTTCTCTTACGAAAACTTATGATAATCTTTACGGGTAGTCAGACGCCCCACCGTTCTTGATGTAGGTTGTCGGTGTGAAGTATTCCCCTGTAATCGGGTAACATCAGAGATAGCAGTCGTTTCGTGTAAAAGATTAAAATCGCATCCGATTAGTGGTAGGCCGGTTTTTCACGGCACGATACGATAAAATGTAGTCACGACTTCGAGCGCTATATAATTTCTATGAATCGTTTACTCATAAAACGACACGACATTCCTACAGTGCGTTCAATCCACAAATACGCGCCCCAGTCGTGAGACGTATGCGTATGCACAAATCTAACTATTATGTGGTGATACAACTAACACAATAGTTCTAATTCACACTTTTGCACTGTAACGGTTTAGACAAAGATTGGGGCGCGTCTTCGTGGATTGAATTATCTTTAGTTTCGTAGTAAGCAGTTCATAGAAATATATGACGCTTGGAGTCGTTACGTCATGTTGTCGTGTCGTGAGACGTGGAACAACGTCCTTAAAAACATAGTAGGGATAAAGCTAAACTGATGATAAGGGTCATTTGACATCTACATGTTGCCAAACCTTGGTAGGTATTTTTTACTAGAATCCGATGAGAATGTCTTATAAAATACCACATTAACTCCCAGACAATGAAAAAGGCTGATTACAATCTTTTTCTTATTTCAGACAAACCAAACGCGGCCTCGCCGGTTCCGAAATTCGTGGCCAGGGACGAACTAAGAAGATTAGTCGGTATCATTCTCGAAAATTCGACAGTAATGCCTTTCAAATGGTATCTCAACCGGTTTAGGTGTTTTTATTGCACAAATAACTTCACTGACTCTTCAAAATTAAAAGAACATACTAAACTTCATGCAGACATCAGTATTAATACCATATTAAAAGACATAGGTTCCTATAGTAGAATTAAGTGGGATGTATCAGAGATATCTTGCAAATTATGTCCTAAATCTATAAAAAGTTTCGATCATTACATAAATCATATCACAGACGCCCACGACTTAGAATTTGATCGAGATGTTTTCGACAAATGTTGTTACTTATTCAACCTATCCGATAATGGCATGGCTTGTTTAGAATGCCGCGAAACTTTCATTTTCTTCACACCCCTATTAAGACATGTCAATAAGTTCCACAATAAGTCAAAACAGTTCATTTGTGATCTTTGCGGACTGGCTTTTGCTTTAAAAGGGACAATTAAACACCATATAAGAAATGTGCATTCACTTGTTCAACCAACTTGCTCGTATTGTGGCGAAAAATTTAAAACGAAACTTGCTTTATCGAATCATTGTAGGAGATCTCACAAATCTGACAGTAATAGCATATTCAAATGCAGTATGTGTCCAGAAAGATTTGACAGTAGATATGTGAGAAAATATCATATGGCTCATGTTCACAACGTGGCAAGTTTCCAATTTGCTTGCAATAAATGTCCTAAAATATTTACGATGAAGAGTACGCTTTTAAAACATGTGTCTAGCGTACATTTAAAAGAGAAATTTGCGACCTGCCACCTCTGTGGATACAAATGTTATGATATGCAAGCGTTGAAGAGGCACATGGAAGTCCATGAACCTGGTAAACAGTTTCGATGTGAAGTTTGTAATATGAAGTTTAGAAAAATGAAGACTTTGGTAATACATATGTCGAAGCATAAAAAGGCGGACGAGACACTACCTTTCTTTAATATTGTGAATATGTGATTTATTCCACGTCATTCTGAAATGATTAACTGTAATTTTATATACAGTTGCATCGACGCAACTCACGATACGACTCACACGACGCGATAAAACGTGGAGACGATTACAACCGAACCGTTTACTCTCGAAACGACCCGCGCTTAGTGGTAGGATCTATACGGTCCGCCTGGCTATCTACCACCCTCACATTAAAGTCCATCGCCAAGCAATTTACTGAGTTCTGTCATGTGTATGTGAGAGCCAGAGGGATATAGGGGAATCCCTCTAGTATATCTCTCTACCTTAGATTCGTGTGCCCCATCTTAGACCCTGTCTGCGCTTACCATCAAGGGTCAAACGGGTCCAAGACTAGAATAAAAAAAACAACGACCTGACACTATTAGTGTCGTAGTGTGACTGAGTCAACTACATGACAGTAACCTTAAAGTCGTTTTATCACGGCTCACGTTACGATAACTTATGGTGACGATCCGAGCGTCATATATTTCTAAATCGTTTAGGTACTAAGACACTACACTATTTGCGGTGTAGCAGGTGCGGGTGACATTAGACGAACTTTACAATCATGAATTAATATTTCAGTTGCACCCTAAATATCAGTCGTAAAATACGGAATCAGTAATAACTGTAGTAAAAAAAATTTGCCCCGCCAAAATGTTATTGTCTACAAATAAAATCAAATACTAACGTCCGTCATCCGCACCATGCTACACCGCAAGTAGTGTAGTAGTGGTGTCGTTGCGTAAGTAAACGGTTCATAGAAATATACGGGGCTTGGAGTCGTTACGACATTGTGTCGTGTCGTGCCGTGATTCGTGGAGCAACGGCCTAAGGCTGTCGGTAATATTAATATTTTTTTTTAAACTTTATTTATCGTTGTATTTCTCTGATATGCGAAAGAATGCTTTCTTCTTTGAGTTAGAAATAAATTATACAACGTAAATTGTAAGGAATAAATCGTACTAAGGAACTCTCCATGTTTACAATATTTTTATTTTGTGAGAGGTTTCATTTTGAAAATTACCTTTACCAAAACAAACTCTAGATCAACCATCGTGTACATAGGCGATCCGATCATCAATATGCTATTAAATTAACATTATTTAAAATAATAAGTATTCTAAGGGTGGAAAAAATTAACTCGATATAATTTACTTTAAGTCTGGCCAACAAGAGCTGTCTACGAGAAACGGCGGCAAATAAAAAAAAACTCGGAAACTATTTACTTATTTATTAGTTTCTGTTTCTACATAAATGAATCTACACTAGTTTTGGCGATCGATAGGCGAATATCGATAGCAGTACGATAGTTCAACGATAGTATGACTATCGATATCTAAGAAGGTGGGCAACAGTACTGCCAGAGTGCAATACTATCGATACTATCGATTATATAGATACTATTGAACCTTCATAAAAACAATACTATCGATACGATTGATAGTATTATCTTTAGGAGCTTCGATAGTATCGATACTATTGATGCATGTCAATAGTATTGACGTGAACCATGCTAACGATACTATCGATAGTGTCGATACTATCGATAGTCCTATCAATGGAGTAGCTGATTTTCAATTGAAACTATCGATAGTGAAACTATCGATTGTTCGGCAACACTAATCTACACTAATGTATGTACCTAATAAAAATCAAGTTCTCTGGAAAATCAAACCATTAATTTAGTGTATAGCTCAAGATTTTTTTAAATTGCCCCCTTTTCTCGTGGACAGCTTCCGTTGGCCGGACTCTAAATTAAATTTTATTGGAAATACCTACATTCTTCTTTATGTAAAATATTCTATCTGCTATGCGTGCCAACTAAGAATAGTACTGTCAAGACGCCATTTTGTTCCGCAATACCCGTGAACTTCATTACCAAAGAGTAAGGTGTGCAAAAAAGTAAATAAAGAAATTATACACAGTTTAATTTTTTGTTCAACTGTTATGGTATTTCTAATCAATTTTACGCTAAATTAATTACACAGTAATTATATTATTACTATGGTGACATATTAGGGTGATCAGTAGCATTTCGTGAAGTTAACTATATATATTGGTTCATTTTTTTAATGTATACTGGTTCCAAATATTATAAATTTATCAAAAATGATCTATTTATGGAATTCAAGATATAACATTTTATAAAAATTAATATAAATAATAATGAAAACTATGAATAAAAAAATATATCTTTTTTTTTCACAGTTTTTTTTTGCTGTCGGTACTAATTTGACAGCTATCGTGTGAAGGTGTAGCAAGCGCGATCCTATTCTTAGTTGGCACGCATTGTACAATATTTAAGGTAAGTACTTTCCCTTCGGTGGCGTTCGTTATATCCACCCTGTACCTATTTATAAAATATCTACAAGTCTTTTTTTTATATGGACTATAAAAAAATCAAAATTATGCAATATTTTTAAATACTTTTGCTTGGTATATGAAGTTGTCGACATGTGGGGGGTTGAGTCAGCAGTCGTTGTGCTGATATTCGTCACGGCCAATGGCTTAATAACCAAGAGCCTCGATCAACATCTGATGAGGCTCTCGTTGGGCGGCTAGGTCAAGGGCCTGATACAGAAAGCGGTACTTCTGTACACGGCACGTACTGTTAGGAACTTCGTCTCTCTGAGGCTCTGACCACTGGTAACTTGAATACTGTTCCCGATGCCAGTGAGCTACTATTTTTTAAATATTTTTTAACATTTTTTTAAATTAAAATATTTAAAATTGTAATCATGTATGTATGCATGAATAAAGGAAACAATGTAATATTATATTATCTATTTTTATACTTGCATACATAAGATTAAATAATTATACCTTTGGCCATGTTACATACAGACACTATAATATCTCTTTCTAAATAGGGTATTTAAAAAGAGACAGAATTCCAAAGTGAATGAATATTCACTTTGGATTAAGATTGGATTTGGATTCAATTTATATAAGATTAAATGTTTATATTTTCAGTAGGTGCTCGTAGTGTGGTGTCCATCTTTACATATAAGGTCAATGTGGACAAATCCGTCTGCGGGTCAATGGGGAAGGCAACGCAAAACGAAAGCAGATGGCAGCACCTCCATACTTAGTTATTTGAACCAATCAGAACCATCATATTCATATTAGCAATAATGTCAAACACATTGCAACCAATAAGATGGCATAGGAACAATCGAAAGTGGCGCCATTAGTTCCACAGTTGTCTACCCCATTCCGTACACATGCATTTGTATTCATTACAGAAATAGTTACGCTGTTGTCGACTCGGTCGATACAACAGGATCACTTTTTAATTATTAACTAAACTAAAATATTCACTAACTAACTATTCTGGAATGAATAAAAATGCTTGTGTACGGAATTGCCCGCAGACGGATTTGCCCACATTGACCTTACCTTCATGGTCATTCGTCATTGTAGTTACAATTTCATTTGTCATCCATAGCTGACTGTGGCTGTAAAAAGCTTAATAACGCCAAACTGAATACTTTAAATTATAAGAATTAAAATAAATTATTTAGTGAATACTATAAACTTTGTTTTAATTAATCCCTAAACAAACTACTTTTTTATATCACACCGTTAACGTTCACTGATAAAAATTGACCTCCCAACTACCTGTTCAATAAAGAATAAATATTTTGAACGCGCGCACTCACATAAGTACTTCAAACAGGAATGATATGGCTGATCTACGAAGTAAACTAAAAGGACAATGGGCAAAATTGTATGGAGCTTGTCCCATCGGCGGCCACATCTGTACTATTTATTTCATAATTTACAATTATATATATGTTACGCCAGGGCCGGACTGGGACCTGAAATCGGCCCGGGCATTTAAGAGACGGACGACGTTTTTTTTTACGCTTCCTTCACTTTTTCTCCTGTATCTTGGGTGCATTTACAAACACAAACAATTTGCGGCTTCTTTTTCAAGCGACAGGCGATAGTTGAACGACTTCTTTTTTTTTGACGTTCCCCTCACTCTTTCGATTTCTCCGACTGTGTGACCGGCCCATCGGACATCTGCCCGATTTGCCGTATCGTCAGTTCGGGCCTGTGTTACGCTCAAATACCGAAAACACGCATTGAGTGAAAAAACAGCTCACAACGCGTTGTGGTCACTGTAAAACAGCTCACAACGCGTTGTGGTCACTGTAAAACAGCTCACAACGCGTTGTGGTCACTGCAAAACATCCACATCGTTATGGCTCTTATAAAAACGTTCACGCAGCGTTGTGGTAATCACAGAAAGTTCACATAGCGAAATTCGTTTCGTGGCTATCATGCTATACGACCACAACGCGTTGTGGCAATGAAGAAAAGTCATGACGTGTAAATTTCGAAGCGGCGGCCTTTGACCGCACTGTGCCGCGTCGCTCCGCGTTTGCTGTGTGGAGCTCTTTACTCAGTTTGACATCTGATAATATAAAAGTTGATTTTAGACATCGCCTAAAACTAATCAAGATAACAATCTAGATAATAGAACGATAATTTCTAAATCCAAACAAATCTTGTTTCAGATTACGAAGCTCTAATCACTGACGAGAAACTTGCAGAGAAGCAACGAAAAGACGATCTCACAAGACTGATTACCGTCGTCCTAGAAAACTCGACCATCCTGCCCTTCAGGTGGGCGGCAAACAAATACATGTGTTTCTATTGTTGCTGTACGTTTATCGACAGCGTCAAATTAAAAGAACACACTATCGAAGAACATCAGGGAGCAAAGTTAAGAAATGTTTTACGAACTCTAATAGGTAGTAGTCGAGTTAAACTTGATACTTCGGAAATTATATGCAAAAAATGTACGAAACGCTTCGATCTTTTCGATGATTTCCTAAACCACGTAGGTAATACACACGATTTTAAATTCAACAAAGAAATAGCGAGATGTCTCTTCACTTTCAATCTGTCCGACGAAGGCATGTCTTGTCATGAATGTGGACAAGAATTTAGATTTTTTGGGCCTTTATTGAAGCATGCTCACAAATTCCATAATAAATATAAAACCTTCCTTTGTGAGATTTGTGGTCAAGGATTCGTCGCGAAAGCTAACGTCGACAGCCATATTAAAAATGTACACACGTTCAACAATGGTCAGTGTCAGAAATGTGATAAATCGTTCAGAAATCCTTACGCCTTACAGATTCATTGTGATAGAATTCATAAAACGGAAATGTTGAAATGTCCAAAATGTCCGGAAATTTTGGCGTCGAAATATTTAAAAAAACGACACTTGGCTCTGGTTCATGACGTCAAAAAACTTCAATTTAATTGCGACCAATGCGACAGAGTTTATACAATGAAGAGTAGACTCGTACAACACAAGTTGAGGACACATTTAAAACAAAAAACTGTTGCCTGCGAAATATGTGGATTCAAAGTCTTCAATAACGATCTTTTGAAACGTCATATGGTCCGCCATGACGATTCAAGGCCGTTCCAATGCGAGTTTTGTAAAAAAACGTTCCAGAGGAAGAAAACTTTGGAAGTTCATACAAGAATTCATACGAATGATAAAAGATATGTCTGCAAGGAGTGTGGGCGGGCCTTCGTTCAGGTTACGAGTTGGAAATTACATATGAGGGTACATCATGGCGGGAATGAAGGCGCGTCGTGGCATTAATGAGAGTTAAAAATTGATGTTTCAATTAGCTTCGCCTTATGTAAATATAATGATTGCTCAGTTATTTTTTTGTTTTATTGTTGACTATTATTATCTAGAAGCAGGATTGGCCGAATCAAACACCCACTTTTTTATAATCACAGTATAATTTTAACAGAGTAACACTTTATACAAAGTATTCAATATTGTTGGTGTTGCCAGTGGTTGATAACATTACTATGCGTGCCAACTAAGACTAGTACTGTCAAGACGCCATTTTGTTCCGCAATAATCGTGAACTTCATTACCAAAGCGTAAGGTGTGCAGAAAAACAAATAAATAAATTATACTCAGTTTAATTATTTTTAGTATATTTTAATCATATTATTATTATGGCGACATATAAGGGTGACCAGTAACATTTCGTGAAATTAACTATAGATATTGGTGCATTTCTTTAATGAATACTGTTTTCAAATATTATTAATTTATCCAAAATTATCTATTTATGGAATTCAAGAAATAACATTTTATATAAATAAATATAAATAATAATGAAATTTTTGAATAAAAAAATATAACATTTTTTTCACAGTTTTTTTTGCTGGCCGTACTAATTTGACAGCTATCGCGTGAAGTTGTAGCAAGCGCGATCCTATTCTTAGTTGGCACGCATAGTACAAATAAAATCAGATAGGTACAGAAGTCAATTTACATACAAGTGCGCTCGAACATAGACACTGCTCACGGACACGGTATCTCGGACTGTTTGGGACTAGTGCGAGCGCGAGTGCCATCCGCTTGAGAGAGATAGATATACAATATATAGCATAATTAACACACATCCTCAAAGTAGTTTGTTAGAATCGTTTACTGAATCGACTTCAGCCATTTTTATTGTGTATTTTTTTTAATAAACGTGTTTTTTACTAATTAGTCTTTTAATTGGCATAACGAAAATTGAGCCTTAGGTATGTCAAGGGCATATGAATGAATTTTAAATGAAGTTAACAATGAAAAAGTAATACTATTTTCTTGAATAAACAATATTTAAGCACATAAAAATAAAATTTCAGTGTATGTATTATGATTATAACATTATATTCTAATTGGGGTGTTTGAGGGTGTGCGTTAATTACGTTACCTACATGTTGTATAGATAGAGCGACCGCCGCGCCGAGCGTAGGTATGAAAAGTGAAGTACATACATGTGATTGACTTCTGTACCTATCTGTTTTGTGCCCGCACCATGCTACACCACAAATAGTGTAGAGTTCGCCCGAGTGGATGTCGCGTTTTTCGGGGGAAAAGTAGCCTATGGCCCTTCTCCGAGTTCCAGACTATCTCTGTACAGTACAAAGTTTCATTAAAATCAGTTCAGTAGTTTAGTCGTAACAGACAGACAGACAGTTACTTTTGCATTTATAATAGGAAGTCTAACACCCATATTCTAAGACGTTCCTCCAAAACTTACTCGACTCAGGACGACCTCGAAAACACCTTCAAAATTGTATTTTTAGTCGCAATTTCGAGTGAAATCTGAGGTTCCTCGACGGAGTCATTACGTCATAATTTGAATTATCTGCATCGCGCAAATAACGCTGCGATAAATAGTTGTAAGGATTATCGTAAGCATATTCGATAAAGTCATCAAAATTCATTTTTGTTTCATATCAACTTTGACACTTCCTTCCTTAAGGTAGGTTTCGAGGTACCTTGAGTTTGACAGATGATTCCTTACCTCGACTGAGGAAAAATCTCGAGTCGAGGACGTTTATGTCAACTATAATTACCGAAAGGATGAGTCGAGTAAGTTTTGGAGGAACGTCTTAGAATATGGGTGTAAGGATTATTCTGTTATAAGAAAAAGCAGTTTTAGTTTAGCGATTGAACGCTTTCCTTCCATTCAGGAGGGTCATAGTTCGGCCTCCGCCCGCGCCTCTGACCTTTCCAATTTATGTGCGGATCAAAATTTGATTATCACTGGCGTTAACGGTGAAGGAAAACATCGCGAGGAAACCTGCACACCTGAGACTTGAAATTACTCCAAAAAGTGCTTAATACTGTGTAGGTAGTCTGCCAACCCGCACCAGGGTAGTGTGGAGAACTAAGGCCTAAATCCTTCTCATTCCGAGAAGAAGCCAGTAGTGGGACAGCACTGAGATGATTATACTAATGCTAATGGGGAAGGCAACTGTGGAACTAATGGCGCCACTTTCGATTGTACCCGTGCGATCTTATTGGTTGCAATATATTTGAAGTTATTGCTCATATGAATATGATGGTTCTGATTGGTTCAAATAACTAAGTATGGAGGTGCTGCCATCTGCTTTCGTTTTGCGTTGCCTTCCCCATTGATTGTGAAGGTATACAACATTTAAATAGCCGTCAGGTAGATATTAAACAAACAAATTATTTAATCCTTAATTCTTTATTTATCACCCAAAGTACGTAAAAACATTATATACAGTAGCTATGTACATTAAATTATACATAGTTATTATTGCAATCGTAGCTATATAATGTAAGGAGTTACACTAAGAAGAATTTATTACATAACCTCTCCTCACCCCGAAATAAAAATCGTTCCCGAAATTAAGTTCTGGGTACGCCTATATGCGTATAAAACGGACTATACAACGTGGATTAGAAATGAGTTGTCTGATTTAAGAGGGTTTGTTTGAACTCGTATTTAGAGCGATATTTGACATGTCAAACACAAAAAAATGGCGCCGTCACGGGACTCCTTTAGATGTGAGACATCGAAACTCATTGTAAAAAAAGAAAACTGGCCGAATCAAACCGAAGTGAGCCGACGAGTTACGAAGGTTACCGTCGTGTCTCCCACCGCGAGCGTCGCCACGCAACAGCCGCCCTCACACCCGTATGTACCGCCGCGCCGCATTAGATGTTTCACATCAAAAAATCGGACACTTTTTTTGACTCTCCATACTAACGTCATCATATGGAGCCGAAAAAAATTTTTTTTATGCTTGCTTTTTTTTTTAGCGGTTTTTTAAATTTTAACACTCTCTAAAACAGTCGTCAGTGATACATTAAGTGGCCCGCGGCTTAGTACCCCCTTTCCGACTAACCTTGTATACGTTTTCAATAGAGACCCAACTTTGAAAAAAATTGCTGCATGGCTACGCTACAAAGATTCCATCCCCGTAGTTCCAATTATAGTCTTATCGCACCTTTAGAATTATAGAAACCCATTTCAAAATTTTAAGTTTGACTCATAAAATGACGTTGAATGACCATCTTCATTGACTCTTATTAAAAGTGATGATATAAAATTAAAATCATAATGAATTTTATGATAGTACAATCGAATAATCTCTGTTTTCTACAAAATTCATAAAAATACGAACCTTTATTCGACGTTTTCCAAAAACTATATTTTTTTAGATAGGTCTCTATAATTCTAGGGGTGCGTTATGTCGAACTGTAGCTTATCGAACGTAAAAATGGATATTCAAAATCATTGTAGGCACTTCCTTAAAACTAAAGAATACAAAAGCTTTTTAAAATAAAATAAATTAATATTACATTACATATTTACATTATTGTCTTTCATTGACTAGATATTTTGTAATAAGCTCTAGTACAAAATTACTAAGGATTTATAGTTCTTTTTCTCACAGAAAAACCTAGTTTTATTTTGACAGATCAACAATACCGTTAAGTAGATTTGACAAACGATTACAGGACCTGTTGTTGTCTGCCAGTTGCCTGTATACTTTTTTTTTGACTGTACAATATCAGCGTGTTTGGGCGTACACTCATTCAAACCCAAAGCATAAACTCCGGCCAAACCTACGCGTTAGCATGTACAACGCGAAACTAGACGTGAACACCTCCGCGACTACGGCGCGAATCGCGAACTTCATTCGATAATAAACGCGGTCGTCCCGCGGTGTGGCCGCGTAGGCGTACATAGCTACCGTCCGCCGTGCGGCTGACGCCCCCGCTTCGCAGTCGCTTTAGTCGCGTACGTTTGGCCGGAGCATGACGTTTTTTTTGACAGGTTCTCGCAATTTTAATTGTAGCTAAAATACAGTCTACTTTACAAAAGACTAATAAAAGTTATGAGATATAAAATGATCTTCCAATTTGTGATAAATATAATAGATGAATGTCTGACAGCATTGACAGTTGTACCACACTTGTCACTGTCAGAGTGACGTTCCAGTGGTATAAAACATTTTATTTTTAAGTTAAATTGCCAGTTAAAGATTACACAACATTTTCAGAATAAAAAAAATGTTGACGCCTTTCCTACCAAAAACAATCAAACGTAATTTGATAAATTACGGATTGTATTTTACATAAATTACATAAAGTCTGTAGTGTCATAAGAGGCGATGAATCACCATAGTAAAATTGTGGCCGAAAAAATTACAATAGGCTCATTTATTACTGGGGACTTAATACAAGAGTGTGGGTGTACAGACTTCTGTAATAACAGAACACCTCTGCTTACCCCTTCGGAGATTACAGGCGTGAGTATATGTATGTATAAATTTCGTATTTACGAATATTTGTTTGACGCTGTTAGAGTCTGGCCAACGAAAGTAGACACTCGGAATTATTTGCAATCTTTTATATGGCAACTATTTTTCAAGTATCAAAATTAGGATATTCCTTTATTTTAGGGTTGCTATGGTGATATTTTTTAAATATGCCGCGCTTTTTCAGTCTCTACTTTCGTTTGACATACTCTAACATTATATATTTTTTAAGTCTGGTTAACAAATTACCCTCTGCTATACATTTTTTTGTAATGGTAACCTCTTTGTTACCCGACTGCGTGAAAGTAAAGTAAGAGCAATGTACATTATCGATCTCGAATACCATTTCAAAGTATACAGTATATTGTAATGAAATAAATTATACATAACTTAAATACTTACCTAAAAGAATTTGCATATTTACAAAAAAGTACCTACATATTCGGATTTAAAAAATCAGGGGTTAAAAATACTGGTAAGTCTACCTTATTTTTTTTCCCGCCAAAGCTGTATTGAGTATTTTTTTCGCTATAAACTGGAAGCGTAAGGCTGGACCTCCACCAGAGCTGTGCGAGGAAAATGTGCGGTGCAAAAATGTGTAGCGAGGATGTGAAACGGTGTGACCCTTTCCACCAGAGCTGTGCGAGGAATGTGTAATGCGTAATGTGTTAATGTGTACAAATGAGCGGTGTGAGGATAGGTAGCGGACTCTTTTCTGACTAGTAGGCGCATATTTTCAAATCCTTGCACACATTCCTAGCAACACATTCCTCGCAACACATCCCTCGCTCGCATTTATGCTTATTTTGTATGAACAAAAACCACGCTCCGTTAAGTCCATATCCACCAAAGCTGCGCAGAGCGAAGCTAGGTAAATGAAGTGATTCTATCGGTGCTTACAAAACACATTCCGCGCTACGCAGCTTAGCACAGCTCTGGTGGATGCTCAGCCTTAAGGAATAAACATGTTTATCAGAATAAATACGCATTTCACTCCTACACATTTCGCATTGAAGTACCTCGTTGTTCTAGTGGTGGCAAGCGCGACTGCTGATCGTGAGGTGTTGGGTACGATCCCCAGGTCGGGCAAAGTGTTATTGGGTTTTTCCGTGTGGAATTCCTCAGTTCGTGCTCTTAGTGTGCGAATTACTAATACATTGTATGGAAGACGCCACACAGACTGCCAAATCACACACAATTGGCGATGCAAAGATTATCCGCGCGCCTCTAGCGGCGAAATTTAGAAGTTATCTAAGAACGACACTTTGCTTTAAAGTTGAGGTTAAGTTTAGACGTAATCAGATGGATCACGATTACAGACAGAAACTTGCTGCTAATAAAAGCAGAAATACGAAATATTGTTGCGCTCCTCAATGTGGTACTTACGGAGATTCGGGAATAAGTTTTTATTTGTTTCCAAAAGACAAAATTATGAAGAAAAAATGGGCGACAGCTTTAAGAATAGACAAGCCGATTTCACCAGCAATGAGAGTTTGTTCACATCATTTTCAAGCTTCAAACTATTTTCCAAACAGTAAGTATAATTATGTTTTAATTATTTTATTGCACTTATAATCACGTGTATTTTATAAGTTATTTAAGTATTTAATTTAGGCTAAGGCGAGTTTCTCGTCAGATAACGAGATTATGTTTATTGTTCCAGATTCTAAAAGACAGAAGTTGTTTCCTAATGTCGTACCGTCTCAGAATATTCCTAAACTAAGCTCTGATAAAGAAGTACTTTATGCACAAAAAATAAAATCAATTGCTTGAGAAAATAGGGCTGATATCAGACACAGGAAAATAGATGTATTAAAGAAAGATAAAAGAAGAAATATAATTATTGTCTCGTTCAGCAAGAAACCCATAAATCTGATTTATATTTAATAAATAAAATTTTCCGTGACGTAAATTGTATCTAAAACTGCCAAAGTGTCGTTCTTAGACAGCTTCACAATTTTGACACTTGAGGCGCTAATTAGAATCTTTGCATCGCCAATATCACAACCAGCCACGCTCTCAGTCTGACCAGGCCTTTAGCAACTAAAAGCACATGATCGAGAAATATTTCCCAGGTGTAGTGGACATGAGTGTCTAAAAAACAACCAGCAATTTGCGAATTAATGCTGATTAAGATGATTACTCCCTTATGGTATAGTATCGTATTTCTTTTAAATGAAGACAAATCTTAGGTCGGTATAGCACGTAACTTGACAAGAGTAGAGAAGAGAATTCCTCTCCTTTCTTTGTCTTCTAAATAGACTTGTTTAAAAATAAATTATAGCAATAACAAACTGATATAATAAACTGCCAAAAAGTTGGAAGCATTTAAGTGATGTAGCGTTCAAAAATAAAGTAAAGAATTTTCTAGCAGATAAAGCCTATTATAATATTAATGAGTGTTTGGCTGAAGGTTTTCAACATTTTACATAATTTAATGTAATTATATAATAATCATAGTTTTTTTTATTTTTTTATTTTGTATTAATATTGGTATGCCATTGATCATGGCAAACATGATGATCTCTATTGTTACTTTAACATCTTGCATATATGCTGACAATTGTTTTTGTATGTATGTACACTCATGTTTGAGCAAATAAAAACTATCTTATCTTATCTTAACCATAGAATAATGACAAGCAATAAAAGTGACCATGTTTTTGTTGCACCAAGGGCCAAAGCACATCTGACGGAAGATACGTCGTCGATCTTCCGCCGGTACACATAATTCCATATAAACATCTCACACCGTACACATTTGACCGACGATGCGTTACTAAAATTCCTCGAGGAAAATCGGCGACGTATCTTCCGTCAGATGCGCAAACTTACACCCACTACGCCATAACCTTCCCAAGTTACGTGCTAGCGACTGCAAGTGTTTGAAAACACAACTGATCAAGTCTGATAGCACATCATCAGCTGAGTGAACCTATGGTCACCTTCCACAGATAAAGAGTTGAATAGATATAGCAAGTTGACGTAGAGGTAAACTACGATATCATGTCCCGCCCCTCCAAAATTCAAAACGCTTCAATGTATTTGTGAAAGTATTTACAACATGTAACGTAATTAACGCACACCCTCAAACACCCCAATTAGAATATTATGTTATAATCATAATACATACACTGAAATTTTATTAGTATGTGCTTAAATATTGTTTATTCAAGAAAATAGTATTACTTTTTCATTGTTAACTTCATTTAAAATTCAGTCTTATGCCCTTGATATAAAGCTCAGTTTTTGTTACGCCAATTAAAAGACTAATTAGTAAAAAACACGTTTATAAAAAAAATACACAATAAAAATGGCTGAAGTCGATTCAGTAAACGATTATGAACAAACTACTTTCAGGATGTGCGTTAATTAAGTTACATATTGTATAAAGCATCACCAATACTCCCAACGCATGTGGGCGTGTTGAGACAGCCGTCAAACAAAAACAAATACTCGTTTAGTTGTTCGATGTAAAGATGTGACTAAACACATTGAAATAGTAATCTGGAGGGGCGGGACATGTTATCGTAGTTTATCTCTACTTTGCGTGCTATTAAGTAGGAGCAATCCTCCAACTTGTTACGCTAGCACGAAAGCTGTCCAGTTACTAAGGTAATCTTAACGTTCATGTAAACGAATTTTGAATCGGAATTACTCATTTCGCACATACTATTTAATTAAATTGAAACTTTATTCATATCTATGTATGATACAAATTGAGCATGTCGCAACAAATTAAACCAAAATGGTATAGGACAGTTGTAATTTCGATTCAAAATTCGCCTATATTACCGATGCGTTTACGATACTATAGTCAAACATTTGTGCTAGGCCTATAGTTCCCTCTCGACCGTTTCCGAGCGCGAATGGTCGGAAAATGCGCGTACGCAATCTTTCACTGCTCCATGCTCGCGAGACGTGCGTAATATTTACTTCCCAGCACTAAATTAAACTCGTTACAGCGTTGCTTAGCACAGCACCGACTTCAGAAAATGGTAATTTTGTTATTTGGCTATTATTTGATGCTTTTCAATTGATTTTAAATATTTTCCTTCATATCCCCCCTCACACAATCCATTCATCTTTTCTTTGGTCTCCCTCTCACCTCCATCCATCAACATTCATATTCATCATGCTCTTAGTCATACGTTTCATCCCTCCTCATCAAATACAAATAGAGTCTGGCCACGCTAAGTCTGCAGAGAAATTATAGCAACACTGCAAACAATTACTGTAAAAATCTTTGCAGTGTCATCATTATTCCAATCAGAATTGTCTTTGCCATATCCATACCTACTTACCTAGCCTGGCAGAGCAAACTCTGATTGAAATAATGACGACTCTGCCAAGATTTTAATAGTAATTGTTTGCAGGGTTGCATTAATTCTTCTGCTGAGTTAGCGTGTTCGGACTCTACCAAGACAAAAGATTTCCTTTCAACTCTCCTATCAATAGCGCCACTTTCAAACTCCCTCCAAAAACTTGCGTTATCTATTAAACTCAATATCAGTGTTTAAATTTAGTCAAAAGCCTCTGAATATAAATAATTTACATGAAGTAACAATTAGAAATGAGTGAACGGCGATTAACAAAAGGAATTTATAAGGCGGATGTTAATGGGAACGCCGGTAGAGGACGTCCTAGAAGGACATACATCGATGTTATTGGTGATGTTCTTCACAAAGGTCAGGTGCGTAGTACTCTCAACCGGCGTGCGTGTATAACAAGATGTATGAATGTGGATGAAGCGAAAGGGGTATGTAAGAGTCGTAGCATGTGGCGTTCTATAGTTTCTGCCTACCCCCATGGGAAAAAGGCGTGAATTTATGTATGTATGTATGTAAGTAACAATTTCCTACATTAATATTAATTATAAATATGATAAGTACTTGGTAACTATTTAGAATGCCTTCTTGCTTCGCTGTGGTAAGATGGAATCTTTTGCAAAACTGAAGAACGATAAGAGGCTGTATCTCTTCGATTTACGCGATAAGTAGTCTGTTAGAACGTTGTTGTCACCTGAAAATAAAAATATAGAGTTATAGTGTCTAAAATATAATAGGCCCGTTTTGACAGCTGTCAGATCAGTACATTTAACGTCGAAATTGACAGCTGTCAAAACGGGCCTATTAAATTTTAGCCACTCTAATTTTCATGTTTCTAGATATATTGATAGGAGTATGCTTAGGTGGTTTGGTCATATTGAAAGAATGAGTGAACGGCAATTAACAATAGGAATTTATAAGGCGGATGTCAGTGGAAACGGTAGAGGACGCCCTAGTAGGACATACACCGATGTTATTGGTGATGTTCTTCACGAAGGATAGGTGCGTAGTACTCTTAACCGGCGTGCCTGTATGACAAGATGTATGAATGTAGATGAAGCGAAAGGAGTATGTAAGCAAGTGGCGTTCTATAGTTTCTGCCTACCGCCATGGGAAAAAGGCGTGAGTTTATGTATGTATGTATTTTGATGTTGAAGGTCATAAGGAATCTTCTGAGGGAGTGGCTCGTGGCTAATTAAGCTTGCGAAGTTAAGCTGCGCTTGCCGGGGTCAGTCCGTGGATGACCGTCCGTTACACATCGAGACCCCTCCGTGCTTCGGAGAGCACATTAAATCGTCGGTCTCGGGTGTCATACGAATACCTATGACAGTCGTTACGGGTAGTCAGAAGCCCGAAAGTCTGACAACCGGTCTAACCTTAGGATATCGGTTCGGGAATCAAACCCACGTAGCGAAGAAGCCAGTCCAGCATCTACGTTAATCAAGCAATTTCAGCCAAAAATAATTTAACCTAAGTATAATCTTACCCAACAATAGTGGCTGTTTTTCCCCAGTAGTGGGCAACACGTAGTCGTTCGCTGACAGAGAGACGAACAACGCGAATGGCACCACCCATAGACACAACGTAAAGTATGCTAACACCTGCAATTTAAATAATAATACACATTACTGTATTGTGTTAGTTGTAGTAGAAAATCTGACAATCTACAGGGTTACTGGTAACTCGACGTATTCCTTGCAGGACGTCTTAGTAGGGTTGAAATGCAATAAATTAAGCCACCAAATGTTCTACCGAAATTCAGTAGTTTTGAGTTTTTTTATATTTTTTGATATATCCCATTTTCAATCATTTGAAGCCTATTTAAAAATAATGTGCGGCGCGAATGTATTGTTTAAGTTTTTATCATAGCTAATGGCATAGCAGATCTACGTTGATAATTAAAAGTTCAAATATACCAAACACGTCTGCAAATATGGTTGAATCTGGAATTTTTCAATAAAAACCTAAAATAATTAATATCTCAAAAGCTACTGAACTTCAGTAGAGCATTTGGTGGCTTAATTTGTTGCATTTCAACCCTACTATAATGTCCTGCAAGGAATACGTCGAGTTACCAGTAACCCTGTATACACCGAACCAGCTCATTATTGTCCCACTGCTGGGCACGGGCCTCTTCTCAGAATGAGAAGGATTTAGGCCTTAGTTCACCACGCTGTCCTGGTGCGGGTTGGCAGACTACACACACCATCGAGAACTTTATGTAGCCCTCTCAGGTGTGCAGGTTTCCTCACGATGTTTTCCTTCACCGTTAACGCAAGTGATAATCAAATTCTGATCCGCACATGAATTCGAAAAGTCAGAGGTGTAAGCTAGGTTCGAATTAAAACTCTCCTGCATGAAAGGCAAGCGTTCATCCGCTAGGCTATCACATCGTTTGGGGATGCCAGACCTAAAAAAATCGGCCAAGTGCGAGTCGGACTCGCGTACGAAGGATTCCGTACCATTATCTATAAAAACGGCAAATAAATCACGTTTGTTGTATGGGAGCCCCCCTTAAATATTTGTTTTATTTTAATTTAATTATTTATTTTTAAAGTGAATATATAACTAAATATTCTGTGAATATTTCAAGCGTCTACCTGTTGCCGTTATCAATATCTAGCAAAAACGAGCAAAAAAATCACGTTTGTTGTATGGGAGCCCCCTTAAATATTTATTTTATCTTGTTTTTAGTATTTTTTGTCATAGCGGCAACTAAACTGTCTAACTATCTCGGTTCATGAGATACAGCTTGGTGACAGACGGACGCACGGACGGACGGACGGACAGCGGAGTCTTAGTAATAGAGTCCCGTTTTACCCTTTGGGTACGGAAGCCTAAAAAAATACCATTTTGTAGTTAAAAAAATGCCAACTCACCTCTGAAAAAGTATAATACACAGTTCCGAAGAACTTGAACGCCAAATAATGATGCAGCATCAGTGTTATCACGGAGGTCACAAACGTTATACTGGTGACCCTGACCACTGGGAAGTCCCTTAGCAGTAGACCGTGGAGCAACTGCTGGAAGAGACCCAGGGCGTTCAGGTGGAGGGGTATATCTTCGAAGATGAGTAGGCCCAGGTGAATGCCTGCTGTAGCCTGGTGAATAGAAAAAATAGGTATCATTTTCTTAGGGGGCTCATGGCTACGTAGATCATACGATTTGCGAGTTGAAGCACTAGCCGCAGTCAGCTCGTGGATGGGTGACCGTTTGTTACACAGCGAGCTCCTCCGTGCCTCGGAGAGCACGTTAAACAGTCGGTCCCTGGTGTCATACGAACACCTATGACTGTCGTTACGGGAAGCCTGAAGCCCGAAAGTCTGACAACTGGTCTAACCTTAGGATATCAATATTGCCCAGTGACTGGGTTGCGGAGGTCTGATGGCAGTCGCTCCGTGTAAAATACTGGTATTCAGCCGCATCTGGTGAGACTGGAAGCTGACTCAACATAGTTGGGAAAAGGCTAGGTAGAACATGTAAGAAACACGCCGGTTCGCCTCCGGAGTGGAGCACAAAAGAATATCGAACTGATGGTTAGCGAGTGACCGAACGAAAATGTAATAAGAGCGCGAATCATCTTCTTCCTGCCCTTATCCCACACTAGGTGGGGTTGGCACAACATGTATTTCATAAATCCAAGTTGTTAGAGGTTTTGGCTTATTGTTTTATGACCGGCCGCCTGCCTGACATCAACCCTCCTTGGAAATACTCGTTGCGCCGTCGCGCGGGTGACCCAATGTGGTTGCTGATGTTATGCACTGGGTCCCAAAATGATATGCTTGTCAATCTTATTGTCGCCAACTAAGTAGACTATGCTCTTCTTGGTGGGGTATACTTGAAGTTCCTCGACCCACTCATTCAGTTTTGCTAGGGCCTTTAGTTTTTTTTTAATTTTATTTATTTATGTAAGGTTTAAAATACATTATAAATTTTATTTAGGTTCTAACACAATATAGCACCGTGAGCTTCTCTGTAAAAACTTGAAACTTAATAAGAGCGCGAATACACAACGGAATTTGAGCTCTCTCACCGAACATTAAAGTTCAGTTTCGTATGCGCGCACAATTTTCTATATATTTCACGCATTAGTTAAGGAATAAACCACGAAGGTATAGGTATAAACGTAGACCACACTATGAATACCTACTGAAACTCGAAACATACGACCTTGCATATTTAGAGTTAAAGGAGAATGGGCCTTTTGGTCTACCCCGTCCTCAAGCAATGAGTGATATATCAATAGAAAGGTTATTTTAACTAGAACATTTTTTGTATTACAGCTACTGTCAATTATTAGTATTTATGGAGTTAAAGCTCATTAAATGTAACCATTTAAAAACTATGTTAACGATCAAATATTGCTATTTATTATATTTTTTACACGTTTTGCCATAGGACCTTTGTCATAATAATAATTTAAGATACCTACCACACGTAACACACGTAACATTGAATTTCCAGAAGGGGTAGGCAGAGGTGTATAATGCACCCACGTATGTTAAAGTTATTTTTCTTCATACATAATTTGCAAATAATACGATAAGAACGTAGCGATACTTTAGTATAAGTAACAAAAAAAGAAGAAATAGTGATAGTATGGATAAAAACAATTATTCACTTTAAAGGTGTTATAACTTCGAAAATACTAACAATTGACATTAGTTATGTAAGTACCAAATGTTTTACTTAAAAATAACTTTCTAGTGACATATCACTCATTGCTAGAGGAGTAGACCAACTTCTAAACATTTCGCCCATTCTCCTTTCCAAACGGAATATTCTATCTTTTTCCAAGTAGGGTATTTAGAAAAAGACAGAATTCCAAAGTAATTATTCAAAGCCAAATAGGTAATATTCAAGGAGCAGTGATAGCTCTTGAGTATTATGTTCTGTGAGTGATAGCCTAGTGATATGAGGATATAACCGTCGGACTGCCAAGTCAGGTCTCGAATTCGAACCCAAGGCACGCAACTCTGACTTTTCAGATTCATGTGCGTATTGTATAACTATCACTTTCTTAAAAACGGTGAAGGAAAACACCGTAAGGAAGTGCCTGAGAGATATTTCTCGACGGCATGTGAAGCCAAGTCAGAAGCCCATGGGCGGCATAAACTCTGACACCAGCTTAGTCACTAACCACACGAAAAGAAGAAGGAGGCCAGGTGTTTCGATTTTCAGTAGGTTGGTAGTGCGGTTTTGATTTTTACCTACATCTGCATGAACCAAACTTACCATTACTGTCCATGTAATAATATATTTTGCCATAACTGTGTATTCTTCTACTAGTTCTGCTAAATAGTATAAACCTGCAGCTGAAAACAATTAAAATATATTCATTTTACTCATTAATCATCTATTTAAACAGTTTTGATAAGCTTCCTGAATATAGTGCGAATTATTACAAAAATCTGTCTTAAGGATGATTTCCACCAAACGGCTCGCATCGCATCGGATCGGAAAGGGTACGAACGAATGCGGCGACGGCCGATCGCGTCCGGTAGGATGTCGACGCATACGATCGGGTCCGTTCCGTCGCTTGCGAACGTATCCGTTTCTGAGCCTAGTCAAATAGTTTCATTTATACTGTGTTGACAGCCGAAAGTATTCGATCGGATACGACGACAGGGAAACGGAGCCGATAACGCGTCGCAGCATACTTTCGGCTAATATCGCGTGTCGCGGAAGACGCCCGCGGTCAAGCTGTTGTGCGCGGCTTGGTAATATAGACTTTAAATACTGTGTACACGATTTAATATTGTTTAAAGATTGTAAAATCCGTTCCGATCCGATGCGATGCGATGCGAGCTGCTTGGTGGAAATCATCCTTTAGATTCCAAATATCTGTTCCTTTGCAATCGTCCTAGGATTATCACAAAGATCCGATTATCCTATGACATATATAAACAAACTTTAAAAATAATAGTTCTCTCTTTTAAAGGTTCTAGCTTTAAAATTAATAGTTTGCACTTTAATTTTGATACTTTTACTTAAAAAATAACTGTTTGCACAATAATCTTAATGCTTCTAACTTCATAGTCTCCCCACAATAAAAAATAAAATGACAAACAGATAGCTGAAAGGTAGGTTAGGTTAGGACTGTGACCACTCTCCCTTCCCGCGCCAGACGCACCGGGCGCCGGAGGGCGCGCGTACGCGATGACTTCCAGCCACCCTAGTGTGTGGCCTGCCGGCGGTGGGTTTGGGGACTCGCCGCCCGACCAGTAACAGGCCCGAGAAGGCGGCGCGCCGTGTTCCGTGCGCGCTTCTCAGGAGGACGTGGGGCAAGGCCCCACAGAGGAGAGGTCCGCCATGGGTTGGCAGACCGGGACATGCCGGGGTTGCGGTGCATGCTTTTGCGAATCCCGCGATCCCGGCCGTACGGTCAGGAGAAGGAACACCGTTGGTTTTTAGCCGCTAAGAGTTCGGCAGACCCCCTCGCCTTCCCCGGGCGAGGGACATCCATGAGGACTTTCCAACGAGAAAAAAAAAAGAGGACTGTGACCACTCAACGCACATGCCCAGCAGACGATGCCGCTGCAGCAGCCAGATATGGTCAGAAATGATTTTCCAATCACTTTCCACCATTCTTTTAATGGGTGCACTACTGTTACGGAACGTAACAAGTGGTTTTTGATTGATTGCAGTATGAACCATTATTTTTAAAGTTAGAATTATTAAAATTAAAGTGTAACTATTATTTTGTTGTGGAAAGCATTATTTTGAAGTGTGTTTTAAATATTTTTAATTGTTTTCGTTAATTTAATAGTGCTTTTAAATAAATCCCTTAAAAATCTATTACTTTATGAGTGACTAGCTGTGTCCTCACGGCTCCGCCCGTAGCCTATGTTACTCAGTGATAATATAGCTTTCTAACGGCAAAAGAATTTTTGAAATCAGTCCAGTAGGTTTTAAGTTTATTAGTTACATACAAAAATCCAAAAATACAAATCTTTCCTCTTTATAATATTAGTATAGAAGGCAGTCAACATGTCTATTATTTATTCATGTCAGACTAGATTGAGCTCTAATTTGGCAAGAAGTATTTTATCAATAAATATCGGGTGTATTTCATCTTGTTCTGCCAAATATTTACTGGCTTGTTGCCTGATTTGCCAGTTTGCGAAGAGACAGTCATATACTCAATCATTTCATTTCAATAGTCATAATGGGTGTGTTTTGGCAGTTCCATCTTTGATAACATGCATGCCAATAATAAAACCGGTATTGTAATTGTATAGCAACCAATTAACACTTAGAATTAATTGGAAATTATAAGGCGAAGTTTTAGTGCGTATTTTTCTTATTAAGATGTGGTTCCTATAAAATTCTTTGAAATTATTTTATTTCTATTTATCTAACAAACTACGAGCATACTCGTCTTGTTGTTAGCCTGTTGGCTACAGGAAGTACATGCAGAAATATTATTTCGTTAATATTTTAACACATAAATTGCTTTTTTTCGATTGCACTAATTAAATTGTGATTCTGATTTGAATTGGAGTGTTTCACTTACCAATGGCTAATGTGACGAATATAGCCTGAACGGCTAACGATAAAATACTTAATATGTATAGGAATAACATGTTTTTAATTATATTTCGCCTTTGTTTTGAATTTTCAGTACAAATTTTGAGGTTATACGCGTTGTCATCACAATGTCAATGTAATCAACGTCAATGTCAATGTCAAAATAATGTTACTACGGCATGCTTTGCAATTTCTACTAAAACTAGGATCATACTATTTTAGTAGGATTCTGGGTTGATAAACGGAAAATGCTATAATTATACACAAATCGTCTTATATTTTGCGTTAGAGACGGATGTTATCGAAAACATAATATATTATATGAAGTATGCAATTACCATTATTAAATTATTTTCCCAAGAAATAAATAAGATATAAAAAATCTTGGAACAATAATACCTGACTACAAGGGTAAAAAAACAAAGATTACTTGTTAACAGTTGCTTTTATTGATTTTCAACACGATTACATTATTTTACATTATACATAATTTTAATACTAGATATAACAACCTTTTGTCAGTCTAAGCAACATGGACTAGAGTCTCCGCGTACAAATTGCCATATTCGTTCTCAGCTTTGCAGCCATAATAACCTGTATCACCCTTCTTCACATTCTTGATGGTCAAGACGCCATCATTGTAACTGGCCTTATCACCAAGAGCCTTGGCGTTGTATGTCCAAGATACTTTAGGTTCAGGCAGACCAGTAAGTCGGCACGGTATGGAAACGTCTTCGCCTTCCTTCGCGCTGATCAGTTTCTCTGATTTCTTGGAAAGTTGTGGTGCACCTGTGAGGTAGAATGAAGATTGAGTGAATGGATTAAGAGTAAGCGTTTACGAGCAGACAGGTTTACGTGACGCACGTTTTCACGTTGACATTGATCCCATAATAACATAACATCACGCCTTTATTTTCCGAAGGGTTGCGCAGAGGTGTATTGTAACACCCTCATTCCACCGTTATGTTTAAGTCCCATGTAATAGGGGACGAGCCTATTGCCATCAACCCGGCACAAATCCAAACTCCAGGCTGCTACTGAGGAATTCAACACGGAAAAACTCAAAAACACTTTGCTCGACCTGGGGGTCGGACCCAGGACCTCACGATCAGCAGTCGTGCTTGCCACCACTAGACCGACGATAATAACACCCCATAATAGTTGGGAAAAGGCTAGGCTGATTACTTTTTGTGTGGTAAAGATCGTAGTTTCATCAGTTCCCTCAGAGACCAGTCTTTCTCTTACCCTAGTTGCCGTAAATGATGATGGGTGTCATAGTGAGCAGATGCAGCAAAATACTGCCTAAGTTAAAAACCTTAATAGCGACTACCAATCCTCTCAAAATGCGTATTGATCATGTCATTTTGTATGATAGGCACTTCCTGTAGACGACGAATCGACAATCATAGTGTTGGACATGCCAGCCAAATGGGCCCAAAGAAGCTAGGTGGGGTAGATAGTGGACGAGGAACGAATGTTAGCGAAATTATGGCTAAATTAGGAATGGCCTATGTCCAACTGTGGACTGCTATAAGCTGAGGGGAGAAGCACTGTCCTGTTATAGGGACAGCCTATAACTAGAGTTAACGTCTACGATTGACGACGATTTATGACATGTCAAAATGTGCTGCCGACTCCGTGTGCCTTAATATACAAGGTTAGTCGGAAGCGGGCCACTTATTGTATCACTGATGATAGTTTTAAAGAAAGTGTTAAAATAAAAAAATGGATAAGTACTTTTTTCCATGAGACATTATTATTATTTTAGTTTTTTCAAAAATTCTTCATCCCTGCTTTAGTTATGAATTCAGAAAATGGAGTTTCTAATCCGTGACCCCAAATATGGCGTAAAATTTAAACATGTCTGATCATAGCTCAGGATAGATTAGATAGAATTTAGCGTATTTTTTATGAAATCCTTGAACAGCTATTTCTCTTGAACTATTGACTTTTGGAGAAAGTTGTAGAACAAAAGTTATCCATTATTATGGGTACTTTAACACCCTTTCGGCTTAGTACCCCCTTTCCGACTAACCTTGTATTTCTATGAACAGTTTTACTCACGAAACGACACGTCATTAATGTCATGGTAAACGGTACACGGTACACGACGACACATCAAGCTGTAAAGGTCCAGTTTATGTTGACCTCTCATTGTGCGGAAGCTTTATACAACGAGAGGTCAGGATAAACTGGAATTTGTACATAGAGATACAAAGCCACCGCATTTTGACGCGTCGTATTATAGGCTGCTGAAAGACGGTCTTTATGTATGTTTTAAGATACTCACTGACAACAGTCAGCTTCATGCTGTGTGTCTGCTTCTTGCCGACTTCATTGTCGACCTCGCACGTGTAAGTACCCTGGTCTTCCAACAACGTCTCTTTGATGAGCAGCCTCTTGCCAGATGTGCGGTTGTAAGCTGTGACGCGGTCTCCGGGTTTACCGTCAGCGGCCTTGCCGTCTTTGAACCAGCTAGGGTAACCTAGAGGGCTGTAAAAATGAAACGATAAGATTAAGATTAGAAAGCTTGGATGATGTGAAAGATGGAGAAAGGAGGCATGTGGTGAGGTTGAGGATGTCAGAATCAGAATGTCCAATAGTGAGCCAATATTATGGGAGGTGTAATTCTCTTTTTTTATTTGTTTTAAATTTAAATCGACGCAATATTTATTTAATTATAGTAATAAAATGATTAATGGTCTTTTTGCGCTACCATAAAATTCTCTGAGATACCTAATCGAACCTCTAAAACCTTTAAACCTTTATGACCTCAAACTCTTTGAGCATTGAGCAATTTGACAACATTCATAACTGACAGCTGTCAAAATACTTCAAGAAAACTTGATCGCGAGAAAACATAATCAATAATAATAAATACCGATGAGTGCGGTAAATGCTTTGACTCCAATTAAATGCATATAAAAATGATAATGAATAACTCGTTAATTTTACTGACATACATAGAAAAGGTATAAATAACGTATTGGTCATAAAACTGAAGTAGGTACTTAGTTTTATCGGTCCAAGATTATTTGTAAACATTCAATGACTAATTTTAGTTGTGTTTACAAGAATTATGTTGTTTTTCCGTAACATACAAGATGGATTGGATATTTTTTCTAGATAGAACATTTCCCGGTGTTGCCATATACCAAGGTCTCTTTTCCCTTGAATCAACACTTAATTGAAGCCAGCTTTCGCTCAGCATGGATGTTTAAATTGAATATTTTTGTCAGATGATTTTTCGGTATTATTTAATAAAGTGCATATCGTTAATGTTACAATTTGCAACTATGTTGGTTGTGGTAGTCTTAATAGTTTCTATTTTAACTGTAATTGTAGATTTCATAAATAATTGGTCTGAATGATGATAAACTTTTTAGATATTTTTTTTTAAATTCTAATTCTTCGTCTGACCGCTCATTGTCATTGGCTATCTAAGGGTACCTTTCCACCAGAGATGTGCTATGCAGCTATGCTGCGAGAATGTAAAAGCTAAGCTACGAAACTATGTGACCGTTTCCACTGATGCTAAGCTATGTAGCGGAGCGAGTAAGATGTGCTATGAAAATGCGCCGCCGCAAGGTAGCTGTGCGAGAAAGATGCGCAGCTCAAGTTATGCGAGGAAGTAGTGCAGCTCGAGTTATGCGACGTATCAACAATCATTCATATAGTCCTGAAAATTTACAATTTGATATAATTATAGAAAAAAATACTCACGTTCCACCATAAATGCAGTAAATCATGGTAACATCACCAGCTTTCGCCATCATATCATTGCTGACATACTGAGGGACCAGTTCTCCATTCTTAGGGTCCTTATCTGGCACCAGGGCCTTCAAGAAATGCTCGGCCAGCACCACATCTTCATCTTTAGCAGGGGTTTGGGCAAAACAGACATATTTGAAGCTTGGACTGACATCAGACTCAGTCACATTGGAAAACCACAAACTACCATCAGGAGACAAAGTGATTCTTCGGCTAAGGAACGGCTCGATAATGGTGGGGTCAGAACGCAGTTGGGTCTTCCAAACGATCGTTGGTTTTGGGTAGGATTCTGGAATAACGCAGTCCAGTTTGAAAGGCTTTCCTTCAACAGGTGTATGCTCTTGGGTTTTGACTTCCGGTACGTTGATGAAGGCTTTTTTCAGGCTGATTTGGCGTGTACTGGCTGTTCCTGCTGGGGTTTCAGCGAAGCACTGGTATTTGCCTTCGTCTTGGGGTTGAGGGTTGAAGAACATGACACTGCCTTCACCAGGGCGTTGCGCGATGTGTCCAGCCTTCTCCCAGTCGAAGGGCTGACCATTCTTGTGCCAGGTGTATCTGAAAGAAGAGTGATATGGTAGAAAATAGAAAAAAATATTGGCACGCGCGCACAGGCTGAATTCTGCGTACAGAGTTCGATGTACTAAGAAGTAGGTTGTGGCCGCGAGCTGATGTTCAGTTAAAAATAGTTTAGTATTATAGCATATTCAGCCCACTATTGTCCAACTGTTGGGTACAGGCCTCTTCTCAGAATGAGAAGGGTTTAGGCTTAAGTCCACCATGTTGGCCTGGTTCGGATTAGCGAACTACACACACCACCGATAACTTTTTTGTTGAACCTTACTCAATTGTGCAGGTTCCTCATCATGTTTTTCATCAGCGATAATGCAAGTGATAATCAAATTCTGATCTGCACATGAATTTACTGTTTTATGTAAAATTATTAAATACTAGCTGTGTCCTCACGGCACCGCTCGCGTTAGAAGTTTTATTCCACTAATAAATATAGACTATGTTGCTCAGTGATAATGTAGCTTTCTAACGGCAAAAGAATTTTTGAAATCGGTCCAGTAGTTTTTAAGTTTGCGCGGAAAATAGTAAAAACAACACTTTTCTTTTCCCACTTTTGACAGAACGAAGTCTGTCCGGGCAGCTAGTATTAGTATAGATATAGATAAAGGAAATGGTTACAAACAGCATTGAATGTCTTTGGACAGTCGTTACGGGTAGTCTGAAGCCCGAAAGTTTGACGATCTAAACTTAGGATATCGACATTGCCCAGTAACTGGGTTGCGGAGGTCTGATGGCAGTCGCTCCGTGTAAAATACTGGTATTCAGCCGCATCTGGTTAGACTGGAAACTGACCCCAACATAGTTGGGAAAAGGCTAGGCAGTAGGTAGACACGAACTAGGTACCTATATGTTTGTTTACGTTTTATTCATAAGCCTATTAACTTTATATGCACATCGGAATAATCGATTTTCCTCAGTAATAACATACGTAAGCACATACAATATCAATGGTAATAAGAATTTAATTGATAACTGCCCCGTTGGTCTAGTGGTGGCTAGCGCGACTGCTGATCGTGAGGTCCTGGGTAGGTACGATCCCCAGGTCAGGCAAAATGTTATTGAATTTTTCCGTGTAGAATTCTTTAGTAGTAGCCCGGAGTCTGGAGATGTGCCCGGTTAATGGCAAAAGGCTCGCCCCCTATTACATAACTGGCGAAATGAGGGTGTACTAAAAAACACCTCTGCCGAAGCCTTCGGGGAATACTAGGCGTGATGTTATGTTAATAGATACCAACAGTAATTATTCTTATGGTCTGATAATTTTCTTAAGGTTTTTTATGAGGAAAAATATACAAATTTCCTTAAAATGATTCATTTCACGTCTTACTCATTCACCTGACAGTTGTAAGGAAACAAAGATACCGCGTGAGAGGTATTTACCCTATTTTTCCTGCAATAGTAAACAAAATGATGTCACGTTTGGTGCAGTGGCTGAGTTATTGGCTTTTATGCTACGGGTCGCAGATGCGATTCCCGCACGGAACAAGAATTTGTGTGGCTTACAGATGGTTACGGGTCTGAGCGTTTGTTGCATGTGAGATTTGTGTCTCAGGAAGAATCGAAGTGTGGGGCAACATGTTTAAAAAACAAAAACCGGCCAAGTGCGAGTCGGACTCGCGCACGAAGGGTTCCGTACCATTATCTATAAAAACGGCAAAAAAATCATGTCTGTTATATGGGAGCACCCCTTAAATATTTGTTTTATTTTAATTTAATAATTTATTTTTAAAGTGAATATATAACTAAATATTCTGTGAATATTTCAAGCGTCTACCTGTTGCCGTTATCAATATCGAGCAAAAACGAGTAAACAAATCACGTTTGTTGTATGGGAGCCCCCTTAAATATTTATTTTATGCTATGTTTTTGCATTTGTTGTTATAACGGCAATAGAAATACATCAAATCTGTGAAAATTTCAACTGTCTAACTATCACGGTTCATGAGATACAGCCTGGTGACAGACGGACGGACGGACGGACAGCGGAGTCTTAGTAATAGGGTCCCGTTTTACCCTTTGGGTACGGAACCCTAAAAAACTACATTTGCACACATGACGAAAATGTAACTATACAAGTATAAGCTGATCTGTCATATCGAGACATATAGAGATCCCTCCGTGCCTCGGAGAGCACGTTAAACTGTCGGTCCCGGGTGTCATACGAATACCTATAGCAGTCGTTACGGGTATCTGAAGCCCGAAAGTCTCACAACCGGACTAATCTTAGGATATCGGCATTACCCAGTAACTGGGTTGCAGAGGTCTGATGGCAGTCGCTCTGTGTAAAATACTGGTATTCAGCCGCATCTGGTTAGACTGGAAGCTGACCCCAAAACATGGGAAAAAAGGCTAGGAGGATTAAGTGAGTTGTTTTAATGGGTACTTACTTGACATCCTTCTCCCGACCTTCAGTAGCACACTCCAGAAGAACAGTGGAGTAGTTGTCTGCCTTGAAAAGGACTTCAGCTGGCTGGTCCTTCAGGACCGGCAGCTCGGGAGCTTGGCTCTTCTCTACAGGTAGGGCTATGCCTGTGAGTAGAGGGTAGTTTAAAGACATGTGTGACAGAGTATGGTAGGAGGAAAGCGAAGGCTGACTGCAGATGGGATACAGCCTAGGCCTGTATGGAGGCGGAGGCTCAGTTTTAAGCGTAGGCCACACCGCCAGCGAGCGAACGAGCGTGCAACTTTAGCGACTCAAACGATGTGCACGACGTGAACCGCAGTATGAAAAATCGAGCTCGCCCGCCCGCCAGCTAGCGGTGTGGCCTGCGCTTTACAATCCATACGACGACGACGACACCGACTACGGTGACATCGCCCGACATCAAAGGCTTTGCTCAACTGGGCTTACAATTATACAGTTGTATGGATTGTAAAACTGTGACTGCACTCTGTAGCTTACGCGGTTGCGGCTCTTTACGCCTAGGCTAAGTTGCTGCACACACAATTGATCGCTATTTATTTTTAGTTGCAGCGACTGTGTCGTGTAGATGCAGCCACCGTCTTGATATCTCGAACGATTGTCGTGTTTCTTGAAACTGTGTTTCGAGTTATTAAAGTGTGACTTGAGACACAAAACAGTGGCGACTTAGTGGCCAGTGTGTGGTCAACAATTTTTTTCTTAATAAGGGCTGGCACACACAGAGTGCTAATGCAGGACGATTGCATGATCGATGCGTAAAAGCAGCGATTGCGTAATGAAACTGTATGCCCAAAGTGTCACACTGGATGTGGGATATAGCGAGTGTGGAATGGCAGCGTCTCGAGCAAATTAATGACCCATTATGTGGTCAGCCTTACACTCTGTACGGTAGAGCAGTGATTGTCACAACTTCGTAGCTTTCAGGAATAATTATAAATGAGAAAAGTAAAGTTAAATAATGGAAAAACAATTATTACTTACATAAAGCTATGCCCGCAGCCAAAACAAAGCAACTCTTCGTAAAGCGGTCCATTTTATCTAAAAATAAATAAAATAATTACAATTTGCCTTACAGCTAGGTACAACACTATTATTCCGTTTACGAAAACTGTCAAAATGATGAAATAGGCCCCGAGGGGACTAATTCTAATAATAGAAACGAGATGAATCAAACATCAAATAACTCCTAAAAAAATAACTTTTCAAATTAATCAGTTTTATCTTGCAGTACCCCTGTAGCTTTAGGATTTGAGGATTGAAGGTTGTAATTATTTTATTGTTGTATTGTCATGGGAGTTGAATTTGTGTGCGAAGTTTCAGGAGAATCGGTTAAGCAGAAGTAGTTGAAAAATCTATCGCAAGATTTGAATTAAACAAACAAACAAATAAACTCCACCAAGAAGAACATAGTCTGTTTAGTTGTTGGCAATAAGGTTGACAAGCATATCAATCAGCAAGCACTTTGGGTCAACCGCGCGACGGGCAACGCAACGAAGGGTTGATGTCAGGCAGGCGGTCGGTCTTATAACAATAAGCCAAAACCTTTAACAACATGGATTTATGAAATACATATTGTGCCGACCCCACCTAGTGTGGAATAAGGGCAGGAAGAAGAAGAAGAAATATGCAAAGTGGAGCTAATTAAAACCGTTTAAAAAAGATAATAAGAACGTTGTTGCCTCTCATCTAGATATTCCTTGATCTGGACTGGGGGAGTAACAGTAACCCAGGGCCCAAATCTTCTGCTAAGAAAATTGTAGCGAAACCATCAAAATAATTGATTTTGTTTTTGTTGTTAAACAAAACAGTTATAGTAAACGAAAACTCTCTGAATGCGTTCATTCGTTCATTCAAACAGTTTTCGTTCATTCTAACTATTTTTTGGCTTCGGTCGATATTATGTATTATCTATGGGTTGCGTTAGAATTTCCTCTTCAAAAATACAAGGCACAAAGTAAAACAAAAAGTATGAAATAAAAAGAAAATAAAAATAAGAACGCACCTTATTTGCAGCACGTTGGCGGGAACTGCACTATGGTACTGGAAGGCAATGTGTCTGTTTATATATCCATGCGTGTGATTCAGTTTGTTCACAAGGAAGATAAATACAGAATATCCACTTCACACAATTGTCTGATCACTCTCTCTATTTACGAAAGGAATTATGTCAAGAAGTAGATCATAGAATTGGCCATCCTTTGTGATGCCCCTGGATGTTGTAGGAATGGATGGCAATCGTCCAACGGCTAGGCTATTGTCATCTTGTTCACTTTAATAAAATAAGAAAGAGACGGACATAAATAAGAGCTTTCAAATTTAGTTAACTAAAATTTCCATAGGTACGACGATACGTTTAACCAGCTTCCAGTCTAACCAGATGCGGCTGAATACCAATATTTTACATACGGAGTAGAGTTGGTCTTCTGTTCTTTCTTATTGTGTGGTTAATGTTATTAATGGAACGCAAACGCCGCTGATAACCTGTGTCATAAGTACCTAAAGTATGTAGGGACTTTACGGTAACGGTGCGGGCAGAATTCTGAGTAGATGATGATCATTTCCTAGCACGATGAAATATAATAACGCGGTCCAGGTAAATGTAAGAAATATGTAACAGAGGCATAATACATGACAGATAAAATATTTTAGATGCACGCTTTCAAATTGTAGGTCCTACAGAGATGAGCCTACATGGGAACTTTTAAAAATATTTACATACATTCATAAACTCACGCCTTTTCCCCATGGGGGGTAGGCAGAAACTAAAGAACACCACATGCTACGATCCTTACATACTCCTTTCGCTTCGTCCGCGCGTTCAAAAATCTTGTCGTACAAGCGCGCCGGTAAAATAAAAATAATATATTATGTATATTAATTAATACATAGGTATGCAAGGTTAGTCGGAAAGGGGGTACTAAGCCGAAAAGGTGTTAAAGTACCCATAATAATGGGTAACTTGAGTTCTACAACTTTCCCCTAATGTCATTAGTTTAAGAGAAATAGCTGTTCAAAGATTTCATTACAAAATGCTCTAAATTCTGTCTATCCTCAGCTATGATCAGCTCTGTTTACATTTTAGGTCATAATTATTTGGGTCGCGGCTCCATTTTCTGAATTCGTAACTAAAGCAGGAATGTTTAAAAAAAAAACTAAAATAAAATCTTATTGCATGCAAATAGTATAAGAGGCAGTCACAATAGCATCCTGAAGGCTGTGGCGACAGATGCTTCCTCCGTAATAAGGCAATTTGTGCGAAGACTTGTTCCATAGTTTCTGGGTGTCTAGCTGTTGGGTGGTCTTCGCATTCATTCGTCTTTAGTTTATGTTACTAACAATAGTATTTTAGGTGCAAAACTGTTACTAACAATTCATGGATCTCGTAGTTGTCCGAAATAAAATGATATATTAAATAAAAATTACCGAATCTTGAAATTTTAACACTTTCTTTAAAACAGTTATCAGTGATACTTTAAGTGGCCCGCGGCTTAGTACCCCCTTTCCGACTAACCTTGTATATGTATGTATACTTTAACACATTAACATAACATCACGCCTGTATTCCCCGAAGGGTTGGGCAGAGGTAAGGGCGTACCAGGATTTTGTTCAGAGTGGAGCAGGCAGTAAATATTTGTCTTTTCAATAAATCTGGAAGTGCAGAATGGGATTATGTGGCAATTTTGCCCCATATATTTGAGGTCCAAATAAGTATACACAGAGTCTGGTCAGGTCTGCCTATTTTGGGTAATTGTTCTGTGGACTTGGGTGGCGAGTTGACTGAATCGCGACCATTTACATATTCTTTCCTGTGCAAAGGTGGGGCAAGCGCCCCACCTGCCCCCTAATTTTTCAATACCTAGGTACCTATAAACGGTGTGAAAAGACCCTTAACGAAGCCGAAAGGCACTTATTCTCCACGTCATTGCGATCATTTTTTGTTCTGGACTATGCCTGGGAACCTACTAGTTACGGAGATATTGGAAGTCAAAGTTCCAACTTTTTCACAACTTTTTTTAAAATACTAGTTTTGAAGGTTGCAAATGTACTTGAAATACCTCCATTACCCGTTTACTACTCATTGCATCTATCAGCACAGTGCATTACAGTAAAACGTAACTTTACACCCAAATAAAAAGTAGTTTCCCAGCGACAATTTTTGCGTAGGGTTACTTAGTTTGATGTACTGAATGCATGGTTGACGGCTTCGTGAAGGGTCTTTTTACACCTTGTATACAGTATGTCACGTCTAGGAGAGAGGTAAAGTCCGCTAAAACGTATTTTGTATACGTATTGGGACAAATAGTTGAATCACAGTCCACAAGTCTAATTAACAAAGATTTTCCTTAATTTTTATGACAATGCGTAAAGTTTGACACATCGAAAATCATTGCTCGAGTGACGTCACTAAACATCTGTTACCGTGTCATTCGTGTTGTGACCACAGGTTGTGACCAATAACAACATCACGCCTGTATTCCCCGAAGGACAGCACCTTCACCATAGTAGGGTAAATGGTAACACCCTCATTTCGCCGTTATGTTTAAGTTCCATGTAATAGGTAGAGAGAATTCCACACGGAAAAACCTAATAAAACTTTGCCTGACCTGGGGATCGAATCCAGGACGTCACGATCAGCAGTCGCGCTTGCCACCACTAAACCGACGAGGCAGTTCAAGTAGTATAGGTCTACCAGAATCTGATGGCAAATAGGGAAATTAAATGTTTTTGTGGGTAACACAAGGGTAATTTGAATAAAAAGTCTTGATACTTGTAATTATTGTTTTTCTTTGATTTCTTCTCGATCTTCTTCCTGTCCTTATCCCACACTAGATGGGGTCGGCACAACATGTATTTCATAAATCCATGTTATTAGAGGTTTTGGCTTATTGTTTTATGTGACCCAATGTGCTAGCTGATATTATGCACTGGGTCCCAAAATTATATGCTGATATATGGTTTTTTGCAATTTTATTGTAATGGAAAAGGAAACCTTGTTAAAATAAGTATGTTTGTTAAAAATATTTGAACAAGAAAACATTAATCAGAACTGGAAAATGTATCAACTACAGTCATACTCGTTTTGACAAGTGACATGTTGACATTGCCATATGAAAACCATTGTTTGTTATTAATTTTTAATGCCATGAGATTCTGGTTGACCTATAGTAGTAGTACTAGTAAGTTTAGTTCAGAAGTACCTACTATCAAAAAACCGGCCGAGTGCGAGTCGGCCTCGCGCACGAAGGTTTCCGTACCATTACTTATCTATAAAAATGAGGCAAAAAATCACGTTTGTTGTATCGGAGCCCCCTTAAATATTTATTTTATTCTGTTTTTTAGTATTTGTTGTTATAGCGGCAACAGAAATACATCATCTGTGAAAATTTTAACTGTCGTCCTATCATGGTTCATGAGATACAGCCTGGTGACAGACGGACGGACAGCGGAGTCTTAGTAATAGGGTCCCGTTTTACCCTTTGGTTACGGAACCCTAAAAATACTCGTAATAATAACACGTAATAATTATTTCTACATAGACAAATATTTTGTTTCATGCAAGAATCTAACCCAAGCGCAGCGCATAAACCTGATGGCCAGCCACTGCGGTTTGTAGTAGTGATAGCCTAGTGGTGTGACCGTCAGACTGCCAAGTCATAGGTCTCTAGATCGAACCCAAGGCACGCACCTCTGTATAATTATCACTTGCTTAAAAACGGTGAAGGAAAACATCGTGAGGAAACTGGCATGCCTGAGAGATATTTCTCGATGGCATGTGAAGCCAAGTCAGAGGCCCATGGGCGGCATAAACTATGACACCAGGTTAGTCACTAACCACACGAAAAGACGAATACTGCGCTATTCGAGCATACTAGAGCGTCCAGATTTTTCCAAGAATTTTCCTGCAACAATAACATAGTCAGGAGGAAAATTACTACAAACATCAGTTTCCTTGTTGGATGTAGCCGGTGAATCCCAACGTCGTGTATTTTGCTCTCGCTAAATGAGCTGTGACGATTATCGACCCGCGAGTCAGTCAAGATCTAAGGTCATCATAACAGGAAATTTGAATTAAGATAAGCCGAACCTAGGCAAAGGTAATTCGCTCATTTGGTGCAAAAATGACGAAAGTACGCTTTTTTTTAAAACAAGTTATACGAGGTTAGTCGGAAAGGGGGGTACTAAGCCGCGGGCCACTTAATGTATCACTGGTCACTTTTTTAAAGAAAGTGATAAAATTTAAAAATTTGATAATTATTTTCTTCATGCAAAATGATTTTAAATTTAGTTTTTTCAAAAATTCTTCATCCCTGCTTTAGTTACGAATTCAGAAAACGAAGTTTCTAATCCGTGACCCCAAATATGACGTAAAATGTAAACACGTCAGGTAGAATTTAGCGTATTTTTTTATGAAATCTTTGAACAGCTATTTCTCTTGAACTATCGATTTTTGGGGGAAGTTGTAGAACAAATTTTATCCTTTATTATGTGTACTTTAACACCCTTTCGGCTTAGTACCGACTTTCCGACTAACCTTGTATACCGCACTTATAACAAAAAAAACAATTTATTTAAATTTCTGACTGTTTGTTCCGGCCAATCTCCGAAACGGCTGGACCGATTTTGACGGGACTTTCACAGACAGATAGTTGATGTTATAAGGAGTAACTTAGGCTACTTTTATTTTAGAAAAAAATATAGGGTTCCGCGTATAAAAATTAAAACCCATCCGATTTCTACGCAGACGAAGTCGCGTGTACAGCTAGTAAGTAACATAATCTTGTGATAGCCGACAAGGGTAAAGGAATTACATTTCTCAACTTGATACGAGGTTGTCTACATGTGGGATGGTGATTCAGCAGCTTTATCGTGTGTCCCAACATCTGTTTAGGCTCTCGTTGGGCGGCCGGATTTTCTTTACCTTTTTTTTTTCTCTTGTTGGAAAATCCTCATGGATGTCCCTCGCCCGGGGGAGGCGAGGGGGTCTGCCGGACTCTTACCGGCTAAAAACCAACGGTGTTCCTTCTCCTGACCGTTCGGCCGGGGTCGCGGAATTCGCAAAAGCATGCACCGCAACCCCGGCATGGATCAAGGGCCTGATACAGAGCGGTACGGTCACGGCGCGTATTATTAGGAAGTTCCTCTCTCTGAGGCGCTGACCACCGGTAGCTTGGACCCTGTTCCCGATGCCCATGCCGGTGGGATACTATTTTTTATATTTTTAAATACAGTATTATTTTTATTGATGTGGAACACTTAATGCGGTGGGTACGGGTGTGAGAGCAGCTGCTGCGTGACGAAGCTCGCGATGGCAGACACGACGGCAGACCGTAACTAATCGTGTCTCTTCGGTTTGACTCGACCAGTTGTTTTTTTAATTGAGTTTCTATATTTCACATCTGCCAGGCGCGGCGTCCCGCGACGGCTTATTTTTTATAATTAATTATATTTAAAAATGTAAAATATTTATATAAAAAATAAAAATGAGTATACGGTATCTACTAATTTAGCAAGACGGACTTGGCAGTTTTTATAGCGTTCGCCGCGTCTTACCGAAATTATATGACCGAATTACTTTTTTTTAAACCTTTATGGTAATTTAAACGTTTAATACGGTATTTTTAATTGCGGCAGCTATAGTAGCTAATTTCAGCCTGGTGTGTCGCGGCTTTATAAAATATTGCAGGCGTAATCACGCCGAAATTACATCATTTATGTCAGCGATTGTCGATAAAAATATATAATGTTAATAATATTAACTATGGCATAAACTGCACGTAATTTCTAAACGACGAAGGATTTATCCAAATTTATGGCATTCCTTCTTTTTATTAAATATTTTTACTGCATTCCGAAAAAGCGAGGGACAGAGTGGTTTTTGATACACAGATTAAGATTATTGTGAAATGATAATTATAAGAATAATAAAGAGAATAATTTAAGAGTAACTTAACTACTTAATTGACGTTTTCACGTATTTTCCGCGTGATGTGGTTTACTTTTTTTGGGGTAAAGGAAAACGTAGAAATGGTTTAGAATATTTAATTAATAAACAAATAATCTTTCAATATCTATGTACTCATTCAACAAGACTAGCTGCGTATTCATTAGGAGCGAAATGTAACGCGATACTGTGTTGCCAGTAGGTACTATCTGACAACAGCGCTACTTTGCCGCGACACGCGTGACATGGGGCATAGTAGGGAATAAAATGATAACAGATGGCAGCACCACCGCAAAACTTCATCACAACCATTCAGAACGAGTTAAACTGTCACTATCAATAATGTCAAACACATTTTAACCAATGAAATTGCTTCAGGCTTGCGATGGTGGCGCCATTAGTTCCTCAGTCGTACGTCCTATTGTCATGGAAACAGATGTCAATGTCAAGTGATGTCTGTTGACGTTTCATGTCAAATATCTCGCGACATTTGGCCCCTAGCGAATACATTAAGGCGCTCCACCCACTGAACCGCGCCCCGTCGCGTAGCGCGGAATGGCAGATTTGACCAATGTAATTTCCCGCGCATTTCCGCGTCGGCAGTGTGTTGTACTAGGCGTGATTTCTATATAAATTGAGATACTTGCATACAATGGTAAAATCTGCCATCCCGCGCTACGCGACGGGGCGCGGTGCAGTGGGTGGAGCGCCTAATGGCTATAACCCACAACGACTTTTTATAGCGATGGTGTCGATTCTGTTGCACACTTTGACAGGACTAAACTAAACAAAGGGTGTTTGTCTCTTTCTGTTTCAATAAAAAAAGAAAGTGACAGTTGCGTTTAGTCTAGTTTAGTACTGTCAAAATGTGCTACAGAATCGACACCACCGTAGCGCGTTTCGTGAACGTCGTACTTGCAACTGCGGTAGAAGCGATTTAGCGCAATCGCATTGTATCGATTCAACATCGTTGGAAATGCGCGACTGTATGTTGCGATTGCGACATTGGGAGCACCGCGGGTTACAAGTAAGATAGACTACGTTTTATTAGCGATACCAAATCTTGGCTGCGTGTGCTTAGGGTACATGGCTAGCGATAGCATCGCGTTAGTATAGCAGCTGTTTTGCGACTGCTGTACTGTGTCGCAGCAAAAAGTCGGCGCAGGCTATCGCCCCATATTTAAGTACTTATAGGTTTAAAATTAAACGTAAAATATTAATAAATCCTGAAACAACGTCTTAACTAAAGGTACGCTCAAACCAACGCGTGCGTAGTGTGCACAGTTGCGATCAGTTACTGCTATTGTAGTTGTAGCGACGTCTTCAAACCAAACAGAACATGATGCTTCAAGTACAATTAGTACAATTTCAATAATTGATCGCAAGCGTGCACGCCAGCGTGGTCGCAAGCTGTATGCGTTGGTTTGACCGTACCCTAAATGTTTGGCATCGCGGACGATTTCTAACTTTTAGGTTTAATGTACGGGTTCATTGTTCCAGAAGTTAGTTTAGGTTCATCGTAACATATTAGTAAATATTTGGTTTCGTTTTCAAAGTCCTTTCTTTGATATGGGTCGCGCATTTTCATTATCCATTCCGTCTCAGTGGGGATTCGCGCTGTTGGCCTCCAAAAAATGTCATTGCTCTTCGTTTCTTTCTTAAAATGCCTTACGATGACGTAAGACACTGATGCCATTGGCGGTACGAGCGATCGTTCTAAATTAAATGGCGGTATTTTGGCGGGAAGGTCCTTATTTTTTAGGCAATTCTTTGCAATTTTTAAACTTGGAATGCGTGGAATGGAGCTAAAATTTGCAGTTGCCATATTTGCCATAGTTTTTTTGGTTTTTATATTCGTATTTTTTTCTGATACCATAAAGTCGTTAACGTTGTCCCTCGAGGTTTTATACGGTTTGTTGATATCAAATTTCGGCTTCATCCATTCAGTTTTGTAAAAGCTTCTGCTGAACATCGGCGAGATTTCGTTCCGCACTGAAATAAAGGGTACTGTTGTTGTATCAATGATATTAGGCTGACTTTACACCTGTATGTTTTACTCACGTCCCTTACGTAATTAACTTTCGATAAATTTTCTGTAAACTCTCTTGTTATTTATATTCTAGCTTATATTCTAGCTTATCGACTGATTTATAAAGTCGAATTAATTGTCATAATTAAGTCACATAAATTTTACAGAAGCAACTAAGTATATTGACAGTCTTAAGGTGCGTACAGATATCGCGAAGCATGCGCCGCGAATGGCTTGTCTCGAAGGCATGGGTTTGCCACGCATGTCTCGGGCTGTGTGGATGGGTCACTCACTGTCCACATTAGCCGCATATCTCGCGATGTCTGTACGCACCTGTAAGTATATAAAAAATAAGAAGGTAGATATAACATTGGCGCGCTAAAAATACGTTTTAAAATTTAAAACTACACCGAATTGGTGTAGTTTGGAGGTAGCTATCTCTTTCACTCTCACACTTCTTCCGCGTCTTTGTCTTGTGAAAATAATGCAGTTTCGAACTTAAAACGCCATGTTTTTTGAGCGTAACATATCTACCTAAAGTGTATAATATAATTGTGTTGTATGTATTTCATAATGGCTAGGACTGGACATATTGTTTACAATCTGAGTTGAGTACTGAGTTTGTAAACAAAATCAGGTAAGTATAAAATATAAACAAATCTTTGAACGATTTTAACATCGCACTGAATTGTACGGAGTCGCACACGGCGCCGCCCATCGCTATCGCATAGACACACGTCTTTGTAGTACCAAGTCTAGCCATTCCATAGTCTTCTTCTTCGCGGGCAGCTCATCTCCTAACCTGCCTTCAAAACAACTTGTCATCTCCCGAACTACCTTTAAAAAACTGTTTGTGGCGACATCTATCATGCCACATGCGAACTACGCAACACAACGATTGTGTAGTAGACTACAGCGACAATAATGACAACTCTCAAATATGATGTCACAGAATCCTGCATCGCGATATCAAGATTTGACATGCAGATAGCATACAACTTCCCAAGATCAACCGTTCGGCAGTAACCCGTCAGGCATAAGACCCGCGTGGTTAGAGGATCCTCCCTTTTCGTTAGAGGAACACCGTACCTCTGTCCTCCACATGTCAATGTCAAACTCTCGATGGACCACTGTGTGGACTAGGTTAGTTACACTGTGGTTAGTATGCACGCGGTTGTAGTTGCTCAGATTTGCGTCACTATGGGGGAACTGCCTTCCAAGCTGTCACATTGCAAGATCAGTCCAACAAACGACCGGCATTTTCGAACTGCTCTCGCGACTCAGTTGTGGCTGCGACCGCAGTGTTGCAGCTTCAGCTTAAGTATACGAGTAACCGAAGTCCGAAATAATACTTTAAAGGCTCATTATATTCATGATTATGAACAACTTTTTACTAGGGAGCAACCCAGAAATCGCTAAAAAAACAGCTGTTGTCATCTTGTCGAGTTATGCGAACATGAATGTATATTTTTTTTCGCGATTTCAGCGGTGGTCCCTAGTAAAAATTGTTCACAATGTTGAGTACATAAAAAAACCGATTTTTTTGCTACACGTTGTACCTATCTATATGAAAAATCACATAACCGCCCGTTCGCAGTAAAACAGCCTCACTGATGAAGTCAATACATAATCAGCCCATTACTCTCCCATTGCTGGGCGTGAACTTCTTCTCAGAATAAGAAGGGTTTAGGCCTCAGTCCACCACGCTGGCCTGGTGTGAGTTGGCGGACTACACACACAATCGAGAACTTTATGGAGCCCTCTTAAGTGCGCAGGTTTCTTCACGATGTTTTTCCTTCACCGTTAAGGCAAGTGGCAATCAAAGACAGACTCTCCTGCGTGGAAGCCAAGCGTTCAACCTCTAGGCTACTATCACTGCTTGTCTGATGACGTACGTCAATAATTTTATTCTACCCTTTTACATAGTTTTTGCCGACCACTTCTACGTAACCGGGCAGTTATTGACGAGATCTGAAGGGTGTCCAACCAATGGGGGACAAAATAAAATACTTAACCTACTCTAACTACTATTACTACTCTAACATCATGACTACTAGCAACAACAGCACTAAGGATGACCCCTAATGGGACTCTGACTTCGGCTTACGGCGTTGCCGGCGGGAGGATTGGGAAAGAAACAAGCTTGTTTTTTTTTAATACGTTGCCCCACCCCAGTATTTCTCTTGTAGTGTGGGTGCGTTTACAGACGCAAAAATCTTCACTTGCATAATCGCTCAGACCCGGACACGACCCGTAGCGCAGAGGCCAATCGTTTAGTCACTGCATCAAACGTGTCATTGATGAGGGCTGAATGAACGATGTGATCCGCCGCACATCTGCAGTTGGTCAGTTTTGAACGAGCCCTTATTTTTCCACGTAAATACATGTACCCGACACACTATAAAATGTAATTAACCTAACCTAACCTAATAGGTTAACAAACTAGGTAAATATAATATTCATGTAAGTATTAATGAAACTATGCAAGCACCTATGTTATAAGTTACAAAACTATACACCGCCCAGTATAACTTGACACGCGACGAAGTAAGGAACTAGGAAAATGTATTGAATTTGACGTATTATCGCGTTTTTCCTTCGTAAGCAGCGCCGCTGTGAAATGTCAAGTTATACTGGGTATATTTTATGCGGGTTTTCATTAGTAACAAATTGTTTCAAGAAAGTATTTTTCCTGTATTTAGACATTTCACTCACTGATTACAGTTGCAACTGTAAACTATATCGAATTATTCATTACATACATACATAAACTCACGCCTTTCTCCCATGGGGGTAGACAGAAACTATAGAACGCCACATGCTACGAACCTTACATACTCCTTTCGCTTCATCCACATTCATGCATCTTGTCATACACGCACGCCGGTTGAGACTGTTGAAAGTACTACGCACCTGACCTTTGTGAAGAACATCACCAATACCATCGATGTATGTCCTTCTAGGACGTCCTCTACCGGCGTACGCGTAGGCGGAGGTATTTTAGTAACGCATCTTCGGTTAAATGCGTACGGTGTGAGATGTTTATATGGAATTATGTGTACTGGGGGAAGATCGACGACGTATCTTCCGTCAGATGTGGCTTGGCCCTTAGTTCATTATTTAATGATTGTCGTTGTTCTCATGGCAATCTTTACCTTCAATTATCTCGGCAACATGACACTTTAGGGCACCATATTGCTAACATTTTTTGTTTGTTTAAGCGTCCAGCAACAAAGTGCGAAACAACTTTTAAAAAAATGGCGGCAGGTTGGCTTTGCCTATGCCATCTTCCATAGAAAAATGTTCAAACCCCTTGAAGTTCCCGCTAGAGTGCGCGCAAGATAACTCTGCGCGCGACGGAGGGCGTGCTAAATGTTGCCATGATCGCAAAAATACAAAGTCCTACTTTTTAAGGAAAAGTAATATATTCGTGAGCATTAAAATTGGGCAGCCCTCTTGCGGTTTATTATATTTTAATTGAGCTCAGTTATGTTCGTTTAAATTTACTACCTATCAATTAAATTAATTAGTATTTTTACGTAATTTGCAAAGGAAAAGAACTAAGCTGATAAATGTGGCATGAGTGAATAAGAATGCATTATGATTATTATCGTCTGATGGGGTAATCTTTATTATTATAATTTCTTTTATTCCTAAAATCAGGTAGATCTAGTGACAGAGTTAATAAAACGGCAACACTATGGCGGACCATGATTAGTTCCGATTTTGGCTGCGCGCAGAGTTATCTTGCACGCACTCTAAGTCTCGTGCTGTCTCTGTCACTTTAAGACGAAGTGACAGTGACAGCACGAAATTAACGGCAACATAGAATTGAGTAGCGTTTGAGTTCAGTGCGCGGCAAATAACTTGAACCAAGATGGCGTCGATTGCCAAACTTGAGCGCTTTACTAGTAGCCACTGAAGAGGAGTTCCACTGCCCACCTCCTAGCTCCATCATCAGATCCTAAACACCAGAAGCAATCTATTGGGCTCGTCAAAACGAATCATATGGCCCGAACCTAAGGTTGCCATCCGTCCGGGTTTCCCCGGATTTGTCCTAGTTTGGGAGCGTTAGTTTGATCCGGAGGTGTCCGGGGGGTTTCCAAAAAGTGACCGGATGAAACCCGGCTTCGGTCGCGTTGACATTTTCGTTCGTTTTATATTTTGGCTATACATATAAAATTTCAATTTCTTTTTTTTAAATATTTACGTCCGGGGATATATTCCAAATTCGACCATAATTATGTCCGGTTATTTAAAACTTTGCCCGGTGTCGGCAGTTTAGGTGATGGCAATCCTACCCGAACCTCACATAAATCACGCGATTGACGTGATCTTGGTTGTAGTTGTAGTTATATGCTGCGCACTTTACCTATCTGACCATAAGCGAATGAGGGTTTTCGATACTTTTTCTGCCACCAGACGGCGCTTCGTATGCGTCAGGTCCAAACTGCTGTCAGATAGCACAGATTCTTACCGAACGTATAATTTTTTTTTGTGAATTTCTACGTATTTGGAAGTGTTATTGATTTTATTATGGATTACGGCCAGAGAAAGGTTGCCGAACTGAAGATTGAGCTCAAAAAGAGAGGCGCAAAAGTCACCCTCCTGTTTTATTTGCACACATAGGCACTGCACAACACTGTGGCATTTTAGAAAACAATATTCACTTTGTAACGTTTTTAAGAATAAATAAACCAAAAACATGATCAAAAAATACAAGTCGTGTATGTGTTTTGACAGGTGGTTGGACCTGACCCTACAGTGCTGCCATCTCACGTAGAACATTTTTCAGAAAATCCTCATTGTATTCTTATTGTGAAATAAATATCTTCAACAGTAAAGCGTATCCTTATTATAATATTTGAAATATACGGTTATCAGTAGTAGATAACAACAGGAAAACTATATTAGTTCTGATTTTCCAAGAATGCCTTCAACTTTTATAGTTTTCAGGTAAAGCACCGACTCATTAATGCATGTACACATATCTATAAATAGAATTGCGTATAAAGGTGAATGTGCACATGTCGTTTTTTTTCTATTCGACTGCTTGTAGATGGTCTTGCGAACCGTTTATACGTAACCGGGCAGTTATTGGCGAGACCTAAAGGGTCTCCAACCAATGGGGACGAGAGTAAAATACTTAACCTAAGCTATCTACTACTACTAACATCATGACTAGCTAGCAACAACAGCACTAAGGGTGACCCCTAATGGGACTCGTACCTCTGCTTAGGGCGTTGCTTGCGAGAGGACTGGGAGGGAGACAGCTTGATGACGGCTGAATTAACGGTGTGACTGCGGAATCAGAAATGACGACCGGCTCCGCGGCTACGGCTGGCACGGTGGATCAAGGGCGCACTTGTCGCGCCGCAGTCATCGCTTTTGTTGACGGCCACGCACGCACCGCATCGAAATGCTTTCATCAGCCGGCAGATGACTGCGAATGATGACGTCATCCACTGCGGGAGCATAGAATGCGCGCGCCGATTTTTGACGTTATCAGCTGCGACTGGGCGAAGTCGGCCGCTCGGTTAGTGCGGGGAGCGCGGCTCGAATAGGTGTGCGAGGTTGGATAGAACTTTATAAGTACAAAGAATTCAAATGCGCGACCGCGCCGCGTACGTTGCGGCCAGGTGCGCGTTCACCTTAACGTACCAGAGATGTGAGAGGAAGCTAAACGGTGTGAGGATGCGTAGCGGACTCTTCCGCGCAGCACAGCGCAGTGTTAGCAAAATGTTTGAAAATCCGACAGTATTATGAGGTTATTGGTGATGTTCTTTACAAAGGACAGGTCCGTAGTACTCGCAACCGACGTGCGTGTATGACAAGATGTAATGAATGTGGATGAAGCGAAAGAAGTATGTAATGATCTTAGCATGTGGCATTGTAGAGTTTCTGCCTAGGTACCCCATGTGAAAAAAGAGTGAGTTCATATATGTACGTATGAGGTTAGCCGTCTACATTATTAATTATTGGGTGTAAAAATAGCCTTAGGTAATGAAACCTACATTTACACATATTGTACTCAAACTAAGTAACAGAGTAAAAATAATTGCCGAGAAACGACTTTTATTTTTAGATACCGTACCTATTAACTAACAAAAATAAAACCGACTTCAAATAAACGATGAAAAGAATAAAATAATTACCATATTATAAAATTAACAATTTTAGAAGTCGGTGCTAATCCACGCTGAACCAAATTGAAGGCACCGACTTCTGAAACTGTTAATTTTATAATATGGTAATTATTTTATTCTTTTCATCGTTTTTTTGAAGTCGGTTTTATTTTTGTTAAAATGTTTCTTATTTTTTTCGTTTTAGTGGCCTTAATTAAAATATGGTTGGACCTACTAAAGACGCTGCTCGTAACATAATCACATCATCACATTATGCGTACTGTTCGTCATTGAGGAGTTCTATTGTCTATCTCCGAAGTTCTTCATCAGATCTTCACCAAATTTAAATGGGACCAATCTGGAAGTATATCCTTTCAAATAAAAAAAATATTATCTAAATCGGTTTATAAATGGCGGAGTTATGAGGTAACAAACATTAAAAAATCAAAAACATACAGACGAATTGAGAACCTCCTCCTTTTTTGGAAGTGAACCTCCTCCTTTTTTGGAAGTCGGTTAAAAAACAGCTGTTAACCGTAGGGCACTATGTAAGCGCGCACGCAGCAGACTGTGCCTACATTTCATAATTTGATAATGTTTGTTAAGAAGAATATTTAATAATAATAATATTTAAACTTAGGATTCGTACAAAAACGTTAAAAAAATGTGTGACTCAATATCTCCATAACCAGTCAGAGTCCAGGTATGGCATAATAAAAAAAAAAGATGGGAAGAATATGTACGTGGCTCTAGTCTTCGTTGAGGCATTTTTACACCCGATTGTACTTTTTTTTTCTCTAAAAAACTGCCTCGTTGGTCTAGTGGTGTCAAGCGCGACTGCTGATCGTGAGGTCCTGGGTTCGGTCGCCAGGTCGGGCAAAGTGTGTTATTGGATTTTTCCGTGTGGAATGACAGTAGCAGCCCGGAGTTTGGATTCGTGCCCGGTTGATGGCAATAAGGTCGCCCCCTATTACATGGCTAAATGTGGGTGTTACTACACTTCTCTGCCCAACCCTTCGGGGAATACAGGCGTGATTCGTTATGTAATAATAGTTTTTTTTCCATCGAGTCATGTATTGTATTTAGATATTTGGATAACCAGGACACTGTTTAAACGTGTTCTGAGACACGGAGATGTCCGTAAGGATTGAGGAGCCACATCAGATTTTTAAAATCTGATCTCACCATTATTTAGCAGCAATGTAGCTTATTTTGCAGCACGAATTCTAGATTTAGCAGCAAAATATATCACTAGTTATTTTAATGCAAAAGTGGCTCCTCAATCTAAACGTTTGAATTGAGGAGCCACCTGGAACTCGTTAAGTAATAGATGAATATTTATGAAAATTTTGTATCATTTAGTAGCAATTTCGCATATTACCGTCCAAAAATTTAGCTTCTGTAGCGCTAAAATGAAAGAAAATACAATACTTTTAATATGGCTCCTCAATCTAAACTCAAGAGGTGAATTTCTATTGGATGTGAGCGATCAATTAATATATTCGACATATTGATCATTTAGCAGGTGTTGTGTTTGTTTTTGCAGTATAGGAGTAAAATAGTAAAACAGAGTAAATTTTGCATATGAACGCATTTTCTTTGTCTCCTCAATCCTGACGTTCTAATTATATATGTTTGACTGTAGCCACCTGAGATCTCAACGGAATCTAAAGCCAGAGATACTAACATTTAGCAGAAATGTCTGCTAAATATATCTGCACAGTTCAGCAATGTAGGTATATATTTTGGATACTGAAAAAACAATACTTAACTATTTTCTTGTAAATTCAGTGTGTAGGGTGACCATATTATACTCGTATTAATGAAACCAGGATAAGTACAGTTACACACGGCGTGCGTCAGGGAAGTATACTGGGGCCCACCCTTTTCCTCGTGTACATAAATGAGCTTACTAAGGTGAAATTATTTCTTTCGCGGACGACACCACGTTGGTGTTTGCGGGTGATAGTTGGGAGGAGGTCTTCACTATCGCACAAAATGGTTTTGATATCACTAGGGGATGGCTGCAGAAAAACATTCTTACTCTAAACGTAGATAAAACTAAATATATTTGCTTCAGCATTAGACAGGAGGTGAGTATTCGCGGCGACCTGCGAATTGTTTCACTTGAGTGTAATTCTGCGGATAGTTGCGCATGTTTACCTCTGGAACGCGTTAATACTCTAAAGTACCTTGGTATTACTTTAGACAATAACCTCAACTTTAAAAAACACGTCAAAATTCTTTGTAATAGAATAAGAAAATTAATTATTCATTCATTCAATAACTTATAGCGAAATTGATTGCTAAATAACCAAATCGTAGGTACGATAGGTATAATCTGTTATGAAAATATAAATTTAATAAATTACTTATCCTGGTTTCATTAATACGAGTATAATATGGTCACCCTACACACTGAATTTACAAGAAAATGGTTAAGTATTGTTTTTTCAGTATCCAAAATATATACATTGCTGAACTGTGCAGATATATTTAGCAGACATTTCTGCTAAATGTTAGTATCTCTGGCTTTAGATTCCTTTGAGATCTCAGGTGGCTACAGTCAAACATATATAATTAGAACGTCAGGATTGAGGAGCCAAAGAAAATGCGTTCATATACAAATTTTACTCTGTTTTACTATTTTACTCCTATACTGCAAAAACAAACACAACACCTGCTAAATGATCAATATGTCGAATATATTAATTGATCGCTCACATCCAATAGAAATTCACCTCTTGAGTATAGATTGAGGAGCCATATTAAAAGTATTGTATTTTCTTTCATTTTAGAGCTACAGAAGCTAAATTTTTGGACGGTAATATGCGAAATTGCTACTAAATGATACAAAATTTTCATAAATATTCATCTATTACTTAACGAGTTCCAGGTGGCTCCTCAATTCAAACGTTTAGATTGAGGAGCCACTTTTGCATTAAAATAACTAGTGATATATTTTGCTGCTAAATCTAGAATTCGTGCTGCAAAATAAGCTACATTGCTGCTAAATAATGGTGAGATCACATTTTAAAAATCTGATGTGGCTCCTCAATCCTTACGGACATGACACGGAGGGGTCTCGATGTGTAACGAACGGTGACCCATCCATAGACTGATCACGGCAAGCGCATGCTTAACCTCGCAAATTGTATGACCAGTTGGGTTGGTAATTGCCCACGTGCCCCTTCAAATGGACCAACACGCCGATCAAATCGACATCTACGTCCCTTAGGGCCTTTTTATTGTCATGCGTGTTTGCGCCCGCGTGCAGGCCAGACACCCATGCTTGTTGCGGGCCGCACGCCAATCCGACCGTGAGCCGCGTGCGTGTGGCGCGCATGACAATAAAAACATGTATGATACGATAGGTTGCGGGCAGCACGCATGTGTGCCTGGCCTTCACGCGGGCGCAAACACGCATGACAATAAAAAGGCCCTTATACCAGGATCACACGATTCGATTCTAGTTCAACTGCCAAATCGCATGCGATTTGAACCCAGTGAACAGACTTTCAATCAAATTGAATCAATTTGAAGGAACAAAACGTTTCAACTTTTGTTGATCAACTAAAATCGAACCGTGTGAACCCGCTATTAGCGAACCAAAGGCTTTATTCCAACAGCCAAAAGCGGATTTACGTTGCGACAGTTACGGACAGTGCCGACGCCGATTGACTGGTTTAAATTTGAGCCAGGTACAGAACTCAAATTCAAGACCAGTCAGTGTCACAGATTAATGATAGGTATATCGCTCATTTGGTGCAACAATGGCATAATTAGGTACACTTAGAAATTGTACAGGAGATGTTTCTCTCGATCAAAATAGTCTTTCCGCACATTTTGATATATTTAACTTGTTTTTAAAAAAAAGTGTAATTACGTCATTGTCGCACCAAATGACCGATATGTCGTCAGTGTTGACTTTGTTCTGACATCAGCATGACACCGGTAAAGGCCTGGTTAAACAGAGCGTGGCTGGGGGTGTGATAATTCACGTCGCGTGTTGATTGCATGCTCCTGGCGTGCGATACAATGTATGGTGGAAGCCCACACTGCTACGCGAAGCTTGGCGTGGTGTAGTGTGGTAGTTTGTGTGGAGCCTTCCACCATAGATTATACCATACCATACTCGTATGCAGCCGCATCTGGTTAGACATAGCAGAGACTATTCCTACCTACCTCTATAAATTATAAATAAAACGACAGTGGAGTAACCAGGGAATTTATTTTCGCTGTTTATCGTTAATTTAATGTATACATTGAAAGTTATAGAAAAACTAGGAACATTCGGTGGTCGCGGTATGGACATGTGATGTGGAGGAATGAGGAGCGTGATAGAGAAGAGTTGAAGTACGATTGTGGATGGGTTGTGTTGAAAGAGTTATTGTAAGGAAGTCGCTGAGATGGCTGACAGAGAGGTATCGAAAAGTAGAAAAGGTCATGCTGATCAGACCCCAATTGATGATGACGATGGTCAAATTTAGGAATCTCCAACACCGTAGATTTTGTCCAGGCGCAGTACAGTTCAACAAGAAAACGTTCTTCTGGGGAAACCTTCACAAGGTTTATGCCCATGGCCACCGGGGTCTTGGTCACGGTCACTATCCAAGTGTGTTGGCGTCCTGCTCTTGCAACCAGGTAAACATTGACGCTTTGGTTGCGGTTCCTCCTTTTTCGGATGAGGCCAAGATGGTATTGGTGTCCACGGTTCGTAATCTCTAGCGAATATTACGTCGGAACCGCGTTGATTTGTCACTAGGCAAGTGGCGTCGTAAACATCAGCTGTGCCCTTGTTTATCATTTCGCCTAAAACTTTGCCTAGATTTTGCAAACGCTTAATAACTACATTTGTCAAATCAGCCATTGAACCAGAGCTCTTGATATCGACCTGGGCTGTAGCATCGTGCAAACCGCAAACCATTTCTGGATAGGCTACTGGCTCCTGAGCAATGCTTTTGGGTCCAAACTGTAAACCAGGTGACACATCCAAGTCGCAGCGGGAACATTTCGCACCAGGCTTCTTCCTCCTTTTACAAGGAGTCGGGGCTCGCTTCAGCTTAGGCAAGCCCATGGGCGGTGGTGGGAGTGGTTCCGATGGCGGAGATCTGGGCGCACACGGTAAGCAGCTAGGGGCCTTCCTAGGGCATTTCCCTACCATAGTAGTTTCCACATCAACACCCAACTCTTTGAGTTCGTTTTTGCATCCAAGAATGCGACTTCTATCCCTGACTCTCTTTAAGAGCTCGGTTAGCGATACATCCTCATTGAGGTTGGGCAGAGTTATGCTAAACTTTTGGGATATGGATGCTGTATCAGAACTGATGACACTCTTATTAGCTCCTAGATCTCCTATCAAATTTCTTGGTGTTCCTTGTGCCATAGAGTCTTTTAACAACGTTTCCATTGTATCTTGGTTGCTTGAATTTTGATCGTTTAATTTGATAGCGTCTAATGTACTGCACAGATTAGTTTGCTTGTTTACATCTAGAGATTTGGAGACTAATAACTTGAAATCCTCGTTAAATATATCCTCGGTGCCTTCAAGGCGAGCAGTTTCGCAACCAGGCAACTGAGGTTTCGGTGATATGGGACAGGTTTCATTGCATGTCAAAACATGGTTAGGGTCTAGTTGTTCATCCCACATAGCTGATACATTAGTATTAGTTTTATTATATGATACTGATCCATTCATCACTTTCGCGGTAGTGTCTGTTACGTTTTTCTCGACTAATGGGATGGGGTTTAGCGGTTCCGCTCCCCAAACATTATCTGTTTGACTCCGTTTCCACAGTTCTTGTTCTGCTTGCTCTGTTTTCAGTGTATAACATGAGAACTTTTCACTCGGATCATACTTTTCAAAGGGCTCGTGCTCTCCCGTGTTGTAACTTATTTTATTTTTATCGCAAGAATCTTTTTGTACTTGTATAGATTCCAAATCTTTCAAGTTATCAGAGTCCGCTGTAGGCTCCGGCAATATGTTTTCTTTACGCATGCAATGTGTAGAATACATTTTTTCGCTTGAACAGAGCTCAACGGCGCCTCTATCATATTCGTGGCTCTCCAAGTCTAAATCTTCTTTATCAATTGTTCTCCTCTTCTGCTTCTTTAGTACGTCCATTTGGACAAGATCGCCATCTATAACTGGTGAGTGAGAATGGCTATCCCTATTGATGGTGATAGGACAACCAAGCTTCTCCATTTCTTTTAGCAATATTTCGTCTATATTTCCGGTTTTGGTGTCCAGACAACGTTTGGCCATTTCGTCAAAATTAGCTGGTACCTTGTCTCTAGAAGATGTTCCACTTTGAGGGCTGTTGCTTCCATTTTCACTAAAGCAATTTATCTTAGGTTCTGTATCTCCTAAAATCTTTGGACTTTGATTAAACCCTTCGATTTTAGGTTTATGAGCTTCAACTAACGGAGTCTCATCTATGTGTTCAATTTTTTGGGCCAATTCTTCTTCCACTTCTTTTGCAGTGGTTGCCTGTAAAATCTTAGAATCTCCATAAATATGTACATTCCAATCAAAGCTTCTTAATTTTTCTACTGTTTCTTCAGAAGCCGGTTCAGGTAGAAGAGAGTCATTAACATCTACTTTCTGGTTAATATCCTGTTTAAGTTTACTATTACCAAAATATAATGCTTCCATTTGTTTTTTGAAATTTAATTGTCTTTCTTTACTTTTGGCCGCAGAAGTATTGTAAATGTCAAGATGATGCTGAGGATCTAAACCCACATCATCCGCCTTCTTAGATATTGGGCTAGCGTGAGTAGTTGCTAAATTAAATGGAATTTGCGGTATATCATCTTTGCATTCTGTATTACGAACACTTCTATCTACAATTACTTTAGCAACGGGTGCTTTAAATGGTAAAGCGTCCACCTCAGTTTCTAATCCTTCCGTTAACTCACTATTAAGATAGTCATTGGTCAACAGTATATTCAATTCGATGCGACCTAAATCTTCCACGAGTTCTGTACTTTTAATATCTTCTGTCGCACCAGCATCACTCGGACTCGTTTTACCGGTCGCTGTTAATATAGATTCGTCTACCAAATTATCAACTTCATCTTCACAAAGTTGACGATTCTGAAATACACCAAATTGTATCCTATCATCAGTAGATAGTTTATCCAGTTTACTCTCTTTGGCATTTAAGTCTGCCTTTTCCGAGTCAGAAATTTCGCGTCTTGTATCATTAAGGTTGGCATTTTGAGAGAAATATTGTTCTCCCGAGAACGAGTCTGTATGATCTTCTTTATCATTTGCTCGACTTGTCAGTCCCTTGTATTTTTGGCAGTGTTTTCTTAAAGGCAGGTTAACAGGGTGTAATGGTGTGATATTTCCTTTATCGGTAATAGTTCCATCTTGTATCTTGGAATCATCGGGTACAAAGAAATATCCGTCCGGCTTCAACGAGTCTCTGTGTGTGTCGCCATCCGTGGATTTTGTACTTTTCTGGGCTTTCCTTAGGACATCATAAGATACTGAAAAAATAGCGAAAAAAGCCATGAGTATATTGTAAAATAATATTAAATAAAAAAAACTTAAAACTTTTATAATTAAAATCTTCATCGCAGGCTTTTTCCGCCATTTTTCCTTATTCCTCGTCCAGAAGATTTGTAATTGCTAGTTAATTGTTTGTCTTGGCAAGGGCATGTAATAAGGAGGGATGAAACATGAGACGCGGTAAACGCGCACTTGTCTGCACCGTACGCGCCACAGTCGCCGCATTTGAATTCTCTTCGCACACCTATTCAAGGTGCGTTCGTCGAGCGGCTGAAATTCCCCCAGTCGCAGCTGATGACGTCAAGAATCGGCGCGTGCAGACCGCGTGCTCCTGCTGCGGACACTGCGGATGACATTCGCATTCACCGGCCGACTGAATGAAAGCAATTGGATGTGGTGTGCAAGGCCGTCAACAAAAGCTATGACTGCGATGACTCCGGCGACTGTGGTGCGTACGGTGCGGACAACTACGCCTTCACCTTATGAGAATGAATATGGATGATGGATGTGGGGGGGGGGGGGGAGAAAAAAATTACTTAAAAATAACGTTTAAATTACCTACTCATGACGTTATGACGCTGCTTTATAGATTATTCTTAGAAAAATGTGATCGGAGTCATTAGTTTCGACGATCTTGGTACTTATATGCCTAATAGGTACCCATCTTATCATACTTATATTAAATAAAACTGTAGAGGACAAAATTAAATAGTATGTACAGTCAAGGGCATAAATAGGTACATACCAAGTCTTATAAAAGGTAACCCACAACGTGATCATAAATATAGGAACAACCAATAGATTATAAACAAGTACACATCGTTTGATACTTTAAGTATCCAACCAACAGGGTTAAGATATAGGTACCTCAATCAAAAGACCCTATTACCCGACTGCCAAGGAAGGGTTATTGATGTATTCCCGCTGTCCCCGTAGGCCATGTCCCTGTTAAAGGGGACAAAGGGAATTTAATAAAATAATTAAAATTACTTCCCGCTGACCCCGTACGTTGTCCCCGTAAATTTATTTTAAAATATACTGATGAATGTTGAGATGGATGTGTGGAGTGACGCGAATGGATAAAGTAAGAAATAAGTATATTAGAGGGAGTTTGAAAGTGGCACCAGTGACAGAAAAGTTGAAAGGAAAGCGTTTGTCTTGGTATGGGCATGTGCTGAGGAGGGATGAAACACATGTGACTAAGAGAGTGATGAATGTTGATGGATGGAGGGGGAGAGGGAGACCTAAGAAAAGTTGGATGGATTGTGTGAGGGAGGATATGAAAGATAAGGGAGTAAATGATAATGAGACGGCTGACAGGGAAGAGTGGAAGAGAAAAACATATTGCGCCGACCCCTAGTAACTTGGGACCAGGACAGGAAGATGATGACTGTTCAAATTATGCCCGTTGTCCCCGTTGCATTAAAATTATAAGGGAGAGTGCTTTAATAATAATAACAATAATGATGTACTCCTTCGACATACTCAAGTGGACTCAGACTGAACTTGACGCCCTGGATAGGAGGGTCCGTATGCTGCTGACTGCATACCCAATATGCACCACCCACGTTCATCGGTGATGAGGCTGTACATTCCGAGGAAGTGTGGGGGGTCGAGGCTTTCTACATGCTAAGACCCTCCACAACTTCTAACTTCCTCCAAGCCGACGTGGGGATGCATCGAGATGTAGGCGCAGTGGACAAAGGTTTCTCCCCGCTCTCCTTGGCTAAAGGAACTGCCGCAAGCCTGTAGTACAGTATTGGATACTAATGGCCGCAGGGAGGTATGGCAGAGCAAGGAGCTTCATGGACACTTAAGGGGCCCTTCATGGCGATGTAGATTTCCTAGCGTCCGTAGCCTGACTACGTTTCGGTGATCTCTTTGGGGAAACCGAAGGTTTAGCTGACTAGCTGTTCTCGTGCGGCTGTGCCCGCGTAAATAATTTACTACAACGCCACCTATCGGATCTCAGCATAGCTACGAACCGTCGTTTTGACAAAAATATATTGTGTAAATATGACCTCAAACGCTAAAGTCATTCTCAAGTTATAGCGTGACCAAGGGAAATAGGTATTCATTTTTATATCATATAGGTAGATTATTATGTTTATTTTTATTAATGGAAGTAATATTGATTTTAAATAGTAAAATAAATAAAAATGCCACGCTCCGACGCATTGCGTTTCAATAATCATAAATTGAATTACTACTTTCGACTAAAAATATGTCAACCGGTTTCAGATCAGTTACAGAGGTCAATATTAGTTTCAGAGACCTTTTATCCTGGACACACGTACTGCAATACCACGGGGAGATAGTGCAGTTATGTTGCACTCAAACCCACTAAAACTCCAAGGTGTCCGCTGCCGTTTATGGCGGGAACGCGGGCACGCGTAAGCACTCATCCGCGAACCCGCCGCGGCTATCCCGTCACTGGACCCTCCTTTGGGGAGTACTCCCCATCACTGACCTACTGGGTTATTGTTATTGGTAACAGTTACAGTGGTTATTCCGAACACATCGGAAACATTTTTGTTTTGTTAGGTCCATATTTTCCATTAGGACATCGTCCATTTTTACGCATTGTTCTTTGCAGCCTATGGGTTTTTTGGTCAAACAGACTTAAGGGGAAAAACTTAAACATGTTTTCTCTAAGAATTTGCTTATATGAAACTACCGACTATAATTAATTAGGTATATGTAAGATACGATTGTTAATTAAAGTAAGTAAAACAAAAAGGTAACAATTATAAAATTAAATTAATTAAAAATGCGTTAGTAACTTATTTTTTTATTTTAGTAAGTCTTTATATTGATATAATAACATACAAAGTAATACAGATTCAAATAACTTCAATAAATTGCTATTAAACAAAAGTCGTAATGCATTCGTACCTATCATGCCATTTCGATGTAGGTACAGTCAAGTTAACACTTCAGTTTTTTTAAATCATAAATGAACAATAATATTAAAATTTATTCGGAACACATGTAACAATAAAATAACACAAACTCTTGACTATTATATGAAACTCTGAAAAGCAGTGTATCGAATAATTTTGTGTCTTTTAGATGTTATGTAAAAGTAACAGTGTTAATCGACTTTTGTTGCTGACCGTACCTATTCGTCATTCGTACCTATTGGTATTGTGATAGCCGTATCGTTGCATCACTAGTATGTACCAGTTCCAAAACATAGGCCTGTCCATTTTTTATATCCATCTGTTTAATTAGGTACCTTCGGATTTTAAATCTGAAATCTAATTAAACATCAATGAACTAGGCGGGCCTCATTCAAGGATAACTGAAAAAAAAATACCAAAAGAAATCAAAGTCACTCACCACACATTAATAAAATTCATTCTAATTGTATTCTAAATACGGCCCTGTCTATTCAATTCTTGAGCTGCGGTCCCATGGGGGTCCGTAACTTAACTTTGAGAGTCATATATTATGTTCGATTAATGGAAAGTCGATTGAACGATTGATCGAATGGAATTTATTGCGAAACAACCTTTTATCGCCAAACGTTACTTCGACTGAACGATTCATCGAATATTTATTAATCGATGGACTACTCTTTGGAATGAGTTAGTTATATATTTTTTAATAATATTAAACATTTTTCCCTTCATTTGTGTTTTATTATCTTCCTTTTCACCAAATTGCATGTTTCTAAATCTGCGGGAAGTACGTACGATATCCTGTGATAGTGTTTGATTTCCTCGATTATGTATGAAATAATATGTGACGAAATATCTTATTTTTATTATTTTATTTAAATTATTCAACTATATACCTAATAACTAAAACTCATTCCAAAGAGTAGTCTCCATCGATTAATAAAAATATTCGATGAATCGTTCAGTCGAAGTAGCGTTTGGCGATAAAAGGTTGTTTCGCAATAAATTCCATTCGGTCAATCGTTCAGTCGACTTTCCATTAATCGAACATAGACTATCGAAGTTAAGTTACGGACCCGTCCCACGGCCCTTAAGCTGACAGGCCGCGACGAACGTTGCCACGTCTGCCAGAGTCGATCGCGGCCCGTGTAACCTACCGACTCCCGACGGATCGGACGGGCGACGACAGGCCACCCCCGCAGGCCTCGTCGGACGCGACGTTCCCACGGCCTGCCGGTCCGGCTAGGCATGGCCTGGCTTGTCAAAAAAACAGGCCGTGGGACTGCAGCTTTACACTACACAATAGATGACGAGCGAACTATTTCACGGTTAAAAATAATGATGAAAACAATGAGATATTTTTTTTGTCAAAAGAATAGGAAATCTAAAACCTATAATTTATATTTTTCACGTAGTTTTTAGCTATTCATGTGGCGCCATCTTTTGTCGAGTGATACGAAGATATTTTTCTAGAACTAATCTAATAAATTACGTATTAAACTTACGAGTGGAATGAGATGCCATCATCCATGGCACCGGAGCTGTAGGTATGGTATCCGAGTAGGTTTTACACAACAATACACCTTTTTCTTTCATATTACAAAGAAAATAAATTGGGATGACGGACGGACTGACAAAGGTCAAGCCAAGTCCACCGTGATGACCTCAGGACACAGGCACTGGGGTATCACAGTGCATAAACGCTTAGGCTAACTATTTGTGTACTTGCTTCGTGGTCGTAACTTAACATTGTTTCTCTTTTTGTTGGCCCTAAGGGCCAACCACACCACGTTTTTTAAACGCGCCGTTGACGCGCGTTAATGTGAAACTCCATACTTAAAAAGATGTGTGTATCGTTTTATATGTGTGCAGTTTGACGGAAACGCGCGTCGCCGGTGCGTTTAAAAAACGTGGTGTGTACAGGCCCTTAGGTGCAGGCTACAGGAGAAGTCTGGTACGGACGGGGTGCAGACGGGGTGCAGACAGGGCGTGGATGGGGCGACGACGCGGTGCGGACGGGACGCGGACGCCAAGTTTCAAGTTTGGAATAAGATTTTTCATGTAAAGAAACTACAATCCTTTTCCAATCCTTTAGGGATTGACTTTCAAAAAACCCGTTCTTTGTGTGTTTTTGTTACACTGTCTCAAGTTTGTTAGCGCTTAAAGGCGAGGCTCCATAGTACGCACGTTTTTCAACTTCGCTTTGTATAAAAATATTGGAGAAAGTGTCCACTGCTACGTTGTGCTACGCTACGCACAAATTCCTGGGTTTATGACGTCAAACTAAAAGCATGGCTAGGTCGCCCACGTCGCCCACGGAGACGCGTAGCAGCGGATACCATACACGCGTGGCACAACGTGCGCGAGAAGTGTACCTGTGCGCTACAATGTTGCCAACCGTGCAATTTAAATCATATAATGATCACCGTTGCATTCAAAAACTCATAAAAAAATGTCTTTTGGTAATGTAGGTATTTTAATGTCTTCAGAATCAAAGAAAGAAAAGCAAAATTAAATTTAAATGTGTGGGATTTGATCTCAATATAGATTATTGGCAGCTTCCCTTCAGACCACAGAACCAATTAAAATCTACGGTAAAGTAGCCGTTCGCAATAATAAACTCCGTTGCTTAGCAATAATAAACTCCGTCGCTAAGCAATGATAAACACCATCGCTAAGCAATGATAAACACCGTCGCTAAGCAATGATAAACACCGTTGCTAAACAATAATAAACTCCGTTGCTAAGCAATAATAAACACCGTTGCTAAGCAAACATCGTTGCTAAACAATAATAAACACCGTTGCTAAGCAACATCTTATTTTTCATTGTGTATTTTGTTTTGCAACCAAACCATGACCTCTGCTTTGTATGGTACTGCATACAGGTGTGATATGAAGATTCGAATGACGTTATTGCGACGCACGCTATTTCGTAAAACTTTAGGCCAGTTCTAAAACACATGAGTTGAAAACCGCTATATCGAATGACGTTATTGCACGCTATTTCGAAAAATTGTACGAGTGGTACGCCAAAATCATTTGAGTTAGGTTAGAACAACAGTGATCATTATAACGCGCGAAGGCAAGCGAGCGTACCGAGCGTGTCGCGGCAGCGGCCGCCGAGCGCCAGATCACCTCTATTGTTGGTGAATCATTTATTTGGTTTACACTGGCGTGCCATTCGTAAAGTTATTCGAAATAGCGTAACGTCGTAATAACGTCATTCGAATTTTCATATCACTCCCACTGCATACAATAGAGAGCTCAAATTGTATCTCAGGACCAGTTTTCGTACAGTTTTACTATAGTAAAACCAAGGATCCATTGCTTCGCACGAAACCCACGTACACGCTACCCACTTTAGCGGCGTGGACGGCTGTGTGTATCTACACTATCTACCGTATCCACTGCTGCGCACGGCCACGCTTAGCTTCGGGTGTTACTAGCCAATAATTATTGAAACATCTTTTCAATCTTCATAGGAATTGATACAAAATATACCATGCGTAACAGAATTAACCAGAAAGCTCACACCGATTTTGCTTACCCACCCCAATTAAATAATATTTTTTAATTAGCATAATAATAAACTTTGAGTTTGGGAAATGTATTACTACAGTTGAATTCAGCTGGAAATCTATAATTCCATAGTAAATATTCAAGGCTAAATTATTAATGTCTCGATTTTCAGTGTTTGTAGTCTGGTCTCCATCTTTACCTATACACCACCTTCATACCCTTCCCCTACCCTCAAGCATGTCAGTGAGGCCACGCGTGGGTAGTACCCACTGCTACGAGTGTCCGTGGGCGACGTGGGTGACCTAGTCATGCTTTTGTTTGTGACGTCATTAACCCACGAATTCAAGCGTAGCGCGTGGCACTACGTAGCTGTGGATGCTCCACTACATTTCCATACAAAGCGAAGTTGAAAGACGTGCGTAGCGTGGCCATGCGTAACGTAGACGTGCGTAACGTGATCGTGCGTAGCGTGCGACGTGCGTAACGTAGACGTGCGTAACGTGATCGTGCGTAACGTGATCGTGCGTAGCGTGCGACGTGCGTAGTGTGGACGTGCGTTGCGTGGACATACGTAGCGTGGACGTGCGTAGCATGGACGTGCGTAGCTATGGATCCTTTTAGCTTTATTATTTACGTCGTTTTATAGTTCTTTTTTAATGGAACATTTTAATACGCACTGACTGACTACGATGAAGATTGGAAGATGAAAGCGGAGAATACGATTCTGGTCGTCTGCTGCAATAGGGATCGATTTCAGGCTGAAAATCCTAGGAATATCGCAAGGAATTCGATAGTCTTGACGTCACCTCTGTCTAAAGTGCTGTTTGCCTGATAGATTTTCAGCTTCAAGATAAGGCGTCGATTGCTAGGGCTAATTGGTAGGGACCCTAATAAATAGGTATTCAATCTCCGTCCAAACCTAGATAGCGTGATCGGACAGATTAATAAATAATAATTAGTAAAGGAACTTACATGTTTCCGATTTGCTTGGCGTATACCACTGGTCGCCGTGTAGAATTCGTGGTACAAAGTTAACTGTACACACCTTTCTAACCTTTGATACTGTTGTTCGTAACATCATAGTGCAGCCCACATTAATTTGGAATGATAATCAGCGAAAATAATTTAATTTACATTTTTCTGAATACAACAAAGCTACAAAAAAATAAGACAGTTTATGCTTTTGTTCTCATGGTACTGATCTCTGATTCATATTTTTTAGAATGGTTCGGCTTTTTTTTTTCGCGTTCTTCTTTTTAGCTGCCAGGCTGCCAGTATTATCTGATGGTCAAAAGAGTATTACAAAAAAGTTTGGCATAGGTATTAAGATGGCGCGTACGGTGCGGACACGTGTTCAGCATCTGTCTACACCGCAAATATTGTCCTGCGTGGTCGGACTAGCGTGGTTGTCCATTTGGATTGTTGTTCTCGGACTAATTGGACGCTCTGTCTGGATAATGGAGTAGAGCGACAAAATGGTGCTGGAGATATTACACAATTTTGAAGCTGAACCCATCATATGGCAGCTTTCAATAAATGCATGAAGTACCTAATTCATCATCATCTTCCTGGCCTTATCCCACACTAGGTGGGGTTGGCACAACATGTATTTCGTAAATCCATGTTGTTAGAGGTTTTGGCTTATTGTTTTATGACCGGCCGCCTGACATCAACCTTCCTCGGGAATACTCGTTGCGCTGTCGCGCGGGTGACCCAATGTGTCTGCTGATTATGCACTGGGTCCCAAAATGATATGCTCGTCAATCTTATTGCCGACAACTAAACAGACTATGTTCTTCTTGATGGAGTATAGGTACCTACTTCAAGTTCTTCGACCCACTCATTCAGTTTTACTAGGGACTTTGGTTTTGACACATCGAAAACTATAAATATACAATAAAATATTTAGTGTTAATTCCGCGAAAAAACAGTTGATCAAGCCTGAATGCAGTATGCAGCACCGCCCTCCCGCCCCCAAATATATGCAAATGCAGAAGGTGCGATTAATAACACACACACAAAAGCAAAACAAACCGATACGACACGTGTTTCGCCCCTCCACGGAGCATCCTCAGGTGATGTTGACTCGTCGACCGCTTGGACGCGAATGGCACGACTGCGTAGCGCGCGCCTCTTTATACATCGCCTCGACCTGTTGTTTGTGTCGAACTACCCACACAAATACGTAATAATGGGGATGAAACTAAATTAGTTTGGTCATTCAACAGTGTATATCTATCTGTATTATGTTTTAATATTTCCAACTGTTCCAACACACACAACCGGAAACTTTTATTACATACATGCAAAATACTACATCAATAATACATCGAAAACGAATAAATATAAAAATAATAAAATAAAAGTCTCTTTAAAAATGTGATGTCTATCAATGTTCTGTATCGCTCCTGTCCCACCTGTGACCACTGCATTAGCGCGATAGCTTTTAGCGAGCAAAATATACGAAGCTTCGTCACGCATTAGTTCGTGACGATAGATGCAGGTGATACCTACTCGAATGCAACGTATACACCTAGCCAACGAAAGGATCTCGCTCGATACCGCAAAAAAATTAAATGAAACGTTCGGATTCGTTCTATACAAAATTTGGTGAAATTCAACAAACGACTGAACGACGAATGTTCGTTGGCCTTCTTTTATTATTCTTTGGCTAAGTGTGTACGCTGCATGAAGCGCAGGCCACACCGCGAGCTTCTTCATGCTCCTCATAACTAAGGGTTGACTGTTCTAAAGCTCCGGCAAAACCTACGCGTCAGCGAGGCGGGAGCGGCGCGGGAGCGACTACAACGCGGGACTAGACGTGGTAAACCTGCACGACTACTACGCGAATCGCGAACTTCATTTTACACTAGACGCGTGCGTCCCGCTCTGCTGTCGCGGTTGTACCGCGTTGTAGTCACGTAGGTGTGTATGGTGCCATAAGAAATCATGGGTAGCGTCCGCCGCGCGGCTGTCGCTACCGCTTCGCAGTCGCTTAGGTCGTGCAGGTTTGGCCGGAGCTTAAAGGGTCACAGTTGTGTATGAATCTATTCTGTACCCCTAGTACGAATTTGGAAATTACGAAAACACCAATAATAATCATGAGCTTGCTAAACTGAATAATATATTTGTCTCTTTTTCTTGCAGGTGTGTAAGAAGGATAGTAAGGGGATAGGCGTTTAACGAGCTCGCCCCATAAACCCTAACTGAAAGTCAATAGATTCCAAGATATTGCACAATTTATAATGTTTTGAAAACTTCTCAGAATTCGTTATTAAATATTATTTATTTCTAAACCTCAGATTAGTATAAACTATCAAATTGAATGGCTTTGATTTTAATATTATTAACTTTTAGTTGACTTTAATAGTAAGTATACCGATCAGTGAAAACTAATTTGCCTGGCCTACTAGATTCTAGTAGATCATGACAATAAAATTTACTCAAGTGGGTTGCCGTTGCCGACATCTAGGTAAAAACAATTACTTACATAACATTTAAAAAAATCAATAACATTGCCTGCTTATAGAGTATAATCATTGAATATAAACCTACAATTTTAGAATATAATTATACCTATGTAGGTATATTTGGTAGTTTGGTATATTCATAAAAATTGAACGCATTTTATTGAACGAGACTTTCCGATTTGGAACGTTTCGTTGCAAGTTATTTAGTGACGAGTTCAGTTTATTTCTCACACGATTTGTTTGGTATTGTTTATTTTAACTTGAATGAAAAATAATGCCAGAGATTGTCACACTATATTTTAGGTAATTATCAAGTTCTTAACAAGCAGAAGCACTTTAGAACATTATAATTATTATTGCTTTGGTATTTATAGTTATAGCAATAAACAAATCAAAATGTTAACTTTGATGTAACGAAACGTCATTTCAAATGCAAGAAAATAACAAAGATGGCTGAAGAACAGGTGAGAACCAAAATATTATGATTTATAAATGATTTTAAATGAATTTACTTCAAATATTGCATTGAACACTACTTCAAACTCATACAAATAAATATAGCGACCAGTTTTTTTAAATGCCGCCACAAATTTCATTAATTTTGTCCCACTTATTTGCTGTTTGGGCCGCGAAGTGGTATTCCTAGCGATAATTTCTCCAAATATGCGTTATTTTAGCAAATTATCAATTATAAAAATGTCTGTTGAATGTTTAGAGCTAGCTTATTGTATGATTTTGCCGGCACTTTGGTTATATTGCGATGTTTACACACCATCCTTGAAATGTAATCAAAACTGTAACTAGTAAATTGGTTGCATTCTGTCCCCTAGTGAGATTAGCGATTTTTGATCTTTGTTCCATTTTCAAACTATTGTATTATTACGATGAGGCTTGTGTCAATGGTTATTTTCGAATTTTATTTCAATAATTATGTTTAGTTTATCTCATGATCATTGTGAAGGACGACTGTGCAACCATTTCAATGCCAACAATGTCGCAATATTTTATGTAAAACTTAAGCATTATCTTGGAGTTAATAGTGTTATTTACAGTTCTACGTGACTTTTATTTAATGATAACTTACAAATATTAAAGAGAAATAAGGTTAAACTCATTGGACTAGTTGTAACCTGACCAAAAACGAATTTTGTTTATTAAATTATCTTTGTAGCTACCAGATAGCAGCTAGTACATTGTGAGCAGTGTGGTAGCCACACTGCTCACAATGTACACAGACTAAAAACTCAAGAGGGAACATCCTCTAGAGCAGTGTCCCGCAAACTTTTTGTGTTCAGGGTACACCTACGAAATCGTGGAATTTCAGAGGTACACCATAAATAAAACATCATATTTTAATCATATAAAGATAGCAAAGAATATATTATTTCCATCTGCCTTTATAATTTTATAAGAAATTGATTTTTCCCGCAGCACACCAATTAATGACCACGGTACACCAGTGTGCCGTGGCACACACTTTGCGGAACACTGCTCTAGAGTACCTAATATATAAGGACATTCTTTCCTTGGAGGGCATAATCTGCACATCAACGAAACTCCCAACACATTTCCTTACAGTATATAGCATGATCAGCCCATTACTGTCCTAACGCTGGGCACGGGCCTCTTCTCAAAATGAGAATGGTTTAGGAATTAGTTTACTACACTGGCTTACGCAGACTACACACCATCAATAATTATTTTGTTGGTGTTCTTTGAGGGCTGCTAGTTTTCTCACAATGTATTATTCCTCCACTGTTAAGGCAAGTTATAATCAACTTATGATCTGCACATGAACTAGAAATGTCAGTGGTGCAGTGTGGGATCGAACTCTGACCTCCTGCATGGAAGGCAAGCGTACAACTGCTAGGCTATCACAGCTGAGCTTTCCTTGTTGTGAAAAGCACAATTTGCAGACATCTTTACATAGTACAAAACAAAGTCGCTCCCACTGACTGTACGCTTAGATCTTTTAAACTATGCAATGGATTTTAATGCAGTTTTCAGCAATAGATAGAGTGATTCAAGAGGAAGGTTTATATGTAAACATGTATACATGCATATTATAGTAGAGAAAAGCTCTACATTGCACCCGTGCGAAGCCGGGGCGGGTCGCTAGTCTATACGAATATTTTAGAGAGGAAAAAATTGTATTTTTGTATGTAACAAATAAACTTAAAAACTACTGCAATTTCAAAAATTCTTTTGTCGTTAGAAAGCTACATTATCACTGAGTAACATAGGCTATATTTATTACTGGAATAAAACTTCATACGCGGGCGGAGCCGTGAGGACACAGCTAGTAAATTATAAAATTAAAAAGAACATCTTGCCTGTTGCGGGGCCTAAAGATATTCTCCATATGCACAAGCTAAAAACCCAGCACGCTCACTGGTAGGATCTTTATAGCCTCACATTTTAAACAGTTTCAATTAGCTTCACTTCATATATTTGTTTGTTTTCAAATCTTACGACAGATTTTTCAACTACTTCTGCTTAACCGATTCTCCTGAAACTTCGCACATAAATTCAACTCCCATGACAGTACAACATTATGATAATTTCAACTTTCATTCCTTAATCCTGATGCTGTAGGTACTACTAGGAGTAGATAATATCTTTTTTTTTTCTTATCAACATGTGTGTGAAACATTGATCTTTGACTTTGCAAGACCATTTTAGGATTGCATAAAATTATGAAACATTTGAATAATAATAATTTATTACAAATTCAAGTGAGATAGTACATCTATACTTCTTTATAATATTATAAAGAGGAAAGATTTGTATTTTTGTATGTAACAAATAAACTTAAAAACTACTGGACCGATTTCAAAAAATCTTTTGCTGTTAGAAAGCTACATTATCACTGAGTAACATAGGCTATGGGTGGAGCCATGAGGACACAGCTAGTCTATACTAATATTATAAATCTGAAGAGTTTGTTTGTTTGTTTGAACGCGCTAATCTCAGGTACTACTGGTTGCAATTGAAAAAATATTTTTGTGTTGGATAGTCCATTTATCGAGGAAAGTTATAGGCTATATAACATCACGCTACGACCAATAGGAGCGGAGCATAAATGAAAAATGTTGCAAAAAGCGCAATTCGCTCGGGGCGCTAGAATGCCTCACGTTAAGAATACATGTTTACTTCTAATAATATTTTTTAATTGAATCCAAAAGTATCCCGTGTAATCTTAATCTACAAGGTTAGTCGGAAAGGGGGTACTAAGCCGAAAGGGTGTTAAAGTACCCATAATAAGGGATAACTTTTGTTCTACAACTTTCCCCAAAGCTCGATAGTTTAAGAGAAATAGCTTTTCAAAGATTTCGTAAAAAATATGCTAAAATCTATCTGTTCATAGCTATGTTCAGCTGTTTTTACAATTTAGAACATATTTGGAGTCACAGATTTGAAAATTAATTTTCTGAATTCATAACTAAAACAGGTATGTTCTTTTTTTAAAACTAAATTAAAAATCTTTTTGCATACAAATAAAAATTATAGAATTTTGAAATTTTAACACTTGCTTTAAAACAATCATCAGTGATACTTTACGTGGCACGCGGCTTAGTACCCTCTTTCCGACTAACCTTGTATAATGAAACAGGAAAAAGAAAGTAAATAACAAACAATCAACTGATTAGGAACTGCCTCATTGTATCAGTGGTGGCAAGCGCGACTGCTGATCGTGAGGTCCTGGATTCGATCCCCAGGTCGGGCAAAGTGTTATTAGGTTTTTCCGCGTAGAATTCCTCAGTAGCATCTCGGAGTTTGGATTTGTGCCCAGTTAATGGCAATAGGCTCGCCCCCTTAAACTTAACGGACTTAAACATAACGGCAGAATGAAGGTGTTACTATACACATCTGCCCAACCCTTACCGATTTTTACTGAGTTAATTTTTGAAAAACTGATGTTATTAGTAAATATATATATTTATTTAATAAGCGCCGTATCTAGCGCATACGTCACTCGGCACGACACCTTAATACTTATGTCGGTTGACGTCACGTGCTAATAAAGCAAAGGCAGTAGCATTTTTAAAAAGTGCTCTTTTTGGATGCCTATAACTTCGTATTTTTTTTAAATATCAAAGAAATTAACTCTATAAAGGCTCATTTACACGGTACAAGTTTCTTGAAGCAAGTCTCATGCTATCTCTGTTTTTGACGGAGAGAAAGACAAAGATAGCATGAGACTTGCTTCAAGAAACTTGCACTGTGTAAATGAGCCTTTACTAACTTTTTAAATGTAATTGATTTTTATAAAAACCTAAAGAGCTCATAGCGGATACGGATATCCGTTACATCCCTAATTCAAACTAACAATAGGCTTGTTTATAACATTTAAACATGACATTATCACAATAATGTAGGCATATAACTTGAAACATTATGACACATTTCCTTAATATCTGGGATTTCTAGAAATGTTGTTACTTACTGATAAGGGCCGCCCCACTGGCGGCACGGGCATGGCAAAAGATTTTAACCGACTTCCAAAAAAAGGATATTATTAATTCGGCTGTAGTTTTTTTTTATTCCTTTTTTTATCTTTTTTTTATTATTTTTTTTGTTTCTTAGCTTACAACGCCGCCATTTAAATACCGATTTGGAAATTATTTATTTTTTATGAAAGAGTATTCTTTCGAAGTGGTGGTCCCATTTAAAATTGGTGAAGATCTGTTGAAGAGCTTCGGAGATAGACAATGGAACTCCTCAATGTCGAACAGCACGCATGTGATGATGTGATTATGTTATGAGCAGCGCCTTTAGTAGGTCCAACCATGTTTTAATTAATTTAACAAAAATACAACCGACTTAAAAACACGAAAAAAAGGATAAAATAATTACCATATTATAGTTTAGTGGGTGGCTTCAATTAGGTTCAGCGTGGATTAGCACCGACTTCTGAATCTGTATATTTTATAATATGGTAATTATTTTATTCATTTTTTCGTTTTTTTAAAGTCGGTTTAATTTTTGTTAAAATGTTATTTTTTATTTTAGTGGCCTTCATTAAAATATGGTTGGACCTACTAAAGACGCTGCTCGTAACATAATCACATCATCACATTATGCGTACTGTTCGTCATTGAGGAGTTCCATTGTCTATTTCCGAAGTTCTTCAACAAATCTTCACCAAATTTAAATGGGACCACTTCGAATGAATACTCTTTTGTTAATTTAAGCTCAAATAATTTTAAACCTTATTGTAATACTCTTTAGGACACGCATTTAATCCTAGCGCGGTATGCTAAACAAATATGAGTGCTAATAGTATTGACATAAGGTTTCAACGTATTTGAGCTTAAAGGTCAAAGCACACATATCAAATCGGAAAGGGATCGTCACCGTATCAACTCAAGCCGTTCAGTATTCTTTGTATGAAATTCCATACTGCAACGCACACTAATCGGAATCGTAACGTAATCGCCTCGCCTCGGGACAAGCTCACGAATCGCGGTACGGTGTGTGGTCAACCTGGTTCCCGCGCTTACGGCTAGTCGTCCCCGCGCTTACATCTTTCCGTACCCGAGCTTACGTGTATTCGTCCACCCTTGCCCCTCTCATCCCTCCCGCGGCCTGCCTGCGGCACACTACTGTTACTGCGAGCCGTAAGCGCGGCGTCGTCTAGCCGTAGCCGAGTCGACGTATCGGAGCTGCTGATCCGGTTTGGTTACGTGCTTACGTTAGGTTGACGCCTGTTTGACGGCGAGGCGAAAGGCGATACGGTTACGATCCCTTTCCGAGTTGATATGTGTGCTTTGACCATAAAACATCCTTTGGGCGCAGGCTCTAAGGGTCGGTCCTACAATTGCACTTAGGCTTCAATTCTTCGTCACAGCGTGGCTTAGCACCGACTTCAGAAGATGTAACAGCCTGGTTGGTTTAGTGGTCGAAAACCCGACTGCTGATCCTGAGGTCCTGGGTTCGATCCCCAGGTCGGGCAAAATTCTATTGGATTTTTCCTTGTGGAATTCCTCAGTAGCAGCCTGGAATTTGGATTTGTGCCCGGTTGATGGTAATAGGCTCGCCCCATATTACATGGGACTTAAAACATAGCTTTGTATAGTACTCTCCCGTACGTTAGTAGCTATCAAGGGTAAAATATGTTCAGTAAGACAATAAAATAATTCCTTTAAAATAAACTTTTAAGTTAACGATTTTATCTTGCAGGTAGACCATCATCTTCCTGCCCTGGTCCCAAGTTACTTGTGGCCGGCGCAATATGTTTTTCTCTTCCACTCTTCCCTGTCAGCCGTCTCATTATCATTTACCTCCTTATCTTTCATATCCTCCCTCACACAATCCGTCCATCTTTTCTTAGGTCTCCCTCTCCCCCTCCATCCATCAACATTCATATTCATCACTCTCTTAGTCACATGTGTTTCATCCCTCCTCAGCACATGCCCATACCAAGACAAACGCTTTCCTTTCAACTTTTCTGTCACTGGTGCCACTTTCAAACTCCCTCTAATATATTTATTTCTTACTTTATCCATTCGCGTCACTCCACACATCCATCTCAACATTCTCATCTCCGCTACGTGTAATCTTCTTTCATCCGTCTTCTCCACGGCCCAACACTCTGATCCGTACAGAACGACAGGTCTTATAATGGATTTGTAGATTTTGCCCTTCAGCTGTTATTTTAACATTACAAATAGACTTTTAGGCCAAAACATTTATTTATCTTGTTTTATAGGAGGTGATACAAATAGAGCTGCTATGCAAACAGTTGTACGAGTCCCAGGACCCGCTCCTGCGGGACCAGGCAGAGAAGGCGGTCGTCGGGTTTCAGGTATGAATTTTACTGATCATCAGAAAATGAAAACGAAATAGAAAAGTATGGAAATGACATCACAGATACTGACCAGCTTATGATAATCCAGTACATTGTACAGTACGTAAGGGGTACGCGGAACATACGATTTGCGAGGTTAAGCTGCGATTGCCGCGGTCAGTCCGTGGATGGGTGACCGTTCGTTACGTATAGAGACCCCTCCGTGCGTCGGAGAGCACGTTAAATAGTCGGTCTCGGGTGTCATACAAATACCTATGACAGTCCTTACGGGAAGTCAGAAGCCCGAAAGTCTGACAACCGGTGTAACATTAGGATATTGGCATTACCCAGTAGTTGGGTTGCGGTGGTCTGATCCGTGCTCTGATCTGATCTGCTCCGTCTAAAATACCGGTACTCCGCCGCATCTGGTTAGACTGGAAGCTGACCCCAACATGGTTGGGAAAAGGCTAGGTAGAAAATTGTACAGTCAGGGGAATGGGGGGCGGAGGGGGGGAAAAGTACAATGATTCTTTCCATAGTTTTTGTTATTCTGAAATCAACTTAGTTCACTTGTTCTTAAAGTTGATATTTGTATAAGTTAAAATAAAACTTTATTGATATTAGGGTTAATCCTTCGGTATGTTTGTTGTAATAATATTTATGTTCTTGCAGGAGTCTCCCGACACTCTGAGCAAATGCCAGGCGTTGCTCGAGCGCGCAGACTCGAGCTACTCGCAGCTGCTCGCCGCCACAACACTCGCTAAACTGATCAGCAGGTAACGTATATAATATTTAGCATATTCTAGAGTCCACCGACACTAATCACATGCCAGGCGTTGCTCGAGCGAGCGGAGTTAAGCTACACGCAGATGCTCGCCGCCACAATACTCGCTAAACTGGTCAACAGGTAACATACATAATATTAAGCATATTCTAGAGTCCACCGACACTAATCACATGCCAGGCTCTGCTCGAGCGAGCGGACATCATGCTACACGCAGCTGCTCGCCACAACAACACTTGCCAAACTGATCAGCAGGCGACTTCAGCCTATCCCCATGGGAAAAAGGCGTGACTGTATGTATGTATGTGTGTATTTAGCATATTAAAGACTCTCCCGACACTAATCAAATGTTAGGCGTTGTGTGACTTCTGGGTGAATCTTCGAAATTTTTTAACATTATTTTAACAAATCATTCTTCTCCCGGGTTGTTAACGTTATAGTATTATCAGATTGTTTTTATTCTTGTCTTATTGCTTGACGGCAGCGGTATAGTTTGAGTTTTCATTATCATAATTATAGTATTAAACATCTGCATTCTTAACTTTGGGATGATGCTAATGACGTTCTCAATTTTTGTTAATATTTTTCGAAGTATGCCCCTTCTATTATAAATGCGAAAGTAACAGGGTTGGCATGAATAAATCATGATTTAAATCAAATGATGTTTTCAATAAAAATCAATGATTTAATCAAAAATGTTTAATTCCACAGTTTTGGTAGTGGTTTTTTCTGTGAAATGTTCCCAAATACCATATTTTTGGCGAGGCATTTTATTTATAACTAACTCTGTCCTCACGGCTCCGCCCGTAGCCTATGTTACTCAGTGATAACGTAGCTTTCTAACGGCTAAAGATTTTTTGAAATCGGTCCAGTACCTAGTTTTTAAGTTTATTTGTTACATACAAAAATACAAATCTTTCCTCTTTATAATATTAGTATAGATAAATTGGTCACGCACGCATCATAGCAATAACAATAGTAAACAAAACTGAACGAATGAATGCTTGTTAGAACGAAACTAAGACCGTAATTGCAACCGAAATGAACAATACACTACACAGGGATTTCCCTTTTGCTTGGCATTCACATGTCAGACAAAAGGGACATCCCCGCGCTGTGTCCGCGCAATCCCTTGAGGGCGCGTTCCGTTTTGCGCAAAAATATAATTAAATAATAAAATAAAAAAAATCGTGATTATATATTTTTTTAAATCGTTCTTTATTTGTTTTTTTTAAAGATCATGATTTTTCCAACCCTGGAAAGTAACTGTCTGTGCACCTCATCACGACTAAACTACTGAGCCGATTTCGATTTTATCCCGAAAAACGCGGAATACGTCATAAACGACATCCACGCAAGCGAAACCGCGGGCGACCTCTAGTATGTTAATATTTGTATGACTCATAATAAATTATGTATAACTTGTTTTAGGTCCACGGCGAACCTGTCGACTCAGCAACGTCTGGACATCAGGAACTATGTGCTCAACTACTTGGCTACTAGGCCCAAGTTGGCCAGTTTCGTCGTTCAGGTAAATATAATTCCAGTAATGTCCTGGATGATATTAGTATGCAACTCTCATTTGAGAGATCCCTCTTAAGTTGTTCTAACATGACAATACATATTAAAAAAAAAACCGGCCAAGTGCGAGTCGGACTCGCGCACGAAGGGTTCCGTACCATTCTCTATAAAAACGGCAAAAAAAAAACACGTTTGTTGTATGGGAGCCCCCTTAAATATTTGTTTTATTTTAATTTAATTATTTATTTTTAAAGTGAATATATAACTAAATATTCTGTGAATATTTCGAGCGTCTTACTGTTGCCGTTAACAATATCGAGCAAAAATATCACGTTTGTTGTATGGGAGCCCCCTTAAATATTTATTTTATTCTGTTTTATAGTATTTGTTGTTGTAGAGGCAACAGAAATACATCATCGGTGAAAATTTCAACTATCTAACTATAACGGTTCATGAGATACAGCCTGGTGACAGACGGACGGACAGCGGAGTCTTAGTAATAGGGGTCCTGTTTTCCCCTTTGGGTATGGAACCCTAAAAAGTAGTAAATTGTATGGAATTCTACTTAATGGTATCTTCTCTTGGGAGACCTCTTAAAATTAGAGATGTTTATTAATACGGACCTAAATATTGTAATTTTATACTAATTAAAACCGTTCCGAAATCACTTTAGTTAACCTGTTTGTGTTGTCCACAGTCGCTGGTGTCGCTGTTCGCACGTATCACCAAGCTGAGTTGGTTCGACATGATCAAAGAAGAGTACGTCTTCCACAATGTTATCAACGATATCACTAATTTCCTCAGGGTAAGTACTTTAGGATAAATATCTTGTTGCGATAAATGTACTAGCGAAACCTCCGGCTATCGGTCCTCTGAGGAACAGCGAGGTGGTTTTAGCCGGCAAGAGTCTGATGTAAACCCCCGCCCTTTTTTTTATCCTGCGAAAATCCTCATGTATGTCCCTCGCCCGGGGATGGCGAGGGGGTCTGCCGGACTCTTACCGGCTAAAAACCAACGGTGTTCCTCCTCCTGACCGTTCGGCCGGGGTCGCGGGATTCGCAAAAGCATGCACCGCAATACCTTCTTTTATGTTTTGTTTGCGCTGGGAAAAAATGCTATTACGCATACCCGCCCATTTGGGGGAATGGGGGATTACGTGGGACTCCCCGGGCAAGCCCGGTATACCCACTAAAATAACCCAGCGGCATTCCCGCATCGTCTGACTGGAGGGGGACTGGGAAACCGGCGTAGCCTTTACATCCAGTCCCCTCCGACATGCACCGCAATACCTGGCGGACCTCTTCTCTGTGGGGCCTTGCCCCACATCCTCCCGGGAAGCGCGCACGGAACACCTGTTACTGGTCGCAGGCCACACACTAAGGTGGCTGGAGGTCGTCGCGTATGCCTGATGTAAACCCCTGCCTTTCCTAAAAGAGACATCCATGGGGATATCCCCACTTTAAAAAAGGGGTCATTTAACCGGTTAGCTAAATATTGACGTTTTGGCCAGCGAAAATGTATAATTGTTCAGCGACGCATGATCAGCAGAGAAAACTATCAGATTTTCAACAATAAGCTTTTCTAAGTTGTTTAAAAAATAAATAACCACACTACTAACGTAACCTAGTCGAGGTCCTCGGTCTATATAATTGAAGATTTTTTGTGCTGACCGTACGTGTATATCGCGAATCATTTTATTACTTCTCTTTAAAAGTATTATGCGTGCCAACTAAGAATAGCACTGTCAAGACGCAATTTTGTTCCGCAATACTCGTGAATTTCATTACCAAAGCGTAAGGTGTGCAAAAAAGTAAATAAAGAAATTATACTCAGTTGAATTATTTTTTGTTCACTTTTTTGGTATTTCTAATCAATTTTACGCCAAATTAATTACACAGTAATTATATTATTATTATGGCGATAAATTAGGGTGACCAGTAGCATTGCGTGAAGTTAACTATATTATTGGTTCATTTTTTTAATGAATACTGCTTCTAAATATTATTAAATTATCCAAAATTATCCATTTATGGAATTCAAGAAATAATATTTTATAAAAATTAATATAAATAATAATGAAATCTATGAATAAAAAAATATAAGTAACATATTTTTTTCATTGTGTTTTTGTTGTTGTCAGTACTAATTTAACAACTATCGTGTGAAGTTGTAGCAAGCGCGATCCTATTCTTATTTGGCACGTATAGTAACTACTTAAGATAAATATCTTATTAGCCTTAGTAGAATAAATGCCGTGGAAATGCGTTCCTTGTGAAGTATGTGCGGTGTAACTTTGAATGATAGATTGAGGAATGATGTGATTAGACAAAGTTGCAGTTTAAAAGATGATGTAGGGACAAAAATTGAAAGGAGTATGCTTGTGGTTTAGTCATGTTGAGAGAATGAGTGAACGGCGATTAACAAAAGGAATTTATAAGACGGATGTCAGTGGAAACGGTAGAGGACGCCCTAGAAGGATATACATCGATGTTATAGGTGATGTTCTTCACAAAGGACAGGTACGTAGTGTTAACAAGATGTATGAACGTGGACGAAGCGAAAGGAGTATGTAAGGATCGTAGCATGTGGCGTTCTATAGTTTCTGCTTACCTCCATGGGAAAAAGGCGTGAGTTTATGTATGTATGTGTATCTTATTAGCATGATAAATTTAGAACTGACTGGCTGGCTTTGTGACTTCCATCTCGCTTGACTGGCAGAGATATTAAGAGTGGTCGGCATTTAGTCCATACAAACGTAATCCTCAGTTTCCTCCTTGGATAATGTCACTAGAGCAAAAAAAAAGGATAAAAAAAGGGATATGTAGGAATGTGGAGGACCACCATCATAGGAATGTGTATGTATGTAGGGATGTGGAGGGGCGAAACACGGGTCGTATCGGTTTGTTTTGCTTGTGTGTTGCATGTTAATAATCGCACCTTCTGCATTTGCATATGGTAAAGCAATAAAGATATTGAGTATTGAGTATATATTTGCGGGCGGGAGGGCGGTGCTGCATACTGCATTCAGGCTTGATCAGCTGTTTTTCGCGGAATTAACACTAAATATTTTATTGTATATTTATAATTTATTATTTTTGTCAACAGAGTCAAGAGCTATGCACCATAGGTGTGCAACTCCTATCGCAGCTGGTGATTGAAATGAACCAGGTGTCTGAAGCCGACGCCAACCGCTCGCTCGCCAAACACAGGAAGATTGCGTCGTCGTTCAGGTATTTTTTTTATTTTTCTATAAGTTTATCACCTATATTCTAAGACGTTCCTCCAAAACTTACTCGACTCGACTCCACCTCGACTTGACATAAACGTCCTCGACTCGACATTTTACCTCAGTCGAGGTAAGGAATCATCTGTCAAACTCAAGGTACCTCGGAACCTACCTTAAGGAAGGTAATAAAAAATAATTTTGAAGACTGTCGATTATGCTTACGATAATCCTTACAAATTTTTATCGCGGCGTCATTTGCGCGATGCAGATAATTCAAATTATGACGTAATGACTCCGTCGAGGAGCCTCAAAGTTCACTCGAAATTGCGACTAACAATACAATTTTGAAGGGGTTTTCGAGGCCGTTCTGAGTCGAGTAAGTTTTGGAGGAACGTCTTAGAATATGGGTGTATAGTACAAATATTTTATCCCATGTGGGAATGGACTAGAATATAAAACTGCCCTATCGCGTGCTGGGAATAGACGCGTGTTGTAAGATTATACAAAACACAGCACGCGACTTGGTAGGAGCTATACGGTCCGCCTGGGTAGGTACCATCTAAACATTAAAATCAGCCAAGCAGTTTACTGTGTTCCGTCGTGTGTATGTGAGAGTCGGAGGGGTATAGGAGAATCCCTCTGTATCTCTGTGCCTTGGTTTCGTGTGCTTCATCTTAGACCCTGTCTGCGCTTATTAACGAGACTAGGAAAGGAAGCAAGCAACAAAAGAATGCACTATAAACTTGTAACACTTTAGGCCCGGTATCCACCATAGCGGAGAGGAGAGGGGACGAGACGAGATGTGTTTGAATAAACCAATCCGATTTCGTTATTTCCACATGTCTTCTCCGCTTAGCTTGGGTGGAAATGGATCAAGCGGAGAGGAGAGGGAGATGTTTCATTTTTCTATAGAATTTAGTGCGGCGAGCGAGCAAGCGGCGCGGCGCGGCATAGTGGAGAAGTGTCTAGTCGGGCGGCCGGACGGCGCTCACGCTCGCGCACCCCGCACCCCATCTATCTATCGGCCTCTCACAGCTCACATCTCTGCTATACAAAGCTCACATCTCCTCTCCGCTACACTTGGGGCATTCTTCGAAAAATATTAACAAATATTGAGAACGTCATTAGCATCATCCCAAAGTTAAGAATGCAGATGTTTAATACTATAATTATGATAATGAAAACTAAACTATACCGCTGCCGTCAAGCAATAAGACAAGAATAAAAACAATCTGATAATACTATAACGTTAACAACCCGGGAGAAGAATGATTTGTTAAAATAATGTTAAAAAATTTCGAATATTCACCCACTTCTCTCCGCTTTGGTGGATACCGGGCCTTAGGGTGGCTTTAGGAGTCAACCCCCGACTAGCATGTGCACATAAAATTTAGCAGGCGTGTACTTACGGGAGGATAAAGAATTACACTTGTAACCGTACACTATACAAGGTTAGTCGGAAAGGGGGTACTAAGCCGCGGGCCACTTATAGTATCACTGATGACTATTTTAAAGCAAGTGTTAATTTTTTTAAATTCGATTATTTTTATTTGCATGTAAAAAGATTTTTATTTTAGTTTTCTAAAAAAAAAAAAACATACCTGCTTTAGTTATGAATTCAGAAAATTAATTTTCTTATTCGTGATCCCAAATATGACCTAAATTGTAAAAACAGCTGATCATAGCTATGGACAGATAGATTTTAGTATATTTTTTACGAAACGTTTGAAAAGCTATTTTTCTTGAAACTATCGAGCTTTGGGGAAAGTTGTAGAACAACAGTTATCCCTTATTATGGGTACTTTAACACCCTTTTGGCTTAGTACCCCCTTTCCGACTAACCTTGTATATATTTAATTAAGAATTACAAATAGATCAACATGGCGTGGTTCGTAGCAATGCGAGGAGTCCAGGGTCTTCTTGAGCAGGTGTGGCACTTAACTGGGCAATTGCAGCGGCGCGAGAGGGCCGATCTGCAGTGTGCCCGACCTTTTAAGGTCAAAGCACACATATCAAATCGGAAAGGGATCGTCACCGTATCAACTCAAGCCGTTCAGTATTCTTTGTATGTGGACCTGCAACTATAAATTTGTAAATTACTATTATTCATATTGTTTATTTTATTTATTTTTGTAAATTTTTGTACTCAAATCTTTTAGTATTTCATTACTCATTGGTCTGTGGTCAGGACTTCATTGTTCTCTCACTATCCTAAATAATTGTACTGTATCCACTGAAATTGTTAAAGATATTATTTTTAAAAGAGTAACCATGGAGTTTCTTGCCGGTTCTTCTCCATAGGAAACGACTAATTGGAACCGTGCATCTAGATTCGACTTTTCATAAGCACCTGTATTGGTCTATGTGAAATAAAAAAAAAATGATTTTGATTTTATGAAACTCCATACTGCAACGCACACTAATCGGAACCGTAACGTAATCGCCTCGCCTCGGGACAAGCCTACGAACCTCGGTGCGGTGAGGCGATACGGTTACGATCCCTTTCCGAGTTGATATGTGTGCTTTGACCATTATAGGCCAGGACCCCCGCCAGTCAGCCACCAGCCATCACAAACTTTTAGATGTTTTTTTTTTATTTATTTATTTTTTTAAACTTCATTTACAATTGGTGGTACATAAGGCGGACTTAATGCCAATGGCATTCTCTACCAGTCAACCTTTGGGTCAAAAATTAGGCACTTCGAAAAAGGTACAAAAAAATAATTTAAAACAAATATTGAAAAAGTAAATAAAAGTTTAATTAAATTTAATTTTTAATTAAATTATTATAATTATTAAACTTTAATTTTATTTTATTCTCTCCTTGGTCACGTTGGTCCTAATTACACGCGTCTATACCCAGCGTGCGGTAAGGATTTTTTATATAGTTCCTCGTGTTCTGTCTGCGCTCAATAGCCTTGTGGAAGCCAACCCGAAATGTGATCTATTTGCGGACGATTTTAAAACTGTAATGTGCATATGTCTGAGCTTCTGCGAAAGCAAGACGATTTGACACTGTTTCAATTGTTTTATTATATATATATATTATATTTGTTATATTTTAATTATTTTGTTATTTAGTGTGTTGATTTCCTGTTCTAGTCTTATGTTAATGTAATTGGCTTATTGAAGTCGTGTTAGTCGTCGTGTGGTAGTCGTCCCCCCACAAGGGAGATAACGTCTGATGATATCGATCGATATCTTAAGATAACGATAAAATATTTATTATTTGCGCCGTGCGTAAGTCTGTAGGGGAACGAAGTATGGTGTTCCTCCAACGAAAAGGGAGGATCCTCCTACCAGGCGTGTCTTATGCCTGGCGGACTACTGCACAACGGTTAATGTTGGGAACTTGTATATATATTTATTCTTTTCATCGTTTTTTTTGAAGCCGGTTTTATTTTTGTTAAAATGTTTTTAATCATTATTTAATTTATCTGAAATGTAATATTATTAAGAATGGGATTACAGATTAATTAAATAGTATTTAAAAAATACAGTACTTATTAGTTTACAAATTGTTTTAAAGAACCTGTTTCTGAATTATTACACTTTGGAACTGAGGTATCAATATACTAACTCCGTGTCAGATATTGATACCGCGATGCAGGATTTGTGACATTTCATCTGACAGCTGTCATTGTTGTCGCTGTAGTCTGCTACACATTCGTCGTGCTGCGCAGTTCGCATATGGCGTGATAGATGCCGCCACAAGTCCATTAATTTCTATGACAAGAATACTCATTTGTATTTCCAGGGACACGCAACTATTTGAAATGTTCCGTCTCGCTTGCTCTCTACTTGGCACGATGCGAGGCAAGCCGGTAGAACTGAATGATGAGAGACAACACTCGCTGGTGGCTGCGTTACTGCGATTGGCACACAATTGCCTGACCTTCGATTTTATAGGCACTACCAACGACGAGTCTAACGATGATCTGTGTACTGTGCAAGTAAGTGATTCCCACTGTTGGGCATAAGCTGCTCGCTATTATAATTATTATAATCAGTCCATGCTCAATGCAATGGGGTAGTAAGGGAACGTACCCATACTACGGGACCCGTTCAGGGGGGGGGGGTCTTCAAAATACCACGCTTGGTCACAGGGGCGGGGTGGGGTTCCTTAGGTTTTCGTCACGTAGTCAATATCCTCTAGGGAAATCTCGTGCTTTTTCGAGCTATATTCAAATATGGCGTGTAGCGTTTAGCGCTTTTTACACTCACAGGTGGCAACATTGACGCACATTGAGCCAAATAATTTTCTTTTTGCATTTTTGAATGCTACGTGAAAACTACAGGGGTGGGGGTGGGGGGGGGGGGGGGGGGTAGTGTAATATACTACGGGTGGTCACCGAATGGAGGAGGGGCGTAAAAAGTTGTAAAAAAATTGGTCACGTAGTATGGGTGGGTATGTTCCTTAATGAGCTGATTATGATGTAAATACAAGGTCGAAGGTTCGCTGTACTGAACCAATTTTGTTTACAGATCCCAACATCATGGCGCCCCACGTTCCTCGAGTCTGGCACGCTGGACCTGTTCTTCGAGCTGTACCACCTGCTGGGGGGCGCGCTGGCCAGCCTGGCACTCGCGTGCCTGGTGCAGCTGGCCTCAGTGCGACGCTCTCTGTTCAGCTCCAACGAGAGAGCCAAGTTCCTTAACAGACTTGCGGCGGGCGTACTGCGGATACTTGATAATACACAGGTAAGATCTATCAATAACCAATCTATCAACCTCATCCCACCGGCCCCCTTCTACCATCGGACATCTAGACGCACTGCAAGTTACCATCCATACTTAATTGCTATTCCACCAATTCGCACTAAGCGCTGCCAAACATCCTTCATAATGCGCACTGCAAAAGAATGGAACTCACTACCTGCGTCTGTGTTCCCGAAAGCATTCAACCTGAATCTCTTCAAAGTTAGAATTAACAGGCTTCTTCTGGGTAAGCTCACTCCATCGTAGACTTTGTCTGTCTCCTCTGACCTTTACTAGAGTCAAGAGCAAACCCCTTTCAAAAAACAAAATGAAATCCCTTAAAAAAACTTCTTAGTTAAATAGTTTTATCTTGCAGTGATGCAGCATCAGGATTTGAGGATAGAAGGTTGAAATGATTATGATGTTGTATTGTCATGGGAATTGAATTTGTGTGCGAAGTTATAGGAGAATCGGTTAAGTAGAAGTAATTGAAAAATCTATCGCAAGATCTTTTAACACTTTAGGGTGACTTTAGGAGTCAACCCTCGACTAGCATGTGCACATAAAATTTAGCAGGCGTGTACTTACGGGAGGATAAAGAATAACACTTGTGACCGTACACTATATATATTTAATTAACAATTTACAAAGAGTACAAAGAGAACAAAGAGAACAACAGGGCGTGGTTCGTACAATGCGAGGAGTCCAGGTCTTTTTCAGCAGGTGTGGCACTTAACTGGGTAACTGCAGCGACGCGAGAGAGGGCCGATCTGCAGTGCGCCCGACCTCTTATAGCGCCGGACCCCCGCCAGTCAGCCACCACCCGTTACAATCTGAATCAAGCAAAATCAAAGTGATGCTAATAAAAAACCGGCCGAGTCGAACACGCGCACTGAGTGTTCCGTACACGTCATGTCTATGAAATAACTGCTTTTATTATTTACTAGACTATTACCCGCGGTTTCACCCGCATCCTAGGGGAACTACTTGATGTACCCGGATAAAAAGTATCCTATGTGTTAATACAGGGCATAGTCTATCTGTGTTAAATCTCATCCACATCCGTTCAGCCGTTTTTGCGTGAAAGAGTAACAAACATCTATACATACAAACTTTCCGTTTATAATTATTACACAAGGTTAGTCGGAAAGGGGGTACTAAGCCGAAAGGGTGTTAAAGTACCCATAATAAGGGATAACTTTTGTTCTACAACTTTCCCCAAAACTCGATAGTTTAAGAGAAATAGCTTTTCAAAGATTTCGTAAAAAATATGCTAAAATCTATCTGTCCATAACTATGATCAGCTGTGTTTAAAATTTAGGTCATATTTGGGGTCACGGATTACAAATTTAATTTTCTGAATTAATAACTAAAGCAGGTATGATTTTTTTTTGAAAAAACTAAATTAAAATTTTTTTTACTTGCAAATAAAAATTATCGAATTTTGAAATTTTAATACTTTCTTTAAAATAGTTATCAGTGATACTTTATGTGGCCCGCGGCTTAGTACTCCCTTTCCGACTAAACTTGTATAGTAAGGATTGTTTAACTATAAAATATTCACTATGATCATATCAAGTTTAACACCTTTCATGCAGTAGGGTCTCTGTTCAATCCCGGCCCGCACCTCTTGACGTCGAATTCATGTGCGGATCAGAATTTGATTATCACTAGCGTTAACGGTGAAGGCAGTTCCGTCTTTACCATAAGGGCACGTGGGGCACGAGCCCAGGGCCCCCGGTCTGAAGGGGGCCTCGAAATGCCGAAACCCAGTGCAACCATGTATTATTCAATAAATCAATTTTAAAAAACACATCGGTTTCTTAGTTCAACGCATCATTAACAAAGCACCCAGATAACTAGGGTTGCACAGCAAAATGTTGCTCAGTAGAACTTTTCTTTAATTTGAGACAAATTGCTGCTAACTTCAGACTTTGTAACTTTTCACTACCATATTAAAACTACTTGAACTACAAGTTAGTGTCAATGTAATAACCAATTATGTCACTGAACAAAAGTACATTCTGATGTTATTCACGTTATTTTTGACTTTCCTAAAGGGGCCCAAATTTTCTGTGCCCAAGGGCCCCTGCATAGCCTAAGACGGCTCTGGGTGAAGGAAAAACATCGTGAGTAAACCTGCACACCTGAGAGGGCTCCATAAAGTTTTCGATAGTGTGTGTAGTCCGCCAACCCGCACCAGGCCAGAGTGGTGGACTAAGGCTTAAATCCTTCTCATTCTGAGAAGCTCGAGCCTAGCAGTGGGACGTCGTGGGCTGATTATGTTATGTATCACGTTCCAGGGCCTCTCCGACCCGACCAACTACCACGAGTTCTGCCGCCTCCTAGCTCGTCTGAAGTCTAACTATCAGTTGGGGGAGCTGGTCATGGTGGACAGCTATCCTCGCCTCATAGAGCTGATCGCCAAGTTCACCGTGCAGAGTTTACAGGTACGTTCGTTCTGCCTAGCCATTACCCTACTATGTTGTAGTCGGTTCTCTATTTTAATTCCTACGATTTTATGTCATAATTTAACATTGCATAATGTTACTTGTCCTAACATTAGTTACGCATAATACTCATTTGCCATAACTTTTTAATCCTATTTACTATAAGCATAATATTTAATAAGCATACTATCCAAAAGCATAAGTTTACTTAAGCATAACGACGCATAACCATAACTATTATAAGCATAAAATAACATAAACCTAACCTAACCTAATATAAATACATAAATATTCGTAAAGTACGTTTCCTTTATGCTTTTTGATCATTATCACAAATAACTATTAGACAAATAAACAATATGCTTTACAACTTTATGCATATCAAAGTTATGAATATAAACAATAGGATATACAATATTTATACTTAATAACACAATATGCTAAAAGCAATTATGGCACACTATTATTATGACAAAGAAAATTATGCCTAACTTATTATGACAATTTAAATTAGAACAAAAACCATTATGAGAAAAAAGGGATCCCGTTGTGGTCAGCATCCAGTCTAACCAGATGCGGAGTATCAGTATGTTACACGGAGCGACTGCCATCAGACCCCCACAACCCAATTAGTAGGGTAAGAATATAAAACTCCCCCATCGCGTGCTGGGAATCGACACGAGTTGTAAGATTATACAAAACACAGCACGCGACGTGGTAGTTATATGGTCCGCCTGGCTAGCTACCGCCCTCACATTAAAGTTGAGCAGTTTACTGTGTTCCGTTGTGTGTAAGTGAGAGCCAGAGGAGGGGGGAATCGCTCTACAAGGTGTAAACGAAATCATGTAATTCCTTCAAACCTCGTGATGTACTACTGACGTAGACTAACCCAGCAAGGGATAGGTACTTTTGGATTCAATAAAAAAAAACTATAAGTATACATATTTACGTTCTTAACATGAGGCATTTTAGGGTCCCGAGCGAATTCTCCGCCCGCTCGCCGCGCGGTCATTTAATTCGGGGCGCTAAAATACCTCGCGTTAAGAGCACATGTTTACTTCTTGTGATTTTTTGTTTTATTGATTCCAAAAGTATCCCGTACAGTGTTAATCTATGTCAGCAGTACATCACGAGGTTTGAAAGAATTGCATGATTTCGTTTACAACCAGTATATCTCTGTTCCTTGGATTCGTGTGTTCGTGTGTTCCTTGTCTGGGTTTACCATCAGGCGCTGACAAGTCAAGAACAAAAAAAAGTTACTGGGCAATGCCGATATCCTAAGGTTAGGCCGGTTGTTAAACTTATGTCAACCACCATAGTTAACCATATTCTTGATGTAGATGTGGCAGTTCGCGCCCAACTCGGTGCACTACCTGCTGTCGCTGTGGCAGCGCATGGTGGCGTCGGTCCCGTACGTGAAGGCCAGCGAGCCGCACCTGCTCGAGACCTACGCGCCCGGCGTCACCGGCGCCTACATCGGCTCCCGGCTGGACTCCGTCTCCTGTGTGGTCAGGTATGCCATTTACACATTTTTATTTCAGTTTACACAATTATAAATTAGTACACAACTTCGTATTAACACACACATACACTACTCATAAACACACACATGTTGGTTTAAGTGGACGGACATGACCACTGACTGACATCCATGGAGCACAAAGGCTCCAGACGAAAACCAGCGTCAAGTACTTATAATGCATGACATTAAGCTGATCTGGACACCTTTTTGGTCCAACCGTGAGGCACATACCCAAGACCTTTTATTTATTTATATCACACTTTTTATCTTTTTTTTTAAATTTATTTATTCAAAATCTGTATAACAGTAACATATAAAAAGTCTGCCAAACTGCAAAACAGTTTGTCGGCAGTTGTTCTCGTTTCACAATATCATTATAACAAATTTTCGATTTTTATTATAAAATAAAATAAAGTGAGTTTACAAAGATAAAACATTTTACACCTATGGACAATTACTATTAGCTATGGACACAATGAGAGATAGTGTTTTTTAAGAACACTTTTAAGTTGGTCTTTGGATTTAACATGCGATATCATCTGTGGGGGTAGCTCATTCATTAACGAGGGTACTACATATTTATTAATTTATTACTTTGACCTCTTTAAGTTTGCTAGTATTAATAATGAAATGAAAAACTTATCCCATTTTCGTGGGAATAGGCTACGGAAAATTAATATTACTAAATAAAAAAATAACAAATTTTAGAATGTTTTCTCAACCTTTTTTAGTCAAAGTAGTAGTATATCCGTAATATCTGGTTAAGTTGCATGGATTGATCGGAAAATGCATCATAAACACCTAATTTATAGCAGTTTTGTGAATACATCTAATAATGAAGGGTGATTATTAATAATTTTCAATTAATAACATTAACCGTAAAATTAGTATTTCAACTAAATCTGTTCACTAGTATTGGCGTGAAACTCAAACAAAAGAAATTCTTAAAATTTTCTTTTACGGCATCAGTATCGTTCCTAGTATAGTACGACCTAACTTAAAAGTCGCATTGGCAAACTTGATCGAACAACCAATGGCAGGTGCTCATTATGGCGCCATTCAAACTTATTGCGTCAGTGTAAAGATCATTTTTGACTCCAGTACTAATAAACATTCGTGGTCTTGAAGTCGCACTCAGCTCGGAAGTGATCGGTTTTACGAAGTTTGCCGATGCGACATCTTAGTTGCGTCGTACTACATACATACTGTACACATAGTTTTTTTTTTAAATTTAATGTTCAATTTTTGCTTCGTTACGATTTTATTATAATTATGTACAACGTGTTACATAATTCCCCATGAAAAATTTTAATAATCGAGTAGTCTTTTATGGTTGTTATCATTTACATCTCAGAGGAAATTAGGTAAGAATATAAAGAACTTTCTGGGTAGTCCACTCTTTAGTTTTATGTTTTCAGGATTGCGTTTCAATGATGATTATTTTATGTTTTATCCAAGTTTTTTTTTTGGGTCATACTATGGTTTTCAAATATTGCCAATAGACTCTTTACAAGGGACCTTTTAACCCTCTTTCAGCTTTAGGGGTATTTTTGTGACACGTTGTATAGATATACTCTTTCACAGGGACGGCTTAGAAGATCCTCTGGATGACGTAGGCACAGTCCAGCAGCAGTTGGAACAGCTGTCAGTGATCGGTCGCTGTGAGTACGGCAAGACGTGTCAGCTGCTAGTGGCGCACTTTGATCGTGCAGCCGCCGCCTACAGCGTGGAGACGCAGCCGCAACAGATACTTGTGTTGCAAGGTAATTACTTTCTGATGGAAAACCAAGACATGTCTCCCGTGAGATGCGACAAAATTATATACAAGGTTAGTCAGAAAGGGGGTACTAAGCCGAAAGGGTGTTAAAGTACCCATAATAAATGATAACTTTTATTCTACAACTATCCCCAAAACTCGATAGTTTAGAAGAAATAGCTTTTCAAAGATTTCGTAAAAAATATGCTAAAATCTATCTGTCCATAGCTATGATCAACTGTTTTTACAATGTAGGTCATATATGGGGTCACGAATTAGAAAATTTATTTTCTGAATTCATAACTATAGCAGGTATGTTTTTTTTTGAAAAAGCTAAAATAAAAATGTCTTTGCATGCAAATAAAAATTATCTAATTTTGAAATTTTAACACTTTCTTTAAAACAGTCATCAGTGATACTTTAAGTGGCCCGCGGCTTAGTACCCCCTTTCCGACTAACCTTGTATATAATATGTCGCAGACACAATAGAATTGGATAGAAGTGAGTACAGCATTAAAATTAAGACCAGCGTCTCTTATCAGGAGCAAAGCAGGTATTTGGTAAATAAATCCAACACACAGCTGCTTCGTTGGTCTAGGGTGGCAAGTGCGACTGCTGATCGTGAGGTCCTGGGTTCGATCCCCAGGTCAGGCAAAGTGTTATTGGGTTTTTCCGCGGAGGATTCCTCAGTAACAGCCCGGAGTTTGGATGGCAATAGGCTTATTTACAAGTGTAAATAAGCCTATTGCCATAAGTGTGTTTAAGTAAACATAACGGTGAAATGATGGTGGTTATTATACATCTCTGGTCAACCCTTCGGGAAATACAGGCGACCCCCTTATTCCAAGAGATGGTTTAAACCAAGATTTAAAATATACCCATCACCTAACAAAAAGAGACGAGCTATTATAAAACCTAGATTTTACTTACACCATCTCTTGTAATAAGAGGGTAACGGTCTAGAAGAAAAAACCCACCAATAGAATTGCTTCATTTTGCGTGGGAGGAAAATGAAGCAATTCTATTGGTGGAGGACCGCTCCAGTTCCTAGCACAGTTCTGGTGATAAGCCAGCCTAATTGTCACACATCGTCCTTCCACCCACAGGTCAGCTGACCTGGTTAGTGTACATCATCGGCGCGGCCATCGGCGGGCGCGCGTCCGTCAACACTTGCGATGAAAACGACGCCATGGACGGAGAGTTGGTCTGCCGAGTACTACAGCTTATGGATCTGACTGACTCTAGATTGGCACAAGTAAGTACTTAAAGGTATGAAAGTAGAATAAATGCCGTGGAAATGCGTTCCTTGCGAAGTATGTGCGGTGTAACTTTGAATGATGTGATTAGATGTTGCGGTTTAAAAGATGATGTAGTGACAAAAATTGAAGCATTGGGTGCAACAAGGGCGTTACACAAAAAAGTGAGTTCTGAGATAATTTAAGTTAAAGTTTTTGATGTATTATAACTTTTAAATAGATTAGGATAAATCTCAAGTACTTATAAAATTTATTGGTACCATGATTCAGTTATAATATTCTAGTATTATTATTATTTTAAGATTGTTAGAAACTTCAAAATAACATATTTTTTGAATACATGTTATCCGCCCTTGTTGCACCCAACCCGTAAATTAATTGGGCTTTCATATTTTAAAAGGATTTCAAGGCATAAATAATGGCTTTGGATACCTAAAAGAATCATTTTTATTTAAAAGTGAATCACAGTATTCATTTGGACTCATTATTAAAAGTAAATCACAGTAATCATTTGGTTTAATAATTAAAATTAAATTACATTTTTTCCGTTAACTTTATATTCTTCAACTTCTTTTTCCTTTATTTTTTGGGAGAACATAATCAGTCTGGTCATTATCTGCACTGAAATCACCGATTTCGGACATGTTTTTACATTTATATAAACTATCGCAACTTTCGGTCGTAACGTGTTTGAAATTCAAATGCATATAGGTAATCCATGCACCAACGGCGTAGCGAAATCATCTTAATAAATACCTATCACGCCATCTAGAATCAATGAATCGAAATTAGTTTTTGCCATATAAAACTAGATGGGGCAATGCTTAATTTGATGCAATAATATCAAAACGGTCATTGGGTGCCGAACGCCCTTGTTGCTCCCAGTGCTTCAATTGAAAGTAGTTTGCTTCGGTGGTTTGGTCATGTTGAGAGAATGAGTGAACGGCGATTAACAAAAGGAATTTATAAGGCGGATGTCAGTGGAAACGGTAGAGGACGTCCTAGAAGGACATACATCGATGTTATTAATGATGTTCCTTCACAAAGGACAAGTGCGTAGTACTCTCAACCGGCGTGCGTGTATGACAAGATGTATGAATGTGGATGAAGCGAAAGGAGTATGTAGCGTTATATAGTTTCTGCCGACCACCTTTGGAAGAAGGCATGTATGTGTGTGAGCAAAATATAACATAACATCACGCCTGTATTCCCCGAAGGGTTGGGCAGAAGTGAATAGTAAACCCGTCGCATTCTGAGAAGAGTCCTGTGCCCAGCAGTGTGACAGTAATGGGCTTCTTTTTTTCTGTGTGGTTAGTGACAAACCTGGTGTCAGAGTTTATGCCGTCCATGGGCGTCTGACTTGGCTTCACATGTCGTCGAGAAATATCTCTCAGGCATGCCGGTTTCCTCACTATTTTTTCCTTCACCTTTTTTAAGCATAATAATAGGGTAGTTGACTACTATTAAAAATGTACAACAATTTAGTACTTATTATTTTAAAGAAAGTATAGATACAAATTGATATGTGAAAAAATCAATAAAATCGATGAAAAAATAGAGGAGCTACACGCTTGTGAAGTTTTTGGAGGGGGCATTTTCTGTCCTTGTCGCGCTAAACGGATATTGTATGGAGTGGTGTCAAATAATTATGAAGTTTGCAAGGTATGACGTCATTGTGGCGTCATGTTGTCTGTCTAGTGAGCAATTTTCAATCGTTTATAACTTGGGCATTTTATTCAATATCTCAGTAGTTTTTTCACTGTTGCCTATCATTTTTGTAATAGTTTCGAGATTTCTAATAAAAAAATTATAGTCACATACCCTATTATACAATACGCACATGAATCCGAAAAGTCAGAGTTGCGTGCCGTGGGTTCGAACACGAGACCAGGACTTGGCAGTCCGACGGTCACACCATTAGATTATCAGTGCTGAGTAGTTATAGGCTGATTATGTTTATTGTATGCTTGCTTCTGTCTTCAGGGTGGCTGCGAGAAACTCGAGCTAGCAATGATGTCGTTCTTCGAACAGTTCCGTAAGATCTACGTCGGAGAACAAGTCCAGAAGAACAGTAAAGTGTACCGGCGACTGAGCGACGTGTTGGGACTGGCTGACGAGAGCCAACTGTTAAGCGTGCTCATGAGGAAGATGTAAGTATTGCCCACTGTTGGACATAGGTCTTAAATTCTATACAAGGTTAGTCGAAAAGGGGATACAAAGTCAGACGCTCAGTGCGCATAACTCGAGATTGTCCGAATTTTCACTTTAAGGCTGAGACCAGATGAGCGTAATTTACGCCGCACAAAGAAAGTCGCGTAATTTCGGCCATGTTCGGTTTCATACAATGCTGCGATTCGTGCCTTACTACAACAAAATCATTCATTTAAATAAAGAAAGAAAAGAAAGAAAATTATTTATTTTGGACTCACACAGGCAGTTACAAAAACAATATTTACAAAAAAAACAGGATAAGAATTATTTATACTACCTGCACGAGGCCAAAAAGGGCTCCTATCTCAGCATAATACTGCGACATTTAAAAAAAAAACAACATGTCGCAACGCTGGTTTTCAGATAGGACCATAGTGATGCCACGGGCAATAACGACAAATAAATAAATAAACATGTTACGTAAATATTAAATTAGAATACTACTAAATAAAAGCAATAAATAGTTTATTATAAACTTAGTGTTACGTGTGTGTGTGAAATAGTCAATAAAATTATAATTATACATAGTTATTAAATAAATTAATGTCAAATGTCAAACCAGAGAAAATAAATATAAAATAAATTAAATACTAAATAATAATAATACGTTCAGTAAATTACGCGACTCGATTTGCGTGGCATAAATTACGCGCGTAACTCGTTAAACCGTCGGCTAAAAGTGTTAACTATTAATTCCATTTATATCTATATATATAAAAGGAGAAGCTGACTGATCTATCAACGCACAGACTAAACGGCTGCGGTTAGAAACTTGAAATTTTGACAGTAGGTTCATTTTGTGACGTAAAAATCCACTAAGAAGGGATTTCTCGAAATTCAACCCCTAAGGGGGTGAAAAAAAATCACACAAGCGAAGCTACGGGCAAAAGCTAGTGTTTCATAGGCAATTAATATAACTATCATTTTTATTATTAATTTATGTTGTACTAGCGACTCGCCCCAGCTTCGCACGGGTGCAATGTAGATACTAATGTGGGGCATGTAAACCTTCCTCTTGAATCACTCTATCTATTGCTAAAAACTGCATTAAAATCCGTTGCGTAGTTTAAAAGATCTAAGCGTACAGACAGCGGGAGCTACTTTGTTTTATACTATGTAAAGATACTTATAAATTATTCAGTTTTATTCATTGCATGTAATTTTTTTCAAATGGAGTTATCAGTTCAACACTTTTAGCTGACGAAACAAGAGAAGAGGTATGTGTACCTTTTCTAATCAATTTTAATTTTGTTCACAGCATAACTAACCTGAAATACTGGGGTGGCTCTGAACAGATAATAGCTAAGACCCTCGGCCTGTTGAGTGACCTCAGTGGCGGGTACTCCTGCGTGCGGAAGCTGGTCAAGTTGGACGAGGTTCAGTTCATGTTGACACACCACACGGTAAGTACTACAGTCTCATCCTCCTAGCCTTTTGTTGTGTAGGGGAACGAAGTATGGTGTTCCTCCTACGAAAAGGGAGGATCCCCCTACCAGGCGTGTCGTATGCCTGGCGGGCCACTGCACAACGGTTGATGTTGGGAACTTGTATATACAAGGTGTAAAAAGACCCTTCACGAAGCCGTCAACCATGCATCCAGTACATCAAACTAAGTAACCCTACGCAAAAATTGTCGCTGGGAAACTACTTCTTTTTGGTTGAAAAATTTCGTTTTACTGTAAAGCTCAATGTAACGCACTCAAAACACTGTGCTGATAGATGCAATGAGTAGTAAACGGGTAATGGAGGTATTTCAAGTACATCTGCAACCTTATTTAAAAAAAAAGTGAAAAAGTTGGAACTTTGACCTCCAATATCTCCGTAACTAGAAGGTTCCCAGGCACAGTCCAGAACAAAAAAAAAGATCGCAATGACGTGGAGAATTAGTGCCTTTCGGCTTCTTTAAGGGTCTATTTACACCGTTTATACTAACTCCGTGTCAAATCTTGATACCGCGATGCAGGATTTGTGACATTTCAACTGACAGCTGTCATTGTTGTCGCTGTAGTCTGCTACACATTCGTGCGGCGTAGTTCGCATGTAGCGTGATAGATGCCGCCGCAGTTGCAGTCGCTCCGTGTAAAATACTGGTATTCAGCGCATCTGGTTACACTGGAAGATGACCTCAACATAGTTGGGAAAAGGCTAAGAAGAAGATTATAGTCAGCTTCCAATCTAACCAGTTGCTTCCAAATACCAGTATGTTACACGGAGCGACTGCCATCAGAGCTTGGCAACCCAGTTATAGGGCAATTCCGATATCCTAAGGCAGGGATGGCGAACCAATGGCACGCGACACAATATTTTGGGCACGTCACTGAGCACAAAATTCATTATGCACTACGAAAAAAAGTGTGAAGTAGGTATTATATGTAGAGCGAACGCGAGTGATCCCTAATTCAAAATTATTTGATGGCACGTCCATGACCTCATTAAACATTTCTTTAGAAAAATGGCACGTTGATACGTAAAGGTTCGCCATCCCTGTCTTAGGTAAGACCGGTTGTCAGACTTTCGGGCTTCTGACTACCCGTAACAACTGTCATAGGTATTTGACACTTGGGCACTTAACGTGCTCTCCGTGTTACAGAGGGGTCCCCTTGTGTAACGAACGGTCACCCATCCACGGACTGACCGCGTCAAGCGCAGCTTTACCTTGGTAATCGTGTGATCCACGCAGTTGGTAATTACCCATGAGCCCCTTCGTTTTATAAGAAATTGAATTATTAAGACGAAGTCGCGAGTACAACCTAGTTTATTAAATTAGCTTTTGCCCGCAGCTTCACTTGCGTGACTGTGACTCAGTGAGTCGGTCAGCCAGTTTCTCCTTTTATATGATTACTAGCGACCCGCCCTGGCTTAGCACGGGTGCAATTTAGATACTAATGTGGGGCATATAAACCTTCCTCTTGAATCACTATCTATTGCTGAAAACTGCATTAAAATCCGTAACGTAGTTTAAAAGATCTAAGCGTACAGACAGCGGGAGCGACTTTGTTTTGATACTATGTAGAAATGATAGACACTTACTTAGCGTACGATCATTTACACCTCTACTTTTATTATTTCTTACAGGCGGAACACTTCCCGTTCCTCGGGATAGCGGGCGTCGGCGCAGCTGAGATGCGCTGTCGCAGCATGCTGTACACGGCGTTGGGGCGACTGCTAATGGTGGACCTGGGAGAGGACGAGGATAGGTTCTTGGCATTCATGATGCCGCTTACAGGTATGCGGCACCTTTCGCTATTGTAGAACATAATCAACCCATTCCTGGGCACGGATCTCTTCTCCGAATGAGAAGAGTTTAGGCCTCAGTCCACCACACTGGCCTGGTGCGGGTTGGCAGACTACACACACCATTGATTTTCCCTTGTTATGTTTTTTTTGAGTTCCTTGTTGGTCTAGTAGTGGCAAGCGCGACTGCTGATCATGAGGTCCTGGGTTCAATCCTCAGGTTGGACAAAGTGTTATTGAGTTTCTCCATGTAGAATTCCTCAGTAGCATCTCTGAGTTTTGATTTGTGCCTGGTTGATGGCAATACACTCGCTCCCTATTACATGGGATTTAAGCATAGCGGTGAAATGAGGGTGTTATTATACACCTCTGCCTAACCCTTCGGGGAATACAGACGTAATGTTTTTCCTAACAATAGCTGTATTCTGTTTTATGCAACTACTACCTATATTGTTAGACTTTATTTATTTTGTTTTATTTGTTTTTAACTTTATCAACACTGTCTTTGTCTTTTTGCGTATCTTTGGAGAACGTTGTTGGTTGCACATTTGTATAACCCTGTTCTTATTTTCCTCTTTGTAATATTTATTATGTAACTGGTTGTTTTCCCAAATAAATAAAAGTAATGTAATGATGTTATGTTATCTGTTTTTTTTTGTAGCACTCTCATATGCGTTGTGGCATTAAGTCCGCCTTATGTACCACCATTCTGTATTGAAGTATTAAATAAACGTGTCGTCTGTTTAACGACACGTTTGGTGCAGTGGCTGAGCGATCGGCTCCTGCGCTACGGGTCGTGGGTTCGATTCCCGCACGGAACAAATATTTGTATGGCCTACAGATAGTTGTTCCGGGTCTGGATGTTTGTGCGTGTGAAGATTTGTGTCTGTAAAAGCACCCACGTTACAGGAGAAATACTAATATGGGGCAACGTTTTTTTAAGAAAAAAAAAATATGTACAAGTTTCCTCACGATGTTTTCCTTCACCGTTAACGCAAGTGGTAATTAAATTCTGATCTGCACGTGAGTTGAAAAGTCAGAGATGCAGGCCTTGTTTGAAGTCGGACCCTCCTGCATGAAAGGCATTCAATCACTACGTCGTCACTGCTATTCACCCTTGCTTATAGTTATAAAATGTCAATTTTGTTCGCAGCGGCCTTCGAAAGCATCATAGGTCTGCTGAGCGGGCCCGAGTCCCCAATGTTCAGTTCAGAAGACGCCAAAAAGACGCTCATAGGACTAGCGCGAGATTTACGCGGTCTAGCCTTTGCGTTTAACACTAAGACAACATACATGATGTTGTTTGATTGGATGTAAGTATATATTGAATTTTTTTGTTGGCACTCGTAGAGCTCCTGGTGAAAAGAGTTCGTCCGGGAGGTACTATCACCATACCTATTTCAGCTGCTTAGTATTTATGTGTACTGGTTTGAAGGGTATGGGTGCCGGTGAAATTACAGGCGCATGAGTCTTTCCAACTTTGTTTTTAAGGTTGGCGACGCATCAGCAATCCTCTTGGTGTTGTATGTGTATACACCGTGGGCCAGAGGTACCCGGAAAGATTTTAACCACTCCTTTCTAATGTTTTGTCTTTCATAGGGTTTGTTATAGATTAGCGTGTTATGCGGAGGGAAGAAAGTCATGTAGTGTGTTAAATATGAATGTGGACGGATATGCAAGTAGAGGTAGGCCAAAGAAAAGATGGATGGATTGTCTGAAGGATGATATGGGTAAGAAAGGAGTGAGTACTGAGACGACGGCTGATAGAGGAGAATGGAAGAGGAATACGTGTTGTGCCGACCACACCTAGTGTGGGATAAGGGCAGGGAGATGGTGAGGGTTTGTTACCCTATAGATTTTATGTCTTGTGAATTTCCATAAATAATGGGGAAGGCAACGCAAAACTAAAGCAGATGGCAGCACCTCCATATTTATTTATTTCCACCAATCAGAACCATCAGGTCAGTAATGTCAAACACATTGCAACCAATAAGATTGCAGTGGAACAATCGAAAGTGGCGCCATTAGTTCCACAGTTGCCTACCCCATTGATATCTTGAAAATTAAGCTTTATTCAGCAAACTATATACTAATTCTTCTTCTCCAATTAGGCATCGGAATTGATGGTTACAATCTTTTGGGTTCCTCTGGCCCACGGCGTATAGGCGGCGGTAACCATTTTCCATCAGACGGGCCGTCGCCGCGTCGGCTTGTTTGACAATCCACCCTATAATTATCCCACTGTAGGGCGAAGGCCTTTTCTCATACAAAGTAGGAACGCGCACTGATTACCACGCTTGGTCACTGCGTGTTACGGATTTCATACCATTAAATTCAGGAGGCAACCTGGTACGGCGTGTAAATAGCCGCACCAAAGGCGAACTTGCGTTCTAATATTTTTTAAGAGAATTGCCCAAAAAATATAGCGGAACAGATTATTGAGCTTTCACCTAGAAATCGTGAAAAACACAAAATATTCTCGCGATGCAGGGGTTCAATTCCCCACTCACCTGATCATCGGCCAAGCCCGCTTTTCAGCTTCATCATCAGATATTTTTCACGCTGTGCCGGCCGGCGAATGTTCATCGGACGCAATCTCTTGCAATCACAGTGAAAGTTCAAAAAATAATAAAGAACAAGAGTCCAAGGAACGACTCATCGACCTTTATGAAATTATTTTTAAGGACTAGTTAATGAATACTAGATTTTTTTATGCAGACATTTTTAAAAGACGCACCAAATGAATTACATTATTTTAGGCAGTGATCTGTCAACGGCAGTCAATCACATGCGCAGAGCGACCGAGTCATCCACCAATCGTGACGCAGATAAATGTTGCGAATAGTGCATGCTAGCGCCATCTATGAGCTTCTCTCGTAAAGCTTGGTGCAAGTCACCGATAAGCGGGCTCTGCACCAAATACTAGCGTTTTTCACAATGGCCCAATGAAAACCCAATAATAATATTATAAAGCCATGGCGCTTTACCACAACCTATATCACGATGTTTTCCTTCACCATGTCTTTTTTCTTAAGTTAACTTAGGCTGGCCGCATACCAGAGCAACACAGCAATAGTTAAATATATCAATTAATGAGCACAGAGTTCTGCCTTGCCTTTTCCCAACTATGTTGGGGTCGCTTCCAGTGTAACCAGATGCAGCTGAATACCAGTATTTTACACGGAGCGACTGCCATCAGACATCCGCATCCTAGTAATTGGACAATGTCGATATCCTAAGGTTAGACTAGTTGTCAGACTTTCGAGCTTCTGACTACCTAACAACTGTCATAGGTATTCATATGATTGTTTATCCAACTAATAACTACATTTATTACTCTTCCAGTTACCCAGTATACATGAAAGTCCTCCTCCGAGGCATCGAGGTATGGTTCTCCGAGCCGGCCCTCACGACTCCCGTCCTCAAGCTGACGGCAGAGCTGGCGCAGAACAGGAACCAACGGCTACACTTCGACGTGTCCTCGCCCAACGGCATTCTGTTGTTCCGAGAGCTGTCTAATATCATATGCGCTTATGGTGAGTAGGAAATTCCCATGTGTCAGAGATTGTTAAATGAATGATTCTTGAGTATATCACCCATATTCTAAGACGGTCCTCCAAAACTTACTCGACTCAGGGCGGCCTCGAAAACACCTTCAAAATTGTATTCATAGTCGCAATTTCGAGTGAACATTGAGGTTCCTCGACTGAGGGGTCCTCAAATGAGTCGAGGTAGAGTGGAGTCATTACGTCATCATTTTGTTTATCTGCATCCCGCAAATAACGCCGCGATAAATAGTTGTAAGGATTATCGTGAGCATATTCGATAAAGTCTTTAAAATTCATTTTTATTACATACGAACTTTGACACTTCCTTCCTTAAGGTAGGTTCCGAGGCACCTTGAGTTTGACAGATAATTCCTTACCTCCACTAAGGAAAAATCTCAAGTCAAGGACGTTTATGTCAACTATTTCTACCGGTGGTAGTGAAAAACGCTGAGTCGAGGTGGTGTCGAGTCGAGTAAGTTTTGGAGGAACGTCTTAGAATATGGGTGTATATGTCGTCGGATAATCGAATCTTTGTGATAATCCTAGGACATTGCAAAGGACCGGATATTTAAAATCTAACACAGATTTTAGTAATCATGCGCGCTATTATTAGGATCATTGCAGAAATCCCAGTTTGTTTGGGAGGATTGAAAACATGAACGCTGATTGGTTAATCTAAGAGTTGATTTATACATATACAGATTATTGCACATCCTGAAAGTAGTTTGTTCAGAATCGTTTACTGAATCGACTTCAGCCATTTTTATTGTGTATTTTTTTTATTAACGTGTTTTTTACTAATTAGTCTTTTAATTGGCATAACGAAAATTGAGCCTTATGTCAAGGGCATATGACTGAATTTTAAATGAAGTTAACAATGAAAAAGTAATACTATTTTCTTGAATAAACAATATTTAAGCACATAAAAATAAAATTTCAGTGTATGTATTATGATTATAACATTATATTCTAATTGGGGTGTTTGAGGGTGTGCGTTAATTACGTTACATGTTGTATGTAAGCGCGGGGACGACGAGCCGTAAGCGCGGGAACCACGTTGACCACACACCGCATCGCGGTTCGTGAGCTTGTCCCGAGGCGAGGCGATTACGTTACGATTCCGATTAGTGTGCGTTGCAGTAGGGAGTTGCATACAAAGAATACTGAACGGTTCGAGGTGATACGGTGACGATCCCTTTCCGAGTTGATATGTGTGCTTTGACCTTTAATCTTCAAATCCTGATACTGCAAGATAAAACCATACATACAATCACGCCTATTTCCTATTGGGGTACACAGATACTATAGATTTCCACTTGCTACGAACCTGACACACTCTTTTCACTTCATCTACATTCATTAACCTTCTTATGCATGCTCGTCGGTTTACGGTGCCACCAACCTGCCCTTTTTTGAGAACGTCCGCGATTTGTTCGTGGTACGTAAGTATACTAAGGTTCATTTTCTTTTTTAATTAGTTTTATTAATACTTCATTTATATTTTTGTATTTCAGGCAGCAGAATACTAACAATAGATGTCAACAAGAAACAGATGTACGCCATGAAACTGAAAGGAATATCTCTATGCTTCTCAATATTGAAAGCGGCGCTGTGCGGCAATTATGCTAACTTTGGAGTCTTCAGGTAAATAAAACTCTTGGCTAATGGGAGTTATCTGTGCTCTTTTAACACTATGAAAATAAAAAAAATGATAAACACATAATATCATAACCAGAGATCGGATAATCGGATGCATATACAAGGTTAGTCGGAAAGGTGGTACTAAGCCGAAAGGGTGTTAAAGTACCTATAATAAGAGATAAGTTTTGTTCTACAACTTTCTCCAAAACTCTATAGTTTAAGAGAAATAGCTTTTCAAAGATATCGTAAAAAATATGGTAAAATCTATCTGTCCATAGCTATGATCAGCTGTTTTTACAATTTAGGTCATATTTGGGGTCACGGATTAGAAAATTAATTTTCTGAATTCATAACTATAGTGGGTATGATTTTTTTTGAAAAATCGAAAATTATAATATTTTTGCAAGCAAATAACAATTATCGAATTTAGAAATTTTAACACTTGCTTTTAAATAGTCATCAGTGATACTTTAGGTGGCCCGCGGCTAAGTACCCCCTTTCCGACTAACCTTGTATACTTAAAGTTAATTTTTCGCTACGATAGTATGGAAACGCTTCTGAAAATAGTTAATTAACAAAAAAACCGGTATCACGGGATTGCATAACTAATCGAATGCAAAATAATATACTCGTAATTACTTAAAAGTTAATTTTTAACCCCCGATTCAAATATACAATATGTAACATAATTAATGCACATCCTGAAAGTAGTTTGCTCAGAATCGTTTACTGAATCGACTTCAGCCATTTTTATTGTGTATTTTTTTTTATAAACGCGTTTTTTAATCATTATACTTTTAATTGGCATAACGAAAATTGAGCCTTATGTCAAAGGCATAAGACTGAATTTTAAATGAAGTTAACAGTGAAAAAGTAATACTATTTTCTTGAATAAACAATATTTAAGCACATAAATATAAAATTTCAGTGTATGTATTATGATTATAACATAATATTCTAATTGGAGTGTTTGAGGGTGTGCGTTAATTACGTTACATGTTGTATGTGTATGTAGGGTGTAAGAAAGTGAGGGGTGCATATCTGTGTTAGTTAAAAAAAGGTACTACTTTAGGTATGTAAATAAATAAATATGCATCCAATTCTAGGTAAAGGAGATGTTTCATTTTCGGCCATAAGATGTACATTTATCGAAAAAGGGGGAAAAATCCAAGAATTGAGGAAAAATATTCTTTCGTGAATTTAAACCTGATTTGATGTGCACAAAATATAATAAGTTTTCAATTATTGCCATATTCTATTCAACATGGCGTCCTATAGTTTGCATAGCCTGCTTTCGTTCTGAAATCATGTCAAATCAAAACATAATTCACGTAGACGTTAAATATGAAAGGTATGTGTTCTTGTACAATTAATAATAATTATTATTCTCTTAGCCATCTTTTTCGACTAATTCTAAGGTAGTGTGACGATTTCATCGTTAGAAAAATATTTATTCTTCTTTTTTGACGTGTACTTCTGAACGAAAAATTCAAAATGTCAGGTCACAGTCAGTCAGTAATTAACAAATATCAATTTCTAGGTTAGGTAAACGTCATCTTTACAACCTCTCAAAGCTATCATAACTCTCACGACAAACGTCAAATATTTTTAACTTTTATTTTGTGCATAAAAAACATTTGATATTTTGAAAAAAATGTTACTGTAAGCTATACAGGGTTTAGTTTCCCAGCTTTTCTAAAAGGTACAGTTTATGGCCGGAGTCCCATACAAAAATGAAACATCTCCTTTGATTCCATTCTACAGAACACTAAATTAGACGATCCCGGAATTGCGGAATTTTTTCGATACAAAAGTGCATTCCATATTAAACAACGCCTGAACTTTAGGCAAATATGCATCCGATTATCCGATCTCTCATCATAACATAACATCACGCCTGTATTCCCCTAAGGGTTGGGCAGAGGTGTACAGTAACACCCTCATTTCGCCGTTATGTAACATGTAATAGGGGGCGAGCCTATTGCCATCAACCGGGCACAAATCGAAACTCAAAGCTGCTACTACATGGCAGTTTGACAGTATTGACACTGACACATGTGAAACGACAAACGTCAAGGCGGGTGCACACGTAGGCACACTTTAAATATTCACTCATTTACGTACAAATATCTATGTATTTATTGTAATTCGTTAATTTATTTATTTTATTTATGTAATTAATTTTTGTATTTGCACGTGGCTGCCCGTGGCCTTACTATCAGGTCCCATCCGAAAACCAGCGCTGCTATACTTCGGTGTAGCAGCATTATACTGAGATGGGCTCCTTTTTTTGTCTCGTAGAGGCATATAACTTTTTTAATTTGTTGATTTTTTATTTTATGTTTGTACAGTCACGTGTACTAATATGTATACACATAGCGATATTCAAAGGCGATTTTCTTCTAAAATATCTATTAGAATTATGAAATATTACACAATTCGTTTCTACAAATACACACGATCATGGTATCGAATATTTCTTAAATACAAACTATTCTCTAAAAGAAATTAGTTTTTCAAGTTCGCTATGTGTATACATATTATTACACGTGACTGTATGTCTGTAACGAGACTCAAATAAATTATTTTCTTTCTTTCTTTCTACTGAGGAATTCCCCCGAAAAGCCCAACGGCGAAATGAGGGTGTAACTATACACCTCTGCCCAAGCCTTTCGAGGAATACAGGCGTGATTATATGTATGTTTGAATATTTTCAGGCTATACGGTGACGAAGCTTTGGACAACGCGCTCAATATGTTCGTCAAGTTACTACTCAGTATACCTCAAAGCGATCTACTTGTGAGTACCATATTATTTTATTTTTAATCAGCCATTCATCCCACTGGGAGAATATTCGAAAAATATTAATAACTAACTGTGTCCTCACGGCTCCGCCCGTAGCCTACGTTACTCAGTGATAATGTAGCTTTCTAACGGCAGAAGAATTTTTGAAATCGGTCCAGTAGTTTTTATGTTTATTCGTTACATACAAAAATACAAATCTTTCCTCTTTATAATATTATAGTATAGAAAATTAAGAACGTCATTAGCATCATCCCAAAGTTAAGAATGCAGATGTTTAATACTATAATTATGATAATGAAAACTGAAACTATAACGTTAATAACCCGGGAGAAGAATGATTTGTTACAATAATGTTAAAACATTTCGAATATTCACCACACTAGCAGTGATAGCCTAGTGGTATGACCGTCGGACTGCCAAGTCATAGGTCTCGAGTCCGAACCCAAGGCACGCACCTCTGACTTTTCGGATTCATGTGCGTATTGTATAATTATCACTTGCTTTACACTGTGAGGAAACCGACATGCCTGAGAGATATTTCTCGACGGCATGTGAAGCCAAGTCAGACGCCCATGGGCGGCATAAACTCTGATACCAAGTTAGTCACTAACCACACGAAAAGAAAAAGCCATGATCATCCCACAGCAGGGCGAACGCCTACTTATCCTTTTTCCACTCCTCTCAGTATAAGGTTTTCTGCAGCCAAACCTTCTAATAAGTGTCTAGTTCGCGAGTGGCTCCTGGCTAATTAGCAACCGCGCCGATCATACGATTTGAGAGGTTAAGCTGCGCTTGCCGCGTTCAATCCATGGATGGGCGGCCGTCCGTTACAAATCGAGACCCCTCCATGCCTCGGAGAGCACGATAAACAGTCTGTCCCGGGTGTCATAAGAATACCTATGACAGTTGTTACTGGTTGTCAGAAGTCCGAAAGTCAGACAACCGGTCTAACCTTAGGATATCGGCATTACCCAGTAACTGGTTTGTGGAGGTTTGGTCTCAGGCGCTCCTTATAAAATACTGGTATTCAGCCGCATCTGGTTAGACTGGAAGCTGACCCCAACGTAGTTGGGAAAATGTTGGTTTTTAAAAATATTAACAGTTTTACGAAAGTTAAAGATACCCACAATATAAACACAAGGCATAAAAATAGGCTATATTTACCACCATCTAGGATTAAAATGCTCAACCAAAGTCCCTAGTACATGGCAGTTAAATATTTAATAAATTACCAAATGATCTACAGAACGAAACAAAAGAAATAGTATTTATTAGAAAATTAAAAACATATTTAATAGAAAAATGCTTCTACTCAATCAACGAATACTTGAAAAAAAAACACACAATATAAGCAAAAATAACATAAACCTAAATAAATAAAACATACAATTTATAATACACCTATACCAATACCTATTTACTCAATAACATATCACTCGATATACTATGTTGTTTTGGTTCTAGTATCCTTAATTAAAAATATTGTGTATTAAGAATAACAATAGTCAAGAATTAGGCACTATGTACCAAGTAGACACATAAGTAAATTTATAAATATACTTTTATGTAATTAGAGCCCTCAAATATTGCAACACCTGGAAAAGGTTGCTAAGCTGTACCTACTCTATATAATAAGATCTGTATTATTTACCTTAGTGTGCAAATAAATATTTTGAGTTTGAGTTTGAATGCTAGGCAGAACAGAATAGGCATTCATAAGAAAATGATATCCTTATTATACTTTTGTAGGGGAACGAGATATTGTGTTCCGCCTACGAAAAGGAGGATCCTCCTACCAGGCGGAGTCTTGTGCCTGGCGGGCCACTGCCCAACGGTTGATGTTGAGAACTTGTATATATACTATCTGCGTGTCAAACTCTGATATCGCGATGCAGGATAGTTCGCATGTGGCGTGATAGATGCCGCCACACTTTAAAGATATCGTAACCTGGTTATTCTAACATACGTGTTTTAAAAATTATATGGTCATTCTTTTCAGGACTACCCCAAGCTGTCGCAAACATACTACGTCCTACTAGAGCGGTTGGCCCAAGACCACATGCCGTTCCTAGCGTCACTGCAGCCGGACGCAACTTTATACGTACTATGCTCCATCTCGGAAGGACTCACGGCACTCGGTAAGTCAAATACGTCCACCTAGATCGGTTGGTACAAGACCATATCGGCTTCTTAGCGCGTCGCTACTGATAGACGTGATATTCTCGCCGTCGGAATAGGGACCTCGAAGGAATGTGCTTTCCCCGCCCCGCGTCGCACTTCACCGCCGGTCTCACCTCGTTATGGTATCAACGTAGGTACGGTTTGAAGATTATAACAAGTCTCTCTCTAGTATATTATAGTATAGTATAGTAAGTACTCTACAGGATGTAATCAAATCATTTAATTCCTTCAAATCTCGTGATGTACTGCTAACATAGATTAACCCTGCACGGGATACGATTAGAATCAATAAAAAATGATTTACAAGAAGTAAACATGTAAACAAAAAAAGTAAACATGACGGGAAAAAAATAGTCATCCTAACGTTTGCATATTCTATAGGCTTCATACTTTCGATTGGTATGGAATTTGTCGAATTTCTAACGCACAGCCTAAACGGCTGGGGTTAGAAACTTGAAATTTTGACAGTAGGTTCATTTTGTGACGTAAACATCCACTAAGAAGGGATTTCTCGAAATTCAACCCCTAAGGGGGTGAAAAAAAATCACGCAAGCGAAGCTACGGGCAAAAGCTAGTTTGATATAAAATACTTTTCATCCATTAACCAGCTCGGTGAAGGTCGTTCTATACTGTGATCCTATACTATCAATTCGTCTGTATATACAAGGTTAGTCAGAAAGGGGGTACTAAGCCGAAAGGGTGTTAAAGCACCTATAATAAAGGATAACTTTTGTTCTACAACTTTCCCCAAAACTTGATAGTTTAAGAGAAATAGCTTTTCAAAGATTCCGTAAAAAATATGCTAAAATCTATTTGTCCATAGCTATGATCAGCTGTGTTTACTATTTAGGTCATATTTGGGGTCACGGATTAGAAACTGCATTTTCTGAATTCATAACTAAGTCAGGGATGAAGAATTTTTGAAAAAACTAAAATAAAAATAATTTTAGATGGAAAAAAAAATCATCGAATTTTTTAATTTTAACACTTTCTTTAGAACAATCATCAGTGATACATTAAGTGGTTTGCGGCTTAGTACCCCCTTTCCGACTAACCTTGTATAAAGGCTGTTAAAAAATTTGCTCTAAGAATTTTGTGGTGCTACTCGGTACCTATCTGAAATTTAAATACTTCCGTAGAAAAACTTTTCGAAGTTAGCGTATATTTTTTTTCCGTAAAAATCTAATTTATTATTTATTTATTTATTATTATTTATTTATTTATTATTTATCTATGCTAACACGGCTTCAATAAGCCAATTACATTAACATAATATTAGAACAGGAAATCAACACTAAATAACAAAATAATTAAAATATAACAAATATAATATATATATATATAATAAAACAATTGAAACAGTGTCAAATCGACTTGCTTTCGCATAATATAATTATTTCTTTACATATACGGAAAGTCGAAAAAAAAATGGCGGCAGGGTGGCCATGCCACAAAGGTTGTGTCCCTTACGTCTTAAAGATGTTTATACAGGGTGTAAATAAATTAATTTAATTCCTTCAAACCTCGTGACCTACTGGTGACACAGATTGATCCTGCATGAGACTTTTTTTTTAAATTCTTGAATCAGTTTACCGCCCCGAGTTAACAGACTGCGCGGAACGGTAGCGCGCTAGTCGTACCCGTCGGCTGTGTCGCCGGGCTTTCATTAATTTATGCGTAGCTTCGAATGTCCTACCAAAAAATGTATTTGCTTTGCAATTTTTTTCTTTTTTTTTTGTAAACAAAAGCAATATACAAGGTTAGTCGGAAAGGGGGTACTAAGCCGAAAGGGTGTTAAAGTACCCATAATAATGGATAACTTTTGTTCTACAACTTTCCCCAAAAGTCAATAGTTCAAGAGAAATGGCTTTTCAAACATTTCATAAAAAATACGCTAAATTCTATCTATCCTCAGCTATGATCAGACGTGTTTACATTTTACGTCATATTTGGGGTCACGGATTAGAAACTCCATTTTCTGAATTCATAACTATAGCAGGGATGAAGAATTTTTGAAAAAACTATAATATTTTTCATGGAATAAAAAATAATCGAATTTTTACATTTTAACACTTTCTTTAAACTATCATCAGTGATAAATTAAGTGGTCTGCGGCTTAGTACCCCCTTTCCGACTAACCTTGTATTTTATTTTTAATCAAGCAAAATCCCGTGCAGTGCAGGATAAATTTACACCAGTAATAGATCATGTGGTTTTAATAAATTACACGAATTCATTTACACCCTTTATTTTATGTAAAATATACAAAAAAATAAAAAAAAAAATATATCGCGGGCCTACTGATCGCTTTCACATTAACACTACTAGTTTTAGTGAAATTTACTATAGAGGGACATTATGTAAGAAGTATCGAAATAGACTATCTCAATTCAATACAGGACTGTCTGCTAGCCCAAAGAGTGCGCGTTATGTCCCAAGCCACGGGGCAAGCAGACCGGGGAACCAGCCTTGCGGTTATGGGGTATATAGACATGGATACGCTTACCACAGGGCGGTAAAAACTTTGTCGGTCACGGCACTCACGCCCAGTACAGCCACGGACACAGGTAAGGTGGACGCGGGTGCTGTATCTATAATACAGGGTTACTCCGAAAGGGGGTACGAAGCCGAAAGGGTGTTAAAGTACCCATAATAAAGGATAACTTTTGTTCTACAACTTTCCCCAAAACTCGATAGTTTAAGAGAAAATAGCTTTTCAAAGATTTCGTAAAATATATGCTACAATCTATTTGTCCATAGCTATGATCAACTGTGTTTACAATTTAGGTCATATTTGGGGTCACGGATTAGGAACATAATTTTCTGAATTCATAACTAAGACAGGTATTTTGAAAAAAAAAACTAAAATGAAATTCTTTTTGCATGCAAATAAAAATTATCGAATTTTGAAATTTTAACACTTGCTTTAAAACAGTCATCAGTGATACTTTAGGTGGCCCGCGGCTTAGTACCCCCTTTCCGACTAACCTTGTATATAACATAATCAGCCCACTGACTACGTTGTTGGTCTAGTGGTCGAGCTAGGTGTCCTGGGTTCGATCCTCAGGTTGCATGAGCTTAGCCAGGATTTTGTCCAAAGTTGGACAGACAGTAAATATTTGTCTTTTCAATCAATCTGGAAGTGCACAATGGGATTATGTGGCAATTTTGCCCTATATATTTAAATTGAAAGGAGTATGCTTAGGTGGTTTGGCCATGTTGAGAGAATGAGTGAACGGCAATTAACAAAAGGAATTTATAAGGCGGATGTTAATGGGAACGCCGGTAGAGGACGTCCTAGAAGGACATACATCGATGTTATTGGTGATGTTCTTCACAAAGGTCAGGTGCGTAGTACTCTCAACCGGCGTGCGTGTATGACAAGATGTATGAATGTGGATGAAGCGAAAGGGGTATGTAAGAGTCGTAGCATGTGGCGTTCTATAGTTTCTGCCTACCCCCATGGGAAAAAGGCGTGAGTTTATGTATGTATATTTGAGGTCCAAATAAGTATAGACTGAGTCGGGCATTGGTCTGCCTATTTTGGGTAATTGTTCTGTGGATATAGGTGGCGAGCTGACTGAGTTTAGACCATTTACCTATTCTTGTCTGTGCCAGGATGGGGCAAGTTTAGCAGACCGGAGTCTGGATTTGTGCCCGGTTAATGGCAATAGGCTCGCCCCCTATTACATGGGACTTAAACATAACTGGCGAAAGGAGGGTGTACTAAAACACCTCTGCCGAACCCTTTTGGGGTACAAGGCGCGATGTTATGATGTTAAGTGTAAATAAAACATAACACAATCAGCCCATTACTGTTCCACTATTGGGCACGGGCCTTTTGTTCTTTTTTTTGTGTTTTTTTTGTCGTGGAGAAATGCACACGCATACTGCACTACCACGGGGAGATAGTGCAGCTATGTGGCACTCAAACCCACTAAAACTCCACGGTGTCCTCCTCTGCCACATATGGCGGGAACACGGGCACGCGTAAGCACACATCCGCGGGCCTGTTCTCGGAATGAGAAGGGTTTAGACCTCACTCCACCTCGCTGGCTTAGTGCGGGTTGACAGACTATACACACCATCGAGAACTATGGAGCCCTCTCAGGTGTGCAGGTTTCCTCACGATGTTTTCCTTCACCGTTAACGCAAGTGATAATCAAATGCTGATCCGCACATGAATTCGAAAAGTCACGAGGTGCGGGCCGGGATCGAAGGGAGGCATAAGCCAAACGTTCAATCGCTAGGCTATTACTGCTTTACACAGGCTGTAAACGAAATCATGCAAACCTCGTGATGTACTGCTGACATAGATAAACCCTGCACGGGATACTTTTGGATTAAAAAAAAATGTTAATTACACATGTTTACTTCTTGTTTTTTTTTATTGAATTCAAAAGCATCCCGTGCACGGTTAATCTATGTCAGCAGTACATCACGAGGTTTAAAGGAATTACGTTATTTCGTTTACACCCTGTATATACATAAAATAATATCGTCAGTGGAAAAGTAAAAAGACTAAAGCGCCAATATACCTACTTTACAGTAGAGATATTCAAAGTATTTATTTAATAAAATAAACATAGTTATTTTTCTTAAAGTACCTATAATTAAATTATCTATTTAATATGTATACTCTAAGAATGGATAAAGTAAGAAATAACTATATTAGGGGGAGTTTGAAAGTGGCACCAGTGACAGAAAAGTTGAAAGGAAAGCGTTTGTCTTGGTATGGGCATGTGATGAGGAGGGATGAAACACATGTGACTAAGAGAGTGATGAATATGAATGTTGATGGATGGAGGGAGAGAGGGAGACCTAATAAAAGATGGATGGATTGTGTGATAGGATATGAAAGATAAGGGAGTACATGATAATGAAACGGCTGACAGGGAAGAGTGGAAGAGAAAAACATATTGCGCCGACCACAAGTAACTTGGGACCAGGGCAGGAAGATGATGATGACTCTAAGACAGTTAAACTCTCTCCTTTAAAGTAGGTATATTGGCGCTTTAGTCTTTTTACCTTTTACTGGCGATTATACACAGGTTGTATCCAAATTCGTGTAATCTTTTCAAACCACGTGGTCTTCTAGTGACGCAGATTGTCCCTGCATGGGAATCTTTGGATTCAACAAAAAAATAATTATCAAAAACAAAACATGGTGCTCTTAACGTGACGCATTTTAGCGCTCTGAGTTAACTGACTGCGCGGAGCGATGCCGCGCTAGCTGGGTCGGCAGCCGTCTCACCGAGCTTCCATTCATTTACGCGTGGCACTGAAATATCCTCCATAGCTTTTATATATAAACTGCCTTGTTGGTCTAGCGGTTTGAGCCCCAGGTCGGGCAAAGTGTTATTGGGTTTTTCCGTGTGAAAGTCCTCAGTAGCAGCCCGGAGTTTGGACTTGTGCCCGGTCGATGGCAATAAGCTCGCCCCCTATTACATGGGTCTTAAACATAACGGCGAAATGAGGGTGTTACTATACACCTCTGCCCAACCCTTCGGGGAATACAGGCGTGATGTTATGTAATTTTTATATCTTAGATTTCGTCGCTCAGGTAACAATACCGCCTAAGTCGAAAATTGATCATTTGACGTTTTATACGTCATTGAATAGATATTTTCGGCGCGCATCGAATGATGTTAGAAAAAAAATAAAATTATCCAATCACAGCGAGTTATTCAAACAGTTCTGGCACCGCGCAAGTCGTTTAAACATACATACATAAACTCACGCCTTTTTCCCATGGGGGTAGGCAGAAACTATAGAACGCCACATGCTACGACTCTTACATACCCCTTTCGCTTCATCCACATTCATACATCTTGTCATACACGCACGCCGGTTGAGAGTACTACGCACCTGACCTTTGTGAAGAACATCACCAATAACATCGATGTATGTCCTTCTAGGACGTCCTCTACCGGCGTTCCCATTAACATCCGCCTTATACATTTCTTTTGTTAATCGCCGTTCACTCATTCGTCAAGTCGTTTGTTGTGTCATTTTAAAAATAATAAAGGATTATTTGCACGATGCAAGTTTCTTGAAGCAAGTCTCATGCTATCTTTGTCTTTCTCTCCGACAAAGACAGAGATAGCATGAGACTTGCTTCAAGAGACTTGCACCGTGTAGATGAGCATTATTCAGTTTCTTGTCTCTCCTGAAAACTTGTCAAATTTAACTTGAACGGTATTGTTACCTAAGCGAAGACTTGTCTGCTGACGCACTTCGCCAACCGACACCATGATGAATTATTTTAATGTTATATTCTTAGATTATTTATTGGTCTCCGCTGTGTTCCAACTAGATAGGGAACGTACCCATACTACGTGACCCGTTCAGGGGAGGAGGGGGTCTTTAAAATACCACGCTTGGTCACAGGGGGGGGGGGGGGGGGGCGCTTATTATTTAAAAAAGGGTGTGTCAGGATCGTAGTAGGAGGTGAAAATCTACAAGGTTAGTCGGAAAGGGGGTACTAAGCCTCAGGCCACTTATAGTATCACTGATGACTATTTTAAAGCAAGTTTTAAAATTTCAAAATTCGATCATATTTATTTGCATGCAAAAACACTTATTTTAGTTTTTTTTAAACAAACATACCTGCTTTAGTTATGAGTTCAGAAAATTAAGTTTCTAATCCGTGACCCCAAATAAGACCTAAATTGTAAACACAGCTGATCATAGCTATGGACAGATAGATTGTAGCATATTTTTTACGAAATCTTTGAAAAGCTATTTCTCTTAAACTATCGAGTTTCGGGGAAAGTTGTAGAACAAAAGTTATCCCTTATTATGGGTACTTTAACACCCTTTCGACTTATTACCCCCTTTCCGAGTAACCTTGTATAGTCTTTACCTACCCCAATGGGACACAGGCGTGATTGTATGTATGTATGTACATATATGTGTATTTATAATATTTGTTACAGATACGAGCGTGTGTACGGGATGCTGTGCCACCCTTGATCATATAGTCACATACCTCTTCAAACAGTTGGTGCAAAAATGTGAGTAGTGGTTTATCTTTATCATAGAAATTAAGATAAATAATGAAATCAGGCGTTACTTTGCGGGAATCCATGACATACAGATGCTTAGGTGGTTTGTTCATGTTGAGAGAATGAGTGAACGGCGATTAACAAAAGGAATTTATAATGCGGATGTCAGTGGAAACGGTAGAGGACGCCCTAGAACAGGAATGGCCAATCAATCGATCGCGGCTCTTAATCCAGTCGATCATGGCAAGGCAAAGAAAAATGTAAGTTTAATATAAGTTGAATGAAGAGGTACTGATTATGTAATTGGTAGATCGCACAGTCTACTCAGTAAACAGTAGATCTTGGGTGGAATCAAGTTGGCCACCTCTGCTCTAGAAGGACAAATCGTTGTTATTGATGATGCTCTTCACAAAGGACAGGTACGTAGTACTCTCAACTGGCGTGCGTGTATGCCAAGATTTATGAATGTGGACGAAGCGAAAGGAGTATGTAAGGATCGTAGCATGTGGCGTTCTAGAGTTTCTCCCACATGGGAAAAAGGCGTGAGTGAGTGTATGTATGTAATATTTATTGTTAATTCCGCCAAATCAGTTGATCTTGCTTGGATGCAGTATGCAGCACCGCCCTCCCGCCCGCAAATATATATAAATGCAGAAGGTGCGATTAATATAATGCAACATACAACACAACCCGATACGACACGTGTTTCGCCCCTCCACGGGGCATCTTCAGGAGATGCAGCAAATAAACGGTGTAAATAGACCCTTAACGAAGCCGAAAGGCACTTATTCTCCACGTCATTGCGACATTTTTTTTGTTCTGGACTATGCCTGGGAACCTTCTAGTTACAGAGATATTGGAGGTCAAAGTTCCAACTTTTTCACAACTTTTTTTAAATACTAGTTTTGAAGGATGCAAATGTACTTGAAATACCTCCATTACCCGTTTACTACTCATTGCATCTATCAGCACAGTGTTTTGAGTGCGTTACATTGAGCTTTACAGTAAAACGAAATTTTTCAACCAAAAAGAAGTAGTTTCCCAGCGACAATTTTTGCGTAGGGTTACTTAGTTTGATGTACTGGATGCATGGTTGACGGCTTCGTGAAGGGTCTTTTTACACCTTGTATATTTACTCATTCACTACAATTCATCATTCCCAGCTACAATCGCAGTTGACTACAAATGTAAAGTCATGGACGTGAACGGTGTTAAAGTCAAGCTTGGTATGTGGGATACAGCGGGACAGGAGCGATACAGAACATTGACATCAAGTTTTTACAGAGACTCTCACGGTGCTATATTAGTTTACGATGTGAGGAAAGTCAAGTATACTCCACCAAGAAGAACATAGTCTGCTTAGTTGTCGGCAATAAGATTCACAAGCATATCATTTTGGGACCCAGTGCATAATAATCAGCAAGCACATTGGGTCACCCGCGCGATGGTGCAACGAGTATTCCCAAGGAGGGTTGATGTCAGGCAGGCCGCCGGTCATAAAACAATAAGCCAAAACCTCTAACAACATGGATTTATGAAATACATGTTGTGCCGACCCCACCTAGTGTGGGATAAGGGCATGGAGATGATGATGATGAACTTCAGTAATAATAGGTTTTTTAAAAAAAAATCAAATAGTGTTGTGTTCATTATAAACCACTTAACCAGTAACTACAAAAAGTTAACTGATCTCTTAGTATAGGAGACGATCTCATTCGTTTTTCTTCTTACAGCAAGCAACAAGGTATCAAACCCGCGTCAACCGCCGCCAGAAACAAGCAACATGTTTATAGAAGTGTTGCAGCGACGGCCGGAGATCATGCAACAGTTACTAGCGACCGTACGTATCGTAGCCCGTTAACGGGTACTGAACATGAACATTGACTATTAGGGTTGCCCCACATCTGTCAGCACGGAATCGCGTTTTTTTATGCTCTATCCTTTTCTGGCGCTCGGGAATGTCATTTAATAGAGCGAGAAAGACAGCGTGAGTGCAATCGCGTGCGGTCTCACACACTGATGTGGGTCAGCTCTTAAGGATCGAGTACACGTTGGGCCAACGTATACAGATCAGCTTGGCGCATTTTGGCATCATTATTGTTCCTAGGATGTGATGGATTTACTTTTTTTTATATTTACACCCATATGCTAAGACGTTCCTCCAAAACTTACTCGACTCGGGATGGCCTCGAAGACACCTTCAAAACTGTATTCTTAGTCGCAATTTCGTGTGAACTTTGAGGTTCCTCGACGGAGTCATTACGTCATAATTTGAATTATCTGCATCGCGAAAATAACGCTGCGATAAATACTTGTAAGGATTATCGTAAGCATATTCGATAGTCTTCAAAATTCATTTTTGTTACATACGAACTTTGACACTTTCTTCCTTCAGGTAGGTTCCGAGGTACCTTGAGTTTGACACATGATTCCTTACCTCGACTGAGGAAAAATCTCGAGTCGAGGACGATTATGTCAACTATAGGCTGAGTCGAATCGAGTAAGTTTTGGACGAACGTCTTAGAACATGGGTGTTAATGTACAGTTTTAGCATGATTTTATTAGAACGAAGAAATGTTATGTCGACGGTCCCTACGTATACTATCGAAACTACAAAATCTCATTTTTTATTTTATCTGCTTAAAATGTGTCAAATTATGTTATCTTACAGGTTATAAAATAATAAATTTTTTAGGGACCAAATGGCAACTATTCCGCATCAAACTAAAGAAGAATCACGTAAATCGGATCATAAATCTCAGCGTAATCGGTGCATAATAAAATAAAAACTGAGATTTTGTAGGTTCGATAGCATACGTAGGGACCGTCGATATGTCTAGATTATGACAATACCCAACTTCCACAGGTACTGAACGTAATAATGTTCGAAGATTGCTGCAACCAGTGGTCCATGTCTCGTCCACTGTTGGGCCTAATTCTCCTAAACGAGGAACAGTTCTCGCGCATACGTCAAGATATGATCGCGCAACAGCCACGCGACAAGCAGGCGCAACTCGCGCACTGTTTCAACGGACTGATGGCTGGCATCGAGCCTAACCTGCTCACTAAGAACAGAGACAGGTTAGTGGTTAAACTCTCCAGGTGAATGCGCAGGCGCAGGCCGCGAAGCACAGCGCATTGTTGGTGCAGCACCAGCGTTGCCAATTTGCTTTTTCTTTTTTCACAATTTAGTCTAAAAATTTTGCTTTTGGATAAAATACAGGTGCTACTTTTTTGCAATTAGGTATGTCAATTTGAATTCCGTCGCATTAATAGATTTTCTTTAGGTGTGACTTCAAAAAAAAATATGAATGCATAATAAAGTAATTTTTGAGTCAAATTTTTCCAACTTTTACAATATTTAAGGCACTTTTCCTCTAGGTGGCGTTGTTTCTCCACCCTGTATACAACGTTCTGCCTAGCGTTTTCCCAACTATGTTAGGGTCAGCTACCAGTCTAACCAGATGCGGCTGAATACCAGTATTTTACACGGAGTGACTGCCATCAGACATCCGCAACCCAGTTACTGGGCAATGCTGATATCCTAATGTTAGAGCGGTTGTCAGACTTTCGGGCTTTTGACTACCCGTAACGACTGTCAGGTATTCGTATGACGCCCGTGACCGACGATTTAACGTGCTCTTCGAGGCAGGGTGGGGTCTCGATGTGTCACCCATCCACGGACTGACCGCGCCGACTGGCCACGAGCCCCTCCCTGCAGACAATGTACAAACTTATTTGTTCTGTCCACAGATTCACCCAAAACCTGTCAATGTTCCGGCGTGATATCAATGATCTACCGAAGGGCGCGGCCGGCGTCAGCGGCGGCAACGTCAGCGATATGATGACGTCGTAACTATGTACTATGTTATATACTAACTATTATAGTGTAGCGAGATAGACGGAGGACGGGGAGAGGTCGAGTTGAGGAGATTAGTGGGTAAAAAGTGGGAGAATTTAGAAGTATTTTTGAGGGAGACGGCTGCAGTGTATACACATTGACAAATCAAGATATACATGTCTAATATAAGTTGACCTCTTATCGTGTGGAATTTTCCTACAATGAAAGGTCAGCATCGCGTCTGCATATAATATAAAGGCACTCTAAGGTCCCTATTACAGAACGAAACTCAAGCATAGATTCATTGATCATAGTTCAGCTGAGTTTGGCTTTATTCTAGATCGTTACTCAGTTCGTAAATTCGACCCCAAGCAGTGATTTGATCTGTAATCAACCAATCGATTGGCTCGATTTGAGTCTCGTTTCATCCGAGTATAGATTGATTGCCGTTCTGGAATAAGACCGTTCCTCAAGTACTGATTCTATACTTAAACAGTGATCAACTGATTAAAGATCAAACTGGACTTGAGGAATGTTCTGTTATACGGACCTAAGGGTTCCGTTTTGACATTTTAGTTGAGCTACGTTATGCAATAATGTGTCAACCCACAAATATGTGACTTCTGTGTTAACGCCATCTAGTTATTGTGGTAGGTCTACCCAACGCTTGAAAAAATGCAAACTGCATTAAGACTTTTTCGATACACGCTCTATTAAATTTACTACAGTTCTGGGCATTTTTTCACGCGTTGAGTATACACCTACCGCAAGAACTAGATGACGTTAACACAAAATTCATATTTTTGTGGGTTGACACATTATTGCATAATACGGCCCAGTTGTGAGACCCTAAAAATTGTGGCTGCTTTGAGCGTGATTGTTGTGACCATACTCGGTGCGCCAGTTCACAGAATAAGGCAAATGATAACTTTGAAAAATGTATTAAAAATAGTCAAATACCCTATGTATTACACAATATATTTTTTTATTATAAATATCGTAACTATTTCAAAAATGATAAGCAACAGTGAAAAAGCCAATGAAATATTCAATTAAATGCCCATATTATGAACGATTTAAAACTACTACCATAGTGACGTCATACGTTAAAACCTTCATAGTGACTTAACATCGGGTACCTAATGCAGTCATCCCCGCTACCAACCTTGCTAACTAGCTAATCTTTACACCACTTCATGAGTTATTCTCTTAGACCTCAGAACTGAGAGGCACCAGAACTCAGAATTTTCTCACAGAAAACCTCACATTTAACTCACATTTTCCTCAACTCGACCGCAATCCCCGTGTGTATGACATTAAAGCTTCTATATGTACTGTGAATTACTTGGCAATACAATAATAATGTTTCGAAGATAGGCGCCTGGGGCAAGAATGTATACATAGAACCCACCCAGTATAAGTTGGCACGCGGCGAAGTAGAGAACTAAATGGAAATGTATTGAATTTGAAGTATTATCACGTTTTGTGTTCGCAAGCAACGCCGCTCTGTAGTGCCAAGTTATACTAGTAACTATACATTAAATATTTTTGGAAAAAAAAGTAAGTGCAACGCATCCTTGGAACGATACCGATGTCAACAATGTTGTTTTTAGAGTTTTTGTCTATTTGTGTGTTTGAGTTTCACGCCAGTGCTACTGGAAAGATCCAGTTGAAAGACAGTCACATTCTTTAAAGAGCTGGTCATTTATCATTTTTGCACGCAAGTCTACAGAAACTCGAACGAATGCAAAAAATACATATACAATATGCTCCGCGCATGCAAAATTGAGTTTTATCAACAGGCGATTTCGTTCACTCCGGAGGTGAAAAAGCGCGTAGGCAAGTTTACATACCGCGGCGTGGCACAAACTTGCCAAAACAACGCGTACATCTGTCACCCGCTTTAACGACGCCCACAGGTGGGCAAACAATGGCCTATTCTTCAATCGAAACATTATTAAAACTGAAAAACAATTGCAATAAAAAATTGCCTCGTCAATTCATAGTACACATATGGCCAAATACCCAAACGCTACTAAATATTAAGTTACTACTAAGTCTAGTCACTTCGCCTTAGTGTGACAGTGACAGCACGAGATTTAACGGCAAAACATGAGTACCGTAAAATGGGGTGAATAGGGATGTAGGGGTGAATCGGGACGAAATTTAAAATGGGATTTTAATATTGAAATAATATATTTTGTAGCCAAAAATGACTCTAAATGTGTTTACTGTATTATAATTAACGATTAAGTGTCCTTGTTGGCAACAAACTACAGTATAATCTCACTAATCCGACACTATTAAAAACCAGATGGTTGCCGTATTACTGGATTATAGAGAAAAAATCATAATAAATAAAATAGCATAGGCGTAGAGGGGCGAGGGAGGCGCGGGCGGAGGGTGCCGGATTATTAGACATATCGGTCTATTGAAGTGCCGGATTAGTGAGATTCTACCGTATATTATTTCAACGTTAAAATCCATTTTCAAGTTTCGTCCCGATTCACCCCTGCGTCTCTATTCACCCCGTTACATGGTAGCTTTTGAGTATTTAGCTAATAGAAGCCTAATTAACCTAAATTAAATATTAATAATTAAAACTTAGTTCGATTCAGAGTAGTTTCTGTCATTCAATCACAATTTACCTTTGCATACATGGTATTTTTTATTATTTTATTGTTTTTTTTTTATAATACTGAATCTTAAAGCTGTGTTATTTCTTCCTGTAGGGCTAGTACGAATGTCGTCACGTTAGTTATGTATACGTAACGTTTATGTAAGGGTTGATCCACATCTGTCAGCACGGAATCGCTTTCATGCTCTATCCTTAGAGCGAGAAAGACAGCGTGTGAGCTATCACGTGCGGACGCAGGACATATCAACCCTACCTGAATTTTGTATTGGAAATACTCGTTTCACACATACTCTTCTTCCTGCCCTTATCCCACACTAGGTGGGGTCGTCACAACATGTATTTCGTAAATCTATGTTGTTAGAGGTTTTTGGCTTATTGTTTTATGACCGGCCGCCTGCCTGACATCATCGTTTCGCACATACTATTCAATTAAATTGAAAACTTTATTCATATCTATGTATGATACAAATGTGCATGTCGCAAAAAAATAAACCAAAATGTTATAGGACAGTTGTATCACAAAACAGATAGGTACAGAAGTCAATCTACATACAAGTGCGCTCGATCAACGCACACATAGACACTGCTCACGGACACGATACCTCGGACTGTTTGGGACTAGAGTGCGAGCGCGAGTGCCATGCGCTTGAGAGAGATACATATATAGATAGGCGCCCCGTACACAGTCAATCTCGATCGCGATCCGCAATCAAAATCAATGATCGCGATCCAGATTGTTTTGTTCCGTTCCGTCAATCTAATTCGTACACTATCAATCTGGATCGCGATCATTGATTTTGATTGCGGATCGCGATCCAGATTGACTGTGTACGGGGCGCCATAGAGCGACCGCCGAGCGTAGGTATGAAAAGTGAAGTACATACATGTGATTGACTTCTGTACCTATCTGTTTTGTGGTTGTATTTTCGATTCAAAATTCGCTTACATTAGCGATACTTTCACAATACCTACTATACGTGTAACGTTTGTGCTAGAACAGATTTGTGTAAGTTCGTTGTCTATATTTTATAAGATTATCTTGATGTTTTATGGTATACGACTATTAGGACTTTTTGTCCACTGCTGGGCAGCGGGCGTATTCCAAACTCGCCACGCTTAATTAATATATAAACCTATCGTCTAGCTATTAAATATACAATAAGAAATTGAATGAATTTACAAAATGTAATGTTAAACGATTAAAAATAAACATAACATCACACCTGTATTCTCCGAAGGGTTGGGCAGAGATGTATAGTAACACCCTCATTTCGCCGTTATGTTCAAGTCCTGTGTAATTGGGGGTCAGTCTATTGCCATCAATCGGGCACAAATCCAAGCTCCAAGCTGCTGCTGAGGAATTCCATACGGAAAACCCAGTAACAGTGCCTGACCCCCCAGGTCAGGCTGCCTGACCCCCCAGGTCAGGTACTGTTACTGTCGAACCCAGGACCTCAAGATCAGCAGTCGCGCTTGCCACCACTAGACCAACGAGGCAGTTTATTAGAATAGAGTATTAATTTAATAACAATCCAACGATGGAATCCGGCGACCCTGGTTCCAGCTTCTGGACCTAAATGAATCCACCTTTAGCATATTGAGAATACAGGGTATAAAAATACCCTTAACGAAGCCGAAGTCTACGTATACTGTACATCAAACTAAGTAACATACAGCAAAATAATTGCTGGGAAACGACTTTTATTTTTTGGTATTAAAAAACAACTTTTAATTGTAGCGCGCAATGTAAGCGCGCGCGCAGCAGACTGTGCCTACATTTCAAAAGTGTTGATAATGTTTGTATAGAAGAATGTTTAGTAATAACATTTAAACTTAGTTTTCGCGAAAAACGTACAAAAATACGGTGACTTTGACGTTCAATATCTCCATAACCAGTCGGTTCCCAGGTATGACTCAATATAAAAAAATCTTCGTAATGATGTGAAGAATACGTGGCTCACGACTTCGTTAAGGGTATTTTTGCACCCGATATAAATCAGTACCTTAAACCATTTATGGGAGAAACCTTTGCCGAGCAGTGGGATAGTAAAGGCTATCGTCAGCCTACGTCATAATAGTGACGTATTCCGTATGACGTCATCGTGTAAGCGTGTAGACTGTTAATATATTGTTTGTAATACCAAGTTCCTTTCTGTTAAATCAGTGCGTGCCTATGAATTTTCTTGATGTTTGTCGATCAGATACGTACTTCTTCTTCTTCCTGCCCTTATCCCACACTAGGTGGGGTCGGCACAACATGTATTTCATAAATCCATGTTGTTAGAGGTTTTGGCTTATTGTTTTATGACCGGCCGCCTGCCTGACATCAACCCTCCTTGGGAATACTCGTTGCGCCGTCGCGCGGGTGACCCAATGTGCTTGCTGATATTATGCACTGGGTCCCAAAATTATATGTTTATCAATCTTATTGCCGACAACTAAGCAGACTATTTTTTTCTTGGTGGAGTATACTTGAAGTTTCTCACATCGTAAACTAATATAGCACCGTGAGTCTCTGTAAAAACTTGATGTCAATGTTCTGTATCGCTCCTGTCCCGCTGTATCCCACATACCAAGCTTGACTATAAGATCAGATACGTACATACCTTAAAAAGTCGCTTTTTTTCCTGAGGAATATAAATACTTTTTTTGCTCAAGGCTGTAGCTACCAGCAATAGACACTTCTCCGAAGCCTCCGTGCACTGGGGTCCCCTAACATGTAGATAAAAGGCCCTTGGTCTCCTGGGATCCCAGAGTCTCACTTTTGCGTCTTCCACATATCGTCGGTCGGCAGTGAAAACCACGTATGTGTAAAATACAATTTTTTAAAAGAGATAGATAACTGTCTCCTGCAAAAAAATGGCCGATCAAATGTTAATACAAGTTTGTCATCGTACGTCATAGATAGCTTAGAAGTATTTGAATTGAAAGTTTGTTGAACTAGTACATGTATGACGAGCTTATCAATCTAAAGAACAAATAAAACGCTTTTGAAGAAAATTTTATTTAAGAGTTTTTCACTGCCGTACGTCGATATGCGCGTTCAAGTCCAATGTAGTAACTGGTCTTTTTAAACGGTTTTAATTCACTTCGTATATTTGTTTGTTTCTAATCTTGCGACAGTTTTTTTAACTACTTCTGCTTTGAAATAGAAATATATTTATTTGCCAGAAAACACGATAATACATTTCGTGATAGTACATCATGTTTCGCCGACATGGCGGCATGCAAATTTATACAAAATAAACAAAAATAGGTGCATCCATTTAAAGTACATTATAACTACATGTATTTACGTATTTATTGCGTTATTAAAATTAAATTAAAATATTACAATCAAGGAATTCTTTTACATTATAAAAAGATCTATCGACTAACCATTTAAGAAGTTTTTTTCTCAGGTATTTGAGTGGAAGTTCACGTAGAGCTCGAGGAATCTTGTTGTAAATCTTAATTAACATTACGAAACTATTTTTTTGGTGTAAGATGGTTAAACATATAGGACGATATAGTATGCTACAGAAGGAGTGGAGTGAATAGGCGATAGGCACACACAATTATAAGACTTCGAAAAAATAATATAATCATTATATTTACAATATAAATGGACCGTCTAAAAGATACATGACAAAGAGCTGACATTATATTTTATTATTCTTTTGGTTCTCTCTTGTGGAGGAAAGAGTTCCTACTTCGTATTATCCTTGAGTATGTAGTTTGTATATAAATATGTTGTGTTGTGTAAGTTTATAATGTGAATAAATAAATGGAAAATAATAAATAAATAATGGTATGGTGTAGGTATGAACCCCACAAACATTTTGGAACTGCTAGTTTAGTTTTATCCCTTAACAGATTCTCCTATAACTTCGCACACAAATTCAATTCCCATGACAACACAACATTATAACAATTTCAACCTTCAATTCTCAAATTCTGATATTACAGGGGTACTGTAAGATAAAACCGTTTAACTTAAAAGTATTTTAAGGGATTATTATTCTGTCATACCTATCGCGCGATCAACGTAATTGAACGACTGGCCCAAATCAGCCAAATCAATAGTCAAGGCGATCTAGATGACTATTTTTCAGACCTAGTAACGAGACATAAGCTTGGAATCAGTAGGCCTAGCAAAAACATTTGACGCATAGTATCGTAAACGTATCGCTAATGTAAGCAAACATACATAAACTCACGCATTTTTCCCATGGGGGTAGGCAGAAACTATAGAACGCCACATGCTACGACCCTTACATACCCCTTTCGCTTCATCCACATTCATACATCGTGTCATACACGCACGCCGGTTGAGAGTACTACGCACCTGACCTTTGTGAAGAACATCACTAATAACATCGATGTATGTCCTTCTAGGACGTCCTCTACCGGCGTTTCCATTGACATCCGCCTTATAAATTCCTTTTGTTAATCGCCGTTCACTCATTCTCTCAACATGACCAAACCACCTAAGCATACTCCTTTCAATTTTTGTCACTACATCATTTTAAACCGCAACTTTGTCTAACCTCATCATTTCTCAATCTATCATATGTAAGCGAACAATGAATCGTAAATACAACTGTCCTACAACATTTTACACACACACATACACAGATAAATAAAGTTTTCTATTTAATTAAATAGTATGTGCGGAACGAGTATTTCCAATTCAAAATTCACTTACATTACAGTTTACGTTACTAATTTGACGGGTCTCGTGCTAGGCCTATTGCACGTGTGGCACGTGGGCGCGTATATCTAGTAGGTACTAAGAGCTGGACTGGAATAGAGGGTTGGTCCAATCCAATCCAGCGGCTGGATCAGTTTAAATATTAGTAATTCTAACTTGACAACCGACAAATGCGTTAACGGTGAAGGATAACATTACACTGCACACCTGAGAGGGCTCCATAAAGTTCTCGATGGTGTGTGTAGTCCCCAGTCCCCAGGCCAGCGTGGTGGAGTAAGGCCTAAACTCTTCTCATTCTAAGAAGAGGCCCGTGCCCAGCAGTGGAAGCGACAAATTGATCGACAAATGGCCAAATACTCTAACACTGCTCAATTTTAAGTAAATCTCGTGCTGTCACTGTCACTCTAAGCTGAAGTGACAAGGACAGCACGATACTTACTTAAAATGGACTAGCTTTAGAGTATTTGGCCAAAAGTCATATAAATTTGTAGGCACTGTGAAAATGTCCTTTGTATGACCGCAGAATGTATCGTATTGTATTGAGTGCATATTATCAACTACTGTTAAGGTAAATACATTATGTCTAGCCGAAAAGAGGCGAGTTTCATGAAGACCATCTGTCTAAAAGATCAGCCATTTAAATTTTGTATAAGGTAAAAAAAAACCTTTGATCGTGAAACAGAACAACACTTGTAATATTCAATAAAACCCAGCACACTTGGTGGTAGGATCTATACGGTCCGCCTGGCTAGCTACCGCCCTCACATTAAAGTCCGGCGCCAAGCAGTTTACTGTGTTCCATCGTGTGAATGTGAGAGCCAGAAGGGTAAAGGGGAGTCCCTCTATATCTGTTCCTTGCATTCGTATGCTCCATCTTAGACCTTGTCTGAGCTTACCATCAGGTGGAACTAGGGTCATGTGCGACCAAGAATTAAGTGTAATTTTAATGGAATCTTCTTATACCAAAACAAATGCTTTACGATCAATTGTTTGTTGCCAGAATTTTAAAGTTCCCACTCAGACGAATTCCAGTCAGAATGTACTTTTGCCACAATCTTGCTCTAATACACTCGCGATTTATAAGAGATTCGGCTAGACACAATGTCGATTTGCCGTTGTAATTCAAAATGTAGCGTCCCTCGTGTTTTCGGTAAAAATAATTGCAATAATATCATTTGAATGCAGAAAATGTATAGACATTTAAAATGTTAACATAACAACTTTTACAATAGCTGTGAATCATGATACCGGCTAGAAAATGCATAGAAAGCGTAGCCTAAAGGCACAGCACCGCTCCAACACAGCAAATAACTTACCATTCAACATTGGCCTTTAAATCGTGTGCAATAAAGTCCAATTTATAGTGGACTGTAGCGGCTTGTCGCGAGCCGTCAACCATTTTATCTTGTCATTATAAAATTTACTTTAATGCATAAAATGTAAAGCCTTAACTCGAATGGCAAGTTATTTGCTGTGTCGAAGCGGTGCTGTTATAGTGTGTGCTGAACTTCAGGCGGTCGTTACACAGCACGGAACGTTATTCGTGAGTGACGGTTCTTAGAAATCAGGGCGCTCGTCATCGTGACCACAGTTTGTCGTGTCCTGTCGTCAGCCGTGGAAACACGGTCTTAACCCAGAGCGGATTAAAGGGGGGCACGGAAGTCACGTGCCCCCCCGGTTGGTCGACACCTACCATACAAAGGGAGATAACGTCCCAGCTTATGGAGAAATACCTACCCGTAAGGAGTGCCCCCCTCCCTGAAAAATAATTGTGTATCCGCCCTTAGCGTTAACGTGCTTACCGAAGCAGAAAAGGGCTTCCAGAGTCACCCATCCGAAACTGCAACAATATACCTTTACCTTGCAAAACGAGTGAGATTCAGAGTGCTTACATTTTCTGTATTCAATTTTAATTGTGTGTATAAATGTCTAAGAGATGACATTCCATGGTAGCGATGATGTGTGAAGTCATTCTGACATGTCCACGAGGGCAAGTGTACATAAACCGGATGCATTATATTGTTGTGCTAGACCTGAGTTGTGCAAAACTGTGCAAAGTTATGTGAAAATTGCGAATATAGGTATTGCATTTAGAGATAACCCGAGGATCTTTACAATTTCCACTTTATATCAGAGTCAAAAGAACCACACGACAAGTCATCGTAAAATGCAATAACTACAAAATTATGTTTACTTTAATATGTGCAGAGCAGTCCATGTGCAAATCTGTGTGACTATTGTGCAATGTAATATGCGCAATTTTGCACAACTCCCAGATTTAGAAAAGTTATGTGCGAAATAGTTCCATCATTTAAAGTAAATTCGGAAACACAGACTTGGTTTTTCAAATAAAGTTGAAATTTTCACATAGGTACCTACTATAGAAATTCGAGGACTTTGTTTAAGTCTGGAAAAGGGATAGCATAACAATTAGGCAATTTTATTTGAATGGACTTTACTTATTGTGTAGATAATGACGTTAGTGTTAGCTTTTAAGTGGCCCCGGATAGAATAAGTTACTGCCACTCTGCGTGTAGTCCACTGCAGCTGGATACAGGCGTCTCCTAAATAGTCCGGCTACACGGTCAATCTTATTTGTGCAAATTAGACTAATATGCACAGGTCAACATGTACGTTAAGGCGGTAAAACGTTTGCGCAAACGGTTTTGTTATTATCGACAATACCGTTTGCGCAAATTGCTGCGTGTAGCCGAACTATGAGGCCGTTTTTCGACAGCTCGCGACACGACATGATATGGTGACGATTTCAAGTGCCATGTATTTCTATGAACCGTTTTTACACATGAAACGACACGACATTACCGTAGTAATTAGTTCATAGAAATATATGAGGTTCGAAGTCGTTACCACGTTCGGTCGTATCGTGTCGTGAATCATGACAAAACGGCCTAATGCAACGAACTCACCTAACCAACGAACGGTTAAAACCGGTACCGCTAAAACCGAATGAAACCGGTTTTGTACTAAGATTCAACAAATGAGGAACGTTTATTGACTATGTGTGTACGTTGCATAACAGAGACAAATAATAAGGCAATACAAAGGTCGTTACGCTATGCCGTAATCGGGTCATTTGAGCTTATATTTAGATGAAACCCTATCAAGGGTCACCTCTGGACAACTTATTATAATATCGTAGATTGTGACGCGTATTCTCGATGTACCCATTACGGGATTTAGTGAGCATATTTCATTAAGTAAAACTTTTATGCCCATGTGGATGGGTGCAATGCTTTTATTAGTTTTTAATATTTAAGCACATTTTTTAAAGTTCGTCACACAGAAGACGGGGCTAAGATCCTCATAGCACAATGCTTCTATTGATTTTTTGTCAAAAACTTTTAATTTTGGACTGACATCGGTTATTAATATCCGCCGGTACATAACATCACGCCTGTATTCCCCGAAGGGTTGAGCAGAGGTGTATAGTAAAGTAACACCCTCATTTCGCCGTTATGTTTAAGTCCCATGTAGTAGGGGGCGAGCCGACTGCCATCAACCGGGCACAAATCCAATTTCCGGGCTGTTACTGAGGAATTTCACACGCAAATACTCAATAACACTGCCCGACCTGGGGATCGAGCAACCATTGGACCTACGAGGCAATTACCGCTGGTATAGTCAGTGTCATATAATTAGTAATCAAGACGACCAATTATTTAGAAACATCCAAAGTGATAACTAATATTCACTTAACCAAAGTCCTCTTGAGACCATCCTCTTACTCAACACGTCGGAACACGTACAACGTCAAATGTTACTTTTCACGAGTTTTCTCACTTATCTCAACAATTTTTGTCCAAAACCTACTTCAAACTAGATATTTTGCATCGGTAACAGAAGAGTATCGATGTGTCGTTTTGAAAACCGGTAAAAAATTCTAACCGGTTAGTGCTTAAATACTAGGTACATACGAACTTGTTTTCGGTTTTCTTCTACCTTTAACATCTAATTAACGGTTTCGACTTGTGGGTAGTAGTATAACGGTTGCGTTGAATAAATCGGTTTATTACGGTTTTCAATAACGTTCTGTAAACGGTTGCAATCTGAAGGAAATAATGGACATAACCGATATAGAACAATTAATAAACGGTTATTTGTAAATTGGTTTCAAGCTGTGTCAAAAATTGCTACCCGTCCACAGATCGACGGCGGCAGCATGTACATGGAACGGTTCGGTCGGTTATTATTAAAATGCCCCGTCTTCTGCGTTACGTTTTAACAATTTAATAACATTTCCTATAAGTAAAGTCCAAGTATGAAATCTATTCTAGCCGTACTGGGCGCGGCTATGTTTAACGAGTTGTTACTATTGTAGTTAGTTGTATGTCGTACTATTTTAAGTTCTACAGTAATGTTTCCTATAGTTGAGTAGGCGAGACTACGGTAAGTTGACGTGGAGTTGGTAATATAGTCCATTTTTTTATTGCGGACGCTTTTGACAGACAACTGTCAAACTGGATTTTTTTTTCTACTTTGACATTTGTGCCTGTCAATTTAGTTACCGGTTTTTAAAAAAACGGTTTTAAGTAATGTTTTCTTTTTGTGTCGATGAGTTGTTTTTCGATATGAAATTAGTTATACGAAAAAATAATCTACGTTTTGTTCCATGAAATTATTTATTTTTGTTTTGTTGAGTACTAACTTGGTTTTAAACATTCACTATTGGCCGTCGCCCGCGATTTACCAATAATGACGCATAGACCCCGTAGCTTGTCATAGCAGACTCAGTTAGTAGCTATCCCAGATAAAATTGGCTTATAATCGCATTCAGGTAGTAGAAAGCAGGCAGCCCGCGCCGATCTACCAGTGTTTATCGGTACCGACCCGCGCAGTTAGTCTGCGCAGGCACTCGGTACCGAGTCTCTATACTTCTTGCCGAACCGCCGACAAGTTCCGATCTGCCCCGATCTGTGCTGGTAGCGATAGCTCGTCATTTTGCACACTACGTAGACTGATTTCCCTGTTTTTATCAGCTTGCTTCATGTAGCGACTATCTGCGCGGATCGGTTCCGATAAGCGCTGGTAGATTGGCGCGGGCTACCTGCTTTCTACCTGGACGTGGCCTATGAAATAATTAGTTGTTGGCTAAAGGAACCCGGCATAATTATAATAATATTACCTTTTTAATATAATGCCCAAAATTTGGAGACTTGTTTTTACTATTTTCATAATTAAACTGACAGATGTCAAACGACATTTGGACTCGCTATACTCTGTTTAAGTATTTAAACAAAGATAAAAAAACTTGACATGTCTTTTTACATAAATATGCATTAAAATAATCTAAAAATTGCTGCTTTCAAATCAATTATCCATAATTTTTAAATAATCCTAACGTTTCCTTTTTAATTTTCAGTAATATTTCACAATTTTACAGTGCAACAAATTTAACAAATACCGTTTGACAGCTGTCAAGGCTTTTGACAGATTTTCAGATTTATAGGACAGCCCATGCCGTTATTGGCCACCGAATTTGATCTCTAGCCAATCGGATTGCACGGCGAGTTTCTGTCGAATGTGAAACGTCAAAATATATTTCTTAGATTTGTTGCACTGTAAATACAAAAATCACATCAAAATTGTGTACACTTAATTAAATAAGTATAGCAAGTTAAATAAAGCTTGTAAAAACGCTAAAACTTGCTACATCTCATTTTATAGGTATTCAAATGGGAAACACTCAAGGATATACTTACGATTTACAAAAAAAAAAAAAATAAATAGGTATTATTTTGGGCACAAATATATACTTGTACCTAAAGATATGTTTACATTATTTACAGTATAATACTCCACATGACATACCGTAGGGTCGTCGACCACACTTATGTAGTCGTGAAGTCGGAATATATTTATATAGACTGTATTAAGTTTGTACGCAGTGCGCAACGCGCTTGTAAATACAATAAATTGTGATTTGTACAAAGCGATACAGCTGTTTTATTTAATACTACCCGCCCATCATCAGATCTTCCTCTTAGCCTTTTCCCAACTATGTTGGGGTCAGCTTCCAGTCAACCAAATGCGGCTGAATACCCGTATTTTACACGGAGGAGCGACTGCCACCAGACCTCCGCAACCCAGTTACTGGGCAATGCCGATAGCCTAATGCCTGCTCCACACTCTCACCGAAACAACCCGAGACGTTATCTCTATCCTTTACTTTTAACATCAAATAGTAAAGGACAGGATCTAAGTCTCGGCGAGAGCGTAGAGCAGGCATAAGGTTAGACCAGTTGACAAACTTTCGGGCTTCTGACTACATCCATCATATCACATATTGACTTTATAATGGCGGGACCAACTCCAGGGTTTGATGATTTGTGTTTCAAGATTTGCTAAAATAAGTCTAGTGTAAAAGATAGTCACCGTCAGGACCATTCTGGGCACATGACATCACCGAATTGCACCACTGGTGGTGTCACGGGGACATTTTAAGCCCCAAGTAATAATGTCGTCACCAACTTGTCGCTGAACCAAACGAGTTACCTACTAGATATTTTAAGCAAATTATACTCACCATCATCATCTTCCTGCCCTGGTCCCAAGCAGTGACGGTACTTTCATACAAGCCCAAACGCCCGACTTGCCATATAAAAAAACCATAGATACATACTGAATAACACACTTCTGTAATTTTAATAAGCAAACTCGATCATTCGCGTGATAAGAATAACATTCAAATTTCGCGCGCTATCCGCCGCGAGTCGCTGGTCGGTAGCAATGACCTTCATGTACTCATTCTCTCCGATCACCGCAGCCACGCGTGCCGCTGCACTTTGCGACGATAATACGGATATTCATCTCGCCTGCACTCATTGGGCGTACACTTGGCGTTCCTTTTTTTAGTCCCTAAGTTTGTAGAACAAATTGCTATGGATAGATTATACATCTATAGATATCGTCACCGGAAAGCCAATACCTACTACTCAAGCGCCATTTTGGCCAAAATGAGTTATATATATCGTTGGATTGGGTTTTTTAAATCCAATCCAACGATTTTTTAATATAGGTAGGTACTTAGTTGTTTCATAACTATGTTAATAAATCATATTTACTATGAATAAAATTCCCTTCAATTATATTATCCACAAGTTTAGCCTAGGGTTTGAAAGATCCTAAATGCGGTCTTGATAGGCAGCCATGTTTGAGCTTTAAATTATTGCGTAGTGTTTGGCTTTAATGATCCGAAGTTCAGGTTGCTACAAACTGAGTACCTAAACGTCTCCTCCGACAGCGATACTACAACGATCGGTAATAGAACACAAATAAGTAAATAGTACTTTAGGTAAAACAAGATGGCAACCTAACGTTGCTAACTTCACGATGCTGCATGAAATAACCAAATAAAACACATTCGACTATAAAAATATATTTTATTTTCAAATTAAAAATTATATCAAAAACTAATTTAATAGATATAATATATATCCTTCCTTTTTCAAGTTCCGTTTACACAGTAAAGGTCCACAGTTTCACAATCCGATCAATGGCAGCATTTTTTAAATAGTTCTAAAATCGACACCAGTTGGCGCCACTGCGAATGTAGGCCTGTTAAAACTTTGTTCTGTACAGACAACAACAGGAGTCGCCGTATGACCGCAATTAAATTACAATATTAGGTATATTGTCATTTAATTAACTTTACAACATACAATAAATTACTGGCTAATGTATTTCTCGGAATGAGAAGGGTTTAAGGCCTTAGAACACCACGCTGGCCTGGTGCGGGTTGGCAGATTACACAGACAATCGAGAACTATTAGTACTCTCAGGTGTGCAGGTTTCCTCACGATGTTTTCCTTCACCGTTAACGCAACTGATAATCAAATCCTGATCCGCACATGAATTCTAAATGTCAGAGGTGCGGGCCAGGGTTGAACTCCAATGGGGAAGGCAACGTAAAACTAAAGCAGATGGCAGCACCTCCATACTTAGTTATTTCCACCAATAAGAACCATCAGATTGATAATTTAACAATAATTTCAGATACATTGCAACCAATAAGATTGCAGTGGAACAATCGAAAGTGGCGCCATTAGTTCCACAGTTGCCTACCCCATTGAATGGCAAGCGTTACAACTGCATTTTGACAATCGAATCAACAATAATCAGTTTTAACCAAAATAAAACCGACTTCAAATGGTCTATCTCCGAAGTTCTTCATCAAATTTTCACCAAATTTGAATGGGACCACTTCCAAAGTATACTCTATCAAACAAAAAAATAATCATTAAAATCGGTTCACAATTAGCAAAGATATCGCGAACAAAAAAACAAAAAAAAAACACAGTCGAATTGAGAACCTCCTCCTTTTTGGATGTCCGTTAAAAATTAGTCGTCAGTTCCACGGCTCGGAGTCGCCACTACATTTGATCGTGTCGTATCGTGAACTGTGGAAAACGGCCTTAGCCTATGCGCCAACTGGTTCGTCAAAATTCATTGTAATTTTTATACATAACTGGAAAAAAAACAGTAAGAATACCGGACCTTTACTGTGTACGGGCTGTAAATATTCCAATATCAGCGGCTGTTCTAATCGCATTAAAGGGCGATTAGACCTACTAACGTCTGATGACTTATCTGAGGAATAAGTTAGTTGTTTTGACAGAATGTCCATACAAAAGCTGTCAAAATGTCAAAGGAGATCGTTTATTTATGTATGGGCCTTTGTCAAGTGACCCAAAGACTACAATATATACAAGTGACTGAAGAAGCGAAGTTCACGCTGGTTATGCGTGTGAAATGTGTTCCCCTCCTTCAGGCCCCTCGGTCCCCTTTAGCGCCTTGCTTTTATCGTGATGCGTCTGGAGCGTCTATCTCATTTTAACGCAGTTATAATATAAATTCCACATGTTTAAACTGCTCTGACTGAGACGCGTACAAATATTAAATATTATATTATAAAAAGTGGCTTAGTTTATAAATATTTGAATATTCATAATATTTTAATATTTCACTTTAGCCAATAACTTTTTTCCCCATTTTTTGCATCTATAGAAAAATTATCCCTTTATAATGAGTTTTAAAATAAAATTAGTCTCACCATCGTGCGCCACTTGGACCGTCCCCCTCCGATCTCCTTTATTCCTCAAATATAAGCTTTTTAACGTTAGTAAAATTGGCACCAAGGCAAGGTTCTCTTTCATGCGAACTAGCGTCACGCAGTTTCCTGATTTTTCAAACACTGACAACTTTACGTTCACACCGAACTCACGCCATTACAGTATGCATAGTCGCCAATTTTTGGTGGCCAATTATTATATGACGTCAATACGCGATTCGCACGTACATTTGGCTACATGGGTGAAGTGGGAACTAAAACAAACGAGACTTCTCGTTCACACTAGTGGCGCATTATATTCTACAGCGTATTGTCAGCATAGTATGAACGGAAAGTATAGTCCAACTTCACATTCATACTGCGGCTCACATTGAATCTGCTCACATTCGGCGGCTGACTATATGTTTTGTGTGAACCGTCCTTAAAGGATCGACCCTTAGGGACAGTTCAACGGTTCACCGTTTTGCCGTTTTGACAGATTTCTTATAAGTACAAAAGTTGTCAAAATCACAAATTTATTCCTTGGACAAACGTTTAGTTCACTGACTTTGGTAAACTGTTTTGTTTCTAACACATCTGACATCTGGCAACACTAGTCACATAATTAATTTCACAAACTTTATCTTAAGGTCAGTTCGCCTAGTCTACAAACTCTTGGCGAGGGCCTGAGCTTTGGCGATGACGTCTTCAACTGTCCCCACCATGTAGAATGCAGCCTCTGGGATATGGTCCAGTTCCCCCTTAAGAATCTGTAAAAATGGATTGGAAGGTAGTGAAGGGGCTCGATGTGCGAGGTTAAGCTTGTTGCGGTCAGTTCGTGGATGGGTGACCGTTCGTTACACATCGAGACCCCTCCGTGCCTCGGAGAGCACGTTAAACAGTCGGTCCCGGGTGTCAAACGATAACTATAACCGTCGTTACGGGTAGTCAGAAGCTCGAAAGTCTGACAACTGGTCTAACCTTAGGATATCGGCATTGCCCAGTAACTGGGTTGCGGAGGTGTGATGGCAGTCGCTCCGTGTAAAGTCAAAGTCAAAGTATTTATTTCAATTAGGCACATAAAAGGCACTTTTGAACGTTAAAGCTTACAAAGAAAATAGAATTGTTTCTAGTCGCCCCTTCCAAAAGGTAGTTTCGTATGGAGAAGAATGGGCAAGAAACTCTACCGTTACTCTTTTAAAATGTCTTACAATATTTTGTATAGGCACATGAATTAAGAGCTGTGTTACAATTTTGGTGTACAATAAAGTATATTCTATTCTATTCTATTAATTATACAATTATATGTGAAGACGATGCACCTAGAATAAAATTACTATACCACAAAAGGTAAAAAAAATGAAACAAATGTAAAATACTGGTATTCAGCTGCATTTGGTTAGTCTGGAAGCTGACCCCAACATAGTCGGGAAGACGCTAGGAAAAGGACCAACATAGTTGTTATTATTGTACCGCGTACTCCGTAGTTAAACAATAAAAACAGTAATTTCACAGTCAGGTGTGGTGGTACGGGACCCTTAATACGCGAGTCCCACTCGCAGTTGTCTGGTTTTTTTTATTCAGGCACCCTGCCATGAATAGCAGTAGTGACATGTTGATAAATTGTGTTTACTTACACTGTTAAATCCTTTGATAGTATCCTCCAGTTTTACCAGCTTGCCAATGTGGCCAGTGAACACTTCAGCAACCTGAAATATATTGTAAAATAATAATATCAAATGATTGACAGTATAAAGGTAGGTATAGGTAGTAAAAACATTTTTTACAAAAAATTTAAACCGGCTTCAAAAAAGAATAAAATAATTACCATATAAAATTAACAGTTTCAGAAGTCGGTGCTAATCCACGCTGAACCAAATTGAAGGCACCGACTTCTGAAACTGTTAATTTTATATGGTTTTATTTATTTTATTTTATTCTTTTTTGAAGTTGGTTTAAATTTTTTGTAAAAAATGTTTTTATTTTTTTCATTTTAGTGGCCTTAATTAAAACTTGGTTGGACCTACTAAAGACGCTGCTCGTAACATAATCACATCATCACATTATGCGTACTATTCGTCATTGAGGAGTTTTTGGTGAAGTTCTTGATCAGATCTTCACCAAATTTAAATGGGACCAACTTCGAAGGACCCTATCCATTAAAAAAAGAATCATCAAAATCGGTTCACAATTAGCGAAAATAACGATGAACATACCTACACAAAAAACATACATACAGACGAACATAGTAACCTCCTCCTTTTTGGAAGTCGGTTAAAAATGGTTACCACACTACGAACACTCAATGAAAGTCGAAACATTTGGCTTTGAATATTTACTACCTAGTCACACATCGAGAGCACGTTAAACTATCGTAAGCCCGAAAGTCATCCCATCTAACCTTACCCCTGCGGGCGGCGGGTTAGGGGACCCGCCGCCCGACCAGTAACAGGCCCGAGAAGGCAGCGCGCTGTTCCGTGCGCGCTTCTCAGGAGGACGTGGGGCAAGGCCCCACAGAGGAGAGGTCCGCCGAGGGTTGGCGGACCGGGACCTGCTGGGGTTGCGGTGCATGCTCTTGCGAATCCCGCGACACCGGCCAAACGATCAGGAGGAACACCGTTAGTTTTTAGCCGGTTAGAGTCCGGCAGCCCCCTCGCCATACCCGGGCGAGGGATATCCATGAGGATTTTCCAACGAGCAAGAAAAAAAAAATGATATTGGTATTGCCCAAGTAACCGATGGAACTGATGGCCAAATACTCAAACTGTACTAAGTTGCCGTTAAATGTCGTGCTGTGCGCTGTCACTGTCAGTGTCACTTTAAGGTGAAGTGACAGCACGAAATTAACTTAAAATACAGCCGCATCTAATATTCAGTCACATCTAGTTAGACTGGAAGCCGACTGCAACATACTTGGGAAAAGGCTAGGCAGAACAAGTTTTAGATGAAAACCAAGTAAAAAGTCCTCCCTCACCTGGAAGGGTTGTGACAAAAACCTCTGTATCTTGCGAGCGCGAGACACTGTCATCTTGTCGTCCTCTGATAACTCGTCCATGCCCAGGATAGCAATGATGTCTTGCAAAGACTTATAGTCCTGAATACAAGGAAGTCAATGTTGTGAGTAACATTCATCGAGTAAACCATGGTATAATAATATGCTACGCCAACGGGACCCCATTACTAAGCCTACTCCGTCCGTCCGTCTGTCTGTCACAGGACTGTATCTTTTTAACCGGTAGCCGGTTGAAATTTTCACAAAATATAATAATACTTAGATACTTACGGCCTCTACATTGCAAAAATAGTAAGTAATAAAAATTCTAAACTCAAAGGTGGTATGGTATGGGACCCTTAGTGCGAGAGTCCGACTCTTACTAGGCCGGTTTTATATGGTGTGCGTGCAAATTACATTTGCAAAAAAGTCTAAATCAAAAATTTCACAAATACCTATTTAACGTCAACTTTATTCAACTTTAACTCACTTGTAGAATCTTCTGCACACCCCTAGCGACTCCATAATGTTCTGGCCCTATAATGTTAGGGTCCATGACCCTGGAGGTGGAGTCCAGTGGGTCTACCGCAGGATACACTCCAAGCTCCGCGATAGCTCGGGATAGTACCGTCGTCGCGTCTAAGTGGGCAAAGGTGGTGGCTGGGGCCGGATCTGTTAGGTCATCTGCTGGGACATACACTGCCTGTACAAGGGACAGATAATAAAAATTAAAGCAACGACAGTTAAGCATATCAATTTGGGACCCGGTGCATAATATCAGCAAGCACATTGGGTCACCCGCGCGACGGCGCAACGAGTATTCCCAAGGAGGGTTGATGTCAGGCAGGCGGCCGGTCATAAAACAATAAGCCAAAACCTCTAACAACATGGATTTATGAAATACATGTTGTGCCAACTCCACCTAGTGTGGGATAAGGGCAATAAGAAGAAGAAGAAGACATCCAAGTAATTGAACGCTTGCCTTGCATTCAGGAGGGTCTGAGTAAAACGCGGCCCACACCTCTGACTTTTCAAATTCATGTGCGGATCGGAATTTGATTATCACTTGCGTTAACGGTGAAGGAAAACATCGCGAGGAAACCTGAACACCTGTGGGGTCTCCAAATTGCTCCCGATGGTGGGTGCAGTCCGTCAAGTCGCACCAGGCTAACGAGGTGGACTAAGGCCTAAACCATACTTAAGAAGAAACTGATGATTTCTGTTACGTTCCTGCAACACCTACCTGCACACTAGTAATGGAGCCAGCCTTGGTAGTCGTGATCCGCTCCTGCATGGTCCCCATGTCAGTGGCCAGGGTTGGCTGATAACCCACAGCAGATGGGATGCGGCCTAACAAAGCCGATACCTGCGATAAAGTGGTTAAAAATTCGAATTTACCCACATTTTTGGTTTGCTATTGACTCTAGTCTAGGTCAGAGGAGACAGAGACAACGTCTACGATGGAGTGAGCTTACCCAGAAGAAGCCTGTTAACTCTAACTTTGAAGAGATTCAGGTTGAACGCTTTCGGGAACACAGACGCAGGTAGTGAGTTCCACTCTTTTGCAGTGCGCATTAGGAAGGATGTTTGGAAGCGCTTAGTGCGAATTGGTGGAACGGCAACTAATTATGGATGGTAAGTTGCAGTGCGTCTAGATGTCCGAAGGTAGAAGGGGGCCGGTGGGATGAGGTTGTGGAGTTCTTGAGCACACTCTCCGAAGTCTATAGAAGACCGACAAGCAGGCAACCTTGCGGTGATGAGCCAAGCTGTAAAGCTTGGCATCCACCAAATTTGGATAAATAATGGAATCAGGTTTTACTTTGCGGAAATCCATGACATATAAATATACAATTACAATATTTAGTGTTAGTTCCAGGGACAGAATAGTCCGAAAATTAAGATACCTTTATAATACGGTATGACACCATGCCCCTTAAATTCTGGTTACCTGAATATTACGACACTTAAATATATAAGGTCCAACCAAAATACGTGGACAAACTTTTACACAGTGTTCAATACGTTTAACTAAACATATCTATGCAAAAAAACGAAATCCAAGTGTTTCTTATCGAACAGTAAAATAATAACGATTTAAATTGCCTGTACTCTCTAAGAAAAATCTTATCCATTTTTATGCATCGGCCGCTCCGTGGCGTGAGCTACTTCCGCGCCGTGTTTTACCTAAACTGCCAAAATAAATGAAAAAAGTTAAAAAAAGTTAATTAAAATAAAATTATACTCGAAAAAAAAATTATGTTAGAAAAAAATCACTTCGATCTCGTTTTTTTGCATAGATATGTTTAGATAAACGTACTGAACACTGTGTTAAAGTTTGTCCAGACATTTCGGTACCGCAAAGTAGAGTATAAAACGATATATTTCGGTAGCGGTACCTAAAATAAAGAGTTTCTTTGATGAACCACCTCGCCACTCTGTCCTTTACTATGGGGCCCCAGATAGCATCAATGTTTCATTAGTATGATTCATTAATTACTCGATATTTCTCGGTACCGAAACCGTAAAAAGTTTGAATAAAGTTATGGCTCAACCTTTATAAGAAAACGGTATCCGTAAATTAAAAAAATATCGTATGTAAGCTTTCACTCCCTGGTTAATTCCGCTGTACTACTTGATCAAAATTTTTAATGCAGTATGCAGCACCGCCAACCTCTCTATCGCACCTTTTTGCATAATGTTTAAATAAAATCTCACGCACATCACTACATGCACACTCACTTCAGAGCCAGCCTGAGTGAATTCTAAGACGTTGCCAATAGCAGGATGTCCTGCTCGGTGTCCTGCAATGTTGAAATAAAATCTCACGCATACTCACCTCAGAACCAGCCTGGGTGAATCTGAAAATGTTGTCAATGAACAGCAGGACATTTTGACCCTCTTTGTCTCTGAAGTGTTCGGCCACTGTGAGGCCGGTGAGGGCCACGCGGGCCCTTGCGCCTGGGGGCTCGTTCATTTGACCATATACTAAGGCTACCTGGGTTAGAAAAAATACTATAAAGACTCTATTCTCTACTCTTGTCTATGGTGTCGGACATAGATCCAATGAAATCACCGGGTCTACGTAAGAACATTGGTGGTGTACTAGTTTATAATCCCTTTAAAAAACTTAAGTTAAACGGTTTATCTTGCAGTATTGCAGCATCAGGATTTGAGGATCGAAGGTTGAAATTATTATAATGTTGTATTGTCATGGGAATTGAATTTGTGTGCGAAGTTTCAGGAGAATTAATGAAAAACATCACCAATAACATCGATGTATGTCCTTCTAGCGTCTTCTGCCGTGCCCACTAACATCCGCCTTACGAATTCCTTTTGTTAATCGCCGTTCACTCATTCTAACCTAACCTAACCTAACCAAGCATACGACCTAGAAGAAAAAGAATCATGAAACTCACCTTAGAAGTCTTGTAGTCATCAGTGATGACACCTCCTACTTTCATCTCGTTGTACAAGTCGTTACCTTCACGAGTTCGTTCTCCGACGCCGGCAAACACCTGCATCACGATAGAAGCGTTTTAACCTTTTTGACGCCATCCACGGCTATAGACGAAAATTTGCTCGGGCCACCAACGACGTATATAGCCGTCAAAAAAATACGAGGAATTTGTAGCGTGGCGTAGAGAGAAGTGCTCTTACGTCTATAGAGTCGCGTTCAAAAGTTTAAGGAGTTGAAATTTTAGAAGCACCTGGCTGAGGTCAAAGCCATACCAAATGGTGGCACGCTTGTTCTGCCTAGCCTTTTCCCAACCATATTGGGGTCAGCTTCCAGTCTAACCAGATGCGGCTGAATACCAGTATTTTACACGGAGCGACTGCCGTCAGACCTCCGCAACCCAGTTACTGGGCAATGCTGATATCCTAAGGTTAGACCTGTTGTCAGACTTTCGGGCTTCTGACTACCCGTAACGACTGTTTGATATCCGGGATCAACAGTTAAACGTGCTCTCCAAGGGCAATTTAACGGAGGAGTCTTGATGTGTAACGAATGGTAACCCATCCAAGTACTGACCGCGGCAAGAGCAGCTTAACCTTGCAAATTATATTATGATCCGCGCGGTTGTTTATTAGCCACGAGCCCCTCGGGCCCACGGTGTACAAATGTAAAAATAAGCTCTTTTTACAAAAAAAAAAACCGATCGAAGCGTGAAACTTATCCTGATGTTATGGTTAGACACGAATAACTTGGAGGGAGGGAGGTATTCTTTGCTATATACTTACAGAAAATCCTCCGTGCGCTTTGGCGACGTTGTTGATAAGTTCCATGATGAGCACAGTTTTACCCACTCCCGCGCCGCCGAACAAGCCAATCTTACCGCCTAAAAAAAAATAGTTGATAGAGTCCAATGACATGGAAAATATTATAATTTTCGTTAAACTAAGGAACAAGAAGGACGGGTAGTTGGTTCGCTTGATTCGGGCGCCGGTGGGCGCGCGACTCTCTCCGGCCTCCCTAGTGTGTGGCCTGCGGGCGGTGGGTTAGGGGACCTGCCGCCCGAACAGTAACAGACCCGAGAAGGCGGCGCGCAATGTCCCGCGCGCGCCTCTCAGGTGGATGTGGAGGCAAGGCCCCACAGAAGAGAGGTTCCGGAGAGACCCGGGACCTGCCAGGGTTGCGGTGCATGCTTATGCGAATCCCACGACCCCGGCCGACGATCAAGAGGAGGAACATCGCGGGTTTTTAGCCGGTAAGAGCCCGGCAGACCCCCTCACGTTCTCCGGGCGTGGGGTATTCATGAGGATTTACCCACGATAAAATATAAAAAGGTGAGTCGCTTGGTGCTTAGGTCTACGCTGCGTGCTAAGTGACTTATCCTAGCGAACCGACGCACAGTTTGCTGTTGCCATGGTTACACTGGCGCTTAAAGCCGCGCTGTATGACTATTACTCACATTGTAGTGTCTCTTTAAATATATCTTTCTAAATAGTGTATTTAGAAAGAGACAGAATTCCAAAGTAAATAGTCAAGTTCAAATGTTTCGATTTTCGGTAGGTGCTCGTAGTATGGTCTTTATTATTAGATATACCTTCATGAATCTCAAAAGGGTCGCAATGGGGAGTAGTTTTTTTTAAATTGGGTTGCTTGCCCCTCACTTCGTGTAATCCTTAGATTAAATACCTCTGGAAGAGTTGCAAGACATGGTAACTATGATGAATGGAGCATATAATATGAAAGGGATGAAAATTAATGTAAGCAAGACGAAAGTAATGGTTTTTGAAAGATGTGCAGATGTATCTGAGTGTAAAGTAAAGATAGGAGATGAAAGTATTGAACAGGTGAATGAGTTTGTTTATTTGGGAAGCATGTTTACAAGAGATGGTAAGATTAACGAAGATGTGGAAAGGAGAACAAATGCGGGAAATAAAGTAAATGGTGCTTTGCATGCGGTTGTGGCTAGCCGGTCGATGTCCAAAAAGGCACGACTGGCTGTCCATAATGGTGTGTTGGTACCTACGCTTATGTATGGAAGTGAATGTTGGTCGTGGCAGAAGAGGCATGAAAGTAGAATAAATGCCGTGGAAATGCGTTCCTTGCGAAGTATGTGCGGTGTAACTTTGAATGATAGATTGAGAAATGAAGAGATTAGACAAAGTTGCGGTTTAAAAGATGATGTAGTGACAAAAATTGAAAAGAGTATGCTTAGGTGGTTTGGCCATGTTGAGAGAATGAGTGAACGGCAATTAACAAAAGGAATTTATAAGGCGGATGTCAGTGGAAACGGTAGAGGACGCCCTAGTAGGACATACATCGATGTTATTGGTGATGTTCTTCACAAAGGACAGGTACGTAGTGTTAACAAGATGTATGAACGTGGACGAAGCGAAAGGAGTATGTAAGGATCGTAGCATGTGGCGTTCTATAGTTTCTGCCTACCCCCATGGGAAAAAGGCGTGAGTTTATGTATGTATGTATGTAGCCATGATTACAGTAGGAAGTGTGGAAGTAAGAAGCACATATACAAAATTATGAAGAAAACTGAGACAAAGTATCATATCTTCTGTTTCATATTACGTGTCGTTTCTTAGCTTGGAGAACTTTTTATTGTTAGCTAACTCACTGTCACAGAACGTCGGTTTCTCCGTATTCTTGTATTTATGAAAAATAGACTCCATTAGTTAAGTGTTTAGTGTATACTGTATGCTCTACGATGGGAGGATGCAGTAATTTAGCCTTATGTATCATGAGCGGCCACGATATCTAGAGGTATATCATGTAAGATGTAACCAAATAAAAAAAATCTCACACCGTTAATTCAGCCCTCTTCAAGCTGTCTCCTTTCCAGTCCTCTTGCCAGCAACGCCCTAAGCCGAGGTCCGAGTCCCATTAGGGGCCGCCCTTAGTGCTGTTGCTAGTAGTCATGATGTTAGTAGTAGTAGTTAGCTTAGGTTATGTATTTCACTCTCGTCCCCATTGGTTGGAGACCCTTCAGGTCTCGCCAATAACTGCCCGGTTACGTAGAAACGGTCCGCAAGACCACCTACAAACAGTCGAATAGAAAGAAAAAAATAAAATCTCACCTTTGACATACGGCGCGAGCAGATCCACGACTTTAATGCCAGTTGCCAGAATCTCTTGATCGACTGACATTTCCACGAAGGGCGGCGCGTCAGCGTGGATTGCGGCGAACTGATTCGTCTCAATGGGGCCACGCTCATCTGTCATGTCGGACAGTGAGAACTTCGGATTAGGCAATGAAATACAGGACATGAATTAAGCTCAGACTACATCTTCTAATAGGGCAGGAGTGGCCAACTTGTTTCCACCCAAGATCTACTGTTTACTGAGTAGACTCTGTGCGATCTACCAATTACATAATCAGTACCTCTTCATTCAACTTATATTAAACTTATATTTTTCTTTGCCTTGCGGGTCGATTTCAAATTTGGGGCCAAAAGCATATATTTTCATTTATTTCTCATGGTGTAGAATTTATCGTAACTAAAATTATTTTAAATCATGTAGTCTTATGAGACGCCCAAACGCCAGTTAGAACGAATCTTTTATGATTGTAAATTAAAAAGATAGATCTAAAACTAGTACCTATTTCTCATTAGTGTTAATGCTCCAAAGTTTTATTTTTTTCTTAATTTCTCTAAAAAACGAAAACGCGTCGAGGAAATTCAAATTTTATCGTATTACTGTTTTGTAATCACTTTAAAGATGAATAATTAGATATTAAAACCAATGTGGGGTATATAAAAAATAGGTTTTTTAGCTTTTTAAAACTATTTGTTTTTAAATTATCATTTGTAGACCGTTTCCAAATGCACCAGTAAACAGAATTTGTCACTGATTTACCCTGCCCTTTACCCCGCGCGCATTCCGTGTGCTCAGTCACTGGTCGAACGCGCGTGGTCGACAGTTGTGTGTGTCGTTATTTTAAGAGAAATTCCAAATTTCAGGTAAGATTTTGACTTTTGTAACAAATTTATATCATTAGTGTTTTGTCACATATCGTGCTTAGTTAAATGTGTTTTTTGTTTTTGATTTGGCTGCCTAATAAACCATTGAGAGCATATTTAGTTTCTAATGTACGGTATATTCTAGAACGTTTCATTTACGAAATAAATTCGAATTACTACCAAAAATCTCATTCGTGTCACTCTCATTTGTGTCGATTCACGAGTCACACGAATTATATTGAAAGTCACACTAATGATATTTTTTTTTTACTTTTAGTTTTAACATTAAATAATGGCGAAACCAAAAAAACAAAAAAGTGAGGAAGAATTAGAGAGACGTAGAATAGCTAGAAGACAAAAATATCAAACTGTTAAAAAAAATCCTGAGTTATATGCTGCTGAGCAAGAAAAAAAAAGACAATATTACTTAAAAGCGAAGGAAAATAAAAAAATTAAAAGTATTAACGAAATGAGTCCACGCGAGCAAAGAATTCAAAGACGAAAATGGAAAGAGAGTGCCAAAAAGTTTTATAGAAAGAAAGTAAGTCAAAGAATGATAGAAAACGTTGCAGTAACTGAAGAAAGTTGTGATATTGAAAATGTTAACTTAAATACAGATCCCTTAAACATAGAAAAACAAGAAATAAAATCGAAACTAAGTACGCGTGAACAAAAACTAATTAAAAAAATCAAAACAATGAAAATGCAGCACGAAAAAGAGAAACGAAACTATATATTATTATTAAACAGATACAGGTTCAGGGTAAATTATTTAAAAAGAAAAATATCTACACTAACAAGTGAAATAAGTAATGAATCAGAAAATACAAAAAATGAAGACAAGAAACAATTATTTGATAGACTTATAAGTGCTGAAATAACACGGAAATTTACAACAACTAGAAACAGGAAAGACAAACGCGTTATCACTAACTTAATTGATAAGGAGAAGTTTAAAAAATGTAAGGTTGCTACTGACCTACGCAAAGTTCATCTCCGAGAACGATTTAAGAAAAATGCACGAAACACCATCAACGTTCAACAATTAGTGGAAAAGTTTTATGAAGACGACATTAACAGTCGCATTACTCCAGGCAAGAAACAATATAAGAAGAAACATGGAACCGTTAAACAAGTCAGATATCTTTTAGATTCTATGAAAAATTTACACAAGAAATTTTTGGCAGAAAATACCAACATTAAAATTAGTTACACGACTTTTACAAGACTCAGACCATTTTGGGTCTCTCTTCCAACTGACGACCGTGATACGTGTGCCTGCTTGTTGCACACAAATTTTAACTTATTAATAGCGGCTCTTAACAAGAATGATATTCTTCATGTAAAAGATAGTCAGAATTTGACAAAGGAAATCTGTTGTGATAAATATAGCCTAGATTGTCTTAATCGAAAATGCGCTTCATGTAAGGATAAAACAGTACCATATAAAGAATTCCGAAATGATAAAGAAATACAGTACATGGTATGGGAAAGAGATACAAAGAGAGTAGATACTAAAGAAATAAAAATAATCAAGAAGAAAGCAAAGAGATCTGATCCACGTAACCTGATAATTGAACTGGAAAATATGCTGCCAAAATTTTTATCACACACGAGTAACATTGTCAACCAGTACGCTACTATTAAATGTTTGAAAGAAGCTCTAACTATCAATGAAGCCTTGATCCATATGGATTTTTCTGAAAACTATTCTTATAAATATGCGGAGGAAGTACAAAGCATGCACTTTGGTGGCAGCCGTGGTCAAGTCTCACTTCATACAGCAGTGGTTTATTTAAAAAATGATTCCAATGCTACTCAAGCCTACTCTATTTGCACAGCCAGTGAATGCACCCGTCATGATGCAGCGGCAGTGTGGGCTCATCTAAATTATTTAATTAAATTTTTGTTTAACAGATCATCGCAAATTAATCGCATTCACATTTTAACAGATAGTCCCTCTAGCCAGTATAGAAATAAATATATATTTTATATTTTAACCCAATTAAGGAATGACTTCCCAGAATTAAATCTTGTCACATGGAATTACCAAGAAGCTGGGCACGGCAAGGGTGCTCCTGATGGCATTGGAGCAGTGATCAAAAGGACTGCGGATTATGAATTAAGGTGTCATCAGGATGTCGGAGACTTTGATGCCTTTGTTAACATCATTCGAAGAAATATAAAAAACGTAGAAATGGGTATTATTCAGGAGCACGAAATCAAATTAAAGGAATTAATGTTGCCTAAAGATATTGCTACTTTCAAGGGGACTATGACAGTTCATCAGGTATATTTTTATACAAAAAATTAAAAAATATACTGACGTTACCATACAAAATGTAATAATAATACATTTTTTTTTTCTTTCAGGTCGTTTGGGCTGCCGATTCTGCTTATCTAGAATTTAGAAAACAGAGCTGTTTCGAATGTTTAAATGTTGCTTGTAAACATGGCAAACATATGAGATTTTTTAAAATATATAATACTCCCATTGAATCTACAATGGAAAATGTAAAGGTCATTCCGGAAAACAAAAGAATTAAGGTACTTAATGATGTTACCATTCGCTATGCCAATACCGATCCAATGTTACATGACAGCGCGCCATCAACTTCAAGTCTCCGCAGTGTTCGACACTCCTGGACCAACAAATCTTTTATAAATAATCATACAAAAGCGACAGGTCATGAAAAAGAATTCCTTGAATTTTTAAAGAAATGTGAAGATGATGATGATAATCCCTTATCATATTGATTAAATAAGTAGGTATTAATAATATGGATATGTTATTGTATCCGCAATAAAAAACGATTAGCGTTAACGAATTTTGAAGACTGAAATCAGAAATGTTTACCATTGTTTAGCTTAGTTGATTAAGTTATTGTTTTGTTTTGTTTTGGAATTAAGTTTAAAATAATTAATATCTGTAGTACGGTGGTTAGCACATTAACCTAATCCAATCTATCAAGGTTTCCTAATGGAACTTGACACTTTTTACGCTGTTGCATTAAATTGAAAATCATTCAAAGAAATTTGACAGTAGGTTGAGGGTAGATTGATGCGCTGGCCACTGCACCTGCTACAAATAATGTTAATGACAAATATTTTATGTTTTGTTGATTATTTAGTAACGTAAAAAAATAAAAAAAATATATACTTTCATTAGTGTAACCAGAGATCTCATTAGTAAATCACAAAATATCATTAGAGAAATTATGTTGCTCATTCGTGTCACTCAAAAATTTGTATTTTCCCTGTTATTGGAAGAAATTAAAGGTTTGTTTGATTAGCATGTGTTTTTTTAACTAATGAATGCACCTAGATATTTAGACATTAAAATTTTTAACGTTTTTCAAATATCATGCAATTCACACTTTTTTGGCCCCAAATTTGAAATCGACCCTTGCCATGATTGACTGGTTGGCCACCCCTGTAATAGGGTATATTACGACACAAATAAAGGTGGGCTTAGTCCAAACGAGCGAATGCTCATTCTATCCCCACTTCATCAAATTCTTTTGGTATAAATAGAGACAAAGCATTATTTCGTTGTTCTATCTTGTTTGCGGAGATTCTATGAAATGTTCTAAGAATGCCCGCTCGCTTGGTGTAAACGGCGCACGAGCGTACGAACAGTTGCTTAGAGCGTTCTTTCGTGTTCGTACGTGCTCGCTCCTCGAAGCGATCTCTAGAGCATGTGCAAGAATTCCAGTTCTTGTTTGTTGTCATTTTTGCTCCTTGGTATTCTTTTGGTGTAATTTTGGTATTTGGGATACAGCGGGACAGGAGCGATACATAACATCGACATCAAAATTTTACAAAGAAGCTCACGGTGCTATATTAGTTTACGTATCAGAACCAAAGTCCCTAGCAAAACTGAATGAGTGGGTCGTGGAACTGCAAGTATACTCCACCAAGAAGAACACAGCCTGCTTAGTTGTCGGCAATAAAACTGACAAGCATATCATTTTGGGACCCAGTGTATAAAATCAGCAAGCACATTGGATCACCCGCGCGACGGCGCAACGAGTATTCCCAAGGAGGGTTGACGTCAGGCAAGCGGCCGGTCATAAAACAATAAGCCAAAACTTCTAACAACATGGATTTATGAAATAGACATACACATGTATTTACATACATATTTAACCCTCCTTGGGAATACTCGTTGCGCCGTCGCGCGGGTGACCCAATGTGCTTGCTGATATTGTTCTCTGGGTCCCAAAATGATATGCTTGTCAATCTTTTTACCGACAATTAAACAGACTATGTTCTCCTTTGTGGAGTATACTTCAAGTTCCTCGACCCACTCATTCGGTTTTACTAGGGACTTATGAAACATATTACTTCCTAATTTTATAAAGTAGTCTACTATCGGATTACGTGGTTATGACCGTGGTATCAAAAAAGTATTACCTGGTAACAAGTATACACTTACCAATAGGCTCCCCAATAACATTGATAATCCTACCCAGGGTAGGTTCTCCTACAGGTATAGTGATGGGTGCTCCAGTGTCCACAATAATCTGGCCCCTCACCAAACCCTCAGTACTGTCCATAGCTATGGTCCTACAAGCGCTCTCTCCAAGATGCTGTGCTACTTCCAAGATTAGGCGTGGTTCTGGAATATTGCGTTAACGGTGAAGGAAAACATCGTGAGGAAACCAGAGGCACACCAGACTCCAGAAAAAAGTTCTCGATGGTGTGTGTTGTCCGCCAACCCGCACGAGGCGAGTGTGATGGACTAAGGCGTAAACCCTTCTCATTCTGGGAAGAGGTCCATGCCTAGGGCTGCCATCCGTCCAGGTTTCCCCGGGTTTGTCCCAGTTTGGTAAGGTATCCGGGGGCATCTGCGGGGGGGGGGGGGGTTCTCAAAACTCAAAAAGTATCCGGGTGAAACCCCGACGGCCGTCGTTTTGGCAGTTTCGTTCTTTTTCTATTTCAGCAAATTAATTCCATGCAGCACACACACACACACTCTTACACACACGTAGGTATATGATTTGGGTAGGAAAATTTATATTTTGGCTATTTCAAAACCTACATAAAAAATTTAAATTTCATATTTTTTCAAGGGCGTCCGGTGAAAAATCCCGATTATGACCAAATATCCTTCCTGGGTGTTTGAAATCTTTGTCCGATGTCGGTAGTTTAGGTGATCCAACGTCGTTGAGGTGATCGCAGCCCGACCCGTGCCCAGCAGTGGGACAGTAATAGGTTGATTATGCTTATACTGCTCTTAAGTGCTCGCAACGATAATAAGCTGTGCGTTTGTAAGTGCACTTCATGGACTGATGCGATACGATGCCACATTGCAACGTATAGTTCTAAAGGTGTGGGCAATCATGGTCTGTCCATCGCGTCAAATGGCGTTATATACAGCAAATATTTTATCGTGAGAATCAAATCTATAACTCAAATGGCACGATGACGTTTGCAACCGCAACTTTTGATTTTAGGCGCTCCACACTCCCATCCACATATATTCAATATAATAATATCTCAGTAGTTTTTTCACTGTTGCCTATCATTTTTGTAATAGTTTCGAAATTTGTAATAAAAAAATTATAGTCACATACCCTATTGTTACGATTGTAGTGCATACTCTATAGTTAAACAACAAATAATAAAAACACTTATTTCACAGACACGTGTAGTGGTATGGAACTCTTAGTGCGCAATTCCGACACGCACTTCGCCAGTTTTTAGTACCACATCCATATCTTCAATGACATCCACATCCTCAAAACATTCAGACCATAGATTGATTGACACGCGTTCGAGTGTCGCCATTTAATTTGCTAACACAAATGCAATTAGCACGCAACCATATAAAAACAGCATTACTTCGCACCTTTAGAATTATAGAGACCTATCTAAAAAAAGATAGTTTTTGGAAAACGTTGAATAACGGTTCGTATTTTTATGAATTTTGTAGAAAAGAGAGAAACTTTATCTCATTAAAAGAGAGGCCTGTACGTAACACAACAGGCCTTTTTTTTTTAAATAAGAGTTGATGAAGAGGATCATCCAATGTCATTTTATGATACAAACTTAAAATCTTAAAATTTTGAAATAGGACTCTATAATTCTAAAGATCTTGCACGTGAGTGGACGGCGCCGCTTCGACACGTGTACGACACACCGGCGCACACATATGGTCAATTCGAGCATATACATGGCGACACGACCGCACGCCCACAGCATATCCCTTACATAACATAATTAGCCCATTACTGTCCCCCTGCTCGGCACGGGCCTCTTCTCAGAATGAGATGGGTTTAGGCCTTAGTCCACCATGCTGGCCTGGTGCGGATTGGCAGGCTACATACACCATCTACAACTTTATGGAGTCCTGTCAAGTGTACAAATTTCCTCACGATGTTTTTCCTTCACCATTAACGCAAGTGATAATCAAATTCTGATCCGCACATAAATTCGTAAAAGTCAGAGATAGGTATCCTTTAATATTCGTAATTCAGATGATACAGACCTTATTGATTTGTAGCATACTCACTTCGTCCAGGAACCTCCAACGCGTTCAAGATGGGCGGGAGTTCCGTTTCGAACTGTACATCCACCACCGCTCCGATCACTATGACGTTATAACATTTGTTATGCTTGTGCTAAACTTCTGGGCTTCGGTGAATAATCCGTGCTATCACGATGAGTGTGGTCAACACACGTTTTTCACCAAAATGAAGACTATGCCAACGAGATCGTGACGGTATAACTACGCCTTAACGTGCGTCAAATACGCGTTCCTTTTGACCAAGCCTTGCTTCAGGCCGTCGCCATAGCACGGTTATTTCGTCGAAGCCTACTATGTGTAGCCTTGAGGAAGGATAGTTGTGATCTCTTTTAAGGCGTCTCGGTAAATTGGGTCCTTGGGACGCTTTGGCAACACAACCTTCATAATGGCGGGACCACACATTTTTGCCCATATCTTCTAAACTAAAGAAGTACATATTTCTCACGTATGGGTACTAAATAATAGGTACCAATGGGGTAGGCAACTGTGGAACTAATGGCGCCAGTTTCGATTGTACCAGTGCGATCTTATTGGTAGCAATGTATTTGAATTTATTGATAATAGATAGATAGATATACTTTATTGTACACTAAAAGAAATAAAACAGAAGGAGTACACATTATTAAGAACAGTACAAATGGCGGTCTTATCGCTTAAAGCAATTTCTTCCAGACAACCTTTGGATGGAAAGAATTGTCAAGAAAAATATATATAAAATAATATGAATATGATGGTTCTGATTGGTTCAAATAACTAAGTATGGAGGTGCTGCCATCTGCTTTAGTTTTGCGTTGCCTTCCCCATTAAGTACAAATCAACATAATCCAGGAATTGGTCTCGCCATTATAACGTCAACGCAAAAATTCTACCAGATTGTTGAATTGAATGATTGATGACGGTGATGACGTTGATTGAATGATGTTCATAAAATGATAAGTACCTAAGTATTTAAAATTGCTAGTAAAGTTATCTAAACGGCTAGGTCATCTAAATTGTACACACGGTGTCCCATGATATGTATCTACCTAAATGACGTTGTGTTTCATTGGTGCCGATTCTCTTGTTCGCCAACTAAATTGAAATTATAAAATTGCTATCCTTTACTAACAGAAAGCGAGAAAAAAGGACGGTGATAGATCAGAACTAAGTTAGAGATGTCATACTAGATTACGCCTTGAATTTCGCCGTATTTTTAGTCGACACGTACTGACGTGTCGACTAAATATGTATGGAAATTTACTAAATGTGACAGCTCTTATTTACGTCCGTCTCTTTCTTATTGTACCAGAGTGAAAAAGAAGGCAATGGCCTAAATTAGATATACACCCATATTCTAAGACGTTCCTCCAAAACTTACTCGACTCCATTCCACCTCGACTTGACATAAACGTCCTCGACTCGAGATTTTTCCTCAGTTGAGGTAAGTAAACATCTGTCAAACTCAAGGTACCTCGGAACCTACCTTAAGGAAGGAAGTGTCAAAGTTCGTATGTAAGAAAAATGAATTTTGAAGACTTTATCGATTAAGCTTACGATAATCCTTACAACTATTTATCGCGGCGTTATTTGCGCGATGCAGATAATTCAAATTATGACGTAATGACTTCTCGAGGAACCTCGAAGTTCACTCGAAATTGCGACTAAGAATACAATTTTGAAGGTGTTTTCGAGGCCATCCCGAGTCGAGTAAGTTTTGGAGGAACGTTTTAGAATATGGGTGTTAGTTTGTGCATAACAGAATTGGCAACATTGGTGTCAATTCTGTAGCACATTTTGACAGTACTAAACTAAACACAACTGTCACTTTCTTTTTCTATTGAAACAGAAAGAGACAAACACTCTTAGTTTAGTTTAGTCCTGTCAAAGTGTGCAACAGAATCGACACAATTATCGAATTATTGAAAGCCACATGTTCTGCTCAGAACGTAAAGGTCAGTAAGTTAGATGCTTTTCTTGGTGCATCGTGTGTACATTGTAAGCATCGGCGTAGCCAGAATTTTGTTCATGGAACGGCAAAGCAGCACAGATGAACCGACAATATTTATCTTTTCACTAAATCGTGAAGTGCAGAATGCGGTGATGGTGCATTTTTGACGACTTAAACCTTTTTGAGGCTCAAATAGAGACTATTCTTCCGCGTCAGGGCGGGGCAAAGGCATCCTGGCTACACCCATGATTGTAAGCGTATTAAACTAGCTCAACAGAACGGCAGCATTTTTTGAGCTGTTCTAAAATCGACACCAGATGGCGCCACTGCGAATGTAGACCTGTTACAACTTTTTTGTGTACAGTCAGCAACGGAGTTGATGGTTGAGCACAAATAACAATATTAGGTATACAGTAATACCACGACTTACGCTACTCCGTTTTACGCGAATTCTGAGATACGCGGTTTTTTCTTTTTGATCATCCCGCGCATCTGCGTCTTTGGTTTACGACAAGTTCGAACGTGTTCCGTGTGGAATAACAATTCCAATTCCGTAAAATATTACGTACGCAGTGCAAATTCGGTTTATGACACAAACTTTATACGTATTTATATGCAAGGTTGAACCCCGAGTTACGCGAATTCGACTTACACGGCTATCTCTTGGTCCCACCTATCGGGTAAGTCCGGGGTATTACTGTATTGTAATTTAATTAGCTTGTTCAACATACCATAATTACTAGGTAATTGACTGACGTTTTGATTAAGTATTTGACATTGATAGGTCTACATAACAACAGCGTCATTCAATACTGCCATTGGCGCCGATTCTCCAACTAAACTAAAATTGAAGAATTGCTATCTTTTACTAACAGACGGCGCACAGTGATCAATTTTCAAAAGTTAGGGGGACGAAATTATTAAATACTGAAATCGTGAATTAAAGGTATATTTATAACATTAAATAGTATCGAAAAATCGTTTTCATGTAATTTAACTTGATAATAATTAATATTTTATGTAGTTTGTTACATCACTCCTCATCTAACACAACATCTGGTGCACGGTAAAACTCTAATGAGTTTATGTTTGCACCAACTTATATTATAAAAAAATAAGTGTACCCACCTACTACTGAATGCGTAAATAAATTTTAAAAAAATGTAGGTAATGACAAAATATTGAATAAATCAATATTTTTTATCGAGGCACCGTTACCTAAAAAATCACTTTTTTACTATAGAAACCGGCAACCACCGGTAAAAAAATGCATATTTTTATAAAGCTAATAGTCCCTGCTGTATAATGGAATTGAAATGATAGTGTAGGTACTAATTTGTACTTTTAAACGTAACACAGTTCAAACTTAGAAAACTTAGTAAATATCAGTACGTTAATATATATATATATTTTTTAATAATATAAATCGATCTATTTTATTTCTTGTTTATATACAAATAAAAAGTACAGAGATTCCTTAATGTGCACAATTTTTTTCAATTCACAGGTTACACTGATAACATAACCAACTTAACTTGAATAGGAGCGCAAAACAACGATAAATCAGTCTTGTTATAATAGTTTTGCTTTCGAGATAACTTTAAAATGGCATATCTATTAAACTACTGACTGCATAATGTTGATGTTTTAGTATAATGTAAACAACTTACCATCAAGTCTTAATAAAATGATTTTTCCAACTACTGATATATTGACCAAAAATAATTATGGGACGCTAACTTTTAATAATTGATCACTGTGCGGCGTAAGAAAAGGACGGGATATGAACTAAGTTTAGAAATGTCAAACTAGTTTACACCTTGAACTTCACAGTGTTCTTCAGACGACATTATAGACGACACATCGGAATGTGTCGTCTAAATTTGTATGGAAATTTTAGTTGAAATAAATTTGACAGCTCATATTTATGTCAGTCTCTTTCTTATTTTATGAGAGTGAAAGAGATAGCAATTATCTAAATAAGGTTTAGTTTATGCACGATAGAACCGGCACCATCGACCTACTTTTCTCATCTACAAAAAAAAATAAAAAACAAAATATCTAAAAAGGTGTATATTGCTTAAGTTACATACTCAGATTTAAATCCTACCCAAAGGCGTATATTATTAAGAGTGTAAGGCATGTTAAAACTGACCGGCGATTATTTTCCCTCTGGCGGCATTTTCTGATATGGTCGGCGGCGGTGTCGCGACACTTGCGACCTTAGGAGGAGCCTTGCCTTCTCGTCTCTTCGAAGAGGGCTGCCGTGGCTTTGCAACTCGTTTCGTTTGCGGGCAGTCCGGCTTTTTACCGGCCGTGGTCATAGTAGTAATGAATTCTTCAATAGCCATTGGTAGAGTAGAACACTGAAAAAAGTTGTCAATTTAGCTTTGTAGCCGCAGTGATAGCCTAGCGGCCAAGAGGGGTCTAAGTTTGATCCCAGCCCTTTCGAATTTTCGAATTCACGTTCAGATCAGAATCTGATTATCGCTTGCGTTAACGGTGAAAGAAAACATCGTGAGGAAATCTGCACACCTGAGAAGTGAAAAAGTTCTCGGTTGTTCGTGTACTCTGTAAACCAGGCCCGCGTAAAAAATACCCCGTACGCAGCGGTAGCAGACACATTTACTTGTTCGAGAACGATTGAGGCCACAGGCGATAATTGGCGCCTTTTGTACGCTTCATTTTCGGCGCGCTAGTTACGTATCTACCTCTTTTTATAATAATATCATTGCGCCGAAATGAAAAACTATTTAATGCAGTTTTGAATCTATAATATAACATCACGCCTGTATTCCCCGAAGGGTTGGGCAGGGCTGTATACACCCTCATTTCGCCGTTACGTTCAAGTCCCATGTAACAGGGGCGAGCCTATTGACATCAACCGGGTACAAATCCAAACTTCGGGCTGCTACCGAGAAATTCCACACGGAAAAACCCTACAACACTGCTCGACCTGGGGATCGAGCCCAGGACCTCACGATCAGCAGTCGCGCTTACCACCACTAACTAACGAGGCAGTTATAACAGTTCTAGTATACATATTATATGTATCCCTAAATAACTTACTGCTCTTGAAGGTGTTTTAAATTGCGCACACGCCCCTAGTTTGAACAACGGCTGATTTCCTCTTAAATTGAAACCTGTTCTGGCAAAGTAAGAATCCAAAAAGTTATCCTCTTTTATATTCAACCGGATTCCTTGCTGAAGAAACGGCCGTGATCTCAGGATAGACTCTCTGGTACATGTAGATCTTCGCCTTTGACCTGTCGAGGGCACAGCGATGGGGCTTTTCAAATTCTGGTTAAGTACGGGGGTTGCGAAAGGTGCTCCGACTGGATCCTGATAAAAATCGGTGGTCGGGAGACTGCGGACGTAGTCTCTCGTCGGCAAATCTGATATATACGCTTTGCTGAAGTAGTCTGTAACAATATTAAAAAGTCAATATAGAGGTTCATTTTTGAAGTTAAATAGTTCTTTTGTCGCATTGAGGGTAAAGTTTTCATTGTTAGGTACAGAAGCGGAAGTTATGCACGCAGCTTTAACGGAAATACGTCACCATGAAGTAAGTTGTTGATATAAAGTCCCGTATTCATGGTGAACATTTGTTTATAAATAAAGTTTAATCAACATATTGTTGAATTGCTGTCAACATGTTGCTGGAACACTGCGTGTTGCAGAGTTGATCACGGCATGTTGATAAGTTCTCGTTCGACGAGCGTTAACGTCTGCTTATGAACAACTACCTAACGACCCGCCCCGGCTTCGCACGGGTGCAATGTAGATACTAATGTGGGGCATATAAACCTTCCTCTTGAATCACTCTATCTATTAAAAAACACCGCACCAAAATCCGTTGCGTAGTTTTAAAGATCTAAGCATGCATAGGGACAGACAGACAGCGGGAGCGAACTGGAATTGACCCAGTGCATAATATCAGCAAGCACATTGGATCACCCGCGCGACGGCGCAACGAGTATTCCCAAGGAGGGTTGACGTCAGGCAGGCGGCCGGTCATAAAACAATAAGCCAAAACCTCTAACAACATGGATTTATGAAATACATGTTGTGCCGACCCCATCTAGTGTGGGATAAGGGCAGGAAGAAGAAGAAGGCAGCGGGAGCGACTTTGTTTTATACTATGTAAAGATAAAGATTGTTGACGTGTGTGGACGTGTTTGCAACCAGTTTATAAACATGGACAGAGAACACAAAAACACTACTTCCTCGTGCAACATTTTGACGTAGACTGGCGTTTGGACAAGACATATAGATATAAACTGTTTCCAGCAACTTTGTCGTTGCTCATTAACAATGTTGATCGGCATACGGGGTTTAAACCTCAAAGGTGTCTAAACCTCTGAAAAAAATTTACAATATTTGAAAGACCTAAGTAATGTGGATTTACAATTTTTTTAATAATGGTAGTAGTATAGTAAAAACTGACAAAGCAAAAGGCGATTTCTGTCTTATGCATGTGCGGATGCGAACTCTGTCCGCACGCAGAGCTCTCATTAAAAAACACCGCGTGCAGCCCTTCACTTGACACTAAAATGCACTATACGAAAAGTTTTATTCCAGCCGCGTGCGGACAGAATCTTCACCTGCATCCACATCCACAAACGACAGAAAACGCCCTAACACTCGCAATAGTAATAGCTAATGACACACACTATCAACGTTCCACGCATTGTTCTGGTCCCGTCCAGTAAGAACTTTTTTAAGTGAACACAGATAATAGAATGATTCTTCTTGTCTGCTCGCAAATCTTCACTAGAGAACATGCCTCCTAATTATCGGTAATTAACACTCAAAAGGGAAAATTGTTTAATTAACCCGAGATCCCAGTACCCCTGTTTCACTCCGCGGTTTGTGTATAAAAACATAGGTCACATCGCTTCGCTTTCGGAGCCAAAAGTTAGTTTATGGTTGGCCTTTGGGTTTTTTTGGAAGCAAACACGATTGACCGACTTTAAGAAGTAAAAAATTGCACTCACAGGATCGGTTCATTAAATAGAAATCGACGGGCAGTTTGGTTAGTCTATTCATTATTGTATTGAGGCCCTTATTTCCTATTTTCAGCCAAAAATGGTCCTGTTAGGTACTGAAAATGATGAATTTGTGGTGATGTTGATTATTGGTTATTATTGGTGTTTTTTTTAATGAGCCGTGATGAACCGTTCGTTCGGATTGTTCGGAACGAATGCCTAATTCCAAATTCGAATGATTTTGCACTTTTTAAATTAGTAACTTTATGTTTTCAAAAAAGTTTGTATATGCTAATGAGGTTGTGTTTTCGAATGCTAAGCCGACCAAAGATACGTCCGATCTTGGCAGCTGCCGCGCTTTTAACCAAGAAGAAGCCATTTAGAAAACTCACGGACGGCAGCCCGCTATTCCGGTAAAGGACTTAGGGCCGTTTTTCACGACACACAACACGACACGACTAAATGCGGTGACGACACCGGTCGCCGGATATTTCTATGAACAGCTCGTTCACACATAAACTGTTTACACGACGTGGTAGTGTGTGTGGTGACGTATGTAGTATGGGCGAGTTCCCATACATGACAGTATTCCGAATCTAGTAAAAAATACTAATCCCACATTTTTACGCATTCCGTTTTGTCATCAAAAACTGGATGCCGAGATCAGTATAAAAAAGGGATCCGTACATGAAGATGTGTAGAGAAGTATATAGGTAGTGTGAAGTCTTCACACACGATCCGTTATTTTTATTTATTTATTTATTTCGGTGGTGAACTGATCGAGATCGATATAACGAAACGGAATTCGACAGATGTGAACAACACATCCAGTTCCGACAGATCGGTTAAAAATGGTCCCGCGAAAACGAATCTGATGTGTCGTTTGGTGAGTAAGCATTGCATAGAAATGTATGACGCTCGAAGTCGTTACCACAATTTATCGTGTCGTGTCGTGAACCGTGGAAAAACGTCATTATGTTAAGTAATAACTAAGGCTCACCAAAGCGAAAGCTCAGCAAAGGAGAGGAGACGAGAGGAGATGTGCTGCGAAGCTGGCAGGTTATCTCCACCAAAGCGGAGAGGAGAAGTGTAGCGGAGAGGAGATGTGAGCTTTGTGTAGCAGAGATGTGAGCTGTGAGAGGCCGATAGATAGATGGGGTGCGGGGTGCGCGAGCGTGAGCGCCGCCCGGCCGCCCGACTAGACACTTCTCCGCTCTGCCGCGCCGCGCCGCTTGCTCGCTCGCCGCACAAAATTCTATAGAAAAATGAGACATCTCCTCTCCTCTCCGCTTGATCCATTTCCACCCAAGCTAAGCGGAGAAGAGATGTGGAAATAATGAAATCGGATTGGTTTATTCAAACACATCTCGTCTCGTCTCCTCTCCTCTCTGCTTTGGTGGATACCGGGCCTGAAGCCTGTATCACGTCATAAGACATACTAGCATTAGTCCAGCCTTGCCCCAATTATGTTCACGTCGGCATCCAGACTTCCATTGTAAAAAGTTGCGAATGAATATTAAATTTTTACGTGGACATCTGACCATCGCTATCCGATCATTGGAAGATTCTAGCAGACAAATAGAGCACGTCCCAGCTCCGGATTGAGGCATGGAGGAGTCTCCACAACGTGTAAAGAAAGGTCCAAGAAAATGTTTTTGGGTTTTGGCTGTGAAGGGTGAAGTAACCAGTTGGCGTCTTACTATTAAAATAACTTAGACTTCTGCTTGCCCTTATAAAAAAGTACTATGATGATAGATTACTCAGTACGTCTATGTATGTTCGCTGACAGAGCGTTTATGTAAAGCGTAGGGTGAAGGGGTTAATTGTCGTCGCAACGTGCGCGTTCCCACACCGATCATTAATGGTTGGTATTGCTATACTAATGCAAGTAAGGTGATTTGGGTTAAAATTGTTTGTTTAACCGTTGGCTATAAGAAAATAAATAAAGAAAAAATATTTATTGAGGCCTGGAATACATATGCTATTAAAAAAGCATGCTTGTTTCGTACTAGGTAGCATGTCCGTTTATATAGCATGCCTTCTGAGTGTATTTCAAGCATGCTATATTCGTAAACACGTGCAAATTGTTTGCTACTAAGCAGCATTATGTTTGAATGTAGCATGCTTATAAGCTACCTACTGCGTAGCTAAAAGCAACTACAAAGAGGAGATGTTGTAAATCCAATACCCAATAATACGATGCGTGATATTTCACGGGGCGAGGGGGACGTTACATTCTGTCTACTTCTATATTTTCCAACTAGCGGTGAATAGGAGAACCTAAAAACTTCGGATGTTCGATAACTAATACGTGGAGAAGGGCCTCCGCGCTGCGGCCGCGGAGGCCCTCAAGCGGCGCAAATATAGTAACCTCATTGGTTGCTATGACTTTGAGCCGTTTGGGGTCGAAACGCTCGGGCCATGGGGTCCGAGTACACATCTTTTGTTTAAAGAAATTGCCCAAAGGCTGGTCGACGCTTCGCGTGACCAGAGGGCTGGGTTATTCTTTGGCCAAAGAATAAGCGTTGCCATCCAGCGTGGTAACGCTGCCAGTCTTCTGGGCACGCTTCCGGATGACGGTGATGAGGAGGAATATTTTGACGCCTAAGTGATATTTTTGAATAATTTGTATTTTAATAATTTTGTATATAGGTAGTTAGTTTTGTCTTTAGATTTGTATGTTTTTAGTTTAGTTTTATATTGTATATATTAGGTTTAAATGTAGGTAAATGATATTTGTGTATAGATAAATAATTCCTATACGTGGATAATCTTTTTCGCACAGTAAACAACACACAGTAGAAACACGGAAAGTCATTTTACAAAAAAAATAACTGGCCGTATTAAACCGAGGAGAGCCGAAGAGTTACGAAGGTCTGCCGTCGTGTGTCTGCCATTGCGAGCGTCGCCACACAACAGCCGCGCTCAGACCCCTACTGCATTAGATGTTTCACATTTAAAAAATCACTATTGCTCGTAATAACTATTTACATTAATCTAGTCTATAAATTATAGCTGTACCATGAAAGATTTATTTTATTGTCAGCTTAAAAACAAAAGTTATTCGGTCTTACCGGCCGCGGCTTTGGGCTTCTTTGCCTGGATGGGTCTCTGAAAGCGAAGGATGGCTGATGCACGACGGAGGGTAGCCTTGGATAGGTCAGTGCGGTAGTGGTTGGCTTTCAACAACCTCTTTACCTTGTACAGCGATCTCCTGGTGCTTTGAATTGGCGGCGTATTGCGTTCTTGGCGGGCTTGTTCATGGCCTTAGCTATCTTGTACACTACTGTGAAACCTTTCCTGTCGGGATTCTCGACAACGCCAACAGCCTTCTTCTGGATAAGGCCATTGTATCTGTACGAGTTGAGGTTAGTCACATTGTTCAGCTCCTTGCTGAACGGCTTCTTTATGTTACGCTTCTTCACTAGTACGGCGTTGTTGTTGCGGATGATCATCCAGTTAAGATGGGACGACATTTATGTAGTTTTATTCTAAAAACGACGCCAAATACAACGTAGATAAAGAAATAGATGAATGTCCCTCATTCAGCTATATATACTGCAAGACAGCTCACGCAGTCTTTGAAATTGGAAATGGGACCTCCTCCCGGCAACCACGCTTACTACAAGAGTAGACCATTGAGACTGCCTTTTTTTTTTTTTTTTACGTGTGGAAATCCTCATGGACTATCCCCCGTCTGGGGCAGACGGGGGGGTGTGCCGGACTTTTACCGGCTAAAACCACCACGGTGTCCCTCCTTCTGACCTAAGGCCGGAGTCGCGGGATTCGCTATTGCATGCACCGCAACCCCGGCAGGTCTTGGTCCACCTCTTGCTGGTGGACCTCTCCACTGTACGGCCCCACCCCACGACCTCCTGAGAGGCGCGGGGGGCACCCCACATCACCGGCGCACCAGAACACATGGTACGCCGTGACCACCCCGGGGACCAAACAAGTACATGGGTGCCAGACTACCCCGTATCTGGGCACCCCTGGTCCCCCTGCGACGGGTCAGATTAGTGGCCCCGCCGCCTACCAATTTTCGGCCGCAGAGGATAGAAAGGGCGGCCAGGTACACACCGCCACTCCTCTTCCCCTGCGGCCCCACCGCGTCCGCCATCTGACGGTGGCGGCCCCGTCAAGGCCGTGGAAGGTAGGGAGAACGGCGCACCGTAATACCGGCACTCCTTTCCCGCCGCGGCCTCCCGCACTCAGCCGCGATGCGTTCCAAACGACATCGCGGCCCGCCTCAGTTGCAATGTCGCCGAGGCGACACCGCAACCTACTTGGCCGCTACATCGAGGGCTACCAGACCCAAGCCCCGACGAGCGGCCCCTCCTTGGGTTCCTCTTCGCTTCACCGTGGGGTTCAATGCCACGGCTACTAAGCCCCCCTGCAACGACAATGCGGGAACCCAACCGGGGGGGCCATTGAGACTGCCTGAAAAGACATCGTGAAAATACCAGTCGCAGAGAAAAATTCATGTCAATCGAATTCATGTGCGGATCCGTGAGTTAGTCAGCTGTTTACTGTGTTCAGTTGTGTATATGTGAGAGCCAGAAGGCTATAGGAGTTTTCCTCTATATCTCTGCTCCTTGGATTTGTGTGCTCCATCTTAGGCCCTGTCTGCGCTTACCATCAGGTGGGACAAGAGGCAAAAACAAACAAGACATGAAAAAAAAATGATCCCAGTTTGTTTTAATTCACTTACGTTAACGGTAAACCAAAATATCGTGAAGAAACCTGCACAAGAGAAAGGGTTCCATAAGAAAATGTAAACGATAGTGTGTGTAGTCTGCCAACCCGCACCGACTAAGGCCTGTGGCGACATCTATCACGCTACATGCGAACTACGCAGCACGACGATTGTGTAGCAGACTACAGCGACAATAATGACAACTCTCATATATGACGTCACATAATCCTGCATCGCGATATCAAGATTTGACACGCAGATCGTACTTCCCAACATCAACCATGGAGCAGTAGCCGCCTGGTTGGAGCATTCTCCTTTCTCGTTGGAGGAACACCATACCTCATTCCTGCACAGGGCTAACCCTAACCCTTCTCATTCTGAGAAGAGGCCCGTGCTCAGTGGGACAGTAATGAGCTAATTATGCTTATGCTATAGAAGAAAACTGACTTGTAGCGCTCCAACCGAAGTGATAGAGTTACATTACCTTCGTTTCAATAGTTATAGTCGATTATTTGATGTTGAACCTTCAACGGACAGGGAAAACCATGGAGAGGGTAAATGTTTGACCTTTTGACCGCTACTACAAGGTTAATAAAGTCATAGGATAAGCATAGCAGAATCAGCTCATTACTGTCCCACTAGGGTCCATTAAAAGAGCCTCCATGACTGATGATACTGAACTACGACCGGTGCACCCTGGGCAGTCAACCCCGCTACCAAGTACCAACCTTGGTGACTGGCTAATCATTTCACCACAACACGAGAGAAAATGAGAAGGATTTAAGCATTAGCTCATCACGCTGGCCTGGTGCCGGTTGGCGGACTAGACATACAATCGAGATCATTCTGGAGCCGTCTCAGGTGTGCAGGTTTCCTCTTAATGTTTTCCTTCACCGTTAACGGAAGCGATAATCAAATTTAGATCAGCACGTGATTTTGAGAGGTCATATGAGATATGGCGCGATTTGGTATTGTCAATGTGTGCGTGGAGGCACGTCCTCATATAAAGAGGTTGCGGAGATTTAAAAACAAATGTTACGGACATGAATGTTTTATAAGAAGCAAACTTCGTAAAACCGATCACTTCCGAACTGACACTTGCGATTTTAAGACGACCAATGATTATTAGTACTGCAGTAAAAAAATATCTCTACGTTGACGTAATAAGTGTAAGTGGCGCGAAAATGAGCGACTGCCATTGGTAGTTCGAACAAGTTTGCCGATGCGACTTCTTAGTTGTGTCATACAGTCGTACCACAAAACAGATAGGTACAGAAGGCAATCACATGTATGTACTTCACTTTTCATACCTACGCTCGGCGGTCGCTCTATCTATATATATATCTATCTCTCTCAAGCGCATGGCACTCGCGTTCGCACTCACTCGCACTCTGGTCCCAAATAGGCCGAGATATCGTGTCCGTGAGCAGTGTCTATGTGTGCGTTGCTCGAGCGCACTTGTATGTAGATTGACTTCTGTTGATTGACTCCTACCTATCTGTTTTGTGGTCGTACTGTATGGAAATCGCAATCAATCACCACGCATAACTGATCACGCTACGACGTTCTTTCTTTCTTATTTAAGCAGCTAAGGAAAGCGAATGTAAAACTAAAAATCTTTGATACAATGTCGTCTCCACCACCGCCTCTGTCCAAGTTACTCGGTCGCTCATAACGCGTACGGTCGCGACGCCGTAAGCGTCAATTATAACGCCACGCGACGCCATGTTGCTTTCAGTGGGTTCTTTATAGTAGCGAATTCGGTTTTTTGTTTGTTTTGGTAATATTTACTTAAATTTTCGATGATTTTGCCGTGTGTTCTCCGGGTGAGAGGTACGCAATCTCTGGTGGTTTAAAAGAATAATTACGTGGATGGATAGTAGGTTTTACCTGTTCAAAATTTGTAATAATACCTCGCAAAGGCAATGCGCAGAATCTTGATCTCTGAATCTTGCTTGCTTTTGAATAACGCTCTAAGCGCACTAAGCCCTTTCAAACATCCTTCATAATGCGCACGGCAAAAGAGTGGACCACACTAACTGCGTCTGTGTTCCCGAACGCATTCAACCTGAATCTCGTCAAAGTTAGAGTGAACAGGTTTCTTCTGGGTAAGCTCACTCCATCGTAGACTTTGTCTCTATCACTACTGACCTAAACTAGAGTCAAGTACAAACCCATCTCAAATAAAAAAATATTTCTGCTCCATAGTTTTTTTTTCTATTACGAATAATAACTAAGTAGGTACAGTTTGGGCGACGAGTCGTGGCCGCTCTGAACATCGTGCAGGTGGTTGCGGAATATATTTTTTAGCAAAAAAAATAGTTTTTAGTTAACAATTAATTATTACGATCTTAGGATTGGCCATGTTTTTACAGCAACTGTTTTCTTCACGAGTGTAGGTACATGCGCGAAAGTTCACAAAGCCTATGTTTAGAGTGGCCACGACTCGTCGCCCAAACTGTCACTACCTATGACAGTTTCTCTTTTGACATTCGGAAACAATCAACTTAGCTGCTGGACGAGTATGAGTCTACGTAAGTAAACGGACCCATACTACGTGACCCATTTTTTACTATTTTTTACCCCCCTCCCCCCTCGGTGACCACCCGTAGTATATGCCACTACCCCCATCCCCCTCTAGTTTTCACGTAGTAATACATAAATATGGTTTTAAATCATTTTTTGCAAACAGAAAGTTAAAAAATAAAATTTGACTCATATGTGCGGTGTTGCCACCTGTGAGTTCAAAAAGTGTTAAACTCTGCGCGCCATATTTGAATATAGCTCGAAAAAACTCGAGATTTCCCGAGATTTCCCTAGAGGATATTGACTGCGTGACGAAAGCCTAAGATCCCCCCCGCCCCTGTGACCAAGCGTGGTATTTTGAAGACCCCCCTCCCCCCTGAACGGGTCACGTAGTATGGGTACGTTCCCTAATGACACTCGCCATGTCGTGTTGATTCGTGAGTATATGGTTCATAGGAATATAATATGGCGGTCGGAGTCGTCACCAAATTTTGTCGTATCGTGTCGTACGCCGTGGAGAACCGGCCTTACGCAACTTCTCATACGACTTACCAAAAAGAAAGTGTCAGTTTATTCAATACCTACTTATTTTACCAAGTAATAGGATTGAATTATAAACAGAGTTTTTTCCACGACAGGCATTGTTTGAGGTTTCGTCCAGGGCCATTGAATTTTATGGCGCTACTCTAAGAGCGCTTGTGCACTGCATCCGACCCGAGTCCGAGAAATTAGGATCCGAACAAGCTGCAGTACTATTTGTATACTACGATCGTTCATACACTTGTCTTACAGCCGAGTTTTCTCTGATCGTATTTTTTCGGATTTAGGTCGGATTCAGCGCACAAGCGCTCTTAGCATTAAATGAAATACTTATTTCATAGTTGTACATTTCACACTTTGGGGCCATTCAAGTATTGCGTAAGCACGAAAGGGGGGTGAGGGGGTCTTTGCTTAGCTTATTTTTGATGACATGGGGGACGGGGGTGTCTAGATGATGATTACGTCAGCAATTTTTATTTATTTACTTATTTTTCTAGACTTAAAAACTGCTGCTCATGAATAACGATAAAGAAACCTGATTAGTTTAATAAAAATATATACCAATGTTTACGTAAGCATAGGAGGGGGGGTAAAAGCTTTGCTTACTTTTGCTGACAAGGGGGAGGGGTGGGTCAAAAATTACTAAAATTCTGCTCACGTAATACTTGAATGGCCCCTTCTCAAAAATTACCATTAAAGATTTTCTCCGAAAACATACAAAAAATTACTTAACCAAAATACAGAAACGCGACCTCATAAAGAACCCTTCAAACCACCTGAAATGTTAATGCCACTTCATCAACTATTCAACGTTGATCGTTACACGCGGTGTCATAAGCCAGGCCAGGTTACCGCGGGAAAATAGTAGGCGTGGCTTCCCTTCCAGCCAATCAGGAATCAGCAAATCACCCGATAATTACTCCGCGAACCAATAGGAGCCAAGGATGTTGCTGTACAATTAGTGACGGGCCCAATAGGAGAATGCGCGCGAAATTACATAAAGTGATGTGGCATTTTCCATAGTGGTGTAATGTTATGTTTTAGTTAGTCGACTGGCTTGTTTGATTTAGGAATGTGGAGTGTTTGAAAAAAGAAAGTTTTTTTCTTCGTTAAATTGAAATTTATAAAAAAAACTACTTAAATGCGATATTTTATTAACGTTTAAGGTAATTTGTCTAGTGAAATAGCATTAAATAATTAATCTATCCAGAAAAGCGCGAGATAATATTTGCTTTAAATTAAAAGATCCAATAACTGGTGTTTTCACCTTACCGAGAAGTTTTGAATTTTTCAAACTGTTATATTATTACATAACAGTTTGGGAAATGGTACTGTCATGTTTTGATTTTAATTATAAAAAAAAAACAATGTCATGTAGGCACATAGAATCTCAGACTAATAAGTTTGAGCGTGGAATAACTATTATTTTACGAATCTAAACTTAATTATCCTGGTAGGTGTTTCCATAAGAATCTTGGGTTCTCTGCCCTGAATTGCGGCTGAATTTCAGTATAGTCAAAATCATTTTTTTAAGACAAAATAAAACCCAATACACGCAATTCACGTAAATCCAAAAAAAAATCCATATAAAAATCTCTAAATAGGAACCCAGTATTGCTTTTTAATTTAAAAAAAAAAGCTTATGTTTCTGATGTCTATTTTTAACCGACTTCCAAAAAGGAGGAGGTTCTCAATTCGACTGTATGTTTTTTTTTTCGTATGTTTGTTCCGCGATATCTATGCTAATTATGAACCGATTTTAATGATTATTTTTTTGTTTGAAAGAATATTCTTTCAAAGTGGTCCCATTTAAATTTGGTGAAGATTTGATGAAGAACTTCGGAGATAGACCACTTGAAGCCGGTTTTATTATTGTTAAAAAGTGATTATCAATAATATAGCGATAATAACTACTGTATAAAATTAATGACCAGAAAATAATGTAGACCACGCTTAAGCGCTAAGTCCACTATCATGTTAAATTGCGCAAGTTATTAAAGCAAGTGCTTGCTTATCTGTTTACACTGAAAGCAACTTTTGTTAAAACCTTCACGGGCAGCTTGCGATAAGTCAGGCAAGTCGGTAAAACTTGTAGAAGTCGACTTACTGCGGGTGTCCACAGTGAAAGTCTGTTGCAGAAGTCGCACTTACACAATTTAACTTGATTGTGACAGCAGTGATAGCCTAGCGGTTGCACAAGTTGCCTTCCATGCAGGAGGGTTTGAGATCGATCCCGGCCTAACTTTTCGAATTCATGTGCGGATCAGAATTTGATTATCACTTGCGTTAACGGTGAAGGAAAAACATCGTGAGGAAACCTGCACACCTGAGAGGGCTCCATAAAGTTCTCGATGGTTTGTGTAGTAGGTACGCCAACCCGCAGCAAGCCAGCGCGGCAATGGCCTTAAACCCTTCTTATTCTGAGAAGAGGCCCGTGCCCAATAGTGGGACAGTAATGGGCTGATTATGTTATATATGTTACGTGGATTTAGCGTTTTTGATGCCAATAGCTCTCCGCAGGTCAGTCCTAAATTTCGAAACCCTGTTGTAAATAGAGTGATTGACATCGAAGTGCGATCTAGTCTCTTCCACAAGAGGAGAGGTAAGTCCCAGTTACTTTGCTGGGCAAGCTAGTGACTGCAGAGTCAACTCCGGTTCCTAAAATGCTGATCAACCAAACCTGCTATGGCACTTTCCTCAAAAGGCCATTCCAGACGTTGCCCTACATTGTTACACTCGCATAGTTTTTATACCACAATGTCTGGACTTTAAAATAGATCTAGATCTCGTTTATTTCGGCTTTTCTTCTCAGAGCTAGTCAGACAGGAAATACCGGCGTTATCTAGTCTTAAAAAACGTTACATTGACTTGTAAAAGTGTCTGTAACAGATTTATTTACAGAAATAAAAAATCATTTGTTATTTATCATTTAACGCATAAATACGAACTAAACGAGCAATGACATATAAAAACTTCCGCAATAATACTTATTAGTGGGATTGGGGTTTTATTTTTATAAGAAACAATTAAAACAATCCCTTAAAAAAAACTTTTAAGTTAAACGGTATTATCTTGCAGTACCTACCCCTGCAGCATCAGGATTTGAGAATTGAAGGTTGAATAATTATAATGTTGTATTGTCATGGGAAGAGAATCGGTTAAGCAGAAGTTGTTGAAAAATCTGTCGCGAGATTTGAAACAAATAAATAAACGAAGTGAAGCTAATTAAAACCGAAAAAACTATTCATACGAAAAAGTGATCATCTCACGAGAGAACGAAAATGGTGCAAACTTAACAGACCCTGAAGCACTTTAAGAAGAATTTAAGTGCATCTATTGATAATGGAGGCCGGAGTCCCGCTCTACTCGCTGGAATCTGTAGCGTGCCTGCTCCGTAGCTACAACCACTTGCTGGCACCGACGGCGCCCGCACCAGCCCCTGGTAAGCCCTCATTTTTCATCATCTCCCAGCCCTTATCCCACACTAGGGGGGGGCGGCACATGTGTGTGTATTTCATAAATCCATGTTGTTAGAGGTTTTGGCTTATTGTTTTATGACCGACCGCCTGCCTGACATCAACTCTCCTTGGGAATACTCGTTGCGCCGTCGCGCGGGTGACCCAATGTGCTTGCCGATATTATGCACTAGATCCCAAAAATGATATGCTTGTCAATCTTATTGCCGACAACTAAGCAGACTATGTTCTTCTTGGTGAAGTATACTTGAAGTTCCTCGACCCACTCATTCAGATTTGCTAGGGACTTTGATAAGCCCTCTTTTTATGCACTTAATAGTTTGGCAAACGAGCTGATGGCCCACCTGATGGAAAGTGATTATATACAAGGTTAGTCGGAAAGGGGGTACTAAGCCGAAAGGGTATTAAAGTAGTATATTATTAGTAGACATCGGATTATATGCACTATCAAAATGCCAAAATATGCATGCAAATATGCACTAAAAGGGGCGAAATATGCACGAAATATGCACAATCAAAAAACCATTTATTATTAGAATTTACGTTTATTTTCACATTATTTCTACAAGGTTAGTCGGAAAGGGGGTACTAAGCCGCGGGCCACTTAATGAATCACTGATGTTTTAAAGAAAGTGTTAAAATTGAAAAATTATGTTTGTTTTTAACTGTTTCTTTTTTTCATTTGGCGGTCCCTAACTTAAGGAATATACCTACCTACCCCAGGCTAGTACATGGCGTAAATTAAGGATAAAAAGAGATTTAAAAAAACTCATACGAGATTATGTATTGAAAGTACGAGATATTTGGCAGCCCTGGTACGAGAAAAAAAATTCGCCATCTGGCAACCCCGTGTAGATAGGATTATAAGGTGCTCCATAGAGGAATGTAATATATGGTGCGCTCGCTGAGTTTGTGCGAGGTGGGCGTGTCAACGGCATAATACAACACGCCTAACACGTATAACTACTGAAATAAGCACTGTCAATGAAAAAGTACCAAAATATGCAATAACGCTATAAAAATAGAATTATATGCATTTGCATATGCAAACATGCAAATGCATATAATCCGATGTCTAATTATTAGTATTATAAGGGATAACTTTTGTTCTACAACTTTCCCCAAAACTCGATAGTTTAAGAGAAATAGCTTTTCAAAGATTTCGTAAAAAATATGCTAAAATCAATCTGTCCATAGCTATGATCAGCTGTTTTTACAATTTAGGTCATATTTGGGGTCACGGATTAGAAAATTAATTTTCTGAATTCATAACTAAAGCAGGTGTCTTTTTAAAAAAAAAAACTAAAATAAAAATCTTTTTGCATGCAAATAAAAATGATCGAATTTTGAAATTCTAATACTTGCTTTAAAATAGTCATCAGTGATACTTTACGTGGCCCGCGGCTTAGTACCATCTAACCTAACCTAACCTTGTAGAAACCTACAACACCACGATCACGACCATTGTTGATACTTTGTCAACCTAAAAGTGAAAGTAGAAAAATCTCATGTGCCTGTAATTTCACCGGCAAACTGAAACACAGCAGTGTTACTTGGCGGCAGAATTAGGTACGGTGGTAGTATGATAGTACTCCAGACAAGGCCATCATCCTCCTGCCCTTATCCCAACTTATTTGGGGTCGGCGCAGTATGTCTCATATCATACTGCACAAATGTTTCGGCTATATTTAACGACCGGCCGCCTGCCTGACGTCAACCCTCCTTGGGAATGCTTTTGCATATTCCATCATATTCCATCTCGGGCTTGCGGGTGCTGCATGCTTGTCAATGTTATTGCCGACAACTAAGCAGCCTATGTTCTTCTTGGTGGAGTATACTTGATGTCAATATTCTGTATCGCTCCTGTCCCGCTCGTAATCCGTATTCGACATCGTTTTCTATAATTCACAATTAAACAAATCAAAATTAAAAATACGCGAAAAGAAATTTTATAAATGTCATCTTGATATTTCGGTTGCCATGCTCCAGACAAGATAATTATGCTTATTAGAAAGAAAGGACAGAAGCGTAGTACTCTCAACCGACGTGCGTGTATGACAGGATGTATGAATGTAGACGAAGCGAAAGGAATATGTAAAAATCGTAGCATGTGGCGTTCTATAGTTAATGCCTACCCCCACGGGAAAAGGCGTGAGTTTATGTATGTACGTAGAAGGAAAAAGGAGAAGGAGGAGAAGGAAAAAAGATTTTGGTCCTTTGAGTATTTTTGGTCCTTCTTTATCTTATCACTGAAGTGAGAGTATACAGGCCTCAAACGGTTGTCGAGTAGGTTCACTAATAGAGAGACAAAAAATTGGAACTGGTAGGAAATGTTGGAATAAAACGACACCCATGGTTAATAGACTGTTTCAAAACGCCGTCGGCGTCCGGAATGTAGATACGCCGTCGGCATTAGCCGTTGACCTTAGTAGGTAGATCTTAAAATTATTTCTCATCCCTTTTTAGACGTAAAAATTTCAAGCTCTAAAGATGATCAGGTAGATTAGTCTATATAAATATTAGTTTTTGTCAAAAAGCCTCGTTTATTTCAGTTCTAACCAGGGCTTTGACTTTCAAAAGTTAGCAAAGCACTGTGTTCTACCGGAGCACTGTAACAATTTATGAAGACCTAGCGACCCGCCCCGGCTTAGCACGGGTGCAATTTAGATACTAATGTGGGGCATATAAACCTTCCTCTTGAATCACTATCTATTGCTGAAAAGTGCATTAAAATCCGTTGCGTAGTTTAAAAGATCTAAGCGCACAGACAGCGGGAGCGACTTTTGTTATAAACTATGTAAAGATGTTTGTAATTAGATTGCTATTGAAAGTTTTAATGACATAATAATCATTTAGTTATTAGACACATCAGAATATAACACGCTTATAACATAGCCGATCATCCGAATGTGAAATTAGAAAAATCTACTGAATTCAACTTCATTCATTTGATTGTCAAATGGCCTTTGCTAGCAGCGCTACCGTGAACTGTAATAATACGATTGTAACGTTTAGCAATGATAGCCTAGTGGTGTGACCTTCGGACTACCAAGTCATAGGTCTCGAGTTCGAACCCAAGGCACGCACCTCTGACTTTTCGGATTCATGTGCGTATTGTATAATTATCACTTGCTTAAAAACGGTGAAGGAAAACAGTGAGGAAACCGGCATGCCTGAGAGATATTTCTCGATGGCATGTGCAGCCAAGTCAGAGGCCCATGGGCGGCATAAAGTCTGACACCAGGTTAGTCACTAACCACACGAAAGGAAGATCACTCGGATAGTCTCTTTTAATGTCCCCTTTTGGAGTCTACAGCCTTGCTTCCCCTATACCAGTACGTCCCCTCAAGGAGATATGAGAACGCAACTTGCTTGTTGCGATACCTATCACGTCATATGCGAACTACGCAGCACCACGATTGTCTAGCAGACTACAGCGACAATAATGACAACTCTCAAGGATGATATCACAGAATCCTGCATCGCGATATCAAGATGTGATACGCAGATAGCATAATTATACAAGGTTAGTCGGAAAGGGGGTACTAAGCCGCGGGACACGTAATCTATCACTGATGATTATTTTAAAGAAAGTGTTAAAATATAAAAATTCGATAAAAAAATCCATGAAATGTATTTTTATTTTAGTTTTTACAATAATTCTTCATCCCTGCTTTAGTTATGAATTCAGAAAATGAAGTTTCTAATCCGTGACCCCAAATATGACGTAAAATGTGAACACGTCTGATCGTAGCTGAGGATAGGTAGAATTTAGCGTATTTTTTATGAAATTTTTGAACAGCTATTTCTCTTGAACTATTGAGTTTTGGGGAAAGTTGTAGAACAAAAGTTATCCCTTATTATGGGTACTTTAACACCCTTTCGGCTTAGTACCCCCTTTCCGACTAACCTTGTATACAACTGCCCAACATCAATCGTTGGGCAGTAGCCCGCCAGGCATAAGACACGCCTGATTGTAGGATTCTCCCTTTTCGTTGGAGGAATACCGTACCTCTTTCCTCCTCATGCTCTTTGGAGCAGGGGTAGATAAGAGAAGAGGCCACTGTACAATGTTAATATTACGTAGAAATGGCTGCAAAATTAACCTTTTGGACTGAATATCAAACATTACTCAACATTACTAAACTCGTTAGTCTAGTGATGGCAAGCGCAATTTCTAATCGGGAGGTCTTGGGTTCGATCCCCAAGTCAGACAAAGAGTTATTGGGTTTTTCCGTGTGAAATATCTCAGTAGCAGCACAGAGTTTAAAGAATCATGTCCAGTTTTGACCTGAAAATTTTCTAACGAGTCTAGTGATGTAAAATATCTTAAAAAATTGCATTTTTTTTGCTTATTTCGTATCATTTAATTGAATTTTCAAATAAAGCCAGGAAAAAAAGCAATATCACTATCTATAACATTCTCAATAGACATAGAAACGGAACGTGTTTTTATACACGTTCCGTTTCACAGAATACAAAAAACTTGTTCGTTCGTCTTGTGGTTAATGTATGCTCAAAATAACGAATTGGTATTTTTTTTTACTTCGCTTATTAATTGATGGCAATAGGCTCGCCCCCTATTACATGGGACTTAAACATAACGGCGAAATGAGAGTATATAGATATACACCTCTTCCCAATCCTTCGGGGAATACAGGCGTGATGTTATGTTTTGTAGCAAACATTAGAATATTGGCATTACCCAGTAACTGGGTTGCGGGGGTCTGATTAGACTGGAAGCTGACTGACATAGTTGGGAAAAGGCTAGGAAGAAAGGGTTGACGTTTGTTGGATGACAATTATTATATATAACGGCGAGGGAGTAAGAGAGCTACTTCCAGGCATGCGTTCCTCCTCGTACATTAGTATTCGCGATGAAAAATGATGGATGAAGGTCGTGAGGTCTTCCGATCACCAGCACACGTTTTCCGGCAGAGCAAAGAATGACACTCCCACTGACACTTGTCAAACAATCGCTTCTTTGTTCAAAAATTACGTTTAGAAGTTTCTTTATCCACGGCCTCCTTGCTACGACATTTAGCTTTGTATACACACACTAATATTCGCAATAAGCGCTTCCAAACATCCTTCATAAAGCGCACGGCAAAAGAGTGGAACTCATTACCTGCGTCTGTGTTCCCGAACGCATACAAACCGAATCTCTTCAAATTTAGAGTGAACAGGCTTCTTCTGGGTAAGCTTATTCCATCTTAGACTTTGTCTCTGTCACCTCTGACTTACACCCATATTCTAAGACGTTCCTCCAAAACTTACTCAACTCCACCTCGACTCAGCCTTTAGTTGACATAAACGTCTTCGACTCTAGATTTTTCCTCAGTCAAGGTAAGGAATCATCTGTCAAACTCAAGTTACTTCGGAACCTACCATAAGGAAGGAAGTGTCAAAGTCTATAAATGTAACAAAAATGCATTTTGAAGACTTTATCGAATATGGTTACGATAATCTTTACAACTATTTATCACGGCGTTATTTGCGCGATGCAGATAATTTAAATTATGACGTAATGACTCCGTCGAGGAACCTCAAAGTTCACTCGAAATTGCGACTTAGAATACAATTTTGAAGGTGTTTTCGAGGCCGTCCTGAGTCGAGTAAGTTTTGGAGGAACCTCTTAGAATATGGGTGTTAAGACTAGAGTCAAGAGCAAACCCATCCAAAAAAAAGCTGACTTCACTTTCCAAACAATCATATCCCCCAATATTAACATTGCCGATAATGTCCGACACACTGATTGTTAAATAATAGATTTTTCACTTACTACATGTCATCAACGGAACATCATCAAACCGAACCCCACTCTACTACTTTAGAAATAAAGTTTAATTTTAGATGTAGGTTGTATAACCATTGGTTATGTGAGCAACCAGGTGCGAAGGGTCATAAGGTCGGAGGCTAATTACTTTTTACAAATCAATATTTACTTCAGTTCAACACATTCAACCTTATTGGCAACTTTTATTTGTGAACGTCGAAGAATTTCCATAATAAAATCGATTTAGCGCAATATCGAGAAATGCTGAAAGCGATTGTGGTCCTTTGCCGTGAAGTACGAAAATAAGGTAAAAAAAACAATAAAGCTTGTGGTGTGTACTCCTAGGTAAATAAATAAACACTGCAGAATGATAATAAAATTTAGTTGGAGACCCTTCAAATCCCGCCAGGTTAGCAGTCGAATAGAAAAAAATGTATAATTTTTGCATTTCATCATCATCGTCATCTTCCTGTCCTGGTCTCAAGTTACTTGGGGTCGGCGCAATATGTTTTCCCCTTCCATTCTTCCCTGTCAGCCGTCACATTATCATTTTCTCCCTTTTCCTTCATATCTTCCCTGACACAGTCCATCCATCTTTTCGTTCCAACTAGCAGACCTCATTCCTGAGCTAGCTTCTTACGTTGCCCCCGCCCGGGTTGGTGCAACAACCCTTGTCCATTTCCCACAAGAGCCGGTTGCTACCCCTGTGCTTCTTCTGTGGGGTATGCTTTTTTTTTCTCATTGGATAATCCTCATGGGTATCCCTCACCCGGAGGAAGGCGAGGGAGTCTGCCGGACTCTTACCGGGTAAAACCAACGGTTTTCCTCCTCCTGACCGTTCGGCCGGGGTCGCGGGATTCGCAAAAGCATGCACCGCAACCCCGGCAGGTCCCGGCCCGCCAACCCTTGGCGGACCTCCCCTCTGTGGGTCCTTGCCCCACATCCTCCTGAGAAGCGCGCACGGAACACGGCGCGCCGCCTTCTCGGGCCTGTTACTGGTCGGGCGGCGGGTGTGGGGTACGCCCTACCCCTATCACCCATCAGATCTTCCTTACATCTAACTTGTCTCTGTTTAGAACAAAAGATTATAATGCCATGTCTGCATGTAATGCATGACGTATTAACTGTATGTACCTTACAAGCTTATTAAAAGTCAGACCTGAGTCTCTGTTTAGAAACGGTGTCCACAGCCAATTTGTCAAGCAAGTAAGCAATGGCCTGGCGGTTTTGGGTTGAGTCCTTGCAAATAGTAAGGCTACACATTGCATTTGTTTGTCGCCTGGGTTTCTTCAATCAGCGGTATTGGTTTGTGTCTTGCCAGAGATTCATTGTTCAGCGGCATGATGCATTACGTTCAGCTAAGCTTGGTGATTAGACAGGCCAAAGATCTAATAACCCTACTCAAGGAACGAAAAAATAAAATGTAAACAACATTTGACTACTATAAAAATATAGATATAATCTGTAAAATCGATAAAAAATTCGAAACGTATTGAATAAGAAGTGCTTCAAATACGTAGATTAACATCAGTACAATTTATTTTTGTTACAAATTAATGTTATGAAATATTTTACTTATTTTAAGAGTAGTTAAATGTTGTTTACGTTTTATTATTTCGTCCCGTGAATGAAGATGATTGTATCGCCAAAAATGAATCCTTCGATACGCAGTAGCCTCAAGCCAGTGGCGGTCTGAGGGGGGGGGGGGTCGCAGAGGTCATGAACCCCCTCAAATTGACAAACATCCTAACAATAGATAACTTACAAAAAAAAAATCTGCAATAAATTCTAATGTGCTCAAATTATTTTACTGTTAATACGCCCCCCCCCCCCCCCCCCCCCGCCCCAAGTCTTTGGCTGCGACCGCACCTGCCTCAGGTGGGATAGTACTACAACACAAAGAAAGACTTCCCATTTATTAAAAACTATCAAATCTCAGCGAAAACAATTCAACAAAGCAAAGAGGTATTCTGTCGTCAGCCACGCCGCATCGTTTGAAAAACCATATAATTTAGTGCGTTCACCCCATTATAATTAGGAATACAAACATTTAGCGCAGACATCACACGATCACGTAATGAGCTCCGTATTACGATGTGATGGTACCAACTGGGGCGAGCGGTAGGGCTGGCAATAGCCTTACTAACGACATTTGGTTTTTGGAGTACGGAGTAATCAGCCCTTTACTGCTCCATTGCTGGGTAATGAGAAGCGTTTAGGCCTTAGTCCATCACGCTGGCCTGGTGCGGTTTGGCGGACTACACACCATTGGGAACTTATACAAGGTTAGTCGGAAAGGGGGTACTAAGCCGCGGACCACCTATAGTATCACTGATGACTATTTTAAAGCAAGTGTTAAAATTTCAAAATTAGATAATATTTATTTGCATGCAAAAAAATATATTTTAGTTTTTTCAAAAAAAAAACATACCCGCTTTAGTTATGCATTCGGAAAATTAAGTTTCTAATCCGTGACCCCAAATATGATCTAAATTGTAAAAACAGCTGATCATAGCTATGTACAGATAGATTTAAGCATTTTTTTACGAAATCTCTGATAAGCTATTTCTCTTAAACTATCGAGTTTTGGGGAAAATTGTAGAACAAAAATTATCCCTTATTATGGGTACTTTAACACCCTTTCGGCTTAGCACCCCCTTTCCGAGTAACCTTGTATAGAGCCTTTTCAGGTTTGCAGGTTTCCTAACGATGTTTTTATTCACTGTTAATGCAAGTGATAGTCAACATAAATGAAAGAAACCGCAAAATTATGTTTTTCTCTTAATAATTCCACTTTACAGTTTTATGTATTTTATATTATAACGATACAAAACCTAGACGTGAATCCTGACCCGCACTGGTCCGTGAATTTTTATTTTTTCTTAAAAATTTCATTTTAATAATTGTCCTTTGCAAAAAGACCAACCCTACGTGGACAATAATGACACTTAATTAGTTGAACACACCCCTACTCTTGCGAACTGCACGAAATTAACCCCGATGTTAGTTTTGGGGTTAAATCGTGTTGCGGTTGTCTGTTATTAAATGAGATTGCAATAACAATTAGGAAATGTAAGCAAACCGTATTTGTACTACCTCTTTTTTTGTAAAAAGAAAGAAAACAATGTTATCTACTCGTTAGGCGCCCCGTACATAGTCAATCTGGATCGCGATCCGCGATCAAAATCAATGATCGTGATCCAGATTGATAGTGTACGAATTAGATTGACGGTACGGAACAAAACAATCTGGATCGCAATCATTGATTTTGATCGCGGATCGCGATCGATATTGACTGTGTACGGGGCGCCTTAGAACTAACAATACCAGGCCTGGACTGGCCATACGGGCAAATCGGGTAAATGCCCGATGGGCCGGATGATCGCTGGCCCGGTCACACAGTCGGAGAAATCGAAAGAACGTCGAAAATCGAGGGGAACGTCAAAAAAAAGGTCGTCCAACTATCGCCTATCGCTTGAAAAAGAAGCCGCAAATTGTTTCTGTTTCTAAATGCACCCAGAGTGAAGGGAGAGCATAGGGTTGCCACCCGTACTTTATAATAAAGTATTGTACGTTATTTCAGGTAATTGTACTCTATACTTTATGAGAACAATAAAGTACACGAAAATACTTTATTTCGCATGATTTGATTTCTTTTGGGATTTTGAAAAGTTTAGTCGTATATATTTTTTCGTTAAACGAAATTTATCGATTGGTGCCGAATCGATGTCGCCACTCGCCAGCGCCACATCACTACTAATTTGATAAAAAATGAAAAAGCAATAAAAAATATGTATTTAAACATAATAATAAAGAAAAATAAATTGTACTTTATTTTGATGCTATGTACTTTTTTTTCTTACCTATAATAACCAATGTACTTTATCTGCAAAAAAAAAGGTGGCAACCCTAGGAGAGCAGCCAGCAGGAATTGCCAGCACTGGGCCGACCGTCTCTCAAATGCCCGGGCCGATTTCAGGTCCCAGCCCGTCCCTGAACACTACCCAGGCGCAGCATGACCATTGGCCATGACATATGGGTTTTGTCTTTTGTCGATAGTACGATAGACAAAATTACATAATGGTGTCGATTCTGTAGCACATTTTCACAGTACTAAACTAGACTAAATGCAACCGTCACTTTCTTTTTTTAACCGACTTCTAAAAAGGAGTTTTTTTTTTGTGTATGTTCATCGATATTTTCGCCAATTGTGAACCGATTTTAATGATTCTTTTTTTAATGGATAGGGTATACTTTGAAGTTGGTCCCATTTAAATTTGGTGAAGATCTGATCAAGAACTTCACCAAAAACTCCTCAATGACGAACAGTACGCATATTGTGATGATGTGATTATGTTACGAGCAGCGTCTTTAGTAGGTCCAACCAAATTTTAATTAAGGCCACTAAAATGACAAAAATAAAAACTTTTTTACAAAAAATTTAAACCGATTTCAAAAAAGAATAAAATAATTACCTACCATATAAAATTAACAGTTTCAGAAGTCGGTGCCTTCAATTTGGTTCAGCGTGAATCAGCACCGACTTCTGAAACTGTTAATTTAATATGGTAATTATTTTATACTTTTTTGAAGTCGGTTTAAATTTTTTGTTATTGAAACAGATCGACAAAACCCTTGTCTATGATGGTCATACTAGGTACGTCTGCGCCTTCTGAGGTGGCTGTGATCTGACACCCACGTATAGAGTTCCTCTTTTCTATTTAATAAACAAAATTCAGCTTTCGTACATTTCGAACCATGACAAACTCCTTCGATAATTATCAGGTATCATTACGACGGGGGCACACAGGTGCGGCAGTACCCACGCCCGCAGGTGCAAGTGTGGGTTTAGCTAATACCACGTCATGACCTGTTGTGCAATTAGTCATATGGGGCCCGACAGTATTGGTGAGGTGAATTTTAAGGTGAAACGTGCTTATATTCGTTGTAGGTATTCCTACATTGATAGATTTTTTTCCGATTTTGAATATTCTGAGCGTTATTCAATGTGTACAGACGCGGCTCGAAGGACCAGAAAAAAACATTACCTATTGTCTTCCTCTCCTAGCACTTAGACTACCAGTGCGTAATAAAAAGAAACTGTTCTTCTAATTTAACGAAATTCGCCATAATATTAGTGTCTTGAGAGAAAGCAATTGCTGAATTATCTGGATTCAAATGTCACAGTTTTAAAACCCCGTAGCTTCCGTAATGGTTCACACAGCCATTAAAAAACTATGAATATTTTAAAATAAAGAAAAAATCATGAAATTTATGATTCATGATAATTAATAAAGGTCTAGGAGGGGCTCTCTTGGCTAATTACCAACCGCGCGGATCATATGATATGTGAGGTTAAGCTGCGCTTGCCACGGTCAGTCTGTGGATGGATGACCGTTCGTTACACATCGAGACACCTCCGTGTCTCGAAAAGCACGTTAAACAGTCAGTCTCGGGTGTCATACGTATACCTATGACAGTCGTTACGGAAGTCAGAAGCCCGAAAGTCTGACAACCGGTCTAACCTTAGGATATCGGCATTTACCCAGTAACTGGGTTGCGGAGGTCTGATGGCAGTCGCTCCGTGTAAAATACTGGTATTCTGCCGCATTTGGTTAGACTGGAAGCTGACCCCAACATATTTGGGAAAAAGCTATGCAGAACGAACGATAATTAATAAAGTTGCGTTGACCGTAACATGTCTCCACCATTACCAACATTGACAGAAACAAAAACACGAAGTAAACAACAAACAATCTGTTTATTCCCCATAAAATTCTACAAACATACAAATATTTGAACAAATATTACTGACATGGCCAATAATTGTCCCAACCGTTTAAGGGTCGCGTGGTGTCGATCAAACGCAACACGTCATTATATTAGACAGGTGAAGCCGGAGGGCATGCATGTGATAATATGACTGTCAATAATTTAGTAGAGGGGAAAATATTGACTGAGATTGAATAGAAAGGACCAAAAGGTTAAATGTATAGGTAGTATAGCAAACAATAAAGCATTAGGCAGCCTAATACATCATCTCTGTCATCTAAAGAGAGAGACGAGACATCGTTTTGCAATAAATTAAATGGATAATTAACTTAGACCGTAGTTTAATGGTCTAATGTAATTAAGCATATATTTGATACCTGCCGGGGTTGCGGTGCATGCTTTTGCGAATTCCGCGACGCGTTGGATTTTAGCCGGTAAGAGTCCGGCAGACCCACTCACCTTCCCCGGGCGAGGGACATCCATGAGGAATATGCAACGACAAAAAAAAGAGGTTAACCATCTTCGATCTCCGAAGAATCAAATAGAGATAATGATTTGTTAATCACATCACACCGAAAATACGTTGATAATTACGAGCTACTTAACTCGGAATATGCTGCTATTCTTCTTCTTCTTCCTGCCCTTATCCCACACTAGGTGGGGTCAGCACAACATGTATTTCATAAATCCATGTTGTTAGAGGTTTTGGCTTATTGTTTTATGACCGGCCGCCTGCCTGACATCAACCCTCCTTGGGAATACTCGTTGCGCTGTCGCACGGGTGACCAATGTGCTTACTGGTATTATGCAGTAATCTCAATATGCTGCTATTAAGTACCTATTTATCTAACAGCAATTACATTTTTGTTTATTTTATTTTATTTTATTTTATTTCTTCAGAAAACTTACAGCTAACATATAGGTAGTAAATAAATTAGTGAAAGAAGGCCAATTACAAGTTTTCACAGGTAAGTAAGACAGTAGAATAAGTAGACAGTAGACAGACGAGAAGGATAGGAAAAGCACTCAGGAACAATTACCACAGATTTAACTCAACATTAAAGAACTGATCACATATTATTTTCTTTACTTTAGGGACACTCGTGGAAAATATATCTATATCGACACTTTGACATACCGAGTTGTATGTTCTACTAGCTCTTACCATGTACGAGTTTTGTCGATAAGTACATCGTACAGAAGGAACATATAAAAGTTGATGTTTTCTTAACAATGCTGATGGCACACGAAGCCCAATTTTGCTAGTCAACTCAGGACAGTCAGTTGTACCATTAGCTAAGCCGAACAGGAAGGCCATATCTGCTATTTTTCTACGCTCAGATAGAGGAAGAATGTGAAATTTTCTGCATCGACTGAAATAGTTAGGTAAATATGTTTTGGATCTATATTGGATGTACCTTAAAAATTTCTTCTGTATATTTTCAATACGATTAATATAAATGTTATAGTTGGGATTCCAAACTGGGGAACAATATTCGACATGACTGCGTACAAAAGCACAGTAAAGGATTTTAAGCGTTTTAATATTTTTAAAGTCAGATGATATCCTTAAAATAAAGCCTAGAGCTTTAGAAGCTTTTTTAATAATATTATCAATGTGTGTGTCAAAAAGAAGTTTTGAGTCAAAAGTAACACCTAAATCTCTAATTGCATTAACTCTGGCGATTGGAATGTCCGAAAGTCTATAATTATAATAAATAGGTTTAGGTTTGCGAGTAAAGGTACATATATAGCATTTGGAAACGTTTAAATCCAAGTGGTTAATAGAGCAATAGTTTTGGAAGTTGTCGAGATCGTGCTGGAGACGAATTGCATCCTCATTGGTTCTTATTTGACTTAGAATTTTCATATCGTCAGCAAACAATAGAACTTTAGAATTGTGAAAACATAACGAAATGTCATTAATAAAAATATTAAAGAGAAGGGGTCCCAACAACGATCCCTGAGGAATTCCTGAAGGGATAAAGGCAGTTCTAGATGAATAACCACTGAGAACAACAGTTTGACATCTATTATCCACATAAGATGAAAACCACCTGAAAAGGTTTCCACTAATACCTATAGCCAATAGCTTGCGCAGGAGTATAACATGATCCAAGCGATCAAAGGCCTTGCTATAGTCTGTATATATAACGTCCACTTGTGTACGTTGAGACATACATTCGGTCAGATAGTCACTACAGATAATGAGATTCGTTGATGTGGATCGTCCTCTTAAAAAACCATGTTGCCGGTCGCTTATGCTAAGTTTTAGAGTAGTATATAATTGCCCGTATATAATTTTTTCTAATACTTTTGCAAACAGACATAGTTTAGAAATTGGCCTATAGTTCTCAACGAAGTCTTTGGGTCCTTTTTTGTGGATGGGGGTAATAAACGCCGACTTCCAAATTGAGGGTACCACACCAACAGCCAAAGACCGTCTAAACAACAGCGAAAGAGGAATAGCCAGACTCTTGGCACAATTTAGTATTAAAACTGGTGGAATATTGTCGGGCCCTGCCGATTTGGTTAGGTCTACTCCCCTTAGTAATTTAAACACTTCTAATTCCTGAACTTCAATTGAATTTATGTCAGAAACAATATCGCTTAAGCCCTGTGCACAATCAAGAGAAGGCGATACATCGTTGCCAGAATGAACAAGAAAATTTGAATAAAAGTAGTCGCTAAACATGTTGCAGATATCCTCTCCGTTACTAGAAGAACAATGCCCGTATTTGAATAAGGAAGGATAAGAATTGATTAGATGTTTTGATTTTACATACGACCAGAATGCTCTAGGAGCCTTTAAAATGTCCTTCTCAATTTTAGAAACATATTCGTTAAACATATCGTTTTCAACTTCTTTGGCGCGCTGTCGTAGCAGCACAAATGACTGATGATCAGAGAGATTCCCGTATTTTTTGAATTTAGCGTGAAACTTGAATTTTTCTTTAATAATTTTTATCAAAGGTTGCTTGTACCAGAGAGGATATCCGCTGCATTGAACCCAACTTTATTATTATTGTTTAGCCCAACCAACGAACTTGACGCTAAACCATTATCATTTTAAAATCAGTTAACGGCTAAGTCTATATCACAAATAAAATAAAACTTAAAAACGGATCGTACCGTGTGACTGCCAAACATTTCTATTATTTCCAGATGTGCATAACGTGGTGAATCCACTGCTGGCAGCACTACCACCACAGCTGCACTGCCTTCCACCTTACTGCCACCATCTACCTCCGAGGAGCACTACGCGTTAGTATTTGTTTCTTAAACTATTACCTCGTGACCATCACCACGTCCGTGGACTGCTGAACATAGCCCTTCTATACTGGCCTGCAAAAATAAGTATCACACCTTTAAAATTGCAATAACTTTGTAGGTACACAAGATATATTTTCGAAACAAAAAGGACTCAAAAAAGAGTTTAACTTTGTTACTATAGTTTCAAAGAAAGCTGATAAAAATTGCTATAAAACGTTTTTTATTTTAAATCTCTAACTTCTATAGTTTAGAAAAAATTGAATTTTAAAAGTGTGATACTTATTTTTGCAGGCCAGTGTACAATGAATGATCGTGACTGACTTTCTTATGTTACCTTTCAAGCTGGGTTAAAGAAAGTTTTATCATTAATTTATTCTCACAAGAATACATTCATTCACTTACATGAGAATATAACTAAAACATAAATAATGAAGTTGGGATTATTGAAAAAACTAAACAATTTAGAAAAAAATATTTTGTGTATTTAGTCTTAAAATAAACACGCAAATGTTCATTAGGTACTTCATTAGACACTCCGGCCAAAATACAAGTTTACATAGATAAGCGTAGCCGGAAGTGGCTCGAACATATTGTAGTAAATGTGAATTTTTAATATTGTATTGTCTGAGTAGCTTTTTGAAACGGATAATAGATTTAGATTCCTTTAGATTTTTTGGTAATCTCATATAATTAAGATCCTTCATAGATAATACTTAACGGATCTGTTAATATGTTGTAAATAGTCTACAGAACGATGCTCTTACCCATAGGATCTAATCCCAAAGTCGCCTTTTTTGACACACGCGCAAGGAGATGGTAAGATTTTTATTAATGATAAAATTGAATTGCAAATACCTATCCGCAGCTCGAAGGACCAAATTTTATAGAAACTGTTTTTACAAAATCATAAACCTACACGTTTCTCTAGTATTATAGGGCCTGTTCGCATATAATTTATAATCCTAATCCTAATGATCGTTCTCCAGTGCTACCATCACCAACAAGCGAACTTGAAATCCGTCGCCGCGGCGAAAAGCGACCCATCCCTCCAGAACTGAAAGACGAGAAGTACTTCGAAAGACGACGCCGAAATAACCAAGCTGCCAAGAAGTCGAGAGACGCGAGACGAATCAGAGAAGACCAGGTAATATCGCATACATTTCTATCATTCGATTACACCCATATTCTAAGACGTCCCTCCAAAACTTACTCGACTCGACTCCGCCTCGACTCAGTCTTTCTCACTGCCATCGGTAGTTATAGTTGACATAAACGTGCTCGATTCGAGATTTTTCCTCAGTCGAGGTAAGGTATCATCTGTCAAACTCAAGGTACCTCGGAACTTACCTTATGGAAGGAAGTGTCAAATATCGTATGTAACATAAATTAATTTTGAAGACTTTATATTATTTTATTTATTTATTTTGACTTTATCGAATATGCTTACGATAATCTTCACAACTATTTATCGCGGCGTTATTTGCGCGATGCAGATAATTCAAATTATGACGTAATGACTTCTCGAGGAACCTCGACTCATTTGAGGACCCCTCAGTCGAGGAACCTCAAAGTTCACTCGAAATTGCGACTATTTTGAAGGTGTTTTCGAGGCTGTCCCGAGTCGAGTAAGTTTTGGAGGAACATCTTAGAATATGGGCGTTAATCGACCACTGAACTTAAGATTGATCAGGCAACTAATGTTGAAGTCCGTGCAAAATAAGAGCTAATTTATTATAACACTATGTATTTTGATCAAAAAAATTACTTGAAACAGTTGTAAAGATAATTTTGAACACTTCAGAAAAAACACCGTCATAGTCATAATAGCTTACTTTATCTTATCCTAGCATCTTCGTGGTCCTCCGATCCGATAATCTGTATTTAGACGGATGGACACGCATTTTTCACCTGCCTACACACTTAGAATATTAACAACCAAATTGCTTAGCATTATCTCGAAAATACGGATCCAAAAGCTTCTTTACATAGTATAAAACAAAGTCGCTCCCGCTGTCTATCTGTCCCTATGTAGGTACGCTTAGATCTTTAAAACTACGCAACGGATTTTGATGCGGTTTTTTTTAAATAGATAGAGTGATTCAAGAGGAAGGTTTATACAAGGTTAGTCGGAAAGGGGGTACTAAGCCGCGGGCCACTTAATGTATCACTGGTGATTGTTTTGAGGAAAGTGTTAAAATATCAAAATTCGACGAAAAATAATTCAATGCAAAATGATTTTTATTTTAGTTTTTTCAAAAATTCTTCATCCCTGATTTAGTTACGAATTCAAAAAATGGAGTTTCTAATCCATGTTCCCAAATATGACCTGAAATGTAAACAAAGCTGATCATAACTGAGGATAGATAGAATTTAGCGTATTTTTTATGAAATCTTTGAACAGCGATTTCTCTTAAACTATTGACTTTTGGGGAAAGTTGTAGGACAAAAGTCATCTAATATTATGGGTACTTTAACACCCTTTCGGCTTAGTACCCCCTTTCCGACTAACCTTGTATGCCCTACATTAGTATCTACATTGCACCCGTGCGAAGCCGGGGCTGGTAGACGATATAACATTATGAGGAGTCCTACTTCTTCAGAAGACGTCTAAAGACAGTTTTATGACATTATGATCTGATCTCTTTCTCTCTTCTAGATAGCCTGGCGGGCCTGTCTCCTAGAACAAGAGAACGCGTCTCTCCGAGCTCATGTTGCCGCTCTTCGTCAGGAGGCTTTAGCGCTACGCTCACTTCTCGCAGCTAGAGACGAACCACAAGCTCCAGCACCATCCTCTACTACTCCTGACTAGATAGTAACTCATAAGCCTAGATAACTTTGTCTAGTATGTCAGGGTCGGCTTCCATTACTACCAGATACGGCGTCATACAGGATTTTACACGGAGCTACTGCTATTTGACTTCGGTTGTCAGACTTTCGGGCTTCTAGCTGTCAGTAAAGACCTTTATAGGTATTCATATCACAACTGGGACTGAGACGACGTATTAGTTCTGAATGAGTGAGTGAGGTTTCTGTACGTAGTACACTAAGTTAATAATAAACTATTTATTGCTTTTATTTAGTAGGTAGTATTCTAATTTAATATTGTACGTAACATGCTTACTTATTTATTTGTGTCGTTATTGCCCGTGGCATCACTATGGTCCTATCTGAAAACCAGCGTTGCGACATTTTGTTTTTTTTAATGTCGCAGCATTATGTTGAGATAGGAGCCTTTTTTGGCCTTGTGCAGGTAGTATAAATTCTTATCCTTTCTTTTTTTTTGTAAATATTGTTTTTGTTTCTGTAACTGCCTTGTGAGTCCAAAATAAATTATATTCTTTCTTTCTTTCTTTTTAGTGCTATTTTATTTTCTCTCTTTAATGAGTAGAGTACCTACTGTCTCCCAGTCATCCAAGATGACCGCTACAGGTGCGACAAATTCTTCTTGATCTACGCTGTAACTACTTAGCCATGAGCCCTTCAGTACGTAAATCGACTGTGTGTAAACTGTATTATTGCAAATAGTTGTGGTAATCACGAATTCTAGTCTATAATTAGGAAATACAGTGTGAAAATACTAAATAAATATGTAAAAAGAACCATCTGTACCTATATGTATTATAATGTATCTCTCAGATTCCGTCCATCTTGTGATTCTAAATTTAATTATTTTTTTAATTTAGGTATATTATAGGGCAGTCATTTATAATTAGATAATAAGATGATCTCAAAACAGAAGTGCAATTGTGTACTTTTAGTGTTAAAATATTTATTAGGTACCTACCTATGTATAAATAATTAATAGTTAACCTATTACCTATACCTACTTATTTAATTACCTAGCAACTTTCTCAACTGTGGAGAAAATGCTAACACAATCGTGTAGGGATCGTACACGCCCGTCCAATCCCTAGCTATTTGTTAATAAAATTGGTCCTTTTGGATTGTTTGGTCCTTTTGGATCAAATGGTCTCTCTACTATTTTTTTTTCGAATATTCATTCGTGTCGTAGCAACGCAGCAAGTTAACCCGGTTTCAATGCATTTTTTTAATCTATGCGCCTTAATTATTCATGTTCATGTACCTAGACTTTGATTATTATGTAATAAAATAATGTTACAATAGGATAGATACATTCTACGTCAATAAATCAATATTTTTCGAAACCTAATTTATTTTTTACTCTAGTTAGATATTAATTTCATATCTGCCCAATGCCCATAATCGTCAAATAACAATATTTTTTTCAATAATGATTCAAGTATTTCTGTACATTAAACCAAAGACCAAAGATCTAAAAATATTTTTTTGTTGTGTTCATAATGCCCGCTGTAGATTGAGTTTTGAATAAGACACGGGTAGATTGAGGTCTTTTTGAGATCGTTCCTAAAATATACAGACTGATATAGCGCCATCTCTTAATAAAATGTAAAGCGGTCCTTTTGTTCGTCGTCACTAGAGAGCGTTTATAAACTATAACAGCTTCGTATTGATGATTAATTTCAAAAATTATGTGCGATACTTTATTTTTGAAATACGTCGAAATTATATTTACCCAAAAATTTAAATATGTTAGTTTCTAGTAATTTCGTGATTATTATGTAATGAGTTGGTTTTCATTGACGGCAACTCCGCTATGCTAACAATTGATTGCGAACCATTGGTCCCGCGCAATGATGTCATGGGTTATAGACCAATCAAAAAAAAAGTGCATAAATCTATGCCAATGAAAACGATCTAGTCGCTACGTAAAAAGGAGAACATTCTAGGGCGCGCGGCACTCATTTTTGTAATGGCAAGTTTGTTCTTTGAGGTGTGCTAGAAAAAAAAGTTAAAATCGTTCTTTCATGAAGTTGCGTCACCCACATGTTCTGTTTGAAGTGAAATAAAGCTAGCAAATAAATTAAATAGTTGATAATATTGTCGCAAAAATGTTGACCGCTACGCGGGTGATCGGCCGTAAGGCTTTGGAGTGTTCTGGCTTCAGTTCAGCCATATACACACAGAGAAATTTCTCATCAATTCTCAAAAACGTGAGTGACCATTTTATTTCTGAAAACGAATGAAAATCGTTTGTCACATTGTCTGAAAATGTCAAATCTTATTCATTTGTACTTTCCTAATTGAATTGGTATTATTTCTGTGTTTCCTTTAATTATTCGTGCCGGTTCTGAGGACACATGGACCTGGCGACCAAATTGTCTTTAGGTTAATATTTCGTCTTATTATCCTAATTTTCAGACCACAGCATCCACAATCCCAATTTACCAGAAACATGCTGTCCAATACAGGAACAAGTAAGTGTTATTTCCATTTCTATTATATTTCGTCATAACCTAACTTATTGATCTCAGATGACCTTTGAATTTTAAATAAATTATGGATTTTTTCCTATGGAACTTGACCTTCATGCTCTATGATTGTGTAAAATATCTCTATGACTTAATTTCTGGATATTTTAGTTCCTAGTAGATGGGTTCATTGACCTATTAGCAAACGGTTCCACATTGAATAAGAAGGCCCAATGGTTACTGAAATTCAACTGTTTTCTGAAAAATTTCATAATTTTTAAGCTTTTGTTTAAAATAAATAATTAGTACAATAATTGATACTTGCACTTAAAATATCTCTCACTGTCCAGTAGTAAAACATAGAATGAAGTTTTTAATCTCTTGCACAAGTCCTAAAACTCAAATTGCAAAAGATGAAAATATCTGGCTGATGCAATATCTTGCAGATTTTGTATAATAGGTATGTTCTGTGTTGCTGTCAATAAACACAAGTAAATTGAGTTATAAATACGTACCTTGACTAATGTAGCTTAGACAATACTTGTTCAACCTAAATGTCAAGTTTCATATCAGGCAAATTTATGCAGACTGACTTATCCTGACTTCTAACTTGTTTGGAATAAGCAACACGTTTGCTTCCAGCAGGGATTCAACGCAGTATTATGCTTGTTTGAACCCTAATGGTCAATCAAGATGAGCTGAAACTGTACTTGAAGAAATGGTTCAAAAGATATTCATGCCTTGGCCTCTTTTGTCTAATCTATACTAATATTATAAAGAAGAGAGATTTTTGGATTTTTGTATGTAACGAATAAACTTAAAAACTACTGGACCGATTTCAAAAAATATTTTACCGTTGCTACATAATCACTGAGTAACATAGGTTACGGGCGGAGCCGTGAGGACACAGCTAGTGTTTTATAAAATGGAGTATACATTGTTAATGAAAGAATGGGATTAGAAATGGTAGATCATACAACTGTAGTAACTGTAGTAACTGGGTCTGGGTGTTTGTGCATGTGAATATTTGTGTCTGTAAACGCACCCACGGTACAGGAGAAATCCTAGTGTGGGGCAACGTTTTTTTTTTTAAAAAAAAAAAAAAAAAAAAAAAAAAAAAAAAAAAAAAAAAAAAAAAAAAGTAACACCACCATTTTCAATAATCTTCCTCTTAGCACGTTGACTGCAATCTAAATTTTGTCAGCCAAGCAATTAGCTACGAGCACTGCATATTCAGTAGCATCCATAGATTCCTCTAACGAGTAGGTGAGGAGTCCCCAAGCAATGTATCCACTAAGTCTATATTATGTCCAGTGCACCCTGGGCATTCAGCGAGTCATCCACGCTGATTGGTTAATCTTATCACCACTATGGCAATCCAATCCGTGTTCAATTGCTTTCAATTTAGACGGTTGGTGTTGGTCTGCAGTCCTGTCACAGTGGCGTAGGCGGTTGTGATTTTTCATACAATTGATGCGACGAGAGAGCAGTGTGACACTGACACCCGTACCGTGTATGCACGGCTGCTGCTTGACAGCAACCATTCAATTTGTTCCTTAAATTCTATCAAAATTACGATACATTCTTCATTTTTAACTACCACCCTTGATGAAGACAGGCAAGGGAGGACCAATAATATTCATGCTACAAAAACGTTTATTAATAGTGAAAAAGCGAGTGTAAAACATGCAAAGGGAATATATTTCTGAATGATTAATGCAATGTTGCTCATCATTAAAATTATTTACTCTTCGGTTCAGGAGAACTCCAACTGAGCCCTTAACCTGACCCTGCTGGGGGGGGCAGCTGCCCCACCTTGTCTGGCTGGCTACGCCCTTGACTGCAATAGTTGGTTTTAGTTTTAATGTTGTTAATTAAAAGAAATAATAAACTATTTTGCATCTAATTAAGCCAACTGACTAACTGCCTTGATGGTTTAGTAGTCGCAGGCGCGACTGCTGAGCATGGGGTCCTGGGTTCGATCCCCAGGTCGGGCAAAGTGTTATTGGGTTTATCCATTAGGAATTTCTCAGTAGCAGCCCGGTGTCTGGATTTGTGCCCGGTTAATGACAATAGGCTTGCCCCCTATTACATGGGACTTAAACATAACTGGCGAAACGAGGGTATTACTAAAAACACCTCTGCCGAACCCTTTGGGGAATACACGGCGTGATGTTATGTTAAGCCAATTACTAAACATTGGGGTATTGGCATCCATTTTCCACACTTCTAAAGTAATCAAAGTGTGAATTATACACTTCAAATTGATTTTAACCTTTTAAGCGCGTGGCTAAATATCAATTGCCGTGCCCCTAGCGCGCGACTACGAATCGATAAAATAATACCTACAATAAATTTATTAACCTTTTTCAATACTTAGAGCTATGAAACAATTTTAAGTAATTGTTGTAAATCATATCTCTATTGAATAATCGTTTTAGTTGTACCACGCAGTTGATAGGACGAAAATAGAACAAAAAAACCATGCATGTTCTCTGTCGCAGAAATACGACACGCGCGGTAGGGGCACGGAAATATTTGTCGCATAAACGCGACTCACGCGCTTAAAAGGTTAAATATAAATGCATGCATGCATGAATGTAATTATCTTAATCAGTAGTAAAGTCCAGTCGCGGAGCAGGAAGAATTTCGTACAATGACCTTTGTGACTACAACCAATTGCAATCGGTGTTGACGGCGGTCACCGCATCTGTGCGAGCGCGACGGCAAGTTATTTCTGCGCGAGTGACAGAGATAAGTAGTGACGTGTCATTGTACGAAATTGTTCCTGCACCGCGATGGCACTTAGTAGAGCTCCTGCATGATTTTGTCTAGAGAAGTACTACCACCATACCTAAATCTGCTGCTCAGCATTGCTGTGTTCCGGTTTGAAGGGTATGGGTGCCGGTGACATTACTGGCACATGAGACTTCCAGCTTAGTCTCTTGGGTTGGCAACGCATCAGCAATCCTCATAAGCCGCGTTCCCACTTTGTTGTGACGACAGATAATCGTGTAGAAGTGTCGTCCACGACTTGTTTTTGCAGTGACGACAGATTGTTTAGTCAATGGGAGCGGCTAGCACGACAATCGTAAAACGATAAGAAAACGTCACGAAATCGTGACAGCAAATGATGTGTCGTTGTTACGACTATCTGTCGTGGCCACGATAAAAATATCGTCTCGGCTTGTAGCTTGCTACTGATGTGCAAACGACAAAGCGACTGCCGTGAAACGATAAAATGTCGTCGCGATCCAATGAGAACAGCTAGATACGATAGTCGCTAAACCATAAAAAAATTGACGACAAACAGTCGTTATAATGGGAACAGCTAGAGACGACAGTCGTACAACGATAAATTAATCGTCACGACATAGGCTAAGAACTCACGGAGCGATTTTGTACCGTGCCCGCCGCGGTTGTGGAACTGCGGTTTTATTTCTAAACTCACGAGACCGGTTATTTGCGCGGTTACGCAGCCGTCGCGGTTGATATCATCGCCCGCAAACGTGGCGGGCGATGATCGCAAGACGGGAGGTTGCAAGACGGGCAGTTATCGCACACCAGAAACGAACTGTTGCGTTATACTTACTTCACAGAAGAATTAAAAAAAGAAGACCCAAAAGGTTCTGGGTGCATCCACTGATTCAGGATAGAGATCGTTGTGGATTATTTGTTACTCTTTGCCACTGCGGTCGCCCGCCACCCGATCGCAGAGATTTTTTGAGGGCTAGATCCGCGCTTGCCAGAAGAAGTATATAACTTCATAAACCCATTATTTTTTTAGTAGATGTACCCTAGTGGCTGATTTCTGCACGCTCTTGCAGCTTGTAGTGCATGTGTTCACTTTTAGTTTTGTCAATTATAGTAGACTAGAATGACAAGAAAGGAACACCACACTTTTTCCATGAATATTTGGCCCAGATCGTACCTGAAGGACAACATCAAAAACTTATATAAAACAAAATTTTAAAATATACCTACCAAGATTATTTTAAAGCATTACCATGAGTAAAAGATTTCTTGTAATAAATTAAACGAGACAAGTGTCGTCCACACCAAGACATAAGTCGCGATACAGTTCGTTCAATCCACCAAAGTGCGCCCCACTCTTTTTTGTGGTCGATGCTGTCGATAGCCGCGTGGTGCGTTGCACACATCTCTTATTATCTTGTATAACACTATTTGCGGTGTAGCATTAGACAAACTTTACAATCATGAATTAATATTTCAGTTACACCCTAAGGGCTTGTACACAAAACTGCGAATCGGCGCGATGCGAATTCGCAACGCAGAAAACTGCGACGCAAATTGCTGCGATGCGATTTCGTGCGGTAAGGCGTCTTCCTTCCAAGGTTCGGTTGACCAATCCCTCGACGATCGTCAACCGTTCTGAAAGTATTTTATACTTGGTATACATTTGCGTAAAAAGATTTGCGCACTGCTGTTACTGATAAGAAGATATAGGAAAAATCAATCACGCGAATCAATTCGTAAGTTCTTGCGATACGTCGTGCGAGCTCGTATATTTTTACGATGCGACGTCGCATCGCAGTTTTGTGTACAAGCCCTAAATATCAGTCGTAAAATACAGAATCAGTAATAACTGTAGTAAATTAAATAAATGTAACCTGTCAACATGTTATTGTCTACAAATAAAATCTAATACTGCTGTCACCCGCACCATGCTACACCGCAAATAGTGTAGTGTGCGTATACACACACCCTAAATATTGTGTGGCGATAGAACTACCCAATCGCAATTTTTAATGCACACTTTTGCACTGTAGCGATTTAGACAAAGAATGGGACACGTCTTTGTGGATTGAACTATCTGTACACAACTTACATTTACATAGAGATTGGTACAAAAAATAGAGGGACCTGATATCAATACAAATTCCTGCCCTGATGTGGTTTTTTTTTCTAATAAACAATACCAGATTAAAAGAAATCTTTTCTTATGCTCCGATTACACGCTTAATCTTATTTGCGCAAATTCTAATGTGCAGAAGTAAGCATGTACTTTAAGACGGCAAAACGGTATACAGTTTGCGCAAACATTTGCACTAGTTGTTTGCGCATGAATGTCGCTGAGTGTAGTCGGACCATTGCTTAAAATGATGTATGCTTGCACAAGCGTTGGTGTCCTTTTCGAAGGCACTATTGAGCGGTTCCAGCACCCATGTGCTGTGGACCTTTGCGGACGTGCAAGATTACTGTCTGGACCAGACAGAACTGCTTTGTTAAATACAGACAGTTTTCACAGTCTGGACAACAAGTTGCATGAGTTGCCCGCAACTAGGGTTGCCATCAGTCCGGGTTTCCCCAGATTTGCCCTAGTTAAGAGGGCATCCGGAGAGCGTCCGGGCGGGGCTTCATTTGTAGTCAGGTTTTAAAAATTTAAAGTCAAGCCGCCCGCGACACATTTCTGTGGCGTGTTTTTATTACTCTGACTATGTTTAAAAAAACCTGTTGACATGTCCGGGTTCTGGGTTCTAAAATCCGGGGTTTTCACGCGTCTTGTCCTGGTTGCCAAATTTTAGAGATGGCAACCCTACCCGCAACAGACGACACGACCCGATTGACAATTTGCTCAAATTGACAATCCAGTCGTGTTATGTTGACAATTTGTTTTGATTGAAGGTCGTCTGGATCCAATTTACAATATTGACAATTTAGCCGTTTTTTTGAAAAATCTGTTTATTGTTATTAATACGGGCCTTAAACCCGTATAAGGGGCCATTCAAGTATTACGTAAGCAGAATTTTGGTAATTTTTGACCCACCCCTCCCCCTTGTCAGCAAAACTGAGCAAAGCTTTACCCTCCCCCCCTCCCTCCTATGCTTACGTAAACATTGGTATATTTTTTTTAAACTGATCAGATTTATTTATTGTTATTTATGAGCAGCAGTTTTTAATTCTAGAAAAATAAGTAAATAAATAAAAATTGCTGACGTAATCATCATCTAGACACCCCCGTCCCCCATGTCATCAAAAATAAGCTAAGCAAAGACCCCATCACCCCCCTTTCGTGCTTACGTAATACTTGAATGGCCCCTAAGTAATAATAAACCTCACAACATGGCTGCCTGGACGCACCATCCTAACAGGAGCTCTCAAAATTTAAACGTCATCGGAATTTAGTATTTTTGACATATTTTTTATTTTTCAACTCAGCATTTCAAGTTGTATTAAAAATATACTAATACCAGGTTCACACGATTCGATTCTAATTAATCAACTGCTAAATCGCATGCGATTTGCGCCGTCTGAACAGACTTTCAATCTTTAATTTTTGTTATAGCGGGTTCACACGGTTCGATTTTAGTTGATCAACAAAGTTGAAACGTTTTGTTTCTTGAAATCGATTCAATTTGATTGAAAGTCTGTTCACACGGTTCAAATCGCATGCGATTTGGCAGTTGATCAACTAGAATCGAATCGTGTGAACCGGGTATTAATCAAGTCATTTGTTGAAAGCGATTCGACCCGTCTGAACCTGTCTTTAGCCTAAGCGTATTCGGAGGCGCAGACCGTGCAGGGTCTCATTTTGTTTAAGTGATTCATGAACATGATTCTGACCTTTCAGAACTGATAAATAACTTTTTATTTTGCGTCCAGGTCGGAGGGTGTTCGCGGCGCAGTCATCGGTATCGATTTGGGTACCACCAACTCTTGCGTCGCCGTCATGGAGGGCAAGACACCTAAGGTAAGCATCTTCTTTATCTTTACATAGTATAAAATTTAATGGGTAGTATTTAAACGAGTGACTGTAAAGTAAAGTTTTAAGTGACAAAAATAATTAGTTTACGTCTTGTTTACAAAAATAATTAGTGACGAGAAGTCAACAGAACAGCAACTTACAAACACTAATTTGAGTTACTTAAAATACAAAATGAGAAGCTTCATAATATGTGAGCGACCTAATATTTGCTTGAGTGTCAACGTTACATCGTGCATTTTTTTCGATATTTGCCTTTGCAAAAGAGGAAATATGGCGCTTGGCGGCCGCTGCCGCGGCACGCTCGCTTCGCTCGCTCGCCTTCGCTCGTTGTGTGGTCGCAGTTCTAATCTAACCTAACCTAGACGTTACGATTTTGACAAACTGTTTATAATATTGAAGTTGCCCTCTCTGTATTTCAAGTCGCTCACTTAGTAATTTAGTCGCACGGCTAGAATTTTAATATCTGAAATGGATTAATCACAACCCACTTTTTGTAAGCTCGTTCCGGATTTTATTATTAATCAATATTCGTCGTTAGTTTAGTTAATTTTTCGCTTACTCAAATTCATACCGCTCAAGTTATTAAAACAGTATCTCATCATCGGTCGCTAAGTATTTTTTTATTCGATCGTTTTATAAATCCCCAAATTTAATTTAAAAAAAAAATGTTTTTTTAATATTTTTTTTAATTTATTCGCGTCGTTACCTTTGGATTTTTTATGTGCTTATTATAAATTCACCTTGAGTATCTGACAGACAATTTATTGTTAATATTATAAAAGAATATATTAAAATAATATCAACTTTATTCAGAACTTTCCATCCATACTCAAATAATAACTGATTTATGTAAAACTTCAATGTACAGTAGGGAAATGAAAAGGTTCGTCAGTTTACAAATTCATTCCTTTCCCACATCACGGGCACATGTTACCTGTTCAATCTGTTGAACGGATCAGACCAATGCATGAAAAATTGTGTTTAATTATTTGGTAGCAAAGATCAAAATTGCCATTACGGATATAAGGAGTTTTGTTGTAAATAAAAACCATTACATCAATCAAATCGATGATTAAATAAATTGACATTACTATATTCCAAATCCATAATTCAGATAATTTATGTATACAAAGAAACGTCAACAAATGTCACTATCAAAATGACAGGACAGTGGTGCAAAACAATTTATCATTAAATTTTTACTAAGTAATCATCTATAAAATTAAAGTTGATTAATTATAAGAACTATGCAAACAAAATACCGCAGCCAACCTATGTTTGCGGCGCTCATATCTAGCTCCGATTAAAATTAAGAAATATTTTTTTCATGATGTGTTGGAATCAGAATAACTAGGTAACTATCGGTTTTGGAATCGGATTCATTCTCATTTATGACAAACCTTGATAATATGTTTGTCATAAATGAAAAATGAATGTCTTGTCTTTTGTCATGAATGTCTTGGTTTGTTATTCCTGCAATGCTACCAGTATCATAAAATATTTTATACCAGAAACCTTCCTTTTTTTAATAAATTTGTTTAAAACTTAAAATTTATAAAAATAATCACGACATAATAATTATTTCTAAAATCAGCACTTCAAAGAAAATCTAGCCTTTTTTTCGCCATTTTTTGTGAATTACCATTAATAAGACATTTTTTTGATATGTTATCTCCTTTGTTTACATAAATTACCTGAATTAGGGATTTAGGGTTTATTGTCTGTAAACATGTCACCATTACAATTTAGTTTAATATCCGGACAAAAAAATACTTGTATTTTTATTTCTATATTGTTGACAATACGTAGTTGGTAAAATAGTTGTTTCTTGCACTGTGCAAGCAAAAATAGACCTTAAGATGTATAACCTTCTCATTTGCCTACTGTACAATGTTCTTAAAAATATATAAAAACTATTGTGTAGTAATACTTTTCATAAATTGGAATAATAGGAAAACACCACACTAATATTATTATAAACTAGCGACCCGCCCCGGCTTCGCACGGGTGCAATGTAGATACTAATGTGGGGCATATAAACCTTCCTCTTGAATCACTATCTATTGCTGAAAACTGCATTAAAATCCGTTGCGTAGTTTAATAGATCTAAGCGTACAGACAGCGGGAGCGACTTTGTTTTATACTATGTAATATGTAAAGATGTGAACGTTTGTGAATTTGGATGTTTGTTATTCAGTCACGCATAAACAGCTGAACGGATTTGGATGAAATTTTGCACACAGATAGACCATGTCCTGGATTAACACATAGGATAGTTGGGCCGTGTTATACAATAATGTGTCAACCTACAAAAGTATGTTTTTTTGTTAACGTCATCTAGTTCTTGTGGTAGATCTATACTAAACGCTTGAAATAGTAAATTTAATCGAGCTTCTATCAAAAAAATCTTATGCAGTTTGCATTTTTTCAAGCATTGGGTAGACCTACCACTATAACTAGATGTCGTTAACACAGAACTAATATTTTTGTGGGTTGACACATTATTGCATAACACAGCTCAGTTTTTTTCCGGGTACATATAGTAGTTCCGCTAGAATACAAGTGAAACCGCAGGCAGCAACTAGTAATAAGTCTTAAGATATTAAGGCTAAATGCCGGCCAACCACCTTACCGTTCGCTGTTAGCATGTTGATGTCCCAATAACACCGTTACAACGCTATAAGCTGTTTTGCCACGGTACGTGACACTACAAAATGTGGTAACAACACCGAGGCGCAATATACAAGGTGTAAAAAGACCCTTCACCAAGCCGTCAACCATGCATTCAGTACATCAAACTAAGTAACCCTACGCAAAAATTGTCACTGGGAAACGACTTTTTTTTGGGTGAAAAATTTAGTTTTACTGTAAAGCTCAATGTAACGCACTCAAAACACTGTGCTGATAGATGCAATGAGTAGTAAACGGGTAATGGAGGTATTTCAAGTACATTAGCAACCTTCAAAAGTATTTTAAAAAAAAGTTTAGAAAAGGTTGGAACTTTGACCTCCAATATCTCCGTAACTAGAAGGTTCCCAGGCATAGTCCAGAACAAAAAAAAATCGCAACGACGTGGAGAATAAGTGCCTTTCAGCTTCGTTAAGGGTCTTTTTACACTGTTTATTTCTATGGGTCAGCGATTAAATTGAACTATGACTGGCTTAAAAAATAATTTCATCAGAGAAAAACAATCATTGATCAGAAATAAAAAAACAATAATGGATCAGAAGAAAAAATTAACTATAATTAATTAGCGGAGATATTATTTTCGACAGTACGTTTCTGCGTGCGATCACTTTGCATTTCGTGGTTTTTTTTGCACTTCTAACCTAACCGAGTCGGCTCCTGACTTTTGTCGCTGACCAAATATTAATTCCGCTTATCAAATACTGATTTCGCCGACCAAAATATTAATTACATTGATCAATTCATTAATTCCTTATTTATTTGAACCGTTTACTTACGTTTTGGTCCTCTTTCTTTCTTTTTCGTGTGGTTAGTGATTAACCTGATGTCAGGGTTAATGACGCCCATTGTCCTCTCACTTTCCTTCACATGCCGTCGAGAAATATCTCACAGGCATGTCGGTTTCCTCATGATGTTTTCCTTCACCGTTTTTAAGCAAGTTATAATTATACAATACGCACATGAATCCGAAAAGACAGAGGTGCGTGCCTTGGTTCTAACTCGAGATCTATGACTTGGCAGTCCAACGGTCACACCACTAGGCTGTCACTGCTATGGAGTGAGTGGATGTTTTGCTGTTAAAAAGCTATAATAAAAGTTACAATTTAAAAATTTGGATGACATCTTGGAGACTAACTCAGTTACATAATATTCCATATTGTAAAAAGCGCTTTAACCAGTGTAAGCACCGCCGATCAGTGTCCGCGCCAGTGCGCGGTACACGTTTGCAGCGGTGCGAGAGTAGTCGCGGTACCAGCTAGTCGCGTGCCACATGCACGCCGCTTTCCTAGAAACCGCGGCACATTTTTGTTACATAACCCTTATCTAAGATCTTCTACTGTGATAACTTATCAACATACTATGACAGATAATACATAAGTAGGTAAGCTATATGCAATCGACGGACTCGTCAAAGGAAAAGAAACAAGGTTATTTCATGAGGTTTTTGTAGTAATGCAGCCAAAGCCGTGGCCAGGGGGAGGGGGATTTGGGGGATCAAACCCCTCACCGAAACCTCAGACAATTAAATAATTAAATTACTTTTAAAATGTATACACTCGTTATTGTAACCGTTTTTCTTGTTCAGAGTTCACCTGACTTGACTGTCTTTTTAACAGACTTCCAAAAAAGGAGGAGGTTCTCAATTCGACTGTATGATTTTTTTTTTGTATGTTTGTTCCGCGATATCTTTGCCAATTGTGAACCGATTTTAATGATTCTTTTTTTTTGTTTGAATGAGTATTCATTAGAAGTGGTCCCATTTAAATTTGGTGAAGATCTGATGAAGAACTTCGGAGATAGACAATTTGAAGTCGGTTTTATTTTTGTTAAAAAGTTATATTAGGTATGGCATAATTATTTCATTCCTTTGACGAATGTGGTTTCGAATAGCTAATAATAATAGGAAACTATTGCAATGCTTTCTATTTATAGTTGACACAGTTCAGGGCAACAGTACTTTACTACGACGTAAGTTATCCGCTACGGCAATCTTCGGGTTACCGAAGATGCACGAATTATGCGACCCGGTCAATTTTTCTTTGTGTCTTTCGGCCGATTCCTATAATTTACCGAGCGTTATTGGTTAAAATTGAGACTTTTTATTACCAATGATGAAGCACTGACCTCACAAGGCTTTGCATAGTAGATCCTCCCATATGGAAGTAGCTATCACACGTAAAATTATCTTAAGCGTTTATTCATACGCCCAGTTTGGCAATAAAAAAATGGTACTATTGGTAAGCAAAACGATTCGTTTTTGTTTATAGGAACTGGGAATATATACCGTGTGTATCAAAACTCGTGGTCGTGTAAGCAAAGTACTTTATAGATAATTTTACTCTAAGGAGACTTGTGTACTATTTGTAACAGTTGTTTTAACCAGAGAATGTATGTTTGTGACCTTGGTATTCCAGAAATTTCTAAGAAGATGATTCGATGATTAAATTCATAATGATAACCTCTTCTTTCCACCAGGTCGTCGAGAACACCGAAGGATCCCGCACCACTCCTTCCCACGTCGCGTTCAGCAAGGATGGCGAGCGCCTCGTCGGCATGCCAGCCAAGCGCCAAGCTGTCACCAACAGTGGCAACACTTTCTACGCGACAAAGCGACTGATCGGCAGACGGTTTGATGACCCTGAAGTCCAGAAGGATATGAAGAACCTGTCGTACAAAGTCGTTAGGGCGTCGAACGGCGATGCTTGGGTGCAGGGTAAGTTAGACCAAAGTTCTAGCTTTATTTTTTGCTGTTTTTACTGATTCACTGTCCTAGCAAGAGCAACAAATGCGAAAAGAAGCTACGCGTCATGAAATTTCGTAACGACCTCGTTTCTTTTTTTAACCGACTTTCAAAAAAAGGAGGAGGTTCTCAATTAGACTGTTTTTTTTTGTATGTTTGTTCCGCGATATCTTTGCTAATTGTGAACCGATTTTAATGATTCTTATTTTGTTTGAAAGAGTATTCCTTCGAAGTGGTCCCATTTAAATTTGGTGAAGATCTGATGAAGAACTTCGGAGATAGACAATTTGAAGTCGGTTTTATTTTTGTTAAAAAGTTTAATTATTTCTATTGAACTGCTTTTGTCTTGTGGACCGTTTCTACGTAACCGGGCAGTTATTGGCGAGACCTAAAGGGTCTCCAATCAATGCGGACGAGTAAAATACTTAACTACTACTACTAACATCACGTGTACTAGCAACAACAGCACTAAGGGTGACCCCTAATGGGACTCGGATCTCGGCTTAGGGGGTCACTGACGGGAGATTTTCGTAACGGGACAAGTTGGGGGGGGGGGGGGGGCAATTTAAAGGCAAATCGCATCGACTATGTAGGCCGCAGGGCGCGCTCTATCGCGTCGCATCGCATTTGGTGTTCACATGGGACTGGGAAAACCTGCAGGGGTAGCAAGATCACCGTAAACAAGGTTTTTATCGACGGAAGAGTAGACAAAATGACGAACACAATGGCAATACGTCATTTTGTCTATTTTCAGTCGACAAAATCCCTTGTTTGCAGTGGTCTTGCTCCGCCTACTGGGGTTTAGTGTACAGTGTGCGTCAAATAATTAGAACCAAGATGGCGTCCACTGCCAAACTTGAGGGGTTTACTAGTAGCCATTGAAGAGTTCCACAATCCACCTAGCTCCATCATCAGACCCTGAACACCGAGTGCAATGTACTGGACTCGTCAAAACGATTCATTTGACCCGAACCTCACATAGATCACGCAGTCGACGCCATTTTGTATCTTGACGGATTGTACTCTGATGCAAGGCTCGCTTGAAGCTAGAAGCCATGCATGTCTGCTACGGAATGATGTCTATACAAAATGATTTAACTATTATTTTATGGAGTTACCAAATAAATGCAATAATCCGGTAGTTGACTATTTAAAAAAAATTAGGAATAATCTAATATTATTTCGATAAAGGTATAGAAAGAAACCGATTGTTGTAAAAATGAGGAGATGCACGTTATTCAAGCTTTTGAATAGCGCATTTTCTGTCCTTGTTCCACGAAACGGGCATTCTACGAAGTAACTTCATGATACTATGAAGTTTTTGAAGTATGACGTCATCATTCAATCAAACGGTCTCTGTCTAGTTAACAATTTGAAATCGCTTAAGTTACGAGTCAATTAATTTTAAAAATATGTCAACTACCCTATTATGTTAGAAAAAGCACCGCCGATCAGTGTCCGCGCCAGTGCGCGGTACACGTTTGCAGCGGTGCGAGAGTAGTCGCGGTACCAGCTAGTCGCGTGCCACATGCACGCTGCTTTCCTAGAAACCGCGGTACAAATATATTTGATTCAAAAATTTGGTTCAAAAAGTGCCATATTGTAGAGAAAAAATATCATCTCGCAAGTCTCATTCTGATCAAAAAGTGACATTTACCCTTGCAAATGTCACTTTTTGATCAGAATGTAAAATGCACAAACAGACTAATCCTGAAATAAAAATCTCAATTTTTGAACAAAAATGAAAACTGTAAATGACACTCCTTGTTCCTGAGCTCCTCAACTGTTATCTTATCCCATTTCTTGTTTATTAACACAGGTAGTGATGGCAAGGTATACTCCCCGTCTCAAATCGGTGCCTTCGTCCTCATCAAGATGAAGGAGACCGCAGAAGCTTACCTCAACACCACAGTCAAGAACGCCGTCGTCACCGTGCCAGCGTACTTCAACGACTCGCAGAGACAGGCCACTAAGGATGCAGGTCAGTAGTAGACACTTTCAGTGATATTTAAAACATAAACTCACGCCTTTTTCCCATGGGGGTAGGCAGAAAGAACGCCACATGCTACGACTCTTACATACCCCTTTCGCTTGATCCACATTCATACATCTTGTCATACACGCACGCCGGTTGAGAGTACTACGCACCTGACCTTTGGTGAAGAACATCACCAATAACATCGATGTATGTCCTTCTAGGACGTCCTCTACCGGCGTTCCCATTGACATCCGCCTTATAAATTTCTTTTGTTAATCGCCGTTCACTCATTCTCTCAACATGACCAAACCACCTAAGCATACTCTTTTCAGTGATATTTGACATCCAGAATTTGCTGAAGGAGTTACTTACCGTATTGACCAACTCTTAAATGGCATTGATACAATTATTACAGTAATGGACGCATTTTTCAAACAAAAGATTAATTTTTTGATAGCTTGACGTTTAGATTTCATAAAGTTTTTTTTTATTCTTTGTCGCGTTTGACCCTAGTCTCACCTCATAGTAAGCGCAGACAGGATCTAAGATGGAACACACGAATACAAGGAACAGAGATATAGAGGGATTCCCCTATACCCCTCTGGCTCTCATATACACACGATGGAACACAATAAACTGCTTGGGGCCGGATTTTAATGTGAGGGTTGTAGTTAGACGACTGTATAGATCCTACCACGTCGCGTACCGCGTTTTGTTGAATCTTACACGCGTCAATTCCCAGCGCGCAGTGAGGAAGTTTTATCTTCTAGCGCGTCCCCACGTTATAAGGGTACGGGAACTGTAATAAAATATCCAAAAATAGTAGCTATTTGGTCCCCAAATTCTTGTCTCACTTCTATAAAAACGAGATTTCTCCATTATCCTGTTCCTGCATAATACCACAATTTGTGTGTAACTAACTTACTCCACACTTTGGTTCATCGAGAGTTTGACATTGACAGTTTTTAAATGCAGCTCGGGAGATGACGTCACCGCGATGAACGATTGTATAGAATGACTAGACTGATAATACAACCAGATCTGTAACTAGAGTTAGGCCCAACGTGTAAAGGCGTCTGATAAAGTCTCAAGTACTATAAGTTTTAAGCACCGCCGATCAGTGTCCGCGCCAGTGTGCGGTACACGTTTGCAGCGGTGCGAGAGTAATCGCGGTACCAGCTAGTCGCGTGCCACATGCACGCCGCTTTCCTAGAAACCGTGGTACAAATATATTGTATTCATCACTATGTCGATGAATTAAAATCGGTACCATTTAACTGATCAGAGATTAAATTGACCAGCGGAGATATTTTGAACGAAACATTTTTTTTTGTTTAAGAAAAATACCACAAAGTGCAAGTGATCACTTTGCACTTAACCTAACCGAGTCTGCTCCTAATTTTAATCACTGATCAAATATTAATGTCACTGATCAAATATTAATTTCGTTTATCGATTAGGGCCTGCGCAGACGAGGGACAATGGCGGACAAAAAGTCCGCGGTGTGCTCTTATTAGTACTGCAATAAGGTTGCACTTTGTCAGCGCAATAGGGTGAATATTCGAAATTTTTTAACATTATTTTAACAAATCATTCTTCTCCCGGGTTGTTAACGTTATAGTATTGTCAGATTGTTTTAATTCTTGTCGGATTGCTTGACGGCAGCGGTATAGTTTCAGTTTTCATTATCATAATTATAGTATTAAACATCTGCATTCTTAACTTTGGCATGATGCTAATGACGTTCTCAATTTTTGTTAATATTTTTCGAAGAATGCCCCAATACCTCATGGCTATATGGACTTTTTGTCCGCCATTGTCCCTCGTCTGCGCAGGCTCTTAATTAACGTTCCATTCAACAATAGGCTCCTGATTTTTGTCTCTGATCACGTATTGATTCCGCTGATCAAATATTAATCTCGTTGATCAAGTATTAATTTGGCTTTTCGATTAAAAAACGTTACATTCAACATAATGATGTGTTCTACAGGTCAGATCTCTGGTTTGAACGTGCTGCGAGTTATCAACGAGCCGACGGCGGCCGCCCTCGCTTACGGAATGGACAAGACTGATGATAAGATGTAAGTGTTGCTATATTTATGTTGTGCCTTTGTTGGGTGAAATTTGGAAACATTAAAAGCCTGCACGACTGACGATACTCAAGTACTTCCGGAACAGCCTGTACAGTCAGCCCCGCTACCAACCTTGCGGACTAGCTAATCTTTCCACCACGGCATGAGCTGTTCTCGTAAAGCTCTGCCGACACGACAGAATAAGAGGGTGAAATGATATTTCGTCGGTTAACCAGCGAATTTTCTTTTTTTGCATAATTTACGTATTTATTCGTCCATTCTATTATTCGCGACTTACACCCATATTCTAAGACGTTCCTCCAAAACTTACTAGACTCTGAACGGCCTCGAAAACACCTTCAAAATTGTATTCTTAGTCGCAATTTCGAGTGAACTTTGATTATCTGCATCGCGCAAATAACGCCGCGATAAATAGTTGTAAGGATTATCGTAAGCATATTCGATAGTCTTCAAAATTCATTTTTATTACATACGAACTTTGACACTTCTTTCCTTACGGTAGGTTCCGAGGTACCTTGAGTTTGACAGATGATTCCTTAACTCGACTGAGGAAAAATCTCGAATCGAGGACGTTTATGTCAACTATAACTGCCGATGGTAGTGAGTCGAGGTGGAGTCGAGTTGAGTAGTTTTGGAAGAACGTCTTAGAATATAGGTGTTAGTGTTTATGAGTTGAGTGGATTTTATGACACACACGGGTTCGACCTGCATGCATGGTGCCTTTTTCATGCGCGTATCACGCATAATAATAAACACATGTATGAAGAGGTGAATATCGGGCACCACTGACCCGCGTGTCTGAGGAAATCCGCAATACTCTAAAAACGCTCTAATTGATCAGATGAGAATATGGATGGACCATTCCTTACCCTGCTATCATAGTTATTCTGCCTAGCCTTTTCTCAACGATGTTGGGGTCAGCTTCCAGTCTAACCAGATGCGGCTGAATACCAGTATTTTACACGGAGCGACTGCCACCAGATCTCTGCAACCCAGTCACTGGGCAATATCGATATCCTATGGTTAGAATCCTGCACCATGGAATCATAGTACTGATCATAAATCAGCTTCCTTTAGAGTTTAAGTACATTCTAAGCACCGCCGATCAGTGTCCGCGCCAGTGCGCGGTACACGTTTGCAGCGGTGCGAGAGCAATCGCGGTACCAGCTAGTCGCGTGCCACATGCACGCCGCTTTCCTAGAAACCGTGGTACATTACATTAAACCTTTTCACAAACGAAAAAATCATTATCAAAATCCTAAAATGTAAAAAATAACATATCAATATTTCCAACAGCATTGCCGTATACGATTTGGGTGGCGGCACCTTCGATATTTCCGTTCTCGAGATTCAGAAGGGCGTCTTCGAAGTCAAGAGTACCAACGGTGACACCTTGCTCGGCGGAGAAGACTTTGACAATGTTATCGTCAACTTCTTGGTTGACGAGTTCAAACGTGACGTAAGTACCTGCATATTTACCCAGTTATTGAGTCACCCGCGCGACGGCGCAACGAGTATCCCCAAGGAGGGTTGGTGTCAGGCAGGCGGCCGGTCATATAACAGTAAGCCAAAACCTCTAACAACATGGATTTATGAAATACATGTTGTGCCGACCCCACCTAGTGTGGGGTAAGGGCTGGAAGGAGAAGAAGAATTTACCCAGTTTTTAAGAATTTGACAAGCAAAGGAAAGTTCTCGGTGGTGTGTGTAGTCCGTCAATTCGCACGAGGTGGACTTCGAAAAACGAACGTCGAAGTTTCGGGTCGTAACGAAACGACGAACATCGAACTTATATATACCATCAAAGTATTGTCAAACAACGAACGAAAGGTGAACGAAAGACAAAATGTCAAATCGCGAGAATCGAATCGATCGTCAGATCCGAAACGCTTTCGTGGTTGGAAAACGTGCCATCTTTTCGCCGAAACTGTGTAGTTCGATTTTCGCAGTTGAAAAATATAGAATATTTGGTTTCGGAATCTAAGTAGGGTATTTAGAAAAAGATAGACCACCAAAGTAAATATTCAAAGCTAAATATCTTATATCTTCAAGATCTACAGCTATGATTATTAGATAAGATTTTATTAATAATACGAAGCACCGCCGATCAGTGTCCGCGCCAGTGCGCGGTACACGTTTGCAGCGGTGCGAGAGTAATCGCGGTACCAGCTAGTCGCGTGCCACATGCACGCTGCTTTCCTAGAAACCGTGGAACATTCCTTTATTAAGAACGAAAAATTCCAATTTTGGGCATTCATGACATAATTACTCAACGTAACATCACGCCTGTATTCCCCGAAAGATTGGGCAGAGGTGTATAGTAACACCCTGATTTCGAAGTGATGTTTAAATCCCATGTCATAGCGAAACTATTGCCATCAACCGGGCACAAATCCGAACTCTGGGCTGCTCCTAAGGAATTCAACACGGAAAAATCCCAATAACAATAAAATATATTATATTTTATAGCATAAATAAGTAGAAATAAATAAGACAATTGTACACTGGAATTTGCCTTCAACCACATAATCAATCTCTCTCTATCACTCAAAGGTTTGCTGGTAGAAAACTCATTTTTGAGTTAAGCTCGCCTTTGTACATAACTTCACTAAATTGTAGTTTTATTGCTGTAATTTTTCTTGTGTACAATAAAGAATAAATAAATAAATAACACTTTGCCCAACCTGGGAATCGAACCCAGGCCCTCACGTTATTTATTTTGAGATCAATTTCTTAACCAGAAATTCTTTACCATTCCCGTTTACAGCAAGGCCTCGATATTCGTAAAGACGCGATGGCGATGCAGAGACTGAAGGAAGCTGCTGAGAAGGCCAAGATTGAGCTGTCAGGCTCCCTGCAGACAGACATCAACCTGCCTTACCTGACCATGGACGCGTCTGGACCTAAGCACATGAACCTGAAGGTAAGGATATCAGTTTCCAATATTCGAATTAATGTCGTATTTAAAATTCAGACTCTTGTATCTTTAACAATGATGAAGCAAAGACCTCATATCTTTACATAGTAGACCCTCCTATATGGAAGTACTATGCGTGCCAACTAAGAATAGTACTGTCAAGACGCCATTTTGTTCCGCAATACTCGTGAACTTCATTACCAAAGCGTAAGGTGTGCAAAAAAATAAAGAAAATATACTCAGTTTAATTATTTTTAGTTTACTTTTTTGGTATTTCTAATCAATTTACACCAAATAAATTACACAGTAATTATATTATTATTATAGCGACAAATTAGGGTGACCAGTAGTACCATTTCGTGAAGTTAATTATATATATTGGTTCATTTCTTTAATGAATACTGTTTTCAAATATAATTAATTTATCCAAAATGATCTATTTATGGAATTCAAGAAATAACATTTTATAAAAATGAATATAAATAATAATGAAATCTGTGAATAAAAAAATATAACATATTTATTTCCAGTTTTTTTTTGCTGGCAGTATTAATTTGACAGCTATCGTGTGAAGTTGTAGCAAGCGCGATCCTATTCTTAGTTGGCACGCATAGTAGTTATCCAGGTAAAATTAGCTTAAGAGTGTATTTATATGCCCAGTTTGACACCAAGCTATCATAGCCCTTTCGGACCGGCGCAAGCTACGACGGAACTTGTTATTCTGAGAACGAATTCTAGCAAATTTGGAGTTGTAGATTACAAAATTTTCTGGATTTATATCGCTATCCGCACAATCGTTCGACACTGGGCCCGTCCACAAAACGATGAGCTTAACGCGATCTTGTAACCCGCACAATTGTATTGGACTGGCCCGAAAGGGCTTGGTAAGAGAAACGATCCGTTTTTGTTTATAGAAACCGGGCATATGACGTAAAATTTTGGCTGTAAACCCTTCAGGTCTTACACCCATATTCTAAGACGTTCCTCCAAAAGTTACTCGACTCGACTCCACTCCACCTCGACTTGACATAAACGTCCTCGACTCGAGATTTTTCCTCAGACGAGGTAAGGAATCATCTGTCAAACTCAAGGTATCTTGGAACCTACCTTAAGGAAGGAAGTGTCAAAGTTCGTATGTAATAAAAATGAATTTTGAAGACTATCGAATATGCTTACGATAATCCCTACAATTATTTATCGCGGCGTTATTTGCGCTATTCAGATAATTCAAATTATGACGTAATGACTCCGTCGAAGAACCTCAAAGTTCACTCGAAATTGCGACTAAGAATACAATTTTAAAGGTATTTTCGGGGCCGTTCTGAGTCGAGTAAGTTTTGGAGGAACGTCTTAGAATATGGGTGATAGCAATAACTGTCCGGTTACGTAGAAACGGTCCGTAAGGAACATCTAAAAGCGGCACAAAATATTTTTTTTTTTTAGTTTGTATTGCTCAACTGATAGACGCCTTTTCCCAACAGATGAGCCGCTCAAAACTGGAGTCCTTAGTCGGCGACCTGATCAGACGCACCGTAGCTCCGTGCCAGCGTGCGCTACAAGACGCTGAGGTCCAACGCACTGATATTGGAGAAGTACTCCTCGTTGGAGGCATGACACGTATGCCCAAGGTAAGAATACTCAATACTTTATTGCATTCCATAATGTGTACATATAATAATAACAGTTGGTATGTTAAACATCGAATCAATTATGGACCCTGTCGGGCACAGCAAAGTTATTTTTTTAATAGGAGAGAGGATGAAGTCGCTTTTTGTTAAGAAAAGTTAAATATTGAATTAAGATATATTATTTGCTTTTATGGTATTTATATTTTATTTTATTTTTTATTTTTTTATTTTTAACGTCATTAGTAGTCCCATAGCTGGGCATAATGAGCTCGTCTCCTAAATTTTACCACCCCCACATTAAAGTCGAGCAAGTATACTGTGTGTGTATGTGACAGCCAGAGGGGTATAGGGGAATCCCTCTATATCTCTGCACCTTGGATTCGTGTGCTCCATCTTAGACCCTGTCTTTGCTTACCATCAGGTGAGACTAGGGTCAAAACGCGAAGAAATCAAGAATAAAAGAAAATTGGTTTTATGAAAATCAAATCACGTTTTTTTTCTATAGGAGACGAGTTTCTTCTTCTTGCCACGAGTTAAGGCTCATTTACACGGTGCAAGTTTCTTGAAGCAAGTCTCATACTGTCTTTGTCTTTCTCTCTGACAAAAACAGAGATAGCATGAGACTTGCTTCAAGAAACTTGCACCGTGTAAATGAGCCTTTACATGAGAATGGCGCGTGACACCCGCTTGTGGAGAAGACGTGCTTTATTCTTCGATTAAGACAAAAATCTTTTGCCGGATTCACACAAGACTTCGTATCATATCGTGACGCATCAGTAGATGCATCTGACGCTATCGGATTCATGTTTTATATGATGGCGTACACACAAGACATGTATCGCGTCCTATGGGACACGACTGTGAGGATCCGGAATTATTATTACTAAGCACTTTACAGCACAAGCTGATGTCAGTCCCCATGGCTGTCTAGGCGGTCTTACAGACGGGTGCCAGATAGAACTGGGGTTATATTCCCCGGCCGTGTCTCATCGCGGGCGGGTTATACGCTCACAGACATTTTTAAACAATTTTAATTAGCTTCACTTTGTGTACAGTATTTGCATTATGTACTGCTGACATAGATTAACCCTGAACGGGATAATTTTGGTTTTATTAAAAAATAAATACTAGAACTAAACATGTGTTCTTAACGCGAGGCATTTTAGCGCTCCGAGCGAATTGCGCGGCTATCGCTCGCGCCGCGCAGTCGTTTAACTGGGGGCGCTGAAATGCCACACGTTAAGAACACATCGCACCTGCGGTGGAACAAAGTCACAATAGATTATTCTGTAATTTTACAGGAGAGGATTTTTAAGATTTTTTCGCATTTATTGCCATATTACTGGATTACTATCTGTAGTAGGTTAAAAATATTTAGATAGTAATCCAGTAATCTATACTAATATTATAAAGCTGAAGAGTTTGTTTGAATGTGCTAATCTCAAGAACTACTGGTTGCAATTGAAAAATAATTTTGGTCTTGGATAGTCCATTTATCGAGGAAGGTTATAGGCTATATTTATAACATCAAGCTACGACCAATAGGAGCGGAGCATAAATGAAAATTTTTGCAAAAACGGGAAAATTGTCCTCCCGTGCGAAGCCGGGACGGGCCGCTAGTATGGAAACAAAGGCGAAAAAAATCTTAAAAGTCCTCTCCTGTAAAATTACAAAATGAGATATTGTGACTGTTCCACCGAAGGTGCGACATGTTTACTTCTTGTAATTTTTTTTTTATTATTTCCAAAATTATTCAGTGCAGGGTTAATCTATGTCAGCAGTACATCACGAGGTTTGAAGGAATTACATGATTTTGTTTACATCCTGTATATTATCCGTGTGTCAAATTTTGATATCGCGATGCAGGATTCTGTGACGTCACACTTGAGAGTTGTCATTATTGTCTGCTACACAATCGTCGTGCTGCATATTTCGTCCAATGATTACTAAGGCTACGATTCAACCCACAGGTACAAACAACGGTTCAAGAGATCTTCGGCCGCGCCCCTTCGCGCGCCGTCAACCCCGACGAGGCCGTCGCCGTGGGCGCCGCCGTGCAGGGCGGAGTGCTCGCCGGTGACGTCACCGACATCCTGCTCCTCGACGTCACCCCGCTGTCGTTGGGCATTGAGACCCTCGGAGGAGTGTTTACCAAGCTGATCACAAGAAATACAACGATCCCCACAAAGAAGAGCCAAGTTTTCTCTACTGGTGAGTGTTAAATAACATAGTCGGCCCACTGCTGGGTGTGGACCTCGTCTCAGAATGTTCTTCCTATCCTTTTCTCAACTATATTAGGGTCAGGTGTGCAGGTTTCCTCACGACGTTTTCCTTCACCGATAACGCAAGTGATAATCAAATTCTGATCCGCACAAGAATTCGAAAAGAGGGCCGGGATCGTACTTAGATCCTAGAATAATAGTAATCATCGATTATCGACACTTAACAATTAATTGTAATCGTCGATTAAAGTCTCGATTATTAACCACTAGCGACTCGCCCCAGCTTCGCACGGAGGAGGGAATGTAGGTACTAATGTGCGGCATATAAACCTTCCTCTTGAATCACTCTATCTATTGCTGAAAACTGCATTAAAATCCGTTGCGTAGTTTAAAAGATCTAAGTGTACAGACAGCGGGAGCGACTTTGTTTTATACTATGTAAAGATTTATACAAAAATTGGTAATCGTAGTCGGCGATTAATAAGCCGGATCTCTTGCGACCATTATTTTTGTTAGAAATAGCTCCTAACATGTTTTTCTTACAAAATTGGGGCGTGGCCTGTGTACTGTGTTGTGATTGGTTCAAGTTATTTTGTTAGTTTGTTTGTCGCAGGAGATCCGACTTTACGAGCAATGATAGTAATGTTAATATTAATCGCTAAGTAATTATCTTTTCATCATAAAACAAGCACTTTACAGCAGAAGCTGATGTCAGTCCCCATGGCTGTCTAGGCGGTCTTACAGACGGGTGCCAGATAGAACTGGGGTTATATTCCCCGGCCGTGACTCATCGCGGGCGGGTTATACGCTCACAGACATTTAGCTTCACTACGTATATTTGTTTCAAATCTTAAGACAGATTTGTTGACTACTTTTACTAAACCGACCTAAATCCCCTAAATCTGTTATAGTCACTTTTACAAGTCAATGTAATGTTTTTTTTTAAGACTAGATTGCGTCGGCATTTCCTCTGCATTTCGGCATTTCTGACTAGCTCTGAGAAGAAAAGCCGAAACAAACTCTAGAGATCAAGGTCTCTTTTAAAGTCCAGACATTGTGGTATAAAAACTATGCGAGTGTAACAATGTAGGGCAACGTCTGGAATGGCCTTTTGAGGAAAGTGCCATAGCAGGCTTGAGTTGACCAGCCCTAACATTCTTTTTTCTAAAAAAAAAATGTTGCCCCACACTAGGATTTCTCCTGTATCGTGGGTGCGTTTACAAACACAAATCTTCACACGCACAAACATCCAGACCCGGAACAACAATCTGTATGCCATACAAATATTTGTTCCGTGCGGGAATCGAACCCACGACCCGTAGCGCAGAAGCTGATCGCTCAGCCACTGCACCAAACGTGTCGTCAATCATTGTCGGCATGCATCAGCCATCATGCAGCTCAAACATAGAAGGATACCAGGAATAAATTCACTAAACCAACATCTTTTCCCAGCTGCTGACGGCCAAACCCAAGTCGAAATCAAAGTCCACCAAGGCGAACGTGAGATGGCTGGAGACAACAAGTTGCTGGGACAATTCTCACTTGTGGGCATCCCGCCAGCACCACGTGGCGTTCCTCAGATTGAAGTCACCTTCGACATCGACGCTAACGGCATCGTGCACGTGTCTGCACGAGACAAGGGCACCGGCAAGGAACAACAGAGTGAGTACATTACCACATATACAAGGTTAGTGGGAAAGGGGGTACTAAGCCGCGGGCCACTTAATCTATCACTGATGATTGTTTTAAAGAAAGTGTAAAAATTAAAAAATCGATTAAAAAAAACCATGAAAATTTATTTTTATTTTAGTTTTTTCACTAATTCTTCATCCCTACTTTAGTTACTAATTCAGAAAATGGAGTTACTAATCCGTGACCCCAAAATATGACCTAAAATGTAAACACAGCTGATCGTAGCTGAGGATAGATAGAATTTAGCGTATTTTTTATGAAATTTTTGAACAGCTATATCTCTTGAACTATTCAATTTTGGGGAAAGTTGTAGAACAAAAGTTATCCATTATTATGGGTACTTTAACACCCTTTCGGCTTAGTACCCCCTTTCCGACTAACCTTGTATACAAGTTCCTAACATTAATCGTTGAGCAGTGGCCCGCCAGGTATAAGATCCGCCTGGTAGGAGGATCCTCCCTTTTTGTTGAAGGAACACCGTACCTCTTTCTTCCACACTGCCACCTAACTGTTTTTTCCTCAAACCTAACCAATTTTTGTTCCTACAGTCGTAATCCAGTCTTCAGGCGGCCTCTCAAAGGACGAAATCGAGAACATGGTGAAGGCAGCAGAACAGTTCGCGGCCACCGACAAGCAGAGACGTGAGCGAGTCGAAGTGTCCAACCAGGCTGAAGGAGTGTTGCATGATACCGAGACCAAGATGGATGAGTACAAGAGCCAGTTGCCACAGGACGAGGTGAGTTCAGACCATTAATTCAGCCGTCAGCAAGCTGTCTCCCTCCCAGTCCTCTCGCCAGCAACGCCCTAAGCCGAGGTCCGGGTCCCATTTGGGGTCGCCCTTAGGGAACGTACCCATACTACGTAAAAAAATGATACGTAAACATTTAGAAATATTAAAAACTAGTAGCCCCCAGCCCACCGGCATCGGGAACAGGGTCCAAGCTACCGCTAGTCAGGGTCTCAGAGAGAGGACCGTTACGGTGTTATTGCGTAACAAAAATATAATCATCATTTACTTTTCAACAGTGCGACAAACTGCGCGAAGAGATCGTGAAGCTTCGCGACCTCCTTGCGAAGAAGGAGTCCGCTGACCCTGAGGAGATCCGCACCGCGACCAGCACGCTGCAGCAGGCCAGTCTCAAGCTTTTCGAACAAGCCTACAAGAAGGTAAGGACCTTGAAGTAGTCAGGTACATACACCAATGTTATTGGTGATGTTCTTCACAGAGGACAGGTGCGTAGTACTGTCAATCGGCGTGCGTGTATGACAGGATGTATGAATGTGGACGAAGCGAAAGGAGTATGTAAGGATCGTAGTATGTGGCGTTCTATAGTTTCTGTCTACCCCCATGGGAAAGAGGCGAGAGTTTGGTGTTCTGTTGGTTATTTTACACCATTGGCTTTCCACTTACTTTCCATTGAACCGTCGTACTTAGGAACCAAGTTACTTAGGACCAATTTATCTGTAAATTGAAGAGCGTTGCTCTGTTCAATCCAGTGTTATGTTTGAGAGGTGTATAGTAACACCCTCATTTCGCCATTATGTTTTAATACCATGTAATAGGGGACGGGCTTATTGCCATCAGCCACAAAACTCTAAACTCCGGACTGCCACTGAGGAATTCCACACGGAAAAAGCCAATATCACTTTACCTGACTTGGGGATCGAACCCAGGACCTCACGATCAGCAGTCGCGCTTGCCACCACTAGAACAACGAGGCAATTAATGCGCTAATGGTAAATCCTTGTTTTTGTGATCTAAGGTCACAATAGTCATATTTGGCAATCAACCGTTACAAGCTTTTTATACAGGGTGTAAACGAAATCATGTAATTCCTTCAAACCGCGTGATGTGCTGCTGTCATAGAATAATCCAGCACGGGCTACTTTTGGATTCAATAAAAAAAAATTACAATAAGTAAACATGTGTTCTTAACATGAGGCATTTTAGCGCCCCGAGTTAAATGACCGAGCGGCGAGCGATAGCCGCACAATTCGCTCGGAGCGCTAAAATGCCTCACGTTAAGAACCCATGTTTATTTCATGTAATTTTGTTTATTGAATCCAAACGTATCCCTTTCAAGGTTAATCTATGTCAGCAGTACATCACAAGGTTTGACGGAATTACATGATTTCGTTTATACAACGTTCATGTAAACGCATTTAGTCGATAAACTTGTAGGTATGCACATATTTGAGCCATCTCGCCGTCTTGAAGGCGTGGTGGTCAAGCGATTGTGCTATATCAACGTAGTCTTGTTATCAGCCGGCGTTGCTCTGTAGCGAGCTGGTCGATTTGCGACTACTACATAATATTATACGCATATACATACATGCTGGGTGTAAAAATACCCTTAACGATGCCGAATTCTACGTATACTGTACAATCACGTGTAATATGTATACTATGCGTGCCAAATAAGAATAGGATCGCGCTTGCTACAACTTCACACGATAGCTGTCAAATTGGTACTGCTAGCAAAAAAATACTATGAAAAAAAAATGTTATATTTTTTTATTCATAGATTTCATTCTTATTTACATTCATTTTTATAAAATGTTATTTATTGAATTCCATAAATTGATAATTTTGGATAATTTAATAATATTTAAAAACAGTATTCATTAAAGAAATGAACCAATATATATAGTTAACTTCACGAAATGCTACTGGTCACCCTAATATGTCGCCATAATAATAATATAATTGCTGTGTAATTAATTTGGCGTAAAATTGATAAGAAATACCAAAAAAGGGAACAAAAATAATTAAACTGAATATAATTTCTTTATTTACTTTTTTGCACACCTTACACTTTGGTAATGAAGTTCACGAGTATTGCGGAACAAAATGGCGTCTTTGACAGTGCTATTCTTATTTGGCACGCATAGTACACATAATGAGCTTTAAAAGAGAATTTATTTTAGAAAATAGATTGTAAATAAGAAATATACGAAACAATAATTCATATGTATTTAAAGAGGCTATGTGTCTAATATTTCATAATTTTAATGGATATTTTAGAAGAATATCACTTTTGAAGTTCGCTACGTGTACACATATTATTACACGTGACTGTACATCAAACTCAGTAACATACAGCAAAAATTATTGCTGGGAAACGACTTTTATTTTTTGGTTTTAAAAAACAGTTTTTAATTGTAGCGCGCGCGCAGCAGACTGTGCCTACATTTCAAAAATGTTGATAATGTTGGTATACAACGTTACTGGTAACTCGACGTATTCCTTGCAAGACGTCATAGTAGGGTTAAAATGCAACAAATTAAGCCACCAAATGTTCTACCGAAATTCAGTAGTTTTTGAGTAATGTACGGCGCGAATGGATTGTTTAAGTTTTTATCATAGCTGATGACGTAGCAGATCTACGTTGATAAATAAAAGTTCAAAAATTCCAAACACATCTGCAAATATAGTTGAATCTGGATTTTTTTAATAAAAACCTAAAATAATTAATATCTCAAAAACTACTGAACTTCGGTAGAACATTTTTGTTTGATCCGCGCGGTTATAACAAAGATTTTGATTGATTGTTTTTTTCCGACAGATGGCAGCCGAACGCGAAGGTCAACAGCAGCAGACGCAGCAGACCGAACAGAGTAAAGAAGAAGAGAGGAAGAAGGAAGAGAAGAACTAAGTGCTAATAGCTGGTTGGACTCGACAAGTGCGGGTTGCGTTCCCGACGCCTGAACTGTGTATAGAAACCGATTTGTTTAATATTATGTATGTCACGGAATAGCTATGGAGTGGTAATGCCAACGGAATTTTGAGTCTGTTATTAAAATTTTCCGAACGGCGTTGTTATTACTCCATTTTTGACTAATCCGTGGTATGTCTGATACGGTGAAATTTTTTGGTACAAACATTAAGTTTGAATAATGATCGTATAGAAGCGTAGCTCGCGATCTAGACGCGTTTGACGTCACTATAATAGACTATTCTGGCGTTGGTTTAATCAACAAGTCACTCAACCTCGCTCCTACATGTTCTGTGTGATAAAATTAAATAAATAAGTCATAAGTACCAGCCCTAGCGTATCCGTGAGCGATAGCGGGGCGTTGCGGGCTGAGGGGGGAAGTAGGTGTGTATGAAACGGCGTTTAGGGCACGCACAAAGTAAATTCGTTTCTATACGGTATTATTTATTCTTATTGTGCAAACTCTAGTTACGGTTGGTAAGTTGGTGGTCAGGTTGTTGCAATTTCCTAATTCCTAATTTTTGTCTACACTTTGGTGGAAATTTTCAACATTATATGAACTGAAAAATAGTGATATCATATTTTTAATGGAGTTTTTAATGATAGCAACACAGCAAAACTTGTCGCCAGGCTGCTACAAACGGTTATTTGTAAACCGGTTTCGATTATATTAAACCTTTTAAAGACATCGCCAACTCACAACAAAATGGCCGACTATTATTAATAGAGGTATTTTTTTAAATGATTGCCTGACGATTTCTCGTTTCAAATCCAACTTGCCAACACTATCTAGTTATGTATAATTACCAATTAGAATTATTTACTGTCATTATCAAATTAAGTTGTATGAACGGGTTCATCAATGCATTAATTCGAGGGTAGGCATAAATTTTTGTCTACTTTACATATAGATTTCCATCAAAAATGTCTCGAATACACAGTGGCCCAAGCTGGACTTATTTTTCAATCTCTAAGAGGTACCATATTTGCTAAAATAATAAAAATTATATGTAGCTAAATTGGTATTCAATTTTAATGAAATATATGTTGTTTAAAATTATATACAACGATAGTACAATCTCGGATTTACAAACGAAAGATCGCGAGATCTAATCCCATCCGTTGCACTAAACCCCAAATACAAACTGAAACCACGAGTATAACTAATAATTCTATAAAAGCGGAATTCGCGCTCCAGACGCGTTCAAGATCACGATATTAGCGTACAGTCTTGCGTTGGCTAAACCAACAAGTCAATCAAACCTCACGGTTGCGCACGCGCACACACGTTCCGTGTAAAAATATTTAATATTTGCGTTCGCGTTTTGTATACGCTCAAAGGAGTTTCACTTCTATATATTATTATTTATTCTTATGTTGAAATTTAGTTGAAAGGGTTAACAAACATTGAATTTAGAGTTCCGTACTAAAATGGTAAAAACAGAACTCTTTCGGTGCAACTTCGTCTGTTTTAAATGAGTATTATTAAAAAATACGCCATTTTGGGTCGCTTGTACATGAGCTGAATTTAAACGCATCCATATTCTAAAATATATTATTTTACTATACGCGTGTGTTAAAAATCAAATTTAAAAAAAGAATGCACAATATTCAAGCTACAAAAAATTCCAGTGGCTTGTAATATTTTGCATTTCATCACAACATGTAGTCGCCATTTTAAATTAGAATTTAGAATTAATATTAAATTGTTATTTAGTGTAAAAGGGCTGGTGATTTCCTTGTAGTTATAAGATGAGACATGCAGCCTACATTTTTATTAAAATATAAAAAATGAGCAATTCTTTTTTTGAATTTTTTTCGTCTACAATTTTTCATTTACACCTTCGCACGTCATGAGCGTCTTCAAATCACCGTTACTAACGATCTCCTAAAAAATAATTTCATAATCGCCACGGTTTACAAGCCAAATGGTGATCAAAGTCAGTATACCGGTGATTTTACTTATAACAAGTCCACTGTTGGACAAAAGCTCTCCTAAACGTCACAACAAGACCTTAAATTACATAACAAATACTTCTCAATGAAAAAGTATTCTTTTTTTAAAATCTACTTATGCGACTTACGATATTCAAACGGCCTCCATGTTGTTTATATGTCATATGTGACGTCACAAAATTCTTTCAATGGGGTAGGCAACTGTGGAACTAATGACGCCACTTTCGATTGTTCCACTGCAATCTTATTGGTTGCAATGTGTTTGACATTATTGTTAATATCACTCTGATGGTTCTGATTGGTGGAAATATCTAAGTATGGAGGTGCTGCCATCTGCTTTAGTTTTGCGTTGCCTTCGCCATTCGTTTTGGCGGTTTATGTCATATCATGTGACGTCACAAAACTAACAATCCCTACCGTACGCTCTGTATTAAGTTGTCATGTCATGTGACTGTACGACGATGTCGTTTGTTTGGTTTTTCTTGAATATTTTTGGTTTTAGATATATAAAATTAGTCTAAAAGATAATAAATGTCATTTCTCAATGACTGGATTTTTTATAAAGAAACTGTCAGACCGCCATATTTATCTCAGTTAACGGTTAATTGACTTAATTTTGTATACTTGCTTGTTTAAGAGCTGATTGTAAAACAGGTTCTTTGAAGATTTTTTTTTAACCTTTTGATAGCCATGTACGGCTATAGACTTCGAACGAAAATGTGCTCAGGTTGCCAATGACGTCAGTAGCCGTAAAAAAAAGTACGATTAATTTTTTGCGTTGCGTGGAGAGAAGTGCTCAAAATCATGGCATGGCATCGCATTGCTCAAAAACATGGCGTTCAAAAGATTAAATTTGAGCTCCTGCACTATATTCAATGTAGGCTGCAAGCCTATCTTTATCTTTAGGCTGTTATTTCATTACTATATAAAATGTAGGGACTGAATTACATATATTTAGCATACGTTACATGACATTACTAACAACAAAACCCTTACGAATTTCAGTTGACTAAGAAAGCTCACTTTATTTCGCTCGACAAGACTAAAAAAAAGTTTGTTAATGATGCTATTATTTTATCAGGCGATAAGAACCTTCAAATTAATTTTAAAATTAGTTTTTTAATGCAGAGTTGTACCTAATTGTTTAGTACATCGATAGTATGCCGTGATTGCTGGCAGTCGCTCTGAATTAATTGAGTTTCTACGAAAGAAGTATCTTCTACTAAGCTTCTAGCTGATGCTAGTTAATTTATAAATTACGAAACCAGTATTTGTTATATAGTGTATGCTAAATATGTTCGTTTTTTAAAAAAACCGCTGAATTATGCAATGTCTCGTGCACTTTCAGCGCTGACTCCGCTGTACAGCGAGACATGCATTTAAGTTGAATATTACATTTTGTAAAAAAATGTTTACTCGACATTGCACGAAATAACGAAAACTGACCACAGAGTTCGAAATTATTGCAGATAAAATAACTATGTTCGAATTTTTAATGTCTCAAATATATAACTAGCGATTCATAGAACTCTGTTGCCACTTTTATCAATGCTGTTCCGGGCCAGTATGTTCTTGTTAATTATATTTTTTTATTTCTACATAATTTACTAATATGTAGGTAGTTCAGCTTTACCAAATACACTGCTAAGAATTATTCGTGCTTTATTTTTTTCGAAATAGATTTCCCCAACATATTCCAGTTCGTTAATTGCTCAGCAGAATTAATATTTGGCCAGCAGAATCAATATTTGGCCAGCAGAATCAATATGTGGCCAGCAGAATCAACATTTGGCCAACGATAAATATCAAAAAACGACTCGGTTAGGTTAGGTTACAAGTGCAACCACTCTCTTCTGCCGTGGTACTGATCTGTTGATGATCGGGAGCGAGAGTGCGTGAGAAGCCGTCGTCTCCTTTTGTGAGGAGGTGATGGCGATCAAAGAGGAAGCAGAGATTGAGAAGCCTGCCACTGTAGAGAGCGGCCTGCAGCGGCGGGTAAATGATGATTTCCATCAAACGGATCGGAACGGCTTTTACAATCTTTAAACGATATCTGGCTGATGGTCTGTGAGGACTGAGGGACCGCACCTTTAGGGCTGTAGTTTCTAATATATTTGTTTACAAATTCCCATATTTGTTCTACAATTGTTTTAAGTCCAGTAATAAATCCTACGATTTTTATTTTTCGAAATACCAGCGTGGTCCCTCAGTTCACACGCACGTGGAAATATTAATTCAACTAAATTTGACAGCTCTTATATACGTCCTTCACTTAATGATACAACTTTGGCTTATTCAAGTGTTTATTTGGCAATAAGTAACATAAAAACAGCTAAGTTGTCAACTTATAAGAAATACTATATTTTCTCTAACAATTAAACATTTTATAGATCCTGATATTCTACTTTTCATTATAAATATTGGCCAGTAACTGGGTTGCGGTCTGATGGCAGTCGCTCCGTGTAGAATACTGGTACTCAACCGCGTCTGGTTAGACTGGAAGCTGACCCCAATCATCATCCTCCTGTCCTTATCCCAACTTATTTGGGGTCGGCGCAGTATGTCTCATACTGCACAAATGTTTCGGCTATATTTTATGACCAGCCGCCTGCCTGACGTCAACCCTCCTTGGGAATGCTTTTGCTAAAGCTGACCCCAATATAGCTGGGAAAAGGCTAGGAAGAACCTAGGTATTAATATTTATTTCAGGGACGTAAAGCGATTACGGTACGAGGTTACGATACCTTTAAAATTTAAGGATACCGATTTCTTATAAAAGTTGGGTCATACCTTTATTTGACCTGTTTACGATTTCGGCACCGAAAAACATCGAGTGATGAATGAATCATACTAATGAAACACTGATGCTGTCTTGGGCCTCTTAAAAAGGACAGGGAGACTAGGCAGTTCATCAATCGGCGGTGACCTCGCTTCCGGCCGTGGTTCTGTTCATGGTCGGGAGCGAGACTGCGTGGGAAGCCATCGCCTCCTTCAGCGAGGAGGTGGATGGCAACCAAAGAGGAAGCGGAGAAGGAGTGGTGTGCTCTTCTCCCTTCCCGCGCCAGACGCACCGGGCGCCAGAGGGCGCGCGTACGCGATGACCTCCAGTTACCCTAGTGTGTGGCCTGCGAGCGGCGGATTAGGGGACCCGCCGCCCGATCAGTAACAGGCCCGAGAAGGCGGCGCGCAGTGTTCCGTGCGCGCTTCTTAGGAGGACGTGGGGCAAGGCCCCACAGAGGAGAGGTCCGCCGAGGGTTGGCGGATCGAGACCTGCCGGGGTTGCGGTGCATGCTTTTGCGAATCCCGCGACCCCGGCCTAACAGTCAGGAGGAGGACCACCTTTGTTTTTTAGCCGGTAAGAGAGTCCGGCAGACCCCCTCGTCTTCCCCGGGCGAGGGACATCCATGAAGATATTCCAACGAGGAAAAAAAAGCAGTTCATCACAGAAAACCTTTATCAAATGACCTGTGCCTTTATTTATAAAGGTTATACCGATTCGCATTTTTAGACTACTTTTCGGTACCGAAATATATTTAAATTAGGTTTTCGTCACGTAGTCAATATCCTCTAGGGAAATCTCGAGTTTTTCGAGCTATATTCAAATATGGCGCGCAGAGTTTAGCGCTTTATGAACTCACAGGTGGCAACACTGTCGCACATATGAGTCAATTTTATTTTTAATTTTCTCTTTGCAAAAAATGATTTAAAACCATATTTATATATCACTACGTGAAAACTAGAGGGGGAGGGTATTGGCATATACTACGAGTGGTCACCGAGGGGGGAGGGGGGGTAAAAAATGGGTCACGTAGTATGGGTACGTTCCCTAAGTATCGTAATATTCAGGTAACCAGAACTTACATACGAAGGTACGACGACATACTTTAAAGGTAGGTATCTTAATTTTCGGCTTTTCAGTGCCTGATTTATTTTACTCTGAAAAATACTTATTATGCTTCTCTGTCTGCGTCCTATCACTTATAATAACACGATAACAAAATCACTAAGAAAATGTGGCCAACATTTTAACGAGTTAATTCAATAACGACATTTCTAATGGCATTAGACATTGGTGTTGATCCTGCTGCACATTTGGCAGTAATAAACTCGACTAAACGCAACTGTCACTTTCTTTTTCTATTGAAACAGAAAGAGACAAACACCCTTAGTTTAGTTCGGTCCTGTCAAATTGCGCAACAGGGTCTACACTATTATAAGTCTGGTGAGTTTTTCGTCACATTAAAAGTTTTTAACGCGTTGAATTGGGACTGAGTAGACTTGGCGGAGTAATAGCTATAGTGTAGCCACAGGATTAACGCGTAATTTTTTAATGCCATAATTAGTTGGACATATTCGGTGTGGAGCAAGATGGTCCCGCCTATTGCCGTTAAATTGAATCTGATCACACTCCCCCGCGAAATTCAAGAATTTTATATTTTTTATATTTACTTACATCTTTAAGATATACCAAATGTTCTATTGTATTTACTTACGTGTATTTATTTACCTTTTAAAGCGACACATTTTACTGTATTTTTGTCAAACAAAATAAAATAATATTTAAAATCTATAATTTAAAAAAAACGCGGAAATTCTACAGTTACAGCTGGTTAAATAAACGTTATGTATCTGACAGCTAGTTTTAAAACTTTTTAGTAGGTACATTATTGATCGAAGGTCTTTATTTAAAAATAGGTTCGTTAAGTACATTTAATATCGTAATTATTCTTACTTGTTCAAACAATTAAAATCATAAACATATTAAATTAATACGCAATCTCGACAATTTTGTTGCGTACTTTGACAGGACTAAACTAAATTAAGGGTGATTGTCTCTTTCTGTTTCAATAGAAAAAGAAAGTGACAGTTGCGTTTAGTCTAGCACTGTCAAAACGTGCTACGGAATCGGCACCATTGTCGAAACTACTACTTACCCTTTATATTAGGTCCCCACCTATGAAATCAGCGTTTTGTATGGAGAATTTTAAAGAAGTTGCATTTTTCATACTAACATTTTCTTAACTTAACAACTATGAGCACTAACATTTTAAAGCTTTTATGCACTAATGTTTAAAAACTAAGATAACGTATGCCACTTAGATTATGCGACAAAAATAAGTTTTGGCTAAGTTAAAACAAAAATAGTGGTAATTTCTGCTAACAAAAAGAGGAGTCATTTTTAAGGTATTTTTTATGTTTAGAAAACTATAAGTAATAAGGTTTTTTTACTATTGGTAGTTGTCTATGATGGTCATTATTCGATATAATATCAAGCAATTGATATATATTTTAAATCATAGAAGTGACGAGGTTCTCTACTTGTGAGAAAATAACGCCAATTTCATAGGTAAGGACCTAATACCATAGTCTGCAGGAAGGTATTGGTAAAAATGGAGAGCACAACTATGAACACCTACCGAAATTCAAAACATTTGGCCTTGAATATTCACTTTGGAATTCCGTCTCTTTCTAAATACCCTTTTGAAAAGATAGAATATTTAATTTGGAAATCGTATCTCTTTCTAAATAGGGTATTTAGAAAAAGAGACCGAAATCGTAAAGTAAATACTTACGGGGTGTCCTGCGTAAGGGACAAACGCGACGCGGTGCGACGCGACGCGATGAGACGCGGCGTGGAACAAATATGCGTTACGTCGCGTCTCGCTAAATAGGCAGTAGGGAATGCCGTTGTATTGATCGCGTTTGTCGCATTCGTCGCTTACGCAGGACACCACATTATTCCTGCCGGGGTTGCGGTGCATGCTTTTGCGAACCCCGCGACCCCGGCCGTACGGTCAGGAGAAGGAACACCGTTGGTTATTAGCCGGTAAGAGTCCGGCAGGCCCCCTCGCCATCCCCGGGCGAGGGACATCCATGAGAATTATTCAACGCAAAAAAAGGGACACCCCATTATTCAAGGCGAAATGTTTCGATTATTCGTACGTGTTCGATGTGTGGTCACAATCTTTACCTATACCTACATAGTAGTCTGACATAAAGCAGTCACCTTAACCTCCATGGGTCAACGGCGTACTGTTTGGATCTTCATACCGATCGTTTACATTACAATCCATAAGACCCGTGATCCCATACATTGTAATTCCAAGGAATACTACAGTGCACAACAAGGATGCAAGAATGGGCGACGTGAAGTACGGCCCGCAGTGTAGAGGTATGTCGAAGCATAATTTCACATCATCATTTGTATTAAGCCCATGAGATTTGGGCTGAATCTAATGGGAAAATTAAAAATATACGCTATTGGTGTCGATTGTGTTGGGCACTTTGACATGACTACTAAACTAAGGGTGTATGTCTCTTTCTGTTTCAATAGAAAAATAAAGTGACAGTTGCGTTTAGTCTAGTTTAGTACTGTCAAAATGTGCAACAGAACGACACCAATATCTTAGATTAATGATTGGTCTCCGCTGCGATCCAACTAGCCGCCGGCGTACTAGTAAAATTCAGCGACTAATACTACGCCGCAATCGGCGTACTCGAGTCAGTCTCGTTGCAACCAATGTGTGAGGTTGACGTGCCGCGTTGTCTATTAAACCGCTCATAATCCAAAATAAAATGCCGGTTTGCGTAGTGAAACTATAAGAAATAAAACTGTTGCAAATGTCGATATAAAGTTGCCGCATTCCAGCAGCTATTTATTGTTCTAACGAAGAGCGATACCCATGGGCGTATTCAGGGGTGGGGCAGGTGGGGCGCTTGCCCCACCCTGGCACAGAAAAGAATAGGTAAGGCTCTAGATTCAGTCAACTTGCCACCCATGTCCACAGAACAATTACCCAAAATAGGCAGACCAATGCCTGACTCCGTCTATACTTATTTGGACCTCAAAAATAAGGTTATTGGGCAAAATTCTGCACTTCCAGATTTATTGAAAAGACAAATATTTACTGTCTGACTGAGTTTGCCCTACCCTGGACAAAACCCTGGGTACGCCCATGTGCGGTACCTATCTAGTTTGAGCGCAGCGGAGAAGGTTATGTGGTTACATCTATTAGGTACACCACATGCGAACTAGGCAGAACGACGATAGCAGACTACGGCGACAATAACGACAACTCTCAAAGGTGATGTCAGAGAATCTTGCATCGCGATATCAAGATTTGACACGTAGTTAGTATTAAAAAGATTTTCAATAGAGAATTAGATTAAATACCTCTAGATGTAGCTATGATTACAGTAGGAAGTGTGGAAGTGAGAAGCATATATACAAAATTATTAAGAAAACATCATATGTTCTGTTTCATATGACGTGCTGTTTTTTCGCTTGGCGAACTTTTTAATGTTAGCCAAGTCACTGTTACAGAACGCCGGATGCCCCGCATTCTTGTATTTATGAGAAATAGGCTCCATTAGTTAAGTGTTTAGTGTGTATTGTATGCTCTACGATGGGAGGATGCAGTAATTTAGACTTATATTGCTGTCTCATGAGCAGCCTCGCGGTGGCTCTATCTAGAGGTATATAATCTAAGAATAGAGACAAGGTATCTTTGACAGCCAATGGCGGCCATATTAGATTGTCTATTGGCGCGAATTTTTGACATATTTACTTTGGTATTCTATCGAGATAGATTTCCAAACTAAATATTAAATCTTTTTCTAAATAGGCTTTTAGAAAGAGATAGACCACCACAGTAAATATTCAGGGCCAAATTTTTTAACTTTCAGTAATGTTCGTAGTGTAGTCCCATTTTTACGTATACCTTGATACTTGCTACTACCTATCTTTAGTTACCTGATACTGTGAAATAATAACGGTGCTCGAATCTCTCGTATTCACAATGACGATGGGTTCTCCACAAATATAGGACTGGTGCATGGGAACTCTCACCCCCATCTCCTTACGACCTACCTCCTCGCTTTCTTCCGAACCTTGCCGTAATGCAACATGCTCTGTGAAAAACAAAATATATTTAAGGTACTGAGAATATTGTGAAAATTAAGAATTACTAATAAACCAGGCAATATTTTTCGCTCTGGCAACATTACATTGCATTACTATGTGTGCCAACTAAGAATAGTACTGTCAAGACGCCATTTTGTTCCGCAATACTCGTGAACTTCATTACCAAAGCGTAAGGTGTGCAAAAAAATAAATAATGAAATTATATTCAGTTTAATTATTTTTAGTTCACTTTTTTGATATTTCTAATTAATTTACGCCTAATTAATTACACAGTAATTAATTATTATTATGGCGACATATTAGGGTGACAAGTAGCATTTCGTGAAGCTAACTATACCTATGTATTGATTCATTTATTTAATAAATACTGTTTTCAAATATAATTAATTTATCCAAAATTATCTATTCATGGAATTCAAGACGTAGCATTTTATAAAAATGAATATAAATAATAATGAAACTTATGAATAAAAAAATATATCATTTTTTTTCATAGTTTTTTTTTTGCTTGCCGTACTAATTTGACAGCTATCGTGTAAAGTTGTAGCAAGCGCGATCCTATTCTTATTTGGCACGCGTAGTACACATTCTGGCATTATTACGTTGTCAGAGAAAAAAATATTGCCTGGTTTAGTAATAATTCATACCTTTCGGAATATTCCAATTTTCGTAATTACCCTAAAGCATGATATCGTCACCGGAAAGCCAATACTACTTAAGCGCCATTTTGGCTAAAATGTGTTATATATTATATCGTTGGATTGGTTTTTTTTTCTGCGTCGATTAGTTGGGATTTCGTAATATAATAGAATTAAATACAAAATCCCAATTAAACGACGCAGAAAAAAAACCAATCCAAAGATATAAATACAAGGTTAGTCGGAAAGGGAGGTACTAAGCCGAAAGGGTGTTAAAGTACCCATAATAAGGGATAACTTTTGTTCAACAACTTTCCCCAAAACTCGATAGTTTAAGAGAAATAGCTTTTCAAAGATTTCATAAAAAATAGGCTAAATACTATCTGTCATAGCTATGATCAGCTGTGTTTACTATTTTATTTATGTCATAGTTGGGGTCACGGATTAGAAAATTAATTTTCTGAATTCATAACTAAAGCAGGTATGATTTTTTTTTGAAAAAACTAAAATAAAAATCTTTTTGCATGCAAATAAAAATTATCGAATTTTGAAATTTTAACACTTGCTTTAAAATAATCATCAGTGATACTTTAGGTGGCTCGCGGCTTAGTACCTCCTTTCCGACTAACCTTGTATAACTCATTTTAGCCAAATTGGCGCTTAAGTAGTATTGGTACTGCAGCAGTACAACTTTACAAAAAAGGCTATAATCAGAATTATTTTTTAATCTTTGTTAGCTAATTCATTAGCTGTTTTCAAGCATTAAAAATATAAGAGGGATAAGTATGGCCAAATACTCAAACGCTACGACGCTACTCATTATTAAATTGTCGTTAAGTCTCGTCGTTCTGTCACTGTCACCTTAAGGCGAAGTGACAGTGACAGCACGAGAGTAGAAGCTGCAGACCACACTACGAATATCAACTGAAAGTCAAAACATGTATTTTGGCCTTGATTATTTACTTTGGTGGTCTATCTCTTTCTAAATACCCTACTTAGATAGGATTTAAGTTTCCCCGGATTTGTCCTAGTTTAGACGGCATCTGGGGAGCGCTCGGGCGGGGGGGCTTCATTTGTAGTCAGTGTTTAAAAATTTAAAGTCAAGCCGCCCGCGACACATTTGTGTGTCGTGTTTTTTATTACACTGACTATGTTTAAAAAAACCTGTTGACATGTCCGGGTTCTGGGTTCTAAAATCCGGGGTTTTCACGCGTCTTGTCCTGGTTGTCAAATTTTAGAGATGGCAACCCTATACTTAGAGAAAGATAGCATATTTACTTTGGAAATATCTCTTTCTAAATAGGGCACTTAGAAAATGATGACCACCAAAGTAAATATTCACCGTCAAATGTTTCGACTTTCAGTATCTAGGTGTTCGTAGTGTGGTCTCTACTTAAACATTCATAGTATCACAAGAATTATGTGCTGCTTCATACACTACTTTATCCAAACTCATGCAATAACTAAATACCTATTTTAAATAAATGACTAAAGTTAAAACAAAAACAATATTAAGGCGCCCAAACCCAGCAGCCCACCGCGCATGCGCGCGCCACGCGCCACCATAGACAATGTGCAGCAGCCGGCAATGACCAAAGAATAATTATGCTATTCATTTTTCATTGGCAGCTGTTAAAAAAGTTTAATTGAAAACTCCTTGGTCATTGGTCCGAAGTGTACTTTATTGGAAAAAAGTTATTTTGTTAAGAAAACTACTGTAATATTTTTTTTAAATTTATTAGTGACGCACTTGAATGAAGTAAGTATGTCATTATGGTACTATTTTTGAATTCATAATTAGAACTTTACGATATGAGTGCAGAAAAAGGAATATAAAGACTATCCCAAGTTCTACCAGAAAAGTTATCTTAAAACGTATGACTAGTGGCGCCCCCATTATTCGTAAAATTTTTTGCAAAGCTGTACTGCAGGCAGTTTTACTTATAATTAATTCTACGAAATATATTGACATAACCTAAAACCCATTCTTCCTCAAGAGTAAAGTTAAACAATAGTATGTCATCGGTTCCTGGAAGTCGCATCGTGATGGTTAAGGAGTTTTCCGTCTTTGTTTGATCTAACGTTGTTGGTCCGTTTATCTCGGTGCGACGTAGCGTATCTACTATGAACACTCCTGTGGAATAAAGATTATTTTTAAGAAACTCATACTGTACAAGCATCGACGCAAACGAGAATATCTAGTGGTGTATCCATCTGGTGGTTTCCATTTCTACATTACCTCAATGATAGGTACAGTTCAGGCGATGAGTTGTGGCCACTCTGAACATAGGCTTTACGAACTTTCCCGTATGTACACTCGTGAAGAAAACAGTTACCGTAAAAACTATTAAATACACTTTACTTAACTAATGGCCAACCCTAAGATAGTAATAATTAAAAAGTTAACTAAAAGCAATTTTGTTGCTAAAAAATCTATTCCGCAACCACCTGCACGATGTTCAGAGCGGCCACGACTCATCGCCCGAACTGTAGTTTACTGTATTATATTGTACTAACCAAAAAGCTGGATACAAGCGCCTGCACAATGGCCCCCAACTCCTTCAACTCGTTGCACTGCCTTCATCTTGGTCGACTGATATTTTAATTTTTGTACTGACACCGGATTCGTTTTCCCCGTATAGAATGCTATGACAGGCCCAGTCTTCAACTGACGGGTCGAGAACATAACATCTCTAATGATCGAGTCATGCCTCCTCAATATCTCAGACCTCGTTTCATTGACGTCATCTTGGAAGAAAATGTAAACGTACTTCAAATTATTCCCAACTTGCAGTTTCGTGTGACTTCTCAAATAAAAAACATTGGAGTGTTGTGGCTGTAAGATTTGATTTAACAACTTGTATGGCTGAACAACAGATGGTATGTATTTCACTTTATTTTCAGTAAGGCCTATACGTAAATTGATGAAGGGAGTGCCATATTTATCTTTACTGCTAATATCTTCAGTGCTTAAAGCGTCTTCAACGAAAATAATGACGTTATCACTGCGTTTTATAGAGTCGTGTACGATGTCCGAAAAACACGAAGCAGTCATACTGGCAAAAGGATTTGGATCAACCTGAACGTGGGTCATAACTTGGTCATTATCTAACATTAAAACTGGTACGGTGTCCTTATCGGCACAGCTGGTTTTAAATAAAATAATGACCGTAATGTATTTCAAAAAAGACATTCTTCTTTTTCTTCCTTTGGCTACTGAGTCAATGTCGTCGACTATTCTGCCGAAGTCATGTAAAATTATAATTCAATATTCTATTTGTAATTCTAGCCTTTACTTTACAGAATCAGTCAATTATATTGTATATGTCATTTCGAGTTCGATTGATTTGAATTATTTCATGAAAAAGAAAATTGCTTAGATTGGAGAGTTTTATCTATCAAGACGCATCTCGATGGTATAAAACACTCCGGGCGGCCCTTTGATTATAGTAGGGGAGCCCATGCGGGGATTTCGGGATTTACTCGAGCGTGGCAGAATAACATATGGGGGAATCCTTGCACCCTATTAAGTACCCACACCATACATGAACCCTTCATATAGGGTCGCGCGTTCAGGGCAGCCGATCAGAATAGTAAAAAAAAATCGATCATAAAAAATACTCAAGCGCGTCAGATTAAGATAAGGTGGGTTAATTACATGCAGAAAAGTCTTCATTACAATAATCTGACATGTTGCGCGTGACCTAAGGAAACAGGAGAGTCACAAAGTTGCAAAAAAAAACGTCACCTGGATTTTGTCGAGTGCGGTCAATTTTATTTTTATTTTGTAGGAAATCATTCATGGGTTACGGGAATAACATAATCTGCCGATTTCCACAAGCCGAAGTAGTTAAATCATCAATAAAGTGTGGTGCGTGCAGCTGCTGAGAACTATGTATTTCCCACTCCGCACCTTTCTTCCCTTCTCATTCTTTCTCTGTCTCTCACTCTCTCGCATCGTTCCCATACTACTTTCCGTCACCATGATGCCATCACAGCTGATCACAACAACGCGTTCGTGTTCGTATGTAATGTTGACCCACTTACATCCTGTAAGCCATTATTTATAAAATTAGGAGTTCTAACATTAACTGGACTATATATTGAAGAAGTCTGTAAATTCACTAAATTGCATCAAATTCTCTTCGAAAAAGTTGGTGACAATTGCTCTTGTACAACTAGATTTCCGAATAATTTGACTATCCTTAGAATTATGACTGAATTGTACAAGCGGAGCTGTTATCCAATGTGCATTAAAATATATAATAAGCTTCCACCACATATGAGGGAGTTACCAATGACACGCTTTAAGCGAACTTTATGTAAATGGCTTATTGAAAAAGCCAATGATGAGTATTTTATGTTTTATCCAAATTCTTTTTTTTTGGGTCATACTTCGGTTTTCAAATATTGCCAATAGACTCTTTACAAGGGACCTTTTAACCCCTTTCGGCTTTAGGGGTATTTTTGTAACACCCTGTATATATATACAAAAATATATTATATTATTTTCTGCTAATTGTATTTGTTATATTCAGAAATAAAAAAATATTAATGTTTTTTTTTCAAACTGTCAGATTAAGGAAATTCCTCCACATAATTGTCAGATTATGGGTCAGAACGACAAGGACATCAAGCTGAACCGTCTGTATATTAATCTAATGCGCTCGAGTATTTCAATGTTACGATATTTTTTTGCATTTTCAAAAATCTGCCATGACTTGTGATCGCGTCCAAATCGTCAGTCTTTTGAATAGGAGTTCCTTTAGGGTTTACTTAACATCCCCTCTGAATATCTGACGAGCTCGAGTAAATTATTTTTTATCCCATTTTCAACCCCTTCGTACGGTCACCCCCACCATGCAAACCGGCAGATTAATTTTTCCCCGTTATCAGAAACACATGGGGTGCATACATTATTAATATCTGACGCGCTCGAGTATGTCAGTGTGACTGTTTTTTTTTTACATGTTTGAAAACCTGTACACGCTCCCCCCACCACTGAAAGGGCATACATCATATTATAACCTTTTTTTCTTTTTAGCATCTAATCTTCACAATCCAAAAGGTCCCCGCGACGCTCGAGTAACTAACTCCCCATTTAGCATCTTGGGCTCCCCTACTATTATACAAATGTCCGGGTTTGTAGTCATAAAACTTTAAGGGCGCTATACCATATTCATTCAATTTTATCTACAAAAATACCTACCCTAACAGTGGGATCCATTTCCCACGTGCTCAAAAAAATGGAGCAATTTTAGTATTTAACTTGAGTCTGGCTGAAAATAACGCGAATAATTCGAGTGTCTACTCGAATTATTTGCAAACTTTTTATATGGCAATATTGGCAATGCTATCTATACTTCTTTAATAATATTTTATAGAGGAAAGATTTGTATTTTTGAATTTTTCTATGTAACGAATAAACTTTAAAAATACTGGACCGATTTCAAAAATTATTTTGCCGTTAGAAAGCTACATTATCACTGAGTAACATAGGCTACGGGCGGAACCGTGAGGATACAGCTAGCACCATAATAAAACAAATAATTCTAAAGTATCAAATTAGGTTTTTCCAGGTATTTCATACTAATTTTGGGATTGCTGTGCTATTTTTTTTTTATTTTGCCGCGATTTTTCTGTAGCTGCTTTTGTTTGCCAGACTAACTACATATTTCGACCTCTACATAAATCAAACACAGATGTATCTGTTTTGTAAAAAAAAACAAGGTTAATCGATCACAGAACAGTGTTTAATTGACTCAAACTGGGTACGATTTTGGTGGACATATACCGTTTTTTCACAACCGGTGTCTCGAATTGAACGCGGAAAGGGAAATACTCATTAACGTCAAGCCAACCTCCCCATAGACGATTCCCTGATTACCTATTGTTATATACTGTCTCTCACCTATCCTTTCCTCGTATGAGGGGTGCCTCTTGAAATATCTCATGAGCTAAAAGGGAGTCCTCCCTCATCCTTGTTTAAAATGGACGAAGTGGACGAGTTACCAAAACCCCGATGAATCGTTGCGGGTGTACCCATATATAGCTCAATAAGCTTATTGTCTAATGTCTATGAAATCTATCAAGAGACAATTGTCAAAATTTTCTAAACACCCATAAAGTAGGGAAAATAATAATATCTTAGATGAATATTTTTTTTTTAATCCATCCCATCTGTTAGTGGTATTTTCAGACTTATTCTACAATACCTAACATGTATTGATTAAGAGGAACCTAGTTTGTATCCGAATAAAATCAGTAAATCTAATTTTGTTTTTATTGATCTGTTTGTTTCTGACTGCACATAGGCAATTTAAAAATTAAATTGGCAACATCAGCATACCATAGACAAGGCGTCAAACTTATCATATGATCACTTTTCACATGACCCATGGTCAGTCGTCATCGCCCGAACGCTGTCTTTTTATGACAATTTTGGGCTAAAATATTAACTTTTAGTCCGTTTTGCGTCCAATAGTTTTAGCCTTAAAAATGGCGTTTTGCCGTGTGGTGTTCCCGTTATTAGTTCTAAGTGTAGTTAGCTGTTATGCATCAAATGTTCCAGTTTATCTGTGGGGCGAACTGACCAAAAGTTCTGTAAGATCGAACCCCCTGACGACGTATTCAACCGACGAATTTGCGGCTATCCTCAAGCAGGAGTTGGCTGACGACCCTCTGACCCTTGTGTTCATCGAAGAAACGCTGTCTGTTGAAGATTTTTCACTGAAACAAGATGATGGTGAGACGACCTTCCCGTACTTGCACGACAACCTGCAGGAAGCAATCTACTTGCCTACTGTAAATAATCCGCTGCTTGCTCTGTCCCGGACCGCTGAACCTCTAATCTCTGACCATCTAGTACTTAATGAGAATGGCTTATCAGAAATTATTGCCCCGGGCAGTACTGGCAGTGGCCGGGTTATGTTCATCAATCTCAAGGACGCGCGCCCTAGTGAATCCAGGGCAGATATGCTGCGTCGCCACGACAAATTCATTCAGGACACTATTGCGGAGATGCCAGAAACCTTGAAGATTGTGGCCATATACACGGCTAACTACCCATCATGGACCATCCCTGTAACTAAACAAAGGGTCCGTCGTGCAGTTGAGAGTAATGTGCGCTCATATGCGCTGGACGGTATCCTTTTGAACGCTAAGAGCATACATCTCGTCAGCGGCAACGACACAAGGACTCTGCCTGCGCTTACATCACAGAAATCCGAGTTCAATGGCACAGTCATGAACACTACGATGGTTTTTGACAACACAACCCTCGTCCTGAACTTCATCCAGAAGGCTGGATACTGGTTTTTTGGTGAGTTACATTATATTATCTTTACATAGTATAAAACAAAGTCATTCCCACTGTCTGTCTGTCCCTATGTATGCTTAGATCTTTAAAACTATGCAACGGATTTTTATGCAGTTTTTATTAATAGATAGAATGATTCAAGAGGAAGGTTTATATGCCCCACATTAGTATCTACATTGCACCCGTGCGAAGCCGGCGGCGGGTCGCTAGTTATGAATAAAAAGAGCCTCCAAGAGTCACAATACTTAAGTATGTCCGTCACACCCTGGGCAGTCAGTCCTACTATCAACCTTGCTGACTGTCTAATCTATTTACCACAGCATGAGCTATTCTCATTTAACTCATGCCGACATGAGAGAAGAATACTAATTGCACATCCAAAAAAAAATATTGCTCTGATGTTGGTCTGGTTGCACAGTAGCAAGTTTACGTCTATATTTTGCTACTTCACAACCATTCACCTGCCTTCAGACCTTCAAAAAGTTTGGTGCGTACTACATATCGTCGGTCGCCAGTGAAAATCATATATGTGTAAAATACAAATTTTTAAAAGAGAGAAATAACTGTCTCCTGCAAATAAAATGGCCGATCAAATGTTAATACAAGTTTGTCATCTTACGTCATAGATAGCTTAGAAGTATTTGAATTGAAAGTTTGTTGAACTAGTATGTGTATGACGAGTGTATCAATCTAAAGAACAAATAAAACGCTTTTGAAGAAAATGTTATTTACGAGGTTTTAACTGCGAGTGTCGATATGAATGATATGATAGGTGTCTAAAGAGCAAGAAGAGTTAGCCTAGATGTATACAGACATGCAGGTCACACAGTTCAGGTCCCAGTTACACAATCCATACAGTTGGGCAACGCCTACATGGTCGGTGACATCACCTGACATCAAAGGCGTTGTCCAACTGTAAGGATTGTAAAACTGCGATAAATGCTAAATGATTTTTATTTCTATAAAAAAATCTGTTACATACACTTTTACAAGTCAATGAAATGTGTTTTTAAGACTAGATGGCGCTGGCATTTCCTATCTGACTAGTTCAGAGAAGAAAAGCTGAAACAAATAGGTTAATGTCTCTTAAAGTCCAGACATTGTGGTATAAAAACTATGAGAGTGTAACAATGAAGGGCAACATCTGGAATGGCCTTTTTAGGAAAGTGCCATAGCAGGTTTGAGTTTACCTGTCCTTACTGACGGCACTCATGCATCTGTCATCATGTGACTATGTGACTGAACTGTATTGCCAGTGCAGCGTGCGCGTCCGTATACGTCCAGTCTAAAGACATTGAAGATTGTAAAAGGATGACTGCATACTCTTATAGTTAAACAACAAATTATAAAAAGAAGAGAAACTAGTGATGGTATGGAGTCCTTAGTACGCGAGTCCGACTCGCCCTTGGCCAGTTTTTGTTGTCAATTTCAAAGGCCGGTTCCTATAATTTACGGCACGTGATTTATACTATCTATACTAATATTATAAAGAGGAAAGATTTGTATTTTTGTATGTAACGAATAAACTAAAAAACTACTGGACCAATTTCAAAATATCTTGCCGTTAGAAAGCTACATTATCACTGAGTAACATAGGCTATATTTATTACTGGAATAAAACTTCTTACGCGGGCGGAGCCGTGAGGACACAGCTAGTTGGTTAAAATTGAGACTTGCATCTTTACCAATAATGAAGCAAAGACTTCATAGCTTAACATAGTAGACCCTCCCATATGGAAGTAGCTCTCACAGGTAAAATTAGCTTACGAGTCTATTTAAGACCAGTTTGGTAATAAAAAATGCTACCATTGATAAGCAAAACGATTCGTTTTTGTTTAATATTATCTTCATATATATATATATATATATATAAAAGTTATCCCTTATTATGGGTACTTTAACACCCTTTCGGCTTAGTAAGGTTAGTCGGAAAGGGGGTACTAAGCCGAAAGGGTGTTAAAGTACCCATAATAAGGGATAACTTTTGTTCTACAACTTTCCCCAAAACTCAATAGTTTAAGAGAAATAGCTTTTCAAAGATTTCGTAAAAAATATGCTAAAATCTATCTGTCCATAGCTATGATCAGCTGCGTTTACAATTTAGGTCATATTTGGGGCACGGATTAGAAACTTAATTTTCTGAATTCATAACTAAAGCAGGTATGATTTGTTTTTGAAAAAACTAAAATCAAAATATTAATGGATGCAAATAAAAATTATTGAATTTTGAAATTTTAACATTTGCTTTAAACTAGTCATCAATAATACTTTAGGTGGCCCGCGGCTTAGTACCCCCTTTCCGACTAACCTTGTATATATATATATATATAATTCGACGTTACGTGTGTATGTCACTGAACTCCTCCTAACGGCCGGACCGATTTGAATGATTTTTTTCGTATGCGTTTGGGTGGCGCCCTGGATGGTTTAGATTTTGAACCCGGTAGGTGGCGCTGCTTTTCCGGGCAGGACGACGTCTGCTGGGTCCGCTAGTATCAATATAGAATCTTTACATAGTATAAAACAAAGTCGCTCCCGCTGTCTGTACGCTTAGATCTTTTAAACTACGCAACGGATTTTAATGCAGTTTTTAGCAATAGATAGAGTGATTCAAGAGGAAGGTTTAGTATTTATTTCTGTACAAGTGATTTTTAATATTTAGAAATAAATGAGTTCAAACTGTAAAGCGTAGGTTTATATGCCCCACATTAGTATCTACATTGCAACCGTGCGAAGCCGGGGCGGGTGGCTAGTTAATGTATAATTGTGTTTGCGTCTCATAGGTCTATGGGTGTAGTAGAGCCTGCTGTTATACCAGAGACTACAAACAACCAATACAAGATGATTGCAAATCAGTTTAAAAATTGATAAATTATCTTTTTTTTTTTAATTCTTGGTCGCGTTAGACCATAATCTCACCTGATGGTAAGCGCAGACAGGGTCTAAGATGGAGCGCACAAATCCAAGGAACAGAGATATTAAAGACTTGTGGTTCTTACATACAGACAACGGAACATAGTAAACTGTTTGGGACCGGACTTTAATGTGAGGGTGATAGCTAGCCAGACGGACCGTATAGATTCTACCACTAAGCAAGAATTATGTGTTATATAAATATTCAGGCGCAATTGTTATATTTTCTTTGTTTATTTTCCTCAATGTGCATGATTTCATACATACATACATAAACTCACGCCTTTTTCCCATGGGGGTAGGCAGAAACTATAGAACGCCACATGCTACGACTCTTACATACCCCTTTCGCTTCATCCACATTCATACATCTTGTCATACACGCACGCCGGTTGAGAGTACTACGCACCTGACCTTTGTGAAGAACATCACCAATAACATCGATGTATGTCCTTCTAGGACGTCCTCTACCGGCGTTCCCATTAACATCCGCCTTATAATTGCATGATTTCAATTTGTAATAAATATTTTTAAAAATTGTATATAGACTCAATTTATCCACTTGACACACAGACTTGTGTTGTATCTCAGAGAATGTTTGAAAGTAGCGCCAGTGACTGAAAAGTTGAAGAATAATAGGTTAGCGTGGTTTTAGTTTAGTTTAGTTTAGTTTACCTGGGCTGTATCCGCACTTAGCCTCTTGATTGGGCCATTGTGCGTGTTCCGTCTTACCTTCCTACTCCAACCAACCTAGGTCGTCCCAGAAGGTTAGCAGCCTTCTCAGGCTGCTACAGGCCTCCGGGAGCGATGCTGGTGATTGAAGAATCCGTGCCCGTTGTTCGGCCACGCTCCTGCATTCCATAAGCACGTGCAGCGGCGTTTCTTCTGTCTCCATGCATCCTCTGCACAGGGGACTATCTGTTACACCTATGGTGAATAGGTGCTTGTTTAGAGGGCAGTGTCCTGTTAAGATTCCAATAATCTTCCGGATGTCGCCCCTTTTAAATCTGATGAGGTTGCGGGACAATCTTTTTGATGCTACCGGAATCGCATTTAGGTTAGCGTGGTATGGACATGTTATGTGGAGGAAAGAAAATCAGATAGAACGCTTAACCAACATCAGTCAGCACGGAGTTGCGTTTTTTCATGCTCTATCTCTCATGTCTTTTAATAGAGCGAAAAAGACAGCGTGAGTGCTATCACGTGCGGTCTCGTGCGGTTATCGTGGGCGGTGAGGCATTTTAGCGCCCCAAGCGAATTGTGCGGCAATCGCTCGCCGCTCGGTCATTTAACTCATTGCGCTAAAATGCCTCACGTTAAGAACACATGTTTAAATCTTGTATTTTTTTTTATTGAATCCAAAAGTATTTCTTCCCAGGTTAATCTATGTCAGCAGTACATCACGAGGTTTGAAGGAATTAGATGATTTCGTTTGCTCCCTGTATAACTCATAGAGTAGCATACCCTCTTTAGCTGTGAGTACTCTGCTATGTAGATAGTGATAGATAGCTTCATATCAGATACACTTCATTTATCATAGTCTTAGATTAATGATTGGTCTCTGCTACGTTCCAACTAGATACCGCTCTACCTATGAACAATAGCTCCTTGAAGGCGACAACTTTATGTCGACACTAGCTGTGTCCTCACGGCTCCGCCCGTAGCCTATGTTACTCGGTGATAATGTAGCTTTCTAACGGCAAAAGAATTTTTGAAATCGGTCCAGTAGTTTTTAAGTTAATTCGTTACATACAAAAATACAAATCTTTCCTCTTTATAATATTACTAGCTGTGTCCTCACGGCTCCGCCCGTAGCCTATGTTACTCAGTGATAATGTAGCTTTCTAACAGCAAAATAATTTTTGAAATCGGTCCAGTAGTTTTTAAGTATATTCGTTACATACAAATATACAAATCTTTCCTCTTTATAATATTAGCTTAGATTAGTATTAGGTTAGATTTGAAAAATATTTTTTCAAATCTAACCAGTAGTTCCTGAGATTAGCGCGTTCAAACAAACAAACAAACTCTTCAGCTTTATAATATTAGTATAGATTTGTGTCCAGTTGACTGAATCTAGAATATTTGCCTATTTTTTCCCGTGCTAGAGGTGGACCGAGCGCCCCAACCGCCCCACCCCCAAAGATGTAAACACAGAACAGTTTAAACATTTGTATTTCGTCTTCGCAGACACTGTTCATCTGACTGTGGGAGACCTGGCCGAGGAGTTGTACCCCAACGAAGACCTGTTCGCCCTCATGGGATTCTGCTACCGTTGCTCCCAGAACGTCGGTTTCTCCAGCATCAACGCGAGCAGACCTTTCAGCGTCCAGTTTGAAAATCTGAAGGTATGGTTTGGTTTCTATACTCTTATACGCTATTCTTATGACAGAATAGCTTGACACAGCTTTTTCCCAATTGTCTTGTGGTCGGCTTCCAGTCTAACCAAGTGCGGCTGAATACCAGTATTTTACCCGGAGTGACTGCTATCAGACCTCCGCAACCCAGTTACTGGGCAGTGACAATATCCTAAAGTTAAACCAGTTGTCAGACTTTCGGGCTTCTGACTACCCGTAACGACTATCATGGGTATTCGTATGACACCCGGTACCGACGGTTTAACGTGCTCTCCGAGGCACGGAGAGGTCTCGATGTATAACGACTGGTCACCCATCTACGGTAAGCGCAGCTTAACCTTGCAAATCATATGATTCGCGTAGTTGTTAATTATCCACGAGGCCCCTTCTATTTTTAAGATCAAAACAATGTAAATTATTTAATTTTCTTATTTTCAACAACAATACCCTCTTCCTCCTTTTTAACCGACTTCCAAAAAAAGGAGGAGGTTCTCAATTCGACTGTATGTTTTTTTTTAATGTTTGTTCCGCGATGTCTTTGCTAATTGTAAACCGATTTTAATTATTATTTTTTTGTTTGAAAGAGTATTCTTTCGAAGTGGTCCCATTTAAATTTGGTGAAGATCTGATGAAGAACTTCGGAGATAGACAATTTGAAGTCGGCTTTTTTTTGTTAAAAAGTTTAATTATTTCTTATATTGTAAACTATTTTTTCATTCACAACCCTAACACTATTAGTTTTAGTATGGTAACATTATTTCGCTTTGAACTGTCAAGTTACTGCATCGAATTAAAAGTACGACATATCTATAGACAAGATTTAAATGCAAAAACTGAAAACCTCTTAAGGGCTCATTGTACTCATAATTACTAGGGACCAACCCTGAAATCGCGAAAAAAAAACTGCTGCTTCATACATTTACGTTCGCGTAACTCGACTAAATGTAGGCAACAGCGGATTATGTTCGCGATTTCTTGTTTCCGTAGTAAAAGTTGTTCATAATGATATGTACAGTCACGTGTAATAAGATGTATACACATAGCGCACTCAAAAAACGAATTTATTTTAGAGAATATAATGTATTTAAGAAATATTCGAAACTGTAATTTGTATGTGATTGTCGAAACTATGTGTAGAATATTACATAATTCTAAAAAATATTTTAGAAGGAAATCGGTTTTTAATTTCGCTATGTGTATACATATTATTACACGTGACTGTACAATGAGCCCTTAAGAGGTTTTCAGTTTTTGCACTTCACACCTTGTATATTATTATCAGTACCAACAGAAGCAGAGGTACATTTATGATTGATATTATTGTCTTTCCTCAGATCCAACCCTTCTTTGAGCCAAACACAAACACCACTCTAGAATTCGGCGACTCCTTCAATTGCGTTGGTTACTTCAGCGCTCCGATCTGGGCTGGTCTGTTTGTTACCTTCATTCTTCTACTCATCACCTTTTACGGAATTATGATGATGTTGGACATCAGAACAATGGACCGCTTCGATGATCCTAAAGGGAAGACCATTACCATCAATGCTGAGTAAGGTTTTTTAGAAAAGCGATGTTTTTAGCATTTAGTGGGAGAGGTGAGATTTATTCAGCCTATTTTGTATATATAGGCCACGATTCAGTCCTCTTTCTGTAATTTACCAGTTGAATATGTAATTAGAATCATTTTGAGAGTTGAAGAGTAATGTTTGTGAGTTTTTTTTTAATATTGTTTATGGTTACTTTTATTGCATTTTTTTTAAGGATAAGAGTATTAAGTGAAAAGTCTATTACTCTCTCACTAAATAGTTAATTAGTACCAATAAAAAAAAACATCGCGATTTCAAAAAAAATGACGTTTCGAAACGTCAAATCTTTGGTGCCGTAGTAAAACAATATAGTTCGTCTTCTGAGCTCAAATCGATTCCAAAACTATTTATTGTTATTAATAATAGTCGATAAAACTAAGAAATGTTTTCGATGTATTTAATACGATTAGATCAACGGTGCCTCTATGCATAGACAATAGATAAAGACTTACACAATCAATTCTAAATTTAATCGATTTTTAATAATCGATTAATTCATTCGACACTAAATTTTAACTCGACTAGTTTTTATTCGATGTTCAAAACGCAACTATATACTCCAACCGCGTATTTGCTTATATAAAAATGCTTATGTATACTAATTGTAGATAATATAATCTTAAGAATGTTTGAGAACCGAATATGTGCCTACGAAACAAAGAAACTAATATAACGTGGGTAATGTATATATTTATAGAGATATATCTACTTTGAGAGTGGCTATTGGGTTTAAAGCACTGATATTCAATCTTACCCTCAGGCCGCATATATTAAGACGGGCCGCATGAAAATACTCCGCGGGCCGCATAACGAGTACCTCCTAAAGTATTACTTACGTATTAAACTTAAAACTTCCAATATAACTTTTTAAATGCACGGTTACATTATTGAAAATATAGTCTTTTAAACTCAGTGTGCATTCTCTAAGACATACTTAGCCTACATAGAAACCATGGCCTTAAAATCCGAAAAAGACGCGAGTTTTAACTTCTGGTATGAAAAATACAACGATGGTAATGTTCCGAGCTTGTCTTCAACGCATAGTGTAAGATTTTAAGAGTCCGGTCTTTGACGAGTAACTTGCGAAGACCATTCGATGACATCAAATTTATTCCCGCCCTGTCAATGCCAAATGCAGTTTTAATTCGCGTATTATCATTACTGGCTACTCTGTTAAATCCTTGACTGATAACTTACCTCGGTTTATTCAATAAAACATATTTTGGCAAATGGCTGACATTTTTTTTAATGTGTTTACCAATTTCAAATGGAGCGGGCCGCACAAATATTTTCGGCAGGCCGCATAATAAATAGAGCTGGTATTAATAATAAAAAATGCTTAGAACCGGCCTGAAATAAGAAACAGTACTCGTCAAAAGACATCGGTCTACTCCTACATTACATGTTTGCAATCCATTGCTGAGTTCCAACCGTCATGTGGTCACAATAGATGATAAACGTCAATGGATTACAAAACCGTAATTTCGTTGTATACCGAGGGTGATTATTATATTAAAGTTAATAAAGAAAAAAGATCCCTCCATACTAGTGCCAATTGTGTGTTAGTCCATTCCATAATGTTGATAAAAATATAGAAATTATATAACAAAAAGTATTTATAAGAGTTGCGACTTCTTTATAAGTGACATTCAAATATAATATTCAATTTTGTGAGAGTTTGCTATAATATTTACGTTTTTTTTATATGGCAACATTAAAACGATTTTTTTTTGAGTATCATTGGTCTTTCTTTTACAGAATTGAAAATGTATTGCCATGTATTACTTTAAACTCCACTTTTGTGTTATAAACCATGGATTTCTTAGTTCTAAGCATAAATTCACCTTTCTTTATTTCCTTTGTATATAGTTTTGTTTTTCAGAATTATTTTATTGTTGTTTTGAAGTATTAAATCGTGAGACCAAAGTATTTTTCTTTTATTTATTTTTTTATCTTTATTTTCATGTGTGCGTTCCTACAATAATGTAATATTAATATAGTTACATACATGTTGGTTATTGAGATAGATAATAAAGCTTATAATATTGTAATGAGCTTTAATTATTTTAATTTTAACGATTATTTGTAAGGTGGTTAGACTAGCAGTGCCTTAACTTGCTGTAGACGGACCCTGTATCAAAATTTGTCGGGGGCCCTTCTGCCCGAATGCGGCGAAGCCCAAATAGAGAAAACCAACCAAAAACCCTAAGTCCATGGTTGTATGGAGTGTCTGGGGTGTGCTGATTTTGGCCCTTTAATGCACTCCAGATGACGCTGATGATCTTCTTCCTTTCGTGTGGTTAGTGACTAAACTGGTATCAGAGTTTATGCCGCCCATGGGCCTCTGACTTGGCTTCACATGTCGTCGAAAAATATCTCTCAGGCATGCCGGATTCCTCACCATGTTTTCCTTCACCGTTTTTAAGCAAGTGATAGTTATGCAATACGCACATGAATCCAAAAAGTCAGAGGTGCCTTAGTTACGAACTCGAGACCTATGACTTCCGACGGTCACTCCACTAGGCTATCACTACTTGCAATGCTGATGATGATGGCAAATGATGTAAGTTGTGTTATAGTTATGGATGATAAAAAATAAAACACGTTGGTAATTCTTAAAGTATTTTTTTCTTAAAAACATTGAGTAGAAGATAGATACAAGTAAAATCTCATAGGGTAATCATCATATTTCTAACTTTAATAAAAGGTATAGATCTTTGTGTCTAACTTATACATACCTACATTTTATATTTTTTTCCCTAAACGCGTCGAAATCAATTTCAAATTTTAATTTTTTCTAAGGTAGGCAGTACAAAATTACAATTTTATTTCAGATTACATTTTTTTATTCTAAAAAAGGTTCTGTTAGGCAGTGGTCTAAAAAAAGTTCTTTGTGGCTATGATCGGCAGGCCGCACTGACTAGCTCGCCGGGCCGCACTGACTAGCTCGCCGGGCCGCATTGACATTCGCTGTCACTTGAAGTTCCAGAATAATACTTTTTTAACTAAGTGAGTGAGAGGGTCAAATTCTATTTTAATATCTGAAAATGTACACGTCAATAATGTTCATCGACTGAAAATCGTACTTTGACAATTTTGCATTTCATTTAATGGACCATTCAAGTATTACGTAAGCACCAAAGGAGAGTGGGGGGGGGGGGGGGGGTCTTTGTTTAGCATATTTTTGATGACATGGGCGACGGGGGCGTCTGGACGGTGATTACGTCAGCAATATTTATTTACTTTTTTTTCTAGGCTTGGAATAACAATAAAGAAACCTGAACAGATTAAAAAAAAATACCAATGTTTATGTAAGCATAGGAGGAGGGGGAAAGAGCTTTGCTTACTTTTGCTGACAAGGGGGAGGGAAGGGTCAAAAATTGCTAAAATTTTGTTTACGTAATACTTGAATTAACTGGAAATTCCCTACTTGCAACTTATTTCCAAACATTTTTAGACCACTGTCTCCTAATTTAACTTCACTTAGAAAGTGTAAGTCCTGGGGTCGTATCCTTTGCCGGCGACTTTGTCATCGATCCAGTCCCTGAGAACAGACACGTCCACGTAGACCCCCGGGGTGCCGTCTTCCCCGCAGCCAATACCCCAGGCGACGATACCGCTTTGAACGTAACGGTCCTTTTCGTACTGGAAGATAAAGAAATGAATTATCACCTCGGCTTACAGGCACGTATGCAGACTTTTAATTTGGGGGGGTGGGGGGGGGACATTAATTACAACAGTGAAAGTAGTCAAATCACTGTAATCATTGTACTATATTAAGATTATATTAGATAAGTATTTTCCTGTTACCGCTGGCAGCCATTACATCAAGTACTATCGTCTCAATATTTTTTTATATTTTCCCCTCGTCTAAGCATTATGCCAGATTTCGGGGGGGGGGGGGATAAATCCCAACTATCCCCCCCTCTGAATACGCGCTTGTCGGCTTATTATTATAAGCACACCAGATTGACGTTATAGAATAGAATAGAATATACTTTATTGTACACCAAAATTGTAACACAGCTCTTATACAATAACAAACATTAAAGGGTACAATGGCGGTCTTATCGCTGATAGCGATATCTACCAGACAACCTTTGGATGAACAGGAAGTCAATGAATAAGATAGAGGGGGTAGTCCATGGTGTACTGCTGCAAAATATATACTACACACCATACATAGACATATTACTTACATATAGGTATATATATATATATATACATTTATATACAGTTACAGTTATATTGTCATCCTATGATGACAATATAACATCATATAATATATTCGACCCTATGGTCGAAAACGATTTCGTGAGCCGGTGGGCCGCATTGAGTTATCAGCAGTAATGGCCTAGCGGGCTTTGCATGCATTAGGCTCCTGTTTGATCGCGGCCAACACCTCGTGACTTCGAATTCATGTGCGAATCAGAATTTGATTATCATTTGCGTTAACGGTGAAGATAAACATCGTGAGGAAACCTACACACATAAGAGGGCACCAAAAAGTTCTCAATCGTGTAGTCCGAAAAGGCCTAAACTCTATTCATTTCAAGAAGAGGCCCGTGCCCAGCTCTGGGACAGTAATGGGCAGGTTTTGCCCTAATATGTGAGGGATATTACGGTCGTTACGGGCTGAGGGCCGAAGTAGGTGTCTATGAAGCAGCTTTTAAGGCATGCAAAAAGTAGTTATAAATGATTTTTATTTCTGTAAATAAATCTGTTACCTACAGACATTGTAATGTTTTTTAAAACTCCGAGATCAAGGTCTCTTTTAAAGTCCAGACATTGTGGTATAAAAAACTATGCAAGTGTAACAATGTAGGGCAACGTCTGGATTGGCGTTTTTAGAAAGTTCCATAGCAGGTTTGAGTTGACCTGTCCTAAATGACGGCACGCATGCATCAGGCACAGTTTCGATAAAGTTTCACATCTATACAGTATTATTCGTTCTTATGATCTTACCTCAATAGGACAAGACAGAGGAGATCCACCGTCTCCCTTGCAGGTATCCTTGCCCGGCTCTCCGCCCGCGCACATGAACGATGAGTGTAGCTGGAAGAACCTGCCTAGACGGGTCTTACGAAGAGCTGTCTGGCACGCATCGTGTTTGACTACTGGTAACTCAATCTGTAAGATATAAAAGCATGTCAAAAACAGCGGACAGACGTCAACGTGTATTCGGACCTCCGCAACAAAGTGTAACAGAAGTACACTAGGATCAAGTGATCTATGAATGAGGGTTTTCTGTAAACTGTTCTACGTGAGATGGCAGCACTGTAGCGTCAGGTCCAACCACCTGTCAAAACACGATTTGTATTTTTCGAACATTTTTTTGGTTTATTTATTCTTAAAAACGTTACAAAAGGAATATTGTTTTCTAAAATGCCAGTGTTGTGCAGTGCCTATGTGTGCAAATAAAACAGGAGGGTGACATTTGCGACTCTCTTTTTGAGCTCAATCTTCAGTTCGGCAACCTATACCAAAATTCGATAACAGACGTTGGTGTGAGGGTTGCCACCTGCCATTTTTAATTTTAAGGGTTGCCAACATTGTGCTTTCTGTGCAAACGGCCGCTGGTATAGTGCGCGTCAAATAACTAGAACCAAGATGGTGACGATTGCGTGATCTATGTGAGGTTCAGGTCATATGATTCGATTTGATGAGTCCAATAGATTGCACTTGGTGTTTAGGCTCTGATGATGGAGCTAGGAGGTGGATAGTGGATTCTTCAGTAGCTACTAGTAAACCCCCCAAGTTTGGCAGTCGACGCCATCTTGATTAATAATTAAGTTAAGAATGTAGACCACACTACGAACACCTACTGAAACTCCAAACATTTGGCATTAAATATTTACTTTGGTCGTCTATCTCTTTCTAAATACCCTAATTAGAAAGAGATAGAATTTCAAACTAAATATTCTATCTTTAGTTATCTACAGTACAAAAAATTACAATTTTCCTAGATTCTACTAAGTAATCATTGTTTTATCATAGTGTAGTAGTTATTACCTTAAAAAAAATCAACGGCCCTCTTTTATATCCTGGGTCGGTCAGGGCCCTAATGAACCGGGGGGCCCCAGTGAGCTAGGACCCCCAATAAAACTGAGGCCCCAGCCTTTGTAGGTACCTACCATTTTTGACACCCAATTGTTACGCTATTGTTCATATGCTCACCTTTTTAAGAATGACTTGGTACCGTCCCTCCTTGCCGAACTTGTCTTTGCCCCATCCGGTGGCGAAGCACCGGGTGCCACCTTCCTGACGAATGCGAGCGGGTGGTAAGCAAGCCACTCCTACGTTAGGAGCCAGCTCCATGGGCTTAGCCAGGAAGAGGACTGCGATGTCGTAGAACAGGTTTCCTACAAGAAAATGTTGGTTAGTTTTATTATTATTTGATAATAACAATGAGGGTTTTCTGAAAAATGTTCTACGTGAGATGGCAGCACTGTAGCGTCAGGTCCAACCACCTGTCAAAACACATACACGATTTGTATTTTTCGATCATTTTTTTGGTTTATTTATTCTTAAAAACGTTACAAAAGGAATATTGTTTTCTAAAATGCCACAGTGTTGTGCAGTGCCTATGTGTGCAAATAAAACAGGAGGGTCACTTTGGCGCCTCTCTTTTTGAGCTCAATCTTCAGTTCGGCAACCTTTCTCTAGTCGTAATCCATAATAAAATCAATAACACTTTCAAATACGTAGAATTTCACTAAAAAATTATACGTTCGGTAAGAATCTGTGCTATCTGACAGCAGTTTGGACCTGACGCATACGAAGCGCCGTCTGGTGGCAGAAAAAGTATCGAAAACCTTCATTCCTTGATGTTTAAAAGGCGTAAGAGATAGTAACGCAATACTCAATTCTTTATTGCATTCCACAATGTAGGCTTAGGTGGTAAACATTTCTTTGGAGATAATCGTGGACCCTGTCGGGCACAGCAAAAATATGGTTATATACCTTATGGTGCGTCCAGACCTGACGAACGCGACGCGAATTCGCCGCTCGCGAGCGGCACGCGAGCGGCTCTCGACCGCCTCGCGAGCGGCGCATTCGCGGCGCGTTCGTTAGGTCTGGACGCACCATTACATCCTTTGGGGCCCAAGCAACTGATTTTTGATTTGGTTTGTGTCAGCGACTCCTATAAGTTGGATTTACATACATACATAATTATAAACTCTCGCCTATTCCCATGGGGGTAGGCAGAAACTACAGAACGCCACATGCTACGATCCTTACATACTCCTTTCGCTTCATCCACATTCATACATCTCGTCATACAGGCACGCCGGTTGACAGTACTACGCACCTGTCCTTTGTGAACGACATCACCAATAACGTCGATGTATGTACTTCTAGGGCGTCCTCTACCGGCGTTTCCACTGACTGAGTTGGATTTACATACGTTCCTATTCAGGATTTGTTCCATATTATCGGCATCATTATCAATAAGTAGGTGCAATGATATAAGTTTTACTCAAAATTGCTTGTAATGTGGTCATTATTTTGACAACCTTCTTTGAGCAAAGTCGATCTTTCCGCGCTACTTTAATAGGCACCAGCAAAGTTGTATGGAATTTCATTGCTGGTGAGTTTTAGCCACCAGCAATTTCCTTTGAAAATCCATTTTTGTCGAGTTTTGTTTCAAAAATAGTCTGATGCAAAAAGTTTTTATTCAGAATTTGGCTGTATAGGTACAGGCAGCACAATCATTATAGAGTAATTAAAGAAAAAAAACTAAAGCCCGGGGAAGAAACAAATTGTTACTTTAAATTAATTCTTACTATACTAAGCTGGTTTTATTCAAATTACTCGCATTGTTTGAGTAAAGCACTATACAAGCCTTGGTCCGCAATGACTGCGCTGCTGGCCACGCTATGATGGCCTCGACCTTCGGTCTCGGACTTTATTCCAGCTTGTCCATCAAGAGCTGCAATGCTGACCGCGCTGTGATGGCCTGGAGCTGCGGTCTCGGCCATCATCAGTGCTGCCAGCAACGCAGTCATTACAGACCGCGGCAGTAATGTACTATTATTGGTTTACAAAAACATTAGGATCGATTTCCGGCAGTTTTTTTAAAATATTGTGCTTATTACTTCTTCGTCAACTTTTCTCTATTTCTAATTGTTTCGGATTTGGCCTCTCCAGTCCCATCGCAAAACTCAGCCTGTACAAGTTTAGTCGGAAAGGGGGTACTAAGCCGAAAGTGTGTTAAAGTACCCATAATAAGGGATAACTTTTGTCCTACAACTATCCCCAAAAATCGATAGTTTAAGAGAAATAGCTTTTCAAAGATTTCGTAAAAAATATGCTAAAATCTATCTGTCCATAGCTATGATCAGCTGTTTTTACAATTTAGGTCATATTTCGGGTCACGGATTAGAAAATTAATTTTCTGAATTCATAACTAAAGCAGGTATGTTTAAAAAAAAACTAAAACAAATCATTTTACATGCAAATAAAAATTATCAAATTTTGAAATTTTAACACTTGCTTTAAAATAGTCATCAGTGATACTTCAGGTGGCCCGCGGCTTAGTACCCCCTTTCCGACTAACCTTGTATAATAAATTAATAATTATCGTTACGGCCAATGGCTTAATAGCCAAGAGCCTCGATCAACATCTGGTGAGGCTCTCGTTGGGCGGCTGGGTCAAGGGCCTGATACAGAAAGTGGTACTTCTGGACACGGCGCGTATTTTAGGAAATCCCTCTCTTGAGGCCCTGACTGCAGGTAGCTTGGACCCTGTTCCTGATGCTGGTGGGCTACTATTATTTATATAATACTGTAACGCGACCTTAAGTAGGCACTCGGGGTTGCGATCTAACGCGCCCTTTACATACGAGGACTCGCTCCCCTCGCCCCCGCCCCTCACCAACGGGCGATATTCGTCGCGCCAAAAAAGGGCATCAGTCCGCCCACGGCCGCGACCGCGCACGCGCCTATTTTTTAATTACTGTAGTGTCTGTTTTGTCCAAGTTTGTGTATGTCATAATTTCCGTGCGTTCTCCATATTATATACTGTTTTACCACCGATCGTGTTCAGAACTTATTTCAAGCCCTGAAAATACCCTACTACAACTTACAATACTAAATTGTTATACATTATTGATAGTAGTCAAATACTCTATTAACAGCAAGTCTTTACCAACAAATCCGAGAGCCCATGATCTTACCTTTGTTAAAGTCCTTATGGATCTCCACCGAAGCCACATCTCTGTCCTGGAATGGGTGGATCTCCTTGGTGCTCTGCGTGTCCCATTCTCCAGCTCTGACCCTCAAAGCCTTGGCGTCAGCCACGTAATGGGCAGCTGTCAGTACAACGCTGGGATGGATGAGGGAGCCTCCTCCGACGTACACGTTGAGTTTCTGACCTTCTGGCTCATTATCGTTGACAGGCTCAATCCTGGGAAGGAACAAGGTACGTTGAGAATGGATTGGTAACGTTTTGGTTGTAACAACCGTATTTCGGAGTGGAGGCGGGCGCGTGTAAATCAAATGTATGTAGACGCCAGTTGCATTCACAGTGCTCCCGCGAGCCGCGCGCCTGCATGAGGCGGGCGCGAGCGCGGGTGGCGCGGGTGTTTCTAATGGCTCAGTCCGCTCGTATCGTTCACAGTAATGTAGCGTCTGTTAAGTGACTGCGCGTGTGGTTCTAAACCATTTAGATACACCCGCCGAAGAATACGGAAGAATTTATATCTTTGAATTAATTTAGAATGTATTTAAATTGTGTGTACCAAACTTCATATATTGCAATTTCCATTTCAAGTACGAATTTTCCATTAATAAAATCAAATCGTCATCCATGTCTTCTAACTACGCAGCAAAGTTTGAGAACGACCAAACACACGCACGCTACGATAGCTCGTTCGGAACTACTGTGAACACGCAGACGACAAGACCCGAGCGCCCGCGCCCGCCCCCACACCCGCTAGTGCAGTCTGATTGACCACACTGAAGTCCCACATTCTTTTGCCCATTTTGACAGTACTAAACTAGACTAAACGCAACTGTCACTTTCTTTTTCTATTGAAACAGAAAGAGACAAACACCCTTAGTTTAGTTTAGTCCTGTCAAAGTGCGCTACAGAATCGACACCATTGGTGAGCTAGGTAGACAGCATACTTCAATTTGGGATGTACATACAAGCAGTTTAATCTATATAAATAAAAATGAATCGCCAAATGTGTTGCTAAGCGCAAAACTTGAGAACGGCTCGACCAATACGGCATTTTTTTTTAAATATATTGCTTAATGTACTGTTTGCTGGTAGAAAACTCGTTTTTGAGTTAAGCTCGCCTTTGTACATAACTTCACTAAATTGTAGTTTTATTGCTGTAATTTTTCTTGTGTACAATAAATAATAAAGTAAAGTAATAAAGTAAAGGTACAAGGAAGGTTCTTATGGAGAGAAAAAACATAAAAATTGCGTGGAAAATAGTAAAAACAACATTTTTCTTTTCCCACTACAGGCCAATAACTTTTGACAGAACGAAGTCTGTCCGGGAAGTTAGTACTTAATAACTAAAAATAAAGCATTTCACAACAAAATAATAGTTCGCACTGTGATCAATCAGAAACCACTTGTTTCTGAATGTACCCGTTAAAGGAATGGTGGAAAGTGATCGGCAAATCTGTTCTGGCCATTTCTGGCATTCGCCGGCCGCTGCCGCGGCACCGCTCGCTACATTCCCTCGGCTCGTGCGTTTGGTCACAGTTCTAACATGACCTAACCTATCTTAAATATCTGTTTCTCATTTTATTTCTTATTGAATTTGAAGTTAGAAGCATTCAAATTATAGTGGAAACAATTATTTTTATAGTTCATTTATTCAATAATAAAAATAAATTTTTAAATAACGAGATTATAGCTACAAAAAACGAAAAAAAAAACATTTTGCTGACATAGATTAACCCTGAACTGGAAGCTTTTGGAATCAATAAAAAAAATAGAAAAGTAAACATGTGTACTTAACGTGAGGCATTTTAGCGCCCCGAACGAATTGTGCGGCTATCGTTCGCCGCTCGGTCATTTAACTCGGGGCGCTAAAATGCCTCACGTTAAGAATACATGTTTACTTCTTGTAATTTTTTTATTGAATCCACTAGTTTCCCATGCAGGGTCAATCTATGTCAGCAGTACATTACGAGGTTTGACGGAATTACATGATTTTGTTTACACCCTGTATGCACGGTATAATGCGCACTGCAAAAGAGTGGAACTCACTACCTGCGTCTGTGTTCCCGAACGCATTCAACCTGAATCTCTTCAAAGTTAGAGTTAACAGGCTTCTTCTGGGTAAGCTCACTCCATCGTAGACTCTGTCTCTGTCTCCTCTGACGTAGACTAGAGTTAAGAGCAAACCAATTTGAAAAAAAAAACACCCTGTATTTTGCTTACCGTTTCTACTTATTATGTTAAAAAATACTTACGTTGTAATGTGCCCACCATCTAAAGGTACGCTGTAAGAGATTGCCGATAAAACCGGCATATTGTAGAATATGTTTTATTTAAATTTGCTGCACAAAGAAGGAAGTATATGGAGCAAACAAACGCGCGAAAGGCGAAAATTAAGATAACTTTTAAATACGGTATGACGTCATACCCCTAAATTCTGGTTAGGGGGTCATTCAAGTATTACGTAAGCACGAAAGGGGGGTGAGGGGGTCGTTGCTTAGCTTATTTTTGATGACATGGTGGACGGGGGTGTCTAGATGATTACGTCAGCAATTTTTATTTATTTACTTATTTTTCTAAACTTAAAAACTGCTGCTCATGAATAACAATAAAGACACCTGATCAGTTTAAAAAATATATATACCAATGTTTACGTAAGCATAGGAGGGGGGATAAAAGTTTTGCTTACTTTTGCTGACAAGGGGGACGGGTGGGTCAAAAATTACTAAAATTCTGCTTACGTAATACTTGAATGGCCTCTTACCTATATATATATATATATATATATATTACGATACTTAAATAGTTATATTTCGGTACTGAAATGTAGTCTGAAAATGCGAAACGGTATATTCCGGTATCGGTACCTAAACCTTTATAAATAAGGGTTTTCATTGACGAACCGCCGCGCCAGCCTGTCCCTCGCTATGAAGCTCCAGATAGCATTAGTATGATTCATTCACCATTCAAAGTTTTTCGGTACCGAAATCGTTAAAGCTATGGTCCAACCTTTATACGAAGCTCATGCTGTGTCGTGAAAAGATTAGGCTGTTAGCAAGGTTGGTAGCGGGGCTGACTACACAGTGTGCTCCGTACGTACCTACTTTTCAAAATACCACGCTTGGTCACAGGGGCGGGAGGGGGGGGGGGGCTTATGTATTCGTCACGTAGTCAATATCCTCTAGGGAAATCTCGAGTTTTTTCGAGCTATATTCAAATATGGCGCGCAGAGTTTAGCGCTTTTTGAACTCGCAGGTGGCAACACTCGCACATATAGGTCAAATATTACTTTTTTAAAGTTTTTTGCAAAAAAATATTTAAAACCATATTTATATATTACCACGTGAAAACTAGAGGGGGGGGGGTGTTGGCATATACTACGGATGGTCACCGAGGGGGGGAGGGAGGTAAAAAATAGTACAAAATGGGCTATGTAGTATGGGTACGTTCCCTAAGTATCGTCACTCATAGACGCTTTTTGAATGCACTCATATGTCTGTCTCAGAGTAATGCCGGCCGCACGCCTGTCTATACCTTAAAATGCCTGTCAAATACGGCAAATGCCTGTCGTATGGTAACCCCAAAAAGCGTGCCTTTTCGTGCGTACACCTCTAATTCTATGAGTGATATTCGTGGTACAAATAGGTATGTTTGACTTATTACTTCATGCTTGACTGTATACAAGGTTAGTCGGAAAGGGGGTACCAAGCCGAAAATGTGTTACAGTACCCATAATAATGGATAACTTTTGTTCTACAACTTTCCCCAAAAGTCAATAGTTCAAGAGAAACAGCTGTTCAAAGATTTCATACAAAATATGCTACATTCTATCTATCCTGAGTTATGATCAGACGTGTTTACATTTTACGTCATATCTGGCGTCACGGATTAGAAACTTAATTTTCTGAATTCATAACTAAAGCAGGTATTTTTTTTTAAACTAAAATAAAATTATTTTTGCATGCAAATAAAAATTATTGAATTTTGAAATTTTAACACTTGCTTTAAAATAGTCATCAGTGATACTTTAAGTGGCCCACGGCTTAGTACCCCCTTTCCGATTAACCTTGTATTTATGAGATATAAAATAATAAATATATAAATTGATTACTTACTTGAGAATAGCGACCATCCATGGGAATTCTCCGAATTTGGTTTCTCCGTTGACATCGCCAGTTGTTCGCAGATCCGCGCCTTCGGGGTTGGCCCAACCGCATCCCTCGCGCTGGCAAATAATACGTTTAATGAGTAAAAAACATAATATTGTTAATTACAGGAACATGAGGCTTGTCAAGTTTGTTTCAGGGTGACTGGTGCAATGCAATACCACGTTTCACGAAACCTTGGTCTGTCTGTTCTTGTAATGGGTATAGTGCGTTCACAGTTATTTTAGCTCTGATACTTACATTACTCACCTTTGTCCGCCTCGCCAGCAGGTTTGGCGTGATATTCGAAAGAAATGCGTCTTGTGCATTTATGTATTTACATTATTATTTAATATAGTGTCTAAAATATAATAGGCCCGTTTTGACAGTTGTCAGATCAATATATTTTATGTCTAAATTGACATAACATGTTCTAATCTGACAGCTGTCAAAACTGGCCTATTAAATTTTAGCGACTATAGTCCCGATTAAAAAGCCCGACGTCCATAAGTTACCTGCTAGCGAGGCAGCAAAGGCAAATATCAGAGGTAATATAACTGTGAATGCACTGTAGTACCGCTTAACACCGGGTAGGCCATCTACCAGTGACTTAACCAAATAATATCCATAGACTCACAGGCGACGTGTACTGAACGAATATAAAAAACTCAGTTTTGGGAATTTTCCCATTCTGCCCAATATAATGGGAATATTACTGGATACAAGAATTAAAAATATAGAAAACCTTAGATTTAATTTCATTACCGTTCCCAGGAATATACGTACCCACCTAAAAATTACAGGGAACGATACTAAATGAAAAAAAATAACACATCGGATAATGGTTTTGTGCCACACTGTAACTACAGGGTGTAAACGAAATCATGTAATTCCTTTAAACCTCGTGATGTACTGCTGACATAGATTATCCCTGCACGGGATATATTTGGCTTCGATAGATAAAAAAATAATCTTATAATATTTTTTTTTATAGAATCCAATGTTTCCCGTTCTGGGTTAATCTATGTCAGCAGTACATCACGAGGTTTGAAGGAATTACATGATTTCGTTTATACCCTGTATAGGCATGATTGACGTGTGTAATTAATTATAAATACTTTTAAAAACAATTACAATTTATTAAAGATCACATGAAACTATAAAGTACAATATGATGTCAACAGTAATGATATTGCGGTTGCTACCAACAACCGGTTGTGTGACCGGTCGCACAGGTGACCATGCAGCGAACCGGTGTGGCAAGGCTGTTAAAATATCATTAAATATTGTTTACTTACTAAGATGCTTCGGCTAGAACTTGAACCTATTTATTATATTATATCGTATACCTACAATTTATAATTAAAGACGACAGTACATAATAACTTTTTAACAAAAATAAAACCGACTTCCAATTGTCTATGTCCGAAGTTCTTCATCAGATCTTCACCAAATTTTAATGGAACCATTTCGAAAGAATACTCTTTTATACAAAAAAATAATCATTAAAATTGGTTCACAATTAGTAAAGATATCGCGGAACAAACATACAAAAAAAAGGAAACATACAGTCGAATTGAGAACCTCCTTCTTTTTTGGAAGCCGGTTAAAAATGGTAGGGTTTCCAGGCTACCTTACTAGGAGTTTAGGAAGCCAGAAACACCTTACTTTATATCCAGGTTCAATTTGTCTTTGGGGGGGGGGGGGGGGGGTCATAACAGTAAAATAAGTTGAGCACATTAGAATTTATTACACATTTTTTTTCTTGTAAATTATCTACTTTTAGGAGGTTCGTCAATTTGACGTGTCATGAGCCTTGGACCGCCACTGGACGGCCTACGTGTAAACAGAGAGGATCAATATTCAGCCTCAGCCATAATATAAAGCAGCGTCTTTAAGAAAAGTGGCACAAAACTGTATATGATTAAAAATCTCACAGACTCCGGTTAGGTTTTGACTAAATTGTTCCCATTCAACTATCAAAATATTCTTTAGTCCGTTGGCCTCAACCTATTGAGCATATAAATCAGCCTCTGTACACGATGAAGAAATCCTCTTCACGAGAAAAATGTTTGAAGTATGGACACTAATCCATCCTTATAAAAAAATCAAGATTATAGAAATAACACAAAGGTTTCGAAATTATTTAAGTCACACACAGACGCGTCAGCAGGGCCATCTTATCTCTTCCCGAGGTATTAGACAGAGGCGACAAAGAGTGTATGAAAAAGGTGGAAATCGAAAAGATTATAAAAAGATAACACTGGAAAGGTGGAGCATGATATTTTCTCCCAATCATATGGATTTCGACACTTAGGCCAGATTTTACCAACATTGTATAGCGTTTATCCTAGGACTAAGTTAGACGTTTTGATTTAATTTCTATACAAAAGCTGTCAAAACGTCAAATTTATTCCTGAGATAAAAATTATTCGACGTTGGTGAGATCGTTACTTGGACGCACAAAATGTAGTGGTGCACCCCTAATGGTGAATTCGAAAAGAAAAGTAAAAGGTAATGTAATAAAAAGCACAACCTCAACACAGCTATCCGTTCGGCAGCCCATCTGTTAAAGGAGATACTAAATTTAAAATACGTTATTTTTGAAGACAATCGTGTCAATTATGTTGCACATTTTAACAGGCCTAAACTAGACTAAACGCAACTGTCACTTTCTTTTTCTATTGAAACAGAAAGAGACAAGCACTCTTAGTTTAGACCTGTCAAAGTGCGCAACAGAATCGTCACCAGTGACAAGGTTTCCGTGTTTCAGTGTACAATAAAATCGATATGACAATTTTATTGAACAAGAAAAAAAAATTACTTTATGTATGACATGTGTGCGTATAGTCGGCTGCCGACATGAATGAGTGATTTGATTTCATTAAATACATAATTTCTGTAAATGCCATCTTTTATTTTTTATCTGCTAAAGCCGTACTGTTGCTCTACAGTGGATATTAAAGTAGATTAGGTGACAGTACGGCCATAGCCGTATAACGGCTATAACCGTACTGCTGATATGAGATTATATAATGTTATACGATGGTACGGCCACAACAGTGATTGGGAAATGTATGGAGTTTGTTAGTACTTTTTTAGACAATGTTCAGTAAAATTACCGCGCGCGAACGTGTTATTAGAGAATAAAGCTTATAAGGTAGGTAGTCAGGCTAGGTAACCTATGATCCAGGTCCTGGACCTGAGCTACAATTTGTAGGTAATTTGCTTTAAACAGGCTGTCTTTATTGTTAGATTGATTTCAGGTTTATCCTTGACTAGCTGTGTCCTCGCGGCTCCGCCCGCGTATGAAGTTTTATTCCAGTAATAAATATAGCCTATGTTATTCAGTGATAATGTAGCTTTCTAACGGCAAAAGAATTTTTGAAATCAGTCCAGTAGTTTTTAAGTTTATTCGTTACATACAAAAATAAAAATCTTTCTTCTTTATAATATTAGTATAGATTGTAACTGTACTGTTACACAACGTTAGTAGAATCTTCAAAAAACATTAAAAGTAGTCAAGGGGAAAGAAAATCTCATGTATTATGTTTATTGGGAAATTTTTCCCACCTTACCCATTTGGGATACATTGTACCATTAGCTTTAGAAATTCAAAATTGTGCATAGAAAACCAATCTTTGTGCAAGATCCTTTTGGCAAATTAACCCTAAAAATAATGTCTTTCGCTAATAAAAAATCTAAATTAAGTCAGCTTTTCGTCGATTTTTTTAAAATTGATTATTGACATTTATGTTAACTTCATCTCATACCGGCTGTATACTCTCGCCCGAGACTTAGGTGCTGTCCTTTGCTATTATATGTTAAAAGACAAGGATAGAGATAGCGCCTCGGGTTGTCTCGGCGAGTGTGTACAGCCGGCATCAGAAAGCGGCTAGTGGTATTGGCACAAAATAGATAGGTACAAAAGTCAATCTACATACAAGTGCGCTCGAGCAACGCACACATAGACACTGCTCACGGACACTATATCTCGGACTGTTTGGGACTAGAGCGCGAGTGAGTGCGAGCGCGAGTGCCATGCGCTTGAGAGAGATATACATATAGATAGAGCGACCGCCGAGCGTAGGTATGAAAAGTGAAGTACATACATGTGATTGACTTCTGTACCTATTTGTTTTGTGGTATTGGTGTCGATTTTGTTGTGCACTTTGACAGGACTAAACTAATCTAAAGGTATTTGTCTCTTTCTGTTTCAATAGAAAAAGAACGTGGCAGTTGCGTTTAGTCCAGTTTAGTACTGTCAAAATGTGCTACATAGTCGACACCATTATCACTGCAATCTTCAACCCAACCCAATTGTTAAGATAGTGTTACGTTTTTGAATTTTCAGACGACACACTGCTCATTCCGGCTCCCGTAAATATTTGTAGGAAATAAGACTTCTGTATTTATTTACTCTATGGCACTACGATTGACCGATTGACATACAACGCAAAGAATTACGTAAGCAAGTTATTATATCCTCCACATTAGTATCTTTTGTTGGTGCATATGCAAAAAAAACAATAAAAAGTGTGGTTAATTTGTTTATACCTAGTCAAGTATGCGTTTGAAGTGTTCAAACGTATTTGCGGTTAGCTAAGCATCAGACAAGCGTGGACTTAGGCCCTGCAGGGGTCGCGGTGCATGCAATAGCGAATCCCATGACCCCGGCCTTAGATCAGAGGAGGGACACCGTTGGTTTTTAGCCGGTAAGAGTCCGGCAGACCCCCTCGCCTTCCCCGGGCGAGGGACATCCATGAGGATTTAACAACGAGGAAAAAAAAAGCGTGGACTTCGGCCTAAATCCCTCTTATTCTAACGAGAGGCCCGTGCCCAGCGGCGGGTTGATTATTATGAGGTATTTACGATAAATAAACGGAATAATAAAAACATTGTCATGGTTATTTGGAAATGGAAATAACGTGGCTTGTTATCAACGCCAGCGTAGCATTACGAGAGTAATATTTATTTATATGGTGGCAAAATAGCAGCGCTATTTATATTTTATATATAAAGTGCGTTTAACGGTCATATTTATGCCAATTACAATATCAATGAAATACAATAAGATTAAATGGGATTGAAAATGGCGGTGATAAAATGTTGTCGTTGGTAGTAAAAAAAAAACGATATCTATGGTTGTCGTTATTCTCTGTGAATGATGGATCCGCCATATTTAAATTACTGTACTGAGAAAAATGGCGTTAAATACCGCTTTTTATAAGGTATAATATTGTAATGTATAATCTTGATATTTAAAGCAATAAAAAAACCGGCCAAGTGCGAGTCGGACTCGCGCACGAAGGGTTCCGTACCATTATCTATAAAAACGGCAGAAAAAATCTCGTTTGTTGTATGAGAGCCCCCCTTAAATATTTGTTTTATTTTAATTTAATTATTTATTTTTAAAGTGCCTTTATATATAACTAAATATTCTGTGAATATGTCACGCGTCTACCTGTTGCCGATATCAATATCGAGCAAAAACGAGCAAAAAAATCACGTTTGTTGTATGGGAGGTCCCTTAAATATTTATATTATTCTATTTTTTAGTATTTGTTGTTATAGCGGCAACAGAAATACATCATCTGTGAAAATTTCAACTGTCTAACTATCACGGTTCATGAGATACAGGTGACAGACGGACGGATGGACGGACGGACAGCGGAGTCTTAGTAATAGGGTCCCGTTTTACCCTTTGGGTACGCAACCCTAAAAAGTAAGAACGCATCATCTATCTTCAATTCTTTGCGGTCAAATTGCTTGCTGCATATTTATTTTTATGTATAAATAAATACTAATGCAATCTGCTTGTAAAAGGACGGCTGAAAATATTGATTCGTTGCTTCTTATACCTAAGTTGATATTATTTTTATTTATGTGCGGTTTACACTAATGGATAGACAATTATGATAATGAAAACATTAGACTTTTATTTAAATATAAGGTCCAAAATACCTGGACAAACTTTTACACAGTGTTCAGTAAGTGTAACTAAATATATCTATGCAAAAAAAACTAAATCCAAGTGTTTTTTTTTCTAACCATTTTTTTTTCAACTTTAATTTCACTTTTATTTTCTTTTTTTTACATTTTTCACTTCGCTGTTTAGGTATAACGCGGCACGGAATTAGTGCGCGCCCCAATGGCGGTCGATGCTTAAGAAATGGATGAGTTTATTCTTAGAGAGTACAGGAAATTTAAAACGTTATTATTGTTTTGTTAGAAAAAAAAAACACTTGGATCTCGATTTTTTTTACATAGATGTGATTAGTTAAACGTATTGAACACTGTGTAAAAGTTTGTCTAGGTATTTTGGTTGGATCTTATACAAGGTTAGTCAGAAAGGGGGTACTAAGCCGTGGGCCACGTAAAGTATCACTGATGACTATTTTAAAGCAAGTGTTAAAATTTCAAAATTCGATCATTTTTATTTGCATGCAAAAAGATTTTTATTTTAGTTTTTTCAAAAAATAATCATACCTGCTTTAGTTATGAAATCAGAAAATTAATTTTCTAATCCGTGACCCCAAATATGACCAAAATTGTAAAAACAGGTGATCATAGTTATGGACAGTTAGATTTTAGCAAATGTTTTTACGAAATCTTTGAAAAGCTATTTCTTTTAAACTATCGAGTTTTGGGGAAAGTTGCAGAACAAAAGTTATCCCTTATTATGGGTACTCTAACACCCTTTCGGCTTAGTACCCCCTTTCCGACTAACCCTGTATATTGATGTACTGGTAACTCGACGTATTCCTTGCATGACATTATAGTAGAGTTGAAATGCAAGAAACTAAGCCACTTAATGTTCGGTTATTGATCGGACAGTCCGGTTTACTTTGTCTGTCCGGTCAAGAAAATCTTGGTAAGTAAACCGGACAAACTTAAGGTTTTTAGTGACTTCCAATAAATTCATCAGTTATTAAAAAAAACTTCTCCTTTCTTTACACATCTGGCAACCCTTCAATCAATAGGACGATGTATCAAGTCAGGTCTGCTGTGACCATATTTTTGTGAGAAATAACCCCTAACATGTTTTTCTAACAAAATCGGGGCGTGGTCTAACTGATTACTGTACTGTAATTAGTCCGAGTGTTCTCTAAACATGTTTTGTTAGATTTTTGTCGCAGCATACCCGCGCCGGGTGTATTGTTTGAGTTGTAGTTGTATATGTACACGAGGCCAGAACGAGGCCTTAGAACATACCATAGAGCGGAATGCGGAACTTCAAATAGAGAATATATTATATGGTACACTTAAAAAAAAAAACGGCCTCTTAGTGACGGACCCAAGATTTCATGTCCATCGCTTCCGAAGAGATACGTTAAAAAAAAAGAGAAGAGCAAAAGAAAAACAAAGAATAGCCCCCATGTCAGAAACTTTTCGATCTAAATCAGTTGTTGACCGATTCGCAAATCGTTTAAAATTCATGGGCAGATATGAAAAGCATTTAAAATTGAGACAGACAGATAGATGGACTGCATTTACAGTGCTACCCTAATAGGGTGTTTGACTGTGTTATTTTTCATTTATTATTACATCGAAATAAAGAGGAAAGATTTGTATTTTTGGATTTTTGTATGTAACGAGTAAACATAAAAACTAACGGGCCGATTTCAAAAATTCTTTTGCCGTTAGAAAGCTACTTTATCACTGAGTAACATAGGCTACGGGCGGAGCCGTGAGGATACAGCTAGTAAAAAATAATTAAAGAATATTTAAAATAAGATCTTTTTTTTATGAACCTATTTTAATAACTGTTTAATAGACAGAGACAACGCTAATGTGCGCTGACGTCATAACACATTAAAGGCATTGTAACTTCTTACCACTCATTTCAATGTCAGTTTCGTGCGACAATGACAGAAAAAAACGACCACTTTTGTCACTTTTTTGATCTATAACTACAGCGAACTATATTTTGCAGAGTTGATAATTTCTAAATAAACTACAATACCTTTACTTCAATTTCATCGTTTAAAATGTTCTTTAAATTATGTACTCAAAGAGTAATTATTTTTTAACCGATGGTGGCTCCTCTTCGCTGCGGGAAGCTCCTTAAATAGAGTTCAGACAGCTCGCAGTCCACCTACGCCCTAAGCCGAAATACGAGTCCTATTAGGGGTCGCCCTTAGTGCCGTTGTTGCTAGTAGTCATGATGTTAGTAGTAGTAGTTAGCTTAGGTTAAGTATTCTACTCGTCCCCATTGGTTGGAGACCCTTCAGGCCTCACCAATAACTGCCTGGTTACGTAGAAATAGTCCGCAAGAACATCTACAAGCAGTCGAATAGAAAAACACAAAAACGCATCTCGCAGTCCTTCAAATGCCGTAAGCCGAGGTCCGAGTCCCATTAGGGGTCGCCCTTAGTGCTGTTGTTGCTATAGTACAGTCGTTTTCAACTGAGTCGTCCCGTCATAAACATGCAAGCGAGACAGAACTATGGCGCTCCTTATGCCCAATGAGTGCGAGCGAGACAGATTGATAAAAATATTTATGACCAGACGACTCAGATGATAACGCCAGTACTAATAGCAGTCATGTTAGTAGTAGTAGTTAGCTTAGGTTAAGTATTTTACTGGTCCCCATTGGTTGGAGACCCTTCAGGCCTCGCCAATAACTGCCCGGTTAAGTAGAAACGGTCCGCAAGACCACATACAAGTCATCAAATAGAAAAAATAAATCGCAGTCCATCTAAATTCATTAAAAAAGAAAGATTTCACACAGGGAAGTCGCACACAGAGCTATTCTTGCTCTTGATATTATAAAATTAAAAGTTTACATACATTTGTAGCTTCCCAAGCATCTGTTTCGGGATTGTATACCTGATTTTAAAACGGTAAAGCATATTATTAGTACCTTGACTGTCGTTGGTCAAGGTTAGGATATCCCGCGACACCGGCCGACGGTCAGAAGGAACACCGTGGGTTTTTAGCCGGTAAGAGTCCGGCAGACCCCCTCGCCTACCACGGGCGAGGGACATCCATGAGGATATTCCCACGATAAAAAAAGGGTGATAAGATTCTTAATATTTTCTTACTCATGTAGGTATAGTGTTTTATAGCGGGTTCACACGGTTCGATTTTAGTTGATCAACATAAGTTGAAACGTTTTGTTCCTTCAAATTGATTCAATTTGATTGAAAGTCTGTTCACACGGTTCAAATCGCATGCGATTTGGCAGTTGATCAACTAGAATCGAATCGTTTGAACCTGGTATTAGGATAATGACGAACATGGGAATATTCCGAAAATTACGAATTTGTACTAAACCAGGCAATATTTTTTGATCTGGCAACATTACATTTCATTGCATTACACATTAATACGTTGCCAGAGCCAAAAATATAAATGCTGACATAGATAAATGTTAAAATCATAGCGAATCGCTCGCCGCGCGATCCTTTAACTCAGGGCGCTAAAATGCCTCACGTTAACAACACGTCATGTTTACTTAATTTAAATTTATTTATTGAATCCAAAAGTATGATTTTAGGATTTATCTATGTCGGCAGTACATCACGAAGTTTGCAGGAGGTACATGATTTCGTTTACACCCTGTATGGATGCGCATGCGCAACTTCCGAAAAATACTTATTTTACTTACTCCAGGAGTCTGTTGGCTGAAGTTAACATGCTTAATAAAGGTATTCATACTTTATGTAGGTATGTTTTATATAAAAATAAATAAATAGCAATTAAAATGATTATACAATTAAGTTTTTCTTAATGAAGACGTAAGTAATTAAGTGTTATTTTTTTCCTTATAAATTAACAAGTCAATTACTTATTAAAAAAATGAATCCGTCGCGAGACGACTGGCAAGATGTGAAACATTGAAACTCATTTTGTAAAAAATAAAACTGGCCGAATCAAACCGACGAGAGCCGACGAGTTACGAAGGTCTGCCGTCGTGTCTGCAGTCGCGAGCGTCGACACGCAACAGCCGCTCTCATACCCGTACCGCCTCATTAGATGTTTCACATCAATAAGAACTTTAGTTATAGATGACTTATTTAAACGATTATATTATTATTTTTGTAATTATACACAAAAATCCGTATAAATCCGAACGGCATTACCCTTTCTTTGCTGTCGCGCAGTCGGGTAATTAGTAATGTTCCATTTACTAACTACCCGACTGCGCGGAATTTAATGGTCCGTGTGGGGTCGGGTTAGAATATAAAACTTCCTCATCGCACGCTAGGATTAGACGCATGTTGTACCGTAAAACCTGGCAACTTTGCCCAAAAAATCAGAGTATTTTTGCATTAGTTGAGTTATTTCCGAAAACGTTAATGTATTTCATATTATTTTTGTACCACACAATACTATATGTTCATATCTCGATATTTATTATTGATAAATATCCAGAAAAATGAATTTGTGTGTGTAAAAAACACAATTATAATTGTTGGGCAAAGAATCACAGGTTTTTGGCAACTTTGCCAACTTGTAATATTTCAGATACTATAAACCGTATGTATCATTATTTTAAAAATGGCTGAATATAAATACAGGGCCATAAAGTATAGTATCAAATTATGAGATGAATGAACATATTCGTTGTCCTTCAAAATTGAGTGGGCAAAGTCAAAAAGCCTCCTAGTACATTTTTCTTACCATAATGGTCAATGTCTAAGGGCTGTCATCATTGAATAAATGCTACATTTAAATACTTAATGATAAAGTTTTTGATGTGGAATATTTCTATTGAGATAATCATAAATTCAATAAGTATGTAATGGATACAAAATGAAGATATACGGTATATTGCCAGTTAAGTTATATTGCTACGATATATTACTAACTTTAAGGTAGCCAAAAGACAAAATATGTGACTAAACATCTACACAATATGTCGGAAGACAGTCACCAGTTGCAGATACTGTTCGAACTAACAAATTCGATGAATGCCTATTTATAAATAGTTCTACACATGTATTGCTGGGAATTGTTTCATTAAATATGTAACATCAGGTTTCTTTTCTTCCAATTTGCTAAAAACTAGCGTTTTCTAGTCCAACTTGGTCATTGGACAACCTTATTCATCAGAAGCCACCAAAACATTTACAAGTTTTTCTCTTTTAGCGTTCTATTAGTTTGTGCATAGGTACCTCTTAAAATTATAATAAATTTAAAAATTACAGGTGACAACCCTACGGAAAAAAAATTGGTGGGCAATGTCGTCAACCATGCTCAAAAAACATGCATGTGACTTTGCCCATCAATATATTTTACAATTTTATGAGATGTTTTGTGTGAAATACCAGTCTATATTATTCATTTCATACATATTAACGGTGGCAAAAAAATTAATTACCTACTGTATCTGCAACTATCACTTTTTGATAAAGTTTTTTGACTGGTTTTTGCCCGCTAAAAACAATACCAACTTTTAAAGGTTCCTGACAGCCAACGGAAGTAACATAGGTGACATTACGTCACTTGGTATTGTCAGAAAAATAATCAATTTTCTACCACAGGCAAAAGAATACTCCTAACTATAGACAAATTTGCTATGCATCAAATTTAAAAAAAAATGCACAGCTGGGCAAAGTCATACCTCAAGGGCAAAGTTGCCAGGTTTTACGGTAACATTAAACAAAACCCAGCACGCTTGGTGGTAGGATCTATACGGTCCGCCTGGCTAGCTACCGCCCTCACATTAAAGTTGAGCAGTTTACTGTGTTCCGTCGTGTGTAAGTGAGAGCCAGAGTGGTTATAGGGGAATTCCTCTGTATCTCTGTTCCTTGGATTCGAGTGCTTCATTTTAGACCCTGTCTGCGCCTACCATCAGGTGAGACTAGGGCCAAACGCGACCAAGACGAGATTTAAAACAAAATGACCCCTACGACTAGGGTTGCCACCTTTTTTTTTAACAATTATTTTTTTATACTTAAACATTCACTTACGGGATAACTTCCGTGATTATAGTTTGATTTGATTTCCCGATATTTCGACGCTGTTGCAAGTGCCATGATCGCGGGAAAACTCCCGCTCGCGGGTAAGTGAATGTTTAAGTATATTTGAAAACCGTGAAAGTTTAAAACAATTTGTTTTTTCCCTAAAATGATACAAAAATATAGTATTTTTGGGAAATTCAGGAAAAAAAGTAAACATTTTTGTATATTTGTTATTGCTCTTCGCTTTGGCCCTTTACAATTATCATAGGAATCTGAACAATTTAGATTCATATTAAAATTAACAATTCATTTTTTATTAAATTAATAGGTGCTCTATTTCTTTCTTCATTCCCTTTTTACAGTTAACATAAAAAAGCGCGACAGTTGAATTAGGGATAAAAATATAGTATTTTTCGTACTACATTATTTTTCTGTAATATATAGTACAATTGACTGAAATATAGTACGATACTATATACTATAGTATGGGTGGCAACCCTACCTACGACCCCCCCTCCCTCGGACCACCACTGCTACTACTAAATAGAGTTAAACACGACAGAACAATTAAACGCCCGTTCACACAGCGGATCCGTTTTAACGGATCCGTCGGTACTGGATGTGTTGTTCACATCTGTACCGACGGATCAGTTAAACAAATGGCAACTGCGTCGCATCTAGCAGGGAGGATACGATAAAAACAACGGATCCAGTATTTTTTACTGGTTTCGTAATACTGTCGTGTATTTGAACTCGCTAATTCAACTAGAGACGCCATCACCAAAATAAAAACGGATCCTGTAAACAGTTTCTATGTGAACTAGCTGTCTCAGTTATCTTTTTTTTTCTTCAAATCAATGTATAATTAAAGTATCATACCTGAGGTTGATCGGGTTTGGGTTTTGGTTTAACAGGCTGGTCTGGCGGCCTCTTGTCGGGGACCAAGCAGCACGTGTCGATGTATGACGCGCAAGGACCATCACGGACTCTGAAAGGTTAACATATGGTTAGAAAAGAGATTTGATGCCAATTTATAGATATTTGAGGACAATTTTAAGAGATTTGAGGATTATCTTAAGAGAATTGATGCCAATTTAAATAATTGATATTATTGGAGTGCATTTAATGAGCATTTACGAGTGACGATACTTAAGAACGTTACAAAAACTGACAAAATCAAAAACAAAACCGAACATTTTGACAGTTAAACTGACTGACGTTTGTGGTTTGTTTGCGATTTGGCAACAATTTTGTTAATAGAATTGGCAGCCTTTGTAACGTATAGTAGTAGTCTTAAAACCCGTAAAAACTAAGTACATATACCGGATATCAATAACACCAACTCCATCAGTGATGACAGTGTTATTGTTCACATTGCAGAGGTAGTAACTGACGCACTCTCCAGGCTCGCCATCGGGCATCATACATGACAAGTCCTCCTCAGTAGCTGTAGACAATAAAACTTTGTTAATTCCGAAAAAAATATAAAATACTAGCTGTGTCCTCACGGCTCTGCCCGTAGCCTATGTTACTCAGTGATAATGTAGCTTTCTAACAGCAAAAGAATTTTTGAAATCGGTCCAGTAGTTTTTAAGTTTATTCGTTACATACTAAAATACAAATCTTTCCTCTTTATAATATTAGTATAGATACACAAGTAACACTTTCCTGATTAACCCTACCATAATTACAGCTACATTAGAACCGTCTTTAAGAGCGTTGATGCCTGGGATGGGGGCACATGGTCCAGTGCCCCCTTCTAGACGGTCGACATAGACTATGAATAAACACAATTAAATGATGTAGGCCCCAAAATAATTGTGTTTCGTTTTGGAAGGGTCTCTTCAGTTTTTCAAGAAATCTTCAGTCAGGACCTTGTGCCCCCTTGCCCGAAGTTACCACGCTTGGCAAGCGGATTAGTGACCGCAGGGTCAACTTGCCCTGATGATGTTCCAACAATTTTAAGTTCAAATAGGACGCAAGACCGTAGAACACTTCAAAAATGCTTGAGTTAAAAAATCTTGACAAATATGATAGTCTATGCGTTACTCCCGGAGATTATTTACTTAATTATTAACTCTATGCTATATCTCGCATGAATCCAAGAATATTCTAGAATGATCCGAGAGTGAGACGCGAAATAACAACTGTTGTGAAATCCCTCAGAAGAGCAAACAGAATAAAACAGATAAAAAATCGAAAAGAAGTGAAAAAATAGGTATAGTAGAAACGTTGCCTGCAAACGCCGCCATTATATTTGCAAATATAAGATAGAAAGGCAAAACTAAAGGTCAAACAGTTTATAAGGCCAAAAACATAGAAGCTTGATTTTGAACCCAATAACAAAAAATACACCTCATTTATCAGGCTCGTTGTAAAATCTTAGCCAGGGTTCGATTTACGAGGTTAAGCAAGGCCTGCCGCGGTCACTCCGTGGATGGATGACCGTCCGTTACACATCGAGACCCCTCCATGCCTCGGACAGCACGTTAAACTGTCGGTCCCGGGTGTTTTACGAATACTTATGACAATCGTAACGAGAAGTCAGAAGCCCGAACGTTTGAAAACCGGTCTATTCTTAGAATATCGGCATTGTCCAGTAATTAGGTTGCGGACGTCTGATGGCAGTCACTCCGTGTAAAATACTGGTTTTCAGCCGCATCTAGTTAGACTGGAAGCTGACCCGATAGTTAGGAAAAGGCTAGGCTGAACAGCTTAAGTTTTGCTAGGCTGAAATAAGTACACACAATAAGGCTGAGCATCCACCAGAGCTGTGCTAAGCTGCGTAGCGAGGAATGTGTTTTGTAACCACCAATAGAATCACTTCATTTACCTAGCTTCGCTCTGCGCAGCTCTGGTGGATATGGGCTTAGCCGGCAGAGGTTTTTGTTCATACAAAACAAGCGAGAAATGCGAGCGAGGGGTGTGTTGCGAGGTATGTGTTGCGAGGTATGTTTTGCGAGGAATGCGTTACGAGGAATGTGTTACGAGGAATGTGTATCGCTCCCACCACACCACCCTCATATTCGAAAAGAGTTCACTACCTATCCTCGCACCGCTCAATTGTACACATTACGCATTACCAATTCCTCGCACAGCTCTGGTGGAAAGGGTCACACCGTTTCACATCCTCGCTACACAATTTTGCACCTCACATTTTCCTCGCACAGCTCTGATGGATGTCCAGCCTAAAGAAGAAACACCCTGTTGCCAAAAAATCCGACATTACGGTAAGTACTTACATTTAATTTGTAAAATGGTCGGATCTTGTGTAAACAGCGGGCATTGGGCGCCTGCAATAGATATTCGGAGTTACAAGGAGCCCTCTATTAGCCAGAAAGAGACGCTGCAAGGGCAGCAATTTCAGCTCCTGCAAGCACTGCACCGTTGAATAAACCCGATATTAACAGATGAGGCTCTGACGATTGGATGGCAGAACAACTAACTCTAGAAACCAACCGAAATAAGAGAGTTGATAGGTGGAAATCAAACGATGGTGACGGACAGCACCCTCACCAATGTGCTTCAACCAATCAGTTTGAATGGTTTCCATGACCTTCAGATCAGCGTCACAGAAAACATACTGTCAGCAGTAAAGGGCAAGACGACGATAGACCAGCAGACCCCCAAAACGACAGTCAAATGATGTAGTGAAGATTACATTAAGGCAGTATGGAGTTGGAAACAAGACAAGACCGAACATCCGTGGAACACAAAGGTTCCAGACGAAAATCAGCGTCAAGTACTTATACAATGTTAGTCGGAAAGGGGGTACTAAGCCGCGGGCCACTTAATGTATCACTGATGATTGTTTTACGAAAGAGTTCAAATTAAAAAATTCGATTAATTTCTTTCCATGAAAAATTATTTTTATTTTAGTATTTTCAAAAATTCTTCATCCCTCCCTGCTTTAGTTATGAATTCAGAAAATGGAGTTTCTAATCCGTGACCCCAAATATGACGTAAAATGTAAACACGTCTGATCATAGCTGAGGATAGATAGAATTTAGTGTATTTTTTATGAAATCTTTGAACAGCAATTTCTCTGAAACTAATTGACTTTTGGGGAAAGTTGTAGAACAAAAGTTATCCATTATTATGGTTACTTTAATAACCTTTCGGCTTAGTACCCCCTTTCCGACTAACCTTGTAGCGCTTGACATTAAGCTGATCTGGACACCTTTTTGGTCCAGCCGTGAGACATGCCCAAAATTTTATTTTTATTTTTTTATATCACATTTTTTACCTGTTTTGTCTCTGTGCTGTGTCCAAATAAATGTTTCTTTATTTTTTTTTCTTTCTTTGTACAGTAGATCGTTGTAATGAAGATTGTTATCTGCCTTACCGGATTAGACAGATTGATGGAGTCGAGACTCCATTGTATGCTCGAGAAGGCCAACCGTCAAGCACACGACAAAGCAGAGTACATTATGAGGCTTAGTGGCTAACTTGTAGATACAGACGGTCGCACCTCGAATAGGATGACTGATTATTTAACCTTGCCTCGGAGCAAGATTAGACATAAATTCTGTAAGAATACGATACTTATTCCAAGCAGTCTGAAGCTCAAAAGTCTGAATGTATCCCCCAGAAATTGGGATTTCAGATTGCAATCGCTTGTTGTAACATAGGTACTGGTATTCAGTGAGAAAGAAAGAAAGAAATTTATTTGGCACAATAGCAGTCAGATACACAGACAAAAAAATAACATAAGAAACAAAACAAAATAAAAAAAATAAAGTAGCTGTGTGTCTAGCGGCTGCGCCAAATAGGTTCAGTTCAGCCTAAATGTCAAACCACTAGTGCCTGACACTGGTTTTCAACTGAACCCACGGTGACGTAACTGATGTAAACCAGTGGTATCTGGTAATACTGGAAGCCGACCCCATAGTTGGGATAAATCAGCTAAAAGAAAAGTGAAGAAGATCCAGTCGGAATGTAGACCTAGAGACCAGAATAGTTACAAGAAAAGACGTTCGAGCATCCGATTTCGCAGGCAAAAGATAATGCTTCAAATACCTTTCTTAAGAAACTGTTATTTGATTTTATTGGGACAAGAAATATCATTTTGATTTAGAAAATAAAATTTTGACGAGCAAAACCAATGAGTCCTGCCCTTGCAGGGTTGCGGGGCGAGATGCTCTCGCACTACTACCATGCCACATGCTACCTCTGCAGCACGACGATTGCGTAGCAGACTACAGCGACAATAATGGCAACTGCCAAACATGACGTCACATAATCCTGCATCGCGATATCAAGATTTGACACGCAGATAGTAATACAACTTCCCAACATCAACCGTTGGGCAGTAGCCCGCCAGGCACAAGACCCGTCTGGTTCGAGGAACACCATACCTCGTTCCTCCAAAACGTCACTGTCATGACGGGTATCTGGCTGGCTCTTGATACCTGCTTTCCGTAAACACCCCGCGATTCGTGTCCTCGCACTTCTATGACGTCAAGAGCAAGGACTCACTTGCACAGTCCCTTGTTGGCTTTGCAGCCTTCATCATCATCATCGCCCTAGCCTTTGGTAGTGCCAATTCAAAGTAAATTGAAGTGTGGATGATACAATGATTTGAAGTGACATTTTCATCAGTGATTTTGCAAGGGCAGTTCGTATTTACCTTCAGAGTTAGGGTTGATGGGTGGCACGATTGTCGAAGCTTGAGTTTTGTCCTGAACAGGCGCTATAGAAGAGGTAGGCACGGGTTCCAAGTCCTGCTTGCCCGGAGTAGTGGGGGGAGGGCCGAAGATTTGGCTGAGCACCGTATCCAGGTCCCCGTTATTCTGGCATTGCGCTGCACCCAAGAGCAGGAGAATGGGTAGTGTTTTGAACATCTGGAAGATAAATTAATGTATTTTAAAATCATTGATACTTCTACCATCTTTAGGAGGCGTGGCTAATTACCATCCGCGTGGATCATACGATTTGCGAGGTCAAGCTACGTTTGCCGCAGTCATTCTGTGGATGGATGACCATTCGTTATACACCGAGACCTCGGGGAGCACCTTAAAACCGTCGGACCTAGGTTTCATACGAATATCTATGACAGTCGTTACGTGTAGTCAGAAGCCCGCAAATCTGATAATCGATGTAACCTTAGGATCTCGGCATTGCCCAGTAACTGGGTTGCGGGGGTCTGATGGCAGTCGCTCAGTATAAAATACTGGCATTCTGGCATAGTTGAGAAATTGAAAAGTTTATTCATATCTTATGATACAAATTGTGCATGTCACAAAAAAATTAACCAAAATGTTATAGGACAGTTGTATTTTCGATTTAAAATTCGCTTTCATTAGCGATACGTATACAATATTATACTTCAAACGTTCGTGTTAGATTGAATATCTATACTAATATTATAAAGCTGAAGAGTTTGTTTGTTTGAACGCGCTAATTTCAGGAACTACTGGTTGGAATTGAAAAATTTATATTTTTGTGTTGGATAGTCCATTTATCGAGGAAGGTTATAGGCTATATAAAATCACGTTACGACCGACGAATAGGAGCGGAGCATAAATGAAAAATGTTGCAAAACCTGGAAAAATGTCCACCCGTGTGAAGCCGGGACGGGAGTATGGTAATTCTTGATTCACTTTTAACCTTTCAGGGCGTGAAAGTACTCATGATTATGAGCAACTTTCACTATGAGACCAGTTCTGAAATATCAAAACATCTGCTGTTTCATACAAAAATGCAATATTTACAACAGATTTTTTTTTTTTTGCTAATTCGTAGTTGGTCCCATACCTAGTGAAAGTTGTTTATAATAATAAGTACTTACATCTCCTGAAAGGATAAGAGTGAATTTAAAATCACCATGTAGAAAACCGACCATTCTCTCGTAATATTTAACTTAATTAAACTTAATGTCTTAGATAATATTGTTATCGCTGGACTTTGGGGTCAGCTAATGTTCAGTTAATGTAAATATCTTTGAATATTAATAAAACATTACATAACTATAAAGATTCAGATTCCATCAGACTAAAATTAGGCTATTGACCTGTCGAAAAAAAATCCTTTAAATAAACTTTTATTTTAAACGGTTTTATCTAGTAGTACCTCTGCAGCATCGGGATTTGAGGATTAAAGGTTGTAATTATTATAATGTTGTATTGAATTGAATTTGTGTGCGAAGTATCAGGAATATCGGTTTAGCTGAAGTAGTTGAAATATCTGTCGCGAGATATGAAACAAACAAATATACGAAAATCAAATCAAATCAAAATCAAATCAAAAAAAAAATATTTCACGAAAACCAATACAGGTGCTTATGAAACGTCGAATTTAGGTGCACGGTTCCAATTAGTTGTTTCCTATGGAGAAGAGCCGGCAAGAAACTCCATGGTTACTCTTTTAAAAATAATACCTTTAACAATTTCAGTGGATACAGTACAATGAATTAGGAAAGTGAGAGAACAATGAGGTCCTGACCACAGACCAATGAGTAATATAGTACTAAAAGACTTGAAGTGAATAATGATCAACTATAAGGGATATCTAATCTGATATGATACATACAGGGTTACTGGTAACTCGACGTATTCCTTGCAGAACATTATAGTAGGGTTGAAATGCCACAAATTAGGCCACCAAATGTTCTATCGAAATTCAGTAGTTTTAGAGATATTTTTTTTTAGATTTTTGTTGATAAGTCCCAGATTCAACCATATCCGCAAAATTGTTTGGTATTTTTGACCTTTTAATTATTCACAGAGACCTGTTATGGCATCAGGTATGATAAAAACATAAATTTCAATACATTCGCGGCGTACATTATTTTTAAATAGGTTTCAAATGGTGGAATCTGGGATTTTTCAACAATAATAAAAAATAATGAATATCAGAAACGACTGAATTTCGGTAGAACATTTGGTGGCTTCATTTGTTGCATTTCAGCCCTTCTATAATGTCCTGCAAGGAATACGTCGAGTTACCAGTAACCCTGTATTATTATGTCCCATTTTCTGCCACTTTACAGATGACTTGGTAGCTCTGATAGCTCTTTCCGTACACTGTACTCGTAAGTCGTAACAAAATCGTCGTTTTTTGCCAGGTACGGGACGTTTTGACAAGACTGATAAGGCCGGCTACACACTTCGGAGCCAATTTTTTTCCCGATTGTTAAGATAATTTTCGAGCATTATTATAAAGGTACTTTCCTATTAAATCTTTACATAGTATAAAACAAAGTCGCTCCCGCTGTCTGTACGCTTAGATCTTTTAAACTACGCAACGGATTTTAATGCAGTTTTCAGAGAAATAGAGTGATTCAAGAGGAAGGTTTATATGCCCCACATTAGTATCTACATTGCATCCGTGCAAAGCCGGGGCGGGTCGCTAGTGTTTAATAAAATCAATTTGTCATCCTGGTTACTGAATTAAACTGTCAATGTCACAAGTTTCGTCAATTTGTCATTTTACAGAAGAGTTGGTCGAACAGTACTCAACACAACATAATTATCATGCCTGTAATCATTGCCAGTACCTAGCGGAACCTATTATTTTTAACACATAGGTAGTTATCTAACAAATGATTAAAAGCCTCATTTAAATTCTTTAACAGGGAAACTGCGCATTTAACAGTAATGAATAATGATCTTGCAAATAGTTAATTCAAATTAACTCGTAATAAATTAATAATAAATATTTTCCTAGTAATAAGGAAATTATCCAATATATCGAAACGAAACGAAAAAAAAATCGAAACCATGAAGACAGAATATTTAGTTTGGAATACTAGGTATCTCATCTATCTATATGTATAAATAAAAATGAATCGCCAAATGTGTTGCTAAGCGCAAAACTTGAGAACGGCTCGACCAATTCGGCTTTTTTTATACATTCCTTAAGGCACAAGGGTGGTTCTTATGGAGAGAAAAAACAAAAATTGCGTGAAAAATATGAATGGTTATGTTGACAAGCATGTGTGAAAAATGGCGCTTAGATTTCTTTTTCGCGCGCAGTGCCTGCGGCAGAATTACCTTAACAGCGTAACAGTAAAAAAAAATAACTGAATATTTTTGCGTTTATAACACAGATTAATTGATAATTGTTAATTTGTTGACAAAAATAAATAATTAAATGACCCTGAAAATAGCTCGGATGATTACGAAAATCTGTCTTAGATTCCAAATATCTGATCCTTTGCTACCGTCCTAGGATTATCGCAAAGATCCAATATTTCTGATTATCCTACGACATATAATGCTTCTCACTTCCACACTTTCTACTGTAATCATGGCCACAATCCAAGCCATACTTAAGAGGAAACGCAGGCTGCAAAATTTTAATAGGTTTTTGCGATCTATTTCCGTCCCACCCCTCCTGCAAACCTTCCCAATTGAGCGCGAAAGAGACACCTACATCTCGGACTGATTTCTCCTGTGCAATATTAGCGAAATCGTACGTTCGTATTTCCCTGTTTCCTTCTTCAAATCTGGACCGATTTTAATTTTTTTTTCTGTAATAATTTAAGAAAGACTTTGGTTCTGTCTGTATGTTTTTCTTTTATTTTTTATATTTGTCAAATTTGTTTGCCAGATGTCTGAAAACGGTGGTAAAACCGGTAGCTTTTTGTAAAATTTAAACGTTTTTAGTTCTTTTAATAATAAATATATTGACAAAAACAAAACATAGGGACATAGTGGTGGTAGATATATATATCATATGGTAAAAAATATTTGCTCCAGTGACATTATCCAAGGAGGAAACTGAGGAATAGGTTTGTATGGACCAAATGCTGACCGCATTTCCTCTTAAACCTTGTAAAGACACAGATCTGCGTCACACACTTTACGTAGCATCACAGAGTTATCGAGTGTCAATGGTCATGCAAGATGGTTGAATTTCCTCATTAATGCGTAATTATAATTATGAATAATCAAATGGATTTCCCTGTGCGGTCATTTTTTTACTGTTACGCTCTGTTGGTTTGTATACGTAAACAATAACAAGATCATAACTTATCACAACCTTGATTGATCATCTAAAGAACATTGACATCAAGTTTTTACAGAGAAGCTCACGGTGCTATATTGTAGCCACCAAGAAGTACATAGTCTGCTTAGTTGTCGGCAATAAGATTGACAAGCATATCATTTTGGGACCCAGTGCATAATATCAGCAAGCACATTGGATCACCCGCGCGACGGCGCAACGAGTATTCCCAAGGAGGGTTGATGTCAGGCAGGCGGCCGGTCATAAAACAATACCTAAGCCAAAACCTCTAACAACATGGATTTATGAAATACATGTTGTGCCGACCCCACCTAGTGTGGAATAAGGGAAGGAAGAAGAAGAACATTGATCCTACACAGTGCCCAGGTATAATCATATCTGAGGGCCTACATAATTATATTTAATCTCTTTGTTAGAGAGCTAACTGGGCCGTGTTGTAAAATAATGTATCAATCCACAAAAACAAGAGTCATCTAGTTCTTGTGGTAGGTAGGTCTACTCAACGCATGAAAAAATGCCCACAACTGTAGTAGGTATATTTAATAGAGCGCCATCTATCAAAAATATCTTAATGTAGTTTGCATTTTTTGATGTGAATGAATGCATGCTGGAGTAGGACTGGGCAGGACATGTCTGCCGTATGCCGAACGAGCTGTGGGCCCGTATAGCACAAGACTAGAGTCCCGAGACAGCGAGACGGAGTCGCGGCAGACCGCGGAGAAGATGGCGGGACGAGTTGGATGCCTTTCATGATAATTGGCATGAAACTGCACAGAATCTTGACAGATGGAAGGAATGGAGGGAAGCCTTTGCCCAGCAGTGGGACAGTACAGGCTAATTATAATATAATAATAGTTTGCATTTTTTGAAACAACTTACGTCACAATTATATACCACCACCAAATTTTGCTGTCTCAGCCACTTATCTTTTTTTTCACACTTAACGATACACGGCATGGTTCGTCGAACAAAAATCCACGTAAGAACTACTTACAATTAATGTAAGTATTCGAATCGATTAGTGAATTATTAACCGATTATGGTAAACAGTAATCGTTTAAATTTACAATAATTTGTAAATGTTCTGTTATTTTTACATATCCCATTAGTGTATGCTGCTTACATTGAAGGTTACACATTGTGCGGTTGGTGATATCAGCGTTTTAACAATACACATCGCACCTTTAAAGACAAACCGTTTCTAAACGAAAATATCGAATTTTACACAGGAGCAAAAAGAAAAAAAACCTTTTCGCAATAAAATTTAAGTACATGATGCTCTGAGCCATTTTTTGAGGTCATATGATGGATATTTATGTACATTATAACATACGATTACAGAAAAGTATTTTTATTAAATAGAACTTTGTTTATTGTGATTTTTTACGCCGTTTAAAAGTGGAGATTATTTTTTACGCCCTCTAAAAGTGGAGTTTTAAAAAAGTATCAAGTTCACCTTGTAGTTTACGTAATTTTATGAAAGTTGGCATTAATAACTCAATTCATGAAAATTTTCGTTCAGTAACGGTTTGTCTTTAAAGGTGCGACATGTTGTCGGGTACTTAAGTCTAAAACACTTTTAGGCTAGCAAAGAGGCTACTAGACAGTCCGCTTAAGAAAAGGGAACATTAACTCGTGTGTGGATGGGTTAGAATATAACACTTCCTCATCACACGCTGGGAATAGACGCGTGTTGTAAGATTCAACAAAACCCAGCACGCTTGGTGGTAGAATCTATACGGTCTCGCTAGCTACCACCTGAACATTAAAGTCAAGCAGTTTACTGTGTTCCGTCGTGTGTTGAGAGCCAGAGGGGTATAAGGGAATCCCTCAATATCTCTGTTCCTTGGATTCGTGCGCTCCATCTTAGACCCTGTCTGCGCTTACCATCAGGTGAGATTAGGGCCAAAAGCGACCAGGTCAAGAATAAAAAAAAGGACATTGGAAAATACGTATTTGCCAGTTATTTTTTTATTAGATATAACTACCGAAACTAAACTTGAATTAAACTTTATTACAAACTGATGTGCCAAAGTGAAAAAAGCAATGAAATCTATATAAATAAAAATGAATCGCCAAATGTGTTGCTAAGCGCAAAACTTGAGAACGGCTCGACCAATTCGGCAACTTTTTTTTTATATATATTCCTTATGGCACCAGGAATGTTCTTATGGAGAGAAAAAACAATAATTGCCTGGAAAATAGTAAAAACAACACTTTTCTTTACCCACTACAGGCCAATAACTTTTGATAGAACGAAGTCTGTCCAGGCAACGGGTCTATACTAATATTATAAAGCTGAAGAGTTTGTTTGAACGCGCTAATCTCAGGAACTACTGATTGGAATTGATTTTTTTTGTGTTTGATAGTCCATTTATCGAGGAAGGTTATAAGCTATATAACATCACGCTACGACCAATAGGAGCGAAGCATAAATGAAAAATGTTGCAAAAACGGGAAAAATATCCACCCGTGCGAAGTCGAGACGGGCCGCTAGTATTTAATAAAATGCTCAAGTTGTAAACGATATAAAATTATTCACCAGATGGAGACAACGCTACTAGCACAATGACGTCATTTTACCTCAAAATTTTCTTAGTAAATTGAGATCTCGCGACAAGGACAGAAAATGCCCCTCCACAAAGTTCGACTGTGTGTAGCTCCTCTATTATTTCTTCTTATTGTTTTTTTTAATAGTAGTCAAATACTTGTTGGAATTAAAAATAACTACAGATAAACTGATAAAAAAATGTTGTCGATGGTGTGTTTAGTCCACCAACGCGCACCAGGCCAGCATAGTGGACTAAGGCCTAAACCCTTCTCCCTCCGGGAAGAGGCCCGTGCTCAGCAGTGGGACAGTAGTGGGCTGATTATGTTTAAGTATGATCAGTCAGACAGACTTTCAATGTGGACATACCCGCATTAAATCGACTTTCAGAAGATACCAGTGAAAGTTTCAACAAAACTTGTTTTCAATATAAAAAAGTAAGAAATCACTTGTTCTTTTTTTCGTGTGGTTAGTGACTAACCTGGTGTCAGAGTTTATGCCGCCCATAGGCCCCTGACTTGGCTTCACATGCTTTCAAGAAATATCTCTCAGGCAGGTTTCCTCACGATGTTTTCCTTCACCGATTTTAAGCAAGTGATAATTATACAATACGCACATGAATCCGAAAAGTCAGAGGTGCGTGCCTTGGGTTCGAACTCGAGACCTATGACTTGGCAGTCCGACGGTCACACCACTAGGCTATCACTTGTCTAAAAGAGTAGGTATATAGGATAAAAAAACAAACTCGGAATCTACTGACTTTCGGCTAGGGTACATGGTGTGCTAATTTGTTGCACATAGAACACACTATCACGCCTTAAAGGCAATACATCAAATTCGAATTCACCCTATATAAGCACACTAGCGACCCGCCCCGACTCCGCACGGGGGCAATGTAGATACTAATGTGGGGCATATAATAAATGCGTATTGGTGTTGTTTAATATACTAGGTTTAAATGTAAGTGTTAATTTTTAAGAAACATTATATTTTTAATTTTAAGGATCCGTATGCGTCCGCGTGGGCGGAAAATAAATACTTTTTCTTTCTTTCTTTCTTTCTTTCTTTCATATAAACCTTCCTCTTGAATCACTCTATCTATTGCTGAAAACTGCATTACAATCCGTTGCGTAGTTTTAAAGATCTAAGCGTACAGACAGCGGGAGCGACTTTGTTTTATACTATGTAAAGATATTTCATTCAACACTAGACAAAAGTGGTCCACCAAGGCACGAATATCTTTTGAACCATTTCTTCAAGTACAGTTTCAGCTCATCTTGATTGACCGTTAAGGTTCATAAAAGCATAAGACTGTGTTGAATCTCTGCTGGTAGCAAACATGTTGTTTATATTTCTATATATTTCCTTGGTAAAATAGGTCTTTATATTATGTCTAATGTTATATTAAATATAGTAGTAAAGTAGCTAACTACCTGTTGTTCTGCTTAACGTTTTCCTCACTATGTTGGGGTCAGCTTCCAGTCTAACCAGATGTGGCTGAATACCAGTATTTTACACGGAGCGACTGCCATCAGACTTCCGCAACCCAGTTACAGAGCAACGCCGATATACTAAAGTTACACCGGTTGTCAGACAATCGGGCTTCTGACTACCCGTAAAGACTGTCATAGGTATTCGTATGACACCCGGGACCGACTGTTCAACGTGCCCTCCGAGGCACGGAGGGGCCTCGATGTGTAACGAACGGTCACTCATCCACAGACTGACCGCAGCAAGCGCAGCTTAACCTCGCAGTTGTTAATTAGCCACGAGCCCCTTAGGTAGGTACCTACTTGTATTACCTATTAATCTAGCTCTAGAGTCTAGACTTTATAAGGCGGATGTCAATGGAAACGCCGGTAGAGGACGTCCTAGAAGGACATACATCGATGTTATTGGTGGTGTTCTTCACAAAGGTCAGGTGCATAGTACTCTCAACCGGCGAGCGTGTATGACAAGATGTATGAATGTAGATGAAGCGAAAGGAGTATGTAGGGATCGTAGCATGTGGCGCAGGGGCGTAGCTACCGCCGTATCTGCCGTATCAACGATACGGGGCCCCCGGGCCACGGGGGCCCCCAACGTGCGTAAGCAAAAATTAATAAAAACTGTCAGACCTGTCACTATTGTCCATTGAGGCAGAAACTTTGGAAAAACTAAAGTCATCATCAGCTATAAATGATTTAATAAATCAGTTTGCCGAAAAAAAGGCAAGGAGAGTGTATCTTTAGTTTGAATTGTTTGTCAAAATTTTGGAAAAAGTGACAGACAGATAATTATGGTGAATAAATATTTCCCCTTAGAAATCTTTACCCTTCTTAAGGGCCCCCAAACATTTTTTTATACGGGGCCCGGCCAAGGTACGCTACGCCACTGATGTGGCGTTCTATAGTTTCTGCCTACCCCCATGCGAAAAAGGCGTGAGTTTATGTATGTATGTAGAATCTAGACGACTACAGAATAAAGTAAGATATTCAACGAAAGGATTTTAAGACGGAAACAGCATGGTCATGCGTATGCGCACGCTAAGATGACGTGTTTTTAAACAAAACTATCTAAGAACGCTGGGAATCCCCCAGACCGACCTAGAAGTAATAACAACATAATTATGTCACACTAATAATTATAATGCAATCAGTCTGTCTGTTTAATACGAACTAAATAACATAACATCACGTCTATATTCCCCAAAGGGTTGGGCAGAGGAGTATAGTAACACTCTCATATCACAGCTATGTTTAAGTCCCATGTAATAGGGTTTTTGATGGAGCACACGAATTCAAGGAACAGAGATATAGAGGGATTCCCCTATAACCCTCTGGCTCTCACATACATACGACGGAACACAGTAAACTGAGTAGCTAGCCAGGCGGACCGAATAGATCAGGGGTGGCCAACTTGATTCGACCCAAGATCTATTGTTTACTGAGTAGACTCTGTGCGATCTACCAATTACATAATCAGTACCTCTTTATTCAACTTATATTTTTCTTTGCCTTGCCATGATCGACTAGATTAAGAGCCGCGGTTGACTGGTTGGCCACCCCTGATATACTTAGATCCTACCACCAAGCGTGCTGGGTTTTGTATAATCTTACAACACGCGTCTATTCCCAGCGTGCGGTGTTGAAGTTTTACATTCTAACTAGACCGCGCACGGGGCAAATAAAGAAAAAAAAGTAGTTTGTAATAGCGACTAACTATTATGTATTTTAAAATGTTTATGTTCTGTCAGTCGGGTTTTTTATAAAGGTTATGGAGGTCAGCAACTTTGAATAAACTGGTCATGCGCACTACAAGCTTAAAACAATTAAGCAAGGATGTCCTTGGCCAATAACGTAGGACAATGATTTTCGCAATCGTCTTTAAATGTTTTTGTTTTATGGGTAGACTTAGATTATTATTTTAACACTAGCGGTCCCTCCCGGCTTCGCACGGGTAGACATTTTTCACGTTTTTGCAACATTTTTTATTTATGCTCCGCTCCTATTGGTCGTAGCGTAATGTTATATAACCTATAACCTTCCTCGATAAATGTACTATCCAACACAAAAATAATTTTTCAATTCCATTCAGTAGTTCCTGAGATTAACGCGTTCAAACAAACAAACTCTTCAGCTTTATAATATAGGTACTGGCCTGCAAAAATAAGTATCACACTTTTAAAATTGCAATAACTTTTTAGGTACACAAGATATATTTTCGAAACAAAAAGGACTCAAAAAAGAGTTTAACTTTGTTACTATAGTTTCAAAGAAAGCTGATAAAAATTGCTATAAAACGTTTTTTATTTTAAATCTCTAACTTCTATAGTTTAGAAAAAATTGAAATTTTAAGTGTGATACTTATTTTTGCAGGCCAGTGTATTAGTATAGATAGCATAACGTCACGCCTGTATTCCCCGAGGGGTGGGCAGAGGTGTATAATAACACCCTCGTTTTGGCGTTATGTTTATGTCCCATGTAATATGGGGCGAGCCTGTTGCCATTAACCGAGCACGAATATTAACTCCGGACTGCTACTGAAGAATTCCACACGGAAAAACCCGATAAGACTGCCCGATCTGGGGATTGAACCCAAGACCTCACAATCAAGTCGCGCTTGCCACCGCTAGACCAACGAGGCAGTAATTTTTTATTATATTATTATTTTATGAATAAAAAATCAAATTTGGGTATTTCGAAAACTAGGCAGAATATAATTTAGGTAATTATAATCCCATAAAAACTTTTAAGTTAAACGGTTTTATCTTGCAGTACCCCTGCAGCATCAGAATTTGAGAGTTGAAGGTTGAAATTATTGTATTGTCATGGGAATTGAATTTGTGTGCGAAGTTTCAGGAGAATCGGTTCAGCAGAAGTAGTTGAAAAATCTGTCGCAAGTTTTGTTCAAACAAACATACAAGGTGTAAAAAGACCCTTCACGAAGCCGTCAACCATGCATTCAGTATATCAATTTATGTAACCCTACGCAAAAATTGTCGCTGGGAAACGACGTCTTTTTTTGGGTGAAAAAATTCGTTTTCCTGTAAAGCTAATTGGAACGCACTCAAAACACTGCGCTGATATCTATCAGCGCAGTGTTTTGAGTGTTTGAAATACCTCCATTACCCGTTTACTACTCATTGCATCTGCAATGAGTAGTAAACGGGTAATGGAGGTATTTCAAGTACATTTGCAACTTTCAAAACTAGTATTTAAAAAAAAAGTTGTGAAAAAGTTGGAACTTTGACCTCCAATATCTCCGTAATTATAAGGTTCCCAGGCATAGTCTAGAACAAAAAAAAATCGCAATGATGTGGAGAATAAGTGCCTTTCGGCTTCGTTAAGGGTCTATTTACACCGTTTATACGAAGTGGTGTTAATTAAAATCTTTCAATAGAAACAGCGTTATAAATGAAAATCTGTGTCTAATGAATTAAATACGTACCTACTTACTAGGTTAAACACGGTAAAGAGTGTTTTTATTTATTTTCTTTCGATAACCTTTTGAACCATGGAATCTCGATTATAGTTTATCGATGAAGTGGTTTATTAAACCGTTTACTTATGTCAATGTTATTTTTTCTCTTATAACTTACTACATAGGTTATACAGTTCTTTTTTCATTTTGTGGCAATAATAATTTAGGTATCCAGCAAAAGTTGGGTAGGTATTTTCTCTAAACTTTTTTTAGTGAAATCGCTTTGAATTTTTTTCTTTAATCGTCTGTAAAATCGGTAGATTCTCAAAAACAATAACCGTTTTTTAGGAGGCCTCTTCGGCATGCTATTCTGGCCTTATAAGAAAAGTTTTTTTGTCCCTTCTAAAGAATCTCAGAAATTACTTACTGCACGTATTTTGAGCCATTTTTGAGACTCAATTATAATTTACAAAGAAAGGCAAAAAAGTTTAGTAGCTTTAAGAGTAAAAAAAAAAAAAGTTTTTTCTTCCCCATTATTTGTCACCGCCAAAAGAAGAAAAACGAAAAAAAAAACTAAATGTCACCCACCTTTCGTCCAGGTATTGTCTACGGAACTTAACGTTGCACTTTTAGAACATAATAAATATCGGAATAACTACACAAACTTCTGAGAAGCCGGTTTTTTGTAATTCTTGTCTTTATTTTCCTTGTACGACAAGGTCGTTTTGCGCGGCGGTCGACGCGGACTGACCGCGGTTCACGGATGCTCTGTATTATATGTAGCCGCCATATTTAAAACGATATGTCAAAAGTAATGGCTGGCTATCGTTACTTAAGTTATGTTTTTTTTTACTAAGAATGTATTTACTAAACTTCTATAAATTCGTTGTTTTTGATACATTTTGCGATAAATCCGTGAAACTTAGCCAGATGTTATTGCTAGTTATGGATAAACTATTCTTTTGTCTAAAAAAGGTTGAGAAAACATTTTTGAATTTGCAATATTTAATTCATTATCATCCTTCTGCCCTTATCCCAAATTATTTGTGGTCGGCGCAGTACTTATGTCTTCTTCTTCGATACATCTCTACATCTCAGTAATCATTCTAGCCATATCATCTTTCACACTATCCATCCATCGTTTCTTTGGTCTTCGTCTACTCTTATAACCATCCACATTCATACCTACTCAAAACTTTCCTCGCGACATGTTCCTCGTTCCTCCGCATGCCATGCAATATTTAATTCATTAATGTTAATTTTCCGTATTCATTAGGTAATGTTAGTTTTTCGCCAGAGAACGAAAGTTACTGACATAGCTCAGCGGATTAGCAAACTGAAGTGGCAGTCGGCTGGTCATATTTGCCGCAGAACCGATAACCGTTGGGGTAGACGAGTTCTAGAGTGGAGACCGCGAATCGGCAAACGTAGTGTAGGACGTCCTGCGAATAGGTGGAGCGACGATATACGTAGGGTAGCCGGCAGCGACTGGGGAAGGAGAGCCGAAGATCGGGCTCAGTGGTGTGCTTTGGGAGAGGCCTATGTCCAGCAGTGGACTGATTTAGGTTGATGATGATGATGATGAATTTTCCGTAGCCTCCTCCCACGAAAATAATTAAAATGGGTTGAGTTTCTTTACATATTCATGGAGAATTTAAGGGTTTTAATAAATAAATAAAATAACATTAGTTAGCAGACATACAGAAAAAAAAATAACAAAATGTTTAGAATATGCACAGGAAGAGATTTTTTTTTTTAAATTTATTCATATATTTTGCTAGACAGATGAAGCTTAACGTTGTGAAAATAAGGTTGGTTTTCTATCTGTCATTTTACTGTCGGCCATAATCGTGACTAGACTCGAAATAAGCTGTCAAATAGATCCGTCCACGGTCACAAGGATTTGGATTGACCTAACTTGAAGACAAAGGTACGCTTAATACAGGCGCGGTCGAAGCCAAAAAGTTTGAGGGGAGGTCATAGGTGTTAACAGTAAACTCAGTTAACCACATTAGCACCCATATTCTAAGACCTTCCTCCAAAACTTACTCGACTCGACTCCACCTCGACTCATCCTTTCAGTAGTTATAGTTGACATAAAAGTCCCCGACTCAAGATTTTTCCTCAGTCGAGGTAAGGAATCATCTGTGAAACTCAAGGTACCTCGGAACCTACCTTAAGGAAGGAAGTGTCAAAGTTCGTATGTAATAAAAATGAATTTTGAAGACTTTATCGAATATGCTTACGATAATCCTTACAACTATTTATCGCGGCGTTATTTGCGCGATGCAAATAATTCAAATTATGACGTATGACTCCGTCGAGGAACCTCAAAGTTCATTCGAAATTGCGATTAAGAATACAATTTTGAAGGTGTTTTCGAGGCCGTCCTGAGTCGAGTATGAGTCGAGTAAGTTTTGGAGGAACGTCTTAGAATATGGGTGTAGGACTTATTACACATTTTTTTTGGATTTTATATACAGGCTGTAAACGAAATCAAGTAATTCCTTCAAACCTCGTGATGTACTGCTGACATAGATAAATCAAGCACGGGACTCATTCGGATTCAATAAAAAATAATTACAAGACGTAGACATGTGTTCTTAACGTGAGGCATTTTAGCGCGCCGAGTTAAATGACCGCGCGGCGAGCGATAGCCGCGCAATTCGCTTGGGCCGCTAAAATGCCTCACGTTAAGAACACCATGCTTTATTTCTTGTATTTTTTTATTGTATCAACAGTATCCCGTTCTGGATTAATCTATGTCAGCAGTACATCACGAGGTTTGAAGGAATTACATGATTTCGTTTAAATGATCAATGGCGGACGTTACTGGCTAATTTAAAAGTTAGTTGACCTCATCGACCGCTGAGTATCAATTTATTCACAAGCCCAGCTAAGATTATATTTAGCAAAAATCTAAATTAAAAACCGGCCACGTGCGAGTCGGACTCGCGCACGAAGGTTTCCGTATCTATAAAAACGGCAAAAAAACATGTTTGTTGTATGGGGCCCCCCCTTAAATAATTGTTTTATTTTAATTTAATTATTTATTTTTAAAGTGAATATAACTAAATATTCTGTGAATATTTCAAGCGTCTACCTGTTGCCGTTATCAATATCGAGCAAAAAAATCACGTTTGTTGTATGCAACAGAAATACGTCATTTTTTTTTTTTTTTAAAAACGTTGCCCCACACTAGGATTTCTCCTGTGTCGTGGGTGCGTTTACAGACACAAATCTCACACGCACAAACATCCAGATCCGGAACAACTATCTGTAGGCCATACAAATATTTGTTCCGTGCGGGAATCGAACCCACGACCCGTAGCGCAGAAGCCGATCGCTCAGCCACTGCACCAAACGTGTCGTCAAATCTGTGAAAATTTTAACTGTCTTACTATCACGGTTCATGAGATACAGCCTGGTGACAGACGGACGGACGGACGGAAAGTGGAGTCTAAGTAATAGGGTCCCGTTTTACCCTTTGGGTACGGAACCCTAAAAACCAGTCAAGAGAGAATCACGAGAAAGAAGACAGAGCTCTTTCTCAAAAAAAAACCAGAAAATTAGCCAATTTTTACAAGCTTTTATTAATCTTACTTCGTTCGTATGAGAGGCTCATGGCTAATTACCAACCGCGCGGATCATACGATTTGCGAGGTTAAGCTGCGTTTGCCGCGGTTTGTCCGTGGATGGGTGACCAGAGACCGTCATCGAGACCCTCCGTGCTTCGTAGAGCACGTTAAACAGTCGCTCCCGGATGTCATACGAATCTATGACAGTCGTTACGGGAAGTCAGAAGCCCGAAAGTCTGACAACCGGTGTAACCTTAGGGTATCGACATTGCCCAGGAACTGGGTTGCGGAGGTCTGATGGCAGTCACTCCGTGTAAAATACTGGTATTCAGCCGCATCTGGTTGGACTAGAAGCTGACCCCAACATAGTTGAGAAAAGCTAGGCAGAGAGAGCTTCGTTCGTATGTTTCTGGTTCAGTGATGCATTTTCAAGCACTTGCTGGCCAATCCGATTGGGCTGTTGGCATACCTATGTAACTTCGGTGACAATGCAATGATATGGTACCATGGAGCTAGTCTGATGATGGAGCCGGAACATAAAAGGTTGTTTTTAAAAAGCTTTTTATTAGAGAACTCTTGTATGATCCTCTGAGATTTGGTCTTTTATATTTTTTACTTGTTAAGATTTATGCCACAACGACGCATCATTTGTGAAAATTTCAACTGGCTACCTTTTACGGTTACCGAGATTACCCATGTGGCAGACGTACAGAAAGTGACCTTAAGAGGAAATGAGGTACAAACGTATTCCTCAGTTTCCTTCTTGGATAATGTCACTAGAGCAAATATTTTTTTACCATATGATATATATCTACCACCACTATGTCCCTATGTTTAGTTTTTGTCAATAAATTAATTATTAAAAGACCTAGAAACGTTTAAATTTTACAAAAATCGACCGGTTTTACCACCATTTTCAAACATCTGGCAAACAAATTTGACGAGTATAAAAAATAAAAGAAAAACACAGACATAATCAAAATCTTTCTTAAATGATTACAGAAAAAAAACGGTCCAGATTTGAAGAAGGAAACAGGTAACTAGGAAAGTCCGATTTCGCTAATATTGTCACAGGAGAAATCATTCCGAGATGCAGGTGTCTCTTTCGCGCTCAATTGGGAAGGTTTGCGGGAGGGGTGGGACGTAAATATATCGCAAAAACCTATTCAAATTATTAATATTTTGCAGCCCGCGTTTTCCCTTAATAGAGTCCCGTTTTAATAAGTACCTACGAAACCCTAAAACCCACTATACAATAATAACCAAGTTGTAACCTGTTTCTAATCAATATTTTTTATGATTTTCCTTGTTGTGAATTTTTAGAGTGTAAAGAAAGCTAATAATTATGCTAATAAAAGTCTCGGACTCGCCGTGAACTCACATCGGGCAGTTTTATTGTGGTTAACTGTTATGAATGTTATCATACCTACACGCACAAATTCTAATTTGCACATAACAACGCAGTGCCACAGTAGCGTTTGCGCAAACGTTTGCGTTGCGCATTTTAGTCGTTGCATATAGCCGGACTAGAAACGGGACGTCCCGCCTCTTGCCAGACAGTTGGCAACCCTAATTCTGGTACAAACTACAATAAGCCAATCATGGTACGTCTGCTACCTATATCCGAAATGCTTTATCAGATCATGACAAAAATTTTATGGACCCACATCAGTAGTATAATAATTATTCCAACAAAAAATGGATCACGAAAGTTGGGCCTGACATCTCGGAGAGATCTGTGTATACAAGGTTAGTCGGAAAAGGGGTACTAAGCCGAAAGGGTGTTAAAGTACCCATAATAAGGGATAACTTTTGTTCTACAACTTTTCCCAAAACTCGATAGATGAAGAGAAATAGCTTTTCAAAGATTTCGTAAAAAATATGTTAAAATCTATCTGTCCATAGCTATGATCAGCTGTTTTTACAATTTAGGTCATATTTGGGGTCACGGATTAGAAAATAAACTTTCTGAATTCATAACTAAAGCATGTATGTTTTTTTTTTGAAAAAACTAAAATAAAAATCTTTTTGCATGCAAATAAAAATTATCGAATTTTGATGTTTTAACACTTGCTTTAAAATAGTTATTAGTGATACTGTAAGTGGCCCGCGGCTTAGTACCCCCTTTCCAACTAACCTTGTATAGAGTAGGTTCGTTGTGCCTAGCCTTTTCCTAACTATGTTGGGGTCAGCTACCAGTCTAACCAGATGCGGCTGAATACCAGTATTTTACACGGACCGACTGCCATCAGACCTCCGCAACCCAGTTACTGGGCTATGCCAATACCCTAAGGTTAGACCTGTTGTCAGACTTTCGGGCTTCTGACTTAGTAACGACTGCTGTAGATATTCGTATGACACCCGGGACCAACTTACTTAGTAGAGTAGGTATTTACATTAAAAAAACGCTCCGATTAGCGAATCTTCTCCTAAAACGGGATGGATAACTTTTCAGAATATGTTATCTGGTTAAATATATGGGAGCAAAAGTCAATAGTGTCAGCGAAATTAATAATAGGTACTTACATAATGTAATACCATTATGTACTCGATAATTCACGTAACTACTAAAGGAATCGCCACATCCAACGCGGAGCGCGAGCAGGTCGCGTCGACGACGAACGCCGCGCTCACATGTGATGTAGGTACTGTAGGTAACATACTACATAATAATCCCTTAACTACTAGGTACTATCGCAGGCCCACCGAACACACGCCCCTCTCAGTGATATTATATGTACCATATTATTGGTATTTTTTATTTTTTTTTACCAGTTTTGCCCCACACTAGGATTTCTCCTGTATTGTGGGTGCGTTTACAGACACAAATCTTCACACGCACAAACATCCAGACCCGGTACAACTATCTGTAGGCCATACCAATATTTGTTCCGTGTGGGAATCGAATCCACGACCCGTAGCGCAGAAGCCGATCGCTCAGCCACTGCACCAAACGTGTTGTCAAATTAATTAATTATGTACCATTATTCAGGTGTCCGTACCATGTACCATAATACTTTTATATGGTACATGGTACGCCAACATAGACCCATAGGGCGCTTTCAATTTTGACGTTTCATGTCTGACCGCAGCGGTGCCGAAGCGGTGCGTTTGTATGAAAACAAACAACCGTCCGTGCGCAATACGACAAACGCACCTTTTCGGCACCGCAACAGTCCGACACGAAACGTCTAAATTGAAAGCGCCCATAAAGTTTATTTGAAGTACGCAAGACCCGCTCTGATGTGTGTATTTACTGAATTGTCTAAATATCGTAGGTACTCAAATAAAAGAAAACCTTGGACGAGATCCTGAATTTATCCGTAAGACTTTCATAGAACCAGTGACCATTCGTTAACATTTTGGACGCCATAGTCACATATTTATTATAAACGAAAGCTTACCCTGTACGCCATCGTCACAAATATGTGACAAAAACGATGGGATTATAGTTACCTTGGCGTGGGGGGTACGCCAATGCGTTTATGCTCTGGCGTTCAAAAAGTTAAACATCGAGACCCTTATAACCGTCGGTCCCGGGTGTCATACGAATACCTTCTATGGGACCGACATCTATTGTCACTCGTTACAAGTAGTCAGAAGCCCGAAAGCCTGGCAACCGGTCTAACCTTAGGATATCGGCATTGCCCAGTAACTGGGTTGCAGAGGTCTGACGGCAGTCGCTGCGTGTAAAATACTGGTATTCAGCCGCATCTGGTTAGACTGAAAGCTGACCCCAACATAGTTGGGAAAAAGCTAAGCAGGACGAAGTTTCTTAGAACCCGTACCATAGTTTATTCTAAAGTACCAAGATTTTGACAGGTCCTTGCCATAATTTTTGCACTAACATCTAACATCACTGCCGCTCACGACACATTCACGCCCCGCATCGCATTTGATATGACGTGCTTCATAGCAATCGCTTGAATACTACTAACGCGGCTCGCCTACGATACGCCACGCTCGCAAACCGCGTTCGGTGTGACGAAGCCTTAAGCAAAACAAACAGTTGGGAAGTAGGTGAGGTCACCGCTTAGTTAAAACCAGGGACCGTCCGGGTAGTCGTTGAAAGGGTTTTTGAAGGGGTTTTTTTAAGCGCTTAAATAAAAAACCCTATCGTACGTGTTACACCCTTGAACGGGTGCAATGTTACCGCTTCTGAACTGGTAACCCTTTCAAAACCCTGTAACACGGTAACAGGGTTTTGAACTGGTAACCCTTTCAAAACCCTGTAACACGGTAACAGGGTAACCCATTCCGACTCAAAACATTGTAATATAAACTCTTAGTAATCGACATTAGTTTGAAAATTGCATATCCACGACCGCACATGACATGCTCCTCGACGGTACCATTGTTGCATGTACCGAGCGACTTGTAAACGTGGAATAATAATTGTTATTTTTATGTATGTACAGTTCAATTTTAATTTTCGCACATACTAAACATTGAAATATTTCTTTTTTTCGTGTCAAAACTTGTTTATTCTAATCATTCGTCATATAAGTCGGAACACGGAAGTGATAAAAGTATTTCAGAGGTGTTTTAAAAAGTGTTTATGTTGTAGTACCTACCTATTATATAGCAAATATTTTAGTTATTCTTTCCATCTGTGAAAATGCCACAGCCGAGGCGAGATGCTGTACACCGTTATTATGTACTAGCTTTTGCCCGCAGCTTCGCTTGCGTGAAGTTTGAAATCCTCGTTAAGCCCATTTTAAAGTGACATTTTAAAATCCAAAACGTCAGTCTTTTATCACCCCCAGCGGTTTAGGCTGTGCGTTGCTAGATTAGTCAGCCAGTCGGTCAGTTTCTCCCCATGCTTCTTACTTCAAAAGTAATAGATTTCTCATACAATCTTTCAACACTTATTTCACCCCCTTAGAGGTTGAATTTCAAAATATGTGTACATTTATTCCTAACCAGAAACCTTAATATTTAATTTCATCTTTCTTACTTCAAATACGACGGACTTACATACAAACTTCAACCCCCCATTTCACCCTCTTAGGGGTGGAATCTCCAAAACCCTCAAACACTTATACGTTTATTTCTTACCAAAAGCCTAAATATTTAATTCCATGTTTCTCACTTCAAAAATACCAGATTTCTCATACAAACTTTCAACACTTATTTCAACCCTTTAAGGGTTGAATTTCCAAAAATGCTCAAATAGGTGTACGTTTATTTCTAACCAAAAACCTTAATATTTAATTTCAAGCTTCTTACTTCAAAAATGACGGACTTACATACAAACTTAAAAACCCTATTTCACCCCCTTAGGGGTTGAATTTAGAGAAATCCCTTCTTAGTGGATGTTTACGTCACAGAATGAACCTACTGTCAAAATTTCAAGTTTCTAACCCCAGCCGTTAGGCTGTGCGTTGATAGATCAGTCAGTCAGTCAGTCAGTCAGCTTCTCCTTTTATACCTGGTCTTGCCATAAATATTGTTAGGAAGAAAAAAAAAATTTTTTTTTTGCAATTAATATTTATTACTTTTACAGTGTATTAGTTTAATACATAAATATAAAACAATTTAAAATATAAAAAGCTTATTCGAAGTGGTCTCCATTGGCTGCAATACAGTCCTTTAAACGTTGAGGCCAGTTATCAATAGAAGCACGCACTCTTTCCATGGGAAAATTCTTCACTGCCAATCGTATGGATTGTTTTAGGAACTCCAAATTATCATGGCGTTTAGAGCAAGCCGTACTCTCTAAAACTGACCATAAATCATAATCCAGCGGATTAAGATCGGGACTAGACGACGGCCAGTCTTCAGCTCTGATGAAGTCCGAAACGTTCACTTCCAACCAAGACTGCGTGGACCGAGCTTTATGACCCGGCGCCGAGTCTTGTTGGAAGGACCATACTTGGTTATTGAACATGGTGTTGTTAAGGGGCTTAACTACCTTCTCAAGAATGGTATCTTGATACACTTGTGCCGATGTTTTGATACCTTTTTCACAAAAATATGGCTCAGTCACTCCTTCATAGCTAACACCCCACCAAACCATCACTGAAGTCGGATAATGCCCACGTTGCACTCTGTCGACTAATTGGGTAGCTTCCTTAGAGCTTTGAGCATGAATACGGTCATTTTGTTTGTTAAAATGTTGCTCAATTGTAAAGATTTTCTCATCCGTAAACTCATCCGTAAACTCATCCGTAAACAAAATTTTTCTGTGACCTCCCTTTGTGTACCGCTTCAGTAGTTGTTTCGATTTTACCACCCTATTCCTTTTTAAATTATCAGTTAAAAAATGACCAGTGCGTCTCTTATAGGCTGCAAGTCCTAAGTCATCTTTTAAAATACGCGACATGGTTCTGGGTGCTATCTTCATCTCCCGAGATAAAATCTTTTGCTTTCGGACAGGATTTCTTCGAATTCTTTCCCTTACTGCTTTGACCACCTTTTTCGTATGAACACTACGTGGACGGCCAGATCTTTTTCTGTCACAAACAGAGGAGGTCTCATTGTACCTATTAATAGCCCGGTACACAAACATTTGACTAATACCAAGCGTATGGAGAGTTTTAAAAATTGCATTTGGCTCCATACCAACTTTGTGTAATGCAATCACAGCGATTCGGGTGTCTTTATCACCCCACTCCATTTTAATATCGCAAAATATTGTACAATGTATTGGCGCTAAAATTAGAAAACTCAATGAACAATCGTATAAAAATGACAGATTCCAAATTCAAATGTATATCTTTCTTATTTTTAATTGTAACAGTATTTATGGCCAGACTGGGTATATAGGTATATGGATTATTATGATGCATCACGTAATACAAGCAAATGTAGTTTACACACATCAAAAAAAGTTTGCGATCACTTTGAAAAACCGACTTTTTTTGTTACGGTAGATTATATTATGGTTTCTTCTTCTTTTTAGATTCTTTATTTTAAAAAAATAGATTTAGAATATAAAACAATAAAACAGTTCAATTGTTTTTCGATATAAAAAGGCTTTCAGTCCTAGCTTACGCTCATTCAGAAATCAGATTTAGTCAAATTTACCGGATTTAAAATAGATTTCGCGGAAAGTTGTGATTGAAAAATGCCAAGAGGATTATCAGAAGTTTTACGAGCAAGAATAGTAACTTTGAGGGAAGAAGGATACACCACGAGAGAAATAGCACGCAGAGTTGCAATCCCAATCCTGTGTCGTGACCACGTTGCAGAGGTACCACGGGATGCGTAATTTAGCTGACCGACCCCGCAGTGGTCGCCCAACTGATTTGACTGCTGCCCAAAAGCGCTATATTAGATTGCTGGCAGCCCGTGACCCAACAATCAACGCCACTAAAATAAAAGCAGAAGTTCGGGCCGCCTCTGGGCTTGAAGTTAGCACTCAGACCATTCGGAATTGCTTGCACCAGGCTGGATTACGAGCACGGAGGTCTTGGCGAGCTCCTCTGAATTCCCGACAACGTCAACGACGGAAATTAAAGTGGGCTAGGCTTCGGCAAAATGAAGAAGAAAACATTTGGCAAAACTATCTCTTCGTTGACGAATCGCGAATCAGTACTCATCCAGATAACCGACGTGTCCGTGTCTGGAGAAGACCGCGAAAGGCAAAGAACTGCCACTGGAACAGTTCAGCAAGGCGGGAAATCGGTGTCCTTTTGGGGTGGTATTATGATTGGAGCTAGAACGCCTTTGATTCCGTATCGAGGCTTCATGACTGCCGATGCAGATTCATTCATTCAGACAGACAGCATGTATAGAGCAGTTGCTATTGATGAAATTTTCAGACCATTCCGAGTAAACCATGGGCACCAATTTGTACTGGTCGATGATAATGCGCCCGCCCATCGAGCTCAACGAGTCAATGCTGCTCTTCGAGAATACGACATCACAAGGTTAGACTGGCCTGCTGGCTCGCCTGACTTAAATCCAATAGAGCACGTGTGGGATGCTCTTAAGCGAGCTGTTTGGAACCGTCAGCCACGTCCCCAGACAGTGCCAGAGCTCAGGGAAGCCGCTATTCAAGAATGGGACAGGTTACCCCAAGAAATGCTGGATAACTTGATTCTCAGCATGTCCAGGAGGATTTTCGCATGTGTTCGAGCCAGGGGAGGAGTTATATTATATTGAATATAAACCTTTTATTAATAAATTGTTGTTTAAGTTTGGTTAAATAGTCTTTTTCTTTCTATCAAATTTCTGTTACAATTACATTATGATTAATTAATCAATTTTTTTTATAAAAAATAAGGAATAGTTTTATTTTTTAATTTCAAACTGGGTATTTCTATTTAAAGAAAACACACAACAAAGATTTTTTTTCTTGATTAATTTCAATTTAAAAAATTATATCAGCTTATGCTAGTGATCGCAAACTTTTTTTTTTGATTTGGCGCACGCACACCGATACGCGGTCTTTACACGGCGCTGCGGCCCGCGAGCGTGGCATCGAGTGTCGCGCCATATATACTGTGTGTGTATTCCTCGTTTTTCTAATGTATTTTTTTTTAAAGTTCGTATAAATATTGAGATTATTGAGTGAGATTTTATTTACGGATATTTTGATGTAGGTAATTATTGCTTAATTTGACAATTTATTACCTAAAATCTAATATCGAAAAGATACCAAATGCTTACCTACGTTATAGTAGTAGCGGGCTTTGTTAAAAATCCGATATCTTTATCTATTTATCTTTTAACAGCCTGAACGGCTGGGGTTAGAAACTTGAAATTTTGACAGTAGGTTCATTTTGTGACGTAAACATCCACTAAGAAGGGATTTCTCGAAATTCAACCCCTAAGGGGGTGAAAATAAAAACACGTAAGCGAAGCTGCGGGCAAAAGCTAGTACATAATATAAAAAGAGAAGCTGACTGACTAACCGACTGACTGATCTATTAACGCACAGCCTAAACCGCTAGGGTTAGAAACTTGAAATTTTGACAATAGGTTTCTTTTGTGACGTAGGCATCCACTAAGAAGGAATTTCTCGAAATTCAACCCTTAAGGGGGTGAAATAGGGGTTTTATGTTTTTATGTATGTCCGTCGTTTTTGAAGTAAGAAGCATGGAATTAAATATTAAGGTTTCTCTCACGGTAGACGAGGCTCTTATGAACCACTTTGGGGCTATAGTCATGGCGGCAAAGTTGTCTGGTGCAAGCGAGATTGTCCTCATCGGAGACGTAAACCAGCTACCATTTTTGGACAGAGAGAACCTCTTCAAGTTAAGGTATACCCGCCCAAATTTGGTAGCCACCATCACGCAACAGTTGCCTTGTACACACAGCTGCCCGATGGACGTGGCTTTTGCTCTGAGCGAGATATACTCCAGTATATACTCCTCCAAGTCGACACTGTCGTACGCTCACTCCCTGAAGGTGGAAAGGTTCACAGGTGCGCAAATACCGCATATCGCCCAAAACACCCTATTCCTGGTTCACACACAAGAGGAGAAGTCTTCTCTTGTAAACCAGGGATACGGCACCGGCGAAGGGTCGCGCGTCTTAACCATACACGAGGCTCAGGGACTGAGATACGACCATGTCATTGTCATAAACACCAAGACAAAGAGGCTCAAGATCCACGACAGCGTTTCCCATGCGGTAGTGGCGATATCGAGACACACAGTCAGCTGCGTCTATTACACCGACGACGCCGATGACGCCACAGGCCGCTTCGCAAAACGAGCAATGGGTGCACCAACCAAAACGGTCGTCGACTACAATCTAAAGACGGCCATGCAGCACCGAGACGCAGCAGTCGTGGAAGCTCTGCTCAAAGCCGCGAAATCCCTGGCTGGCAAATCCAAAAATCCCTAACCAACACCTTGTAATAAAAATGTCTAAATACCAACTCCAAAAACCTAAATGTGTAAATATAAAATAAAAATAAAATTTGTAATAAATGTAATAATGCCCTCAGCATCCCGGTATCTCCATGAGAGATACCAAGAAATCAAACAAACCATAACATAATTATGTTGATGATGCATTCTGCGTTATCAACTATAGCATGTAAAATTAAAATCATTAAATAATATTTATAGTAGTAATATAGTCTTAAGTGTGTGTGCTGATGCAGGCATCGACTCTATTGAGTCGGCGCATGCATCAGCGCATAGCTAAGTTATACCTGCATGTCAAAATGATACCTGCCGGTACATGCATCGACTTTATTGAGTCAATGCATGTACCACCAGTATCAATGAAATAATGTAAATGTGTATATTATAAGAGAAAAAAAAAAAAAAAAAAAAAAAAAACAATAATAATATTAAATAAGTAAACATATATATAATGTGATGGACTCGCATAGCTTAAGTAGAATAAGTAATATTTATAGTAATATAAATAATACATGTATTTCCGATACAGGAGTATCAAATAAGTAAAATAAAATAAAAAGTAAACAATTAATAACAGCAAAAAAGAGCGCGGACGAAATGTCTGCGGTGAATAAACTCATTTAAAAAAAAAAATAATAAGTTTTCTGGTTAGAAATAAATGTATAAGTGTTTGAGCGTTTTTGGAAATTCAACCCCTAAGGGGGTGAAATAAGCGTTGAAAGTTTCTATGAGAAATCTGGTACTTTTAAAGTAAGAAACATGGAATTAAATATTTAGACTTTTGGTGAAAAATAAACAAACATGTATTTGAGGGTTTTTTGAAATTCTCTCCTAGCTCGCTAATCTGTCGTCAACTCTTTACTCGTTGCCGAATTTGTAATAACTAAGTAAAAATAATAAGAATGAGGCGCGGCTCGGGTGAAACTGCAAGTTTCAAGGTTCCCCCCACTCACATGCAGCTCAAGTTTATTGGGTAATTTTGGGTAACCCGAATAAAAGCTTTTCATAAAGATAACCCCTTCAAAGGCTTAAGTCATTGAACGGGTTAACCCCTTCAAGGGGTTATCACAATGAAGGTGTTAACCGTTTTGCTGGGTTCCGAGGATGAAACTCGAATAAAATGTAACACCGCGATATAAGTTACCGCATATACGGGTTACCCTGTCGAAAGGCTTAACTCTTAACCGGGGTTGTACGGTCCCTGGTTAAAACACCGTTATTTACAAAGGCTAGGCATATAAAACATTGATTTACATTTGAGTATAAGTAATGTATGTTTTTCTTCTAATCGATCGGTAACATTATTAAATTACGTAAAAAAAATGTTTCAATGCTATGCCTACTTACGATATCCAAGCGGCCATATTTTTGGCGGGATTATGTCATGTCGTGTGACGTCACAAAACTCAAACTCCACGCTCTGTATTTACATGTAGCATTTATTGTGACGTCATATGACATGATAACTGTGTTCAAATACAAATATAGAATAACAATATTTAGCGCCAATTCCGCCAAACCTGTTGATCAAGCTTCGATACAGTATGGAGCACCGCTCTCCCGCTCGCAAATAGTATGCAAATGCAGAAGGTGCGATTACTTAATAAAATGCAACAAACAAATGCTAAGCCTAGCGGTCGACGAGTCAACATCTCCTGAAGACGACCCAAGGAGGAGCGAAACGTGTCGTATCGGTTTGTTTGTTGCATTATATTAGGTTTACCTATGAAATTGGCGTTTTTTTCTCACAAATAGAGAACCTCGTCACTTCTATGATTTAAAATATTCATCAATGGGGAAGGCAACGCTAAACGAAAGCAGATGGCAGCACCTCCAAACTTAGTTATTTGACCCAATCAGAACCATCATATTCATATTAGCAATAATGTCAAACACATTGCAACCAATAAAATGGCATAGGTACAATCGATAGTGGCGCCATTAGTTCCACAGTTGCCTACCCCATTGGTTGATATTATAACCATCGTCCATTATAATCATTCAATCATTATAATCATCGTATTGGTTGATATTAGAACGAACGTAATTTTTTCACTTTAGACCAACATTTTCATAACTTTCATCACAGTTACGAAGCTGATTATTGTATGCGTAAAATTACTACCCATGAAGATTCTGTTGCAAAAAAAAATCTCGACAAAGTCTTGTACTTTTTTTTTAAACTTTTTTAGATTGGTCAGGTCGATCATTCTCAAAAAATCAGAAAAAAATTCATAACTCGAAAACTATGAAAAGTCGCGGAACATACATGGGGGTGATTCGGATACCCTACGATACGAAGGACCTAAATTTTATTTTTGGACGTCAATGTTCCGGCCACCCTGTATATATCGCTATCAGCGATAAGACCGCCATTGTACCCTTTAATGTTTGTTATTGTATAAGAGCTGTGTTACAATTTTGGTGTACAATAAAGTATATTCTATTCTATTCTATTTCTTATTGAATCCGAAAGTACCCCGTTCTGGGTTAATCTATGTCAGCAGTTAATCTATGTACATCACGAGGTTTGAAGGAATTACAAGATTTGTTTACACGTATGGAATTCAACTTTAAAGGCTTTGTCAAATAGAACGCGTTATTATCGCGCGTCAGGGCGCTAACCTAACGCGACGCTATGACGCCGAGCTGTGTTGTACTGCGATGGTGATGTACCGCCAAACAGAGCGCCAGCGCTAGCATTACGCAGCGCCTTTTAGGTAGCTGCTGTTGGAAGATCTCTCAAATGAGAACTGTTTAGTTTTGTCTATGATACCGACGAAGAAGAAAAAGAATTTAATTATTTAAATAATCGTCACGGATCGTCTGCCGAATACGTCAGAAAATTTATGTGTGACGTGTACTGTGATCTCGTGGTTTGATTTGGATTTGGTTGATCTTCTAAAATGTTAAATCGCACCTTAGCGTCTCTCACTAAGAGCATTACGACGAAACAGTTGAAGAAGCTCAACCAGCTCTATGGAGCCATCTGCGACTATCAATACTTGCGGACTGCCAGGCCGACGAACGCACGATGGTCGCAGACGAAAATGAACCTTCTAAGAGATTTAGGTAATGTTTATTCTTCTTCTTCCTGCCCTTATCCCACTCTAGGTGGGGTAGACACAACATGTATTTCATAAATCCACGTTGTTAGAGGTTTTGGCTTATTGTTTTATGATCGGCCGCCTGCCTGACATCAACCCTCTTTGGAAATACTCGTTGCGTCGTCGCGCGGGTGACCCAATGTGCTTGCTGATATTATGCACTGGGTATCAAAATGTTATGCTTGTCAATCTTATTGCCGAAAACTAAGCAGACAGGTACAGTAGGTACTTAGGTAATGTTGATTATGGCCTCTAAATCATACATATTTTTTATTTCGAATAAATAAATCTGTTACACCTAACCTTTCAAAAAAGGTAAATATTAATACCATACTCATTGCCTACCATGGCTTAGTTGTGTCGGTTTTAAGATTTGGTGTCATATTTTGGGGCAATTGTAGTGAAAGAGACAGTATCTTTAAAGCCCAAAAACGGTGTCTCAGAGCTATGTTCAATTTAAAAGCTACAGACAGCTGCATACCTATTTTTACACACCATAAGTTCATGTCCTACCCATGTGGCGGCAAGCGCGACTGCTGATCGTGAGGTCCGTGGTTCGATCCCCAGGTCGGCCAAAGTGTTATTGGGTTTTTCCGTGTGGAATTCCTCAGTAGCAGCCCGGAGCTTGGACTTGTGCCCGGTTGATGGCAACGCTCGCCCCCTATTACATGACACTTAAACATAACGGCGAAATCAGGGTGTTACTATACACCTCTGCCCAACCCTTCGGGGAATATAGGCGTGATGTTATGTTACTTTTTTGTGTATTTGCTCGTGGCTGCCCGTGGCCTCACTATCAGGACCCATCCGAAAACCAGCGCTGCTATATTTCAGTGTATAGGTCAACCAGAATCTCATGGCATTAAAAATTAATAACTAATTGTGGTTTTCATATGGCAATGTCAACATGTCAGTTGTCAAAACCAGTATGACTATAGTTGATACATTTTCCAGTTCTGATTAATGTTTTCTTGTTCAAATATTTTTAACAAACATACTTATTTTAACAAGGTTTCCTTTTCCATTACAATAAAATTGCAAAAAACCATATATCAGCATATCATTTTGGGACCCAGTGCATAATATCAGCAAGCACATTGGGTCACATAAAACAATAAGCCAAAACCTCTAACAACATGGATTTATGAAATACATGTTGTGCCGACCCCATCTAGTGTGGGATAAGGGCAGGAAGAAGATGAAGAAGAAATTAAAGAAAAAAAATTACAAGTATCAAGACTTTTTATTCAAATTACCCTTGTGTTACCGACAAAAAAATGTAATTTCCCTATTTGCCATCAGATTCTAGTAGACCTATAGCAGCATTATGCTGAGATGGGCTCCTTTTTTTAGTCTCGTGGAGGCATATAACCTTTTTATTTTGTTGTTTTGTTTTTATTTGTTATCTAATGTGTTTGTACGTCTGTAACGAGACTTAAATAAATAATTATCTTTCTTTCTTTTCTCTTTACTACAATATACGCACTTTTTGTTCGCAGGTAGCGAAGAACCGGAGTTCTTGGTAGAATGGCGCGACCCTCTTACGTCCAGGATTCATGTTGCGAACCCACCTGGTGACCACGATTATAACCTCAAAGCGCACAACGTTATGATCTAAAAAACGCAGTACACCAATCCAAATTCTTAGTAAAAAAAAAATACCAAGATCTTTTATTTTTTTTCTCTTTGGCGTTTTAGCCAGACCCATTATGCCAATGTCAAATTTAACGAAACGAATAAAAATAAATTACATGAAAGAGATCGGAAATTTGTGACCAGCATAGTACTTCTGATGAAAATCTATTTTTTTATAAAAAAATATTATACAAGGTTAGTCGGAAAGGGGGTTGTTTTAAAGAAAGTGTAAAAATTTAAAAATTCTATAATTTTTATTTGCATGCAAAAAGATTTTTATTTTAGTTTTTTCAAAAATAAACATACCTGCTTTAGTTATGAATTCAGAAAATTAATTTTCTAATCCGTGACCCCAAATATGACCTAAATTGTAAAAACAGCTGATCATAGCTATGGACATATAGATTGTAGCATATTTTTTACGTAATCTTTGAAAAGCTATTTCTCTTAAACTATCGTGTTTTGGGGAAAGTTGTATAACAAAAGTTATCCATCATTATGGGTACTTTAACACCCTTTCGGCTTAGTACTCCCCTTTCCGAGTAACCTTGTATAATTGACGCTATTACACACAGGTACAATGGGTAATAAATTAGTCAAAATTCTTATATTATTTGATTTAATAAATAAAGACATACATTTATATACTGAAATGTTATTTTTAATTACATAACATCACGCCTGCATTCCCCGAAGGGTTGGGCAGAGGTGTATAGTAACATCCTTATTTCGTCGTGTAATAGGGGTGAGCCTATTGCCATCAATCGGGCGCAAATCCGGACTCCGATCTGCTACTGAGGAATTCCACACGGAAAAACCCAATGACACTGCCCGACTAGGGTATCGAGCTAAGGACCACACGATCAGCAGTCGCGCTTGCCAGTTACATAACATAAATACCATAAATTGTATTAATATTCTTATCACAGATATAAGGACTTCATTTTCCTCAAACGAGTCGGTAGTTCCAGCATTCCTAGATCTAGGAATCCTTGTTACAAAACTCAATTACTTGGAAATGTCCCACAATTTCTCATTTAACCTATTAACCGCTTGAGTCGCATTTCTGTGACAAATATTTCCGTGCCCCTACCGCGCGTGTCGTATTTATGCGACAGAGAACATGCATGGTTTTTTTGTTCTATGTTCGTCTTATGAACTGCGTGGTACAACTAAAACGATTATTCAATAGAGATATGATTTACAACAATTACTTAAAATTGTTTCATAGCTCTAAGTATTGAAAAAGCTTAGCTAATATATTTATTGTAGGTATTGTTTTATCGATTCCTAGTCGCGCGCTAGGGGCACGGCAAATGATATTTAGCCACGCGCTTAAAGGGTTAATTTTATTTTGAACATTTTCCGTCGGTGTGGTCACGGGTTAGAATATTAGAATATTAATAATTCCTAACCGCACGCCTGGCTATCTACCACCCTCACATTAAAGTCCGGCGCCAAGCAGTTTACTGTGTTCCGTCGTGTGTATGTGAGAGCCAGAGGGTTATAGGGGAATCTCTCTATATCCCTGTTCCTTGGATTCGTGTGCTCCATCTTAGACCCTGGCTGCGCTTACCATCAGGTGAGACTAGGGTCAAGCGCGACCAAGTCAAGAATAAAAAAAAAATATGGCAAAACTATAACTGTATCTTTCAGATCATAAAACAAGACATTTCTGGCAAGGACTTCCACAAGGCTCCGTTCTTGGCCCTTTATTATACTATTGTTCTGCTTAGTTCCCAACTATGTCGAGGTCAGCTTCCAGTCTAACCAGATGCGGCTGAATACCAGTATTTTACACGGAGCGACTGCCATCAGACATCCGCAACCCAGTTACTGGGTAATGCCGATATCCTAAGGTTAGGCCGGTTGTCAAACTATCGGGCTTCTGACTTCACGTAACGACTGTCATAGGTATTTGTATGACAACCGGGACAGACTGTTTAACGTGCTCTTCGAGGCACGGAGGTGTGACGATGCGTAACGACCGGTCACCGCATAGATAGAAAGGGTTGTCACCACTGCGTCGACGGCCTGGAGGACACGGCGCTGCCCACGCTGCAGGCGTGTCCCGCCTGGGAGACGCAGCGCCGCGAACTAGTTGCGACGGGTCAGCGTTGACCTCTCGCATCCGGCCGTGTTTCTGTCCATGGAAGCGAGGGTGCGTGGGAAGCCATCGCCTCCTTTTGCGGAGGGCGCGCGACGACCTCCGGCCACCCTAGTGTGTCGCCTGCGGGCGGTGGGTTAGGGGACCCGCCGCCCGAACAGGCCCGAGAAGGCGGCGCGCAGTATTCCGTGCGTGCTTCTTAGGAGGATGTGGGGCAAGGCCCCACAGAGTAGAGATCCGCCAGGAGCTGGCGGACCGGGACCTGCCGGGGTTGCGGTGTATGCTTTTGCGAATCCCGCGACCCCGGCGGAACGGTCTGGAGGAGGAACACCGTTGGTTTTTAGACGGTAAGAGTCCGGCAGGCCCCGTCGCCTTCCCCGGACGAGAGACATCCATGAAGAATTTACAACGACAAAAAAAACAAAAAAAAGATTTTAATAAAGTTACAGCCTAACTAAAAAGCCATTAGCCAATTAACAAATTGAGAGATAAAATCCTTATCGTTAACAAGTGCAATAACAAGCAATCAGGCTACATTGTTCATAACAATTATTATTCCATATAGTTCTGAATTCAGTAGCTCTGCAGCGGGTAAGCTAGAAGCTCGAAAAGGAAAAATGCTGGGATTTCGTCAGCTTCTTCTGGTAAGATGTTTTCGTGCTTGTAACCAACTCCGTTCTATCTAGCCTTTTCCCATCTATGTTGGGGTCAGCTTCCAGTCTAACCAGATGCGATCGAATACCAGTATTTTACACGGAGCGCCATCAGACCTCCGCAACCCAGTTACTGGGCAATACCGATACTCTTAGGTTAGACCAGTTATCAGAGTTTCGGGCTTCTGACTACCCGTAACGATTGTCATGGGTATCGGGACCGACGGTTTGACGTGCTCTCCGAGTCATGGAGGGGTCTCGATATGTCACGAACGTTCACCCATCCACGGACTGACCGCGGCAAGCGTTGCTTAACCTCGCTAATCACGAGCCCCTCAAGCGTAGGCGTATAATTCATTATTGTTTATTGATTTGATGATATTTTCAGATAAGTTTCTTCTTAACGTTGGTCAGTTCAGACCCATATGCCAGTTTGAATTTCGACTACCCACACGTAAGCACACATTTTTAATACTTATAATTACAGCTCTTATAGCCAAATACTGAAACGCTACTCAATTTTAAGTTGCGGTTAATCTCGTGATGTCGCTGTCACTTTAACACGAACTAACAGTGACAACACAAAACTTAACAGACGCGCCTAGTTTAAGGCCCGGTATCCACCAAAACAGAGAAGAGAGGAGACGAGAGGAGATGTGCTGCGAAGCTGGCAGGTTATTTCCACCAAAGCAGAGAGCAGAAATGTAGCGGAGAGGATATGTGAACTTTGTGTAGCAGAGATGTGAGCTGTGAGAGATCGAAACCAGTCAAGTTCTGTCTACGAAAGGAAGACGGCCACCGGACTAGACACTTCTCCGCTCTGCCGCGCCGCTTGCTCGCTCGCCGCACAAAATTCTATAGAAAAATGAGACATCTCCTCTCCGCTTGATCCATTTCTACCCAAGCCAAGCGGAGAAGAGATGTGAAAATAACGAAATCGGATTGGTTTATTCAAACTTCAAACACAGCTCCTCTCGTCTCCTCTCCTCTCCACTTTGGTAGATACCGGGCCTTAGGCTTGTACACAAAACTGCGATGTGATGTCGCATCGTAGAAATATAAAAGCTCGCAAGAACTTACGAATTGATTCGCGTAATTGATTTTTCCCATATCTTCTTATCAGTAACAGCAGTGCGCAAATCTTATTACGCAAATTTATTCTACCTAGTATAAAATACATTCAATATGGTTGACGATCGTCGAGGGATTGGTCATCCGAACCTTGGAAGGAAGACGCCTTGCCGCACGAAATCGCATCGCAGTAATTTGCGTCGGAGTTTTCTGCGTTGCGAATTCGCTTCGCGCCGGTTCCCAGTTTTGTGTACATACAAGCCCATAAACAAACGCGGGGTCCGACGCGCACTTTACTGTATCTGAAAATACGTGGTCTGAGAGAGAAAGTACTATAAATATTAAAAATAGCGGACTTTATTTAAAGGAGACTTTTTTTTAAACGGTTTTCAATTAGCTTCACTTCGTATATTTGTCAGTTTCTGTAAATGGAAAGTGTATTAGCCTACTGATCGGAATTATTTCCATCATTAACCCTACTGATCGGACACGATACTCGAATTGATCAGTTTTATAACACTGCAGGTAAAAGATGAACTCTACGAGCAGCCAGTCTACATGATGAGCCCTAAGAAAACACCACACGATAAGGTGAATCAAATAACCATGATATTTAAGTTTGAACACTACTCATATCAGACACAGATCCTTTTGCCATCGCACATGGGCGGATATAGGTTAATTTCTCTGGGGTACGAGGACCATACTGGAATAGACGTGAGGCGTATTTATCGTCACAGATAAAAATAACAGATATTAGAAAATAACAATTGTTCCTTCCCATCTAAATTATCGGTTACTACAAAAAAAAAATTACGTTTAAAAAAACCGACTTCAAAAACTAAAAAGTATAAAATAACTTAATATAAAATTAACAGTTTCAGAAGTCGGTGCCTTCAATTTGGTTCAGCGTGGATTAGCACCGACTTCTGAAACTATTAATTTTATATTAATTTATTTTATACTTTTTAGTTTTTGAAGTCGGTTTTTTTAAACGTAGTTTTTTTTTTTACTTTTTAGTGTCTGTAATAGGTTGTTCTGTAAACTACAGTAGGATTTTTCTAGATTACATCAGGTAGAATAATTACATCATCCAGGTAAACTAAAATGTTGATAAAAAAATAAAAATGTTCATAAAATGAAAACTACCGGACCAAACTATGTTAAATTTTTATGGGACCAAATGGCAACTATTCCGCATCAAACTAAAGAAGAACCACGTAAATCGGATCATAAATCTCAGCGTAATCGGTGTACATACATAGAAAAAAAAACTTATCGAATATAGAGCCTCCTCCTTTTTGAAGTCGGTTAATAACAGACCCAAATTCATTTAATCACATCGGCAAATAACAACGCGACGCCCTGTTATTAAATTGGAACGATGTTACCTCATTAAACTACTGAAACCTAATCTAATCTCCTTTTGTATGGTTGGTGTTGAACGTCTGGGGGTCACGTGCCTCCCGAGCCCTCCTCGAGCAATTTTTTTTTTATCATTGAAATGTCCTCATGGATGTCCTTCGCCCGGTGAAGACGAGGGGGTCAGCCGGACTCGTACCGGCTAAAAACCAACGGTGTCCCTCCTTCTGACCTAATGCCGGGGTCACGGGATTCGCTATTGCATGCACCGCATCCCCGGCAGGCCTCGGTCCACCAGCTTGTTCTAGTGGACCTCTCCAGTGGTGGGGCAATGCCTCCCCCGAGCCTGCCCTTGCTACCGCATACAAATTTTTCATCTTCATTCAAATCTGGGAGTAGTAGTAGAGCTTCTTGTGGAAGAGTCCGTCCAGAGAAGTACTACCTACCATCCAGCTCGATATTAGAGAAAACAAAAAAGAGCATCCTGTTTAGTCGGGAATCGAAACAAATTTTTTTGTTCAAAAAGTACCGTCCCGTATTACTGCACCGCCTGGCAAGGGCGTAGCCAGGTACAGGCAAGGTGAGGCAGCTGCCCCCCCCCCCCCCCCCCCCCGGGTCTGGTTAAGGGCTCGGAGTGCTCCCGAACTGAAGAGTAAATAATTTTAAGCAACGTTGCATTTAAAACCATTCAGAAATCTATTCCCTTTGCATGATCATCTATACTCTATACTAATATTATAAAGAGGAAAGATTTGTATTGTTGGATATTTGTATGTAACGAATAAACTTAAAAACTACTAGACCGATTTCAAAAATTCTTTTGCCGTTAGAAAGCTACATTATCACTGAGTAACAGGCTACGGGCGGAGCCGTGAGGACACAGCTAGTAATAAATATTTTTGTAGCATGAATATTATTAGATCTCCCTTGCCTGCCCCCCCCCCCCCCCTTATTTGGATCCTGGCTACGCCCTTGCCGCTTGGTGAGAAGGCTGGGTACCTATGTTCTTCTGTAAGCAAAGTCTGATTTTGAAACACCTTTACAAAAAGTAACAGATAATTTAATTCCAGGACGAGCCCGCAGACATCCAGGGTGACTCCGACGTCGACAGCTGGGCTCCGTTTGACTACACCAAGTTCGACATGTACCTCAACAACTACAAGCCGGATTCGGCACCGGAACACAACCGCGTCAAGAGACGAGCGAGGGTGAGTTCATATTTTATTTCTTATTCACAAAAAAGTTGATATAATAGACTTCAATAAAAGCTGACAAGTGTAAAATAATGATCATATTTTAATAAAATTTGTAGTACATGTCCTACCAAATAAAAAAACAATTTAAATATGTTTTGAAATGCCAAAGATACATTATATTCGTACAATCTGTTCTACCTAGCTTTTCCCAACTATTTTGCGGCCAGCTTCCAGTCTAACCAGATGCGTCTGAATACCAGTATTTTACACAGAGCGACTGCCATCAGACCTCCGCAACCCAGCGGAAGCGGATCCCAAGATAATTGGGAAAAGGCTACGAGGAAGAGATGTAATATTATCATCGATTTTAAAATACTCAATCTCATCTTGTTCTAGCTGCACAAGAATTCGCGAGCGCTCTTCTTATTAAAACGTTTCACATCAAAATACGCGAGAATTTTCATAAAAGACTCCAAAATAAAATTTCTCTCAATATTCATCCAAAAATTATTCTATAAAAAACTTTAAGTTAGCAGTGATATAAACCTGATATAAAAAGTGTACAAACAAATAAAGAAACGACCACACAATTATCTACTGAAGCCAAATTTGAGGGCCCACATTGACAAGACAATTTTTTGCCGCAGAACGTAAGAAAATTTAACACGCTGATTGGCCCACAACTTCGTGAAAGACCGCACCACTATGTCTACCCAGAGCCAGTGAAGGATAGAATCATAGAGTTCTCAACCTCCACCAAGAGACCTGGAATCTTACCCGACCAGATGAACCCTGGAGTGATATTTAGAGTGAGAATGTCGGATGCTATACTGAGGATCAAGCAAAGGATGTACGAAGACCCTGAAAGACATATAGAAGCTGACATTATTTACACGAATTTGATCAAGAAGGTCGTGATGGATGAGATAACGAAGTTCCATAACCTCCTTTTGATGTACAAGACAGATAAGAGCATCAAAGAGCATTTGGGAGAATGCGGAGGTCGGATATACAAATTTATAAGCTACATGACGATTAAAGTGCATATCTACTGTCTTTTCGATGCTTTATGGATAGATGGGAACCCATATGTGATTGGTGATGAATATTCGGTGACCCCAGTAGAGGTGCCCCCGCTGTTGCAGTGCGATGCAGCTGAGTGCAACTCTATTGTGTTTGTTGATTCCATTACTGAACCTAAAGATGTAGAAGAATGATGTGAGATGGTTCAATAAATTTTTTGTGGTGAATTGTGTTGTTTGTTTTTTTTGCTTTGCAACTGCCTCGTTGGTCCTGGGTTCGATACCCAGGTAGGGCAAAGTGTTATTGAGTTTTTCCGTGTGGAGTTCCTCAGTAGCAGCCCGGAGTTTGAATTTGTACACAGCACAACAGTCGTTACGGGTACTCTGAAGCCCGAAAGTCTGACGCCTATGCATTGCCCAGTAACTGGGTTGTGGAGGTCTGATGGCAGTCGCTTCGTGTAAAATACTGCAGGTATTCAGCCGCATCTGGTTAGAATGGAAGCTGACGCTAACCTAGTTGGGAAAAGACTAGGCAGAACAACTGCAACATACATATTATTAACAGATAAGTACATTAATTATTTATATTATTTTGAAGTGCGGTGTGGTAAATCCGGCATAATCCTAGCGTTCACAACGGGAGACTACAATTCATAATTCCCAGCTACAATCGGAGTTGACTACAAATGTAAAGTCATGGACCTGAACGATGTTCAAAGTCAAGCTTGGTATGTGGGATACAGCGGGACAGGAGCGATACAGAACATTGACATCAAGTTTTTACAGAGACGCTCACGATGCCATATTAGTTTACGATGTGTCAGAACCGAAGTCCCTAGCAAAACTGAATGAGTGGGTCGAGGAACTTCAAGTATACTCCACCAAGAAGAACATAGTCTGCTTAGTTGTCGGCAATAAGATTGATAAACATATCATTTTGAGATCCAGTGCATAATATCAGCAAGCACATTGGGTCACCCGCGCGAAAGCGCAACGTGTATTCCCAAGGAGGGTTGATGTCAGGCAGGCGGCCGGTCATAAAACAATAAGCCAAAACCTCTAACAACATGGATTTATGAAAATACATGTTGTGCCGACCGCACCTAGTGCGGCATAAGGGCAGGAAGAAGAAGAATTACATTTAATTAAATAAGTTAATGGTTCAATTCAGTCTTGTTTTTTATATCAACTATCGAAAAACCGATATCAGTGAAATCCAATACCGGTTTTTCAATATCGGATTTTTGGTCCTATAGTAAAGAACCGGTATCCATGCTCTAATTATTAAGTTATTTGTCTAAAGCAAGGATGCATAGACTGCGGCCCGCGGGCCGCATGAGGGCCTTCGTACATATACATGCGGCCTGCCAGCGAATTAAACTCTTTTATGCATTTGTATGAAAATACTGCAATATTTATAACATTAAGGGCCAGATTAAAGCGCAGGCCACACCGCTAGCTGGCGGGCGGGCGAGCGACCAACGTTTCACCGAGCCTAGCTACTTCAGCGACTCAAACGATGTGAACCGAAGTATGAAAACGCTCGCCCGCCCGCCAGCTCGCGGTGTGGCCTGCGCTTAAGACCTCTAAATAAATGATTTTAATTATTTTTCAACACACTTGCTCATAAAGTGGCTCTTATGGGACCGCTTTTAGGTTCGTAATGTAGCTTATTACGGACTAATTCGGTAAAATGTACCACAGATTAACGATATATGTCTACGAATTTCACTTTACATTTTTTTTTAATTTTAGCAAATCGTTTTTACGCCTAAAAAATATTAAACGTTTTTTATTACAAAAATAGAATAAATAAACTGTGTTAGTTAAAATATCATAAATAAACATTTCATTTCATTAAATAATTTATTTTTGTGAGCAAATTAACATTAATTAATGTAGGCGACGCATGAAATTATTTTTAGTGCCCACACTGCAGCCCGCTTTTAGCTCATAGTCTGGCCGAGTGGCCCCTACTCCTATAAGTTTGTGCATGGTCAAAGGTTTACGAAGACAATAATAATGGGATTTTTTTCAGAGGCGTCGTGGTCGAGGCGGCAAACGTCGAAATCGTCAGCGATCTACCACCAGCCAACCTGATGATGACGTAACCACTTTCAATTCTATAATTTTCTTTTAAATTAGAGTCGGTAACAAATATACCGTCGCCTTAGAGTGAAAACCTCGGGAATGCATTTTTGAAAAAAAAAAATATTACGTTTTTAGGAAGAAAACTTCGCAACGCACATCCTGATCTGACTAATTTGTTCATTCGATACTCGTAGTGCCATTTATGACAGTAAATAAGAACCTCGTAAATACAGTTTGGCGCGAATACCTTGCAACAAACTTGTCGTTTCTTTATGCATTTCGGACAATCTTATAGTATCGAACAGTTCTGGATATAAAAACGGGTTAAATTTTCATATTAATTAATAAAAAAACATAACAGACGCCGTACAAAAATTTTACAGCACGCAGTTTTTTCTTCCTCCTGAGAAGTTACTGCTTTTACACTTACGAGGTTTTCACTCTAAGGCGTCGATACACTATATTTAGTGTTAGCTTTCGTTGGTCAGACTCTATTTTCCAAAGAGGAAACTTGACCACGAGAAACAGCGACAGTAGGGGAATGATAAGGTTCGTCAGTTTTCAAATTCATTCCTTTCCCACTTCGCAGGCAAACTGTTGAACGGAAAAAACCAATGCATGGAAAATTATGTTTAATTATTTGGTAGCAAAGATCAAAATTGCCTTTTGCCTCCATATGACGTAGTAGAGCCATGTAATGTCTTTGATTTGGTTTAAGGAGTTTTGTTGTAAAAACCATGACATCAATCAAATCGAGTCTGTCACCATGCCACCATATTATCCTGTCATAAAATATTTTCTTTTCTACAATGTTGGCAATACGTAGTCGGTAAAATAGTTCATTTCTTGCACTGTGCAAGCAAAAATAGACATTAAGGTGTATAATATTTTCATTCCGCGACTGTACTTAACAAAAATCAAGTTCTCTGGAAAATTATACCGTTAAATAGTGTATAGTCAGTGTTGATAGCTGAAGCCCCCAATCCACCGTGCTCACCCGCCGCAGATGCGGAGCCGGTCGTCCCTTCTGACTCCGCGCAGTCACACCGCGATTAATACAGCCCTCATCAAGCTGTCGTATCCCTCCCAGCCCTCTCGCATTCAACACCCTAAGAGGTTCGAGTCCCCCCTTGGGGACACCCTTAGAGGTGTTGCTGCTATAATAGTCAGTCATGATGTTACAGTAGTTAGCGTAGTTAGCTAGGTAGTTAGTGTAGATATTGGTTCGGAGACCCTTCTGGTCTCGTCAATAATAGCCCGGTTACGTAGAAAAGGTCCTCAAGACCATCTACAAGAGTCGAATAGGAAAAAAAAAAAAGTTGATAGCTGAAGATTTTTTTTAAATCGCTACCGTTTCTCGTGGACTGGTTCGGGCTAGACTCTACCTGCCCATGCGGTCCTTCAATTTAATGTATAGAGTTGTTGTAAGTAACTGTGACGGAACGAGGTATGGTGTTCCTCCAACGAAAAGGGAGGATACTCCAACCAGGCGGGTCATATGCCTGGCGGACTACTGCCCAACGGTTGATGGTGGGAAGTTGTATACAAGGTTGTTCGGAAAGGAGGTACTAAGCCGAAAGGCTGTTAAAGTACCCATAATAAGGAATAACTTTTGTTCTACAACTTTTCCCAAAACTCGATAGTTTAAGAGAAATAGCTTTTCAAAGATTTCGTAAAAAATATGCTTAAACCTATCATTCCATAGCTATGATCAGCTGTTTTTACAATTTAGGTCATATTTGGGACCACGGATTAGAAAAATAATTTTTTGAATTTATAACTTATGCAGATGTTTTTTTTTTTGAAAAAACTAAATTAAAAATATTTTTTATGCAAATAAAAATTATCGAATTTTGAAATTTTAACACTTGCTTTAAAATAGTCATCAGTGATACTTTACGTGGCCCTCGGCTTAGTACCCCCTTTCAGACTAATGGTCAAAGCATACATATCAACTCTGAAAGGAATCGTAACCGTATCGCCTTTCGCCTCGCCGTCAAACAGGCGTCAACCTAACGTAAGCACGCAACCAAACCGGATCAGCAGCTCCGATACGTCGACTCGGCTACGGCTAGACGACGCCGCGCTTACGGCTCGCAGTAACAGTAGTGTGCCGCAGGCAGGCCGCGGGAGGGGTGAGAGGGGCAAGGGTGGACGAAGAGACGTAAGCTCGGGTACGGAGAGACGTAAGCGCGGGGACGACGAACCGTAAGCGCGGGAACCACGTTGACCACACACCGCATCGCGGTTCGTGAGCTTGTCCCGAGGCGAGGCGATTACGTTACGATTCCGATTAGTGTGCGTTGCAGTAGGGAGTTTCATACAAAGAATACTGAACGGCTCGAGTTGATACGGTGACGATCCCTTTCCGATTTGATATGTGTGCTTTGACCTTTACCTTGTATACTATCTGCGTGTTACATCTTGATAGCGCGATGCAGGATTCTGTGACGTCATCTTTGAGAGTTGTCATTATTGTCGCTGTCTAGACAATCGTCCTGGTGCGTAGTACGCATTCACATAACTAATGATATGGTGCTTTGTTTCTGAGGGCTAAGCCACATCTGATGGAAGATACGTCGCCAATCTTCCGCCGGTACACATAATTCCATCTAAACATCTCACACCGTACACATATGACCGAAGATGCGTTACTAAAATTCCTCGAGTAATTTACGTGACGGAAGATCAGTCAGATGTGGCTTGGCCCTAACTAACATAGATATTTGACTGCCTCGTTGGTCTAGTAGTGGGCACAAGCGCGACTGCTGATCGTCCTTGGTTCGATCCCCAGGTCGGGCAAAGTGTTATTGAGTTTTACTGTATGGAATTCCTCAATAGCAGCCCGAAGTCTGAATTTGTGCCCGATTGATGACAATAGGCTCGCCTCCACTACATGGAACTTAAACATAACTGCGAAATGAGGGTGTTACTGTACACCTCTGCCCAACCCTTCGGGGAATACAGGCGTGATGTAATCTTATGTAAATATTTGACTTTTAGATAAAGAACTCAACCAGCACGGAGGTACCGATAGCCCGTAGCGGTGATAAGTGGAAGAAATCGAGTAAACAGACCTACGACGTTTACGAACCGCCTATGAAGGTGAGATTATATTAGAGCCTGAATTTCAGAAAACGATAGCATGTACTGTTTACAAAGCGATTGTAAGATTTATTAGGAGTTTGTTGTTTCCCTCAATTTGTTATCATGTATTAAACACTATTAATGGGCCTACATAATGACGTAGTTAAAAGTCATCAATAATTGACTGATAAAAAATTATAGCGAGTTTTTATCATAACAATGTGTACAGTAATGATCGTTTCTAATTATATGGCCACCACTGTGTATCCAACAACTAGCGGACCGTCCCGGCTTCGCACGAGTGGACATTTTCCCCGTTTTTGCAACATTTTTCATTCATTTATGCTCCGCTCCTATTGGTCGTAGCGTAATGTTATAAAGCCTATAACCTTCCTAGATAAATGGACTATCCAACACAAAAATAATTTTTCAATTCTAACCAGTACTGCCGCGCGATTCATTTATAAACGCTGTAAGTAACATATTGGGCAAAAATGAGTTAAATATATATTCGTAATCACAATCCTATGGTGATTATGTATATATATTTAACTAATTTTTGCCCAAAATGTTAGTTACTGCGTTTATGAATCGCGCGGCAGAGTAGTTCCTGAGATTAGCGCGTTCAAACAAACAAACAAACTCTTCAGCTTTATATTATTAGTATAGATATAAACCCAAACTAAAAACTAACTAGCTTATAAAAATAATTAAAAAGTGCATTCAGGCGTCAAAATATTCCTCCACTTCACTGTCATCTGGAAGCGGCCCAAGACTGGCAGCGTTGCCACGTTGGATGGTAACGCTAATTATTCGGCTAAAGAATAAGCCATCGCTTTGGTCGACCAGCCAGAGCAATTTCCTTGAATAGTAGACGTGTTCTCCGACCCCATGACCTGAGCGTTTCGACCCCAAACCGCTCAGTCAAATACTATTTATATTTATTTATAAATATACTCTTTATTGTACATAATAAGTACACCGGTAAGAAACAAAAGGAACACAAAGATTCACACAATATGTACAATGGGCGGTCATATCTATACTAATATTATAAAGCTGAAGAGTTTGTTTGTTTGTTTGAACGCGCTAATCTCAGGAACTACAGGTTGGAATTGAAAAATTATTTTTGTGTTGGATAGTCCATTTATCGAGGAAGGTTATAGGCTATATAACATCACGCTACGACCAGTAGGAGCGGAGCATAAATGAATAATGTTGCAAAAACGGGAAAAATGTCCACCCGTGCGAAGCCGGGACGGGCCGCTAGTAACTGATATTTGTGATGTGCAGTGATAGCCTAGTGGTTGAACGCTTCTCTTCCATGTAGGGGGGTTTGGGTCCTATCCCAGCCCGCACCTCTGACTTTTCGAATTTATGTGCGGATCAGAATTTGATTATCACTTGCGTCAACAGTGAAGGAAGAACATCGTGAGGAAACCTGCGCATCTGAGAGGGCTCCATAAAGTTCTCGATGGTGTGTTTAGTTTACCAACCCGCACCAGGCCAGCGTGGTGGACTAAGGCCTAAACCCTTCTCATTCTGAATACAGGCCCACGCCCAGCAGTGGGGACAGTAATGAGCTAATTTTTTTTTTTTATTTTTTTTTTTATTACTCCTGTGTATAAGGGTGGGGACAGAGAGCGACTTACAAACTATAGGCCTATTTCTGTATTGAGTTCATTATCGAAGATACTAGAATAAATACTTAATAACTGCTTGGCTAAGTATCTCACCAAATATAACATCATCTCAAAAAACCAGTATGGATTTAGGTCGGGTGTGTCGACTGAAGATGCAGTAACCAGCTTAAGTGCCGCGGTAGCTGATAAGCTGGACAAAAGTTACAAATGTTACGGTATATTTTTAGACATATCAAAAGCTTTTGATACGGTCTCTGTCCCAATCCTTCTATCAAAACTTGAGCATATTGGAGTTCGCGGTCTGTCTTTAAATATATTTAAAGATTATTTGACCAATCGTGCCCAGGCAGTCAAAATTGATACTGTAGTGAGTGAGGACGAACAGATCGAATACGGAGTTCCGCAAGGGAGTATTCTTGGCCCCACACTGTTTATAGTATACGTCAACGACTTGTGCAAGATGGTACTTAAAGACTGTGATATTTTTACTTATGCGGATGACACGGCCCTCTTAGTGTATGGGAATAACTGGGAAGAAGCTAAGCTACAGGCTGAAAATAATCTGAGGGAAGTAATGTTATGGTTATCTTCAAATCTACTTACGTTGAATGTAGAAAAAACGAAATATATTCGTTTTTATCTCCCCAACACCTCAACGCCGTCAGTGGAAACTATAACACTCACTGCCCACATTTGTGCCAGTTCAACAATAACTTGTTGCTGTTCACCGTTATTGAATGTTAGCTGTATCCGGTATCTTGGTGTTATAGTTGATGAACGACTGGACCGGCGTCCACAAGTGGAGACCCTCACTGGACGTGTCAGAAAGCTACTGTATGTGTTTAAGAATCTTCGTCACTCTGCCGACCGGACGGTGTTGAATACAGTCTATCTTGCACTATGTCAATCAATACTGGGTTATTGTGTACCTGCGTGGGGTGGAACTTATAAAACGTTGTTTTTGAAATTAGAGAGGGCGCAAAGGTCTATTCTCAAGGTCATACATGGTAAGCCGCGCTGCTATTCTACAACAGAATTATACAAGGAGTGCAAGGTATTAACAGTGCGACAGCTGTTTATTCTCCGCACGATGCTTCGGCGACATTCACTACTTCCTTTAAATAATGATGGCTTAAAAAAACGAACTGGTGCGCTTGCTTGCCCTTCTGTGCGATGTAGAACAGCTTTCGCACTGCGACAATATAACGCATTGAGTTCCAGACTTTACAATAAAATTAATAAAAGGATCTCACTATACAAACTAAATAAGCACAATTTTAAAGAGAAATTAACTGATTGGTTGAAGTTGTTAAGTTATGATGAGTCCGAGAAACTTATTGAAATTATCAAATAAAAATAAAACTTACTTTTTGAATATTTAAATTATAATTTAAATTTAAAATCAACAAACATAGAAATAAATAAAAACATCATTATGTAAAGTTGTCAATTCTGTAAAATTGTTATGTATAGTGTTTTTTTATTTCTCAAAATAGGACAGTGATTATGTATGACATCTAAAAACGGTCGACCGCCGACTACCCAAGATACGAGCATGTCTCAGTTTGGGAGTTGTTGTCACTTTTGTATGCTTCTGTACATTCACCTCAAAAAATTGTAAATGTTGTTTCCTGTAAACTGTACTTTTTGGAAGAATATTTTTTTTTTATTAATTATTATTATTATAATTATGTATGTATGTCATGTGAGGACTTCAGTGAATGGGAATGTAATTTGTATCTTTCTTTATCTTTTAGGACTGGGAAGCTGGGTACGTGGAGATGCCTAAGGACCTGTACCAAGCGCATTTGAGGCCTGGAGTCATCTTCAGGATCCACATGTCTGAAGCTATCCTCAAAATGCAGTATCGGAAGTAGGTGGACTGTCATAATTTGTAACGTTTAACAAACAGTACCCAGATTTCTCAAGCATCAAGCTCAGATGTTCGTTCTGCCTAGCCTTTTCCCAACTATGTTGGGGTCAGCTACCTGTCTCACTAGATGCGGCTGATTACCATACAGCAGTGATTGCCTAGTGGTGTGACCGTCGGACTGCCAAGTCATAGGTCTCGAGTTCGAACCCAAGGCACGCACCTCTAACTTATCGGATTCATATTCGTATAGTATTAAAACTACTTGCTTAAAAACGGTGAAGGAAAACATCGTGAGGAAACCGGCATGCCTGAGAGATATTTCTCGACGGCATGTGAGGCCAAGTCAGAGGCCCATGGGCGGCATGAACTCTGACACCAGATTAGTCTCTAACCACACGAGAAGAAGAAGAAGACCAGTATTTTACACGGAGCGACTGCCATCAGTCCTGCGCAACCCAATTACTGGGCAATGCCGATATCGTAAGATGAGACCGGTTGTCAGACTTTCGGGCTTCTGACTACCCGTAACGACTGTCATAGGTATTCTTATGACACCCGGCACCGACGGTTTAACGTGCTCTCCGAGGCACTTAGGGGTCTCGATGTGTAATGACCGGTCACCTATCCACGAACTGACCGCGACAAGCGCAGCTTAAGCTCGCAAATCGTATGATAGACTGATTATGTATGTACAGAATATTCATTTCCGCTTTTGCCTTCAATGAGGCTCTAATCTGTTTGCTGTTCTCTTACCACTTATCAATCGTCTTCTCATCACCAGCTACGGTGAAGATAAAGACGAATCAGTAATAGAAGCTGACGTGGAATACCTTCGTCTGACCCGGAAAGTGATCAACGATGAGATCACCAAGTTTGAGGACCTGCAGTGGCTCATCGGCTGGTTCCATAACCGATCAGATCTTATTCAGGAGCATATGTGTAACACTAGATATTATGCAGTTGGTAAGTTGAGCGTTCTTATCCATTTTACTTATAAAAAAACATAACATCACGCCTGTACTCCGCGAAGGGGTGGGCAGAGGTGTATAGTAACAAATTTCGCCGTTATGTTTATTTCCCATGTAATAGGGGGCGAGCCTGTTGCCATCGACTGGGCACAAATCAAAACTCCGGTCTGCTACTCAGGAATTTCACACGGAAAAACCCAATAACACTGCCCGACTTGGGGATCGCACCCAGGACCTCATGATCAGTAGTCGCGCTTGCCACCTCTAGACCAACGAGGCAGTACTCATCTATACATCTTCTTTACATAGTATAAAACAAAGTCGCTCCCGCTGTCTGTCTGTCCCTATGTATGCTTAGATCTTTAAAACTACGCAACGGATTTTGATGCGGTTCTTTTTAATAGATAGAGTGATTCAAGAGGAATGTTTATATGCCCCACATTAGTATCTACATTGTGCCCGTACGAAGCGCGGGTCGCTAGTAATAATTATAATAAAATCGTAACGAAGCAAAAAACAGTATAGTAAATAATTTTGAAAAAATAATTGTTACGTGTACTAGGAACGTTCTGTTCTTCTAGTGTGGCTCTTGGGTTTCAATTTAGGTGGCCCTTCAAATCTCGTTTCAAGATTTTCAGAGGAAAGGGCACGGAGGGGGGCGTTCCATGTGGTCAGATGATGAGACTTATTTAATTTTAAAGCTCATCTCTACTAATATTAGGTCCCCACCTATAAAATCAGCGTTTTGTATGGAGAATTTTAAAGAAGTTGCATTTTTCATACTAACATTTTCTTAATTTATTTAACAACTATGAACACTAATGTTTTAAAACTTTTATGCACTAATGTTTAAAAACTAAGATAACGTATGCCACTTAGATTATGCGACAAAAATAAGTTTTGGCTAACTTAAAACAAAAATAGTGGTCATTTCTGCTAAAAAAGAGGAGTCATTTTTAAGGTATTTTTTATGTTTAGAAAACTAGTAATAAGGTGTTTTTACTATTGGTAGTTGTCTATGATGGTCATTATTCGATATAATATCAAGCAATTGATGAATATTTTAAATCATAGAAGTGACGAGGGTCTCTATTTGTGAGAAAAAAACGCCTATTTCATAGGTGGGGACCTAATATTATAAAGCTGAAGAGTTTGTTAATTTGTTTGAACGTGTTAATCTCAGGAACTACTGGTTGGAATTGAAAAAATATTTTTGTGTTGGATAGTCCATTTATCGAGGAAGGTTATAGGCTATATAATATCACCCTATGACCAATAGAAGCGGAGCATAAATGAAACATGTTGCAAAAACGGGAAAAATGTCCACCCGTGCGAAGCCGGGACGGTCCGCTAGTTGTTGGATACACAGTGGTGGCCATATAATTAGAAACGATCATTACTGTACACATTGTTATGATAAAAACTCGCTATAATTTTTTATCAGTCAATTATTGATGACTTTTAACTACGTCGTTATGTAGGCCCATTAATAGTGTTTAATACATGATAATAAATTGAGGGAAACAACAAACTCTTAATAAATCTTACAATCACTTTGTAAACACGGGTGGCCGTGCGAAGCCGATACGGGCCGCTATTTAGGTATATAGAGATACTTTTTTCTATGGGTGCAAAAGCCCCCGATCCACCGTGCTCACCCGCCGCAGCCGCGGAGCCGGTCGTCCCTTCTGACTCCGCGCAGTCACACCGTTGTCAATGCAGCCCTCATCAAGCTGTCGTATCCCTCCCAGTCCTCTCGCATTCAACACCCTAAGAGGTTCGAGTTCCCCCTTGGGGACACCCTTAGAGGTGTTGCTGCTATAATAGTTATGATGTTACAGTAGTTAGCGTAGTTAGCTAGGTAGTTAGTTAATCGGGCGGTCACGAAAACCTGAAAACCCTGGTTCGAGTCCTGCTGATTATTTTGGAACTGGATGTAAAGGCTACGCCGGTTTCCCAGTCCCCCTCCAGTCAGACGATGCGGGAATGCCGCTGGGTTATTTTAGTGGGTATACCGGGCTTGCCCGGGGAGTCCCACATAACCCCCCATTCCCCCAAATGGGCGGGTATGCGTAATAGCATTTTTTCCCAGCGCAAAAAAAAAAAAAAAAAGGTAGTTAGTGTAGATATTGGTTCGGAGACCCTTCTGGTCTCGCCAATAATAGCCCGGTTACGTAGAAAAGGTCCGCAAGACCATCTACAAGAGTCGAATAGGAAAAAAAGAAATGGGTGCAGAAAAATGTATCTATGGAGAAAAAAAAAATTGGCTAAAGTGCAATAAATAATCCGAAACTTGACTACAGAAGGCACCCTACAGTTTTCGCGGGGGAAATGCCCTTGTCTCACTCTTCTGTCTAGCATTTTCCCAACTATGTTGTGGTCAGCTTCCTGTCTAACCAGATGCGGCTGAATACCAGTATTTTACACGGAGCGACTGCCATCAGACCTCCGCAACCCAGTTACTGGGCAATGCCGATATCCTAAGGTTAGACTGGTTGTCAGACTTTCGGGCGGACTTTTTAACAGTGATAGCCTAGTGGTGTGACTGTCGGACTGCCAAGTCATAGGTCTCGAGTTCGAACCCAAGGCACGCACCTCTGACTTTTCGGATTCATGTGCGTATTGTATAATAATCACTTGCTAAAATACGGAGAAGGAAAACATCGTGAGAAAACCGGCATGCCTGAGAGATATCTCGACGGCATGTGAAGCCAAGTCAGAGGACCATGGGCGGTATAAACTCTGACAACAGGTTAGTCACTAACCACACGAAAAGAAGAAGACTTTCGGGCTTCTGACTACCCGTAACGACTGTCATAAATATTCTTAAAACACCCAGGACCTTCGATTTAATGTATGAGGATCTAATAATGACGTTTTCAGGCACCCCCCCAACCATGTTCACGCACGCAGAAGAATATATGAAGCGCATGTGTCTGTTCGACGGAGTATACATAGACCACATCCCTTACGTGGTGGGTGAGGACAGCTCGCTGATGGCTGCGGTCGCCCCCCCAGTGCTGCACTGTGATGCTGCCACTTGTACCTCTGTACCATTTATTGACAGGTAAGAGTGCCACATTGACGGCTTCGAAAGACCATCAATCATTTTAATCTGAGGTCATACTATACTTATTTTGATATGTTTTAGTCGTCTGATAACAAATAGTTAGAGATCTTAAGGTCGAATTATTGATATTAACGCCATCTATCAAACCACATGCAAATTACCCTGTTTGAGAGTTGGTCACATATTTCAGAGGATGTCTACTTAGGGAACGTACCCATACTACGTGACCCGTTCAGGGGGGGAGGGGGGTCTTCAAAATACCACGCTTGGTCACAGGGGCTTAAGTTTTCGTCACGTAGTCAATATCCTCTAGGGAAATCTCGAGTTTTTCAAGCTATATTCAAATATGGCGCGCAGAGTTTAGAGCTTTTTGAACTCACAGGTGGCAAAACTCTCGCAACAAAACTCGCACATATGAGTCATTTTTTTTTTTAACTTTCTGTTTGCAAAAAAATATTTAAAACCATATTATACCATATAAGGTCTAACCAAAATACCTGGACAAACTCTTACACAGTGTTCAGTACGTTTAACTAAACATATCTGGCCAAAAAAAAACGAGATAGATGTGTTTTTTTATAACCAAAAAATTGTTTTGATCATTAATTTTAATTTAATAAATTATTTTTTTAACATTTTTCACTTCGCAGTTTAGGTAAAACACGGTGTGGAAGGTAAGCGCGCCCTGGCGACGGTTGATGCATAAAAAATGGACGAGTTTATTCTTAAAAAGTACAGGCAAATTAAAATGTAATTATCTTTTAGTTAGAAAAAAAAAACACTTGGATCTCGTTTTTTTGCATAGATATGTTTAGTTAAACGTACTGAACACTGTGTAAAAGTTTGTCCAGGTATTTTGGTTAGACCTTACATATTACCACGTCAAAACTAGAGCGGAAGGGGGGGGGGGGGTATTGGCATATACTACGGGTAGTCACCGAGGGGGGAAGGAAGGTACAAAATAGTAAAAAATGGGTCACGTAGTATGGGTACGTTCCCTTAGATAAAAACGAAAAAAGAAATGATACATAACGAAAATAAAATAATAAAGATTAGCTCGTATGTTGTATAGGTAACTACTAGGCATTTACGTGTGATGATTGATTTATGAAACCAAAGAGACAATCATGAATATTATAGGTACTTAAAGTAATTCGAATTTGCTCTGTTATTAACACATCGAAAGTTTGTGACAAACGCATCGGGACAAACGAAATCAACTGACTAATCTAATCACTGAAATACTATGCGTGTCAACTAATAATAGGATCGCGCTTGCTACAACTTCACACGATAGCTGTCAAATTAGTACAGCCAGCAAAATAATACTATGAAAAAAAATGTTATATTTTTTTATTCATAGATTTCATTATTATTTATATTAATTTTTATAAAATCTTATTTTTTGAATTCCATAAATAGGTAATTTTGGATAAATTAATAATATTTGAAAACAGTATTTATTCATTAAAGAAATGAACCAATATATGTATATGGTTAACTTCACGAAATGCTACTGGTCACCCTAATATGTCGCCATAATAATAATATAATTATTGTATAATTAATTTGGCGTAAATTGACTAGAAATACCAAAAAAGTGAACTAAAAATAATTAAACTGAGTATAATTTCATTTTTTTTTTGCACACCTTACGCTTTGGTAATGAAGTTCACGAGTATTGCGGAACTAAATGACGTCTTGACAGTATTATTCTTATTTGGCACGCATAGTACTAACAAAAATTGTAAATCATAGAAAATTATATCATAACAAACTGAATGTAAACAAACAAAACAAGGTTATGTAAGTAATGGCGTAGCGAAGTTTTACGAAAACAAGATCGCCAACTTTAGCGCACTCACGCACCACTGAATGTAAGTCGCCATCTGTAGGTACATGGGACAATTGCATTCGTTTCCGAATTCATTTTGATAATAAAAACAACTTAACTCAATAACTTATAATCACAGCAAAAATGCAATACACCAGTAATTCGCTCAAAACAAACTGAATTTGGCGGGAGATATCACGGGCCACAGATTATCTATTATTTACTACTTTTTTTACTAGTATGACGTAGTAATGAAGTTCGTGCTAGCCACCCACTTGTACCTACACTCATGTAGTACGCTGGGCGTACACGGTCGAACATTTGGAACAGGTACATATCAATCTATCCATAGCAATTTGTTCTACAAATTTGAGACAAAAAGAACGCCAAGTGTACGCCCAATGAGTGCGAGCGAGATGTGTATTATCGTCGCGGTGTGCGGCCGCACGCGTGACTATGCGGCGATGGGAGCGAATGAGTACATGAAGGTCATTGCTACCGACCAGCAACTCGCAACGGATAGCGCGCGAAATTTGAATGTTATTCTTATGACACGAATGATTGAGTTCGCTTCTTATGATTACTTATGAAGTGTGTTATTAATAATTAAAATAATAATTAATAATTGGCTTTATTATAGGGCAAGCCGGGCGTTTGGGCTAGTATGAAAGTACCGCCACTGCTTTTATAGAGCACTTTCTCGTGAGCTGGTTTCAAGATGTTTTCCTTCACCGTTAACGCGGACACGAGGAACCGGTCCAAATTAAAATCCTGAATCTACCTTTGACTTATTAAAAATGTATCATCTGCCTGTGCAGTCTGGCCATATAAATATAAAGGCATTTACAGGCTCCGAAGTGAGAAGTAAGATACACTAGTTGGTGTATTTTTGAATCGTCATTTTAATATCATTGGTTATTTATTAATTTAATATGGCAGACAAATCAGACCCATTTTAGCAAGGAAATGTATAGAAATAAGCAACATGTTTGCTTCCAGCAGAAATTCAACACAGTATTATGCTTTTATGAACCTTATAGATGAGCTAAAACTCTACTCGAAGAAATTGTTCAAAAGATATTCGTGCCTTGGTGGGCAAGTTTTGCCTAATGGAGTAGATATACTACGCGCGCGAACTGAATGCAATCGGTGCCCGAGGTGCCCACCACGTCCGCATCCCTCGCGTCACACGCCCGCAAATATAGTGCCGTCTTGTCATCTTATATCACTAGCTCATTCTCATGTCCCGGCCACACTACCTTACTTACCGTCTACCGCCCGTTTACCGCAATAATTATGGCCTAAATTACCGCGATAAGTGGTGTGGTTACACTAATGTTTACCTAGATATGACAATGAACTAGGCGGTAAAAAACACATAATAATATTTTCAAGATGGAAGTTGAAGCTGCGGCGTTGTTGTACTTTATGAGTGTGAATTACTATTATATGAATCTTTTACATTTTAAAACTTAGACTTTTGACTTGGTTCCGATTGGAATGCTTCCAAAAACTCGAGTACCTTTTCATTCTACCACTCTGTCTGTCGGCAACTCGGCGCGCGGCGCGTGCGTTTCCGTTGAGCTCATATCGCAAACTGAACAAACTGTAGTGTGGCCACTCGCGCAAAAATTACCGCGGTAAAAGTCTTTGATATGCGAAAAAAGACCGCCACCGGAGCTATTGCCTACCGTCATATGCCATATTGATTGACATTGTGAAATAGGTCATAAATCGTGGCTACACCTAGTTGTTGTTTCAATTATGGCCATAATTATTGCCATATCACGGTAGTGTAGCCGCAGCATCACACGCACTTCTCAGCTCTGAATTCAGTTCGCGCGCGTAACGTATTTAATTTAAACGGTTTTAATTAGCTTCACCTCGTATATCGTCAGTCGGCAGTGAAAACCACGTATGTGTATATATACAAATTTAAAAAAAGGTAGAAATAACTGTCACCTGCAAAAAAGTATTTTAAATGATTTGTTGAACTAGTACGTGTATGAAGAGTTTATCAATCTAAAGAACAAATAAAATGCTTTTGAAGAAAATTTTATTTACGTGCTTTTCACTGCCGAGCGTCGATATGTGTTTGTTTAATTCAAATCTTTCGACAGATGTTTCAACTACATCTGCTTAACCGATTCTCCTGAAACTTCGCACACAAATTAAATTTTCATGACAATACAACATTATAATAATTTCAACCTTCAATCCTCAAATCCTGAATGCTGCAGGGGTACTGCAAGACAAAACCGTTTAACTTAGAAGATTTTTTAAGGTATATTATTATGTTTACAGCGTGATGTTTGATGAGCGTCTAGCGCATACGAATGTGCGCACGCTGACACGTTGCCAGGCGTCTTGTCGTGCGCATTGCCGCAACGACCCGGACTGTCTCAAGCGATGCTCCGACATGTGTCTCAGAACCGACTGATGGAGTACCTACAAACTTAACAATAAATTTATTGACGAGATTATTCGATGTTTTATTTAATTAATATAAATGCAGGATGTTATTTTTTGACATTGGTCGATTCAATTCCAAGAGGCAAGCAAGTTTTAAAAATAACATTTGAATGCAGTATTACTTACTTTTGAAAATAAAAGTATTATTATCACCTTCATTCATGTTTGATCATATTATTTACATTTTTAAATACATATAAAAAGAAAACAAATATACAGGGTGTTTGGTGCATCGTGTGCCAAATTGAAATGGTCGACTGGGGGGGTCATCTGCTATCCTTTCAGACCCGTAAACACTATTCATGCCCTGTCGATTTTTTTTCATCGACTTTTTATTATTTTATTAAAAAAATACCCAAATTTTACATTCAAATACAAATTTTTAAAAAAGTATAAGTCGTAGACTCTGAATTTTAATTTTGTTTAGATGTGTATTGTATGACAGTATTTTTGATATCAAAATTAGTGACATTAGCCATCTAGTTTTTTTTTAATTTACTCGCAAAGTTTCGGACTTCAATTAAAGATGTCCATGTTAGAGCTATTTACATGGCTATAAAAAAAAACCAAAAGCGACCGGGATCTTCGAACTCCCTCAAAAATTCTCTAGTCTATCCTCTTGCTAGTGATGTGCCACATGCCATAAAAATCTTTTTACAACTTTGTGAATTCGCTACAATTGTGAATCGAGTCACAAAATACTAAATTCCAAATTCTAAAGAAAAAAGTCTTTTTGTGTAATTGTTAATTGAGACACATGTAAAATTTATTTTCTCACTCTCGCAAAGTAAAATCTATCTTCTATCTCTTTCTTGCATAGCGTAAACTAGTTTGAACAAACGACGAACTGCCGCCGACGCCGTTAATCCGTCATAATTTTAGTCGAGACATCACTGCCTCTGCTACCTGACGTGTGTGCTTAGTTCACCGTACTCCGCGTTTTTTTCATTTTGTTACTTTGTTTTGTTGGTTTTTGTTACGTTTTAACTTTTGGTGTTATTGTTAAACTTTGTTGCTGTAATGGCGACGTTTTCTAACGAAGAATATGCTGACATCATGATGGCTTATGGAGTTGCCCATGGTGTCGCTCGTGCAGCGCAACGACTTTACCAGGAACGCTTTCCTGGTAGACGATTACTTGGCCGCAGAGTCTTCCAAGACACATACCGACGCATACGCGAGACTGGCAGTGTCACTTTTCATGAACCAAGGGGCCATATTGTGCGACATAATGTTGAAGTGGACGAGAGAATACTGGCACTTTTTGAGGAAGACCCTACAAGAAGTATTAGAAATGTGGCAGCACAATTTGATATTTCAATATGGAAAGTTCTTCAGCAAAACGAAAAGCATCCATTCCATTACACTCCGGTGCAAGGTACGTAATTTTAAACTAACTTTAAACCCGTACACGCTTTATTTGACGATGCCTTTGTTTAGCAGGTAATGGGTATAGTATGACGTCACTTCCAGGTAGTGAATCATTTAGCCCATACAGGCGGTCCTTAAAAATCTTATTGTGCAATTATTTACTGCTCAACAGAAATTTAAGAGTTCTTTGTTTGTAGGTCTTGAGGGTGGCGACTTTGAGAGACGAGTGGAATTCTGTCGCTTTATGTTACACACGGATGTGGATGATCCTATTTTTTTTTAAAGAATACTGTGGACGGATGGATCCAAATTTACCAAAGAAGGAATTCTCAATCTTCACAATCTGCACCACTGGACAAACAAAACGGAAAACCCACGTGTTAAAAGACAGAAATCATTTCAAAGGAGGTTTAGTGTAAACGTTTGGGCAGGAGTGATTGGGAATCAGGTAGTTGGACCGCATTACCTGCCCGATAACCTCAATGGCGATAACTATTTGGAGTTTCTTCAAAATGACCTGCCCGAATTAGTGTCTGAGGTGCCCGTATTTAATGAAAATGTGCCCAAAGTATTCCAGCATGACGGCTGTCGCGCGCATTGGAGTTTGACTGTGAGGGAATATCTCGACGATGTGTTCCCCAATGCGTGGATTGGTCGCGATGGCCCTATTGCATGGCCGGCACGTTCCCCAGACCTAACTCCGCTAGACTTTTATGTCTGGGGACGTGCCAAAGAGCTGGTATACGCCACGGAGGTTCCGACTAGAGAGGTACTACTTCAACGCATTGAAACGGCGTTCAATAAAATTAAGGAGGAAATGCGACTTCGTACAACAACTGTGGAAATACGAAATAGATTTCGGGCCTGCATTCGCAATAGAGGCCAACAATTTGAGCAGAATATGTGAAAAATAAATAAATATTAACAATACTTTTTTTTTAATTTCTATTAAAAAAATCCATAGGGCATGAGAAGTGTTTAGGGGTCTAAAATGATAGCAAATGACCCCCCCAGTCGACCATTTCAATTTGGCACACGATGCACCAAACACCGTGTATATTTAAAAATATAAAAAATAGGGGTCCACCGGCAGCGGGAGCAGGGTCCAGGCTACCGGCAGTTAGGGCTCCAGAGACAGGAACCTCCTCACAATACGCGCCGTATCGAGGAGGACTGTTTTCTGTATCAGGCCCTTGATCCAGCCACCCAACGAGAGCCTCATGAGATGTTTGTCGAGGCTCTTGGCCATTAGGCCATTGGCCGTTACGACTATCGGCACAATGGTTGCCGATTCCAATAATATATTTATTTATTAGTTTGTTTAAGTTATATATGTATTACGTTTTTCTTTCTATTTTATATATTTGTGTAATAATTGATATGTATTTTATGATTATTATATCTAAGTAATATTATGTACGATACGTACTTGTACACCTAGACTGCCCGATATCTATTTCCGTTCTTCCAGTCCATCCTAAGGTTGTCTGGAAGAGATCGCCTTGTGCGATAAGACCGCCCATTGTACATATTGTGTAAATCTGTGTTCCTTTTATCTCTTACCGGTGTACTTATTATGTACAATAAAGTGTATATAAATATAAATAATTATTTCCCCATGAAGCAAAATATCCTATCTACAATTTTTAAAGAATTTTCCCTCCTGTTCCATAGCCGTGGGACGCCCAGTATAGTTCAGTGGCTTTGGCTTTTAGGTGGAAGATTTAAAAAAAAACGCAGTCGAGGGCCGGCTCAAAAAAAGAATTGGCCAAGTCAAACCGAATAGACCCGACGAGTTACGAAGGTCTGCCGTCGTGTATCTGCCATCGCGAGCGTCGCCACGCAACAGTCGCTCTTAACCCGTCCCGCCGCATTTGATGTTTCACATCTAAACAGTACCTCATTGGTCTAGTGGTGGCAAGCGCGACTGCTGATCGTGAGGTCGTGGGTTCGATCCCCAGGTCGGGCAGTGTGTTTTTGCGTTTTTCCGTGTGGAATACCTCTATAGCAGCCCGGAGTTTGGATTTGTGCCCGGTTCATGGCAATAGGCTCGCCTCTTATTACATCTTATACCTTTAAACGAGCAATTCTTGTGTGTATATACAAGGTTAGTCGGAAAGGGGGTACTAACCCGAAAGCCACTTATAGTATCACTGATGACTGTTTTATTGCAGGTGTTAAAATTTCTAAATACGCATATTTTTATTTCCATACAAAAGTAAATAAATATTATTTATTTCAAAAACTCCACAACCCTGACTTTTTTATCTATTCAAAAATGGCCGCGCACGTGGTCGTCGGTGCCTAGCCGCTCGGCGGTAAAACACAAAGCACCGGTAGGTGCCTACGAACGCCGCGCCGCCGCCGAAATCGTAGGTTACTATGGTACTGTGTATGAGGTTGTGTGCATGTGTGTGTCGTATGTCGGAAAATATCATTATCATCTAGGAACTTACCATTTCTGATGTTGACGCTGTTCTCGGCCAACGAAAACGTCACACACGTGTCGTCTTAATATCAAATAGGTACTTAAAAACACAAGCACTTTTGTTTATTAACTACTACTGTATGTACGTAGGTAACCTACCTACGAATGAAACAATCACCAGTTTTATGTACTTATGTTAACACTTAATTAATCTATCACCACGGACACTACAAGAAAGGTTAATTTCGAATTGAAACACAAGAAGCACTTGATATCACTGTTTCAAAGCATAGCCACCACAAATGGATCTCCACCGCTACAAAAAAGGTTCAATCTGCCACACTTATCGCTCGATTTACAAGGTCGCGCGCCGATGTACCTACGAATGCGATCGCGTTATCTACCATAACATCTACGGATTGCTCATGATGCTCTCAAACGGAGATGCTACTCTTAGCCGCATCTAGTCTTCATTGTTCGTCAGCGTAAACCATAATAATTATCCTTAACGTGACTCCACAAGCAAAAGTCCAGCGGAGTCAAGTCCGGTGAGCGAGGTCTGGCTACAGGATCGCCACGACCGATCCACACGGGGAATCGCTCATTCCAGTACGCTCTGCAGCTGCTGCTGCGAGCATAATGAGCCGGAGCGCCACGCGGCCCGTCGTACTGGAACACAGTCCTCGAACTCGATCAAAGGAGGACGGTTACAATCATCACGGTACAAATCACGGCCCGCCAAGAGCACACCATCACAACAACCAATAAACATCACCATGTCGTAATACTTCGTACCTATCCCTATACGTACTCAGTCGATATTTTAGAAACAACAAGAAATAATACCACGACTCGCGTAAACAATCAAAACATCGACTGTTTCCCGGGAAGCGTTGCAAGCGACTAAAAAAATCTTAGAATAATAAATAACGGAAATAAAATGTTTAGGCTAACATTGCATTTTAGAGATGCGCAATGTTAATCCCCTAAATTAAATCCCGGAGAATTTAACAACTGATTTGAATTTAGTAACTTTTTGGGATCTACCCCTACGTCATACGGGATTCGAACACACATAAGCGTTGGGTCTTGGGTTAGCAATAGGAATCAGATGAAACTGGTTTACTTTAAGTTTGAGAGGATGAAACCTCAAATGGTCGCAATGTTTTTCTTTTGTAGTACTCCATAACTGTAAGCAGCATCTTACATGTCAAAATGTAAACAAAGTTATGAAATACGATACCACAAATTAATAAATCTATCTCGTTGAGTTCATGTGTTTTCAAAACTTAGTGCATACATTTCTTAGTACCTACACACAAACTAAGTACGTACGTTAATAATCATTAACTTGTTAGTCTTGTGGCGGCATCTATCACCTCTGTCTTCCATAGTCTAACTAAATGACTGACATACATGTTACAATAAACTTACAATATTCACGCATTTCCAAAAAAAAACAATGTATTGAACCCACCTCTAAAGCGGCAAGCAGACGAAATACAACAGACAAGCCTAGTACGTACTTTAATAATCATTAACTTGTTAGTCTAACTAAATGACTGACATACATTTTACAATAAACTTACAATATTCACGTATTTCCAAAAAAACAATGTACTGAACCCACCTCTAAAGCGGCAAACAGCCGAAATACAAAAGAGTCTAGGCAAAAGCGCGCCGCGTGCCGCGCTGTCTCGGCGGCATCTCTTTGACAATGTTTTCACTACATTTCGGCGAATTGTGACGTCATATGATTATTTATTGCAGAAGCGACATCGTGCTGTACTAAGTTTATTTTTGACGGTTTGTTTGTGATAATAACTTACTTATTGTACTGCAAGGCTGTAATTAATCGGGATAGTTTTCAGTGTAGGATAGATCATATGGAATTACGTGCTTTAGTGATCAAAACCTTTGATATCCAAGTTGAAAGTTTTTTATTGCCTGTTATTACGAATATTCTAGGTAGGTAGGTAGGTAGGTACAGGGAACTAAAATATCAGGTCAATTCGTTTTACACAAAAATATGCCGATAAAATTAGTCTAACAGAGAAATGCAAAATACTTTGAGGTGCAAAAGATTTTTAGGTACCTACCTATAATACGCGATTGCGAATCGTCGTGTCTGCGCTTTATTTAGTCACGATTACCTATAATTCTGAGAAATGCTTCGAAAATGCGAGGGGAAAAGTCGGCCTTTTTGTATTTAAAATATGACCTCAAATGTAAACACAGCTGATGATAGGGTTGGCGTAGCGTATTTTTAATGAAATCTTTGAACAGCTATATCTCTAAATTTATTGACTTTTGGGAAAAGTTGTAGAACAAAAGTTATCCCTTATTATGGGTACTTTAACACCCTTTCGGCTTAGTACCCCCTTTCCGACTAACCTTGTATATATAATCTGAATCTCGGAAACGACTCCAACGATTTTAATGAAATTTAGTATGCAAGGGGTTTCGGGGGCGATAAATCGATCTAGCTAGGTTTCATTTTTAGAAAACGTCGTTTTATCCGTGTTTTCAGGCAATGAAAAACTGCTACAATATCATTAGAATACGAAGGTAAATTTCGCCACCATCTTCGAGATTATAATAGGTCAGGTGGGAAATCGGGCCGTACCGAAACCAGAAAAACCCGGTTCGAAACCAGATGATTATTTTTTTCCCGTTTTTTTTCAAGTTCCTTCTTTTTCGATTTTCCTTTTTTCTTCTTTACAAAAAACTCGATTTGCAAAAAAAAACCGAGCAAAGCTCGGTCATCCAGGTACTAGGACTTAAACATAACAGCGAAATGAGGGTGTTACTATACACCTCTGCCCAACCCTTCGGGGAATACAGGTGTAGGCGACGCGTAAACATAATTATGCTGATATTTTATATTTTGCCTACGTACCTTCATTTGTTTAAATAAATACAAGGCGCGGGAGACGCAGGCGAGCGGGAAGGGGTGCGCGCGCTTAGCGGCGCACCGATTCGTAAGAAACAGTTTTAGTAGCTTTTGCAAATGATCGCGCACGGACGTAATTTGTCGATGCGTCTCCCCACCCTTCACTCTTTCGTAAATCTGGAGTTTCACTACCCACCCACACCCTCTACAACAGGCGTGGTGTTATGTTACATCAAAAAATACACAAATTCATATAGATATAACATTTAATTTAAGTAAATATTTTTTTTACATAAGTCTTATAAGTTACTATACAGTCAGAACTACAATTTGTACATACATAATATTATTGCGTTATTTTTGTATTATTAAGGAGATCGGACGGGGTGGTCCAAGTGGAAGTCCCTAATATAAGGTTTGAGCTACACGATGGCTGATGCATGCGTGCCGTCAGTTAGGACAGGTCACCTCAAACCTGCTATGGCACTTTCCTCAAAAGGCCATTCCAGACGTTGCCCTACATTGTTACACCCGCATAGTTTTTATACCACAATGTCTGGACTTTAAAAGAGACCTTGTTCTCTGAGTTTGTTTCGGCTTTTCTTCTCAAAGCTAGTCAGATAGGAAATGCCGACGCCATCTAGTGTTAAAAAAAACATTACATTGACTTGTAAAAGTGTCTGTAACAGATTTATTTACAGAAATAAAAATCATTTATCGTTTTGCGTTGAGTGATGAGACTTATTTTATTTTAAAGCTCATTATAAAGGAACAATTGTTTCTATGGGCGTTAAAACATCTATCCATGAACAAAAAAGTGATTGGCTAAAGTGAAATAATAAAATTAAAATGTGAATATTCAAATATTTATACAGGATGTAAATGAAATCAAGTAATTCCTTCAAATCTCGTGATGTACTGCTGTTCGTTTGGCATTTTAGCGCCCCGAGCGAATTGCGCGGCTATCGCTCGTCGCAGGGTCATTTAGCTCGAGGCGCTAAAATGCCTCACGTTAAGAATACACATGTTTACTTCATGTATTTTTTTTATTGAGTCCAAATATCTCCGGTGCCTATGTCAGCAGTACATCACGAGGTTTGAAAGAATTACATGATTTCGTTCATACCCTGTATACATAAAGCCAATTTTTATGTTATAATATTGTTCATTTGCACGCGTCTGAGTCAGAGCAGTTCAAACATGTAGTATTTCTTTTATAACTGCGTGAAAATGAGATAGACGATCCAGACGCTTCACGATAAAGCAAGGCGCGAAAGGGGGCGGGGGCTGAGGGAGGGGCACACGTTTGACGCGCGTCTTCTTCAGTCACTTAGACCGACGCCCACACAAAAATGTCCGATCTCCTTTTGTGAGACACATTCCATTTATGATAGCGGCTTTGCCTAGACGTATTTCGGCCTATAAGAAGGTTCATGTGTAGCGGTGGACGTATACGGGCAATGTCTCCGACATTGGGCAATAATTTAATGTCGGAGAGAGGTCCCACTGCTATATAGGGTATAAAAATACCCTTAATGAAGCCGAAAGCCACGTATTCTTCCCATCATTACGAAGATTTTTTGGTATTGGGCCATACCTGGGAACCGACTGGTTATGGAGATATTGAAAGTCAAAGTCACCATATTTTTGTAAGTTTTTCACGAAAACTAAGTTTAAATGTTATTACTAAACATATTCTATGCAAACATTATCAACATTTTTGAAATGTAGGCACACCTGCTGCGCGCGCCTTCCATTGCGCGCTACAATTAAAAGTTTTTTTTAAATACCAAAAAACAAAAGTCGTTTCCCAGCAATTATTTTTGCTGTATGTTACTTAGTTTGATGTACAGTATGGGTAGACTTCGGCTTCGTTAAGGCTATTTTTACACCCAGTATATGTTCCTATCTTATAAGTTGTAATACATATATACATAAACTCACGCCTTTTTCCCATGGGGGTAGGCAGAAACTATAGAACGTCATATGCTACGATCCTTACATACTCCTTTCGCTTCGTCCACGTTCGTACATCTTGTCATAGACTACGCACTTGTTCGTTATGAAGAACATCACCAATAACACCGATGTATGTACTTCTAGGGCGTCCTCTACCGTGTCCACTGACCTCCGCCTTATAAATTCCTTTTGTTAATCGCCGTTCACTCATTCTCTCAACATGATCAAACCACCTAAGCATACTCCTTTAAATTTTTGTCACTACATCATCTTTTAAATCGCAACTCTGTCTAATCACATTATTCCTCAATCTATTCATTCAAAGTTGTAATTTTCTTGCTCATTGATAGTAGTCCCAAGTTGCAGTATGGCAACTCGGGACGCAATCTCTTCAGGCGTTACGCTGTGAAAGCGCTCTCGTTGACTGCCTGTCTATACAAGGTTAGTCGGAAAGGGGGTACTAAGCCGAAAGGGTGTTAAAGGTACCCATAATAAGGGATAACTTTTGTTATACAACTTTCCCCAAAACTCTATAGTTTAAGAGAAATAGCTTTTTAAAGATTTCGTAAAAAATATGGTAAAATCTATCTGTCCATAGCTATTATCAGCTGTGTTTGCAATTTAGGTCATATTTGGGGTCACGGATTAGAAACTTAATATTCTGAATTCATAACTAAAGCAAGTATGATATTTTTTTGAAAAATCTAAAATAAAAATAAATCGCAAAATGTGTTGCTACGCGCAAAAGTTGAGAACGGCTCGACCGATTCGGCTATATTTTTTTTATATATTCCTTAAGGCACAAGGAAGGTTCTTATGGAGAGAAAAGACATAAAAAATGCGTTGGAAATAGAACAAACACTTTTATTTTCCCACTACAGGCCAATAACTTTTGACAGGACGAAGTCTGTCCGGGCAGCTATTATAAAATAAAATAATTTTTGCATGGAAATAAAAATTATCGAATTTTCAAATTTTAACACTTGCTTTAAAATAGTCATCAGTGATACTTTAGGTAGCCCGCGGCTTAGTACCCCCTTTCCGACTAACATTGTATACAGGGTGTAAACGAAATCACGTAATTCCTTCAAACCTCGTAATGTACTGCTGACATAGATTAACCCTGCACAAGATACGTTTGGATAAATAAACAAAAAAATTACAAGAAGCAAACATGTGCTCTTAACGTGAGGCATTTTGGCGCCCCGAGCGAATTGCGCGGCTATTGCTCGCCACGCGGTCATTTAACTCGGGGCACGAAAATGCCTCACGTTAAGAATACATGTTAACTTCTTGTATTTTTTTATTGATTCCAAAAGTATCCCGTGCAGTATTAATTTATGTCAGCAGTACATTACGATGTTTGAAAGAATTACATGAATTCGTTTACACCCTGTAGAGAGAGGCAGTCATTCGATTAATCTCTTTATCTTCTTTTTCGGGCCAGCAATTTTTGGGGCCCCAGACAATAACTTGTTCGAGCCTTTTATAACTTGTTCGAGAGCCCCCTATGCTCGGGAGCCAAATAACAATAACTTGATAGATGCTTTTTATCTATTTGTGCGGGGGGGCCTAATGTCAAGACAGTCAGGACAATCAAGTGATTGAGGCTTTTATTTAGTTGCTCGAGGGCCCAAGGTAATAACTTGATTCAGTCCTGTATCGAGATACTTTATAATTTTGGGGCCCCTATCCTCTAGGGCCCCATGGCGAAAACTTGACTGGGCCCTTTATCGAGGCCCTATATCTTGTTGCTCGGGGGCCCCGGGGCCCTGAGCCACCTGCCTCAGTTGTAGTTACGACCCCGCATTCTTATTCTCAAAACCACTACTTTCCTTGGCATAATACTCTCCAATTTCATCCTGCTTACTGTTAACCATATACTCTCCGATAACAAGGTTGATCTTCTGACGGCCAGGCCTTTGAGCAGGAGTGACGATCTCATGCTGGCGGAGGAGATGCTTCTTCCAGTAGCAGCGGCGCGTGAAGCAGGCGTGGCACACGTCGCACTCGAATCTAGGAGAACTGGATTGTTAATGTGGCGATTAGATGGTTATTACCGTGGGGATACGTCGTTAGGAGCTCATGGCTAGTTACCAACCGCGCGGATCAGACGATTTGGGGGATTACGAGGGTGACCGTCTCCGAGACCCCTCCGTGCATCGGAGAGCATGTTAAACAGTCGGTTCCGGGTGTCCAAATATCTACGACAGTCGTTACGGGTAGTTGGAAGCCACTAAGGCCACAAAAGTGACACTGTCAAGGTCAGTTTATGTACAGTAGAGGAATAAATAGATTCGTCAGTTTTTAAATTCATTCCTTTCCCACATCGCGGGCACATGTTACCTTTTCAAACTGTTGAACGGAACAGACCAATGCATGGAAAATTATGTTTAATTATTTGGTAGCAAAGATCAAAATTGCCTTTTCCCTCCATATGACGTAGTAGTGCTTTGATTTGATTTAAGGAGTTCTGTTGTAAAAACTATGACATAAATCAATTCGATGATTAAATAAATTGACACTACTAGTGACTGTCATCATGTCACCATTATAATTTTTAATATCCTGTCAAAAAATGCTTGTATTTTCATTTCTATAATGTTGGCAATACGTAGTCGGTAAAATAGGTTGTTTCATGCACTGTGCAAGCAAAAATAGACCTTTAAGTGTATAACATATTCGTTCCCCTACTGTACCACATGGTACCAAACTGAAGGCACCGACTTCTGAAACTGTAAAGGTATTAGGTTTGCATAAGAGGTGTATTAAATTAAATCTTTATTAAGTTATTTTATTCTTTTTAGTTTTTGAAGTCGGTTTTTTTATTTACTTTTTATTTTTAGTGTCTGTAATAGGTTGTTCTGTAAACTACAGTAGGATTTTTCTAGATTACATCAGGTAGAATAATTACATCGTCCACGTAAACTAAAATGTTCATAAAAAAATAAAAATGTTCATAAAATAAAAACTACTGGGCCAAACTATGTTAAATTTTTATGGGACCAAATGGCAACTATTCCGCATCAAACTAAAGAAGAATCACGTAAATCGGATCATAAATCTCAGCGTAATCGGTGTAGATACATAAAAATAACTATCGAATATAGAAACTCCTCCTTTTTGAAGTCGATTAAAAAATCATCAGAACTTACCTCTTAATCTCAAGATGTGAATCCAGATGCCTGTTCAGCTTAGTTCTATCAAAAAAGGTGCGCCGGCAAATATTACAGTTGTGTGGTCGCTCGTTCATGTGGAGACGACGAATGTGACTGGTCAGGTTCGAAGATGTGTAGTATGAGGAGGTACAGTACTCACATTGGTACAATTTTAAACCTGGATGACAAGAAACATCATGACTCATCATATCTTTGCTACTTGGATTCGTGTGATCCATCTTAGAACCTATCTGCGCTTACTACCAGGTGCAACTAGGGTCAAAACCGAACAAACCAGAAAAATAAAATAGGGGCCTCTTTTTTGGCTCCCTAAGATAATTGAGGCCCTATCATTTGATGTGTCATAGACAATCAGGGCTCTGAACGTAGTCTTTATTTAGCGATGGTAATATGATTGCAGGTAACGCAAGATAAGAGTACCTTTTTTTTTCTCGTTGGAAAATCCTCATGGATGTCCCTCACCCAGGGAAGGCGAGGGGGTCTGCCGGACTCTTACCGGCTAAAAACCAACGGTGTTCCTTCTCCTGACCGTACGGCCGGGGTCGCGGGATACGCAAAAGCATGCACCGCAATCCCGGCAAGTCCCGGTCCGCCAAACCAATGCCGGACCTCTCCTCTGTGGGGACTTGCCCCACGTCCTCCTGAGAAGCGCGCACGGAACACAGCGCGCCGCCTTCTCGGGCAAGATAAAATTACTTGGAAGAACTTAGGGAAGGATTTTGCCCAGCAGTGGGAAATTATATACTTACCCGTGTGTATCCGTATGTGTTTGACGAGATCGTATTTATGCCACGTCTTATAGTCGCATTGATCACACGCGTATTTTGGGGGCTGGTGGGACTTAACGTGCGTGTAATGTGACGCGCGGTGGGTAAACATCTTTCCACAAATCTGGGAAACGAAAAATATATCAGTAAAAGTAAGATTGTAATGGGCGGAACTGCACAGCAGCAGAAAGGCACGGCACGACGCGGCAAAACATTGTTAAAAAATCAGTTCCACCTAGTGCAGTCTACAGTCAACGAAAGGTCGACATGGCAATCGGGTATGAAGCTCGCCATCTCAGGGACGCCCCGCACACCCGCATAGCGCCCACGCTATCTCACTCAGTCTTAGAGCTGCACGAGTCCACATCGACCGCGTTTATCGATTTCGATCTCGCTCTCGTTGTTGCTTGTAGTTATGTATATAAGGTATAACGAGCTGGTGTCCGCAACTCCACGTCTGAGCGCGTATTTTGCGTCACGGGTGGTAAGTGTAATCACTCGTTCCACCCTAACTCCTCGAAAAAGGTCAGCACGCCCTTGATGTTGCTGACGATCTCTTGTAGAGTACCTGGGTTTCCGAAGTACTTGGCCCTGTATGTGGCGACCTCAGGGCAGTTTAATAGCACGTGGGCTGCCGTCTCGTCCTCCTCCATGCATGCTCTGCACAGTGGGCTGTCTGTAACTCCAGTGAGAAGGAGGTGTTTGTTAAACGAACCATGGCCAGTGATGGCTGCCGTGACTGTACGCAGTTGTTGCTGTGACAGTCGGAGAGCTTTCTTAGTTAGGCGGCCGTCAATTGCGGGAAGCGCCTCCTTGGCCTGCCTGCACTCGCCATGGTTTTGTAGTTATGTATTAAACAGGACTAGACAATTGCCATGTCGACCTGTCGTTGACTGTAGATTAGTTTGTGTGGTTTCTAGCTTGTCATATTAACAGTCAAATAAGTTGAGTTGGGGAATATATTGTTTTTTTTTGTAAATTGTCTAACACCCATATTCTAAGAAGTTCCTCCAAAACTTACTCGACTCAGGACGGCCTTGAAAACACCTTCAAAACTGTATTCTTAGTCGCAATTTCGAGTGAACTTTGAGGTTCCTCGACTTTAGGGTCCTCAAATGAGTCGAGGAAGAGGGGAGTATTTACGTCATAATTTTGTTTATCTACATCGCGCAAATAACGTCGCGATAAATATTTGTAAGGATTATTGTAAGCATATTCGATAGTCTTCAAAATTCATTTTTGTTATATGTATACGAACTTTGACACTTCCTTTCTTAAGGTAGGTTCCGAGGTACCTTGAGTTTAACAGATGACTCCTTACCTCGACTGAGGAAAAATCTCGAGTCGAGGACGTTTATGTCAACTATAACTACCGATGGTAGTGAAAAAGGCTGAGTCGAGGTGGAGTCGAGTCGAGTAAGTTTTGGAGGAATGTCTTAGAATATGGGTGTATTTGTAGGATGTTTTTCGATTTGACGTGTACGATTTTGGACCCCAACGACCTCCCCTCCCCCTCTCTGACCGCCACTGCTCAGAATTGCCAACGGTATAAAAAATTCACATCCATTCGCGTTTGCATAAAATTGTAAGGACAGTTCCCATACATCACAAAGTCAATTGTAATTAAAACAGGTATACCAACCTCACAAACCCAATTCTTGCTATCTTTATGCATTTCCCTCTTGTGTTCATCACTCTGCTCTTTGGAATCAAACTTCATATTACATGGATCACACCATAGCTTCCTGAATTTATACTTCTTGAGCCGACGGGGGGCTTTAGGACGGGTATCGGACTTCTTTGGACGACCTTTGACAATTGATGGACTGGAAAACCAATTGTTCTATTAATAGACAAATATAAATTCTAATCGTCAGTTGCCAGTTGCGTGTTGTTGGATACAAAATGTATGCACGTAAAGCCGTCGGTCCCAGTTGTCATACAAATACCTATGACAGTCGTTACAGGTAGTCAGAAGCGCGAAATCTGCCAACCGGTCCAACCTTAGGATATTGGCATTGCCCGATAACTGGATTGTGGAGGTCTGATGGCAATCGCTCTGTGTAAAATACTGGTATTCAGACGAATCTGGTTAGACTGGAAGCTGGAGACACGGAGGGGTCTCGATGTGTAACGAACAGTCACCCATCCACAGACTGACCGCGGCAAGCGTAGCTTGCCATGTGCCTCTCTGCTAAACAAAATAAATCAGTTGTATTGTACATAGTTGTATTGTCAAAGGTTGTCTGGAAGAGATCGCCTTGCGCGATAAGACCGCCCATTGTGCATTTTTGTATTTAAATAGTTTTTTGTGTTATATTAACCTGGTGTACAATAAAGAGTATATAAATAAATAAATAATAGCTGGTTTTGAATCCGCAACTTGTAAAGACCTGATGGGAGACGGTTGCCTAATATGGTGGCTGCTTTCCTCTAAGTTTTTTTTATCCACCTCTTTGTCTTACCAGACCAAACAGGACACGTTTCGTTTGATCGCCCCGCTAAAAGTACATTTGCAATAACTGATTGCAACCGTGCATGCACCTGCGCTGCAAGCCAAACACGTTGGTTTGAGCATACCATAAGTTAATAAAACATATTTTTTACCTCTCTGTCTCTTTCTTCACCTTAGCCCGTCCACTCTTCTTCAGTCCATTTTGTTCCAGCACCGTTTCAATCACCTCTTCCTTAACCTCCTCTTCATATTCGTCAGCAGTCTCATCTTTATACTCAATAATCTCATCATACTCAACAACGTTGAGATCCGGTTCTTCCGTTTTAATAACAGGACTTAAAACAAGTTTATGGAATGTCTCGTCTGCGATGAGGCAGGACGTTTTAAATTTGTACGCTACTGAGAGATTGTTGAGGCATACGTCGCATATTTGCGATGGTAGGCCTGATTCTCGTTTCAGCTGGAAGATTTATAAAGAAAAATGTTAATTCGTCAGTTATAAATATTTTATATACAATCATGATCATCATTCAAAGAAAGGATAAAGGCTGGCGCATCAAAAATCACCTTCCGCCTCTAGTCTCTTTGATGCTCTCTGGGATTAGTAGTTGTGTTAATGGATTTTCAATATTATTTAAACAGTCGATAATGGTTTCGCAGTCAAAAATGCTCTACACTGCACCTAACCGGATCTGCGTTAGCCCTGACAGAGAGATTCCTCGGCTTCAAATTGATGAGTCTGAGTTGATTATAAAGGGGACAAAGTGAAACGGGATATTCACTCTGGGATGGTTGCATGAACCATGTCAATCATCACACGGTTTAATCACTACGTCAATGGAGCTACGACATGACTTAAACCGTATGGAAGACTTTGCAACAGATGCATTCATCATAGAACGTGTCACATATAAACGAACTTCGTAAGATCCGTATGACCGTCCCAACGTGAATTGCCTCTGTTAGTTTTGACCACAACTTCACCACGTTGACATCACTGTCAGTGGTCTTATACAGGGCTTTCATAGAAAGATTTATGATGAACTACCGACCCGCCCCACCTTCTCACGGGTGCAATGTAGATTACTAATGTGGGGCATATAAACCTCCCTCTTGAATCACTCTATCTATTGCTGAAAACCGCATTAAAATCCGTTGCGTAGTTTAAAAGATCTAAGCATACAGACAGTGGGAGCGGCTTTGTTTTATACTATGTAAAGATAGTATCTGGTACAGTACAATAATAATGTATAATGCAGCCTGACTCCTGTAGTATACTCCAGACTTTTCGAATTCATGTGCAGATCAGAATTTGATTATCACTTCGGTTAACGGTGAAGGAAAAATATTGTAAGGATACCTGCACACCTGAATGGCTCTTAAAAGTTTTCGATGGTGTGTGCAGTCCGCAAACCCTACCCAAAGGCCTGCGCCCAGCAGTGGAACAGTAATGGGGTTATTATGCTATGACAAGAGACTACAAGGTACTTACTCTGACTCCAGTGCAGAATTGTATTTCATCTATAATATTTTCTTTCTCCGTGTCAAAGATACAGCTCATATTAAGGCTCTGCGCCATACAAACTCTACAGGAGTCCATTAAACTAGTTAAATCTATCTTAATATTACTATTAAGCCCACTTGTTGCTTCAACGTCCACTTCCATCGCTAAAACACTAGATTTTTTGTTTTTTAAAACCCTACATTTAGATTTGATAAGTAAATAGACAAATAAAATAAACTATCTTTCAATTCCTGATGTTACAGCCATTATTCGTTATTATATTATTTATTTATTTTCAAGAAAAATATTTCAATCGGAGAAAGCAGATATAAATTCTTGTGCTCCATATCATGATTTGATATTTACGATTTATTTCGCACTTGTTTGACTTCGTCTGTCACTGTCGCACTAACACAAACTGAATTGCACGAATAGTAGGTACCGTCTCATTTTCATGCTCAGAAACTTGGTAAATTATTAAAATACAACCAATGACGTCTAATGTTAAAGAAAAAATATATTTTGCGTTTTGATTTTCCACTATTCTCATCATAACAAGTAGGAAATTCATTAATTTCATTCATTCAGTGTTCAATTAATTTAGCAATTGTCATATTCAAAACTTTAGACTAGTCTAGACTCTGAAATAGTCAATTTTATTACATAAATGCAGCATTTTGACGTCGTTATCTCTTAAAAACATATTTCATGCGTATTTCCTTCTTTGACATTGCAATAACTAAAATAAACAATTTGTATCTCTTCGTTCAAAAACCCATTAACTATAGGAAACAATGTTAATATTTATAAAAATAATGCAAGGCTTTGCATTCCAATATGATTTTTTAATCATTAAAATCTAATTTCACTCTGTATATTTCAACACTTTAATCACCTGTTACATCAGAAATAATATAAAAAAGTCTAATTTATACCGGCGTGGTAATCATTAAGTTTCTAAACTTTATCTGGAAATGGCCGCGGTGCGAACGTCAATCGTGGTGACATCGGCTAGTCGATCGGTCGTTATATCGTTGAATTATTAATCTTTTGATTACTTATCAGTGATTAATTGTGTTCCTATACCTGTGTGCCCCGCGCCGACATATACCGGTATGTATCACTTCATTGATTTTGTTTGTTTGAATACTAAAGTTGTATGAGGTATCTGTTATCGTCTTATCTTTATTTTAACTCTGATTTATACGAAATGATCGCTTAATCCGATTGTAAGACGATGGTCATACTCATCAGTGATTGCGGTATGATGATAATATACAGTAGGTTGTTTAAAATTCGAATAAATTGCTATACAACTTCCGTTATACTTTTACGAATTAGGTTGTTTGGATTGCGAACTAAAATTACAGTTTTATTTATTTAGTCATCAAATTCGTGAAGCGGGCCACATCTTTATCCATTTCCGCACAAAATTCCAGATTACTATAGTCTCTTAGTATTTTTTTCAGCCATAAACCAGACGAAAGTAGGTTACTAGGAAAACGACATTTAAAATGGTAAATATTCTATTAAACCGGTTTGTATTGTGTTATCGGACACTTGAACTTACATTTAAGAGCTTATAATATTTTAAAACTCATGAACGGTCCATTATAAACTGAACCCATAAGTTAAAAACATTTAATTTATAAAAACTGCTTGAGTTTGCATTCATATAATACAATATTACTGAAAATTCACTAACATATATCAATAAACGTAACAACTTTCCATAACTTTTGGAAGTACCGAAATAAAAAATCTTCCCAAACAAAATTTCACAATAAGCTTGTCAAGTTGGTATGGGAGTATAATATTTTTATGAAGAACTAGTGAAATTAAATTATAATTATCTTTCATACACTCTTTATTCACAGCATATTTGAAAACAATTTTACAGTGTGTAACAGTAATAAGGGAACGTACCCGTACTACGTGATCCATTTTTTATTATTTTTTACCCCCCTCGGTGACCACCCGTAGTATATGCCAATATCCCCCATCCCCCTCTAGTTTTCACGTAGTAATATATAAATATGGTTTTAAACCATTTATTGCAAACAGAACATTAAAAAAAAATTGACTCATATGTGCGACAGTGTTGCCACCTGTGAGTTCAAAAAGCGCTGAACTCTGCGCACCATATTTGAATAGAGGTCGAAAAACTCGAGATTTCCCTAGAGGATATTGACTATGTGACGAAAACCTAAGACCCACCCCCCGCCCCTGTGACCAAGCATGGTATTTTGAAGACCCCTCTTCCCCCCTGAACGGGTCACGTAGTATGGGTACTTTCCCTAACTGGAAACCTGAGACGCCCTAATTAGAATATTAGGTTATAAGTACAATAAAAAAGTTTTAAACTTGACTTACCGCTTTTCTATAAGAAATTATTATTATTGTTGCTAACTGCATTGAAAATTCAGTCTTATTGCCTTGATATAATGCTTAATTATCTATATCTTGGTCTACTTACTAATTTGCAATTATTTTTTTTATAAATCCACAATAATTAAACGCAATCTTGTTTTTCAACACTAATAGGCACTACTATGGTCTGTCGTGCAAAATTTCCTATTTAATTTTTACAGTACAAATTAGTATGCAAGAATATGTTATTTACTCTACATTCACAGTTTGATTACGTAAAATTACACAAGTTATTCATACATGAACTTGAAATTCAGCGTCAGTCACAGCGGTATTCTCTTATGTGCTAATAACAATTTGTATATAACATAGTATAATCAGGCCATTACTGTCTTACTGCTAGATAGTGGTCTCTTCTCAGAGCGAGAAGAGTTTAGGTCCTAGTCTACCATGCTGGCCGTGTGCAGGTCAACGGACCACCCACATTGTCAAGAATTTTTTGGAGTCCTCTCCAGTATGCAGGTTTCGTCATGATGTGATTCCTTCACTGTAAACGCAAGCGAAAACCAAATTCTGCTCCGCACATGAATATTGAATGAAACCTCTTTAGATATAAATAGCCTTTATCATCAAATTCTATTTATAAGTAACTAGCGGCCCATCCCGACTTCGCACGGGTGGTCATTTTTTTTTAAATATTTTGGGAATAGCCTATGTTACTCGGTGATAATGTAGCTTTCTACCGGCAAAAGAATTTTTGAAATTGGTCCAGTAGTTTTCTAGTTTATTCGTTACATACAAAAATACAAATCTTTCCTCTTTATAATATTAGTATAGATTAGGTAAATTGTCTTCGATTCAATAATGAAAGAGCTAGCTTATAGTAATTAGTATGGGTACTCATAACAATGAATTTATGATAAAATTTGTATAAGACAAGACTTTGTTCTAACAATGATGTATGATAATGAATATTGAGGAAGCCTTGACATTAAGAATCTTTCAGTAGGAAACTTTTATGAAATATTACGTCTTATTTATTTAAGTAATTCGTGAAATTGATGTTGACAATTGATGACGTTCGTAATCTGTGGCCTGGCCCTATAAAGAACCCAGTGGAATCCCTCGAAGGTAGCGTAATTATAATATGTCACATACATAACCGTTGATCGCTAACTTTTTTGTACCTATATTTAAGCAAGATTCAAACCGTTTCCGTAAATTTTCGTAAAGATAGAGGCGCGTAAAATTTGTTAAGCTTTCATTAACTCCTTGCTCATTCAATCAAACGACCTTCCAAGGTCTAGATATCAGCTTCTTTATCACCGCATTTCCTAGTGTCATAGAGGACGCGATGACTTTCACACGACTTTGCTGAGTTAACCCTGGGGCAGTAGGGGCAGGGGTTATCGGGACTGTGGCCCGTGATCGGCGGTGGAAGGGTAGGTGATCTACGGATGTCGGACGTTGGTAACTCGATTCTTATTTATTTTAATCGTATTTATTGTGAATGAATTGGAAACTTATTAGATTTTTGCTGTTTGTTCCTGGAATGTTTATCGTATCTCTATGAGAATTTTCACGTTCCTTTTCTCAAATATGTGTGGTGGGTTCAGCTTGACAATATACAACTGAATCATTTCTCTAAAAACTAGTAAAATATTTTCTGTGATTGAAAAACCGAAAAATTATCCAAAAGCGATCATATTACGGCTTGGTGGCAAACTATTGGAATCGTATGACTAGTTAGACGTTATTTTAATGTTACAATGTTGGGTGTAGATGCAGCGCAAGCATAACATTCATTTCCCTAAAAGGTCGATGATCAACCAGTCTCTGAAGACGCAGTCTGGCGGGATCTAACTTGAGTCCATTATTCACAGAGGCGTCCCGTCATAGACGTTTCTAAATGTATCGTACTGTCTCTGCAGCGTGGCGCACAAAGGCTCATTCACGAAGCGTATTAGAAGCGTGTATTTTATCTCATTTTAGAGCACGTTCAGAAGACCCGCGCCCGCTCAGTGCCCGCCACTCGAGTCTGCACCCGCGTCTTACTCACCTTGAAATGCATTGCTTATAATTTGAGTCTTATGACATATTAATAAATCTCGAATTATATTTTGTCGATGTAGCCGCGCTTGCCTCGCACCACCAACGCGCTCCCCTCGCGCTTCGGCCACTGTCGTACGCAGGCGATGCAAGGTGTGCGGGTCTTGCGCGGCGTGGTAGCAGGTCATATGAACACGGCCTTATTGCTCAGCAGCTGTTCCCACAATTGTTCCCTTCACGTGTACCCTGCTCGATCCGCTCAGGCGTTTGACACGCGTGACGACTGACGTCATGAAGCTTGAATACAGCAACGCGAGCTTGATCTTTTCACTCCATCGAGAGAGTTTCATTAGTTTGTATATGAAGGCTGAAAGCAGACGTGCGACAAGCGTCTAGTCATGAATAAGCGTCTATGAAGTTACGCTTCCGTTGACAGTGCGCCTTAGCCAGTCCAATTAGCCAATGTTCCACTTGGAAAGTACTCCAACCATACCTATTTCTACCGCCAAGCGGCATTTTTGCGTTCCAGTTTGAAGGGTATAGGTGCCGTCGAAATTATAGACTCATAAGACTTTTCAACTTTATCTCTAAGGTTGGTTATTCATCAGCAATCGTCTTGGTATTGTAGGTGTATATCCGTGGCGAGAAACAATTGCCATTAGATGGGCCATCGTGTCAGCTTGTTTGCTAACCTACAAGGTTAGTCGGAAAGGGGGTACTAAGCCGAAAGGGTGTTACAGTACCCATAATAAGGGATAACTTTTGTTCCACAACTTTCCCCAAAACTCGATAGTTTAAGAGAAATAGCTTTTCAAAGATTTCGTAAAAAATATGCTAAAATCTAACTGTCCATAGTTATGATCAACTGTTTTTACAATATAGGTCATATTTGGGGTCACGGATTAGAAAATTAATTTTCTGAATTCATAACTAAAGCAGGAATGATACTTTTTTGAAAAAACTAAAATAAAAATCTTTTTGCATGCAAATAAAAATTATCGAATTTTGAAATTTTAACACTTGCTTTAAAATTGTCATTAGTGATACTTAACGTGGCCCGCGGCTTAGTACCCCCTTTCCGACTAACCTTGTATAACATAAAAAAACAGTGTCACTGATGCAAGAGTTCCGGTGCGCTTATCCAGGGTGGAGGCTACAGACATCTTATTTTTGAGATGCCAAAGCTCAGCTGTATAAACCAAAATACTCAGTCAAAGATACTATTAAATTCGCTTTTTTTTGTGTGGCTAGTATGTACCCTGGTGTCAGAGTTTATGCCGCCCATGTGCCTCTTACTTGGCTTCACATGTCGTCGAGAAATATCTCTCAGGCATACCGGTTTCCTCACGATGTTTTCCTTCCTTTTAAGCAAGTGATAATTACAGAATACGCACATGAATCCGAAAAGTCAGAGGTGCGTGCTTGGGTTCGAACTCGAAATCTATGACTTGGTAGTCCGACGGGCACACAACTAGGTTATCACTGCTGTAACTGACGATTAGAATTTATATTAATAGAACAATTGGTTTTCTAGTCCACCAATTATCAAAGGTCGTCCAAAGAAGTCTGATACCCGTCCAAAACCCCTCGTCGACTTAAGAAGTATAAATTCAGGAAGCTATGGTGTGATCCATGTAAGGTCACACCACTAGGCTATCACTGCTATAATTCGCTAGTACAGCGACAACACTACTGTCGATCTCGCACTAATTCTCGCCAAGCACTTCGGAAACCAGCCAGATTTTTATGAACCTTATTGCTCCCACGTTACCGCTTGGCAATTCCTTCCTTTCACAGCATTTTAAGATGCTCCACCAACAACCATGTAAACGCCACGTGTTTGTTAAACATTCACAAATATTTTAAGTGGCTACTCGCGCTAATGTATGTAACATTTAATCTATGCCGGTGGCTTGATGTCAAGGTTGGTGTTCTTTGTACCTAACGTCGCGTTATACACCAAATATTGTACTTGCCACGTATTGTAGGTTAAATTCTCTTTGAAACTACTTAATAGGCTTATCAATAATTAATTAATAGGGCTAAAACTAAATATTTCTCCTCCCAAATCGTCTTTTTGGGTTTAGATTCCAGTCCAACTAGATGCAGCTAATATTAATTCGCACGGAGAGACTGCAGTCTAGCCTCGGCGATATATCTTGAGGTTGGATCAGTCTTTTGACCAACTGCAACAATAACAACGTTTCCTGCATTCTGGAATTGTTTAATTATGGGGTTCTCTTTTTCACAACAAACAAAACCCTTAAATTGTAAGACTTTGTTACTCAGACGTTCGATAATGACGATTTTAAATTAAATTTCGTAGATAAGTCTGCCGCCATAATCTATCTGCCAATGCAAGGCTATGAACCAATCCTACATAAAAAAGATCACATTTAAACTGCCTAGCAATGAGGAGAATATTTTTATTCTATGCAATAATATCAATGTCAAAACAATACATTCACAATCATTGATCTAATTGTCAGAGGGTGCAGCAAAGTTGTGACCTACACAACTGTCTTATGTAACCATTCCGTCCAATCACGGAACTTCTACTCTATGCAGTTCGACCTCCAAAGGTCTTTGCTTGAGAAAAATAGTGCGCTTGGATAACATAATAGATTTGATAACGTTAATCTTTAGCGTAAATATGGATCTATTCTGACCTTAGCCTGATCGCGTATTGCTACTAAGTAGCTTGAGACCCGGTTGATCGCCATTTGTTTTTAGTTGCAGGCCATTACATACATACATGGCTGCCGTTGCAAATAAGTATTTTGATGAAGTGTCAAATGTGGCCTAATAAAATGGCCCTACTTTAGTTGCAACGTAAATGCACCTAGCTAATACCAGGTTCACACGATTCGATTCTAGTTGATGAACTGCCAAATCGCATGCGATTTGAACCGTCTGAACAGACTTTCATTCAAATTGAACAAAACGTTTCAACTTTTGTTGTTCAACTTTTGTTGATCAACTTAAATCGCACCATGTGAACCCGCTATAAATGATCTATATTTTTTTCTTTCTGTAAATAAATCTGTTACAGACACTTTTACAGATCAATGTAATGTTTTAAACTAGATGGCGCCGACATTTCCTATCTGACTAGCTCTGAGAAGAAAAGCGGAAACAAACTCGGAGATCAAGGTCTCTTTTAAAATCCAGACGTTGTGGTATACAAATTATGCGAGTGTAACAATGTAGGCCAACGTCTGGTATGGCCTTTTGAGGAAAGTGCCATAGCAGGTTTGAGTTGACCTGTCCTAACTGACGGCACGCTTGCATCAGCCATCGTGTAGCTCAAACCTTATTTCATGGAGCCGGAATAGGTTGTAATAGAACCAGAGATACAGCTCAACCTCTTTATAGATGCAGTCCTATAATTCCAAGAAACTGTGTTTCGGTATTCCCCGTAACCGCAACCGCAGAAGTTATTATTTATAAAAATAGTTGTCCTTTCCAATAGATGTCTTAAATGACTACCTCAATTAAGTCACTATGTCCGGTCATTAAAAACTGGAAAATAAGTAATCCCTAGTACCCAGATACGTCCATTTTGCTGGTGTTTTGCCAATCATAATGGTGTGCGAAATAAATTCAGACAATTTGTAAAGCAATGACTTCAGACTTGTTCGTAGAGCAAAAATATCGAGCAAGATTTTTTCCATATGTAGAGGACTGAGGTTTGGTATTCCTCCAACGAAAAGGGAGGATCCTCCTACCAGGCGGGTCTTATGCCTGGCGGGCTACTGCCCAACGATTGATGTTGGGAAGTTGATTACTGTCTGCGTGTCAAATCTTGATATCGCGATGCAGGATTCTGTGACGTTATATTTGGGAGTTGTCATTATTGTCGCCACACATACATATCGACGCTAGGCAGTGGAAACCTCGTAAATAAAATTTTCTTCAAACGCGTTTTATTTGTTCTTTAGATTGATAAACTCGTCATACACCTACTAATTCCACAAATTTTCAATTCAAATGCTTCTAAACTATCTATGACGTACAATGACAAATTTGGATTAACATTTGATCGACCATTTTTTTTGGAGGCGACATTTATTTTTATCTCTTACAAATTTATATTTTACTAATACGTGGTTTTCATTGCCGACCTACGATATAGGTAATTTATACTTAAAAGATTTTAGGAAGGAAGGGGTTCCAAATAGACCTAGCATAGAAACCTATCATTTATTAATCATCTTTTCGACTTACCTTCGATGTTTCAAACGCTGATCAATTTAGCTGTCTCGTTGGTCTAGTGGTGGCAAGCGCGACTGCTGATCGTGAGGTCCGATCCCCAGGTCAGGGTTTTTCGTATGGAATTCTTCAGTAGCAGCCCGGAGATTGGATTCGTGCCCAGCTGATGGCAATAGGCTCTCCTCTATCACATGTGACTTAAAACTTAGAGGCGAAATGAGGGTGTTACTACACCTCTGCCCAACCCTTCGGGGAATACAGGCGTTATGTTATGTTATGGTCAATCAATTTATTCACTGCAATTGACATGAGCATTGACAGCAGATTAAATTGTACAGCCTTTCAAAAATCGAGGGTTAATATTATTCACTACTCTCGATCTTCAGCATCGTCTAGGGATATGTTGTGGACTTCTCATGTCAGCCTTCACACCATTCAACCAGCATTTCTTGGAAGCCCATCTTTGAGATCCCCCAATATGCATTTTAGGATTTCGCTTCCAGTAGATAGGTCTCAAAGAATAGTCTTAAATTATTCGGGAACGAGAGCAAACGGTCTAACCTTAAGATATTGGCATTGCCCAGTAACTGGGTTGCGGGGGTCTGATGGCAGTCGCTCCTTGTAAAATACTGGTATCCAGCCGTATCTGATTAGACTGGAACATGACTCCAACATAGGGCGATGCCTCATTAGTGCGTTGCATTGCGTCGTCGCAACGGATCAACGCATTGTATGCCATACCTGCGCTGCGACGGCGCATGCACCTCTAGTAGTGGAACACTGTCCGTCGTTGCACCGGAGCTTCGACAGAGCAACGTATCACCGTCCCCCGCTTCGTCTCTCGTCCGCCGATCCGTTGAAACGTCGCGTGCGACGACGCAACGCTTTAATGTGGGATGTCATTTAAAATGTGTGGAAAACGACGCAGCGTTGACGCTGCGACGACGCAACGCACTAATGAGGCAGAGCTCATAGTTGGGAAAAGTCTAGGCAGAAATTCGGGAACGAGAGGTTAGAAGTACCAAACGCTGATGTAACAGAATCGATCACAAAGGCCCAGACTCTCCACACCCTTGAGCTAATTCTGTCTCGGAACGCCTTCAGATTTGTGCCTTTCCATTTCTTACGTCATAAAGGTCAATCTCGTTGTCAACTACTATTGTATATTATACATCTAAAGTCCTTTCATTAAGTCGAGATTAACTAAGTTTGCAATTAGATATTTAACTAACAACTTGAATTGATTAAAAAAAAACACGCCTGTACATACTTTCACCAGGCCTCTCCTAAGAAGTACCACAGTAATTCTCTTTCTCCCAGCCTTCCCTCAACTGTGTTGGCGTCATCTTCCTGTCTAACCAGACGCGGCTGAATACCAGTATTTTACACGGAGCGACTGCCATCAGACCTCGTCAACCAAATAACTGGGCAACGTCGATATCCTAAGGTTAGACTGGTTGTCAGAATTTCGAGCTTCTGACTACCCGTAACGACTGCCATAGGTATTCATATAACACCCGGGACCGACATCTTAACTTGCTTTTGGAGGCACGGTGGAGTCTCGATGTGTAACGAACGGTCACCCACCCACAGACAGACTGCGGCAAGCGCAGCTTAACCTCGATAATCGTATGACTCGTGCATCCTGTGTATCCCTTAAGCTGCAAGCACCACAGTAATTGACCCTCAGTTTTACTTTAAAAGTATCTCCATAACATAGTTACGGTGTTCTGCTTGGTATCCCATCTAGCGCAGCATCTTCCTTTAGGCCGTTAGATCCATCTGGTTGATGTTAGTCGCGCACTGCTTCTGCGGATTCCATTTCGGTGTATAATAATCGTACCCTAACAATTCACTAAATGGGGGAATTCATGGGATACGGAGCTACTTCAAATTTCCTGGCCAAATTTCAAAGGACTACGCGTCACCAGCGCCAATTAATTTGAAGTACATAACCCTAATATTAAGGCTAAATTCAAAATTCGTTGAAAACATCGTTAAGGCGTTCGTGGTTTGACAAACATAGAGTCGATGAAAAAACTTTGCCAAAACCATCTAGAACGACGAACATGACAATTCATAGATAGATAGATATACTTTATTGCACACTAAAAGACATAAAACAATGAATACACATAATTAGGAACAGTACAAATGGCGGTCTTATCGCTTAAAGCAATTCATCAACATTAAATAAATAAATCACTGGCTGGTGTTCACCAAAATTAATAAACATGAACATAATTTAAATATAAATCCTCTTTATTACCCACCAGGAAATAATAATAAATTAAATTTATACAATAAAAAACAAAAAGTAATAATGAGTACAATCGGCAACAATAATACTCAGATTAAACAACTATTTACCTAAAATTCTAATAAAGAAGAATGAGCAAAAATACCCAGAACGGACAGAAACGACTTGTATTGGTATTTGCCACACTAATGTCCTAAACAATCCTGATCTGTTTGTTCTTGTAATACAGAAATAAATAATCATCTATATAAATAAGAATTAATCGCCAAATGTGTTGCTAAGCGCAAAACTCGAGAACGGCTCGACCAATTCGGCTACTTTTTTTATATATTCCTTAAGACACAAAGGAAGGTTCTTATGGAGAGAAAAAAAACAACAATTGCGTGGAAAATAGTAAAAACAACACTTTCCTTACCCACTACAGGCCAATAACGTTTGACAGAACGAAGTTTGTCCGGGCAGCTAGTTTTATATAAAATATTTAGACTCGTGTTGTAAGATTACACAAAACCCAGCACGCTTGGTGGTAGGATCTATACGGTCCGCCTGGCTAGCTACATCCTGAACATTAAAGTCCGGCGCCAAGCAGTTTACTTCCGTCATGTGTATGTGAAAGCCAGAGGGGTATAGAGGAATCCCTTTAAATCTCTGTTCCTTGGTTTCATGTGCTCCATCTTAGACCCTATCTAGACTAGGGCCAAACGCGAACAAGTCAAGAATAAAAAGAATAATCCTTCCTTATTAATTATTTGCGCGTCATATTGCGTGTATTGCGTCCCATCATCAACGCCTGCGACCACAGCGCAAAACTCTTGAGTACTTGTATCTTGTTTTGCAGGATATGCTAGAGGTGTTAATTTATGATAATCAGTAGACACCATAAAAAATATATATCTGCCGCGCCATAGAAACACTGACAGAATTATTATTCACATCTTTGGAACGACAATAACCATGTATTGCATGGAGAAACTGGGAATTAAACTCTACTTGCAATAGTGAAATGGTATTAAAATTATGATTTGGATGCAGTCTACATTCAGCACTAGACTGCTTTAGATAAACTTGTATAAGTGGGATCTGTAGCTGTACTTTCTTTCGAGGTACAGTGGCGAAATGAAAAGGTTCGTCAGTTTTAAAATTCATTCCTATCCCACATTCCGGCCACATGTTACCTTTTCACACCGTTGAATGGAACAGACCAATGCATGGAAAGTTATGTTTAATTATTAGGTAGCAAAGATCAAAATTGCCTTTTGCCTTCATATGACGTAGTAGTGCCAAACCATGACATCAATCAAATCGATAATTATCTAAATTAACATTACTAGTGTCTGTCACCACTATAATTTAATATCCAGTCAAAAATACATGTATTTTCATTTCTATAATGTTGGCAATAAGTAGTCGGTAAAATAGTTCGTTTCTAGCACTGTGCAAGCAAAAATAGACCTTAATGCGTATAGCCTTTTCATTTCCCTACTGTACATACAAATTATTATTATTTTCTTCATCTTAATATTAAGTTAGAGTCTATCGTCGCCTGCTCATCCGGCCGCTTCTTTGCTGTTATTTCGCGACATTAATTCACTGTTTCTATCTTAGCAAATTTGTCTTTGGCTCATTATTTATTTATACTTCTATGCACTATGGTGGTATATAAGGCGGACTTAATGCCATAAGGCATTCTCTACCAGTCAACCTTAGGGTTAAAAAGAAAAGCATCGAAATAGGTACAGGAAAAAGATGAGTTGACAATTTTGGACTGAATAATCAACTCACTCATTCATTGAATCTCGATCTTCCTTGTGTTTCAATTGTACTCCTTGCATATTATTTACTTTAATGACCCTTTCGTTTGCGTAGATGTTACTCTCTGACATTCTGGACCTCACGTACCTGATAATAAAGATAATATCGATGCAATAAATTATATTTAAGTCGTTAATATTTTCTATCTAATCAAGTCAAAGTCTGAAATCCAAAGTTCTTAGCCTTTGATCGAAATTTCACATGTTTTATTTGATTTTCATCACGCTCGGCCATGTGGTAATGAATGACAAACATAATGTTTCACAGTTCTACGCAGGAATTGGATTTTGCGCAGGTTACAAAAGTTAATTGGTTGAAAAGATTAATGTATTGTACTAGTACTTTGAATGATGGTAAAACTGGAATATCATTTATTTGAAACATTGTCTCTATTACCATTTCTCCTATACCAACACCCAGACTTTAGATAACCGCCTAACCAGCAACCTAAGCTTAGAAAACCATTTCGTCAAACGGGTCGCCAACACGATTCAGTTCTGAAATGTTTTTTTTTTAAATTTAATACATTGGTATATAAGCTGACGGCACATCTGATGGTAAGTGGTACCACCGTACAACCCGAAAGAGTAATGCTAATGCGTTTCCAACCACAAAGACAAAATTGAATAGTCGCACATGGTCGCAATTTCACCGGCACCCATACCTTCCAAATCGGAACACGCTTGCCATGCTTGCTGGCATCAAAAAATAGTATAGTGTTAGTACTATCCGGACGTGCTCTTTCACAAGGAGGTCTAATACTACTAGTGTAGGTATCACTCTACATTATACTAAATTCTGTTCACTAGCCCGGTTGGCTCATAAGTTTGCAATAGTAAGAAAGTCAAGTGATGTAGTTCCCTTATTTTTTAAATGTATAGACCTCGTCACCCCTAAAGTCATCTGACATAATTTAAAGGGGACTATAATTTCTTTTGTATTTTATTTTTATTTTTTTATTTGAAATAGGTTTGCTCTTGACTCTAGTCTAGGTCAGAGGAGACAGAGACAAAGTCTACCATGGAGTGAGCTTACCCAGAAGAAGCCTGTTAACTCGTAACTTTGAAGAGATTCAGGTTGAATGCGTTCGGGAACACAGACGCAGGTAGTGATTTCTACTCTTTTGCAGTGCGCATTATGAAGGATGTAATATGTATACGTATTTTTGCGTTCAATATTGACCCAAATAAATCACTATTGTAAAATTTCGTACGGTGTTGAAACTTGTAAAGCCCACTCAAGTGTACATTTAGGGATTTCAAAGCAATTGTAATCAAGTCCTTAATTACAGGATATTACAATACCACTATACTATTAACTGGGTCTTTCGAAATAGGTGCTCGTATTTTTGCATTGTTTTGCACCGAACTTAGGCGTGATTATTTTCGTTATAATATTGACAAGACGCAACATAATTTGAGCTGGTGTGTTGCGGGTAATAAAAAATATATTGGAAGCGTAATCATGTCGTAGTTCAGTCGCGTAATTTTGGCATGCTGAAATGATCTTGGGGTGATAAAGCTATAAATGAATACAACCATTCCTTTTCTTTTTTTATCTTTGGTGGAAAATACCTGAGTTTTAATTGTACAAAACCAACACGTTTTTGTTTTCGTCTAAAATTACTTAAAATTCTAAGAAAAAAGATAAATTCATTCAAACACATAACGTGCCTATCTACTATTCAAGGTCTTATGAATTCTAATGAACGGCTTTTTTATAATTTAATATCTTAAAATGTTTTTGTATTATTTCCCCTGTTACAAAGAGGTTCTCATTTTTTTCAATTTCATATTTCTGTCAATTAAATCTGCCTATCATATATTATGTTTTGCTGGTGGATCCATATCCAAGGTTCAAGCAACGCCACAACCCGGTTCTACGCCTTCTGCATTCATAAACTAAATATTATGTATATTTCATATTTACAAATGCATGAATAAACAACTCGTAGGTCCACGATAGGATTCCTTTTGTTATGAATGCCATTAAAGAAACAAGTCACATGCTCAATACAGACTTGAAACAAGGTCATATTAAACCTTAAGAACTCTAAAGAGGTCACAACGAGGTCAGATGACCGTTGCCCTGCTTGAAACTAGAACCCTATCATACCATCAATAAACGAACTCGTTTTTCAATTGCTAATAAGGTACGAATGCTTAACAGATACAATTTTTTCAACAATGAGACTTCAGTAAAAGGCACCATTGTAATGGCTTGAAAACACCCATAAAGTTCTACTGCTGAATATGGGTTTCCTAAATACCACTGCAATAACTGGTCGTTGAAGAAAGGCATTCCCATAATCACCACGACTGGAAATTTTTTTGGTTGTTAGTTACCGAGTTGTTAACGAACTTGAGGATGCTACTGCACTTCCTCTTAAGATAAATCCTTAGTCACCTTCACGGCACCCATGATCAGATATGGAATCAAAGCCAGATACAAGATTTTTTCTGGGGGTCCAACGGCCACCTGGCAAGAAGTTCTGTCCTTTAAGCAATTAGAAACCATTTATCACTGTTAATAATATAATTTAATGTTAAAGAAAGTTCTAATGTTATGTCTGCCGAAGAGGCCCTGGCAAAACGAAACGAACTTATAATTCTGGGTCCTGATTCTCCTTGTGTTTTTGTATAGCCGGTGTCGACCGTCTTGGACACACGTGACTCCTTACCCCTTTGAATCCGCTCATGGATAGAATGGCATATTTCTTGCCGGATACTTCACGGAAACTTAAAGAATACCAGCTCTAAGGGTTTTTTAGTTACCATGCAAAAGAAAATGCTATTAAAGAAAAATAACATGTTTTTAATGTAATAGAACATGTTTCTATTGACCTTTTGCTCTAAAATGTCAAACGAGTTGCGATGACGTTCTACAGTGTCAGTGTCATGGTCTTGGATACCGTTGACTTTGATCTGACGTAATATTATGCCTATTCGCTGCCTTATAATAGTCTGATAGTAAAGAACAGCTGGAATTAAATTCTGTAGTAACTTTCACCTTGATTCGGGATTTTTTACAGGTCTATCAGCTGGTTAATTGAAATATAAATAATGATATTCCTTTTTATTACCACGTTTGATTGAACATTATAAGATCACATGCAGTATCACGTTTCTTTTTTGTCAAAAAACTATCAGTAGTGTGATTACAGATCACCTTATAATTGTGTCCCAAACCTCTTGATAACGGTTCATGCACCCGTCATAGTCGCCGCACGAGGGAACGGAGCGCACCGAACCAAATTATTTATGCGCAAGCGCACGCCACTTACCTATCGGCTTTCGTCATATCAGTCGCGCGCTTGAAGCCGCACGAAGCGGACGCGTCGTTCCAAATTCGAAAATACATCGCGAGTGATAATCGCGCGTGGATAATTAATATTACTTTTTTGTTGTAAATTATCTGGATTTCACATCGCACACCGAGGCGATATTTGGAAGTGAGTGTTCTTTTTTATTTTATAATTTTTTTATGTATAAATTAGTTCTAGTTAACGTTGAATATGTAAATTGGTTGTAAGGCGGCGTTGAGCGAAAGTGTGTGCGGAACAAAAAAAAACTTGTAAATGGTTACGCCAAGTTCAGAGTAAATCAGATTTTATTGTACCACCATATAGTAAAACGAATCTTTTGAGTGTAACTAACGAATTTATAGCATAACAATCTTGTTTTGATTTTTTTGTTAGTTTTACCATATAATTTGCGGAATAAATGAATAATTCCAAACAAACTTAGTCAAGTCATGCTTATAAATCAAAAACGATGACGCAAACAAAATAAAAAAAAGATTTTAGAGAAAACGTTGTTTTCTTCACAGAAGGTATGGAAATATTAAGAAAGTTCTTTAGCGAGTCTTAGGCGTTTAGCAAATAGCTTGGAAACCGGTCAGAGCCAACGTCACCGAGGCAAAGTGGTCAACTGCCCATACGAATCAAATATTGGACAAGCGCGTTCAAAGTTCACTTCGTACGACAAATAGATGGGCCACTGAATAATATCGCGAGGTACTTTTTAATCAAAATTTTTAAGCATTATTAATGTGTTTTGAATTTCAATGCACGCAACGTCATCAATCAGTACTTAGGCATAATGGTGATCGTAAAAACTTACATTAAATTTCAGCATAATAATCATTATAACTTGACAAGTGGTCATAAAAGTTGAAACTGAATTTCAGCTTAATATTTATTGAAATTTGACAGTAATAATTCTTGATAAATTATCGTTTTTCTTTTTAATAAAAGGTGACGTCTATGGAATAAAAGAACGTGAGTTACACAGTCTCTTGTTTATGGATATGTTTTATGTCGTGACTGCTTTACTCTCAATAGTTCCGTTCTAGCTTTTGTTACAACCTTTTTTGCGGTACTAATGTCATGAACTCATAATAAATGTGAAAGATTTCCACCTTGTTTTCTTTAAATATCTTTTTACAGCGTCAACAGTTTGAATCTTTTTGTACTGACCTCTGTTAAGGTCTTCAAAAAGACTGAGATGAGTATTGAAGTATATGCTTCGTTGATAGGCTTAATTGTAATTGAAAGCTACCGAAAAGCTAAAGACCGGTTTAAGCCCTCTGTCTTCCTTGACGACAGTTATTAGCATCATCTCCCTGCTTTTATCCCACACTAGGTGGGGTCGGCACAACATGTATTCGTAAATCCATGTTGTTAGAGGTTTTGGGTTATTGTTTTATGACCGGCCGCCTGCCTGACATCAACCCTCCTTGGGAATACACGTTGCGCCGTCGCGCGGGTGACCCAATGTGCTTGCTGATATTATGCACTGGGTCCCAAAATGATATACTTGTCAGTTTTCCTTGACGACAGAACTAATAGTTATTACACTATCTGATTCTTAGAGTCTTTAACTCTTTTTCAGTGTAGTATAATATCAGTCAGAGCGCCGCGCACGGTCCTTGATATAAGCAGAACGTCCCGGCCCGTCATCACTTGCCTTTTCATCTAAACTGGCTTGAAATTTTTAGAAAAGTACTCTTCCAAGCCATCAGTCATCATTATCACCTCTCTTGTCACTTAATGCTGCCCTGATCCTAGTTCCTTTTGTAATATTTTTTCCTGTTCTATTAGCCTGATCTTTTTGCGTAAAAAACCATGGGCTTTCCCTTTGACCATTTGTTTTCATTCGTTTACTTAACGACTACTACTACTATATTTCAAGTTTTTTTAAAAGGAGTATTTATTTAAGTATTTATTTACAACTCCGAAAATCTTACATTCATTTTAGTATACCTAAAAACCTGCATTGAAAAGTTTAAACACCTCATACATATACTGAAGGAATTTTGATTTCGATAGAGACCTTCCATTGTATCCAAATTCCAGAAATACTGTACCGTTAACTTTTTTTCAACGCTAACAAGTTACAATACGACATAGGTTATACGCTTTGGAAATCTTCATATTTCCGAATTCGTACGAATCATGTGACCCACAGGCTTGTTACTGCTAAACCGGCAAATTTCGATAACCTTTTGATTGATTTGCTTATCGCAACAATACGCAAACGATCACTTAGTTAGTATATACGATTTTTTTATTACAGAAAGCGATTGATCTCGCGCCTTCTGCGCGATAATGGTTATTGCAAATTTTCACGCTTTTTTAACACGAATCCCTGTGGTTCAATGGTGACTCGGCCCAGGCCTCCAAATCTTGAGAAGTCCTCTGAGTCAAATCCCAAAGGCCGAAGTTTTATGTTCAGTAAGAGACAGTTGGAATGGCATGGAAATATCATATGATATTTTTAGAAATTTTCTTGAAGCAAGAAGGGGACTAGACGACGCCACTGGCCTCCGACAGGATTAGTCCGCCTCTGCTTGAGCTTTTGACTGACCGTGACGAATGTTTGAGCTAAGACGAAGTTACATACGTAAAACTGTCGTACAATGTCTCCCCATTGAGTTCCTCAGCGAAGACGGATGTTTGAATGAATGTGTAAATCACATTCAAATCATTCCGCAAATAGCACACAAAGAGAGTTTTACATGTCAATTGGTGACAGGGCTGCCTGTTACATGTGACCTACTTTAGAAATCATATCTGCTTATCTGACAAGTTTTTGTAAAATCTATTCGTTCGCCCTTGAGTTTTCCCGGTGACTGTTGCATAAAAAATTTACATGGATCACCCCATACGTGATGTTTCGTATTGATCCCCTGAGGTGCTTCAAAAAAGCCTCTACAAGTGACGACTGATGATATTGAAGTACGTTCGCTAACGCGGTGAACCCTTTTTTTTCTTTTTTATCGTTGGAATATCCTTATGGATGTCCCTCACCCGGGGAAGGCGACGAAGTCTGCCGGACTCTTACCGGTTACCAACGGTGTTCCTCCTCCTGACCGTTCGGCCGGGGTTGCGGGATTCGCAAAAGCATGCACCGCAACCCCGGCAGGTCCCGGTCCGCCAACCCTCGGTGGACCTCTCCTCTGAGGGGCAAGGGCCCCACATCCTCCTGAGAAGCGCGCACGGAACACTGCATACATGCACCCTCCTGTGGAGTACTTTCGCGTTAATCATCGATACAAATCAGGTGATATGTACCTAAATAAACAACAAAGAACTCTGATTAAATCATAATTATAAATTGAGGTATTACTGATAAGATAACACAGTTGTCAAGTCTGTAAGCCGAGATAGGTGACGCATAGGTGAGTACACTCTCGCAGTACATCAATCACATAATGAGCTCCACGTGGCCGAAAGCCGAGCCTGACTCCATATCGGGTATTTATAAACAACTAATAAATGTCTGAGAATTTTCGTGACACATTTACGCTTTGGCAAATCTAGAGACATATTTTGGGTACACAAATTTTGGCAAATCTAGGGATCTTCGTTTTTCGGACTCTCAGGTGCGTTTTGGCAAATCTGGAAACATATTTTGGGTACGCAGGTATGTTTTGGCAAATCTAGAGACCCTCATTTTAGGGACCCAAATTCGTTTTGCCAAATGTATAGACCTTAATTTTTGGGGACACGGGCATGATTTGAAATATCTAGGACATCAGTATTCAGCTCAAATCCTTACTATTATAAATGTAAAAATAACTCTGTCTGTCTGTCAGTTATCATAACAGTTATTATGTCAGGTGTCATAACGACTAAACTACTGCAACGATTTTGATGAAACTTGATACAGAGATGGTCTGGAACCTGGAGAAGGTCATAGGCTACTTATGTCCCGAAAAACGCGGCAAACGACATCTACGCGGCCGAAACCGCGGGTGACTTCTAGTTTATTTAATAAGGCTGTCAAAATATCTAAAAATAACAATGATAAAAGAAAAAGATTGAATCACATTGATGATAAGACAGATAATATTAATTGCGTTCATATTTGTATTGATTGGTTTTACATTCTGACACCTATTTTTATTATTATCCTGTTTTATTTTCGTTTCTTGATTTAAAAATAATATTTTGTCTTTCGTTGTGATTGAAATTTCATGATTAGGTACACTGACTTTTCGAAATTGCGGATCAGAATTTGATTATCGATTGCGTTAACGGTGAAGGAAAACATCGTGAGGAACTTTAACTAAACTGTGTGAACCGTTACTGCGTGAACGGGCTATCTTTACATAGTATACTAGCTGTGTCCTCACGGCTCCGCCCGTAGCCTATGTTACTCCGTGATATTGTAGCTTTGTAACTGCAAAAGAATTTGTGAAATCGGTCCAGTAGCTTTTAAGTTTATTCGTTACATACCACAATCCAAAAATACAAATCTTTCCTCTTTATAATATTAGTATAGAAGACAAAGGCGCACCCACTGTCTGTCTGTCCCTATGTATGCTTAGATCTTTAAAAGTACGCAACGGATTTTGATGCGATAGAGTGATTCAAGAGGAAGCTTTATATTATGCCCCACATTAGTACCTACATTGCACCCGTGCGAAACCGGGGCGGGTCGCTAGTAATTATATAAAGCTAAGTGAGTACTATCAGAACCTCGAAGAGCATGTTAAGCTGTCGGTCCCGGGTGTCATACGAATACCTATGACAGTCGTTACGGGAATTCAGAAGCCCGAAAATCTGACAACCGGTCTAACCTTAGGATATCGGCATTGCCCAGTAAGTTGCGGAGGAGTGATGGCAGTCACTCCGTGTAGAATACTGGTATTCAGCCGAATCTGGTTAGACTGGAAGCTGACCCTAACATAGTTGGAAAAAGGCTAGGTAGAACAAACATTAATACGACATAGTGTGATTGTTGTTTAGAAAGTAGATATCCTTAGTATAACTGAAACTGGAGGCCAGTTGAACCAACAAAATTGTTTGAAATCACAATCGAACCGCTGGTCAAACACGGCTTTAGACTTTTTTACCGACTTCCTAAAAACGGAGGAGGTTATCAAGTATAGTCAGACCGTTAGTTCGATGCAGTAACTTGACAGTTAGAGGGATACCAGTTTTTGACAAAAAAAGGTAGTGAGATGAAAAAAAGAATGAATGAAATCGAATGAACTTAATAATGTACTTATATGCATACTTTTTATTGAATTTAATAATTAGTGGATCAAAACACGGTATATCACTATTAAAAATATCCGTAACCACTAGTAACTACTGATATGATGTCTTTGAAGCGTCAAATTACTGAACATAAGGTGAATTATTTATTTATTTAATACTCCAATGCACAATTGTGGTATATAATGCGGACTTAATGTCATAAGGCATTCTCTATCAGTCAATTTGGGTCTAAGAGAACAACATCGTGAATTTGTACAAAGAATTTATAGAGATTTGTTTAAATTGAACTATTTTTCGTATTCGTTCTTTTCGTAAAATCGTTCACTACCCAACACTATTAGTTTTAGTATGGTATCATTATTTTGCTTTGAACTGTCAAGTTACTGCATCGAATTAACGGTCGAACTATAGGTTGTTTTTTTCATGTTTGTTATTGAACACTTCCTGCAATGCACTTGTGAACAGCTTAGGTGAGAGTGGATCGCCCTGTTTCACACTCCATTCTATTTTGACATTTGGTCCTGGAATATGTAGTTTTATATTTGCGGTGCTATTTTGATAGACAGTTTGGATAAGGTCTATACAAGGTTAGTCGGAAAGGGGGTACTAATCCGAAAAGGTGTTAAAGTACCAATAATATTGGATAACTTTTGTTTTACAACTTTCCCCAAAACTCGATAGTTTAAGAGAAATAGCTATAAAAAGATGTCGTAAAAAAATATGCTAAAATCTGTCCATAGCTATGATCAGCTGTTTTTACAATTTAGCTCATATTTAGGGTCACGGATTAGAAAATTAATTTTCTGAATTCATAAGGTAAGCAGGAATGATCTTTTTTGAAAAAAATTTAAATAAAAACCTTTTGATGCGCTTACGATGCGGTACCCGAAAAACTATAATGTAAAGAGTACTTATTTAAGCGATATTTTTTTTACTACTATCACGCAATCGTCCTTCGGGATAATATTATTTAAATTACATAATAACATTATCTTATATCTCTACATAAATTACATAGGTACTAAACTTATTTTACTACGCCGATAGATTGTCATCTTGACTGTATTCTTGTCGTTAAGATGGGCATAGATATTATTTGAATACTAGCTGTGCCGACGACTTCGTCTGCGTAGAAGTCCGATGGGTTTTAATTTTTTTGCGCGGATCCCTAATTCTTTTCTAAAATAAAAGTAGCCTACGTTACTCCTTATAATATCAGCTATCTGCCCTTGAAAGTCTCGTCAAAATCGGTCCAGCTGTTTCTGAGATTTGCCCAAACAAACAGACAAACCGCGGACCCGGTCGTCTCTTCAGACTCCGCAAACCAACCAAACTGCCTCGTTGATCTAGTGGTGGCAAGCGCGACTGCTGATCATGAGGTCCAGTGTTCGATCACTAGTTCGGGCAAAGTGTTATCGAGTTTTTCCGTGTTTTTCCTCAGTATCAGACCGGAGTTTGGTACCCGGTTGATGGCAATAGACTCGCCGCGTATTACATGGGAGTTTAACATAACAGCGAAATGTGTGTGTTACTATACACCTCTGCCTAACCGTTCGGGGAATACAGGCGTGATGTTATATTGGAACCAAACTGTAATAATAACTGGTTTGAGAGGGAAATAGTGTACACTAGTCGCTCTTAACCTTTTGACTTATGTTTGACGTTGCCATACCACGCTACACCGCGTCGGCTAATTGAATATATTATACGTCATTAGGCGTGCTACACGCTTCAGATATATATCGTTTTTTTTATATCTTTGGAGTTTCGCACTGCTGAGTATAGGCTTTCCATTTTGCCTTCCAACCCTCTCTACTTATGCCGTTTTTTTTTTTTTGGAAAAAAAGAAATTTATTTAACATGAAAGCAGTCAGACTCACAGTCAAACATACATAAGGGAGAAAACAAAAAAAGTAGCTTCGTTTTCTACCTATGTCAGCGCAAACACGTCTAGGTCGTCACGCCACCTACACCGCGGCCGACATTGACGGTGATGTCCTCCTTCAGGCGTCCAGTGAGTGACGATTTTTCCCCATCTGTCCGGGTGCATTCCAGCGACATGACCGGCCCCGTAAAAAAAAAAGTAATATTCCCCGTTTAAGCGTTCTAACCTTCTTCCTAACAATGTTGAGGTCAGCTTCCAGTCTAACCAGATGCGGCTGAATACCAGTATTTTTCACGGAGCGACTGCCATCAGACCTCCGCAACCCAGTTATAGGGCAATGCCGATATCCTAAGGTTAGAGCGGTTGTCAGACTTTCGGGCTTCTGACTTCCCGTTAAGACTGTCATAGGTATTCTTATGACACCCGGAACCGACAGTTTAACGTGATGTCTGAGGCACAGAAAGTCTCGATGTGTAACGAACGGTCACCCATCCACAGACTGAACGCGGTAAGCGCAGCTTAACCTCGCAATCGTATGTTCCACGCGGTTGGTAATTACCCAGTTTAAGCGTTATGCTAAAATATACAACCTTATTTTTTGTAAACCCGAAATTTGGTGTCTAAGGGCCAGTGCACACCACGTTTTATAAACGCGCCGACGACACGCGTTTACTTCAAACTCCATATACTATAAAATTTACACAGTGTTTCACATGAACGCGCGTCAACGGCGCGTTTAAAAAACGTGGTGTGCACAGGCCCTAAAAAATCAGCTGTTCCATACACTTGTATGAAACAGCTGTTATATATTTTTTCACAATTTCAGTGTTGGTTCTATAGTAAAAATTGTTCATAATAATGACTACAATGACCTTTTTTTCGGGTTTTGGGTATACAAAAAATAATAATGGTGGCGCTGAGCGTGATGCGAGGCGTAAGCGGTCACACGACGGCTTACGTCGCGTTGTTTCGAAATAATATCGCTTCTTAGTGACGACGACGAGGGACAAACGCATCAAGACCTCTTGTTGACTAATAGTGACGTGACTGATGTGTGTGTGACTGTCACACAAAAAGCATGAACAAAGCTGTGTCAGTCACAACATTATCGCAAAGATAGCACATGAGTACATAACGTTACTACTCATCTACTTAATGAGGCTTATCCAATCCATTCATCGTTTCCTAGAAATGTCAGCAACATGATATGTACATGAGGAAGATATCTAAAAGTAGCGGCCCGTCCCGGCTTCGCAAGGGTGGACATTTTTTCCGGTTTTTTTTTTCATCTCGTACCTAGCCAATATGCTCTAGGGAAATACCGCGCTTTTTCGAGCTATATTCTAATATGGCGCACAGCGTTTAGCGCTTTTTAAACTCACACTCACATTGACGCACATATGAGCCAATTATTTGTATGCACATATGAGCCAAATAATATGAGACATTTTTTTTATCTTTCTGTTTGCAAAAAATGTTTTACAAACATATTTATGAATTACTACGTGAAAACTTGAGAGGGAGGGGGGGTATTGGTATATACTACGGGTGGTCACCGAGGGGGGAGGGGAGTAATTTATTTTTTAAATAGGTCACGTGGTATGTTTACATTCCCTAACTTTACTGAACGTACGAGGGAGAGGTCTCATTCCAGCAAAGTGCACAGTTAAGTCGGACGGGTTGTAGTTCTAAAATCGACACCAGTTGGCGCCACCGCGTATGTAGACCTGTTAAACTTTTTGCTGTACAGTCAGCAACAAGAGCCGCTGAACGGACACAATTAAATGACAATATTAGGTATATTGTAATTTAATTAGCTTTACAATCTTTACATAGTATAAAACAAAGTCGCTCCCGCTGTCTGTACGCTTAGATCTTTTAAACTACGCAACGGATTTTAATTCAGATTTCAGCAATAGATAGAGTGATTCAAGAGGAAGTTTTATATGCCCCACATTAGTATCTACATTGCACCCGTGCGAAGCCGGGGCGGGTCGCTAGTATACTGTAAATTACTAGCTCATGTATCAGATATTGACATTTTGATTGAGTAGGGTCAGTCAATGCTGCCATTTCTGTTTGTAAGTCCAGTAAAGATTATAGTGGTAAAATACCAGAAATATGAGAAATGCTTGACATCGGCAGTCCTTTTTTTGAGTTGTAATCCTCATGGAAGGCAGGGGTGCCTCAGTAGCAGTTCGAAGTTTGCAGTTGATGGCAATAGGCTTGCCCCCTATTACATAGGACTTAAAACATAACGGTGAAATGAGGGTGTTAATACACTTCTGCCCAACCCTTCGGGGAACACAGTCGTGATGTTATGTTATAACCCAGGTTCAAAAATAGCTCCGTCTCTTTTTGTGAAATGACGTCAAAAGACGATGAGTGTTTTTATAATCTGGGTTACCTTACACTTGGTTTGAACCATTTTGTAATAAGAGGGATTATATTTAATTTTAAACCAGAAGTCGACTCCAACACAGTCGAGAAGAGGCTAGTATGAAGAATTTTTCAAAGATTATATAAATTCATTTACCTAAGGGCCAAGAGTCTCGACAAACTCGAGGGTATCGTTAGGAAACTGGGTCAAGGATTCGATGGTATCAGTACTTGACACAGCACGTTATACCCCAGACGTTATTCTTGATTTTAGAAGAATCGACGGAACGACTTGCATCTGTTGAGCAACGAGGTATGGTGTTACTCCAACGACAAGGGAGGATACTCCTACCAGGCGGGTCTTATGCCTGGCGGGCCACTGCCCAACGATTGATGTTGGGAAGTTGTATATACAAGGTTAGTCTGAAAGGGGGTACTAAGCCGCGGGCCACCTAAAGTACAATGATGACTATTTTGAAGCAAGTGATAAAATTTAAAAATTCGATCATTTTTATATGCATGTAAAAAGATTTTTATTTTAGTTTTTTTCAAAAAAACATCATACCTGCGTTAGTTATGAATTCAGATAATTATTTTTCTAATCCGTGACCCTAAATATGACCTAAATTGTAAAAACAGCTGATCATACCTATGGACAGATAGATTTTAGCATATTTTTTACGAAATCTTTGAAAAGCTATTTCTCTTAAACTATCGAGTTTTGGGGAAAGTTGTAGAACAAAAGTTATCCCTTATTGTAGGTACTTTGACACCCTTTCGGCTTAGTACCCCCTTTCCGACTAACCTTGTATACTATTAGCGTGTCAAATCTTGATATCGCGATGCGGGATTTGTGACGTTTTCTTTTTGACAGCTGTCATTGTTGTCGCTGTAGTCTGCTAGACATTCGTCATGTTGCGTAGTTCACATGTGGAGTTATAGATGCCGCCACACGTCCAAGTTGTGCGATTGCATTTCGCTTTCGCGTTTGTGGTGGTTGCGGACCCACAAGAAAAGCGGTCTCAGCAACGAAGTGCTTGGCGCATATCGGTATGTTATCGTTGCGTAACCTCGAAGGGTTCGTTCATTTCATTCGATCATACGATTTGCGAGGTTAAAATGCGCTTGCTGCGGTCAGTCCGTCGACGGGTGACCGTTCGTTACACATCGAGACGCTTTCGTGCCTCGGAGAACACGTTAAACAGTCCGTTTACGATTCAAAATTCACTCACGTTAACGTGACAGAACTCGTGCTGGGTCTTCAGACAGTCGTATGAACCCAGTCTCTTTAAACAGACTCCGGACCCAGGTTGGTCGATGCAAGGAAAACCTGCTCAGGTAGAGATTCATAGATGATTCCAGCTTGGAGTGTAAATGTGGTCCTGTTCCACAAACGATGGGACACCTGACATCATGCCCTGCGTGCCCTTATCTGCACGTTACAAGAACTAATGGACGCTACTGATAACGCTAAACTCGTAGCTAAGTTATGGGCAGACTCAATTTAGATTGCCATCGACACGCTAAGAAGAACTAAGGGTCCGTACACAAAACTGCGATGCGACATCGCATCGTAGAAATATACGAGCTCGCACGACGCATCGCAAGAACTTACGAATTGATTCGCGTAATTGATTTTTCCTATATCTTCTTATCAGTAACAGCAGTGCGCAAATCTTTTTACGCAAATTTATTCTATCTAGTATAAAATACGTTCAATACGGTTGACGATCGTCGAGGGATTGGTCACCCGAACCTTGGAAGGAAGACGCCTTGCCGCACGAAATCGCATCGCAGCAATTTGCGTCGCAGTTTTCTGCGTTGCGATTTGCGAATTCGCATCGCGTCGATTCGCAGTTTTGTGTAAGCCCTAAAGGCGTTTGTCCCAGTTATTACCCTCAGCCCGCGACAAGTCGTAAGCGTGTACCGCGCCTACCACGCGACATTCTTAGCATTGATTAACATAAAAATATTTGTGTCAAAGAAATTCCGTTCAGACATAACAATGACGGGGGTATTCACATTTTTTTATATGTTTACTACATAACATCACGCCTGTATTCCCCGAAGGGTTGGGCAGAGGTGTATAGTAACACCCTCATTTCGCCGTTACAAATCTCATGATGTACTGCTGACATAGATTAACCCTGCACGGGATGTTTTTGGATTCAATAAAAAAAATTACAAGAAATAAATATGTGTTCTTAACGTGAGGCATTTTAGCGCCCCGAGCCAATAGCGCGGCTATCGCTCGCCGTGCGGTTATTTAACTCGGGGCGCTAAAATGTCACACGTTAGGAACACATGTTTACTTCTTGTATTTTTTTTTATTGAATCCAAAAGTACCCTGTATTTAAGTCCCATGTTATAGGGGCGAGCCTATTGCCATCAAACGGGCACAAATCCAAATTCCGGATTGTTACTGAGGAATTCCACACGGAAATACCCTATAACACTTTGCCCAACCTGGGGATCGAACCCAGGACCTCATGATCAGTAGACGCGGTTGCCACCACTACACCAACGAGGCAATTTGATTTGAATAAGTAAACGTACTTAATTTAATCAAAAATTATAAAGAGTCTAATTTCCTGTCTTCAATCGAGGGTAACATCAACTAATACCCGGTTCCTATAAACAAAAACGAATCGTTATGCTTACTAATTACCATTAGTAATTAGTAGTTTGCACTAAAATGTTATAGGACAATTGAGGCGTGGAATTTACAAATGGGCTAAGTGCCCAAAAATGCGTATTCAACATTTTTAATAACAAAGGAGCTACATTGGGCAGCCAATCCATTTTTATTCAATTCCTCATTCAATGTTTTTTTGGCACATAGCTCTTATTTTCGATTCAAAATTCGCTTACATTCGCAATACGTTTACGATACTATCACCCATATTCTAAGACGTTCCTCCAAAACTTACTTGACTCATACTCTACTCGAGACGGCCTCGAAAACACCTTCAAAATTGTATTCATAACTTTGAGGTAACTCGACGTAGGGTCCTCAAATGAGTCGAGGTAGAGTAGAGTATTTACGTCATAATTTGACTTATCTGCATCGCGCAAATAACGCCGCGATAAACAGTTGTAAGGATTATCGTAAGCATATTCGATAGCCTTCAAAATTAATTTTTGTTACATACGAACTTTGACACTTCCTCCCTTAAGGTAGGTTCCGAGGTACTTTGAGTTTGACAGATGATTCCTTACCTTAACTGAGGAAAAATCTCGAGTCGAGGACGTTTATGTCAACTATAACTACCGATTGTAGTGAGAAAGACTGAGTTGAGGTGGAGTCGAGTCGAGTAAGTTTTGGAGGAACGTCTTAGAATATGGGTGTATACGTCAAACACTCGTGCTAGGTGACCGTTATAGGTGATTATAATCTTAGTTCCTAAAACTATTATGTAGGCAGATAAAATACGAATGAACTGAAATCATTCATTCATTATTTAATCAAGGACGCCTACAAATATAAGGAAAATAAATAAAATAAGAACAATAGTATATTTGACTCGGTTTATTTGTTAAGTTCGGGTCAGCTTCCATTCTAACCAGATGCGGCTGAATACCAGTATTTTACACGGAGCGACTGCCATCAGACCTCTGCAACCCTATCGTTGGAAAATCCTCATGGATGTCCCTTGCCCGGGGAAGGCGAGGGTGTCTGCCGGACTCTTACCGGCTAAAAACCAACGGTGTTCCTTCTCCTGACCATTCAGTCGGGGTCGCGGGATTGGCAAAAGCATGCACTGCAACCCCGGCAGGTCCTGGTCCGCCAGCCCTCGGCGGACCTCTCCTCTGTGGGGCCTTGCCTCACATCCTCCTGAGAAGCGCGCACGGGACACAGCGCGCTGCCTTCTCGGGCCTGTTACTGGTCGGGCGGCGGGTAGACCTCTGCAACCCTACTCGGCAATGCCAATATCGTAATCCGAAACTAAAACCGGGTAGTCAGAAAATCGAAAGTTTGAAAACCTGTCTAACCTTAGGATATCGGCATTATCCAGTAACTGGGTTGCGGAGCTCTAATGGCAGTCGCTCCGTGTAAAATACTGGTATTCAGCCGCATCTGGTTAGACTGGAAGCTGACCACACATAGTTGGGAAAAGGCTAAGCAAAACGGGCGAACTCTAATCCCCAGTTTCTGATAGGCTGGCCATTCCAAAAATTTGGAATGACGAAGTAATCTAAAACTCGACTTTACTATCTCGTTGGTCTAATGGTCGCAAGCGTGACCCCAGGTAGGGCAAAGTGTTATTGGGTCCTTCCATTAGGAATTTCTCAGTAGTAGCCCGTAGTCTGGATTTGTGCCCGGTTGATGGCAGTAGGCGCTGAACGTATTACATGGGACTTAAACATAACTTGCGAAATGACGGTGTACTTAAACACCTCTGCCGTACCCTTCGGGGAATACGAGGCGTGATGTTATGTTATGGAAGTAATCTAAAACCAACAAAATAACTTAAATAATAACATATTACATAATTATTGTTTACTAGCGGCCCGTCCCGGCTTCGTACGGGTGGAAATTTTTCCCGTTTTTGCAACATTTTTCATTTATGCTCCGCTCCTATTGGTCGTAGCGTGATGTTATATAGCCTATAATCTTCCTCGATAAATGGAATATCCAACACAAAAATATTTTTTCAATTCCAACCAGTAGTTCCTGAGATTAGCGCGTTCAAACAAACAAACTCTTCAGCTTTATAATTTTAGTATAGATTGCTACAATAAAAAATATTGCGTAAACCAATAAGTCCATGTCTTTTATTGTAGTCAGTAAAGCAGTTATATAGGGCAGTCGCGTTCAAGTTCAAGGACGCGTGACGTCATTTGTCATGACGCGTATATACGTTACTGCGGTGAAGGTTACTTCAAAAAATATGTATGCTAAAATTGAACTATAATTTGATTATACATATAGGGAGTAATAATCAAGTAATTCCTTCAAACCTCGTGATGTACTTCTGACATAGATTAATAAGGCATGGAATACTTTTAGACTCAATAAAAAAAATTACAAGAAGTAAACATGTGTTCTTAACGTGAGGCATTTTAGCGCCCCGAATTAAATGACCGCGCGGGCGAGCGACAGCCGTGGTATTCGCTCGGGGCGCTAAAATGCCTCACGTTAAGAACACATACTTCTTGTAATATTTTTTATTGAATCCAAACGTATCCCTTACAGGCTAATCTATGTCAGCAGTATATCACGAGCTTTGAAGGAATTACATGATTTCGTTTACACTCTGTATGCAAGTAAGCTTATAATAATGAATAACTTTTATTTTATATCTTTCCCCAAAAGTCAATAGTTTTGGAGAAGTCGCTGTTCAAAGATATTACATACATACATAAACTCACGCCTTATTCCCATGGGGATGGGCAGAAATTATACAAGGTTAGTCGGAAAGGAGGTACTAAGCTGGCCACGTAAAGTATCACTGATGATTATTTTAAAGCAAGTGATAAAATTTAAAAATTCGATCATTTTTATTTGCATGTAAAAAGATTTTTATTTTAGTTTTTTTCAAAAAAACATCATAACTGCGTTAGTTATGAATTCAGATAATTAATTTTCTAATCCGTGACCCTAAATATGACCTAAATTGTAAAAACAGCTGATCATACCTATGGACAGATAGATTTTAGCATATTTTTTACGAAATCTTTAAAAAGATATTTCTCTTAAACTATCGAGTTTTGGGGAAAGTGTTGAACAAAAGTTATCCCTTATTATGAGTACTTTAACACCCTTTCGGCTTAGTACCCCCTTTCCGACTAACCTTGTATAACGCCACATGTAACGATCCTTACATACTCCTTTCATTTCGTCCACATTCATACATCTTGTTATACACGCACGCCGGTTGAGAGTACTACGCCCTCGTCTTTTGTGAAGAACATCACCAATAACATCGATGTATGTCCTTCTAGGGCTTCCTCTACCGTTTCCACTGACAACCGCCTTATAAATACCTTTTGTTCTTCGCGGTACATTCGTTCTCACAACATGACCGAACCACCTAAGCATACTCCTTGAAATTTTTGTCACTACATCATCTTTTCAACATTCCTCAATCTATCACTCAAAGTAGACAAATGTCAGTTAAGTAAGTTATACAGGGTGTAAACGGGTCGCCCTTAGGGAACGTACCATACTACGTGACCCGTTCAGGGGGGAGGGGGGTCTTCAAAATATGCTTGGCCACAGGGGCGGGGGGTCTTGGGAATTCGCGAGTTTTTTCGAAAAAATGATTTAAAACCATATTTATATATTACTACGTGAAAACTAGGGGGGGGGGGGGGGTATTGGCATATACTACGGGTGGTCACCGAGGTGGGGAGGGGGGTAAACATATTAAAAAATGGGTCACGTAGTATGGGTACGTTCCCTTAGTGCTGTTGTTGCTATAGTCCGACCGGATAACTCAGTCCTCGCCCGCGACGTTACAGGGACGCGGGGATGACGACTAAAAGATGATTTCCAACAAACGGCTCGCATCGCATCGGATCGGATAGGATACGGACGGATGCGAGCCGTTTGTTGGAAATCATCTTTTAGTCGTCATCCCCCGCGTCCCTGTAACGTCGCGGGCGAGGACTGAGTTATCCGGTCGGACTATAGTAGTCATGATGTTAGAGGTAGTAGTAGTTAGCTTAGGTTAAGTATTTTACTCGTCCCCATTGGTTGGAGACCCTTCAGGTCTCGCCAATAACTGCCCGGTTACGTAGAAACGTGTCTTAAGCAACTTAGGACGCGATATCAAGTCAAAAGCACTTTAAAAAATTATTTGCGGTCAATATCCATTATTATAATTATATTATCGTCTGCAAATATGGTTTGTTTGCTTCAGTCAATCAACATAGCCTAGCGCAATAGCAACTTCGTTGTTTACTGAATAATTTATCAATTAAATTAAAATTAGATTTTATAAAGTGCTTTCGTTCTGCCTAGCCTTTTTCCAACTACGTTATGGTCAACTTCCAGTTTAACCAGATGCGGCTGCTAAATACCAGTATTTTACACGGAGCGACTGCCATCAGACCTCCGCAACTCAGTTACTGGGCAATGCCGATATTATATGGTTAGACCGGTGGTCAGAATTCCGGGCTTCGGAATACCCATAACGACTGTCATAGATTTTCGTATGACAGTTTAATGTGCTCTCCGCGGCACGGAAGGGTTTCCATGTGTAACGAACGTTCACCCATCTACGGACTGACCGCGGCAAGCGCGGCTTAACCTCGCAAATCGTATGATTGCCGCGGTTGTTTATTAGCCACGGACCCCTCCAAATGAATCCTATCCTTCCTCTTGTGAATACATTGTATGTACAAAAAGAAAAAGTAACATTCATTACAATAATTAAATCACAGAAACCAAGGACAGTAATAAAAAGTGTATAAATTCTGAATAAATTGAAAAAAATTAAAAATACTTAAGTAATATTTATTACAATAATTAAATTGCACAAAGTTGACAAAAAGATTTTTAAGTTCCTAAAAATACTTTGTACCTAAAAAATAATACTTAGAAGTAATATTTATAACAATAATAAAATTGTACAAAAACATATAAAAGACAATTTATTACAATAATTAAATTATACAAAATTTAGATAAAGTGTATAAATTGTGAGTACTCTCTAAGAATAAACTCATCCATTTCTTATGCATCGACCGCCATTGGGGTGCGTGCTAATTCCGTGCCGTGTTTTACCTAAACAGCGAAGTGAAAAATGTAGAAAAAAAAAATAATTAAAGTAAAATTAAAGTTGAAAAAAAATTTTGGTTAGAAAAAAAAAACAGTTGTATCTCGTTTTTGTTTGCATAGATATATTCAGTTACACTTACTGAACACTGTGTAAAAGTTTGTCCAGGTATTTTGGTTGGACCTTATATTATATAAATAATCACCATAGGATTGTGATTACGAATATATATTAACTCATTTTTGCCCAAAATGTTACTTACTGCGTTTATGAATCGCGCGTCAGAATAACATCGATGTATCGTCGCTGGGCAGTGAAACCTCGTAAAGCTCAAATTCATTTTTATTTTTTGTTATTCATTTGTTTGGTAAAATACCTCGTAATGCATATTTAGAACGAATGTACACAACTCTAAGATGAAATAGATTGATGAATAGATGATAAAATAGAAAAACCTTACATCTATACTTCATACTTTTTTTAACAGGCATTTATTATCACCTCCTGTAAAATTACCTTCATTGCAATTACGAGGTTTTCACTGCCCAGCGACTGTATGTCCTTCTAGGGCGTCCTCAACTGGCGTGTCCATTGCATAATTGCAAACATACATTATCGTTAGAACACAACAATCTAATTGGTCTCGCTCACTCTCAACCGTGTAAAGTTAATAACATAATCTGACTAAACAATAGAATGCACTTGTAACAGCTAATTACATTAAGCCTTTGGCCAGACTGCAAACGCGGGCGCGGGGCGGGCGCGGTGCGGCGAGTTCAAACAGAAGAACTTCATTTGAGTGTCCATAGTGGGCACGCGGGCGCGGGAAGCGGCGCGGGCTACTTTGTGCGGGGAGCGCGCGGGTAGCTCACGCCATAGATCGTTCATACAAGTGGCCGCAGTGAGAGCGCGGGTGGCAAGTGACAACCCGCGCGGGAGCGGGGGATCTCAAACTAGTTCGAGCTGACCACGCGCGTTGTTGTGATGGCGTCTTCAAAATTAAATGTTTGAGAATTAATAAGTGCTATTCAAGCACTGTGGATGTCGAAACATCGTTTTTTAGTAAGAATTTTTCAGTAAAAATAAGTCTTCTTCATCCATATGATATTTTGACAAACACTGGACACGACAACGCTCAGAACGAAGCCACGCTCCACTGCGGACAGGTAAATCGCGCGCGTTCCCGCACCCGCGCCGCTCCCCGCACTGCGCTGCCAGTCTGGCCGAACACTAAGAATAGCTACACATTTCCCAAACGTGCGAAGAAAATGTCGAAGAATAGTTAAACATCGTTCTACCTAGCCTTTTCCCAACTATGTTAGAGTCAACTTCCAGTTCTAATCAGATGCGGCTGAATACCAGTATTTTACACGGTGCGACTGCCATCAGACCTCCGTAACCCAGTTACTGGGCAATGCCGATATCCTATGATTAGACTGGTCGTCAGACATTCGGGCTTCCGATTACGTGTAGGATCGACTGTTTAACGTGCTCTCTGAGGCACGGAGAGGTCTCGATGTGTAACGAATGGTCACCCATCCACGGACTGACAGCGGCATGCGCAGCTTAACCTTGCAAATCGTATGATCCGCGCTGTTGGTAATTATTCAGGAGACCTCCTGTGTACCAAGTTATTATAATATGTAAAACTAGCGGCCCGTCCCGGCTTCGCACGGGTGGACATTTTTCCCGTTTTTGCAACATTTTTCATTTATGCTCCGCTCCTATTGGTCGTAGCGTGATATTATATAGCCTATAACCTTCCTCAATAAATGGACTATCCAACACAAAATATTTTTTCAATTCCAACCAAGCAGTTCCTGAGATTAGCACGTTCAAACAAACAAATAAACTCTTCAGCTTTATAATATTAGTATAGATAAATAAAACACACGAAACTTTGCGAACTTTCACGCATGTACACTCGTGAAGAAATCAGTTACTGTAAAAATTATTAAATAAACTTTATTTAACTAATAATCAATCTGAAGATCGTAGTGATTTAATGCTATCTAAATGCTATTCTGTGTTTCAAAATCTATTCCGCAACCACCTGCACGATGTGACGTAACGCACACATAGATACTGCTCACGGACACGATATCTCGGACTGTTTGGGACTAGAGTGCGAGTGAGTGCGAGCGCGAGTACCATGCGCTTGAGACAGATAGATATGTAGATAGAGCGACCGCCGAGCGTAGGTATGAAAAGTGAAGTACATACATGTGATTGACTTCTGTACCTATCTGTTTTGTGCCCGCAGTTTCACTCGCATCCCAGAAAAAGTACTTTATGTACTCAGAGAAAAAGTATCTTATATGTTAATCTATGACATGATCTATCTGTGCGCCAAATTTTATCCAAATCCGATCAGCCGTTTATGCGTGATTGAGTAACAAATACACACCTTTACAAACTTTCTCATTTACCCTCCAATAATTAATCGTTGTGAAAAGTTATGACAAGTAGTGACAACAGCAGTGATAGCCTAGTGGTGTGACCGTCGGACTGCCAAGTCATAGGTCTCCCACCTCCGACTTTTCGGATTCATGTGCGTATTGTATAATTATCACTTGCTTAATAACGGTGAAGGAAAACATCGTGAGAAAACCGGCATGCTTGAGAGATATTTCTTGACGGCATCCGAAGCCAAGTCAGAGGCCCATGGACGACATAAACTCTGACATCAGATTAGTCACTAACCGCACGAAAAGAAGAAGAAAAGCTTATACATAAAAAAAGGTTACATTGATGTTAAACAGAGTTATCAACTTTACATAGCTATTATTAGTAAGGCGGATAAAATACACTTGATAGCAATGAATCCGGATCACCAACATAAACCTTATAATCTCCGAAATTATGTTAAACATTGTTTAACATTTTTTTGTTTATGTTGGTGACACGGATTCATTGCTCCCGAATGTAATTAGTAGAATTAATAAGTTCTACCATCCAGTACAAAATTATCCATTGATCAGCTTATCGAGTTTGTATAGGAGAAATGGAAAATTAAAAGGGATAGAAACTGCCGCCATTTTTATTTTTTCTAAGATTCAAGATCTCATTGGCGATCTTTACTAGGGTTGCCAACCGTACTCTAAAATAGAGTATTGTACTCTATATCATGTAGGCGTACTCTATAATCTATAACACTAATAGAGTATGCTAAAATACTCTTTTTTACACAATGTTTACTATACTAGTGCCAGTCATGTAATATTATGCAAACCCATTATCATAAAGTCATACAATTCTTTTAAAAACCATGAAAAATTGTTATGTGCTGCAAAAAGTACGAAAAAATACCTTTTTAAAAATATAAAATAAATGTTACTCTTTTGGAAGTCCGTACTCTTTATTTACCTCCTTTGAAATCAGACATACTCTATTTCTTCTAATAAAAGTTTGCAACCCTAATCTTTACCTCCCAAATATCTCGGCAACGTGACACTTTAGGGCACCATATTACTGACATTTTTTGTTTGTTTAAGTGTCTCTATATACTTAACAGTAACAAAATGAGCTGTAACGTTAAAAAAAAGTCGGTACGGTGACTACGGGAGCTTCATAGAAAAATCTTCGAACCCATTTCTCCTTATTTCCAAAAGTCTTCGAACCAAAGCTCTATGTTATGACAAATATTCCACCTAAAACTGTTCCCAGATACTAAAAAAAGCCCAGTAGAAGAGCAATGTACTTTGAATACACGTCAAACAAATATAGGCGAGGAAAATTCTCCAAGCAAAGCGACGGCCCACAGCCCGCAATTACGAACATCAATAGCCTTCCTCAGCTGATTCTAACCGATGACGTAGCACCGACGCCGCTATGATCGGATCACGCGATCGCACCACGCGAGACGACCAATCAGAACTCGTTTTCGAACCAGCCGACCAATTACTGAGTAGTCGCGGTGGCCGCGCCGCGTTCCAAATTCGAAAAAAACTTTTTTTGTTGGAGCCGTTTTTTTGTTGATTCTTTTTTTGAATGAGGTTGTTTAATATAATTGGATGGTGTTGATTAATTGCGTGTTTTGAGTGTTAGAGGAATTTTATTTTTACTGTTAAAAATTATGTCATGATTATTTCTCAATTTTGGAAATATTATTATTTATTAGGTACTAGCTGCCCGGGCAGACTTCGTTCTGTCAAAAGTTATTGGCCTGTAGTGGGAAAAGAAAAGTGTTGTTTTTACTATTTTCCAAGCAATTTTTATGTTTTCTCTCTCCATAAGAACCTTCCTTAAGGAATATATTTTAAAAAAAATAGCCGAATTGGTCGAGCCGTTCTCAAGTTTTGCGCTTAGCAACACATTTGGCGATTCATTTTTTTTTACATAGATATTTAATATTAGGCTGATTGACAACCGCGCGGATCATACGATTTGCAAGATTAAGCTGCGCTTGTCTTGGTCAGTCCGTGGATGGGTGACCATTCGTAACACATCGAGGCGTTCCTTGCCTCAGAGAGCACGTTAAACCGTCGGTCCCGGGTGTCATACGAATACCTATGACAATCGTTACGGGTAGTCAGAAGCTCGCAAGTCTGACAACCAGTCTAACCTTAGGATATCGGCATTGCCCAGTAACTAGGTTGTGGAGGTCTGATGGCAGTCGCTCTGTGTAGAATACTGGTTAGACCAGTTGTTAAACCAGAGGTCCCCAAACTTTTTTATCTCATAGACCACTTACCATGTTTTTCAGTTTTGGGTAGACCCCTTGCTTAGCTGATGTTGCATTTTGCAAATTCATTGACTGCAAATGTGTTTTTGACTGATTTCTAACTGTACTATGCGTGCCAAATAAGAATAGCACTGTCAAGACGCCATTTTGTTCCGCAATACTCGTGAACTTCATTACCAAAGTGTAAGGTGTGCAAAAAAGTAAATATAGAAATTATACTCAGTTTAATTATTTTTGTTCACTTTTTTGGTATTTCTTATCAAGTTTACGCCAAATTAATTACACAGTAATTATATTATTATTATGGCGACATATTAGGGTGACCAGTAGCATTTCGCGAAGTTAACTATATATATTGGTTCATTTCTTTAATGAATACTGTTTTCAAATATTATTAAATTATCCAAAATTATCTACCTATTTATGGAATTCAATAAATAACATTTTATAAAAATGAATGTAAATAATAATGAAATCTATGAATAAAAAAATATAACCTTTTTTTTTCATAGTATTTTTTTGCTGGCAGTACCAATTTGACAGCTATCGTGTGAAGTTGTAGCAAGCGCGATCCTATTCTTATTTGGCACGCATAGTAGTGAGATGTAGAGCGAAAATATAATATAAAAACACACGTTTAGTTTTATACATTTATTAAACCTACGACAATAGGTACCTACAATAGTACTATCGTCGTCGGTCGGTTTGTTACGTTTTCAGGTAAAATCTAAGCAACAAATCATCTATGTAGGTATGTGAGTTATTCCATTAATGGAAAAGTAAAAATTCACGTCCTGTTCAAATCTTCTTCTTCCTACCCTTATCCTACACTAGGTGGGGTCGGCACAACATGTATTTCATAAATCCATGTTGTTAGAGGTTTTGGCTTATTGTTTTATAGCCGGCCGCCTGCCTGATAACAACCCTCCTTGGGAATACTCGTTGCGCCGTCGCGCGGATGACCCAATGTGCTTGCTGATATTATGCACTGGGTCCCAACATGATATCACGTCCACTATCGTGGACCCCCGTTTATAGCTGACTATAACATGGTTGGCAAATGGCTAGGCAGAACGAACTATTTTGCTTGATGGTAGGATCTATACGGTCCGCCTGGCTAGCTACCACCCTCACATTAAAGTCCAAGCAGTTTACTGTGTGCCGTCGTGTGTATGTGAGACCCAGAAGGGTATAAGGGAATCCCTCTATATCTCTGTTCCTTGTATTCGTGTGCTCCATCTTAGACCCTGTCTGCACTTACCATCAGGTGAGAATAGGGTCAAATACGATCAAGGAAAAAAATAAATAATAAAAAACCGGCCAAGTGCAAGGCGGGCTCGCGCACGAAGGGTTCCGTACCATTATCTATAAAAACGGCAAAAAAAAACATGTCTGTTGTATGGGAGCCCCCTTAAATATTTGTTTTAATTTAGTTATTTATTTTTAAAGTGAATATATAACTAAATATTATGTGAATATTTCAAGCGTCTACCTGTTGCCGTTATCAATATCGAGCAAAAAATCACGTTTGTTGTATGTGAGCCCCCTTAAATATTTATTTTATTCTGTTTTTTAGTATTTGTTGTTATAGCGGCAACAGAAATACATTATCTGTGAAAATTTCAACTGTAACTATTACGGTTCTTGAGATACACCCTGGTGACAGACGGACGGACAGCGGAGTCTTGGTAATATAGGGTCCCGTTTTACCCTTTGGGTACGGAACCCTAAAAATTACATTAACAAAAAAAATATATAACGTCACTTTTTATTTTCAACCATAGACTAAATACTTTTTTCTTTTGTCCACAGCTATCACCTTCATCCATATGACGTGGGCCACCCCGAGACAGTAAAGTTGAACACACATATACAACCATGTCGTCTAAAGCTATATACGAGGCGACCGGCAAGGACCTTATTAACAGGTAAACTATTACAAATATACGATAACAATATTTAGTGTAAATTCCGCCAAACAGTTGATCAAGCTTGGATGTAGTATGCAGCACCGTCTCTCCCAGCCTGCAAATACAAGGTTAGTCGGAAAGGGGGTACTAAACCGAAAGGGCGTTAAAGTACCCATAATAATGGATAACTTTTGTTCTACAACTTCACCCAAAAAGTCATTAGTTTAAGAGAAATAGCTGTTCAAAGATTTCATAAAAAATACGCTAAATTCTATCTACCCTCAGCTATGATCAGCTGTGTTTACATTTTAGATCATATTTGGGGTCACGGATTAGAAGCTCCATTTTCTGAATTCGTTACTAAAGAACGTATGAAGAATTTTTGAAAAAACTAAAATAAAAATAATTTGGAATGGTTTTTTCTTTAACGAATTTTAAAACTTTAACCTTTTTTTTTAAAACAATCATCAGTGATACACTAAGTGGCCCGTGGCTTAGTACCCCCTTTCCAACTTACCTTGTATACGCAATTGCCGAAGGTGCGATTAAAAAAATGCAACAAACAAACAAACGCTTAGTATCCAACTGGTCGACGAGTCAACGTCTCCTGAAGATGCCCCGTGGAGGGGCGCAACACGTGTCGTATCGTATTGGGTTGTTTGTTTGTTGCACTTTAAAAATCGCATCGTCTGCATTTGCATATACAAGGTTAGTCGGAACTAGGGGGTACTAAGCCGCGGGCCACGTAAAGTATCAGTGATGACTATTTTAAAGCAAGTGTTATTCGATAGTTTTTATTTGCATACAAAAAGATTTTTTTATTTTAGCTTTTTTAAAAAAAGAAAACATACCTGCTTTAATTATGAATTCAGAAAAATAATTTTCTAATACGTGTCCCCAAATATGACCTAAATTGTAAAAACAGCTGATCATAGCTATGGACAGATAGATTTTAGCATATTTTTTACGAAATATCAATAAGTGATATATCAATAGAAAGGTTATTTTACGTAGAATATTTTTTCGTATTACAGCTTCTGTCAATTATCAGTATTTATAGAGTTAAAGCTCATTAAATGTAACCATTTAAAAACTTTGATAACACTCAAATATTGCTATTTATTATCTTTTTTACACGTTTCGCCATAGGAGTTTTATCATAATAATTATTTAAGAAACCTACCTAAGTAATACATAACATGACGCCTGAATTTCCCGAAGGGGTAGCAGAGGTGTATAATGCACCCACGTTTCGCCAGTCTGTTTGTCTCATAATTATTATTTGCAAATAATATGATAAGAACGTAGCGATACTTTAGTATAAGTAACAAAAAAGAAGAAATTGTGTTAGTATGTATGTAAACGATTTTTCACTTTAAAGGTGTTATAACTCCGAAAATACTAACAATTGACATTAGTTGTGTTAGTACCGAATGTTTCACTTAAAAATACATTTCTAATGACATATCACGCATTGCTAGAGGAGGAGTAAACCAACTTCTAAAGATTTCGCCCATTCTCCTTTGACTTTAATTTGTGCTCCATTCTTCCTCTTAGCCTTTTCCCAATTATCTTGGGGTCAGCTTCCAGTCTAACCAGAGGCGGCTGAATACCAGTATTTTACACGGAGCGACTGCCATCAGACCTCCGCAACCCAGTAACTGGGCAATGCCGATATCCTAAGGTTAAACCGTTTGTCAGACTTTCGGGCTTCTGACTACCCGTAACGACTGTCATAGGTATTTGTATGACACCCGGGACCGACGGCTTAACGTGCTCTCCGAGACACGGAGGGGTCTCGATGTGTAACAAATGGTCACCCATCCATGGACTGACCGCGGCAAGCGCAGCTTAACCTCGCAAATCTTACGATCGGCGCGGTTGTTATTTAGCCACAAGACCCTCCTTACCTCTTTACCTTGTGCTCCATTAATACGTTTTAAATATTTATGTTGAAACTAACCGTTGCCTTCACTCACATCCTAGAACAATTACTTTATGTACTTGGATAAAAAGTATAATATGTGTTAATTCAGGACATAGCCTATCTGTGTGCCAAATTTCATCCAAATCAGTCCAGCCGTTTATGCATGATTGAGTAACATACATCTATTATAACATACATATACAAGGTTAGTCGGAAAGGGGGTACTAAGCCGAAAGGGTGTTAAAGTACCCATAATAATCGATAACTTTTGTTCTACAACTTTCCCCAAAAGTCAATAGTTCAAGAGAAACAGCTGTTCAAAGATTTCATAAAAAATACGCTACATTCTATCTATCCTCAGCTATGATCACAGCTATGTGTTTACATTTTACGTCATATTTGGGGTCACGGATTAGAAACTTCATTTTCTGAATTAATAACTAAAGCAGGGATGAAGATTTTTTGTAAAAACTAAAATAAAAATAATTTTACATCGAAAAAAAATTTATCGAATTTTTAAATTTTAACTGTTCCTTTAAAACAATCATCAGTGATAGATTAAGTGGCCCGCAGCTTAGTACCCCCTTACCGACTAACCTTGTATATATATATATACATATACATATAACATACATCTAGTAACATACATAAATAAATAAATAAAAAAATAAAAAAAAAATTACAAACTTTCCCATTATTAGTGTGATGGACGGTGCACCGTCGACAACTTAAAGTCCATTTTTCAATATCTGTTTTGAGGCCAGGCGGTGATAGTAGAGGAGAGAGTTTCTCTCCCTTCTTTTTTCTAAACGGAGATATTTAAAATTAAAATAACAATAACCATAGAATAATGTAATGACAAGCAATAAAAGTGACCATTTTTTTGTTGCACTAAATGTACATACGCAAACTTACTCCCACTACGCCAAAACCTTGCCAAGTTACGTGCCTGCGACTATACGGCGTTAGAAGAGCGATGAAGTTTATTCTGATAAAAAAAAATGTAGTAATTATGACTAAAAAAAATGTCAAACGAATGATCAGTGTTGTATGTGTGTATTAAAAAAAAATTGTCAAGATTTTAATTTCCTAGTATTTAATCAAATTGAAAGTTATGATGAGCTAGCGCTAATTATTAGTGTGATGGACGGTGCACCGTCATCAACTTAATTTTTTTTAATGTCCCTATTTTGAGGCCAGGCGTTAGATGAGCGATGAGGTTTATTCTGATAAAAATAGTCGAGTAATTATGACTACCTAATTATAAAAATGACAAAAGAATGATAGATGTCGTGAGTATAAAAAAAAATTAAGCTAAGATTTTAATTTCCTAGTATTTAATCAAATTGAATGTTATGATGAGGTAGCTGATATTGAAAAATAAAAAGTTGTGATGAGTGGACTAAAAAAAATGACAAAACATTATGTCCAGTGCACGTGACAAATTCTCCGTATTCTACTAAAAAATACAGCAGTGATAGCCTAGTGGTGTGACCGTCGGACTGCCAAGTCATAGGTCTCGAGTTCGAACCTCTGAATTTTCGGATTCATGTGCGTATTGTACAACTATCATTTGCTTAAAAACGGTGAAGGAAAACATAGTGAGGAAACCGGTATGTTTGAGAGATATTTCTGGACGGCATGTGAAGCCAAGTCAGGCCCATGGGCGGCATAAACTCTGACACTAGGTTAGTCACTAACCACACGAATAGAAGAAGAAGTACTAAAAAATAAATCTAATCTATCACGCCACATAAGAATTACGAATCACGACGATTGTCTTGCAGACTACAGCGACAACAATGACAGCTGTCAAATGAAATGTCACAAATCCTGCATCGCGATATCAAAATTTGCCACGCAGACAGTATATGGCTAACCTGGAACTAAAGTGGTCTATGATACAAAATAAACATTTTCAGATAACAAACGAAAAATCCACTTAAAATTATTTTTTTTTAAAATATCAAATAAATTCTAAAGTGGTATTTTAATGATAATCTTATTTTGATGACGTAATGAGACATAGACCCATTTGCCCTGATTTATTTATCGTTTTTATGTTCAAAGATGCTCATAGATGGATTTAGCCAAAAATGTTACATAGACCACTTTAGTTCCAGGTTAGCCATATATACATCTTCCCAACATCAACCGTTGGGCAGTAGCCCGTCAAGCATAAAAACCGCCTGGTAGGAGTATCCTCCCTTTTCGTTGGAGGAACACCATACCTTTTTCCTCCACACTACTAACTAAATAAATTACTTTTTCAGGCACATAGCTCCGGGCACAGCGTTAGTGCCTTGTCGCTATGCCACCTTCGAGCAAGGGACAGTTTGGGAAGACGAGTTCGGCAAGAACCCATGGCTCGCCAAAGAGGTAAGAACGATTTAATAAGCATATCGTAAACAACATCTCGCCTTGTATTCCCCGAAGGGTGCGGCAGAGGTGTTTAAGTCACATGTAATAGAGGGCGCACCTATTGCCATTAATTGGGCACAAATCCAGACTCCTTCTACTGAGAAATTCCTAATGGAAAAACCCAATAACACTGCCTGACCTGAGGATCGAACCCAGGACCCCATGCTCAGCAGTCGCGCTTGCTACCACTAGACCAACAAGGCAGGCATTAGGTTTATTGTATTTCTTGATATTTAATATTGTTTTTTTTTATCGTTATGTACGTCATTTCAAGACGCATATACAAGGTTAGTCGAAAAGGGGGTACTAAGCCGAAAGGGTGTTAAAGTACCCATAATAAGGGATAACTTTTGTTCTACACCTTCCCCCAAGTCATTAGTTTAAGAGAATAATAGCTGTTTAAATTCTAACTATCCTCAGCTATGATCAGCTGTGTTTACATTTTACGTCATATTTGGGTTCACGGATTAGAAACTCCATTTTCTGAATTCATAACTAAAGCAGGGACGAAGGATTTTTGAAAAAACTAAAATAACGATCATGTTGCATGGCTTTTTTATCGATTTTTGTAATTTTAACACCTTCTTTATAACAATCATCAGTGATATATTAAGTGGCCCGTGGCTTAGTACCCCCTTTCCGACTAACCTTGTATAAAGATTAAAACTAAGCAAGAAATCATCTATGTATGTATGTTATCCCATTAACGAAAAGCCAAATTAAAGTCACGATTTGCTTAAAAGAGATCCACTATCGTGGACCCCCCGTTGATATCTCACGAACGCCCAATTATTTTTTTCAGTCCCTTGGACCCCTTGTAGGTCGTCGTGGACCCCTGGGGGTCAATATAGACCACTTCGGGTATTATTTAATAGGCCCATTCAGAAATAAGTGGTTTTGGACTGATTATAGTGACAACCATCATTTTTAAAGTTTAAAAGTTTATTTTTTAAGTTTTTAGTGTTTAAGTTCATTTTTAAAAATATTAAAATTAAAGTACAACTATTATTTTGTTGCTGAAAGCAATATTTTGAAGAGTGCCTTAAACATTTTTAGGGTTCCGTACCCAAAGAGTGAAACGGGACCCTATTACTAAGACTCCGTTGTCCGTCCGTCCGTCGTCACCAGGCTGTATCTCATGAACCGTGATAGTTAGCCAGTTGAAATTTTCACAGATGATGTATTTCTGTTGCCGCTATAACAACAAATAAAATAAATATTTAAGGGGGCTCCCATACAACAAACGTGATTTTTCTGCCGTTTTTAAAGATCACCATCTTCCTGCCCTGGTCCCAAGTTACTTGGGGTCGGCGCTATATGTTTTTCTCTTCCACTCTTCCCTGTCAGCCGTCTCATTATCATTTACTCCCTTATCTTTCATATCCTCCCTCACACAATCTATCCATCTTTTCTTAGGTCTCCCTCTCCCCCTCCATCGATCAACATTCATATTCATCACTCTCTTAGTCACATGTGTTTCATCCCTCCTCATCACATGCCCATACCAAGACAAACGCTTTCCTTTCAACTTTTCTGTCACTGATGCCACTTTCAAACTCCCTTTAATATACTTATTTCTTACTTTATCCATTCGCGTCACTCCACACATCCATCTCAACATTCTCCGTTTTTATAGATAATGGCCGGTTTTTATTTGTTGTTATTTTCATTAATTTTAAAGTGGTTTTAAATACATCCCATCTTATGATATTTCATAATCTCTGTTCCATAGCAACTCGTTGTCAAGCCCGACCAGCTGATCAAACGTCGCGGCAAGCTAGGGCTGGTGGGAGTGAACAAGACGGCCACCGAAGTCAGACGGTGGTTGGGCGAGCATATGGGCAAGGAACAGCAAGTGGGGCCAGCGCTGGGCAAGCTGAGGCACTTCATTGTGGAGCCTTTTGTGAAGCACGATGCTGTAAGTGTACAAGCCATTTTTAATTTAGAATTAACGAGGTTTCCGATTAGAAGACTTAAGTTAGTTATATAAGGTTCAATTTCCAATGCATTTTAAATTGTTTTTGTAACATTTTTAATAGTTTTTATTACGGTACAAATGACAACAAAACAAGGTATATCTTTCCAGTATAAGCTGAACCTCACACTTTACGGAATCTCGATATAATGAGAGGTCAGCTTATACTGGAACTTCGTAGCTTCTTTTGTCGTCATATGTACCAAACGTCATAAAAAATAAAAAAAACTTTTCTAAAATAAAGATCACAAACTCATGCGCAGGTTTATCGCATCGTACCCAGCACTTGCCTAATGGCTTAGTACTCAAACGCTACTCAATTTCAAGTTGCCGCTAAGTCTGGGACCGTCCATTAATCACGTGAGGTTTGAAAGGGGGGGGGGGTAGCAAAAATCACGAAATATCACAAGGGAGGAGGGGTGGGGGGTGGGGGGGTGTAGTAATATGTCGCATGTATTTCTTTTTCGTCAAACGCGCGATTTCTAAACCGAAAAGCGGCGTGTAGTGTGACTTTGACGCGGCGTGTAGTGTGACTTTGACTCGCCGTTGTTAGGCAACGAGCGAATATGTTATAGTTTTTGCATGATCACAGCATTCCTTTAATATTATTTTTATGCCAGTCAAAACAACCTGCAACCTTTCTGTCTAGACATTTCTGTCACGGTCCTTAATTTCAGAATAAAATTAGATTATACTTTATACCTGTATTTAAAGATAATATTCTAAAAATTTTAAGATTCTTAGTAGGTACTAAAAATACACGTGACTGGGTGGGGGCGGGGGGGTTACTCTTAAACCTCACCACGTATCACCAAGGGGGGGGGGGGGGGGAGGGTTAAAATGCTAAAAAAAACATCACGTGATTAATGGACGGCCCCTCTCGTGCTGTCACTGTCACTTTAAGGCGAAGTGACAGTGACAGAACGAATTTAACGAGAACTTAAAATTAATTAGCGTTTGAGTATTTAGGCAATAGAGTAATAATTAATGTTTTTTAATAATTCTTTCAACAGAACGAAGAGATGTACCTCAACATAATGTCGGGCAGACGGTCCGACACGATCCTGTTCCATCACCAGGGTGGCGTCGACGTTGGTGATGTTGACGCTCTTGCCATCCGCCTTGAGGTGAGCCACCCATCATTTTCTATACCTCGGGGAGGGACGCTTAACTTTTCAGTTAACTTATTTAAACTATAATTTATGTTTATAACACAGCAGTGATAGCCTAGCGGGTGAACACTTGCCTCCTATGCAGGAGGGTCTGAGTTCGATCCCGGCCCGTACCTCGTGACTTTCCGAATTCATGTGCGGATCACAATTTGATGATCACTTGCGTTAACGGTGAAGGAAAAACATCGTGAGGAAACCTGCACACCTGAGAAGGCTCCATAAAGTTCTCGATGGTGTGTGTAGTCTGCCAACCCACGCCAGAGTGGCGTGGTGGACTAAAGCCTAAACCCTTCTCATTCTTAGAAAAGGCCCACGCCCAGCTGTGGGACAGTAATGCGCTGATTATGATCTTATAGACCATTTTGGTACCAATAACTCATTTTTGACAATTTTGTGGATTGAGTCCTTTCTGGTAAACTACGTCCAAATAATCTTATGACTGTTATTACAGGTACCCGTAGACACTTTCCCATCCGGTGAAGAGATTGAACGAGTACTACTCAAGAACATTAAATCAACTTCAACGAAAAGGTAAGTTTATTATTAAAATAACATCACGCCAGTACTCCCCGAAGGGATGGGCAGAGGTGTATAGTAACACCGGCACTTCGCCGTTATGTTTAACTCCCATGTAGTAGGGGGCGAGGCAATTGTCATCAGTTGGTCACAAATCCAAACTCCGGGCGACTACTGAGGAATTCCACCCGAAAAAACCCAATAACACTGCCTGACCTGGGGATCGAACCCAGGACCTCATGATCAGCAGTCGCGCTTGCCACCACTAGACCAACGTGGCAGTCAAGTGTTGTTCTGCCTAGCTTTTTCCCAATTACCTTGTAATCAGCTTCCAGTCTAACCAGATGCGGCTGAATACCAGTATTTTACATACAGCGACTGCCGTCAGACCTCTGCAACCCAGTTACTGGGCAATGCGGATATCCTAAAGCTAGACCGGTTGTCAGAGTTTCAGGCTTCTGACTTCCTTTAACGACTCTCATAGGTATTCGTATGACACCCGGGACCGACTGTTTAACGTGCTCTCCGAGGCACGGAGCCCCCATGTGTAACAAACGGTCACCCATCCAACACCCTCGCAAATCGTATGTTCCCCTCCGACAGACTTCTTCTTCTTCTTCCTGCCCTTATCCCACTCTAGGTGGGGTCGGCACAACATGTATTTCATAAATCCATGTTGTTACAGGTTTTGGCTTATTGTTTTATGACCGGCCGCCTGCCTGACATCAACCCTCCTTGGGAATACTCGTTGGGTGACTCAATGTGCTTGCTGAAATTATGCACTTGGTCCCAAAATGATATGCTTGCCAATCTTATTGCCGACAACTAAGTAGACTGTTCTTCTTGGTGGAGTATACTTGAAGTTCCTCGACCCACTCATTCAGTTTTGCTAGGGACTTTGGTTCTAACGCATCATACAGTACCCCTCCGACAGACTATAAAAACAATTTATTTTTATTCCAGGCTCCTCACCACCTTCATCCTCGCTCTCTACCGAGTCTACGTAGACCTATACTTCACATACATGGAAATAAATCCTATAGTAGTAACGAATGACCGCATCTACCTGTTGGACATGGCCGCCAAGCTGGACCAGACGGCTGACTTCATCTGCGCCAAGAACTGGGGGGAGGTGACGTTCCCTCCTCCGTTTGGACGGGACGCGTACCCTGAGGAGGCACATATCGCGGATTTGGATGCTAAAAGTGGAGCCAGTCTCAAGGTATGTATTTTATTACTAGGATAAGTTGAGCTATGTTATGCAATAATGTGTCAACCCACAAAAATATTAGTTCTGTCTTAACGCCATCTATAGTCCGACCGGATAACTCAGTCCTCGCCCGCGACGTTACAGGGACGCGGGGGATGACGACTAAAAGATGATTTCCAACAAACGGCTCGCATCCGTCCGCATCCTTTCCGATCCGATGCGATGCGAGCTGTTTGTTGGAAATCATCTTTTAGTCGTCATCCCCCGCGTCCCTGTACCGTCGCGGGCGAGGACTGAGTTATCCGGTCGGACTATAGTTATTGTGGTAGGTCTAGTCAACGCTTGAAAAAATGCAAACTGCATTAAGATTTTTTTAATAGACTCTCTATTAAATTTACAACAGTTCTGGGCATTTTTTTAAGCGTTGACTAGACCTACCACAAGAACTAGATGACGTTAACACAAAATTCATATTTTTGTGGGTTGACACATTATTGCAGAACACGGCCCAGGTAAAAGTCAAAAAAAAAATGTCATCGGTCTTTAAAATGCTGAGATTTCTAAGCCTAGGCCTAGGTGGCGTCCATTCTATTAAAACGATTAAAATAGATAAAGGACACTAAAACAAATAAAAAAATCAGATCATTAAAAATGAATTAATTACGCATATAAATATCGTTTATACACGTAATTAGTTCATTTTTAAAGATTGACATTTTTCTCATATGGCGATCTTTACCTCCAGATATCTCAGCAACGTGACCATATTGCGGACATTTTTTTATTCATTTAAGTGTCCTCGACTCTTATATTAATAAAAAAAATCTATTGACATAGCTCAAATTTACATTTACACATTAAAGTCCTGACTGCTGAGCTAGGTTTTAACCTATGTTACAGGAATTAGTGTCTTCTCCCATATTTGTTACATTAACATTTATGCTATAAAAATATAAACAATCATCATAAAATCTTATAATTAAAGAGTATGGCGCCCCGTACACAGTCAATCTCGATCGCGATCCGCAATCAAAATCAATGATCGCGATCCAGATTGATAATGTACGAATTAGATTGACGGATTGATGCATCTGATAGGCGCCCCGTACACAGTCAATCTGGATCGCGATCCGCGATCAAAATCAATGATCGCGATCCAGATTGTTTCGTTCCGTTCCGTCAATCTAATTCGTACACTATCAATCTGGATCGCGATCATTGATTTTGATCGCGGATCGCGATCCAGATTGTTTTGTGATCAGATGCATCAATCCGTCAATCTAATTCGTACATTATCAATCTGGATCACGATCATTGATTTTGATTGCGGATCGCGATCGAGATTGACTGTGTACGCGAGTATGTGTGCGAGTGTGTATGTGCGAGCGTGTAATGGTGTGTATGTTGCAAGTAACTGTGTGCGTGTGTTTGTGTCAAGGGTATATGTATAGCGCTTTATGTATATCACAATGTGCGCCGCAACTTTAAAAAAATCAAAATGGCGGCAGGGTATACCACAAAGGCCCTTTGAACGTGTCTCACAAAATTTATAATTTCAAATTGCACAGATATTTTATAAGCTCCTGAATAATGATTATTATGTTTGTTCCCCAGCTAACAGTGCTGAACAAGTCGGGTCGTATCTGGACGATGGTGGCGGGCGGCGGCGCGTCCGTGGTGTACACGGACACTATCTGCGAGCTGGGCGGCGCCGCCGAGCTCGCCAACTACGGGGAGTACTCCGGCGCGCCCACCGAGAGCCAGACCGCAGACTACGCCAAGACCATCTTCAGTCTGATGTGCAGAGAGAAACACCCCAATGGCAAGGTACGCTGAAAATATATATATACAAGGCACTTTTGAACGTTAAAATTTATAAAAAAAAAGAATTGATCCTAGTCGCCCCTTCCAAAAGGTATTTTCGTATGGAGAAGAATGGGCAAGAAACTCCACCGTTACTCTTTCTTCTTCAGTCACTTAGGGCGTGAACTGCGATGCGACGTCGCATCGTAGAAATATACGAGCTCGCACGACGCATCGCAAGAACTTACGAATTGATTCGCGTTATTGATTTTTCCTATATCTTCTTATCAGTAACAGCAGTGCGCAAATCTTTTTACGCAAATTTATTCTACCTAGTATAAAATACGTTCAATACGGTTGACGATCGTCGAGGGATTGGTCATCCGAACCTTGGAAGGAAGACGCCTTGCATCACGAAATCGCATCGCAGCAATTTGCGTCGCAGTTTTGTGTACAAGCCCTTAGACCAAGGCTCATACAAAAATATCCGATCGTCTTTAATTTTTTTTAAATATCATCAGGTCCTGATCATCGGCGGTGGTATCGCCAACTTCACCAACGTTGCGGACACGTTCCGTGGTATAATCACCGCTATTGAGACATATAAAGACGCTCTCATTCAGTATAACATCACCATTTTCGTGAGAAGAGGCGGCCCCAACTACCAGGAGGGACTCAGGTTGGTACACGAAGGTTTTTTTGTTAATCACCAAAAATGGTGATTTTGGTTATTTTGTGAGAAAGGCTAAAATTAGCAATTTATTGTTTGAGGACAAGTGTAAGGCCTAAAATTAGTAAAAAATATAATCACCAATATTTGGTGATAGTGGTGATTTGGTAAATATCTTTGTTATTTTAGCGGGAAATGGCTAGGCAACTATCAAATGGAGGTATTTGATTTATAACCTTTTGGACACCATTGTCATACATACGTGACAAACGAAAGTTTACCCTGTACGCCAACGTCACAAATATGTGACAAAAACGATGGCATTACAGTTACCTTGGCGTGGGGGGTACGACGATGCATTTATGCTCTGCGTTCAAAAGGTTAAACTAGTAAGTTACAATTTTTTATTGTATGACACCAAAATTCAAAATTTTCATAAATACATGGAGACAGATTCAGGATTATTCAACACTAGCCGTGTGCCCGGTGGGATTTTCCACCGGATCCTCTATTCTCTATTAACCCCCTTAAGAATGATTTCCACCAAACGGCTCGCATCGCATCGGATTGGAACGGATTTTACAATCTTTAAACGATATTAAATCGTCTACACAGTATTTAAACTCTATATTACCAAGCCGCGCACAGCAGCTTAACCGCGGGCGTCTTCCGTGACACGCGATCGTAGCCGAAAGTATGCTGCGACGCGCGATCGGCTCCGTTCGCAATTCGTCGTATCCGATCGAATCCTTTCGGCTGCCAACACGGTAGGAATGAAACTATTTGACTAGGCGCAGAAACGAATACGTGCGCAAGCGACGGTACGGAGCCGATCGTATGCGTCGACATCCTGCCGGACGCGATCGGCTGTCGCCGTATCCGTTCGTACCCTTTCCAATCCGATGCGATGCGAGCCGTTTGGTGGAAACCATCCCTTAGGGAATGAATTTTCAAAAATCCTTTCTTAGTCTTCACTTTTGTTTTAAACAGAAACCTAAACACCATTTACTATATTCTAACTTCAAGAATGACGACGTTCCTTACAAACTCTCACCCTCTATTTAACATCAAAAAATAAAAATCCCTCATTGGTCTAGTGGTGCCAAGCCCGACTGCTGATCGTGAGGTCCTGGGTTCGATCCCCGGTTCGGGCAACGTGTTATTGGGTTTTTCCGTGTGGAACTCCTCAATAGCAGCCCGGAGTTTGGATTTGTGCACGGTTGATGGCAATAGGCTCGCCCCCTATTACATGGGATTTAAACATAACGGCGTGATGTTATGTTAAATAAAAATGGCGGCAGGGTGACTATGTCAGCTTCCATGCAGAAAAATGTTCTAACTGCATTTAATGTCCTTTATTTCCATTCTCCAGACAAATGCGTGAAGTAGGTCTCCGGCTCCGCATCCCCCTATACGTGTTCGGTCCCGAGAGCAACATGACGGCCATCGTGGGGCTGGCACTGGGCCAGTCGCCCATCCCCAAGGAGCACCAGCTGGACTACGCGCCCAAACAACTACCCAAACCACAGGCTGCTGTAAGTACTAACATTTGAAAACAAGTACTTAAACCTTCGTAGATCAACATTACATTAATAATTGAACAGTTGTACTTTTTTAACGTTTTGACCGCGCCAGTCGGATTTATACGACAAATATGTTCGTGCCCGTGTCGCCTCAGTCGTATAAATATGACTAAGGAGACGATGGCACGATAACATTTTTATTTGTCGTATAAACCTGACTGGCGCGGTCAAAGTGTTAATTAAACAGTTTTAATCTTTTAAGTGACTATTCATTACGAGAATTTGTCTTCTGTTATCTATACTAATATTATAAAGAGGAAAGATTTGTATTTTTGTATGTAACGAATAAACTTAAAAACTACTGGACCGATTTCAAAAATTCTTTTGCCGTTTGAAAGCTACATTATCACTGAGTAACATAGGCTACGGGCGGAGCCGTGAGGACACAGCTAGTAAAAGATAAAAAGATAAAAGATATTTATTTTGCAAATATGGGTGGTACAAACAAATACATACATACATACACTCACACCTTTTTCCCATGGGGGTAGGCAGAAACTATAGAACGCCACATGCTACGACTCTTACATACCCCTTTCGCTTCATCCACATTCATACATCTTGTCATACACGCACGCCGGTTGAGAGTACTACGCACCTGACCTTTGTGAAGAACATCACCAATAACATCGATGTATGTCCTTCTAGGACGTCCTCTACCGGCGTTCCCATTAACATCCGCCTTATAAATTCCTTTTGTTAATCGTCGTTCACTCATTCTCTCAACATGACCAAACCACCTAAGCATACTCTTTTCAATTTTTGTCACAAATGTGTTGACATAAAGGAGGATAAATAGAAATGATGACCATTTCGTTATCATTTCCGATAGAATATGAATAAAATGGACTGCCTTGTTGGTTTAGTAGTCGCAAGCGCGACTGCTGAGCATGGGGTCCTGGGTTCGATCCCCAAGTTGGGCAGTCTTATTGGGTTTTTCCATTAGGAATTTCTCAATAGCAGCCCGGAGTCTGGATTTATGCTCGGTTAATGGCAAAAGGCTCGCCCCCTATTGCATGAGACTTAAACACAACTGGCGAAACGAGGGTGTGCTAAAAACACCTCTGCCGAACCCTTTGGGGAATACAATGCGTGATGATGTGTTGTGAAGAATAAGATTTTGACAATTTCGCAACACGACATATCTCAAAACTTAAAACGTCCCTACCATAGCCACTACCTTTATTAATCACTAGCTGTGTCCTCACGGCTCCGCCCGTAGCCTATGTTATTCAGTGATAATGTAGCTTTCTAATGTCAAAAGAATTTTTGAAATCGGTCCAGTAGTTTTTAAGTTTATTCGTTACATACAAAAATGCTAATGTTTCCTCTTTATAATCTATCTATCTATCTTCTATATAAATAAAAATGAATCGCCAAATGTGTTGCTAAGCGCAAAACTTGAGAACGGCTCGACCAATACGGCAATTTTTATTTAAATATATTGCTTAAGGCACAAGGAAGGTTCTTATGGAGAGAAAAAACATAAAAATTGCGTGGAAAATAGTAAAAACAACACTTTTATTTTCCCACTACAGGCCAATAACTTTTGACAGTACGAAGTCTGTCCGGACAGCTAGATAGATAATAAAATTATTCTTTTCTCCCACAGCCTAAACCCAAGCTGGACATCCCAGAACTAACCCACAAGCTGGTAGACCTCGTCTGCTCCGAATCCCCCACGCGGCACGACCTGGGACAGGCCGTCACCAGCGCGATGCCTTTATTCGGCGACCGCACCAAGGCCATTATTTGGGGCATGCAAAATAGGGCCATTCAGGTAAAATGAACAACTTTTATTTTTTTCGTTATTCGTGTTTAACTCTATTCGTTTATGGTAAGCGTAGACAGGGGTCTAAGATGGAGCATATTATTGCAAATAGCAAAGATATAAGAGGGACTCCCTTAGGGCTTGTACACAAAACTGCGATGCGTCGTCGCATCGTAGAAATATACGAGCTCGCACGACGCATCGCAAGAACTTACGAATTGATTCGCGTTATTGATTTTTCCTATATCTTCTTATCAGTAACAGCAGTGCACAAATCTTTTTACGCAAATTTATTCTACCTAGTATAAAATACGTTCAATACGGTTGTCGATCGTCGAGGGATTGGTCATCCGAACCTTGGAAGAAAGACGCCTTGCCGCACGAAATCGCGTCGCAGTTTTCTGCGTTGTGAATTCGCATCGCGCCGTTTCGCAGTTTTGTGTACAATCCCATATACTCATGTGGCTCTCACATACACAACAGTATCTACCCAGGCGGACCGGGTAGCTCCTACCAAGTTGCGTGCTGTGTTTTGTATAATCTTACAACACGCGTCTATTCCTAGCGTGCGTCCCAACTGGTTGATCAAGCTTGTATGCAGTACCGCCCTTCCGCCCGCAAATACTGGGTTAGTCGGAAAGGGCGTACTAAGCCGCGGGCCACGTAATGTATCACTGATGATTGTTTTAAAGAAAGTGATAATATTGAAAAATTCGATAAAAAAAAACCATGAGAAATTATTTTTATTTTAGTTTTTTCAAAAAATCTTCATCCCTGCTTTAGTTATGAATTCAGAAAATGGAGTTTCTAATCCGTGACACCAAATATTACGTAAAATGTAAACACATCTGATCATAGCTGAGGATAGATAGAATTTATTTTTTTATGACATCTTTGAACAGCTATTTCTCTTGAACTATTGACTTTTGGGGAAAGTTGTACAACAACAGTTATCCCTTATTATGGGTACTTTAACACCCTTTCGACTTAGTACCCCCTTTCCGACTAACCTTGTATATGCAAATGCAGAAGGTGCGATTAATATAATCCAACATACAACACAAACCAATACGACACGTGTTTCGCCCCTCCACGGGGCGTGCTCAGGAGATGTTGACTCGTCGACAGCTTGGACGCTTAGCGTTTGTGTGTTGAATATTATTAGGTCCCCACCTATGAAATCAGCGTTTTGTATGGAGAATTTTAAAGAAGTTGCATTTTTCATACTAACATTTTCTTAATTTATTTAACAACTATGAATACTAATGTTTTAAAACTTTTATGCACTAATGTTTAAAAACTAAGATAACGTATGCCACTTAGATTATGCGACAAAAATAAGTTTTGGCTAAGTTAAAACAAAAATAGTGGTCATTTCTGCTAACAAAAAGAGGAGTCATTTTTAAGGTATTTTTTTATGTTTAGAAAACAGGTTTTTTTACTATTGGTAGTTGTCTATGATCGTCATTATTCGATATAATATCAACCAATTGATGAATATTTTAAATCATAGAAGTGACGAGGTTCTCTATTTAAGAGAAAAACACGCCAATTTCATAGGTGGGGACCCAATATTAATCGCACCTTTTGCATTTGCATATATTTGCGGGCGCGAGGACGGCGCTGCATACTGCATCCAAGCTTGATGAACTAGTTAGAAGGAATTAACGCTAAATATTGTAATTGTATATTTTTTTAAATGTACACGAACTAATAATAATGTACACGTACAGGGAATGTTGGACTTCGACTACATCTGTCGTCGCGCGGAGCCGTCCGTCGTCGCTATTGTGTACCCGTTCACGGCTGATCACAAACAAAAATACTACTTCGGTAACAAGGAGGTGTTTGTACCTGGTGAGTACTTTTTTTCAACTTATAACACCGGTTTTTCATCGCTCTTAATCTCTCATGGGTAAACACTCAAACACTGCTAAATTATAAGTTCCCGTTAAGAGGAAACGCGGGCTGCAATATACAAGGGTGTCTCAGAATGATTTTCGTTTTTGAATTGACCAATACGCGCCAACCGCAGGCAGCAGGGGGAGGGGAGTGGACTCGTCCGCTTGGCCGGCTTGTTAAGTTTAGTAGACATGAATCGTTTCACGGGATTACAGCGCCCGTTTTGCGTGAGAGCGTTTTATAAAAACGACGATTCCTACACTGTTGTTCGTCGTCTCTACAGGACACATTTTAATTTAAAAAGCTTAAGACATGTGCAAAGTGGCAATTTAATTAAGCATTGGGTGTGCACATTTGAAGAGACTGGGAATACAATGCCGGACAAATCGTCTGGGCGTAAAAGGACATCAAGAACGAGCATGAACGTCGATCGCGTTCGAAAGTCTGTTATGGACGACCCACGGCAGTCATTGAGATAATTAGTGTGAACAAATGAATGGTGCGCATTTGCAAACGGTTGTTTTTCGTAAATAAACTTCAAGAATTGCTCTTTAAATTAACATTAAATAAAACGAGATTTAATTGATAGTTTGTTTTTTATTTAACATCTAAAAACGAAAAACATTCTGAGACACCCTTTACAAGGTGTAAAAAGACCCTTCACCAAGCCGTCAACCATGCATTCAGTACATCAAACTAAGTAACCCTACGCAAAAATTATCGCTGGGAAACGACTTTTTTTTTTTGGGTGTAAAATTTCGTTTTACTGTAAAGCTAATTGTAACGCACACAACACACTGTGCTGATAGATGCAATGAGTAGTAAACGGGTAAAGGAGGTATTTCAAGTACATTTGCAACCTTCAAAACTAGTATTTTTAAAGTTGTGAAAAAGTTGGAATTTTGACCTCCAATATCTCCGTAACTAGAAGGTTCCCAGGCATAGTCCTGAACAAAAAAATGATCACAATGACGTGGAGAATAAGTGCCTTTCGGCTTCGTTAAGGGTCTTTTTACACCGTTTATTAATAATTTGGACAGGTTTTTGCGATCTATTTCCGTCCCACCCCTCCCGCAAACCTTCCCAATTGAGCGCGAAAGAGACACCTGCATCTCGGGACTGATTTCTCCTGTGCAATATTAGCGAAATCGTACGTTCGTATTTCCCTGTTCCCTTCTTCAAATCTGGACCGATTTTAATATTTTTTTCTGTAATAATTTAAGAAAAACTTTGGTTATGTCTGTATGTTTTTCTTTTATTATTTATATTCTTCAAATTTGTTTGCCAGATGTTTGAAAACGGTGGTAAAATTATAAATTTTAACGTTTCTAGTTCTTTTAATAATTAATTTATTAACAAAAACAAAACATAGGGACAAAGTGGTGGTAGATATATATCATATGGTAAAAAATATTTGCTCTAGTGACATTATCGCAGGAGGAAACTGAGGAATACGTTTGTATGGACTAAATGCCGACCACATTTCCTCTTAATCATACGACAGACATTAAAAATGTATCTATGTTTGTTCCAGTATTCTCCGATATGGACGTAGCGATGCGTAAGCACCAAGAAGCGACAGTTCTCGTCAACTTCGCGTCTCTCCGGTCAGCTTACGACAGCACTATGCAGGTAAACTATCATTCAGTTCCTAGCACGTACATTTGACGTATATAGGGTTGCCATCTCTAAAATTTGGCAACCAGGACAAGACGCGTGGCAACCCCGGATTTTAGAGCCCAGAAACCGGACATGTCAACAGGATTTTTTAAACATAGTCAGTGTAATAAAAAACTCTTAAAAATGTCACTGTGGCGCGGGCGGCCCAAGATTTTAAATTTTTAAACCCGGACAACAAATGAAGCCCCGCCCGGACGCTCTCCGAATGCCCTCTAAACTAGAGCAAATCTGGGGAAACCCGGACGGATGGCAACCCTAGACGTATAGTAGATATCATAAACGTATCGCTAATGTAAGCGAATTTTGAATCGGAAATACAAGAGTTGTATCTTTCAAGTGCCTTTCAATAGAATCCGGCAATAATGTAAACAAACCAATTTAAACACGATTACTCCGTAATTACTTACATTTGAATATCAATCCTGATCATATTCACACTTCAAGGAACCATACATTGTTCTTACAATCATTTCGACACCAAATAACTTCTTTATAATAGTTATTTTAATAAAAAATACTCGGACGTCGAAAATTTCAATAATTTGTCAAACTGACATATACTATACGTGCCAAATAAGAATAGCACTGTCAAGACGCCATTTTGTTCCGCAATACTCGTGAACTTCATTACCAAAGTGTAAGGTGTGCAAAAAAGTAAATAAAGAAATTATATTCAGTTTAATTATTTTTGTTCACTTTTTTGGTATTTCTTATCAATTTTACGCCAAATTAATTACACAGTAATTATATTATTATTATGGCGACATATTAGGGTGACCAGTAGCATTTCGTGAAGTTAACTATATATATTGGTTCATTTATTTAATGAATACTGTTTTCAAATATTATTAAATTATCCAAAATTATCTATTTATGGAATTCAATAAATAACATTTTACAAAAATGAATGTAAATAATAATGAAATCTATGAATAAAAAAATATAACCTTTTTTTTTCATAGTATTTTTTTGCTGGCTGTACCAATTTGACAGCTATCGTGTGAAGTTGTAGCAAGCGCGATCCTATTCTTATTTGGCACGCATAGTACATTTTTTACTCATCAAAGTCTTGTTTGTCTTTGGAAAGTTAGTGTTGTTCATCGTTGTTACTCACTACTTGATTTTAAAAATATTTAATCAAATCAAAAATAACTTTAATAATGATGGCAAAACCCGAAGTTGCGGATTGCGTGACTTTTTATAGGTAGTCTACCTTGATTTGAATTGCTTCATAATTATTTTGGATTAATTAAAATACTTAGGGTGAAGCAATGAACAGTGAGTGAACTCTATCTCAATGATCAAGCACTCACTTTGACATCAGTATAAGTACAACACTATGATCACAGACAACTGTCAAAATATTATCTTGTTTACATTATTGCCGGATTCTATTGAAAGATGCTATAATTATATGTTATAGGACAGTTACTGTCCTATAACACTTTGTTTTTTTTTGCGACATGCAAAAGAATCATACATAGATATGAATAAAGTTTTCAGTTTAATTAAAAAGCTAGTTTAAGCTATTCCGAAGCTATACTAAGCCAGCTTAGCTAAGCTAAGATAAACTAGCAATATGTCCTGTGCACACCAAGAACTAAGCGAAAGCTTGGTCAGTGTTGCGAAGTTCAATTCGACGGACGTAAAGATTGCCATGAATATAATTGATGAAGAAAGTTCTGATGATGAATACGTTACACATAGACAAAGAAGATTAATACTGACTTATTATTATCAAAGGGGCTTAGCTTAGCTCGCGTACACAACTAACCTAGCTGCGCATATTTTAGTTAGCTCACATAGCTTAGTTTGAATTGTTTGCAGTTTGCACACAAGTATCAAAAACTGCGTCAGCTATGCGAACTAAGTTAGCTTAGCTTTCGGTCTGCAACCCGCATTAAACACATTTCGCCTGTCCCTATTAACAATGTAGGTTCTGCAAAACAGTGATTTTACAGGAGAGCGCGTCAAAGTTTAAATTGCTTATATTTTTTTAAATATATACTACTTTGTTAACATGACTATTTCAAAAACTATGAGAAAAAAATAACTTTTTGTTAAAGCTACTGAAAGACAGTGCTTTTATTAGGTCAATAGTTCAATAAAAACAAAATCAAGAAAATTGCATATCCGACCTTGTTAATAGGGACAGACGATTTGTATACTTCCTTATTTTTATTACATAGATTTCTCACAAACTATTAAAATTTCAAAATTCGATTATTTTTATTATCATAAAAAAATGTTGTCATTCAAACGGATAGCTAAATATTGAGGTTTTGGTTTATAACGTAAGCACGAAAGGGGGGTGATGGGGTCTTCGCTTAGCTTATTTTTGATGGCATGGGGGGCGGGGGTGTCTAGATGATGATTACGTCAGCAATTTTTATTTATTTACTTATTTTTCTAGACTTAAAAACTGCTGCTCATGAATAACAATCAAGAAACCTGATCAGTTTAAAAAAAATACCAATATATACGTAAGCATAGGAGGGGGGGGGGGGGGGGTAAAAGCTTTGCTTACTTTTGCTGACAAGGGGGAGGGGTAGGTCAAAAATTACTAAAATTCTGCTTACGTAATACTTGAATGGCCCCTAATTGATCATCAAAACAGTGTCAGATTTTTAATAATAAGATTTTATGAGTTGTTAAAAATAAACAACTACACTTCTAACCTAACCTAGACGAGGTGTAATTATTTAATGGCAGATTTACACATACAATAGGGTATGTGACTATAATTTTTTTATTAGAAATCTCGAAACTATTACAAAAATGATAGGCAACAGTGAAAAAACTACTGAGATATTTAATAAAATGCCCAAGTTATAAACGATTGAAAATTGCTCACTAGACAGAGACAACATGACGCCACAATGACGTCATACCTTGCATACTTCATAATTATTTCTCACCACTTCGTATAATATCCGTTTCGCGTGACAAGGACAGAAAATGCCCCCTCCACAAACTTCGCAAGCGTGTAGCTCCTGTATTTTTTCATCGATTTTATTTATTTATTCACATATCAATTTGTATCTATACTTTCTTTAAAATAATACTAAATTATTGCACATTTTTAATAGTAGTCAACTACCCTATTATGGCATACAAGTGTTATCGCTAATCATTTAATTACTACTCAAAGAGAAATCCTATTTTTAACATTACGCTTTATAATCTCCGAAGGGTCCGGCAGAGGTGTTTTTAGTACACCCTCGTTTCCCCAGTTATGTTCAAGTCCCATGTAATAGGGGGTGAACCTATTTCCACCAACCGGGCACGAATCCAGACTCCGGGCTGCTACTGAGGAATTTCACATGGAAAAACCTAATAATACTTTGCTCGACCTGGGGATCGAACCCAGGACCACACGATCAGCAGTGGCGCTTGCCACCACTAGACCAACGAGGCAGTTTATCGCTTACAATAATTTATTATTTTGTGTTATTCGACAGGCGATGCAGCATCCTCAGATCAACACAGTGGTGATCATTGCTGAAGGTATCCCGGAGAATATGACAAGGAAGATTATCAAACTGGCTGACACACGAGGCGTGAGTAGCAATTTCATTATTCAATATGTTACATTATTACGGACGTAGCTTCTAAACAAGGCCAACGTTACAAATCCAACTCCATCAAAATCAAAAACTTAAAAAAAAAGCTGTAACGAAAAATATTCAAAGTCAAAGTATTTATTTCAATTAGGCTCATAAAAGGCACTTTTGAACGTAAAAAATTACAAAAATTAATTGGTTGTTTGTAAAGTCGGTTTACGGACGATAGTTTAACGTGACAACGTCATAAAAAAACATCGTGCCTCTCTATCGCTTGTTCCGCGCTCTCGCTCGCACGCTCGGACATGAGTCACGGTTTTTCGTGCATGCTGCCAGCGTTCATCGTTTTATTAGACGTTGTCACGTTAAAAAATAAATAGAATTGATTCTAGTCTAGTATTCAAGGAAAATTCAAACCAAGCGAACAACACTGGTTGAACACAATTGTGACGTCACATGACATGACTACTGTAAATACATAATCACTTTTTTACAAAAATAAAACCGACTTCAAATGGGCTATCTCCGAAGTTCTTCATCAGATCTTCACCAAATTTAAATGGGACCACTTCGAAAGAATACTCTTTGAAACAAAAAAAGAATCATTAAAATCGGTTCGCAATTAGCAAAGATATCGCGGAACAAACATACAAAAAAAAAACATTCGAATTGAGAACCTCCTCCTTTTTTAACCGACTTCCAAAAAGGAGGAGGTTCTCAATTTGAATGTTTCTTTTTTTTTTGTTTGTTTGTTCCGCGATATCTTTGCTAATTGCGAACCGAGTTTATTGATTATTTTTTTGTTTGAAAGAGTATTCTTTCGAAGTGGTCCCATTTAAATTTGGTGAAGATCTGATGTAGAACTTCGGAGATAGATCATTTGAAGTCGGTTTAAAACGAAGATCCCTACGCTCTATCGTAAAAACGGTAGTACGTACAAGCGTGAAATTTGGTATGGTTGTAGTACATACTGTATAGTTAAACAATAAATAATAAAAATAAGTATAACTAGCGGTGATACGGAACCCTCGGTGTGCGAGTCCGACTCGCACATGGCCGGATTTTAAGAGTTTGATGAGACTGTGTGTGTTAATTTTTATTTTGTTCTACAGGTAAACGTGATCGGTCCAGCCACAGTGGGTGGCATCAAACCAGGTTGCTTCAAGATCGGCAACACTGCCGGCATGATCGACAATATTATCGACAGCAAACTATACCGGCCTGGCAGGTATGTAACATCCCTATAGTAAAACACTTAATACCGACGCTAAAATCGACTATACTCGGGCCATTACAAACGTGCGAATTGAGTCATAAATCATTTTTATCGGACCTCTCGCTCGCACTTATAGGCCTTATGGAACTGCCATAGTGTTGTGTGTAACAGTAAAAAAGGTTTTGTAAAGTAAAAAAGGTAATGAGAGGAGGTTAAGGAAATAATTCAAATATTGTTTGAGATGTGTTTTTTTTATTTCTGCTTCTAAAAACATATTAAGTCGGGTACAGACTTACGAAATGTAACATGCAATGTAACAGGCAATGAAAGAATTTGCCGTCCACATTGTCGCAATGTATCATGCAATGTAACAGAATTCCCATAGTGTGGACGCCTTGCTTTGATGTTCGTTATTGTGGAGTATATTTCTTAACCATTTGTTGTGCAAGATAATAAATAGTGCTCACCAACACATAGCCACAGATGAAAGAGTTACAGAAATATCTTGCTAGTGGATTTCGCTTAACGTGCGGTCACCCATCCACGGACCGACCGCGGCAACCTCAGCTTAACCTCTCATCCACAAACCCCTCATATATTTCTCGTTTACTTTCAGTGTGGCGTACGTCTCCCGTTCAGGAGGTATGAGTAACGAACTTAACAACATAATCTCCAAAGACGCTGACGGCGTCTGCGAAGGAGTGGCCATCGGAGGAGACAGATATCCTGGCACCACCTTCATCGACCATCTCCTCAGGTAAACATCATAATATTATTATTCTGCCTAGCCTTTTCCCAACTATCTTGATCAGCTTCCAGTCTAACTAAATGCAGCTGAATACCAGTATTTTACACAGAGCGACTGCCATCAGACCACCGCAACCCAGTTACTGGGCAGTGACAATATCCTAAGGTTAGACGAGTATCAGATTTTCGTTGGAAAATCCTCATGGATATTCCTCGCCCGGGGAAGGCGAGGGGGTCTGCTGGACTGTTACCGGCTAAAAACCAACGGTGTTCCTCCTCCTGACCGTACGGCCGGGGTCGCGGGATTCGCAAAAGCATGCACCGCAACCCCGGCAGGTCCCGTTCCGCCAACCCTCACCGGACCTCTCCTCTGTGACCTCTCCTCTGCGAGCCAGAGGCGAATAGCTAGAGATAAACTACGATAACATGTCCCGCCCCTCCAAATTACTATTTCAATGTGTTTAGTCACATCTTAAAGAAAGAGTGTGTATGTAGTTGTAGTTTTTGTTTGACGGCTGTCTCAACACGCACACATGCGTTGGGAGTATTGGTGGTGCTTTATAAATACTTTCACAAATACATTGAAGCGATTTGAATTTTGGAGGGGTGGGACATGTTATCGTAGTTTATCTCTACCTATCTACCGAGCACTTCCAACCTTGGGTTAACGTACAATTTTATTATTTCACAGATACGAAGCCGACCCCAACGTGAAAATGTTAGTTTTACTCGGAGAAGTGGGAGGAGTTGAGGAGTACCATGTTTGTAAGGCTATCCGCGATGGGAAGATCAAGAAACCTATTGTAGCCTGGTGCATCGGCACTTGCTCCGGTAAGTTCACTTCTTCTTTTCGTGTGGTTAGCGACTAAGGGAACGTACCCATACTACGTGACCCGTTCAGGGGGGGGAGGGGGGTCTTTGAAATACCACGCTTGGTCACAGGGGCAGGGGAGGGTCTTAGGTTTTCGTCACGTAGTCAATATCCTCTAGGGAAATCTCGAGTTCTTTGATCTCACAGGTGGCAACACTGTCGCACATACGAGTCAAATTTTTTATTTAACTTTCTGTTTGCAAATAAATGTATTAAAACCATATTTATATATTACTACGTGAAAGGGGGAGGGGGGGGGGTATTGGCATATACTACGGGTGGTCACCGAGGGGGCGGGAGAGGGGTAAAAAATGGATCACGTAGTATCTATGGGTACGTTCCCTAACCTGGTGTCAGAGTTTATGACCTCTGACTTGGCTTCACATGCCGTCGAGAAATATCTCTCAGACATGCCGGTTTCCTCACGATGTTTTCCTTCACCTTTAAGCAAGTGATAATTATTATGATAATTATTAGTGATTCAAGAGGAAGGTTTATATGCTCCACATTAGTATCTACATTGCACCCGTGCGAAGCCGGAGCGGGTCGCTATTTTCTAATTAAAAACTTAATGGTCGTAGTAGACCCCTCTTGATGTGCTCCCACTTACAATATTTAGTGGTTTTCTCAAAAGGTTTTTACAAAATATAAACACCCTATTTTTATTAATTTACATAAATCTGCCTAGCCTTTACCCAACTATGTTGTGGTCAGCTTCCAGTCTAACCAGATGCGGCTGAATACCAGTATTTTAGACGGAGCTACCGCCATCAGAGCTCCACAACCCACTTACTGGGCAATGCCGATACTCTAAGATTATACCGGTTATCAGACTTTCGGCACAAAACAGATAGGTACAGAAGTCAATCTACATACAAGTGCGCTCGAGCAACGCACACATAGACACTGCTCACGGACACGATATCTCGGACCGTTTGGGACTAGAGAGCGAGTGAGTGCGAGCACGAGTGCCATGCGCTTGAGAGAGATAGATATATAGATAGAGCGACCGCCGAGCGTAGGTATGAAAAGTGAAGTACACACATGTGATTGACTTCTGTACCTATCTGTTTTGTGCTTTCGGGCTTCTGACTACCCGTAACGACTGTCAAAGTATTCGTGTGACACCCGGGACCGACTGTGTAACGTGCTCTCCGAGGCACGGAGGGGTCTCGGTGTGTAACGAATGGTCACCCATGGGCAAGCGCAGCTTTATCTCGCAAATAATCCACGCGGTTGGTAAGGGGCCATTCAAGTATTACGTAAGCAGAATTTTAGTAACTTTTGACCCACCCCTCCTCCCCCTTGTCAGCAAAAGTAAGCAAAGCTTTTACCCCCCTCCTATGCTTACGTAAACATTGGTATATATTTTTTTAAACTGATCAGGTTTCTTTATTGTTATTCATGAGCAGCAGTTTTTAAGTCTAGGAAAATAAGTAAATAAATAAAAATTGCTGACGTAATCATCATCTAGACACCCCCGTCCCCCATGGCATCAAAATCAAATCAAAAAATATATCACATCAAGCAATACAGGTGCTTATGAAAAGTCGAATTTAGATGCACGATTCCAATTAGTCGTTTCCTATGGAGAAGAGCCGGCAAGAAACTCCATGGTTACTCATTTAAAAATAATAACTAACAATTTCAGTGGATACAGTACAATGATTTAGGATAGTGAGAGAACAATGAAGTCCTGACCACAGACCAATGAGTAATGTAGTACTAAAAGACTTGAGTACAAAAATAAATAAAAAAAAACAATATCAGTGATAGCAATTTACAAATTTATAGATGTCCACAAAGTTCATGTCATCAAAGCTAAGCAAAGACCCCCTCACCCCTCTTTCGTGCTTACGAAATACTTGAAAGGCCCCTTTTCTTTTTTTTTTTCTCGTTCGAAAATCCTCATGGATGTCCCTCGCCCGGGGAAGGCGAGGGGGTCTGCCGGACTCTTACCGGCTAAAAACCAACGGTGTTCCTTCTCCTGACCGTACGGCCGGGGTCGCGGGATTCGCGTCAGCATGCACCGCAACCCCGGGAGGTCCCGGTCCGCCAACCCATGGCGGACCTCCCCTCTGTGGGGCCCCACGTCCTCCTGAGAAGCGCGCACGGAACTGCGCGCCGCCTTCTCGGGCCTGTTACTGGTCGGGCGGCGGGTCAAACTTGAAAGGCCCCTAATGAGCCATGAGCCCCTTCCTATTTATTTACTAATTTATATCATTTTTTACAGATATGTTCACGTCGGAAGTACAGTTTGGTCACGCGGGTTCTCTCGCCGGCTCTGCTATGGAGAAGGCAGTCGCTAAGAACGCAGCCCTCAAAGCTTATGGCGCATCCGTTCCTGACTCCTTCGACACTCTTGGCGACGCTGTAAATAAGGTAAGGAAAGACATTTTTTTTATTTGTTACTAGGCCTGCCCATCTCGCCTGATGTTAAGCGATGATGCGGTCTGCGATGGAGCACGCTTGCCCAGAAGAAACCGATTCACTCGTGACTTGAAGACACCCAGATTGTAACTGTCGGGGAACACCCACTCGGGCAGCGCATTCCACTGTTTGGCGGTTTTCACAATGAAAGTGGAATCAAAACGCTTCGTTCGGGTTTTTGATATATCAATCATGAACCGATGGCGCTTTTTCGTGTTTCTGGTCGTCCGATAAAAAAAAGGGCAGGGGGGTATTAGATCATGCAGATCTGAAGCACACTCTCCGAAATGTGTCCGATAAAAAACCGATAGACTAGCAAGTTTGCGCCGATGCTCAAGACTTTGAAGCTTGGTCTGAACAAGGGAGTCGTTGCTGATGAGCTTCTTGGCACGCTTCTCAATGGACTCCAACGCCTCAAGCTGGTATTTGGCTGAGCCATCCCAAAATCGTACATAAATCTTCATTAAACTATATTTTGTTTTGAGTTCATTTCCGCACCTCTGACTTTTCGACTTCATGTGCGGATCAGAATTTGATTATAACTCGCGTTAACGGTGAAGGGAAACATCGTGAGGAAACCTGCACACCTGAGAGGGCTCCATAAAGTTCTCGATGGTGTGTGTAGTCTGCCAACCCGCACCAGGCCAGCGTGGTGGGCTCATTATGCTATCACCCATATTCTAAGACGTTCCTCCAAAACTTACTCGACTCATACTCGACTCAGAACGGCCTCGAAAACACCTTCAAAATTGTATTTTTAGGCGCAATTTCGAGTGAAGTTTGAGGTTCCTCGACGGACTCATTACGTCATAATTTGAATTACCTGCATCGCGCAAATAATTGTAAGGATTATCGTAAGCATATTCGATAAACTCTTCAAAATTCATTTTTATTACATACGAACTTTGACACTTCCTTCCTTAAGGTAGCTTCCGAGGTACCTTGAGTTTGACAGATGATTCCATCCCTCGACTGAGGAAAAATCTCGAGTCGAGGACGTTTATGTCAACTATAACTATCGATGGTAGTGAGTCGAGTCGAGTAAGTTTGGAGGTACGTCTTAGAATATGGGTGTATGTTAACATACATAAACTCACGCCATTTTCCCCATGGCGGTAGGCAGAAACTATAGAACGCCACATGCTACGATCCTTACATACTCCTTTCGCTTCGTCCATATTCATACATCTTGTCATACAAGCCCGCCGGTTGAGAGTACTACGCACCTGTCCTTTGTGAAGAACATCACCGATAACATCGATGTATGTCCTTCTAGCGTCCTCTACCATACTATGTTTACGTTAATTGAATGCATAGCTTATAATAAATATAATTTTGTGTTCCAGGTGTACCAGAAACTGGTGAAGGAAGGCAAGATCATCGTGAAAGAGGAGGTGGATCCTCCCAAAGTACCTATGGACTACGACTGGGCGAGGGTGAGTGAATTATCATGCTTTGTATACGCATGAAATAGCAATGTTGTTATATTGACCTGTCAGTGTCAAATTTGACGACACGTTTGGTGCAGTGGCTGAGCGATCAGCTACTGCGCTACGAGTCGTGGGTTCGATTTCCGCACCGAACAAATATTTGTTCCTACAGATAGTTGTCCCGGGTCTGGATGTTTGTGCGTGTGAAGATTTGTGTCTGTAAACGCACCCACAATACAGGAGAAATCCTAGTGTGGGGCAACGTTCTTTTTTTTATCAAAATGTCAATATGTAATACATTAGACGATAATTTATGGTATGTTGTACACCTAATTAAATTACATAACATCACGCCTGTATTCCCCGAAGGGTTAGGCAGAGGTGTATAGTAACACCCTCATTTCGCCGTTCTGTTTAATTCCCATGTGACAATAATGACACATCAACTGGGCACAAATCCAAACTCGGGGCAGCTATTGAGAAATTCCACACGGAAAAGCCTGTTAATACTGTCCGACCTGGAGATCGAACCCAGAACCTCATGATCAGCAGTCGCGCTTGCCACCACTTGACCAACGAGGCAGTTTGAATAAATTACAATACAACATGTAACGTAATTAACGCACACCCTCAAACACCCCAATTAGAATATTATGTTATAATCATAATACATACACTGAAGTTTTAGTTTAACATATACAAGGTTAGTCGAAAAGGGGGTACTAAGCCGAAAGGGTGTTAAAGTACACATAATAATTGATAACTTTTGTTGTACAACTTTCCCCAAAAGTCAATAGTTCAAGAGAAATAGCTGTTCAAAGGTTTCATAAAAAAATACGCTAAATTCTATCTATCCTCAGCTATGATCAGACGTGTTTATATTTTACGTCATATTTGGGGTCACGGATTAGAAACTACATTTTCTGAATTCATAACTAAAGCAGGGATGAAGAATGATTGAAAAAACTAAATTAAAAATATATTTTCGTCGAAAAAAAATTAATCGAATTTTTAAATTTAAACAGTTTCTTTAAAACAATCATCAGTGATACATTAAGTGGCACGCGGCTTAGTACCCCCTTTTCGACTAACCTTGTATATGCATTGTTATTTACTAAATTAATGTTCTTGAAATAAGGTTTATTTCTCTTTATTTTGTATTAAATGATGGAATTTGTAATAATACAAATTAAAACGCACTTTTAAAAGTCTTTTTGCCTTGATTTACGGTCTATTTCAGTTTGTTTTGACTGTGCAGGGGTACTGTAACTAATTTCTGTACTTTTAATTATTTTTGGGATATAAAATTACCTATATTAAAAATGATAGAAATCGATACAGTAAACGATTCTAAAAAAACTACTTTCAGGATGTGCGTTAATTATGTTACATATTGTATATCTAATATTGTAATTCAACTGTGCTCATTCAACGACTCCCATTGTTGACTGTACAAAACAGTTTTATCAGGTCTACATTCACAGTGGCGCCACCTGGTGTCGATTTTAGAACTACTCAAAAAATGCTGTCGTTGTAAATCGTAGTTTATACAGCAATAAATAATATGGCACGTCATCTTCCAGAAACTGGGCATCATCAGGAAACCGGCCGCCTTCATCAGCACGATCTGTGACGAGCGAGGAAATGAACTGTCGTACTGCGGAGTACCCATCAGTCAGGTCTTAGAGAGACAGTTGGGAGTCGGTGGTACCATTAGTTTACTATGGTAAGTACCCAGTTTTGTACCATGGGGGCCATCCAAGTATTACGTAAGCACGAAAGGAGGGGTGAGGGGGACTTTGCTTAGCTTATTTTTGATGGCATGGGGGGCGGGGGTGTCTAGATGATGATTACGTCAGCAATTTTTATTTATTTACTTATTTTTCTAGACTTAAAAACTGCTGCTCATGAATAACAATAAAGAAACCTGATCAGTTTTAGAAATATATATATATACACCAATGTTTACGTAAGCATAGGAGGGGGGTAAAAGCTTTGCTTACTTTTGCTGACAAGGGGGAGGGGTGGGTCAAAAATTAATAAAATTCTGCTTACGTAATACTTGAATGACTCCATGTAAATGGGACTGAACAACCCGAAAATTAAGATAACTTAAAAAAATCTGTTTACCTGAAATGTAGAGTTTGAAAATGCGAAATGGTATATCGTCGGTCGCCAGTGAAAACCACGTATATGTAAAATACATTTTTTTAAAAGAGATAGTAATAACTGTCTCCTGCAAAAAAATGGCCGATCAAATGTTAATACAAGTTTGTCATCGTACGTCATAGATAGCTTAGAAGTATTTGAATTGAAAGTTTGTTGAACTAGTATGTGTATGACGAGCTTATCAATGTAAAGAACAAATATAACGCTTTTGAAGAAAGTTTTATTTACGAGTTTTTCATTGCCGAGCGTCGATATGTAGGTATCGGTACCTAAACCTTTATAAATAAGGAGGATCTTCTAAACTACGCAACGAATTTTAAAGCAGTTTTCATCAATAGATAGAGTGATTCAAGAGGAAGATTTATAATGTGGGGCATCCACATTAGTATCTACATTTCACCCGTACGAAGCCGGGGCGGGCCGCTAGTTGTATAATAAAACAAAAAAATCTAATATACTCCTATATTTACAGGTTCCAACGCGAGCTCCCAGAGTGGGCGTCCAAATTCTTCGAGTTGGTCCTCATAGTGACGGCCGACCACGGGCCCGCCGTGTCCGGAGCACACAACACCATGGTCACCGCCAGAGCCGGCAAGGACCTCATATCTTCTGTGGTCAGCGGACTTCTGACCATTGTAAGTCTTTTTCTTCTTCTTCCTGCCTTTATCCCACACTAGATGGGGTCGGCACAACATGTATTTCATAAATCCATGTTGTTAGAGGTTTTGGCTTATTGTTGTATGATCTGCCGTCTGCCTGACATCAACCATCCTTGGGAATGTTGTTTGTAAGTAAGTTTGTTATGTAAGTATTATAACATAACATCACGCTTTATATTCCCTGAAGGGTTGGGCAGAGGTGTTTTTAGTACAGCCTCGTTTCGTCAGTCCCATGTAATAGGAGGCGTGCCTATTGTCATCAACCGGGCACAAATTCAAACTCCGGACTGCTACTGAGAAATTCCACATGGAAATACCAAGTAACACTACCCGACTATTATTTTTTTTTTATCATTGGAAAATCCTCATAGGTGTTTTCCTCGCCCGGGGAAGGCGAGGGTGTCTGCCGGACTGTTTACCGGCTAAAAACCAACGGTGTTCCTTCTCCTGACCTAAGGCTGGAGTCAAGGGATTCGCTATTGCATGCACCGCAACCCCGGCAAGGAACGACCTGGGGATCGAACCCAGACGAACGATGATGATGAAATGTGATGAAATATGATGATGATGAAAAAATGAAATGATGATCACGATACCATAGACGAACGATGCAGCTAGCTAGTATATAAGGTCTAACATTATTAATCCGAAATATTTAAGGAGGTGAATCTATAGGTTAAAAACATGCCTTGTAGTAAATAATAATTAATATAATAATAAAAAAAATTACACCTTTGCTAAATTTAATTTTAATAATGTTGGTTTCACTTGGCATGAAACGTTTCCTCAATGAATGAACGCGCGCGGGGGCGGGCTCTAGTGCTTGTCGTCCGAGTTCTGAGTCTCCCTCTCTCTCTCTTACTCTGTTGTCAAGTGGCGGGCGGCACTGGTGCATCGTCGTACCGCCGAAACTCCGGTTCCCGCGCAAAAATATCAAACGCTCTGCGTAGGTCATTAACTCAGATCAGCTGCGTCAGAGTACGTACCATTGATAGATCTTATCAGAAATCCTAATTCTAAAATTGATAATTCGACTGCTTAATTAGTTACCTACTCACTCATTAGCCTACCTAAGTAAGTACATAGTGCCGCCCAAACTCCGGTTCCCGCGTAAAAAAACAAACGCTCTGCGTAGGTCATTGACTCAGATCAGCTGATTCGGAGTACGTACCATTGATAGATCTTATCAGAAATCCTATTTTAAAATTGATAATTCGACTGATTAATTAGTTACCTACTCACTCATTAGCCTACCTAAGTAAGTACATAGGTACGTACTCAACATAATAGCGGCATAGTAGGTACAGTGGCTTGGCGCGACTAGGGCGGTCGCAATTGTCGAGTGAGGCCGCGTGCAAACGACGGTCTTTCTTAAAACCTATTTAATTATTATCTACTGTACCCCTGACTGTATCCCTTAGTACGTACTTATGATTTATCTACTAAACGTCCTACTGTCTGATTCAAATTCTCCATCACACTTTATCAGGCTTTGGACTGACAAATTATTGACACAATAATTTGATTTAGATAACTACCTACCTGTCGTGTTTATTTGTACCTACCTACTTTGCATTTTACTTAGATATAATTTTTTCACGAGCAGGATAAAGAGTTCACGGTAGCTTAGCGGTTAAATCGACTGGTGTTCTGAACCAAGTGGCAGGTTCAAGTCCGGCTCGTGAGAGATTTTTTTTCCCCCAATTTAACTTTAGAGTTCGCCTCGCTTGGGTTGTCCTAGGTAATGGAAAGAGACAAGTCGCGACGCGACACAATGCACAACTGACTGCCGCGATGTCAATAAGTAGGTAGTGCGTTTTTATTGTAACAATGGTTAAGAAGGTACTGTTTTCAAGCGTTGTTATTAGAACACAATAAAATTATACTTTACCACTTCGTGTACGCATATCGTTGCGTCAAAAACAATCCGCATTATTAATTAGACTACTCGACAACGTAGGCCACGTGTAGTAACATCTACTTTTTGATATTTCATTTGTTTCGCACTGTGTCGAGTCGCGTCGTATCGTTTCGCGTTGCCGCATTTGTCGCTCACTCACGTCGCGGCGTCGGACAATGCGTCAATGGGTTAAAATAATAATAAATAGGTACTTTGCGTTGTCACACATTTTTAAGAAGTCGTAAAAAATTATAATTGTTATAGGTTTTTACTGCATTGTAGGTAGGTAGACAGGTTAAATAAGCATACAAATTATTACAACAATGTTTTTGGCGTGTTTATAAATTTGAATCAGTCTTATTTACAATGATTTAAATGTACATACCTAACAACTATTTTATTTACACTAATTGCTGCACATATCCGCCTTGCTGTTGGACACAGAGGGCGGCACGCTTTATGACATGTTCTTGCACGCGCACTGAAGTGTCTCTGTCACTAGGTACTCATCACTGCGAAAGCATTCACAATCCGATTTCTTAGTTCCTCGGCACTAGATATTGCATGGCTATCGTTACCATAAACTAGGTCTTTAGCCCTACCTCACACGTGAAAATCTAATGGCGTTAGATCAGGCGAGCGAGCTGGCCAGGCAACAGGGCCGCCTCGACCTATCCAACGATCTCCGTACTCGTTTGTTAGGTAGTCCCTGACATCATGTTGGAAGTACATTCGTTGCAGGCAGTCGTACGTCGCCGTGCAGTGCGTCGCGCTCAAAACCTAGAAACACGTGCGCTCGCGTGGGCGCCTGCGGGGGGACTATTGCCGCCGCGTCGCTAGCGTTTGATTTTCGGCTACGATCAATCAAAATAAGTAAACAGCGCGCGCGCGCCGCCGCCGCCGCGCCGCCGCTTCAATGGCGTGTAGGTACTACGTAGTAACTGGCGTGGATGGATGTAAAAAGTAATAAAGAGCCAGTAAATTTATCGTCATTCAAGTCATTTAAAATTTATTTATTTATTAACAATTAAATGGATAAATAAGAAATTTGATATTTGATATGGGTTCCTTAGCATTCATAGATGTACGTCTTAAAATATTTCGGATTAATAATGTTAGACCTTATATATATATATATATATTTGTAACTATAACATTTTGTGTCCCAGGGCGATCGCTTCGGCGGCGCGTTAGACAGAGCGGCGCTCGACTTCTGCGCGGCGTATGACCGCGGTCAACATCCGCAGGATTTTGTCAACGAGAAGAGGGCTAAGGGAGAACTTATCATGGGTATTGGACACAGGTGAGCACCGAAATACATTTCTTTTGGACGCTAATGACCCTAGTCGCACCTGACAGTAAGTGCAGACGGTCTAATATGAAGCACATGAATAAAAGTAACAGAAACCTTGTACGCAAACCTGCGATGTGACGTCGCATCGTAGAAATATACGAGCTCGCACGACGCATCGCAAGAACTTACGAATTGATTCGCGTTATTGATTTTTCCTATATCTTCTTATCAGTAACAGCAGTGCGCAAATCTTTTTACGCAAATTTATTCTACCTAGTATAAAATACGTTCAATACGGTTGACGATCGTCGAGGGATTGGTCATCCGAACTTTGGAAGGAAGACGCCTTGCCGCACGAAATCGCATCGCAGCAATTCGTATCGCAGTTTTCTGCGTTGCGAATTCGCATCGCGCCGATTCGCAGTTTTGTGTACAAGCCCATAAAGGGACTCCCTTATACCATTCTGGCTCTCACATACACACGACAGGACACAGTAAACTGCTAGGCGCCGGACTTTAATGTGAGGGTGGTAGCTAGCTAGCGGATTGTATAGATCCTACCACTGAACAAAATGTCAGTCATAATAGCGATTTTATATATTGGGTGTAAAAATAGCCTTAACGAAGCCGAAGTCTACGTATACTGTACATCAAACTAAGTAACATACAGCAAAAATAATTGCTGGGAAACGACTTTTATTTTTTGATATTAAAAATAGATTTTAATTGTAGCGCGCAATGTAAGCGCGCGCGCAGCAGACTGTGCCTACATTTCGAAAATGTTGATAATGTTTGTATAGAAGTATGTTTAGTAATAACATTTAAGCTTAGTTTTCGTGAAAAACATTAAAAAATATGGTGACTTTGACCTTCAATATCTCCATAACCAGTCGGTTCCCAGGTATGGCCCAATACCAAAAAATCTTCGTAATGATGGGAAGGATACGTGGGTCTCGGCTTCGTTAAGGGTTTTTTTTATTTTTACACCCGATATGTTTTTTTTTTAATTATCGAAATACAGCAGTTATAACTTAGCAGTTGAACGCTTACCTCCCATACAGGATGGTCTGAGTTCAATCCCGGCCCTAATTTATGTGCGGATTATAAATTTGATTATCACTTGCGTTAACGGTGAAGGAAAACATCGTGAGGAAACCTGCACACCTGAGAGGGCTACATAAAGTTCTCGATGGTGTGTGAAGTCTACCAATCCACACCAGGACAGCTCGGTGGACTAAGACTGAAACCCTTCTCATTCTGAGAAGAGGCTCATGCCCAGCAGTGGGACTGTAATGGGCTGATTATGTTATCTGTACATAGTATAAAACAAGGGCGCTCCCGCTGTCTGTACGCTTAGATCTTTTAAACTACGCAACGGATTTTAATACAGTTTTCAGCAATAGATAGAGTGATTCAAGAGGAAAGTTTATATGCTCCACATTAGTACCTACATTGCACACGTGCGAAGCCGGGGCGGGTCGCTAGTGTTATATAAAAACAAATTCTTTTCCTAGACTGAATATTTTTTCTTCTCTTCGCAGAGTAAAATCTATCAACAACCCCGACTCCCGCGTCCGTGAGCTCAAAGCGTACGTGACGTCCCGCTGGCCCGCGTGGCCCGTGACGCGGTACGCGCTGGACGTGGAAGCTATCACCACGCGCAAGAAGCCCAACCTCATTCTAAACGTGGACGGAATTGTGGCCGCCGCCATGGTAGACATGTTTAGACACTGTCAGCTGTTCACACAGTAAGTATTGTCTTTTATCTATACATCTAAAAAGCTAGCACACTATCAAGATATATACCCATATTCTAAGACGTTCCTCCAAAACTTACTCGACTCGACTCCACCTCGACTCAGTCTTTCTCACTACAATCGGTAGTTAGAGTTGACATAAACGTCCTCGACTCGAGAATTTTCCTCAGTCGAGGTAAGGAATCTGTCAAACTCAAGGTACCTCGGAACCTTTTTTATTTATTTTTTTATCGTGTGGAAATCCTCATGGACTATCCCCCGTCTGGGGAAGACGGGGGGGTGTGCCGGACTCTTACTGGCTAAAACCACCACGGTGTCCCACCTTCTGACCTAAGGCCGGGGTCGCGGGATTCGCTGTTGCATGCACCGCGACCCCGACAGGTCTCGGCCCACCAGCTTCTTCTGGTGGACCCCTCCTGTGGTGGGGCAGTTGCTCCCCTGCCCCACATCCTTCCGAGAGGCGCGCGCGGAACACGGCGCGCCATCCTCCCTGGGAAGGTACCTCGGAACCTACCTTAAGGAAGGAAGTATCAAAGTTCGTATGGAACAAAAATGAATTTTGAAGACTTCATCGAATATGCTTACGATAATCCTTGCAACTATTTATCGCGGGGTTATTTGCGCGATGCAGATAATTCAAATTATGACGTAATGACTCCGTCGAGGAACCTCAAAAGTTCACTCGTATTTGCGACTAAGAATACAAGTTTGAAGGTGTTTTCGAGGCCGTCCTGAGTCGAGTAAGTTTTGGAGGAACGTCTTAGAATATGAATGAACGGCACAACACATATTCCTCTTCCATTCTCCTCTATATTAATGTCCAGCTGATTGGTAGCGTCGTGCATCAAATTGTTGAGCTCCCTAAAATAAGGTTTGAGCTACACGTTGTCTGATACATGCGTGCCGTCAGTTAGGACAGGTCAACTCAAACCTGCTATGGCACTTTCCTAAAAAGGCCATTCCAGACGTTGCCCTACATTGTTACACTCGCATAGTTTTTATACCACAATGTCTGGACCTTAAAAGAGACCTTGATCTCTGAGTTTGTTTCGACTTTTCTTCTCAGAGCTAGTCAGATAGGAAATGTTCTCTAGTCTTAAAAATAACATTACATTGACTTGTAAAAGTGTCTGTAACAGATTTATTTACAGAAATAAAAATTATTTATCATCTCAGTACTCACTCCTTTCTTACCCATATCATTCTTCACACAATCCACCCATCTATTGCACATACACACTTATAAAAATCGCCAACTAAATCACCAATTTTTCTCTCAACAGGGAGGAAGGCAACAATTATATCTCAATGGGTTCAATCAACGCTCTCTTCGTGTTAGGCCGCACCATCGGCCTTGTAGGACACTACCTCGACCAGAAGCGCATGAAACAACCCCTGTACCGTCATCCTTGGGACGATATTACGTACATGTCGCCTCTGAACTAAGCGGCTATTGAACGGCCATGGACTGAAGAGGAATTAACACTATGAAGGATAATAGCGATAATAATATTAACATTGAATAAAATAAACCCTTTAAAAAAACTTTTAAATTAAACGATTTTATCTTGCAGTACCCCTGCATCATCAGGATTTGAGAATTGAAGGTTGAAATGATTATAATGTATGGTCATGGTAATGAGGGTTTTCGATACTTTTTCTGCCACCAGACGGCGCTTCGTACGCGTCAGGTCCAAACAGCTGTCAGATATCACAGATTCTTACCGAACGTATAATTTTTTAGTGTAATTCTACGTATTTGGAAGTGTTGTTGATTTTATTATGGATTACGGCCAGAGAAAGGTTGCCGAACTGAAGATTGAGCTCAAAAAGAGAGACGCAAAAGTCATCCTCCTGTTTTATTTGTACACATAGGCACTGCACAACACTGTGGCATTTTAGAAAACAATATTCCTTTTGTAACGTTTTTAAGAATAAATAAACCAAAAATATGATTGAAAAAAAACAAATCGTGTATGTGTTTTGACAGGCGGTTGGATCTGACGCTACAGTGCTGCCATCTCACGCAGAACATTTTTCTGAAAACCCTCATTGAATTTGTGTGCGAAGTTTCAGGAGAATCGGTTAAGCGGATGTACTTGAAAAATCTGTCGCGAGATTTGATTCTAACAATACGAAGTGAAGGTAATTAAAACCGTTTAAAAGTTTTAAATTGTTCCATCTATTTCTTGTTTGATCTTGAAGGTTAAGCAAGCAATAGGTTTCAGTGTAGTCCAGCCTAATTCAGAGCGAGTCGATAAGATAGTTGTCGAACAACTCTATTTGCCATCTCTTTCTCTCTCATCACGAAAATCGTAGACGGAATGAGATGGCAAACCGATTCCGATCTAATGACTTGTCGAAACGATTTGAATCCGGACCGGTTTATAATGCCAATCGTCCTTCAAAATCAATGCATAGTATCACAAAACGTATTTATTAAATGCATTGTAATTTTTTTTTATTGTTTTCTCAACAAGCCTCTTCATTCTATGGCCTCTAAAGCCTCTAAATATAAATATTATAAATAAATAAAGTAGTGGGTTATTAAGTAAAAATGTTGATACAAGCAGACGCCTCCATTCCATACATGGGTGTAGCCAGAATGAGGCTGGCCTATTTTTAAAACGGGCTATCTTCATTCCTGATATGATTTTTTTAACTCGCAAATATCGTGCAGTAAAATATTACATCCGTAAAAAATCCGGTCGCTATTTCCGGATCATAGTAAAATCCTGTCCGGTTGGTTCCAGAATTTCGTATCAGGAATTTCTTATTGTTTATGGTCAGTTTTAAACTATGGGCAGAGACCGTATCCCAGGTTATAATAGGGTGAGTTCACCACATTCTGGCTACGTCCATGCATCTATCATTTATTTATTTTTATGTCCAGGGTTTCTATGAGTACTTGAGAGTACACAATGAAGATTTAAAAAAAAATGTCGACTAATAAAATGGGTAATTAATTATTATGAATTATTTATGTAAAAAATATTTTTACGTAAAAGATTCGAAAATTGTTGAAAAAAAATCGCTCTTAAGTACTCAAATCTATAAATTAAGTATGTTAGATCTGTTGTTAAGCTGATATACAAAGGTTTTACAGTAAAATAAAGTTTATTTGACGAATACCGCACTTTAATAATGTACGACAGCTGTTAATAATTCCGATTGCGGAAAAAAATCGCTTGCGACATTGCGTCCGATGTAACAGTACCTTTACGTTTTTGATGTGGTAGAATTTAAAGTAGAGAATAATGTAAATGCTTCATAAAAACTGTTATGATTTAATAATTATTAGGGTGAAGTGTATAATTGTCGACTATTTCCCAAAAAATCCAAATTTTAAAAAGATTATAAATGTCGTAAAAAATTTGGTTGTCGTGGACGATAATTGTGTACCCCACCCTATCCAGTTACTGTGACATGTGTGAGTGAAACGAACTTATGCTGCGAATTAGACATGCATCGAAAAAAATAATATATTTATAGATATGTATAAAATAACAAAGGCGGTATAGTACATTGTAAGTGTTGAATTTTTAAGAAAAATGTTTAAAAAAATAAATATCGAACAAAAATATTTTTGCACTATGATGGGACTGGTGTGTAATGTTTATGAAATAAGAGTCGTGTGAGACATTGGTTGAATTTAAAAACAAGCAGGCAGACAGACAGACAGACAGACCCGTATTTACAATAGAAGTATGAAATTTTCACAAAAACATTGAAAATATAGATAAATGAATTTTATTTCGGTAAATAAATCTGTTACAGACACTTCTACAAGTCATTTTTTTATGTACCTTGATGGCACCGGCATTTCCTATCTGACTAGCTCTGAGAAGAAAAACCTAAACAAACTCAAAGAACAAGGTGTCTTTTAAAGTCCAGACATTGTGGTATAAAATCTATCAGAGCTTAACAATGTAGGGCAACTTCTGGACTGGCCTTTTGAGGAAAGAGCAGGTTTGAGTTGACCTGTCCTAACTGACGGCATGCATCAGCCATCGTGTAGCTCAACGACCCGATAGATATTACATACCAGTGTCCATCTCTTAGACTATGCACTGGACCACTTGTAATATCATTGTTATTCATGTGTACTCTTAGATAACTATGAGTATCAACGAGATTTTGAGTTCTTTTTCCCTTTCAAGCAAAAGTTGTACAATATTCAGAAGCCGGAAAATCCGACAACTGGTCTAAGCTAAAGCGCAGGTCACACCACCAGCTGGCGGGCGAAGCAAGGCGAGGGAAACTATATAAACTAAGTGAGCTAAACTATGTGGGTTCACACCAAAAACTACGGACGGGCGGGCGAGCAAGGGGAGCGTTCCGTCTTTGTCACTCGCGCGTAATTGCATAGCGCACGAGCGAGCCGGGCGAGTATCGTTTCACCTCTTTCATATAGAGCTAGGCTACGCTGAGGTGAACGATAGTATCGCTGGCATCGTCTGATATTTCGTTCTCATCGTTTGTATCGCTGACGTAGCTTATCTCTGTAGTTCGCGGTGTGAACCCAAGTTTGAAAAGAGGTGAAACGAGGCTCGCCCGGCTCGCTCGCTCAGCCGCCAGCTGGCGGTGTGGTCTGCGCTTAACTCGACCGGGTTGTGCTGACGGCGATTTACGATCTGCATAGCCGCGTCACCTACTCTCACCGGAACAGCGATGGTTTTAACACGCCATAATACGGTCCCAGTTCTCTTGAAGTTTCACTTTTTGGCCAGATTTTTTAATATTATAAATGATCGGTGATCTCCCTTCCCAGTTTCCATTTCATCTCGTTGATACACAGCACTGTTGTAACAGTAGATTGTCACAAAGATTTAGATGTGAACTGTCTTATTTAAACTAGAGTTTAGTCACAGTATGGCCATTCCATACGGTCGTTCATCGCGGTGACGTCAACTCCCGAACTGTCAATGTCAAACTCGTTGAGCCACTGTATGGAGTAGGGAGTTACACTGTGGCTTAGTGGTCGACACGCTTAACACTAGTACCTCAAACAACAATAGGGTATATGCATGTGTTTTGGTTCGTAATCGATTGATAACATTATTAAAATGCGTAAAAAAAACTCAAAGAAAAATCTTTTTTTTTAAACCTATGCCTGCTGTCTTTTATCGACAGCCGCCATTTTGGCGGGCTTATGTCATGTCATATGACGTCACAATTACTGTATTCGATACACTCGTTCGTTTCATTGGGTTTGAATTTTCATTGATTATTTTTTGTTTTACAATTATTTAAAATGTTTTATTTCTAAAGGACTAAATAATAAATTATTCATTGCCAAATGATAGAATTTATACAGATTTTAAAAGAACAATATAATTCGGATCACATGCAGGTGCCCTATTGAATGGTATGCAGTTAACCGGCAAAACAAAAAAACTGCCTATGTTAGGAAAATACATGGGAGCTAAATTTGTCGTAGTCGCCTAAATAATAAAATCGTAAAAAATAAATTGCTTATGATTATTCAAAATGTTGACGTATTTACTGTTGTATTCATTTTTATTGTAAAAAGCTACATGGTGTTCTATATTGTCCCGTTCGGAGTTAATAATATATTTGACTATTAACTTAATTGATCAATTTTGCGTCAAAAATGGGATTTATATAGGTTATTATGTGACTTCATTTGACGTAAATGTAATATAGAATTAATTGTTTGTGACAACGATATTTACGTACTACGCACTACATACGGTAAGGAAACTGTATTTAACAAACTCGAAAAATATCTTTAATAAATTACACTGAAAATAATTAACTTTAAGCGCGGGTCTAACTTAATCGACATTTTTGTTTACAAGCATTTTTCAATTTAAAATCTTAACAATTTTTTACAGAAAAAAAAGAAAGTACTTACAGATAGTACCATCCACGAGGCCGCTCCCCTCGCTTTGTCTAAATCGCGTGTTCTCTCGCTCACTCTTCATCTTAGAGTGAGAGAGAACACGCGATATAGACAAAGAGTGGGGCGCGTCTTCGTGGATGGCAGTACCTGTGAAATAAAGTTGAAAACTATTTCTTTTTAAAAACATTACATTTAATAGTGGTCAGTAAGCCACAAAAATGTGTCTTAAGGCCAATTTTGGGCAAGTACGTGAAAAATATAGTCCATTCAGTAAGTCCACGTAGTACGTAGTACAAAAATGTTCTATGAGCATAATGTTATTGGTCAATTAACAATTGCAGGCTCTTACCCATCCTGCGTACGTTATTTGTGTTAAATCTAATTTATTGGTATATCTGCGAAAATGGTTGGTATATGTAAATATTTGAAATTTGTCAACTAATTTGTCATTATATTTTTTTATTTACTGTATTCTTTTGGATTTTATTTAAACACCCTATATACAGTACGACACAACTAAACCCTATTAACGAAACGAAAAAATATAATGTAAAAGCTTCTACACCCGGCCTTAATATCAGAGGCAATATCGGGAGAGTGATGGTGGGGATGAAATCGGCTACTACTCTACACACGTACCTGCCAGTTAGTACATAACCCACCGTGCAGCAAAGCGCTCGTCGATCCAAGATGAAACCAAACCACTGGTTTCAAGGCTAACGGTATTTACCCTAACAACCTGTATTGTGCCAACGTCATCACCGTCGGGTCAGCTACGCAAAAATGACCTCTACAGAGCACAACTTAACGTTAATTTTTCAATGTTGAAACAAATTCCAATAAAACAATAAAATTGATTAACTTTTTATTTTTATTAAATTTCCTAACAGTTATGTTTTGTTAAGATGGCGGCAAAACCCAACAACAAAACAAATACATTTATTTATATGAAAAATACATATTTTAACTAAATTCATTGCATTCTGGGCGTGATCATACTCTGTTGAATTATTTTGGTCTATCAGTGATAGTGCAAAATTTTACAATTCAATGTGGGAAGGCAACGCAAAACGAAAGCAGATGGCAGCACCTCCATACTTAGTTATTTGAACCAATGAGAACCATCATATTCATATTAGCAATAATGTCAAACACATTGCAACCAATAAGATGGCATAGGTACAATCGAAATCGGCGCCATTAGTTCCACAGTTGCCTACCCCATTACTTAAAGAATTATAATGACAATGGTGGCTCGACTACTGTTGTCCTTATTTCCCTCTCACTCAAACACGTTCTCTGTGAGCGAAAGGTAAATACACCATTTTCAATACCATTATTTAAGTAATCATGTTGTATAATGAAAACAAAGAAAACCAATCGCGCTCTTCCATAATAAAAATCAGTATTTTGTAGGCACCATAATTGCGTTCGAATTTTAAATCGTCCGTAAATTGTTGTTTTCTATTTTTGATTTTCGACAGCTGGTTGAAACTAGAGATGGCCATGCGAAAAAATACTCGATAAACAATAAAAAGTTAGTAAATACTCAGTATTACTTTGCGTTTATGAGTATTTACTCGACCTCGAGTATTTATCCGAGTAAGAACTTATCGGTTGTAACACAACGCTAGTTGAACAACGCGTCTAGTATTTAAATTGATGTCGGTAACAATTAATTTACATGTGTCATTGAGATTGAGAAGATTCAGTAACAATGGTTTTGATTTGAACCATTTTTTTGGCTACCTTTATTCCTTAACTAGCTGCCCGGACAGACTTCGTTCTGTCAAAAGTTATTGGCCTGTAGTGGGAAAAGAAAAGTGTTGTTTTTACTATTTTCCATGCAATTTTATGTTTTTTTCTCTCCATAAGAACCTTCCTTATGCCTTAAGAAATATATAATAAAAACAAATACCCGAATTGGTCGAGCCGTTCCTAAGTTTTGCGCTCAGCAACACATTTCGTGATTCATTTTTATTTATATAGATAAATCATCTGATCTTTATAAAATATCAATAGTATTAGATGATCAGCCTCTTGGCTTCAAAAATATAATGTCTAATGAAGTCTGGTTCAAATTATATCTATTGAACTTGCACTATAAGGAGTAGAGTTGGGACACCAGAAAAATACTCAATAAAAAATTAGTAAATACTTGCGAGTATTTATCAACTTTTTCGAGTTTATCGAGTATTTACTATTGAGTATTTATTCGATTGCCCACCTCTAAGAAGGAGGTATGTTCAGTATTGGACGTTAATGGACAGTTGGAGGAGATAAATACATATTTAGAATTAGGCAATCTCAATGACTCAGTTTTAATTGAAAAATTACTTATAGCTAAATACTCCGCCACTCGAATGTTAAGTTTCTGTTAATCTCGTGCTGTCCCTGTCACTCTAAGGTAGTGTTACCATATGTCAGGATTTGTCCTGAGATTTCAGTATTTTTGGACTCTTCTCAGGATTGCGGCTGGATTTTGAAAATCTCTTGAAATCTCAGGATTTTTAGAATTTTCAATAAAATGCACCTTACATAATATACGTAAATATCCGCAGTGTATAAAAACGATAATATTACGACTTTTTAAAATTGTTAAGTAAGTTTTAGAGAAAATACTCAAACTAAAAAATCTCAGGATTTTTCAATGGAAATCGGGCCTTCTCTCCGGACTTTTGATTTTTTCATCTGGTAACCCTACTCTAAGGTGAAGTGAAAGTGACAGCACGATATTAAAAGAAACTTAAAATTAAGTAGCTATATTTGGCCATTATTCTGTTTTTAAATACAACCAGATGTATTTATGTAATATAGGAAAAATATACCGATTTGAAGAAATAACAAACTATTCTTGCACAGGTATTAGATAAATAAAATATTAAAAAATTAACTTAAAAATTCGTGTTGTTTAATGTTTTTCTATACATAACAGCGAGAGGAAACATGTTTTTATATAACACTTGATATAAAACAACGATTTTACTAGGATGTAAAAACGTCCGCCCTTTTCTTTATCGATTCAAGATATTTGCTTAAAATATTCTAAATATTCTTAGAATAAATTACTTAATTTTGTAAACTTTTATAAGGCAGATGTCAGTGGAAACAGTAGAGGACGCCCTATAAGGACATACATCGATGTTATTGGTGAAGTTCTTCACAAAAGACAGGTGTGTAGTACTCTCAACCGGCGTAGTATGAGAAGATGTATGAATGTGGACGAAGCGAAAGGAGTATGTAAGGATCGTAGCATGTGGCGTTCTATAGTTTCTGCCTACCATGGGCAAAAAGGCGTGAGTTTATGTATGTATTTATTTATCGATAATATGACAATAAATAATTATAAATCGTATGGTACCCCTCTAATTTTTCAATAAGGTACTACATTTTATAAAAGCCGATTCATTACAATAAAAAATATTTTTGCAAGTGGAAAAAATGTAAACTTTATGCACATACAAACTAAGTTCTTATCAGAATGGCAAAGTATGAAAAATTGAATTTTAGTTACAATGGAAAGTGAACTTTATGTAATGGAATTAAGTATCTTTATTCAAAAGTACGGTTATTCTATGAAGATTTTCAATCCATACTTAAACCGTATTTAATATAATATTCGACAAATTTGACCCATTTTAGCAAAGAAATGTATAGAAATAAACAACATGTTTGCTTCCAGCAGAGATTCAACACAGTATTACGCTTTTATGAACCTTAACGGTCAATCAAGATGAGCTGAAACTGTACTTGAAGAAATGGTTTAAAAGATATCGTGCCGTGGTGGACCACTTTTGTCTATTGTTATATGAAACTAGCACTTAGCCCGCGTCTTCGTCCGCGTGAATTTTCATAAAAACTTCCATCCCCTATTTTACCCCCTTAGGGGTAGAATTTCCAAAAATCCTTTCTTAGTGTATGCCTACGTCACAAAAGGAACCTACTGTCCAAATTTCATGTTTCCAGCTGCAGTGGTTTAGGTTCTGCGTTGATGAATCAGTCAGTCAGGATAAGTAATTATATATGTATAGGTAGTTTAAGTTGAATTTGTCAAAAAATTCTAGAAATGATCAAGCAAATATCCCAAATCGATCACACAAAACCAGCAAGGATTGTGACAACCACTTAATATAACAATAAAATCTAAAAATAATGAGTTCTCAACTAAATCATAGAAAATACTAACAATTTCTGAAAAAACTCATCGTAAATATTACTAATAAAAAAACCTTAATAAATACTAGATCTAACCTATGAGTCAATAACAAAAAACTTAGTAAATTTAACATAAATAATAGTACAATGATAATTTGGTTCAAGACATCCAATTATTTTGGACAAATTATAAAAAAATAATGATCTTTCTTTTTTTCTTCTTCATATATTATTATAATACAATTTCATTGGGGTGGGGTCAGTGTAGGTACTGTTGTATATAATGGTCAATTTTTGCCAAATTCTGCCTCCATTTGTACAGTCGGCGACATAAGTTGATAGAGACAAATTAATCTCAGCTTAATAAATATTCCAAAAAAGTATAATATAGTTTCAAACTGTGAAAGAGTCTATACTCTGTTTGTTTAGGTGTTTAAATATATGTAAATAAACTTGATATGCCTTTTATACAAAATAATGTGCTAAAAAAATTGTGAAATATTACTTTCATAATTAACAAAACGTTTGGATTTTCTAACATTATGAATAATTTGCAAGTAGCAATTTACAGATTCGTTTGATACATATTTAGATAGAAATAGATGTCAAATTTGTTGACTTTTATTTAAGTAGGTACCTAAACAAACAGAATATATATACAACGAGAATATTTTAAAGTTTTAAAAACTGAATTGTTAGACTACTTCCGTCGATGACTGTACGAAAAATATCCAGCGGCGCAGCGTATAAGGCTCATTTACACGTAGATAATTTGTCGAAGCGAGTCTCTGTTTTCATCGTAAAGAAGGACAAGGACAGGAAGAGTCTCGCTCAAAAACTATCTTCGTATAAATTAGCCTTAAGTAATCTTTTCCATGGACAGAAAATTCCACAAACTTGACCATTTTATACAAGAACCATGGATGATGTAGTATACAGTGATTTGACATACTTTTATTGTTTCTTTTTTGCAATTCAGGTCGCATGGATGATGGCCCATCCATATTCAGCCAAATCTGGTGAGAATGGAAGCTGACCCAACTTGTCCAGCCATTTAAATTTTATTTTGTTTTGCGCAAGAAAATATAAATAATAGAAGAATAGTGTTAAGGTTATTTAAAAATGTGTTTTTCAATCGATTCTTAAAGCAAAATGAATGCTTCACAATCAAAGCTGTGTTTACCTATTATACAAAATAAATATGGCTGGACTATAGTTGTGAATGGTGATAATATTTATCAATAATTATAACAAACTAAGTTGATATATACAGGGTGTAAACAAAATCATGTAATTCCTTCAAACCTCGTGATGTACTGCTGACATAGATCACCCTGAACGGGATAATTTTGGATTCAATAAAAACATAATTACAAGAAGTAAACATGTGTTCTTAACGTGAGGTATTTTAGCGCACCAAGTTAAATGACCGCGCGGCGAGTGATACCGCGTAATTCGTTAGGGGCGCTAAATGCCTCACGTTAAGAACACATGTTTACTTGTTGTATTTTTTTTTATTGAATCTAAAATATCCCTTTCAGGGTTAATCTACATCACGAGGTTTGAAGGAATTAGATGATTTTGTTTACACACTGTATATTTTAAACAATATTACCACCAAAATGTTTATGACAACAATTATGAATGTTCGTCGCTGTATACATTTTATCATTCGTAAATAATATATTAAAGGAAATGAGTATAGTTTGTTTCTATGATCCAAAAATATATATTTTACTAAAAGTTGATGAAGAAATAAAGATTGGTCGACTTCTTTGCCCAATAGTGGGATTCTTCTTCTTCCTGCCCTTATCCCACACTAGGTGGGGTCAGCACAACATGTATTTCATAAATCCATGTTGTTAGAGGTTTTGGCTTATTGTTTTATGACCGGCCGCCTGCCTGACATCAACCCTTCTTGGGAATACTCGTTACGCTGTCGCGCGGGTGACCCAATGTGCTTGCTGATATTATGCACTGCCCAATAGTGGGATACCGTAGACAGTTTAAAAGATTTTAGTATAAATACATTTTTGGATCATATGAACAAGTTTTTATAATGAATTGATTTCTTTACAAGATATGAAACGAATGTAAACTTATTTAAATAATATAACTTCTATAAACGAGAATGCGAGTAACAGGTAACAATAAGATTTAAAAAAATCTATCAAAACGATATTTTAATTTTGACCACAATCTAGCTCAATGATATTACAGCAGAAATATAGTATACTAGCTGTGTCCTCACGGCTCCGCCCGTGGCCTATGTTACGCAGTGATAATGTAGCTTTCTAACGGCAAAACAATTTTTGAAATCGGTCCAGTAGTTTTAAGTTTATTCGTTACATACAAAAATACAAATCTTTCCTCTTTATAATATTAGTATAGACTAGAGGTCGCCCACGTGGATCTCGTTTTTCGTTCCCCTATGTCATTCGCCGGGTTCCAGATTATGTCTGTACCAAGTTTCATCAAAATCGGTTCAGTGGTTTAGTCGTGATGAGGTAACAAACAGATAAGAGTTATTATAGTATACGGATTTTCAATTAAAAAATCATTTAATATTTTTTTCAAACTGTATATATGGTTGTATGAAAAAAAAGGCCAAGTACTCCAGTCATCAAATAGAAAGTAAAGAAATTAGTAATATTAAACATATTTTCTCAAAACGCTGAAGGAAAACATCGTGAGGAAACCGGCATCTCGTAGAACCAAAAATTCGAAGACATGTGACATCTACCAACCCGCACTGGGCCCGCGTGGTGGATTACGGCCCATTCCCTCTCACAGAGAGGAGGCCTGTGTCCCAGCGGTGGGAACATTATAGGCTGATGATGAAACATATTTTCATCTTTCAAACTGTAACGGATTCGTCAGTACTGCGTTTAACTACAGTCTAGTTAAATCAATTTGATAAAAAAGTAAGCAATCTTTTAGAGATTTATATAAAACAATAAGTATTTAAAAATAGAAACGTGTTTTAACAAAAAAAAACTATCGTAGAATATAATCTATACTAATATTATAAAGAGAAAAATTTGTATTTTTGTATGTAATGAATAAACTAAAAAACTACTGGACCGATTTCTAAAATTCTTTTGCCGTTAGAAAGCTACATTATCACTGAGTAAAATAGGCTATGGGCGGAGCCGTGAGGACACAGCTAGTAATAAATAAATTAGATTTGATTTTAACAATACCAAAGTGAATTAATAATGGCCAACACGACAGAAGTACAGTACCTACTCACCAAAATTTTTAACCGGTCCGAAGTTAGGCGAGTGCATGCGCAGTAGAAAAATATATAAGTAAACTTGCTACTGCGCACCACCTGACTTCAGAGCGGACAAAAATATATATCATCACCGGAAAGCTAATACTACTTAATCGCCATTTTGGCTAAAATTAGTTATAATATATTATATCTTTAGATTGGATTTTTTTTCTGCGTCGATTAGTTGGGATTTCGTAAGATAATAGAATAAAATACGAAATCCAACTAATCAACGCAGAAAAAAAAATCCAATCCAACGATATAATACAAAACTCATTTTAGCCAAAATGGCGCTAAGTAGTATTGGCTTTCCGGTGACGATATTATATCGTCATAATTACATTTTTAAGACATATTGTTACCCGTTATCAGCACAACAGTAATATCTACTCCAGAGGAACAAGGTAATTATAAATATATTCATTTTTTTCATAGTCGCCATAAATCTACACCTTATATATATATACTTACATTACGCTAACCGACGGTTTTCATAGATTTGACAGCTATCCATTTATGTTATACAAATATATATTATTTTTTCTTGTATAATATTTATTTTCACACCGATTTAGTGACGAATATATAAAATTGTATTAGGTTTGCGGCTATAGGTTTGATACTAGCGCCTCTAGCGGTGAATTGGAGAACTAAAATCACGGAAACGTCAAATCTCACTAAGTAACAATAAATGTCAATTTTGGACATTACTCAAGTGGTTAATATGCAGAAAAATCGATTTGCATGGTTAAGCAACGTTGCCGCGGTTAAACTTTGGGATGGTTTACGCTTTCTAGCTTCGAATAACACATAAGCGTTGGTCCCTGTGTTGTCATACAAATACCTATGGCAGGCAGTCGTCATATGCAATCAGACAAGACTGAACAAGTTACGATAGGGTTTTTAATAAAGGAGAAGTAGGAAGAATTTTTTTTTTTTTAATGGCTTCGCACGGCTTGTGCATTTCTCCAAAGTCATTGTTTGGTAGAAATAATAACAAATAAAAATGACATTTAATAAAGGTAGGGAAACTGAGTTATTTTTATTACGAAAAAGGATCGGATAATTTTGGATAGGATCAGGAGAGATGATTAAGGATGAGATGTAATTGACAGACTATGCCAAATAGAGTCAAGGGATAAGTGAATGAAGATGAGCTATGTACATTATTTAAATTTTAATATTATTAACTGAAATAAAAGAGGCAATACACTTATAAACTAGAAAGTTATTTGTTCAAAGTAATGAAAGTATAGAAGTAGGGAAAGGAGTACCAAGGGATACGAGATTATCTAGAAAGGAACAACGATCATAAAGAGGGCAACTGAAAAAAATGTGATTTAAGTCGCCTACATCCGTTCCACATGTACAAATGGGCCTGTCAATAATATGAAGTTTGGCAAGGTGGGCTGGAGAACAAACATGACCAAGTCTAATCCGGACAAGAACGGAGGTCTCCACCTTGCCAAACTTTGCCCTGAAGAACCACGGCTTCACAGGAATTTCGGGCTGAATCAAAGAAAAATAACGGCCCTTCAATCTGCTACTTGAATCCCAAGCTTCCTTCCAAGAGCCACGAAGGAAGGTCTTTGGTAGAGCCATAAGGTCACTACAGAAATTTGTATATGGATGCAAATCCCCACACTGCACCGCATCACTAGCTAGATTATCGGCTATTTCGTTGCCATGGATTCCAGCATGTGCAGGAATCCACGCAAATTGTAGGGCATAACCCTCAGAAATGGCTCTAATCGCAAATTCTCTTATTTCAAATATAACCGGTAACTGGGGAGTTAATTTAAAAGGGAATTTACCTAAGGCTTGAAGAGCGCTTAATGAGTCCGAAAATATAATTGCTTTTTTAAGTTTAAATAAATTAACATATTCAACTGCTTTGAGTAAGCCAAAACATTCGCCTGTAAAAACAGATGTCTCAGGAGGGAGTTTAATTTTTTGGACAATATTAAATTGAGAATGGTAGACACCTATTCCAACACACCCAGACGGAGAGTGTTTGGAAGCATCTGTAAAGATATGATGGAAACCTTCACAATTCTCAGTAAGAAATGTTTTAAAATTGATATTAACATTGGGGAGAGATTTATCTATACAGTTAAAACTAATATTGGGAGAAAATTGTAGACTGTCATAACTGCTGCCGAATAAGGGAAGCTTATTGGAACGGTGAGTAGGAGAAGATAGGGAAAGGAATTTTTGGTAACTCACAACTAAGCATGGAACATTTTTATGAGTCCAATAGTTAGAAGAGTTCATGTGTGTAACCAAAGATTCCAATTTTAGAATGAGAGGGTGATCTGAAAATTGGAGAATTCTGAAGAAAAATTTATCAGAAAGAAGTTGCCTTCTTAGATGTAATGGGGCTTCACAGCATTCAACTAGGAGAGCATTAATGGGACTGGATTTCATCGCGCCTGATATAATCCGAAGTGCTTTAGCTTGGATGCGATCTAATTTTTTAAAAGCCATTATACTTCCTGGTTCTAAAATAAACAGACCGTAATCTAAAGTGCTTCTAATGATAGCATTATAAATAAGCTTTAAAGAAAAAGGATGTGCACCCCACCACACCCCAGAAAGGCATCTAAGAATATTTAAATGGTGTTCACATTTATTAATAACATAATCGCAGTGCGGAACACTACTAAGTTTAGAGTCCAAAATTACTCCTAGGTACTTGAATTTGTCTTTAACTGGAATAGAGATGTCATTGTATAAAATATTTACTAGAAGAACTATTCTCTTTCGGGTGAATAAAACGGCTGCGCTTTTAGACGTGGATAACTCTAAACCATTTAAATGTAACCATGAAGCTAGATTAGTCAAAGCAGAATTGAGAACAGAACAGGCCTGTTCAACAGATTGACTAGAAAAATACAACAACAAGTCATCAGCATATTGTAGCACTTTAACTTTATGGTTGTTATCTAGATCAAAAGTGTATATATTGTATAACAGTGGGCTCAGCACTGAACCCTGTGGAAGGCCTCTCCAAACAAGACGGGATAATTGATGATCGGCACATGACAAAGTTACGGAACGTTCAGTTAGAATATTTATAATGAAATTGGACAAATTAATAGGCACTTGTAGAGCATGCAATTTTTTTTAGCAAAATTGATAACAAAACATTATCGTATGCAGCATTGATATCTAAGAATACAGCTACAGTGGACTGATTATTGGAAAAAGATAACCTAATATCGGAAGCGAAAATACTTAGACAGTCCATGGTACTTTTAGCCTTTCTAAAACCATATTGTGAAGCTGCCAATAGATCTTTACTTTCAACGTACCACTCAAGGCGATTTTTTATTAAGTGTTCCGCTAATTTCATTAAAATTGATGATAAAACAATGGGACGGTACGAAGAAACATCAGACGGTAATTTATGAGGTTTCAGAAATGGCAACACCATTTGACGTTTCCATTCAGGTGGAATGTTTCCTGTTTTCATAATAGAGTTAATTAAATTTAAATAATAACTAAGAACACTATCACTTAGATTGGCAAAAAAGGAATACGGAATACCATCAATACCTGGTGCAGAATCCACAGTATTAAGAATAACACCCTTCAACTCATTAAATGTAAAGGGAAGTTCTAGCACAGTATTAGTGCTTTTATTACTGAAGTCATTAGGCACGACTAAGTTAATAGCCTGAGGAACCCATGGAGGTGCTAATTTGTCTAAGAACTCATGAGCTAATGAATCAGAAATAAGAGAAGAGGAGTTGTTATACACGGACCTAAATCTGCGAATGTTACGCCAAACTATTGTGGGATGTGTATTTGGAGAGATTGAGGAACAGAAGTTTCGCCAACCTTCAAATTTCTTTTTCTTAAATAGTTTACGTGTTTCTGCAATTATATTAGAAAGGATTTCAAAATTAGTAAGAGACATGTTGAGGTTATAATCTAGTTCCGCTTCTTTACGTTTATTAACTGCATCTGTGCACTCGGAGTCCCACCAAGGAGGCTTGGGAATAGTACTAATATTATTATTTTTTACAGGAAAAACTTCATTAGCTGCTGCTATCAATATTTTCGCTAAAGATTCGGCACACAAATTTTCATTACCATCAGAGATATCAGGAAGGGAAGAAAACTTGCTGTCAACATTATTTTTATACTCATTCCAGTCACTATTACTTTTGTTAGGGAGTTTATGTTTTAAATTTGATCTCTTAACTGGAATAGTTGGTTTGGAGAAAGGGAAAGAAATTAGAATTGGAAAATGATCACTACCAAATGTGAAGGGTATAGTATGCCATGTTAATGTAGAAGCTAAGTTAGGAGAGCAGATAGAGAGGTCAATAGCACTTTGTCTGTGGCTGGGATCAGAACGCCGAGTGGGAGATCCTGTATTTAAAATGCACAGGTTGTGCAAGTCTACCATGTCCAGAAGCTCTTCACCATAACAATTCGAAATAGAGCTACCCCAAGATTGATGATGACAATTGAAATCCCCCAGTACTAAGAAAGGCCTAGGAAGAAAAGAAAAGAGATGATTAACCTCTTGAAGTATAGAAGATGAAGGATGAGGAATGTAAATAGAAACAAAACAAATATTATACATTTTTATAGCTACAATTGATAAGTCATCACTGTGAGGAGGTAAAGAAATGATAGAGAAGGGGATAGAATCTTTAATAAGTATGGCTACACCACCATACCCATCAGATCTATCATCCCTAATAGTCAAATAACTATGAATTCTAAAAACATAATTAGGTTTGAGCCATGTCTCTGCCAAGGCAAAGACAACAGGCTCATGTTTATTAATTAAATATATTAAATCACTTTTTTTGTTGATTAGACTGCGGCAGTTCCATTGAATGAGTTTTGCTTGATGGTCCATTATAGGAAGACTGGGAGAGTTTTTCAAATTTAGGGGCAACGTTGGACGGTGAAATATTGAACTTTGTAAGTAGATTAAAGAATGCTGTAATAAAATCATTTAATGAGAATTGAGTGTCTGATTCATCTTTATTCTGATTACCAAAAGCACAACCATTAGAGGGTTCTGGGATAGCAAAATCTTTGATAATTGCATTGTGGGCATCTTTATTGTAACCTGGATTAGGAATTGGAGGAGAACGAGGCTTTAGAAAGACAGTTTTTTTATAACTAGAAGGCGATGGTTTATTATGGATGGATACAAAAGACTTCTCTGGTGAGTTTCTGGAAGGGGAAGAAAGTAAAACATCTGCAAAAGACTTAGATACAGGAGGATGCAATTTTGAAGCCTCAGAGTAAGATAATGCATTTTGAGCCATATAGGTTTTAATCTGTTTTTGCCTTATAAATTCTGGACATGCTTTATCAGTTGCGAAATGGTAGCCAGAGCATAAGCAACAAGATGCATTTTCAAATTCTCGATCACAACTATCACCAGTGTGGTTCTGACCACATTTGTAACAGTGAGGTTTAGACCTGCACTGTAACTTTGTGTGACCAAACCGGCAGCAGTTAAAACATTGTATAGTAGGATAAATATACAGATCTACTGGTAAGGCATTGTAGCACATGAATATGCGTTTAGGTAAAATCTGTCCATCAATTGTTAATACTATTGTTTGAGAAGGCTTCCAAACAGGTGAACCGTCAATAAATGTTTTGAAGTTAAGGCGTCTTACTTTTAATATAGGACCACAACCTATTGGTACAGAGATATTGTCTACTACCTCCTCTGGAGACCATTCAGCTGGAACTCCACGAACCAGTCCCATTCTAGTTACATTGACAGTAGGTATAAAAGCTTTCAAGTTCTGAGCCTCCAGACTGTTATTTTGTATAAAAGAATTCGCGTCAACATATGAAGAGAAAGCGATAGAAATTTTATTGCGCCCAATCTTTTTAACGCTACCATTAATAATATTATTAAAATTATTTCTTTTTAAAAACTTACCAAATGCAATGGGGTGCAGTGTAGTGCTATCATTAGGAGCTGATTGATTTTTTTGGATGTGTATTATGTAAGGAGAACTGTCAGTTTTATCATAAAGCTGCCGCCCCACTGGAGAGGAAGCAGGTTGTGATGTAGATGAAGCAGGTTGAGATGCAGAGGTGGCAGGTTGAGATGTAGAGGAAGCAAGTTGAGATATAGAAGAAGCAGGTTGAGGTGAAGAGGGGACTGCTGTAATAGACTTCTGGGCTTTGGGTGAACTTTCAGTTTCTGTATGTAATTGTACTAACTGAGCAGAATCGGAACAGTTACAACCCGACAACTCCGAGCCGTGGTGTTTTCTTCTACGTTTGTTGCAGTGTTTGCAAACATGTATGCGACTTCTTTTAAGTGAACGGGCTGAAGTGGACCCATCAGTATCCATACCAGACTCGTTCGAATTAATTGTAATGAAACAACCTGCCGGGGGAACAAAGCCCCCCGGGTCAGGCGGTTCATTCATTTTGTCGACTCAGGAAAAACAAAAAAAACTTACCACTACAGAAGAATTATAGGTATGTACACAAAACTAAAATAAGAAATAGACAAACTACAAATATACAAAAAATACTTCTCAACTGATCGTAATAAGTGAAATTAAAATTATTTTATAGAATAGTCAAAAAAAACGCGCCCGCCAAGTCGAAAGTTTCCCGCGCTCAGGAAGAAAATTAATTTCCAATCAAGAGACTTAAAGTCATAGACACAAAAATAAATGTATAGAACTGGGATAAACCCAGCTACCTAGCACCACAGATTAATAATCAAACAAAACGGCGCGTTGACTTGTAATAGTTTTTTAAACGACGAACTTAATTTTTTAACCGACTTTTTCATAAATATTTCCTATATTAGTTCTGCAATCCACCGCTGGAGCGCTAGTGTGACTATTCGCTGCCTATGTTTTGAGAATATATTCAATATTCTATTAGATTATCAAAGTGATAGTCTGAGGAATTTAGGTTATAGTGGTGCCCATAATTGTTGATATACAGGGTGTAATAAAACACAAACAAGTTGTTCTTTTCGTTTGGTTATTGGCTAATCTGGTGTCAGAGTTTAAGCCGCCCATGGGCCTCTGACTTGGCTTCACATGCCGTCGAGAAATATCTCTCAGGCATGCCGGTTTCCTCACGATGTTTTCCTTCACCGTTTTTAAGCAAGTGACAATTATACAATACGCACATGAATCCGAAATGTCAGAGGTGCGTGCCTTGGGTTCGAGCTTGAGACCTATGACTTGGCAGTCCGACGGTCACACCACTTGACTATTTTTTTCACTGATTATTAATCTTAAATAATATAAAATAACTCTTTGAGCTAAATTATTTAAAGTCTATGAGAGACTGATGAAAGAATATAATTCCCGTCCGACGCCAATCAAGCGAGTTATAAAAAGCGACGAACCTAGCAACATAATTGTGCCCGGGGAATGGCAATAGGCTCGCCACCTATGGGACTTAATACCATAGGCGATTTTTTAATATTTTTTAAATAAAAACGTTGCTCCTCACTATGATTTCTCCTGTATAGTGGGTGCGTTTACAAACACAAATCTTCACACGCACAAACATCCAGACCCGTAACAACTATCTGTAGGCCATACAAATATCTGTTCCGTGCGGGAATCGAACCCACGACTCGTAGCGCAGAAGCCGATCGCTCAGCCACTGCAACAAATGTGTTGGGCACCAAACTAAATGCACTAAGTGTGGGTATACAGACCCCTGTAATAGAAGAACACCTCTGCTTCCCCTTTTAGGGGACTAGAGGCGTGATTATATGTGTGTTTCAGCTAAACGTACTCTACAGATGGGCCGGATTCCCAGATAGGCCGGTGGGGCTTGATGGGCCGGTTACACAGTCTGAGAAATGAAAGACTCACAGCAAAGTAAAAAAAAAGGTCGTCCAACTATCGTCTATCGCTTTCTTTAAAAAGAAGCCGCAGAATTGTGTGTGTTTGTAAATGCACTGAAGATACAGGAGAAAGAATGAGGGGAGCGAATAAAAAAAAAAGTTGTCCTTGTTGTTGCTTGGGAATAACTTTTTTTTTTGCCAGCACTGGGCCGACCGTCTCTGAAATACCCGGGCCGATTTCAGGTCCCAGTCCAGCCCTGGTACTCTATGTTCCAACTTTCTACCAAATTTATTCATAATTGGGCGTAAAAAACATCACTTTTGCATTTAAAATGCTTTCACATGTTCAACCTTGAAAAATGTCGACATTATTTTAGGTTCATACTTAGAAAAAATTGGAATAATATTGTTCAAGCTTGTTTATGTTTAAAATACACCCTGTATACGTTTTATAGTAATATTTAACTTCTTAAGTGGCTCCAACCAGAAGGCTTGCTTAATCTCTATCAGAAAATAGCAAGTGATAAAAAATATATATGTATTTATATCTCTAATATAATTCTCTACTATATATTTATATCTAAGGCTATAATAATAATATATTAATAAAAAATGATTATATAATACAACTATATATTCTAAATTACAAGTTGAGTTATTTTTTTTATAATACTCGTTTTTTTTAATCTATGGAAATGTGTATCCTGTTTTATTTTATCTGTCTTCCGGTTAATACAGGCTGTTGTTTTAAATTTCGAATGTTTGTGAGCTTATAACTAGAAAATTGCTAGACCAATTTTGAGGTTTCAACTATTGTCTATTAATATGTGTAATACTATTCTACATTAGAAACTAAAACAGATTCATCTTCTGTTAATGAAAAGACTTGGCGACGCACTGCCGTGCACCCAGATTTGAAACAACAGCCCGTTTCGTTCAACGCAACGTACTTCAGTCATAACTATGCTAGACTATGTCAAAAATAATAATAATAATTAGTAGTAAATTAATAATTGATGCGACTGACTATAGTTCTACTAAACAATTTGAAATAGTCATAATTATTAATAGTTTGTGGCAATGTATAAGCCATTTACTCCTGTGGGGGTGTCATAAGCAGATATCGGATAATCGGATGCATATTTACCTAAAGTTAATTTTTCGCTTCAAAAGTATGGAAACGGCTTCTGAAAATAATGTATTAGAAAAAGGAACCGGTATCACGGGATTATATAACTAATCAATGTATACATATACTCGTAATTGCTTAAAAGTTAATTTTTAACACCCAATTCAAATATGTGTGTATGTAGGGTGTAAGAAAGTGAGGGGTGCATGTCTGTGTTAGTTAAAAAAAGGTACAACTTTATGTATGTAAATAAATAAATATGCATCCAATTCTAGGTAAATATGATTCCATTCTACAGAACACTATGCTTGACGATCCCGGAATTGCGGGATTTTTTCGATACAAACGTGCATTCCTTATTAGCCAACACCTGAACTTTAGGCAAATATGCATCCGATTATCCGATCTCTGGTCATAAGAGACTACAAATAGGGACTGCGTAACTCGAAAGTAAGATACCTTTTACAATACGGGATGACGTCATACTCCTAAATCCTGGTTACATGAATATTACGATACTTAAATATATTTCAGTACGTTTTCAAAGGAGTATGGGCACTTTTGTATAGAACCTGGTCTAAGAAGCTATACAAGGTTAGTCGGCAAGGGGGTACTAAGCCGAAGGGGTGTTAAAGTATCAATAATTAGGGATAACTTTTGTTCTACAACTTTCCCCAAAACTCGATAGTTTAAGAGAAATAGCTTTTCAAAGATTTCGTAAAAAATATGCTAAAATATAACTGTCCATAGCTATGATCAGCTGTTTTTACAATGTCGGTCATATTTGGGGTCACGGATTAGAAAATAAATTTTCTGAATTCATAACTAAAGCACGTATGTTTTTATATTGAAAAAACTAAAATAAAAATCTTTTTGCATGCAAATAAAAATTATCGAATTTTGAAATTTTAACACTTGCTTTGAAACAGTCATCAGTGATACTTTACGTGGCCCGCGGCTTAGTACCCCCTTTCCGACTAATCTCATGCATCTTGGCAAAGATATTTTTATTAAATCTTGTCTCGTTATTGCTGAAGATATTACCATCAAACGTAGCTAAGAATCATCCCAATTAAACCAGCTTTCAAACAAAGAAAACTGCTTTAAAATCAGTTTATCCGTTTAGGAGTTACGATGCCACAGACAGACACACAGACAAGCAAAGGGTTCGAATTTATAAAACAACCTGTTGTTGCGTCGCGATTTAAAAAATTATCTATTCATTATATTTGCTGATCGCACGATTTAAACTTAGAACAACTATATACTTCCAAAATGCTAGAAAGATGAACTATAGTCAGTCGACATACTTTCATTCAGTATAGTCTATTTTTATTTAAAATTCCAATAATATTAACAATTATTCACGAAAAAACATAGTCAAGTTATAATTTTATAACTTTTTATTATTACATTATTTTTAACAAAATTATATTTAATCGTAAAAAATCTATTCAACATGCAGCATTTTTTATAAAAATTACTTGTTTAAATTTTTGGAAAGATCAATAATAATAGACTATAGTTATTTTTTTCTGTTTATTTAAGTATGTGTAGAGATTAGTCGATCCGTTTTTACTTTATAAGTTTTTATAAATGTTCAAAGTGTATGAAAAATGTTATTTTCTTTCTTCTAAGTAATAAGTATTGTTTGGTCGTAGCTTATCTCTCATAATAAAGTAGGATTTCACCCGTGACTTAGAAAATAATTTCCGAGAACAGTTTTTTTAGCCTTTTTTCCGAGGACAGTTTTTTTAGCCTTTAAAACATTTATACAACGTGTAACAGAATTAACTAGAAAGCTTATTGTTTAGAATCGACGACTTAATCGGGTTTAGCAAGTTTTTATGTTTGTTTACGTGCTTTTTTCAAATCTGTCAGTCAATGGCAGCATTTTTTGATAAGTTCTCAAATCGGACACCAGTTGGCGCCACTGCAAATGTAGACCTGTTAAAACTTTGTTTTATACAGTCAGCAATAGAATTCTGAATGAACAGAATTAAATTACAATATTGGGTATATAGTAATTTAACTAGCTTAAAAACATACCATAAATTACTGGCTAATATATTAGACATTGACATTTTGACTGAGTATTTGACATTGATAGGTCTACATAACAATAGCGCCATTTAATGCGGTCATTAAAGATTCATATTAATAAACAACTTTCAACATAGCGGCCTGGGAACTGGCTCTCGAAATGCCTTGCCACAGAGTAGAATTTCATACATTTGACAACTTTTTTTTATACTGCCTCAGATTATTTCTAAACGACACTTAAGATGAGCTCTCAAATGAGAGTCGTTTATTAATACGTGGTTAAGTGCTTACCTTGTTCATTCACACTCCTCTCAACATGATTTTTTTGCACTTCAACAAACTATACAAGCGTGTAATAAGTCCGGTATCACCCAGAGACGAAAAAAACTTTTGTTATTTGCAGTAAAACTACACAGGCCAATAAAGCTTGGGCCACACTGTCTGCTGACGTCACAGGAATAAGCGCACGGGTACAATTGTCCTATCCATCATTCATTATGGATCACGTGGTGACGTCCTCGTCCCTGTTAGGTTCGGGCGGGCGGCGTGCGGCCACGATGGTGAGGTCGGGCCGCGTGCGCATGAGCGCCGACGGGCACGCGGCCGGGGGCGCCTCGCCGCCGCGAAGGGAGTCCAGGCTGGCCACGCGGATTGATGGCCATTTACCACCTGCAATAGGATTAACATTAAAATAACTACATAATGTAATGGTCTAGTGGTGGCAAGCGCGACTGCTGATCGTGAGGTCCTGTGTTCGATCTCCAGGTCAGGCAAAGTATTATTTGGTTGTTCCGTGTGGGATTCCTCAGTAGCAGCCCGGAGTTTGGATTTGTGCCCGGTTGATGGCAATAGGCTCGCCCCCTATTACATGAGACTTAAACATAACTGCGAAATGAGGGTGTTACTATACACCTCTGCCCAACCCTTTGGGGAATACAGGCGTGATGTTATGTAGCTATATTTCTTCACACGTTTTATAAGTCAAAAAATAAGACATTACAAAAATCGAATGTGCGATGGCTTTTCTTTTTATACTTGCGTGATTGACTAATTCCTATACCCTTCTCATTCTGATTCATGCCCCAGCAGTGGGACAATAATGGGCTGATTGCGTTCTGCCTAGCCTTTTCCCAACTATATTAGGGTCAGCTTCCAGTCTAACCAGATGCGGCTGAATACCAGTATTTTACACGGAGCGACTGCCATCAGACCTCCGCAACCCAGTTTACTGGGAAAACGCCGTTAGACCGGCCGTCAGATTTTCGGGTGTCTGACTTCCCGTAACGACTGTCCCGTAACGTGTGACGCCTGGGACCGGCTGTTTAACGTGCTCTCCGAGGCACGGAGGGGTCTCGATGTGTAACGAACGGTCATCCATCCCCAGACTGACCGCGGCAAGCACAGCTTAACCTCGCAAATCATATGATCCACGCGGTTGCCAATAGCCATGAGCTCCTCAATGGGCTGATTATGTAATCTATGGTCCAACCAAAATACCTGGACAAACTTTTACACGTTTAACTAAACATATCTATGCAAGAAAAAACGAGATCCAAGTGTTTTTTTTTACTAACCAAATTTTTTTCGCATAAAATTTAATTTTAACTATCTTTTTTTTTACTTTTTTCATTTAGCAGTTTAGGTAAAACACGGCGCGGAAGTAGCTCATGCCACGGGCGGCCGATGCATAAAATATGGATGAGTTTTTTCTTAGAGAGTATAGTACTATACACATACACCGCCGCCGCCGACCGGCGTATCGCCCTCGCCGACGAGGCCCCTCGCGACGTCCCACCGCCGCCGCCCCCGATCCACCGTGCTCACCCGCCGCAGCCGCGGAGCCGGTCGTCCCTTCTGACTCCGCGCAGTCACCATGACGCGAGAATACAGCCCTCATCAAGCTGTCGTATCCCTCCCAGTCCTCTTGCATTCGACACCCTAAGAGTTCGAGTCCCCCCTTGGGGACGCTCTCAGAGGTGTCGCTGCTATAGTCATAGCCATGATGTTACAGTAGTTAGCTTTGCGTAGTTAGCTAGGTAGTTAGATTAGTAGATATTGGTTCGGAGACCCTTCTGGTCTCGCCAATAATAGTCAGGTTACGTAGAAAAGGTCCGCAAGACCATCTACAAGAGTCGAATAGGAAAAAAAAAAAAAAAAAAAATCTTAGAGAGTACAGGCAATTTAAATCGTTATTATTTTTTTGTTCAATAAGAAACACTTGGATCTCGTTTTTTTTTCATAGATATGTATAGTTAAACGTACCGCGCCAATCGTACGATTTGCGAGGTTAAGCTGCGCTTGCCGCGGTCAGTCCGTGGAAGGGTGACCATTTGTTACACATCGTGACCCCTCCGTGCCTCGGAGAGCACGTTAAGCCGTCGGTCCCGGGTGTCATACGAATACCTATGACAGTCGTTACCGGGTAATCAGAAGCCCGAAAGTCTGACAAACGGTTTAACCTTAGGATACCGGCATTGCCCAGTTACTGGGTTGCGGAGGTCTGATGGCAGTCGCTCCGTGTAAAATACTGGTATTCAGCCGCATCTGGTTAGACTGGAAGCTGACCCCAACATAGTTGGGAAAATGCTAAGAGGAAGTATAGTTAAACGTATTGAACACTGTGTAAAAGTTTGTCCAGGTATTTTGTTTGGACCTTATATATAAAAATAATGGGGAATTATAAAACGATCGAATAAAAAAATACTTAGCGACTGATGATGAGATACTGTTTTAATAACTTGAGCGGTATGAATTTGAGTAAGCGAAAAATTAACTAAACTAACGACGAATATTGATTAATAATAAAATCCGGAACGAGCTTACAAAAAGTGGGTTGTGATTAATCCATTTCAGATATTAAAATTCTAGCCGTGCGACTGAATTACTAAGTGAGCGACTTGAAATACAGAGAGGGCAACTTCAATATTATAAACAGTTTGTCAAATTCGTAACGTCTAGGTTAGGTTAGGTTAGAACTGCGACCACGCCACGCACGCAACCAGATTTCCTCTTTTGCAAAGGCAAATATTGAAAAAAATGGAGGACGTAACGTTGACACTCAAGCAAATATTAGGTCGCTCAAATATTATGAAGCTTCTCATTTTGTATTTTAAGTAACTCCAATTAGTGTTCGTAAGTTGCTGTTCTGTTGATTTCTCGTCAGTCGCTCACTTAGTAATACTATAACGTAAATTAATTATTTTTATCACTTAAAACTTTAATTTACAGTCACTCGTTTAAATACTACCCAAAAATAAATAGTTACTGGCTGTGGCTGGCGAGGCGGGCGGTGGAGGCTTGGTGGTATCATGCGTTGTGATCACCGTGGCGGGGATTGGCTCCTCGTCAGTCATCGTTCCTATTAGAATCTTCTTCATTGGCTGTGGATAGACAGTAGTAATGTTAGAATATTGACAGTTATATCTACCGCAAAAGACAGTCGCATTTTATTTGTCAATTTAGTTCAGAGTTGTTATTTGCGCAAATTTAAATTTTAGCAGTGATAGCCTAGTGGTGTGATCTTCGGAATGCCAAGTCATAGGTCTCGAGTTCTAACCCAAGGCACGCACCTCTGACTTCGGATTCAGTTGCATATTGTATAATTATCACTTGCTTAAAAACGGTGAAGGAAAACATCGTGAGGAAACCGGCATGCCTGAGAGATATTACTCGACGGCATGTGAAGCCAAGTCAGAGGCCCATGGGCGGCATACACTCTGACACCAGGGTAGTTACTAACCACACGAAAAGAAGAAAAATTTGCTTAAGTAAGCATGTACGTTAAGATACCGCGCAGTGCAATTAATACCGACGATAACTTTTGCGCAATTCGTTTGCGCAATGCGCAAGTTTTTTTTTTGTGCAATATTTTTAACGGAAAATTATTTTAAATATTCCTCAGAATTAATTTGTATTTTTGTTAAATTTGCTAATAAATTATTTTATAAAAAAAATGCAAATGAAATAATGTTTGTATACCTTCTCTACCGTATTAACGACGGGCGGCGCAGGTTTGCGTGCAGCTTTAGCTGCGCCCGCGCTGTATGTGCGCGAGCGCACCTTTAGCGACGGGTCCATCTCGATCGGGATCGGCTCGAAGTCTATAATAAAATGTTTTTTATTTTATTAATTAGAGGTGCAAAACATACACATGTTATAACGGCACAATCTTTAAAGTAAATTCGTTAACATGAAACCGTACGTTGTTCACGGATTAAGCAAAAAAACGACACATTTTACTCGTTTTACACTGCCTCGTGGTGGCAAGCGCGACTGCTGATCGTGAGGTTCTGGGTTCGATCCCCAGGTGGGCAACGTGTTATTGGGTTTTTCCATTTAGAATTTTTCAGTAGCACGGCCGGTGTTTGGATTTGTGCTCGCCCCCTATTACATGGCACTTAAAACATAGCGGCGAAATGAGAATATTACTATACCTATACCTCTGCCCAATCCTTCGGGGAATACAGGCGTGATGTTGTGTATGTTAATAAAAACTCTAAAAAAAGAAACAATTTCGCGGGCCGACTGTTCGCATTCACCTGTAAGCTGAGCATCCACTAGAGCTGTGCTAAGCTGCGTAGCGAGGAATGTGTTTTGTAAGCACCAATAGAATCACTTCATTTACCTAGCTTCGCTCTGCGCAGCTCTGGTGGATATGGGCTTACCGGAGCGATGTTTTTGTTCATACAAAACAAGCGACAAATGCGAGCGAGGGATGTGTTGCGAGGAATGTGATGCGAGGAATGTGTTGCGAGGAATGTGTTGCGAGGAATGTGTTGCGAGGAATGTGTTGCGAGGAATGTGTTGCGAGGAATGTGATGCGAGGAATGTGATACGAGGAATGTGTTACGAGGAATGTGTACCGCTCCCGCCACACCACATATTCAAAAAGAGTCCGCTACCTATCCTCGCACCGCTCATTTGTACACATTACCCATTCCTCGCACAGCTCTGGTGGAAAGGGTCACACCGTTTCACATCCTCGCTACACATTTTCACACCGCACATTTTCCTCGCTCTGGTGGATGTCCAGCCTAACGCTACGCCACACCATGGTATGGCTAACCGATACAGTCATTTCGTAAAATGATATAATTTCACCTTTGTCCGGCATCCCGAAGTCCGCGACATGTGCCGCTAAGTTAGCGATGCTGACGCCCAGCGCCTGAGCCGCCGAGTCCAACGACATCTCCCCTCGCTGGAGCCTCTCCAGCACCTCGGAGGGCCCCTTCGCTTGCCAGAAGTCTCGGACCGCCCTGGGGGTCAGAGTAGAGTTTGATGAACCGTTTACAAGTCTGAAATCATACATTTCAAGATCGATTTGCACTTATCTTTACAATATATGCGTCAAATAAGGAAATACCTCCTTCGGTATCTTAAAGCATTTAAAATTCCATAGTAATATATTGGTACACACGACGGTAAATCAAGCAATAAGTTTCCAGCAACAGCTGACCTCACATTATACGGATTGCCGTATAATAAGAGTATACAAGGTTAGTTGGAAAGGGGGTACTAAGCCGAAAGGGTGTTAAAGTACCCATAATAATGGATAACTTTTGTTCTACAACTATCCCCAAAACTCGATAGTTTAAGAGAAATAGCTTTTCAAAGATTTCGTAAAAAATATGCTAAAATCTATCTATTCATAGCTATAATCAGCTGTTTTTACAATTTAGGTCATATTTGGGGTCACGGATTAGAAAACTAATTTTCTGAATTCATAACTAAAGCAGGTATGTTTTTTTTTGAAAAATCTAAAACAAAAAATATTTTTTCATGGAACAAAAATTACTTAATCGAATTTTTAAATGTTAACACTTTCTTTAAAACAGTCATCAGTGACACATTAAGTGGCCCGCGGCTTAGTACCCCCTTTCCGACTAACCTTGTATATGTCGTTGGAAGAATCGAATCTTTGCGATAATCCTAGAGCGATTGCAAAGGATCGGATATTTGGAATCTAAGACAGATTTGTGCAATCATTCTCGCTATTTTCAAGATCATTGCAAAAATCCCAGTTTATTTATAGAAATATTAATTTCACTGATCAATTAATTAGTTCCCATGATATTATATATGCCATCAAGAGTTTGTCTGTCTATATGTTTGTTACTTCGTCAGTACTAAACCACTTAACTAATAACATAACATAATCATAATAAGTACGTGCGGTGTAACTTTGAATGATAGATTGAGAAATGATGAGATTAGATAAAGTTGCGGTTTAAAAGATGATGTAGTGACAAACATTTAAAGGAGTATGCTTAGGTGGTTTGGTCATGTTGAGAGAATGAGTGAACGGCGATTAACAAAAGGAATTTATAAGGCGGATGTTAATGGAAACGGTAGAGGACGTCCTAGAAGGACATACATCGATGTTATTGGTCATGTTCTTCGCAAAGGTCAGGTGCGTAGTACTCTCCATCGGCGTGCGTTTATGACAAGATGTATGAATGTGGATGAAGCGAAAGGGGTATGTAAGAGTCGTAGCATGTGGCGTTCTATAGTTTCTGCCTACCCCCATGGGAAAAAGGTGTGAGTTTATGTATGTATAACATAATCAGCCCATTACTGTCCCACTGCTGGGCTCGGTCCTCTTCTTAGAATGAAAAGGGTTTAGGCCTTAGTCCACCACGCTGGCCTGGTGCGGGTTGGCCGACTTCACACACCATCGAGGACTTTATAGAGCCCTCTACTTAATACGGTTGACTCTTACCTGTAAGGCCGGTTAATACACCCGTAAACATCTCTATATCGTCCATACAGAGTGCCATAGCTGACTCCTAGGATCTCTGCAGCTTGCTTCATCTCTAACTCCTTAAGACGAACCGCCTCCATCACCTAGATTGAAGAGAAACGGTGTTATTTCTGTTTAACATACATAATCAGCAGGGAGCCGCGCGGACGGGGCCACTAATCTGACCCGTCGCATGAGGACCAGGGGTGCCCAGACACGGGGTAGTCTGGCACCCATATACTTGTTTGGTCCCCGGGGTGGTCACGGCGTACCATGTGTTCTGGTGCGCCGGTGATGTGGGGTGCCCCCCGCGCCTCTCATGAGGTCGTGGGGTGGGGCCCTACAGTGGAGAGGTCCACCAGCAATTGGTGAACCAAGACCTGCCGGGGTTGCGGTGCATGCAATAGCGAATCCCGCGACCCCGGCCTTAGGTCAGAAGGTGGGACACCGTGGTGGTTTTAGCCGGTAAAAGTCCGGCACACCCCCCCGTCTGCCCCAGACGGGGGATAGTCCACGAGGATTTCCGCACGTTAAAAAAAAAGAAAAAAGGGAGCCGCGCGGATCTCACGATTTCCGAGGTTAAGCTGCGCTTGCCGCGGTCAGTCTGTGACCGTTCGATACACACCGAGACCCCTCCGTGCCTCGGAGAGCACGTTACACAGTCGGTCCCGGGTGTCATACGAATACTTATGGCAGTCGTTACGGGTAGTCAGAAGTCCGAAAGTCTGACAACTGGTTTAACTTTAGGATATTGGCATTAACCAGGAACTGGGTTGCGGAGGTCTGATGGCAGTCGCTCCGTGTAAAATACTGGTATTCAGCCGCATCTGGTTAGACTGGAAACTGACCCCAACATAGTTGGGAAAAAGATAGGCAGAAGATACATAATCAGCACATTTCAGTCCCACTGCTGGGCATGGGCCTCTTCTCAGATGGTCTTAGTACACTATGCTAACCTTGTACGGGTTGGTGGACTACACACATCATCGAGATTTTTATTATTGAAACCCTCTTGTTTGTGGAATTTCTCTCACGATGTTTTCCTTCACCGTTAACGCAAGTTATAATCAAATCCTGATCCGCATATGAATTTGAAAAGTCAGAGATGCGGGCCGGGTCGACCTCGGACCCTTAGGCTAAGCATCCACCAGAGCTGTGCTAAGCTGCGTAGCGAGGAATGTGTTTTGTAAGCACCAACAGAGTCACTTCATTTACCTAGCTTCGCTCTAAGCAGCTCTGGTGGATATGGGCTTAGCGGAGCTAGGTTTTTGTTCATACAAAACAAACGAGAAATGCGAGCGAGGGATGTGTTGCGAGGAATGTGTTGCGAGGACTGTGTTACGAGGAATGTGTACCGCTCCCGCCACACCACCCTCATATTCGAAAAGAGTCCGCTACCTATGCTCGCACCGCTCATAACACATTAACACATTATACACATTACGCATTCCTCGCACAGCTCTGGTGGAAAGGGTCACACCGTTTCACATCCTCGCTACACATTTTCGCACCGCACATTTTCCTCGCACATCTCTGGTGGATGTCCAGCCTTAGATGCTTAGACGGATTTGTAACTAGTAAATTGTTAAAATTATTTTTAAATTTATATTATACTAGCTGTGTCCTCACGGCTCCGCCCGTAGCCTATGTTACTCAGTGATAATGTAGCTTACTAACGGCAAAATATTTTTTGAAATCGGTCCAGTAGTTTTAAAGTTTATTCGTTACATACAAAAATACAATTCTTTCCTATTTATAATATTAGTATAGATTAATTTATTTACCCTCTTAACATAATTCTCCTCCCAGAACTGCGGCCTTCTTCCATGCTGCAGGTAGTCGCTCAGTTTCACCACGTCCGTGAACCGAGGGTCCGTCGGGCCGGACTTGGGACCAACCGTTGCTGTGAACAATAATATTATTGTTTAAATAACTGTAGCCGCGGCTCTGCCTACGAAAACAATAACGAATAGTGTACCCTGGCTTTTACGGATGTGGCTGCCAAATCGGCCATTTTCTGTATTCGAATAAAACAAAGAACTCGTACACAGAATCGAGTCCAGTACTCGATCTGGTACTCGAGTCCAGTACTCGATCTGGTACTCGAGTCCAGTACTCGAGCCCAGTACACGATCCGGTACTGGAGCCCAGCACTCGAGCCCAGTACACGATCCGGTACTGGAGCCCAGCACTCGATCCAGTACTGGAGCCCAGTACTCGATCCAGTACTCGAGCCCAGTACTCGATCCAGTACTCGAGCCCAGTACTCGATCCAGTACTCGATCCAGTACTCGAGCCCAGTACTCGATCCAGTACTCGATCCAGTACTCGAGCACAGTACTCGAGCCCAGTACAAGATCCAGTACTCGACCAAGTACTTGATCCGGTACTCAGGCCCAGTACTCGAGTCCAGTACTCGAACTCAGTACTCGATCCAGTACTCGACCCAGTACTCGATCCAGTACTCGAGCCCAGTACTCGAGCACAGTACTCGAGCCCAGTACAAGATCCAGTACTGGAGCCCAGTACTCGATCCAGTACTCGAGTCCAGTACTCGTTCCGGTACTCGAGTCCAGTACTCGATCCGGTACTCGATCCAGTACTCGACCCAGTACTCGAGCCCAGTACTCGATCCAGTACTCGATCCAGTACTCGATCCAGTACTCGATCCAGTACTTGAGCCCAGTACTCGATCCAGTACTCGAGCCCAGTACTCGATCCAGTACTCGAGCACAGTACTGGAGCCCAGTACTCGATCCTGTACTGGAGCCCAGTACTCGATCCAGTACTCGAGCCCAGTACTCGAGCACAGTACTGGAGCCCAGTACTCGATCCTGTACTCGAGCCCAGTACTCGATCCAGTACTCGATCCTGTACTGGAGCCCAGTACTCGATCCAGTACTCGAGCCCAGTACTGGAGCCCAGTACTCGGTCCAGTACTGGAACCCAGTACTCGAACTCAGTACTCGATCCAGTACTGGAGCCCAGTACTCGGTCCAGTACTGGAACCCAGTACTCGAACTCAGTACTCGATCCAGTACTGGAGCCCAGTACTCGATCCAGTACTGGAGCCCAGTACTCGACCCAGTACTCGAGCCCAGTACTCGATCCAGTACTCGATCCAGTACTCGATCCAGTACTTGAGCCCAGTACTCGATCCAGTACTCGAGCCCAGTACTCGATCCAGTACTCGAGCACAGTACTGGAGCCCAGTACTCGATCCTGTACTGGAGCCCAGTACTCGATCCAGTACTCGAGCCCAGTACTCGAGCACAGTACTGGAGCCCAGTACTCGATCCTGTACTCGAGCCCAGTACTCGATCCAGTACTCGATCCTGTACTGGAGCCCAGTACTCGATCCAGTACTCGAGCCCAGTACTGGAGCCCAGTACTCGGTCCAGTACTGGAACCCAGTACTCGAACTCAGTACTCGATCCAGTACTGGAGCCCAGTACTCGGTCCAGTACTGGAACCCAGTACTCGAACTCAGTACTCGATCCAGTACTGGAGCCCAGTACTCGATCCAGTACTGGAGCCCAGTACTCGATCCAGTACTGGAGCCCAGTACTCGATCCAGTACTGGAGCCCAGTACTCGACCCAGTACTTGAAGCGGCACTCAGGCCCAGTACTCGTTCCGGTACTCGAGTCCAGCACTCGATCCAGTACTCGTCCAAGTACTTGATCCGGTACTCAGGCCCAGTACTCGATCCGGTACTCGAACCCAGTACTCGAACTCAGTACTCGAGCCCAGTACTCGATCCAGTACTCGATCCAGTACTCGAGCCCAGTACTCGATCCAGTACTCGTTCCGGTACTCGAGTCCAGTACTCGTTCCGGTACTCGAGTCCAGTACTCGTTCCGGTACTCGAGTCCAGTACTCGATCCGGTACTCGAGTCCAGCTCTCGATCCAGTACTCGAGCCCAGTACTCGACCCGGTACTCGAGTCCAGTACTCGATCCAGTACTCGTTCCGGTACTCGAGTCCAGTACTCGATCCGGTACTCGAGTCCAGCTCTCGATCCAGTACTCGAGCCCAGTACTCGACCCGGTACTCGAGTCCAGTACACGATCCGGTACTCGAGCCCAGTACTCGAACCGGTACTCGAGTCCAGTACACGATCCGGTTCTTGATCCGGTACTCAGGCCCAGTACTCGTTTCGGTACTCGAGTCCAGCACTCGATCCAGTACTCGACCAAGTACTTGATCCGGTACTCAGGCCCAGTACTCGAGTCCAGTACTCGTTTCGGTACTCGAGTCCAGCTCTCGATCCAGCACTCGACCAAGTACTCGAGCCCATTACTCGACCCAGTACTTGATCCGGTACTCAGGCCCAGTACTCGAGTCCAGTACTCGTTTCGGTACTCGAGTCCAGCACTCGATCCAGTACTCGACCAAGTACTTGATCCGGTACTCAGGTCCAGTACTAGAGTCCAGTACTCGATCCGGTACTCAGGCCCAGTACTCGAGTCCAGTACTCGATCCAGTACTCGTTCCGGTACTCGAGTTCAGTACTCGTACCGATACTCGAGTCCAGTACTCGATCCGGTACTCGAGTCCAGTACTCGATCCAGTACTAGAACTGGTACTCGATCCAGTATTAGAACCGGTACTCAATCCAGTACTCGAGTCCAGAACTCGTTCCAGTACTAGAACCGGTACTCGATCCAGTACTAGAACCGATACTCGAGTCCAGTACTCGTTCCAGTACTCGATCCATTACTCGACTTTTGCTTATGTTTTTTTTTGGATTCGACAACTCCAAAAAAAAACAAGCAAAAATAAAATAAAGTATGAGTAAGTACTCTTAATAAGTACATTTTATTAATCAGTCAATATAAAAAAACAAACAAGTAGAATTTATGCCGCCCATGGGCGTCTGACTTGGCTTCACATGCCGTCGAGAAATATCTCTCAGGCATGCCGGTTTCCTCACGATATTTTCCTTCACCGTTTTAAGCGAGTGATAATACGCACAATGAATCCGATGAAACTACTTAACAAAAATAAAACCGACTTCAAATTGTCTATCTAAGTTCTTCATCAGATCTTCACCAAATTTAAATGGGACCACTTCGAAAGAATACTCTTTCAAACAAAAAAAGAATCATTAAAATAGGTTGACAATTAGCAAAGATATCGCGGAAACAACATACAAAAAAAAACATACAGTCGAATTGAGAACCTCCTTTTTTTGGAAATCGGTTAAAAAGCAGAGATCTCGAGACCTATGAATTGGCAGTCCGACGGTCACACCACTAGGCTATGACTACTGAGTACAGTACTGCTGTAATTTTTTAATATTGCATGTTAAAAGGCTTTTTTCATTTATGTACTTACGCCTGGTCAGTTGGGAGAGCTGTGCTTTAGCGAGCTCCACTCGGAGCTCGGCTGCTGACACTGAGGACGCCGCAGCTGACGACGATGATGACGCGGCCGCTGACTGTCGCGTTGGGAGGCTCTCGTTGGATTCTTCGTCTGCACAGAACAAGAGGATTAAATTGTCTGTGGGAATCGCAGAAGACGATTTGCAAACTAAATTGTTTGAGAATGCAGAGCACACTGTTTTTTACCCCAAAAAAGTGACATCCTCTTTTTATTGAATAAATTCTACTGAGCTTTTCACTATAAAATACACGAATAGAACACCCAAGTATCAATTTTTAATAGTTTATTTTTTATTTATTTTTAACAAGAACGTTACCCCACACTAGGATTTCTCCTGTATCGTGGGTGCGTTTACAGACACAAATATTTACATACACAAACCCGGCACAACTATCTGTAGGCCATACAAATATTTGTTCCGTGTGGGAATCGAACCCACGACCCGTAGCGCAAAAGCCAATCGCTCAGCGACTACACCAAATGTGTCGTCGCTATATACTGGATAATAATAGTTTTTGTTACCTTTATGATAGATTAATTGAAATATTAATAGATTAATTGAAATATAATTATTGAAATTAATTCGTACAAAGAAAACTATATGTATATACAGGGTTATTTGTAAAACTCTGACAACCTCTCAGGGCTATGTTAATAACATCATAATCAACAACTTTTGTTCTATGAATTTTAATTCATCAGATTTTCATACAAAAATAAAAATATTTAAATTGAATAGTCTAAATGTTACGAAGTGTATGCGAAGCAAAAGTAAGCGATGGTAAAATAACGAGGGTACCTGGGTTAGGGCGGCGGGGGCGCTTTAGAGCGTTCAATTTAAATATTTTTATTTTTGTATGAAAATCTGACGAACTAAAATATGATGAATATTTAAAAGTCATAGAACAAAAGTTGTTGATTAAGATGTTAGTAACATATTCCTGAGAGGTTGTCGGTGTTCTACAAATAACCCTGTATACAATTGAGTATCAATATATCGCAGATATATGAAGCACTTTTAGTCGCATATATTATCCAGTTATTAGTTAATCAATAAAGATAGTAACATTCACAAAAAAAAACTATTCCAAAGGTGAAGGTTCTGGCTTGACCTAATTAATAAAAAATATATTAAAATAGTATTTATAGGTTTATCATTAACTCACCGGCACTATTATCCCCATCGACTCTCAACTTGGTATGCAGGAACGACCCGATATCCGTCGGCGCGTCCGCCCACTCGTCGTCGGACCCATCCCGTGACGTAGACCCTCGTGACGTCATCCCCCACCCTACCACCCGCTCGGCGGTAATGTCCTGGGGTTCATAGAGTCGCTATAGAGGAGTTTAGTTTTTGTATCGTACATTTATGTCAGTTAAAAAGGAATAAGTATTAGAGATAGGCCGAATATCCGGTTTGATTAAGCCGAATATTGATAAGGTATCATGCCTGCCCGAAGGGTTAGGTAAAGGTCACTACACTCACATTTGATATGTGTCATGGTGCCATGTTTAAAGAGGCGAGTCTATTGCCTTTTTCAAGGAACAACGAGAATTTTCTAACAGAAACGACCAAAAATTACACCTAGAACCTTACTTTCTTATGATTTATTTCAAGAAAATATACAGAACAAGAAAGGACATGGCCAATTTCTGTATGGGCGTCGGCATAGTTATCGAATTTATTGTACACCAATGACTTTTTGTGTTTTATATTCGTGAATATTGGCACATTAAATTGCTATAAATAAAAAACTCATAGAACTTGTCATTACTACAGACTAGACGTAAATAGTTTAACCTTTAATCAGATCGCTGGCAATAAGTGTAAAGAATTATAATGTAACATGTCATACATTTTTACAGGTTATCCTTATCTATATTTTTATAGAAAATAGAATATATATAAAATAAAGATAAATAATTTTATAGAATATTTTTCTTATCAATATTATTTACTATGTATAAGTATATAGAATGTACTTTTCTGTCCATGTCCTTTGCAACAATAAAAAAAGAATTGAATCGTTAATGAAATTTCGACGTTTTTTTACTTTAGAGGAATATTCGGCAGAAAATCTGTATTCGGCTTAACTAATTTTGATTTGGTTGTAGAAAATATTCGGTGGTACGTCTGTATTTCCCTAAACCAATATTTTTATAGGTTGTAGAAGAATATTCGGCCTATCTCTAGAAATGTGGAAAGGATTACTTACTAAGTTTCCATGTTGCCATTCTTGATCCCGTTCTCTGTAACAATTTAATTATTGTAGTAATTAACAGTAGGCATTTATAATTATCTTGTAAAACTCAAATTGTCAACGAGCAACACAAGAATCTTTTGGACAAGGTCAGAAGGCGAAGGGTATACAATTTCGTTTCCTTAAATGTCAATCTCGCTTCACATTGTGCGTACTGCCCAGGGTCTTAGCTACCACTGAGGTAGACGGGGGCCGTGCAATAAGACCCTCAAAGACATCGATGGGAGTGCCCCGAGCCCCCCTGAGGGCAGTCGCGACCGTGCCCTACGGCTCAAGGGCGTCCGTGGCCGTACTCCGGGGTCCCTCAGCCTCTAGCTACGACCCTGACCGACGATGTATTGACGACACATGGACAATTAACACTTCTTAAGCGAATATGAAATATAAATGACATTTCATTATAACTTACACAAATATCAATTTTAAACACAAGTACACTAAGTTGATTTCGGAATGACAAAAACTATGAACGAGGTACAGTTTAAGGGCCAAGCTACATCTGATGGAAGATACGTCGTCGATCTTCCGCCGGTACACATAATTCACACATTTGAACGAAGATGCGTTATTAAAATTCCTTGAGTAAATTACTCAGCGGAAGATCGGCGACGTGTCTTCAGTCAGGTGTGGCTTAGCCACATTCCTATAAGTTGCAATAGAAATTGAACTGTGTATAATGGTATTAAGGTTTCTATTCCCATAGAATGATAATATAAAATGGCTGGAATATTATGTTATTACTGTGATACTTACGACTTAATCATACTGAGACCTTCGTCGTCCGTGTGTTCTGTTCCACTTGTTAATCGCTGTCGTTTTGGGCTTGGACTATCTCTGTAAAAAAAAATACATTTTTAACTCTATGTAGTAGAGCTCCTTGAACGAGTTCGTCCGGGGAAGTACATTCAACAGCAAAAGTTGATGACTTTTTTTATTCTGTTATTTTGTATGCAAAATAATATTAATTTAATTAAAAAAAAGTTTACATTCATAAAACACTTGAAACTGTACAATCATCATTTAGTTTTGATGTTGACTGTACTACTACTATATCGTTAAGCAACATTGCTGAGTTTCGGTTTGAAGGGTAGGTATAGGTGCCGTTCGGAAGGAAGTGGGGCAGGGGAGCAATTGCCCCACCACTGGAGAGGTACACCAGAAGAAGCTGGTGGACCGAGACCTGCCGGGGTCGCGGTGCATGCAACAGCGAATCCCGTGACCCCGGCCTTAGGTCAGAAGGAGGGACACTGTGGTGGTTTTAGCTAGTAAGAGTCCGGCACACCCCCCCGTCTTCCCCAGACGGGGGATAATCCATGAGGATTTCCCCAAGTTAAAAAAAACAAAAGGTATGGGTGCCGTATGCCTCTAATAAATTATAGGTACATGACAGTTTTCAGCTGCAATCAGCAACACAATCAACATCCGCAATCCTCTTGTAGGCGTCAGATTTTCCACTGCTGCACATATTTTTGTAATAGTTTTAAAATACTTAACAGAGTTCCATTTGCTCCGAAGTAAAATACTTAAAAACAAAACGTTACGTTATCTTTTAGGCTCTGCGCAGATCTCAAAAACAAAACCTATCATTAAAGTATGTATCTTTATAAGTATAATAGCTAAATACTCAAACGCTTCACAATGGGGTAGGCAACTGTGGAACTAATGGCTCCACTTTCGATTGTTCCTATGCCATCTTATTGGTTGCGATGTGTTTGACATTATTGCTAATATGAATATGATGGTTCTGATTGGTTCAAATAACTAAGTATGGAGGTGCTGCCATCTGCTTTCGTTTTGCGTTGCCTTCCCCATTTAAAGTTGCCGTTAAGTGCAGCAGTGTAGCAGTCACTGTCAGTTTAAGGCGAAATGACAGTGACAGTTAATGTCGTGCTGTCACTGTCAGTGTTACGCGAAGTGACAGTGACAGCTGGTTACGTGCTGTCTTTGTCAGTTTAAGGCGAAGTTGACAGTGACAGCTAGTTTCGTGCTGTCTTTGTCAGTTTAAGGCGAAGTGACAGTGACAGAACAAGGCTTAATGGCCACTTAAAATTAAGTAGCGTTTGAGTATTTGGCTACAAGAAAAGTAATTAAGAATAACTTACGAATCTGAATTTTCTCTTTTGACAGGACTTAGTTTATCTTTAATCGGTAGTTTTATTAGAGGTGGAGGGCCGCCTGTGAACAAATAATACAATTAATTAAATTAAGTAAAAACTGGCCTAAACCAATTTGATAAAAAAATAAATAATATTTTAGTTTTTTTTTTAAATAGTATTTAAAAATAGGTTCGTGCCTAATTAACAACCTAACGCATCTTACGATTTGTGAGGTTAAACTGCGCTTGCCGCGGTCAGTCCGTGGATGGGTGAACGTTCGTTACACATTGAGACCACTTGTGACTCGGAAAGCACGTTAAACCGTCGGTCCCGGGTGTCATACGAATACCTATGACAGTCATTACAGGTAGTCAGGCGCCCGAAAGTCTGATATCGGCATTGCCCAGTAACTGGGTTGCGGTGGTCTGATGGCAGTCGCTCCGTGTAAAATACTGGTATTCAGCCGCTTCTGGTTAGACTGGAAGCTGACCACAACATAGTTGGGAAAAGGCTAGGCAGAACGAACCTTGCTACAATTACTATTACTGTTTTCACACACAAGCAATAGATTGAACAATGTGTGGCTCAATAATTGATTGTTGTCTACCATCCCCCAACAGCAGTCTTACTCGGCAACACACGACCATACCAGCAATATTGACACAATATCGACGCTCGGCAGTGAAAACCTCGTAAATAAAAATTTCTTCAAAAGCGTTTTATTTGTTCTTTACATTGACAAACTCGTCATACACGTACCTACTAGTTCAACAAACTTTCAATTCAAATACTTCTAAGCTATCTATGACGTACGATGACAAACTTGTATTAACATTTGATCGGTCATTTTTTTTGCAGGAGACAATAATTTCTCTCTTTTAAAAATTTGTATTTTACACATACGTGGTTTTCACTGCCGACCGACGATATAGTGAATGTTGCTCTAATATTGACGAGTAGTTTGACCATATTGTCGTATCATTGCCGGCCACACATTGCCGTAAAATGTTGATCGTTTAGGGGCCATTCAAGTATTACGTAAGCACGAAAGGGGGGTGAGGGGGTCTTTGCTTAGCTTATTTCTGAAGACATGGGGGACGGGGGTGTCTATATGATGATTACGTCAGCAATTTTTATTTATTTACTTATGTTTCTAGACTTAAAAACTGCTGTTCATGAATAACAATAAAGAAACCTGATCAGTTTAAAAATATATATACCAATGTTTACGTAAGCATAGGAGGGGGGTAAAAGCTTTGCTTACTTTTGCTGACAAGGGGAGGGGTGGGTCAAAAATAACTGTGGGTCAACTTCTGCTTACGTAATACTTGAATGGCCCCTTACACACCTTTACGACCCTAACATCAATAAATCAAGTAATCCAAGTTCTTTACTTACCGTTAACATTAAATTTTTCTCCATGCTTCGCTTCTCCATCGCTGCAGTCATCCTTTTTTTGACGTATCTCTGGTTCGGGCGTGTGCTTCGGTGAGTGCTTCGCTGGTGGCTTCGCTTCGGCATGCTTCTCTAGTGGCTTCGGGTCGGTAGGGGTTGCTGTTGTTACTATTCCTAAAAAAATATAGTTTTATTATTTACTAGCGACCCGCCCCGGCTTCGCACGGGTGCAATGTAGATACTAATGTGGGGCATATAAACCTTCCTCTTGAATCACTCTATCTATTGCTGAAAATTGCATTAAAATCCGTTGCGTAGTTTAAAAGACCTAAGCGTACAGACAGCGGGAGCGACTTTGTTTTACACTATGAAAAGGAACATAACACTATCCCACTGCTGGGCACGGGCCTCTTCTTAGAATGAGAAGGTTTTAGGCCTTAGTCCACCATACTGGCCTGGTGCGGGTTGGCAGACTACACACACCATCGAGAACTTTATGTACCCCACTCAGGTGTGCAGGTTTCCTCACGATGTTTTCCTTCACCGTTAACGCAAGTGATTATCAAATTCTGATCTGCATATGAATTCAAAAATGTATTAGGGTGGTATTAGATTAGCATTGGAACGGCACAATCCCTAAATTAGAAGTGCTAATGACCTCATATTTGGTGAATCGTATTTCGTTTTATATCCGTAAACTGGGTTGCGGTGGTCTGATGGCAGTCGCTCCGTGTAAAATACTGGTATTCAGCCGCATCTTGTTAGACTGGAAGCTGACCACAAGATAATTGGATTTTCCCAACTAGCCTTTTGGCTAGGCAGAACGAATGAACTGCAAATGGACTGCACATCCAGTCGGCAGTTGACACGCAGTCGCACTGACTGAATGTTAACTGCCTTCAAGCAGCATTTGGCAGTTGCATATGTTTGGCAGTTGTATGTTGAGCACCATGTACCTATCACATAATTGATATGTCATTGTTTCATTTTTTTTTTTTTTTTACCTTTTGTGGTATAGTAATTTTATTCTAGGTGCATCGTTTTCACATATAATTGTATAATTAATGTACCTATACAAAATATTGTAAGACATTTTAAAAGAGTAACGGTGGAGTTTCTTGCCCATTCTTCTCCATACGAAACTACCTTTTGGAAGGGGCGATTAGAATCAATTCTATTTTCTTTGTAACTTTAACGTTCAAAAGTGTGTGTTTATGTGCCTAATTGAAATAAATACTTTGACTTTGACTTTTGCATAGTTTTCAGTTGCTACCGAATTTGCAGTCTACTTGCAGTTCATTCTTTATACCTCGCGTTTTCCCAACTATGTTGGGGTCAGCTTCCAGTGTAACCAGATGCGGCTGAATACCAGTATTTTACACGGAGCGACTGCCATCAGACCTCCACAACCCAGTTACTGGGTATTGCCGATATCTTAAGGTTAGACCGTTGTTAGACTTTCGGGCTTCTGACTACTCGTAACGACTGTCATATGTATTTGTATGACACCCGGGACCGACTGTTTAACGTGCTCTCCGTGGTACGAAGGGGTCTCGTCGATATGTAACGAATGGTCACCCATCCACGGATTGACCGCGGTAAGCGTAGCTTGACCTTGCAAATCATATGATCCGCGCGGTTGTTATTTAACCACGAGCCCCTCAACTGTTATGATTACGAATATGAAATGAAATATGATTTTACCAAATGTGATGTTAGTAGCCCCCCCCCCCTTTTTTTGATCGTTGGATAATGTTCATGGATGTCCCTCGTCCGGGGAAGGCGAGGGGGTCTGCCGGACTCTTACCGGCTAAAAACCAACGGTGTTCCTCCTCCTGACCGCTCGGCCGGGGTCGCGGGATTCGCATAAGCATGCACCGCAACCCCGGCAGACAGTAAGTAGCCCGGGTGGCCTGTTAACATACCTGCTTCTGAATCAGGCGGTTCATCCTTGTTATTCCACCGTATGTCTGTCAGGCCTTTTATGCGAAGCTCCTCGGCCGTCTTCAACAGGCTTGCCAACTGAGACTGAAACAATAACACCATTATTATTAATAGGACGAGAGACAGCTCAGTATAATAAAGTACCTGTGAAAGAACGAGGTAGGTAGGTAGGCCTCCCAATAGGTGGATCAACGACATTGTGAAAGTCGCGGGCAACCGATGGATGCAAATGGCGTATTATCGTTCGATGTGGCGGTATAAGGCCTTTGTTCAGCAGTGGACGTCTTCAGGCTGATGATGATGATGATGAAAGAACGAGGTGTGGTGTTCCTACAACGAAAAGGGAGGATCCTCCTACCAGGCGTGTCTTATGCCTGGCGGGCTACTGCCCAACGGTTGATGTTGAGAAGTTGTATAAACTATCTACGTGTCAAATCTTGATATCGCGATGCAGGATTCTGTGACGTAATTTTTGAGAGTTGTTATAATTGTCGCTGTAGTCTGCTGGACAATCGTTGCACTGTGTAGTTTGTATGTGGCGTGATAGATGTCGCCATGAGTTTATACCAATTTAACACAGGGATTATTAACCACACATACATAAACTCACGCCTTTTTCCCATGGGGGTAGGCAGAAACTATAGAGTGCCACATGCTACGATCCTTACATACTCCTTTCGCTTCACCCGCATTCATACATCTTGTCTTGAGAGTACTACGCACCTGTCCTTTGTGAAGAACATCATCAATAACATCGATGTATTATGTCCTTCTAGAGCGTCCTCTACCGTTTCCACTGACATCCGCCTTATAAATTCCTTTTGTTAATCGCCGTTCACTCATTCTCTCAACATGATCAAACCAACCAAGCATACTCCTTTCAATTTTTGTCACTACATCATCTTTTAAACCGCAACTTTGTCTATTCTCATCATTCCTCAATCTATCAATCAAAGTTACACCGCACATACTTCGCAAGGAACGCATTTCCACTGCATTTATTCTACTTTCATGCCTCTTCTGCCACGACCAACATTCACTTCCATACATAAGTGTAGGTACTAGGGATGTTACGGAGCTTCGACTCCGACTCCGAAAGGTCGGAACTTCCGATTGATTTTACACTTCCGACTTCGGCTTCGGCTCCGATAATTTTTAATCGGAGGTAATAACGAAGATCGAAACGCAGCGGGCGACCGCGGCCAGACCGCGTACGTTAAAGATTTGACTCGACTTGAATTATGCTCGCTTTTCCCGTTCAATCATTTTGACATTTGTATGTCAGATGCGTTTTGTCGAGCCACCGTTGACCTTATGAATTGTAAATTAAAAATTATTAGCAGTGTATTCAGTATTTTTGACGTGACAATTTCATTTAAAGATTAAACAATGAAGCCAAGAACTAGTGTTATATGGAACTACAAAGAAAAACTTTACTACTGTAAAGTTGATGTGAATACGGTAAAGTGTAAAATTTGTGAGAAAACATATTCTAGAAAAGGAGGCCTGTCCTTAAGTTAACACAATCTGCCTTCTATTCCGCCTCCGATTCCGGCTCCGACTCCGATTTCGATAAATCAGATTTAAAAGCTCCGGCTCCGACTCTGGTTCCGGTGTAATCACCTCCGTAACATCCCTAGTAGGTACCAGCACACCATTATGGACAGTCACCCGTGCCTTTTTGGACATCGACAGGTTAGCCACAACCGCATGCATAGCATCATTCACTTTGTTTCCCGCATTTGCTCTCCTTTCCACATCTTCGTCAATAAACCATTACCTCCTAAAGTTAAGTGTACTCACATGATGCACGTTCATTTCTCCGGTATACATGTAATCGAGCAACGCCTTCAGGTGTCGGGGCTCCGCGCCGTCGATCACCAGGACCGGCTCCCCCTGAGCCTCGTGCGCGCCCAGCAACGCGCCCAGGAGCTCTGAACATGCTGCTAACACCACCCTGAAAAATTTAAGCGTACTGAACTGAAATGTTCAATAAATTGTAAATGCTATTGTAAATACACTTGGCAATTGTAAATGCTATTGTACATGACTTATAAAGATATTAGACTGTAAGCTTTCTGAAGAATAAATAAAATAAATAAATAAATAAAATAAACTTGCCAAACCTCTGTATCTTTGGTGACAATGCAATAATAATGGTACCATAGAGTTGGGGGCTGCCTATTGCCGTCAACCGGGCACAAATCCAAACTCCGGGCTGCTACTGAGGAATTCCACACGGAAAAACCCAATAACACTTTGCCCGACCTGGGGATCGAAACCAGGACCTTAACATCAGCAGTCGCGCTCGCCACCACTAGACCAACGAGGCAGTCGGAGAAAACAATCATGACAATACTAGCTGTTGCCCGCGGTTTTACTCGCATCCTAGAGGAACTACTTCATGTACCCGAATAAAAAGTATCCTATGTCCTAATCCAGGTCATAGTCTACCTGTGTGCCAAATTTCATCCAAATCTGGTCAGCTGTTAAGCAGTGATTGATTAACAAACGTCCAAACTTTCACACTTATAATATTACTAGCGACCCGCCCCGGCTTCGCACGGGTGCAATGTAGATACTAATGTGGGGCTTATAAACCTTCCTCTTGAATCACTCTATTTATTGCTGAAATCTGCATCAAAATCCGTTGCGTAGTTTAAAACATCTAAGCGCAGCGGGAGCAACTTTGTTTTATACTATGTAAAGATATAGCGCTTGCCGTGGTTAATCCGTGGATGGGTGACCGTTCATTTCAAATTGAGACCTCTCCGTGCCTCGGAGAGCACGTTACACCGTCGGTCCCGGGTGTTATACGAATACCTATGACATCTGGTTAGACTGAAACCGGCCCCCAATATAGTTGCCTTTTCCCAACTATGTTGGGGTCAGCTTCCAGCTTAACCAGATGCGGTTGAATACCAGTATTTTACACGGAGCAACTGCTATTGGGCAATGATGATATCCTAAGGTTAGACCAGTTGTCAGACTTTCCGGGCTACTGACTTCCCGTAACGACTGTCACAGGTATTCGTAAGACACCCGGGACCGACTGTTTAACGTGTTCTCCGAGGCACGGAATGTTCTCGGTGTGTAACAAACGATCACCCATCCATGGACTGACCGCGGCAAGCGGTTATTAAGTATCCATGCACCCCTCATAGTAAGATACTGAATATTATGTCAAAATCGCGACTAAAGGGAACAATATTAATTAATATTAACATGATAACAATGAAAACCGCAACTAGGTCACAGACTTAACGAAAATCAATACCTGAGTGAACGCCTGCGAAGTTATATGTGAATATTCTGAATAATAACAGGAGCGGACATTATCGTGTTAAAATTTCGACGTTTTTTTTATTATTTACTAGCGACCCGCCCCGGCTTCGCACGGGTGCAATGTAGATACTAATGTGGGGCTCAAAATAGATAGGTACAGAAGTCAATCTACATACAAGTGCGCTCGAGCAACGCACACATGGACACTGCTCACGGACACGATATCTCAGACCGTTTGGGACCAGAGTGCGAGTGAGTGCGAGCGCGAGTGCCATGCGCTTGAGAGAGATAGATATATAGATAGAGCGACCGCCGAGCGTAGGTATGAAAAGTGAAGTACATACATATGATTGACTTCTGTACCTATCTGTTTTGTGTGCGGGGCATATAAACCTTCCTCTTGAATCACTCTATCTATTAAAAAAACCGCATCAGAATCCGTTGCGTAGTTTTAAAGATCTAAGCATACATAGGGACAGACAGACAGCGGGAGCGACTTTGTTTTATACTATGTAAAGATTCTTGAGTTGGTCGCGTTTGTGTCCAGTCTCAACTGATGGTAAGCGCAGACAGGATCTAAGATGGAGCACACGATTAGAAGTAACAGAGATATAGAGGGATCAAATCAAATAAAAAAAAAACACATAAACCAATACAGTTGCTTATGAAAAGTCGAACTTAGATGCACGATTCCAATTAGTCGTTTCCTATGGAGAAGAGCCGGCAAGAAACTCCATGGTTACTCTTTTAAAAATAATATCTTTAACAATTTCAGTGGATACAGTACAATGATTTAGGATAGTGAGAAAACAATGAAGTCCTGACCACAGACCAATGAGTAAAGTAGTACTAAAAGACTTGAGTACAAAAATTAACAAACAAAAATATCTAAAGATCCCCCTATACCCCTCTGGCTCTCACATAGACACTCGCGAACAATATAATGTTCAGGTGGTAGCTAGCCAGGCGGACCGTATAGATCCTACCACCAAGCGGGCTGTGTTAAATCCATTTAATAGTTGAGATTTCTTATATCGCCTTTTTCAGGGTCCTTACTTATCCAAGTTTACCTGACCATAGTCGCACCTAATGGTAAGCGCAGACAGGGTCTAAGATGGCGCACACGAATCCAAATAAATGATTAAATCATTGATTTTTATTGAAAACATCATTTCATTTAAATCATGATTTAAATCAAAATGATTTATTTATGCCAACCCTACTCTGGTCTAAGGCGAGGTGACAGAGACAGCACGAGATTTAGCGGCAACTTAAAATTAGGTAGCCTTTAAGGTTGGCCATTAGCCTTGTTTTATTTTATTACTAGCTGTGTCCTCACGGCTCCGCCCGTAGCCTATGTTACTCAGTGATAATGTAGCTTTCTAACGGCAAAAGATTTTTTGAAATCGGTCCCGTAGTTTTTAAGTTTATTCGTAACATACAAAAATACAAATCTTTCCTCTTTTTAATATTAGTATAGATAATGTTGCCTCACCTGTGTGCTCTCAGAGAAACTCCTCGTATATTCTGAGGTTCCACGGTGTCCTTCCCGGCAACCTGAGTGGCGAAGCTGGGGGAACAGTACAGCGTCACGTCGCAGAACCGTTCTGGAAAACACGAGAAACATGTTGTAGATATATTGAAGGTTATGTCTTAGAAAATAAAGTGTATTTTTGAAAGCTCCGGGGCCTGAAAAAGTATGAACGAGCTTTACGAGAATAACTCATGCCGTGGTGAAAAGATTAGCTAGCCAGCAAGGTTGGTAGCGGGGCTGACTGTATACAAGGTTAGTCGCAAAGGGGGTACTAAGCCGAAAGGGTGTTAAAGTACCCATAATAAGGGATAACTTTTGTTCTACACCTTTCCCCAAAAGTCAATATTTCAAGAGAAATAGCTGTTCAAAGATTTCATAAAAAATACGCTAAATTCTATCTATCCTCAGCTATGATCAGACGTGTTTACATTTTACGTCATATTTGGGGTCACGGATTAGAAACTACATTTTCGGAATTCATAACTAAAGCAGGGATGAAGAATTTTTGAAAAAACGAATATAAAAATAATTATTCATGGAAAAAAATTAAACAAATTTTAAAATTTTAGCACTTTCTTTAAAATAATCATCAGTGATACATTAAGTGGCCCGCGGCTTAGTACCCCCTTTCCGACTAACCTTGTAGAGTGCGCCGGACGGAATTATTGTATCGTCAGGAGTGGTGGCTCTTTTAATGCACCCTTACTGAATACGCGACCTATGGTCAAATACTCAAACGCTACTCAATTTTAGGTTGCCGTTAAGTCTCACGCTGTCACTGTCACTTTAAGGCGAAGTGACAGTTACAGCAGGAAATTAACAGCAACTCAAAATTGAGTATCCTTTTTTTAAGGTTCCGTACCCAAAGGGTAAAGCGGGACCCTATTACTAAGACTCCGCTGTCCGTCCGTCTGTCACCAGGCTGTATTTCATGAACCGTGATAGTTAGACAGTTGAAATTTTCACAGATGATGTATTTCTGTTGCCGCTATAACAACAAATACTAAAAAACAGAATAAAATAAATATTTAAGGGGGCTCACATACAACAAACGTGATTTTTTTTTGCTCGATATTGATAACGGCAACAGGTAGAAGCTTGAAATATTCACAGAATATTTAGTTATATATTCACTTTAAAAATAAATAATTAAATTAATATAAAACGAATATTTAAGGGGGGCTCCCATACAAAAACGTGTTTTTTTTGCCGTTTTTATAGATAATGGTGCGGAACCCTTCGTAAGCGAGTCCGACTCGCACTTGGCCGGTTTTTTTCTTTTTTTTACGTTGGAAAATCCTCATGGATGTCCCTCTCCTGGGGAAGGCGGTCTCTTACCGGCTAAAAACCAACGGTGTTCCTCCTCCTGACCATACGGCCGGGGTCGCGGGGTTCGCAAAAGCACGCACCGCAACAACCCCGGCAGAAAATTGAGTATCCTTTGAGTATTTCGCCCTTAACCCCCGTTTTCGGAAAGGTTGATCAATCTAATCAGTTTTCAAATATCGTATCAATTAATGTGATTGGTTGACCAAAATACTAACAACCAATCACATCAGGCCAATTCTTCTAAAAACCTGTTGCCAAACCACAAACGAACTACAACCGTCTGTCAGTTTTCATTTAACAAAGCTGTCAAAATTTTTTGTTTTGTTTTTGTGTCAAATATTTTGACAGTTATTGTAAACGAAAACGAATGAACGGGTCATGTGCGACTGATCTATGTTTTTTTCATGAGTTTTGAAAAGTGATTCTTATAAATACGTTACGTGATTATACTTTTGCATGCTTTCAAATGTACTTATTATTTAACTCGTATCTCAAGTGCAAAGTCAAAGGTTGAGGAGATATTAAATAAATATTTTCCACCTATACCTTGGCCTTTATTTGTCCCTTTTATCTCCCTATTAGCGGCCCGCCCGGCTTCGCACGGGTGGACATTTTTCCCGTTTTTGCAACATTTTTCATTTATGCTCCGCTCCTAGGTCGTAGCGTGATGTTATATAGCCTATAACCTTCCTCGATAAATAGACTATCCAACACTTCCACTATCCAACATTTTTCAGTTCCCTCCAGTAGTTCCTGAGATTAGCGCGTTCAAACAAACAAACTCTTCAGCTTTATAATATTAGTATAGATAGGAAAACACACACACACATACAACCTGACACACACACACGCTCAGATACAGAAGTAAATATACAACTATACCTAGTTTCGAGAGTATGGCACTCGTGGGTTAGAGCCATGAAGGTATAGGTAAAAATGGAGACCTCACTACGAACACCTACTGAAAGTTAAAACTTAAGTTGGCCTTGAATATTTACTTCGGAATTGTCTCTTTCTAAATAACCTAGTTAGAAAGAGATATCTATCTCTTCTTCTACTTATACTTTCAGTAGGTGTGTTTGTAGTGTGGTCTCCATTTTTACCTAAACTTTCATGGTTGCAGCTGAAAATCAGCGTTCGGTGATAGTACCTAGTACTACCACCTTTTTTTTATCGCTTGAAAATCCTCGTGGATGTCCCTCGCCCGGGGATAGCGAGGGTGTCTGCCGGACTCTTACCGGCTAAAAACCAACGGTGTTCCTCCTCCTGGCCGTTTGGCCGGTGTCGCGGGATTCGCAAAAGCATGCACCACAACCCCGGCAGGTCCCTGTCCGCAAACCCTCGGCGGACCTCTCCTCTGTGGGGCCTTACCCCACATCCTCCTGAGAAGCGCGCACGGAACACAGCGCGCCGCCTTCTCGGGCCTGTTACGACCTAGTACTACCACTTGACATTATTCTGAGCTGATGTCCCCTTTGGCTCTATTTTATCATTTTCAAGTAAACTAATAAGTTATTGTATTCGTTCTGTCTACCTTTTTCCCAACTATGTTGGGGTCAGCTTCCATTCCAACCAGATGCGGCTGAATACCAGTATCTTACACGGAGCGACTGCCATCAGACCTCCGCAACCCAGTTACTGGGCAAATACCGATATCCTAAAGTTAAACCGGTTGTTAGACTTTCGGGCTTCTGACTTCCCGTACCGACTGTCATAGGTATTCGTATGACACCCGGGACTGACTGTTTAACGTGCTCTCCGAGGCACGGACTGACCGCGGCAAGCACAGCTTAACCTCGCAAATCTTATGATCCGCGCGGTTGTTAAGTTTCCACGAGCCTCTCCTTACAATAAATATATAAGTATGTTTAATTGATCCTTAAAACAATATGAAAGTTTTACGATCAAAAGTTTGTTTACCATTTATACATCAGTAGCGACCCGCCCCGGCTTCGCACGGGTGCAATGTAGATACTAATGTGGGGCATATAAACCTTTCTCTTGAATCACTCTATCTATTGCTGAAAACTGCATAAAATCCGCTGCGTAGTTTAAAAGATCTAAGCGTACAGACAGCGGGAGCGGCTTTGTTTTATACTATGTAAAGATTTAAATGGAAAGGAAGAAACAAATTTATTTGGCACGAAAGCAGATACACAGACAAAAAAATCATAAGAGACAAAGAAAAGAGAGAAAAAATATTGCTGTGTTTCTAGCGTCTGCGCCAAATAGGTTCAGTTCAGCATAAATGTCAGACCACTAGCACCTGACGCTGATATGGCCAGACAATATTATTATGAAGTAAGTGCCACATAAAATTCGATTATTTCCGTATACATTTTTGAATGCATAGGCGAGGTAAATGCATAACAAATCAGGTAGGTAGGTTTTCAAAATTCTTCCACTGACATTTGCAAAAACGGCAATAAAGATTAAGTGGGCGGGCAGAGGCGGAGGATAATAGGCGAGAACGACCAATGAGCGCCTCAAAAACCCTACCTTACAAATTTAAAAAAATATAATTTTTTGAATGTGAAACGGCTAGCTCTCGAGGTTACGAGACGCATGGCAACATATTTTTGGGTTATTTTTAAAGTTATTTTTAATCCAAAACTAGTTTTTGGCGTGTTCGTCTATTTTTGGCGTCGATATTATTTTAATACCTACGCTGAGTTTCTATTTCGCGCATCAGCTGTGCTCAACGAATGCTACTTAAATTGAAGGGGAAAATTTACAAGTAGATCATAAAACTTGTCGTATTATAGGGATCTGAGTTTTGGGCCACCAAGGCGACAGATGAAAGGAGATTGCATGCAGCGGAGATGCGAATGTTGAGATGGATGTGTGGAGTGACAAGAATGGATAAGATAAGAAATGAGTATGTCAGAGGATGTTTGAAAGTAGCGCCAGCGACAAAGTTGAGGAGTAATAGGTTAGCGTGGTATGAGTATGTTATGTGGAGGGAAGGAAGTCATGTTACTAAAAGAGTGTTAAATCTTCTTCCTGCCCTTATCCCACACTAGGTGGGGTCGACACATGTATTTCATAAATCCATGTTGTTAGAGGTTTTGGCTTATTGTTTTATAACCGGCCGCCTGCCTGACGTCAACCCTCCTTGGGAATACTCGATGCGCCGTCGCGCGGGTGATCCAATGTGCTTGCTGATATTATGCACTGGGTCCCAAAATAATATGCTTGTCAGTCTTATTGCCGACAACTAAGCAGGCTGTGTTCTTCTTGGTGGAGATACTTGCAGTTCCACGACCCACTCATTCAGTTTTGCTAGGGACTTTGGTTCTGGCACATCGTAAACAGAGTGTTAAATATGAATTTGAATGGATATACAGACACAGGTGGGCCAAAGAAACGAAGAATGGATTGTGTGAAGAATGACATGGGTAAGAAAGGAGTGAGTACTGAGACGACGGCTGATAGAGGAGAATGGAAGAGAAATACGTGTTGTGCCGACCACACCTAGTGTGGGATAAAGGCAGGGAGATGATGCGCCAGTTGTGCTCCGCGCATCTGCAAGAGATTAAATTGAGACGATACGCGCGCATCTAACTGCAACCTCCATTTTCCGGTTTTAATTAGATAGTTTCACTTCGTATATTTGTTTTTTTCAAAGATTTTTCAACTACTTCTGCTTAACCGATTCTTTTGAAACTTCGCACGCAAATTCAATTCCCATGACAATACAACATTATAATAATTTCAACTTTCAATCTTCAAATCCTGATACTGCAAGATAAAACCGTTTTTAAAAGTTTTTTAAGGGATTATATCATATCAGGAAGTCAATTCTTCTGTCAAAATGGTTGCCAAACCGCAAACGAACCACCACCGATCAGTCTGTCAAAACATTTAGTTTTGTTTTTGTTGTCAAATAATTTGACAGTTTTTTAAACCAAAACTGAATAAACGGTTCGGTTGCTTTGCTTCAACGTTTCTGTTAGTAGAATTATAATATAAATCTATGACATTTAATTAAAACACGCAAATAACACGATCATATTAAAATTATAGTTGGCGTGGTTACAATGGTGGCGCTGCTTGTCAAATTTAGTAATTAAAATTTTTCAGATTTCGTATTATGGATGGTAGCGCGACCGTGTTATTTGCGTGTTACGTTTTGAAGTGTCATAATGAATGGGCCTCGGATTTAACAATAGGCCTAGCACGAACGTTTGATAATATAGTATTGTAAACATATCGCTAATGTAAGTGAATTTTGAATCGTACCAATAATGAAACAAAGACCTCATATCTTTGTATAGTAGACCCTCCCATATGGAAGTAACTATCACAGGTAAAGCTCAAGAGTATACAAGGTTAGTCGGAAAAGGGGGTACTAAGCCGAAAGGGTATTAAAGTAGGTAATAATAATAAGGGATAACTTTTGTTCTACAACTTTCCCCAAAACTCGATAGTTTAGTAAGCCTTTGGCCAGACTGCAAACGCGGGCGCGGGGCGGGCGCGGTGCGGCAAGTTCAAACAGAAGAACTTCATTTGAGTGTCCATTTTGGGCACGTGGGCGCGGGAAGCGGCGCGGGCTACTTGGCGCGGGGAGCGCGCGGGTAGCTCACGCCATAGCTCGTTCATACAAGTGGCCGCAGTGAGAGCACGGGCGGCAAGCGACAACCCCCGCGGGAGCGGGGGATCTCAAACTAGTTCGAGCTGACCACGCGCGTTGTTGTTATGGCGTCTTCAAAATTAAATGTTTAAAAATTAATAAGTGCTATTCAAGCACGATCTGCACTGTGGATGTCGAAAAATCGTTTTTTAGTAAGAATTTTCCAGTAAAAATAAGTCTTCTTCACCCATATGATATTTTGACAAACACTGGACACGACAACGCTCAGAACGAAACCACGCTCCACTGCGGACAGGAAAATCGCGCGCGTTCCCGCACCGGCGCCGCTCCCGCACCGCGCTGCCAGTCTGGCCAAACACTAAGAGAAATAGCTTTTCAAAGATATCGTAAAAAATATGCTAAAATCTATCTGTCCATAGCTATGATCAGCTGTGTTTACAATTTAGGTCATATTTGGGGTCACGGATTAGAAACTTAATTTTCTGAATTCATAACTAAAGCAGGTATGTATTTTTTTTTTGAAAAAACTAATATAAAAATCTTTTTACATGCAAATAAAAATTATCGAATTTTGAAATTTTAACACTTGCTTTAAAATAGTCATCAGTGATACATTAAGTGGCCCGCGGCTTAGTACCCCCTTTCCGACTAACCTTGTGTTTATATGCCCAGTTTGACAATAAAAACTGCAACCATTGGTAAAGATAAAGATAAAGATAATTTATTTGTATAAAACATGAGTGTACAGTACAAATTGTGGTTTGCAGTGTAAGGTGTTAATTACATGGTATGACGGTCTGCATGTTTTGCCAAAATAAAGTATGGCGTACAAATTACAAATTGAAACGAAGTTCGGTAGGTAAAAAAAAAGAAAAACGAATAGTTTTTGGTAAGGAAAACTATTCGTTTTTGTTTATAGGATTCGGGCATTAGGATATCGGTCTTCGGTATAGTAATAGGGGTTTATTCCATTTTGTTCACCTCGGTGATATCACCTGGGTGAACAAAGTGGAATTTATAGTGTCCTCATTTCACCTCGGAATCATTTCAGCTAGGTGATATTACCCAGGTGAAATGGCTCGACAAAATTGGTGTAATTTGTTCACCTTGGAATTAATTCACCCAGGTGAAATGTGGCGACTATATATGTATATGTGTTATATGTCTTCTTCCGAAAACTTGAATCTAAATTCAAAAACTAAAATCAATTCTAAATTCAAATATATTCAATTCTTAATTTAATTAAGAATAAAATTCGAAGTTCTAAATCACTTTCCGTCTACGGAATCCAACTTAACTAGTTATGACGTCACACAGTTATATTTAGCTGAACTAACCTACCTAGTCTAGACTCCAATCATTTAATATAGACATAAAATTAATTAATGATTTATTAATTAATTTAGTGCTAGCTTTCGTAGATGTAGTGCAACGACATTTAGATTTTAAAATAGCCAATCAACTGTTTTATGATGCCGTTAATTTCGTGCTGTCTCTGTCACTCTAAGGCGAATTGACAGTGACAGCACGAGTAGGGTTGTCAGGCCCAAAAATAGAAAAGCCGGACACAGATTCATATTTAGCCGGACATTTTGGCCCCAAAGCCTGACACATTAGAATATAAAAGAAAAAAAAATCGCTCGATCGCTTTCGTTCGGCATCTTTGGGCGGGGCGGGCCTAACAAAAGCCGGGCAGGCCGGTCTTGCATACTTTTGCCCGGACACAACTGTAAAAAGCCGGACACCTGGCATTCCTAAGCACGAGAGTTAACCGCAACTTAAAATTGAGTAGCGTTTGAGACGATTCTTAAAGCAAAATGAATGTTTCACGATCATAGGTTTTATTATTTACTAGCTGCCCGGACAGACTTCGTTCTGTCAAAAGTTATTGGCCTGTAGTGGGAAAAGAAAAGTGTTGTTTTTACTATTTTTCACGCAATTTTTACGTTTTTTCTCTCCATAACAACCTTCCTTGTGCCTTAAGGAATATATTTTTAAAAAAAATAGCCGAATTGGTCGAGCCGTTCTCAAGTTTTGCGCTTAGCAACACATTTGGCGATTCATTTTTCTTTATTGGTCGTGTTTGACCCTAGTCTCACCTAATGGTAAACGCAGACAGAGTCTAAGATCAAATCCAAGGAATAAAGATATCGAAGGATTCTCCTATACCATGGGTCGGCAACCTTTTGAGACGGAAGAGCCAAAAGTTGCAATTTACGAAATTTCACAGTTTTTAAAGAGCCACAAAAATATTTCGTTGCAATATTATAGTATTTGCTTAAACATGATGTCCTGTAATTAATAGATAACCTTGAAATGGCGTTTAGCAAAAATAATTACCTTAAAAAAAAACACAAAACGAAAATACATTTAGATATAGTTACTATATCTATCTCTCAGTCAGTCAGTATATTTGTCATACTATATTATAGTACTCAATTATGGACCGATTCCACGATTTTAAGGGTTTTGATAGTAAAATAATTATTTATTGCGTATGGAACTGGAGAGCCACTTTACATCGAAAGAGCCACATGCGGTTCGCGTGCCGCAGGTTGCTGACCCCTGCCCTATACCTCTCTGGTTCTCACATACACACGACGGAACACAGTAAACTGCTTGGCGCCGGACTTTAATGTGAGGGTGGTAGCAAGCCAGGCGGACCGTATAGATCCTACCACCAAGAGCGCTTTTTTTTCTGTACGACTGCTAGCATGATGAGGGATTAATCATCGGTGTGACTGTGGAGTCAGAAAAGACGACCGGCTCCGCGGCGGCAGTTGAGCACGGTGGATCAGGGACGGCGTGCCAAACGTGCAGGGATTTATTTTCCTTTTATACAAAATCGAAATGGCTGGACTATACGTACTTTTTTTTCTACGAAAAAACGTTCTAATCTATAGTGAACACTCTAACAATACGAGCTTTGCAATTCTCTTCGTCTAGACTTCAGACAATTACTCCTATCTGTTTTGTGAAATCTTATTTTAAAATATTTTAAATTTCGTTACAGTTAATCTTTTTGAATTGCCGCAAAAACACGGTCAAAACCAGGGATTTCCAAATGTCATGCAGTTTTTAGTATAATGATAGTTCGTTTAGAGACGGGTTGAGTTTGATTTGGCCGAATAACAATTCTCAGGCCGAAAAATATGCAAGTCGAATATTCCCGTAAAAAATGATTGATGTTCAATTTGATTATTTTATTATAAATCAACCAGTTAGGGAAACGGTTGGCGTAAACTGAAGACTGATTATGCCCAACAGGGGATTATCATAATAGTGATACTTCTAATTAATCAGACTTACCAAATCGTTGGTTTAATCATCAATCATCGCAAAAGTTGTCCTCCAACAGGTTTGAAATAATAAGTTACATGTTGAACACTGTATTGATTAATTTATCAAATCGAATACCATGCTTTTATTTTGTTTGTTGCCCGGGGCACAAATTAAAGAACCGCCAGCATTAAACACATTTTCCGAAAATATTAAAACTAGGATGCAAAACAAAAATTGGATAGTAGTTGCCGAATATTCAATTGACACCAAATTTCGGAATGCCGAATACTAAATTAAATAAAAATTTTGGCCCATCTCTACTTTTGACGCTAATCTTTTTGCTCATGAAACAATTAAATATGGATATGGAAAATCCTAATTTTATTATTAATGTTCTTTGTTTCGGAGTACCTAATGGGATACTAGATCTTTTTTAAAATTATTTGTAAGTACAAAAAATAATGACAAAGCTCGTGTAACTAAATCACGATATCTAAATAAGATTTCTAATTAACATAGTCAAGCAAAAATATTTTAGGTAGCGCTGTCTCTTTCTATCTTTGATATATTCAAAAATGCCAGTACCTACCTTCTTTGTTATATACAAGGTCATGATCATGGCTGACACATTTTTATAAAAAAAAAACAAAAAAAACGTGCTTTATTGATTGAGAGTCCAAGACTTCAGTTCAGCCAGTTTCCTGGAGGTAAACCGGTGTATAGACAAAAATATGAGAGTTTCAAATTAATTCCTCAGATAAGAGTAAGACGTGCGCATGCGCAGACAATAGTTTGTCCCGTCTAATACCAAGTCGAAGTAACGACCTCGGGCAATAGATCCGCGAGTAGGCGCGTCAGATACTCGTTTTTAATTACCATGCGAAATCCTGTTCCATAAATTATTCTTGTTGCTATGTTATATCGCCATTATTTTGAAGGCGTCATCAATGATAATAATAATGGAGTAGGGCAGGCCTGGTGCTATTAACGTAGGTTACTTAACATTATGCAATATTATAAACGGTGTAAAAAGACCCTTAACGAAGCCGAAAGGCACTTATTCTCCACGTCATTGCGAACATTTTTTTGTTCTGGACTATGCCTGGGAACCTTCTAGTTACGGAGATATTGGAGGTCAAAGTTCCAACTTTTTCACAACTTTTTAAAAAAATACTAGTTTGGAAGGTTGCAAACGTACTTGAAATACCTCAATTACCTGTTTACTACTCATTGCATCTATCAGCACAGTGTTTTGAGTGCGTTACAATTAGCTTTACAGAAAAACTAAATTTTACACCCAAAAAAAAAGTAGTTTCCCAGCGATAATTTTTGCGTAGGGTTACTTAGTTTGATGTACTGAATGCATGGTTGACGGCTTGGTGAAGGGTCTTTTTACACCTTGTGTAGTGCAATTAATTTTGGCGACATGTTTGGCGTTGCAGCGATATCTGCTAGGTTTTTTTTTAATTCGTTGCTTCACTCCGATTTCTCCTGTATCTTGAGTACGTTTACAGAGACAAATCTTCACATGGACAAACGCCCAGACCAGGAACAACTGTTTGTAGGAATCGAAACCACGACTTGAAGTACTTATAGTGCAGAAGCCACTGCAACAAACGTGTCGTCAAGGTCATTCGTAAAAACACGTTATACTATGCGTTCCATATAAAAATAGGAATGACGTTTCGCTATACTGTGACGTCTAAGCTGTCAAACTAACTTCAGTCGATTCGCATTAGGTAAGATTTGTATAGGACGCTCACCTAAGTGAAGTTCGTTCGCTTTCGGATAGTAATTAATTGTTCCGGGTCTGGAAGTGTGTACATGTGACATACGTGTTTTTACACCCATATTCTAAGACTCGACTCGACTCCACCTTGACTCGGCCTTTCTCACTACCATCGGTAGTTATAGTTGTCATAAACGTCCTCGACTCGAGATTTTTCCTCAGTCGAGGTAAGGAATCATCTGTCAAACTCAAGGTACCTCGGAACCTACCTAAAGGAAGGAAGTGTCAAAGTTCGTATGTAACAAAAATGAATTTTGAAGGCTTTATCGAATATGGTTACGATAATCCTTACTACTATTTATCGTGACGTTATTTGCGCTATGCAGATAATTCAAATAATAACGTAATGACTCCACTCTATCTCGACTCAATTGAGGACTCCTCAGTCGAGGAACCTCAAAGTTCACTCGAAATTGCGACTAAGAATACAATTTTGAAGGTGTTTTCGAGGCCGTCCTGAGTCGAGTATGAGTCGAGTACATTTTGGAGGAACCTTTTAGAATATGGGTGTTAAACGCACCTACCATACAAGAGTAGGAGAAATGATAGTACAGAGCAAAAATAATCGACCCTAAGCCTCGCCCCGTATTACTAAGTTTAAATAGTGTATTTTTTACACGTTTCTATTTTAGGTATTGCACTACCGATTTCACATGTTAAACACTTTAATTTTATCGACAAAAATACCCCCTTTTGTAATACCAACTCCTCATCGAATGGCAGCCATTTTGATTTATGACCTGCCCATTAGTAGTTCATTAAAAATGTAATTTCTTTGGATCTACCTATCGCATTGTCGTCTGACTTCAGGAAACCTGGATAATCTGGTTTTTCTGGAATTGTGGTCTTTAATTCGGTACTCATCGGCTACCTGACAATTCTATAGTCGCCTGTTACGACACCCAAGAGAAGAGACTAAGTGGCACGACCTGACTATATACAGTTAATATTATACGCCGTTTTGATATCTACACACGTCACAAATTGTTCTCGACACATACATACATTACCTATACCAATTTAATTCTATATTTAAACGTAGTATGCTAATGTTGCAATACATAAAAACGTGCATAATCAGGGTTGCTTGCGTGGAAACTTACAAGTAGGAAATTGATTCTGTGTTTTATTTCGAGTTTTTTTTGTCAATTGGGCTATGCGTGTTTTTTTGCTTTCATTCAAAAGAGTTTTTGTTACGTTTTGAAATAGATGTATCAGTTGTCTCCGGGTGATCTAAGAAAAGGTCAAAAGTTATTTTAGTTTTTTTTAAAAGATCGTAAGTTTGTGCATTTATTTGCAAACATGAATCCTTCACGGCAATAATAATCCAATTTACCAAAAATATAAAAAGCGACCTCAGTTGTTTGAATCATCATTTATGGTGGATAACAAGAGTTATCGCGAAAATTATCACCGCATGGGCCCAGGCTAACAAAATTGTTGCCAAACTGCAAAAGAACTACAACCGTCAGTCAGTTCCCATTTATGGTAATCTGTCAAATGGAAATCTGTCTTTTGTTTTTGTTGTCAAAATGTTTGGTTTTGTTTTTTTTGTCAAAAAATTAGAATTTTTGTAAACGAAAACGATCAACGTTTCTTTTAGTAGAATTGGACCCCTGTTTAATAAGGCGACAAATAATAATAATTAAAACAGATTATATTATTAGTCAAACGTCTAGTTCGGATGGATGGTTTTCCCGAGGATTCCCTCAGTATCGCAAGATGCATGTACCACTATTTTTTATACATATTAACAGGGACGTATGCTTATCCGAAAATACAATCCCGCCTAAAAACATTCTGTAAAAAACTAGCCAAGTCTCGATGGAGCTGCTTGTTTATCTCTAAAAAGTAATGAAATCTAGACAAAGTCGTGGCAAGTCTAAGGTTCCTTACTGCGATTTCTTTATTATTATAGTTAATGTTGTGTGACTTGGCCGTTGAACATTCTTTATACGTTAGTGGGTACATAGTAGTGGGTATATTGATTTATTTTATTAGATTTTCTTATTAGACACAGTTTTTTTTTTGTTTTTTTTTCTTCAGACCTTCGATTTTTGACATCAAATGAAGCGGCCTACCAAGTTGAATATTTTTTGTAAAGGCGGTATGTCGATCTCTAATAGTTTGGTTGGGCTCTTGTGTTTTCTAATCAGGGTCACCAGGTACTGCAGATCTTCGATTATCCTAGTTTTTATAGTTTTCCCTTTATGTGGCCATTAAACCCTAACTCTGTACCAAATTTCAGCTCTCTGAGTTTATGGGAAGTACTAGTTCTATTCTGATGATCATGAGTGAGTGAGTGTCATAAATGCGAAACTTTGCTTTCGCTTAACTTCGGAGCTAAATGACCTACAGACTTGAAATTTTGGATTTTAAGTATGTGATTATAGCTTACTAGATGACGAAAATTTCTACGTTCTGGTCTTATACAGAGGTTCTCAAATAGGGGCCTGAAAATGCGGCGAAATGGTTCCAGTAAAGGATGGTACGGCAGTGTTTGCTTCGCGCTCGACTTGGCGGGGGCACTGCCGTGCCCCCCGATTACATTTATGAATACGAACGCAACACAAAAATAACCTATCAGAAACAATTTTTATTTTAAACTAGCTACCCGGACAGACTTTGTTCTGTCAAAAGTTATTGGCCAGTAGTGGGGAAAGAAAAGTGTTGTTTTTATCATTTTTCTTCACGCAATTGTTATGTTTTTTATCTCCATAAGAACCTTCCCTGTGCCTTAAGGAATATATAAAAAAAATAGCCGAATTGGTCGAGCCGTTCTCAAGTTTTGCGCTTAGCAACACATTTGGCGATTCATTTTTATTTATATAGATTAAAAAATGCATAATTTCATTTTAAAATCATAATCAAAGGCAACCTTAATTTAAATCGAACTATTGTGAGTGAGGAGTCACGTATTCAATAACATTTAAAAAAGGAACCAGTTATATTATTTTCGTCCGAACCGGCTTTTTAAATATACATTTTCGAAAACAGAATTGTATAAAATTAACATACATCGGGTTTTTTTTTTATACTGTTTTTTATTGTTGCGTTCGTTTTTTAAAATGAGTGGTTGCTTTTGTGAAATATTATGCAATATATTTTATAAACTCTGTTCCGGGTTTAAATGGTGAAATAAAGATGATTAGTCTCAACTAAACTGAAGCCGAAACGTTCATACAGACACTTTTCATTTACAAAACCTGGCAAATTGTTTGACAACAAAAACAAAACTAAACATTTTGACAGTTTTTTTAAACGAATACTTAGTAGAATTAGCCTTCTTAGTCTGCAATATACTTACAAAAGCTGTTACTACAATAATTGAATTAGGACTTGAGTTTGCGGAAAAAAAATGGTACTCTCTTTTTACCGCGCGTTGGTGGCATCACGGGCGACTAACGGCCGTTTTAATAACGCATCCATGGTTTGCCCTACGAGGTACTATTATTGATCGAAGCTACTAGGGATAGTAATTTGACATAAGCTCCATCGAAGTAATGTCAAACTAGCGCAAACTGCAGATATAGATATTGAACACGGCCGTATGGCTACACGTAGTATACCGCGGCGCGACGCATGAACCTTCAGTGCAACTATTTCGTTTTGTTTTCGCCCTTTTGAGAATGGCACTCTATCATACTAGCAAGATTATTGTTATCTTTTCATGCGGCGCTCATGCTACATCAACGCTGCGCTCACGGGTCATTGCGCATGCCAGACAAACACTGATTGGGGTCTTAAAACTATTGATACATAACACTTTTTTGGTAACCTTCAGTAAAACCACTGAAAAGGTCAGCATATACAGGGTGAAATGACGAAAAGTCAAAAAAGCGCGACAATTTTGTCATTTTTATAATTATTGAAAAACTGTCAACTGATTTCAAAACTAGATTGCTTAAGGAATAAAATTAATAATTTAAAAAAAATTAGTTCGTTTTCACTCTGTATATGAATAAAAAAATTATAAAACAAACTCACCTTTTTCCAGGAGTTGGGCGAACATATTCTGGACATTCGTATGGTGATGCTTCCACCTCAGACAGTATTGTTGCGGCATCATCTTCATATAAATATAACTACCACTAAAGTTCCAAAATAAATTAATTTTAAGGCTTTGGTATAGAAAGGCAGGTCATCAGTGAGAATTCTGGGTTTGGTAGAAAATTTTGGTCGAGAGTTTTTCTTTTTGTTTTATTTAAAAATCTATGCTTAACCCTAATAATTTCAGAATTAGGTACTTTTGAGTTTAATTCGTTTGGAATGTAATCCTTCGGTGGTGGGAGTGTTTACCTGTAACAAAAGACGAATTACTTTAAAATATAATCACATTAATTAATCCGTGCCTCGGAGAGCACGTTAAACCGTCGGTCCCGGTTGTCATACGAATACCTATGACAATCGTTACGGGCAGTCAGAGGCCCGAAAGTCTGACAACTGGTCTAACCTTAGGATATCGGCATTGCCCAGTAACTGGGTTGCGGAGGCCTGATGGCAGTCGCTCCGTGTAAAATACTGGTATTCATCCGCATCTGGTTAGACTGGAAGCTGACCCCAACATAGTTGGGAAAAAGCTAGACAGAACATGAACTAATTAATATTATAAATGTGAATGTTTGTGAAGATAAATGGATGTTTATTATTCAATTACGAATTTTATGACTATTTTAAGCTATTTTGCAAGGCCATAAGTCGGTTAAAAGGGAAATAAATAAAAAGAAAAGTTGTTTTTAATTTGTCAAATTTTTAGGAATCATTTTAATCGAATTGTCAGCTTGCAGATAAAAAAAATATTAAAGCCTTTATTACTTATAGAGTTTAAGATATTACACGTTTAATGGACACCTACATTACTGGGCCGGTCAAAAATCAAAATGGCTGCCATTCGGAGAGGATGAGGTTAATATTACAAAAAGGGGTATTTTTATCGATAAAATTAAGTATTTAACATGTTGTTAAATTTTCGGTAATGCAATACCTAACACACTGTATAAAGTCCAATCAAAATTCCGTGTATAAGTTTATTTATATTTTCGAAGTTAAAACACCGCAGTTAAATCTATATGGACCACTACTATGTGTCTGTCGCCTATAAACTTGGGCAACCGGTTGCTTTGACGTCGTCGGTAAACATCCGAGATACTGTAGTATTTTTCCATCAAAATATTTTAAAAGTTATTAGTCTAGAAGTTACTGTTGCAGTGTAGTGGAAAGTTATCCTTTTGTGCCTTTAAAAAGAGTTCATTTTTGCATAATCAGTTTACTAGGGCCTTGTTAGAATGAGAAAGGTTTAGGCCTTAGTCCACCACGCTGGTCTGGTGCGGGTTGGCGGACATACACCATTGAGAACTTTTTGGAGCCTTCTCGGGTGTGCAGGTTTCCTCACGATGTTTTCCTTCACCCTTAACGCAAGTGATAATCAAATAGGGTTTTAGACTATTATTTTTAAATAGAAATCTTGAAACTATTTTAAAAATTATATGCAAACAACAGTGAAAAAACCATTTAATAAAATGTCCAAGGTATAAACGGTTTAAAATTGTTGACTAGACAGAGACAACATTACTACCACAATGACGTCATACTTAACTTCATAGTAACTTGACATTAGTCCGTCGGGTACTATATCCGCTTCACTCGACAAGGATAGAAAATGCTTCCTCCACAAACTTCGAAAGCGTATAACTCCTCTATTTTTTCATCGATTTTATTTATTTTTTCACATGGAGGGCTCTTGGTGTTTTAACGTTAAGCTTTACGTTAAGCTGCACTCGCTACGGTCAGTCCGTGGATGGGGGACTATCGTTACACACCGAGACCCCTCCATGCCTCGGAGAGCACGTTAAACTGTCGGTTCCGGGTGTCATACCTATGACAGTCGTTACGGGTAGTCAGAAGCCCGAAAGTCTGACAACCGATCTAAATTTAGGATATCGGCATCCAATAACTGGGTTGTGGAAGTCTGAAGGCAGTCGCTCCGTGTAAAATACTGGTATTCAATCGCATCTGGTTAGACTGGAAGCTGACCCCAACGTAGTTGGGAAAAGGCCGGGCAGAACGAACGATTTATTTTTTCACATACCGTGTTCATTCTATACTTTGTTAAAAATAATACTAAATTGTTATAAATTTTTAATAGTAATCTATTATGAACCCCACATGATATCAAAAGTCCAAGATGTGTCAGATCCTTTGAAAGGCTATCCTAAACTTGTGTACAGTACGGCACGTAATTTGGCAAGGTTTTCGCGTAGTGGGACTAAGTTTGCGCATGTACACTCAGTGCAACAAAAAAATGATCACTTTTATTGCTTGTCATGCGCATGTCTGCATTCTATGGCAGACATGAACAGACCGCGGCCCGCAGGCCACATGCGGCCCTTCGTCAATACACGTGCGGCCCGCCCGCAAATTAAACTCTTATGCGTTCGTATGAAAATACTGCAACATTTAAACAATAGAGGCCAACTTAAGATCACTGAATAAGTGATTTTAATTTTTTAACCGACTTCCAAAAAAGGAGGAGGTTCTCAATTCGATTGTGTTGTTTGTTACTTCATAACTCCGTCATTTATAAACCGATTTAGATAATATTGTATTTCTTTGAAAGGATGTACTTCCAGATTGGTCCCATTTAAATTTGGTGAAGATCTGATGAAGAACTTCGGAGATAGACAAAAGAACTCCTCAATGACGAAGCATAAATAAAATAATTACCATATTATAAAATTAACAGTTTCAGAAGTCGGTGCCTTCAATTTGGTTCAGCGTGGATTAGTACCGACTTCTGAAACTGTTAATTTTATAATATGGTAATTATTTTATTCATTTCATCGTTTTTTTGAAGTCGGTTTTCTTTTTGTTAAAATGTTTTTTATTAAATGCCCTGACTACGTTTTTTTTATTCGGTTTTATTTCAACTTTTTTGGCTGTTTTTAATTATGTTGGCCCGCTTTTTCCTCATAGAGTACCCGAGTAGCCCCTAGTCCTAATAAGTCTGTGGATCCCTGTTCTATAGTTATTGCCATAATTTATTTTTAAACATATCCGTCAGAAGAAAGAAAGGAGAGGAATGTTCTTCTCTATTCTTGCCAAGTTACGTGCCGCCGATTATACACGAGTTACTAAAATTGGGTCCACGAGTAGGGTTCAAAATTGATAAAACTCCGCTATGTAGTAACAAGTTATTGACCCATAGCTTATCTAATAGTACAAGTAGGTACCTAACTATTTGACGCGTGTAGTATCTAAAAATATAATTTGTTTTTTATTTAGTAATACATTTGTTAGTTCAGTCTGTCTGTTTCAGCTGATCTCCGAAACGGCTGGACCGATTTTGCTGGGACATTCACTGGCAGATAGCTTATGTTATAAGGAGTAACTTAGGCTACTTTTACTTTATAAAAAGAAAAGAATTAAGATACCTACCGTGTAAAAAAATTAAAACTCATCTGACTTCTATGCAGACGAAGTCGCAGGCACACCTAGTATACTACTAAAATTGTGATCGACTTACGCGTGGAGTCAGTCGATTCGGATAATTCAAAGTCATAGTCAAATCTTTTGTTTCTATTGGATCATTTACAGGGACTTTTGGCAATCAAATCAAAAATGGCTACGTTCCAAAATGTATTTCCTGTAGCGAAGAATGGGTCTCTGCCTGTTAATAAAAAAATAGTGTCAAATTTTTGAATATGTTTTTTGTAAGAAACACATTATTGTGAAGACATTGGCAGCATTGAATGGCGCTATTGTTATGTAGACCAATCAATGTCAAATAATCAAAATGTCAATGTCTAATACATTAAGCCAATAATTTATGGTATGTTTTAAAGCTAATTAAATTACAATATACATAATATAGTAATTTAATTATTTTCTTTCAGCGACTCCTGTTGCTGACTGTACAAAACAAAGTTTTATCAGGTCTACATTCGCAGTGGCGCCAACTGGTGTCGATTTTAGAACTACTTAAAAAACGCTGCTGTTCAATTCAATTCTTCCGTTGGATGGCGAGTTGATTGTTCATTGGAATGGAAAATCTTAACGATTGCGATTAAATCGATTGTTCAGGTGGTAACGTTTCGAAATCGCACTACTACTCCTATAGATCATATTGTGTTGTGACACCAGATTATTTACTAACCACACAAAAAGAAGAAGAATGAATAAAGGAGACAATAACTTCATAGGTACTTTTGCAGGCACGTTCTACTCTATCACCCATATTCTAAGACGTTTCGCTAAAACTTACTCAACTCGACTCCACCTCGACTCAGCCTTTTTCACTACCATCGGTACTTATAGTTGACATAAATGTCCTCGACTCGAGATTTTTCCTCAGTCGAGGTAAGAAATCATCTGTCAAACTCAAGGTACCTCGGAACCTATCTTATGGAAGGAAGTGTCAAAGTTCGTAGGTATGTAACAAAAAAGAATTTTGAAGACTATCGAATATGCTTACGATAATCCTTACAACTCTTTATCACGGCGTTATTTGCGCGATGCAGATAAACAAAATTATGACGTAATGACTCCACTCTACCTCGACTCATTTGAGGACCCCTCAGTCGAGGAACTTCAAAGTTCACTCGAAACTGCGACTAAGAATACAATTTTGAAGGTGTTTTCGAGGCCGTCCTGAGTCGAGTATGAGTTGAGTAAGTTTTGGAGGAACGTCTTAGAATATGGGTGTATAGCTTGTCTAATAAATACTCAAGGTGTCGCCTACTAATTCGATAATTTACTATTCGATAATTTTTATTTGCATGCACAAAGATTTTTATTTTAGATTTTTTAAAAAAAAAACATATCTGCTTTAGTTATGAATTCAGGAAATTAAGTTTCTAATCCGTGACCCCAAATATGGTCTCAATAATAAACACAGCTGATCATAGCTGTGGACAGATAGATTCTAGCATTTTTTTTACGAAATCTGTGAAAAGCTATTTCTCTTAAACTATCGAGTTTTGGGGAAAGTTGTAGAACAAAAGTTATCCCTTATTATAGGTACTTTAACACCCTTTCGGCTTAGTACCCCCTTTCCGACTAACCTTGTATAGATAGAGCGACCGCCGAGCGTAGGTATGGAAACTGAAGTACATACATGTGATTGACTTCTGTACCTATCTGTATTGTGGTATAACGGGCTGGTTTCCGCAACTCCACGTCTGAGCGCGTATTTTGCGTCCACATACATACCGTTCAATAACTCATTACACCACATACAATTTTATTTCATATTCACGAGATAAGGGCGAGACCCTTAGGACTCAGGAACTCTTATCATTGTTTCGAAAAATGATTACGTAATACCGCGATACGTTATCATCGAGTTTTGGAAAACAGTTTTAAAAATATTCCGATAACATGTACCTAATGAGAGATAAGGAGTAACTATGATAGATAAAGCGAATAGATTTTACTATTTGACAAACATTTTTGGTGGAGAATTGAATATAAAACATAACATACATTCACGCCTGTATTCCCCGTAGGGTTGGGCAGAGGTGTATAGTAACAGGGTGAATAATCGAAATTTATTAACATTATTTTAACAAATCATTCTTCTCCCAGGTTGTTAACGTTATAGTATTGTCAGATTGTTTTTATTCTTGTCTTATTGCTTGACGGCAGCGGTATAGTTTGAGTTTTCATTATCATAATTATAGCATTAAACATCTGTATTCTTAACTTTGGGATGATGCTAATGACGTCCTCAATTTTTGTTAATATTTTTCGAATATTCGCCCAACACCCTCATTTCGCCGTTATGTTTAAGTCCCATGTAATAGGGGGCGAGCCTATTGCCAAATCCAAACTCCGGGCTGCTACTGAAGAATTCCACACGGAAAACCCCAATAACACTTTGCCCGACCTGGGGATCGAACTCAGGACCTCATGATCAGCAGTCGCGCTTGCTACCACTAGACCAACGAGGTAATTGAATATGTTATCGAAAAACTAACGTTGAGAAGCTCGTGGCTAATTACCAACCGCATGGATCATACGATTTGCGCTTGTCGCGGTCAGTACGTGGATGGGTGACCGTTCGTTACACATCGAGACCCCTCCTTTCCTCGGAGAGCACTTTAAACCGTCGGTTCCGGGTGTCATACGAATACCTATGACAGTCGTTACGGGAAGTCAGAAGCCCGAAATTCTCAACCGGTCTAACCTTAGAATATCGGCATTGCCCAGTTACTGGGTTGCGGAGGTGATGATAGTCGCTCCGTGTAAAATACTGGTATTCAGCCGTATCTGGTTGGACTGGAAGCTGACCACAACATAATTGGGAAATAGCTAGGCAGATACGGTTACCATATGACAGGCATTTGCCGCATTTGACAGGCATTTTAAGGTTTAGACAGGCGTGCGGCCGGCGTTACTCTGAGACAGGCATAAGGGTGCACACAAAAAACCTCTATGAGTGACGATACTTAAGTAGGTACGTACGGAGCACACTGTGTAGTCAGCCCCGCTACCAACCTTGCTAACTGCCTAAACTTTTCACGACACGGCATGAGCTATTCTCTTGCCGACATGAGAGAGAGATCTACGGGCATTTTTCTGTAAAATCAGGCATTTAAGGCACTCTAGACAGGCATTCCTTCATTTTGAAATGGTAGCACCCTTTTTTTTCTCGTTGGAAAATCCTCATGGATGTCCCTCACCCGGGGAAGGCGAGGGTGTCTGCCGAACTCTTACCGGCTAAAAACCAACGGTGTTCCTCCTCCTGACCGTTCGGCCGGGGTCGCGGGATTCCCAAAAGCATGCACCGCAACCCCGGCAGAAATGGCAGAAACAATTTTTTTTTTCTCGTTGGAAAATCCTCATGGATGTCCCTCACCCGGGGAAGGCGAGGGGGTCTGCCGAACTCTTACCGGCTAAAAACCAACGGTGTAGCTCCTCCTGACCGTTCGGCCGGGGTCGCGGGATTCGCAAAAGCATGCACCGCAACCCCGGCAAAATGGTAGCACCCTACCAGAACAGAACAAGGATAGATGATCGCAACGTCGTTATAAGGCAACAGGAGACCACTGCGGCCCTCTTGACATAATCCGATATACATTTGAATTTGAAAGTAGTATCGACCGTCTTTCGCCATAATTCATTGCGCGCAGTCTATCGTAAATTATGATGCAATTGGACTATTGTTTTCATCATACTATATAAGGCATTTCTTAGAAATTGTGTATATTTTTGCTTGGTGGTAGGATCTATACGGTCCTGGCTGGCTACCACCCTCACATTAAAGCCAAACAGTTTACTGTGTTCCGTCATCTGTATGTGAGAGCCAGAGGAGTATACGGAAATCCTTCTATACCTCTGTTCCTTGAATTCGTATGCTCCTATTAGATCCTGCCTGCGCTCACCATCTGGTGAGACTTGGGCAAAACGCGATCAAGTCAAGAATAAAAAAGTACAATATTACGTTCCCGAAGGCAGGGCTACCCGGGAGCCGGTGCTGGACCTTCGAAGAGGCCGAAGCCCAAGAAATAATTCTACTCAGCAGTCAGCTTCTGATAGCTTCTACACAAAGCGCTGACAGAGGGTGCTTTACACCCCGGCGCCAGATAACCTAGAGACGGCCCTGCCTAAAGGCCGCAAGTTAGGTGCTCCTAGGTTTGCAGTTAAAGCACTAACGAATCCTGAAACCCTGGCTATAGGTCCTCGGAGGAACACCATGGTGTTTTTAGCTAGTAAGAGTCCAAGATAATCTCCACTTTCCATGAGGACTTCGCCACTTCAATTCAAAATTGGACGTAGTTTAGCGAAAAGGATCCAACCCACACAGTTATGAGATATTTAATTTTTATGTTTAGACGACTGTATTTCTTCGTTGGTTCTTTGATTTAAATTTCTTGGTTTTATTGTAATTAAGGGACAAATGTATAATATTTTACTTGTTAAAATGTTATTATGTGTAGTTGGGCTTAAGAAGTTTAAGGAGTATTTTGATATAAATAACTCGTTTTCGATAATTTTGTGGGTTGATCCTTTTCGCTTAACTACGCCTAATTCGCTTACACCAGCGATACATTTGCGACACCATACATCAAACGTTTGTGCTAGACCGTAGCGCTCCATATTCCCATCGTTCTCTAGTTTCTTTGCAACATTTTAACGAAGGAGGTCAAAATCTAGCCCACTCAGTTTTTCTACCTATATCTAATTCTCAGAAGGTAAATTAGGCTACCAACAACAGCACACTATCCGCATTGAACTGCACTTTTTCTCCACATTCGAACATTTCCTAGTAATGTCACAACCGCAGACATATGAACGTATCTAGTACATTTTCCTACGAGCCGTTGCACTTTCATATTTCTTGGAAATGGCGTAAAAACGATGTCTAAGTGGAACGAACCGTCGCTGTGTCTACCGTAGCTTGGGAGACTAACCACAATCCCGCGGAAAAGGTAAAGATAGTAATTTTAAGACGACTTTGGTGCTGATTCTGTTGAACTAAACGTAATTTATCTTTTTCATATAAGGTTGTCATCCGTCCGGGTTTCCCGGATTTGTCCTAGTTCGGCGTCCGGGGGTGTCCGGGGAGGTTCTCAAAAAGTGACCGGGTAAAATCCGGACGCCCTTCGCGTTGGCATTTTCGTTCGTATTTTATCTTGGCTATACATATCAAATGAATTTTTTTTCGGAAAATTTTATATTTTCAGGTACGTCCGGGGATAAATCCCAATTTCGACGAAATGTCCGTGTCCGGTTATTTAAATCTTTGTCCGGTGTCGGCAATTTAGGTGATGGCAACCCTATTTTCATAAAAGAACATAACATCACGCCTTCTATTTCCCTGAAGAGTTCGGCAGAGATGTTTTAAGTCCCATGTAATAGGGGGCGAGCTTATTAATCGGCCACAAATCCAGACTCCTGGCTGCTACTGAGAAATTCCTAATGGATAAACCCAATATCACTTTGCCCGTCCTGGGGATCGATTCCAGGACGCTATGCTCAGCAGTCGCGCTTGTGACCACAAGACCAACAATGCAGTCATTTGGCTATTGCCATCTTTTTCACTCTAAGGCTGGGGCCGCACTGGTACGGCGACAGCGACGCGACGGCGATTTTGTGAAAACAAATTCATATAAACATATGTCCGTGGCCGCACTGCAGAAGCGACAAGCGAAATTTATTTGTTCACGAAATCGCCGTCGCGCCGCTGTCGCCGTACCAGTGCGGCTACGGCCTGATAACATAAGAAAGAGATGGACGTAGGTACATACGAGCTGTCAAATTGAAATTGAACTAAAATTTCCATAAAAATTTAGACGCCACGACGAATCGTGTCGTCAACTCGGTGCAGTTCAAGGTGTAAACTAGTTTGACATAGAGATGTCGAAGTTAGAGAACTTAGTTCGTATCTATCACCGCCCTTTTCTCGCGCTATCTGTTAGTAAAAGATAGCAGTTCTCTAATTTTAGTTTAGTTGGTGAACAAGGCTAATGGCAAAAGGCTCGCCCCCTATTACATGGGACTTAAACATAACTGGCGAAACGAGGGTGTAGTAAAAACACCTCTGCCGATCCCTTCGGGGAATATAGGGCGTGATATTGTATTGATGAACAAGAGAATCGGCACTGTGTTTAATCGACAATTTATAATATAGTCTGGCCATTAAAATTTTGTATAAAAGGTAAACAAACATTTTGATCGTCATTTATTTCGCTTTAAGAATCGTTTAAAATTACAGAGTCGACAACCCTATCCGTAAATCATAGGAATCAATCATAAGTCCTCGTCATTCAGTGGAATGGAGCGTCATTTGCAGATGAAGGCTTTTAGGAAAGCTCGATGTTGTACACTTACTTACAGCTAGTTCACACAGAAACTGTTTACAGGGCCGTTTTTAGCGAATCCGTTTTTATTTTGATAATGGCGCCTGTAGTTGTATGAGCGAGTTCACCATACACGACGGTATTCCGAATCCAGTAAGAAATACTGGTCCAACAGTTTTACACATTCCGTTTTGTCATTAAAACCTGGATGAACAGTATAAAAAACGGATCCGTACATGAAGATGTATGGAGAAGTATGGGTGCCTTCATACACGATCCGTTATTTTTACCGTATCCTGCTTTCCAGATGCCAGATCCGTCGGTAGATGTAAACAACACGTATAGTTGCAACGGATCCGATAAAAACAGATCCGTCAAAACGGATCCGTTGTGTGAACGGGCGGTTACTCTAGTATTAATTGTTTGTTTAATCCAAATCTTGCAACAGATTTTTCAACTACATCTACTTAACCGATTCTCTTGAAATTTCGCACACAAATTCAATTCCCATGACAATATAACGTTGTAATAATTTCAACCTTCAATCCTGAAACCCTAATGCTGCAGGTGTACTGCAAGATAAAACTGTTTAAGACATTATCTGCAATTTTTTTATGTGTAAATTAACGATAATAACATAATAATTGTTAGCATAAATAGTAGGAGATTAGATAATAGTAAATTAACATTTACTATGCACGGAGATAACACTTTGTAAATGGTTTACAAAAATATTATTTTTTGAGTACAGACGTCATTAGATTTGGACATTGGACCCACTAATTTATTCAATACACTATCTTTAACTTCGTGTGGAGACGGGTTAGAATATAAAACTTCCTCACCGCACGCTGGGAATAGACGTAATATAAAATACATACAACAGAATCTTGTAGGGGTGAATATATTGCCGGGGTTGTGGTGCATGCTTTTGCGAAACTCCTCAAAGTATATAATATAACCTTACAGAAGTCAAAGGCACCAAAGAGATACTCAAGACTGTTTATACTTAAAAAAAAAACAAAATCTTGTACTATCTTAAGTACTTATGTTTTTTTTTTTAAAAACAACAATGATTTTTCGTCGCCCTATCATATTTTTGACCGTGAAATAATCTTATTTTTGTTTGAATATCTTAAAATACATTAGGGTAGGTTATGAAATGACGTTATCTGTTAAACATATTCATGCTATTAAGATATCGAGAAATTTTTAAGAGCTCTACACCCATATTCTAAGACGTTCCTCCAAAACTTACTCGAATCATACTCGACTCAGAACGGCCTCGAAAACACCTTCAAAAATGTATTTTTAGTCGCAATTTCGAGTGAGCCTTGAGGTACTTATGAGTCATTACGTCATAATTTGAATTACTTATCTGCATCGCGCAAATAACGCCGCGATAAAAAATTGTAAGGATTATAGTAAGCGTATTTGATAGTCTTCAAAATTATTTTTTGTTACATACGAACTTTGACACTTCCTTCCTTAACCTTTTGAACGCCAGAGCATAAATGCATCGTCGTACCCCCCACGCCAAGGTAACTGTAATCCCATCGTTTTTGTCATATATTTGTGACGTTGGCGTACAGGGTAAACTTTCGTTTGTCACATATGTATGACAATGGCGTCCAAAAGGTTAAGGTAGGTTCCGAGGCACCTTGAGTTCGACAGATGATTCTTTACCTCGACTCAGGAAAAATCTCAAGTCGAGGACGTTTATGTCAAGTCGAAGTGGAGTCGAGTCGAGTAAGTTTTGGAGGAACGTCTTAGAATATAGGTGCTAAATATTTAGCATTTTTTTAAGAGTATTCATGGTGTTTATTGTTCACGTCACTATATTAGTATACGATGTGTCAGAACCAAAGTCCCTAGCAAAACCGAATCAGTGGGTCGAGGAACTTCAAGTATACTCCACCAAGAAGAACATAGTCTGCTTAGTTGTCGGCAATAAGATTGACAAGCATATCATTTTGGGATCCAGTTCATAATATCAGCAAGCACATTGGGTCAGCGCGCGACGGCGCAACGAGTATTCCCAAGAAGGGTTGATGTCAGGCAGGCGGCCGGTCATAAAACAATAAGCCAAAACCTCTAACAACATGGATTTACGAAATACATGTTGTGCCGACCCCACCTAGTGCGGGATAAGGGCAAGGAGATGATGAGTATTCATGGTGATTTTTTCTGACTTTTTTCCATAGAACCGTACACTAATTGCCAAACAAACAAATAAATACTCAAAAAATACTCAGTTTTAAGTTGCCGTCAAGTCTCGTGCTGTCACTTTCACTTTAAGGCGAAGTGACAGCACAAAATTGACGGGAACATCGTGACGAAACCTGCACATCTGAGAGGGCTCCATAAAGTTCTCGATAGTGTGTGTAGTCTGCCAACCCGCATCAGGCCAGCGTGGTGGACTAAGGCCTAAACCTTTCTCATTCTGAGAAGAGGCCCGTGCCCAGTAGTGGGCTGATTATGTTTGATGTATACTTTTGGACTCAATAAAAACAAATTACAAGAAGTAAACGATGTGTTCATAACGTGAGGCATTTTAGCGCCCTGAGTTAAAAAGACCACGCGGCGAGCGATAGCTGCACAATTCGTTCGGGGCGCTAAAATGCCTCGCGTTAAGAACACATGTTTACTTATTGTAATTTTTTATTGAATCTAACGTAACCCTTGTAGGGTTAATATATGTCAGCAGTACATCACGAGGTTTGAAGGAATTACATAATTTCGTTTACACTCTGTATTATGCCGTGGTCCTTTTTTTTTGTCCTTGGAAAATCCTCATGGATGTCCCTCACCCGGGGAAGGCGAGGGGGTTTGCCGGACTCTTACCGGCTAAAAACCAACGGTATTCCTCCTCATGACCGTTCGGCCGGGGTCGCGGGATTCGCAAAAGCATGCACCGCAACCCCGGCAATTATACCGCGGGCCTGCCAATAGTTAGGACTCCGTTAGCAATCTATACTAATATTATAAAGCTGAAGAGTTTGTTTGTTTGAACGCGCTAATCTCAGGAACTACTTGTTGGAATTGAAAATTTATTTTTGTGTTGGATAGTCCAGTGTTCCCCAAACTTCTTGTGTTCAAGGTACACCTACGAAATCAGGGAATTTCAGCGGTACACCATAAATAAAAAAACATATTTTAATCATATAAAGATAGCAAAGAATACATTATTTCCGTCCGCCTTTATAATTTTATAAGAAATAGATTTTTCCCGCGGCACACCAATTAATGACCACGGTACACCAGTGTGCCGCGGCACACACTTTGCGGAACACTGGGATAGTCCATTTATCAAGGAAGGTTATAGGCTATATAATATCACGCTACAACCAATAGGAGCGGAGCATAAATGAAAAATGTTGCAAATGCAAAAACGGGAAAAATGTCCACCCGTGCGAGGCCGGGACGGGCCGCTAGTCTTAAACAAAGTATGTCTGGTTACACAGTATCGCTTGGCATACAATAAGTGCGCGTCGGTTTTGCATGAATACACACGCATTTAACTGATTGATGTTTTACAGTGTTTTGAAATTATTACTTTTACGCATTCCACTTACTAGGACGTAGTTAAGCGAAAAGGATCCAACCCACAAAATTGTCAAAAATGAGTTATTTATATCAAAATACTCCTTAAACTTCTTAAGCCAAACTACACATAATAATATTTTAGCAAAGTAAAATATTATAAATTTGTCCTTTAATTACAATAAAACCAAGAAATTTAAATCAAAGAATCAATGAAGAAATACAGTCTAAACTTAAAAATTGAATATCGCATAACTGTGTGAGTTGGATCCTTTTCGCTAATCTACGTCCTATTGTCTGTATTCATTCGTTCGTTCGGCCTAGACTCTTCCCAATTGTTGGGGTCAGCTTCCAGTCTAACCAGATGCGGTTGAATACCAGTATTTTACACGGAGCGACTGCCATCAGACCTCCGCAACTCATTTGTTAAAAAGCGGGTCAGGTCTTCTTCTTTTCGTGTGGTTAGTGACTAACCTGGTGTCAGAGTTTGTGCCGCCTATGGGCCTCTGACTCGGCTTCACATGCCGTCGACAAATATCTCTCAGGCATGCCAGTTTCCTCACGATATTTTCCTTCACCGTTTTTAAGCAAGTGATAATTTATACAATACGCACATGAATCCGAAAAGTCAGAGGTGCGTACCTTGGGTTCTAACTCGAGCCCTTTGACTTGGCAGACCGACGGAAGTCATAGGGTACAAATTACCATGCTATTGTGTGTGGGTGATCAGCAGTAACCTTTTGTTTCCGTAGACAAAGCCGTGTGTTAAACTAGTATTAAATAGAGCAGAAAAGACAAGAATGATAAAATCATGTTGTAGTGTTTGTCTAGTGTCTAGACTGCCTTGTTGGTCTATTGGTCGCAAGCGCGACTGCTGAGCATGGGGTCCTAGGTTCGATCCCCAGGTCGGGCAAAGTGTCTGCCGGGGTTACGGTGCATGCTTTTGCGAATCCCGCGACCCCGGCCGAACGGTCAAGAGGAGGAACACCGTTGGTTTTTAGCCGGTAAGAGTCCGGCAGACCTCCTCGCCTTCCCCGGGTGAGGGACATCCATGAGGATTTTCCAACGATTAAAAAAAACAAAAAACTGTCGGGCAAAGTATAATTGGGTACTTCCATTAGGAATTTCTCAGTAGCAGCCTAGAGTCTGGATTTATGCCCGGTTACTGGCAAAAGGCTCGCCCCCTATTACATGGGACTTAAACATAACTGGCGAAACGAGGGTGTACTAAAAACACCTCTGCCGAACCCTTCGTGGAATATGAGGCATGATGTTATATTATGTTTCTCTTTAATCACATGTACAGAAGACAAAAATGATAATATTTTCGAAGTAAAAACCTTGTAACAACAAAACAATTAAATATCTATTTCGATCGTAGACCGATATGACATCACTGTCAACTGACATTGCGCAGAGACATTTATCTTTTTATTTATTAATTAAACATGCTTCTGATTCGTCACAGAATAATATTTGTTTTTTTTAAATTCGCAACATATTGTGTAAGTTTAATATTTGCTGACAGATGTCAATTGCAAATTGTTTAATGGACTGATGACTTCACAAAAGTAGTCGAGAAGAGTACGAGACAGTGCAATGTTGTGAGTCGTGAGCGTGCTATCACAAAACAGATAGGTACAGAAGTCAATCTACATACAAGTGCGCTCGAGCAACGCACACATAGACACTGCTCACGGACACGATATCTCGCACTGTTTGGGACTAGAGTGCGAGTGAGTGCGAGCGCGAATGCCATGCGCTTGAGAGAGATATATATATATATGTATATAAGGTCCAACCAAAATGCCTGGACAAACTTTCACACAGTGTTCAGTAAGTTTAACTGAACATATCTATGCAAAAAAATCGAAATCCAAGTGTTTTATTTTTCTAACCAAAATTTTTTTTCAACTTCCATTTTACTTCTTTTTTTTTACATTTTTCACTTCACTGTTTAGGTAAAATACGGCACGAAATTAGCGCGCGTCCCAATGGCGGTCGATGCATAAGAAATGGATGAGTTTATTCTTAGAGAGTACAGGCAATTTAAAACGTTATTATTTTTTGGTTAGAAAAAAAAACACTTGGATCTCGTTTGTTTTTACATAGATGTGATTAGTTAAATGTATTGAACACTGTGTAAAAGTTTGTCCAGGTATTTTGGTTGGACCTTATATAGGTAGAGCGACCGCCGAGCGTAGGTATGAAAAGTGAAGTACATACATGTGATTGACTTCTGTATCTATCTGTTTTGTGGTGCTATGGTCTACATTGTCTACAAAACACCTAAACTTTAGTTAATTAGATAACATGATATCCACGTGCGCGCTCTCCGCTACTATATTATTTGCTTATCTTATTCATTTTTTTTTTTCTAGACGCACCTGAGGGTAACCGCAGACAGGGGTCTAAGATGAAGCACACGAATCCAAGTAGCAGAGATAGAGGGATTCTACTATACCGCTCTGGTTCTCACATATCTACACACGACGTAACACAGTAAACTGCTTGGCGCCGGACTTTAATGTGAGGGTGGTAGCTAGCCAGGCGGACCGTATAGATCCTACCATCAAGATGGATTTTGTTAAATCTTACAACACGCGTCTATTCCCATCCCATTAAGTTTTATATTCTAGCCCGTCTCCACGCGTGATAAAAGTACTACACAAAAAAGCCAATTAAAAAAATATAACATAAAATATAACATCACGCCTGTATTCCTCGAAGGGTTGGGCAGAGGTGAATAACACCCTAATTTTGCCGTTATGTTAAAGTCCCGTGTAATAGGGGGCGAGCCTATTGCCATCAACCGAGCAGAGAACCGAGAGATCAGCAGTCGCGCTGACCACCACAAGACCAACGAGGCAGTTAAATAAAATATTTGTTATCTATATCCATATGTGCAACAAGTATGAGATACTAGTTGTACCCGTGGCTTTCCTTACGCGTTCCCTAAGCTGGTTTAGAAACCGCTAGGCGTGTACCACAGTCGAGAACTATACAGTAATTCAAGTTTTTACGTTCGGGCCATTATCGGGTAGGTACATAAAAACAAACATGGCGGCGCAGGGGCTTGGTTCGCAGGTAGGGCAAGAATAAAGTTCAATTATTTGTTTTAATAAGATTTTATTAACTTGCTCCGTTCGTATTTTCGGGTTCAAAATTTGTGAACCATTTTTCAAGCATTTGCTGGCATCCGATTGAGCTGAAATTTAGCATACCTATGTAACTTTGGTGACAATGACAATAGATTTTGTAGCGTGGCGGAAAGGGAAGTTCTCATACGACTATAGTGTGGCGTTCAAAAGATTAATTCTTCTCCTTCTTTTCGCGTGGTTAGATACTAACCTGGTGTCAGAGTTTATGCCGCCCATGGGCCTCTGACTTGGCTTCACATGCCGTCGAGAAATATCCCTCAGGCACGCCGGTTTCCTTACGATGTTTTCCTTCACCGTTTTTAAGCAAGTGATAATTATACGCACATGAATCCAAAAAATCAGAGGTGCGTGCTTGGAGTTAGAACTCGAGACCTATGACTTGGCAGTCTGACGGTCACACCACTAGGCTATCACCGCTAAAAAAAGGTTAATTGTATTCAGCACTAATCTAAAAGACAGTGCCGAATTGACTTACTGTAATATTTTTGCCATGCTCGCTACTTTGTCAGTTTTTGTTCGATAGACTCTATGCTGCATTTACAATTCAATGGCTGAACAAAAAGTGGTTGCAGTTGGCTGGCTATGTGCCTTGACGTCTAGAGGCCTATTCAGAAATAGTGATGGTCGCCACCACCATGGGTTGATGGGTATGCGATATTTTCTTCATTCAGTAACCTCGATAATTAAATCTGGTAATTAACAAATCAACAGATTTATTTTAGACGACACGTTTGGTGCAGCGGCTGAACGATTGGCTTCTGCGCTACGGGTCGTGGGTTCGATTCACGCACGGAACAAATATTTGTATGGCCTCCAGATAGTTGTTCCGGGTCTGGATGTTTGTGCGTGTGAAGATTTGTGTCTGTAAACGCACCCACGATACAGGAGAAATCATAGTGTGGGGCAATGTTTTTATTAAAAAGAAAATTAAAAAAAATATTATTTTATGATAGTTTAGCGGTTGAATGCTTGCCTTCTATGCAGGAGGGTCTGAGTTCGATCCCGGCCCGTACCTCCTGACTTCATATGCGGATCAGAATTTGATTATCACTTGCGTTAACGGTGAAAGAAAAACATCGTGAGGAAACCTGCACGCCTGAGAGGGCTCCCTAAAGTTCTCGATGGTGTATGTAGTCCGCCAACCCGCACAAATTCAGTATGGTGGACTTAGGCCCAAAACCCTTCTTATTCTGACAAGAGGCCCGTGCCCAGCAGTGGGACAGTAATGGGCTAATTATGTTATGTTTATGCTCTATGGTGGTACATAAGGAGGACTTAATGCCATAAGGCATTCTCTAAGATTTTGATAAAATTCTCTAGATTCTGCCAGATCAAAAATATACGTAAAGAAAATATCTGCAGACACAATATTTATTAACTAAATGTATTGGTTTTTATATATTATGTCCACACGGCTCCGCCCGCGTAAGAAGTTTTATTCCAGTAATAAATATAGCCTATGTTACTCAGTGATAATGTAGCTTTCTAACGGCAAAAGAGTTTTTGAAATCGGTCCAGTAGTTTTTAAGTTTATTCGTTACATACAAAAATACAAATCTTTCCTCTTTATAATACTAGTATAGATAACATCACGGCTATATTCCCTAAAGGGTTAAGCAGAGGTGTATAGCAACACCCTCATTTCGCCTTTATGTTTAAGTCCCATGTAATAGGAGATGAGCCTACTACCATCAACCGGGCCCAAATCCAAACTCCGAGCTGCTACTGGGGAATTCTACACGGAAAAACCCAACAACTCTGCCCGAACTGGGGATCGAACCCAGGACTTCACGATCAACAGTCGCACTTGCCATCACTAGATCAACGAGGTAGCTAATATTGTCGTTTTTTCTTATTTAATTCTTTCCTATAAGTTTAACTTGAACTTTAGTTAAAATGTCACGCAGCTTTACACATTATCAAGTTTACCACTAATTTAGACAATTGACTCATTGTCAAGTTATCACTGCACCGAAGTTGCGCATGCGCATACGACCCCCCACATACAAACGGAAATGATGATTCATTATTTAAAATTATACTATCGAGTTGTATGTCAAAATTGAAACAAAAGTCCCCAATAACAGCTAGTTCACACAGAAACTATTTACAGGATACGTTTTTATTTTGGTGATGGCGCCTGTAGTTATATTAGCGAGTTCATATACACGACAGTATTCGCAACCAGTAAAAATACTGGATTCGTTATTTTTATCATATCCTGTCTGCCAGATGCGACTCAGCTGCCATTTGTTTAACTGATCCGTCGGTATAGATGTGAACAATACACCCAGTACCGACGGATCCGTTAAAACGGATCCGACGTGTGAACGCACGGTAAGGCACGGATATCTTTTGAACCATTTCTTCAGCTCGGAGTTTGGATTTGTGCCCGATCGATGGCAATAGACTCGCCCCCTAATACATGGGGCTTAAATATAACGGCGAAATGAGGGCGTTACTACACACCTCTGCACAACCCTTCGGGGAATACAGGCGTAATGTTATGTTGCCTTGCTAAAAAATTCAAATTCAAAAGTTTTTATTTCGAATAGGCACAGTACATGCACTTAGGAAACGTCTCGACAATTTAGTTGCACGGTTCCAAAAAGTAGATCCTATGGAGAAGAAGCCGGCAAGAAACTCCATTGATACTCTTTTAAAATAATTTGCTGTACAATCGGGTACAGTTACAATGCGGTGCTTAAAATAAAAATTATGTAAGAACAATGCAGGTTAAAAAGAGTCTTATGTGTCTAATGTTATATGAAATAGAGTATAACGCATCGGTGAAGAGTCAGATTCAAAATATTTCCTGTTTTATATTGATTGGTATTGTCCAGGTTCAATATTTTTCTTTGGGATAAGTATAAAAACCTTGTATTAGTTAAAAATAAATAACACGTAACCGCTGTCCACACATTCCTTCTAGAATAAACTTAAAACACAACTTGGCACGGGCCTCTTCGAAGAGCTTAGGCCTTAGTTCACCACGCTGGCCTGGTGCGGGTTGGCGGACTACACACACCATCGAGAACTTTGTGAAGCCCTCTCAGGTGTGCATAGGTTTACCATTTCAAAATGAAGGAATGCCTGTCTAAAGTGCCTTAAATGGCTGACTTTACAGAAAAATGCCTGTAGATCTCTCTCTCATGTCGGCAAGAGAATAGCTCATGCCGTGTCGTGAAAAGATTAGGCAGTTAGCAAGGTTGGTAGCGGGGCTGACTACACAGTGTGCTCCGTACGTATCTACTTAAGTATCGTCACTCATAGAGGCTTTTTGTATGCACCCTTATGCCTGTCTCAGAGTAATGCCGGCGGCACGCCTGTCTAAACCTTAAAATGCCTGTCAAATGCGGCAAATGCCTGTCATATGGTAACCCTAGGGTGTGCAGATTTACTCGCCGCCCGACCAGTAACAGGCCCGAGAAGGCAGCGCGTCGTGTTTCGTGCGCGCTTCTCAGGAGGACGTGGAGCAAGGCCCCGGGGACCTGCCGGGGTTGCGGTGCATGCTTCTGCGAATGCCGCGACCCCGGCCGTACGGTCAGGAGAAGGAACACCGTTGGTTTTTAGCCGGTAAGAGTCCGGCAGACCCCCTCGCCTTCCCCGGGCGAGGGACATCAATGAGGATTTTCCAACGAGAGAAAAAAAGAAAAAAAAACGGTGTGCAGATTTCCTTACGATGTTTTTCCTTCACCGTTAACGCAAGTGATAATCAAATTCTGATCCGCACATGAAGTCAGGAGGTACGGGCCGGGATCGACCTCAGTTCCTCCTGCACGGAAGGCAAGCGCTCAACCGCTAGGCTATCACTACTGCATAAACTTAACTAGTTATTATTTCACAATATTTCTTCGAAACTAAAAGGCAACGTTGTCAACAACTTTCATATTTTGTTGACAACGAATAGAACGAGGTCTAACGCGCGACTAACGGCCGAAACCAGTGACCGATTTCAATCTAAAATGTCTGGATTAATGTAGGTGTGGATGAACGAGGGATGGTGTTGCTCCAACGAAAAGGGAGGATACTCCAACCAGGCGAGTCTTATGCCTGGCCCGCCACTGCCCAACGGTTGTTATTTTATTTCCCCTTTTTTCTATTCGACTGCTTGCAGATGGTCCTGCGGACCGTTTCTACGTAACCGGGCAGTTATTGGCGAGACCTGAAGAGTCTCCAACCAATGGTGACGAGAGTAAAATACTTAACCTAAGCTAACTACTATTACTACTGCTAACATCATGACTAGCTAGCAACAACAGCACTAAGGGCGATCCCTAGGGGGGGACTCGGACCTCGACTTAGGGCGTTGCTTGCGAGAGGACTGGGAGGGAGACAGTTTGATGAGGGCTGAATTAACGGTGTGACCGACCCAACGGTCGATGTTGGGAAGTTGTATATACTATCTGCGTGTCAAATCTTGATATCGCGATGCAGGATTTGTGACATTTCATTTGACAGCTGTCATTGTTGTCGCTGTAGTCTGATAGACATTCGTCGTGCTGCGTAGTTCTCATGTGGCGTGATAGATGCCGCCACATAGGTTTTCATCGAACGACATCGGGGGATGGAAGCGTAAGCTCACCGCGGGCTGCGCGTACGCAGACTACACTATATTAGCGATACAGGGGCGAACGAAACAACGACAAACGTCGAAATACAAGATCAAAGTATTATCGAACAACGAACTATTACATGTTAATTAACATTTAAGAGTACGGCGAACGAGAGACAAAATACCAAATCGCGAAAATCGAATCCATCGTCGGATCCGTAACACTTTAGTGGTTGGAAAACGTGCGATTCGTCAGACGAAACTTCGTAGTTCGATTTTCGAAGTAGGCCTCCGGAATCGAGACTGCGTGTACACAGCCAGCGACAGCATCGTGGTAGTATCGTGGCCGTTTTGCGTCTGGGCTATCGTTTTAAGTCGCGAACAAAGCTTTTAATATGGGATATACAGGGTGTAACCGAAATCATGTAATTCCTTCAAACCTCGTGATGTACTGCTGACATAGATTAACCCTGAAGGGGACATCAGGATTAAATAAAAAAAAATACAAGTAAACGTTATTCTTAACGTGAGGCGTTTTAGTGCTCCGAACGAATTGCGGCGCTAAAATAAAATTAACTTGGGGCGCTAAAATGCCTCGCATTAAGAACACATGTTTAATTCAAGCTTTAATTCTAGCTTTACAATTAATAACTTGCACTTAACCTTTTGGACGCCAGAGCATAAATACATCGTCGTACCCCCCACGCCAAGGTAACTGTAATCCCATCGTTTTGTCACATATTTGTGACGTTGGCGTACAGGGTAAACTTTCGTTTGTCACATATGTGTGACAATGGCGTCCAAAAGGTTAAAAATACTTCAACGTTAAAAATAATTGTATGCACTATAATTTTAATGCTTCTAACTCCAAAATCCCTCCGCAATACGAAATAAAATGATAAACAGATAGCTGAAAGGTAGGTTAGGTTAGAACTGTGACCACTCTACGAACGAACCGAACGAGCGAAGCGAGTGGTGCCACGATAGCGGCCGGCGATTGCCAGAAATGATCAGAAACTATTTGCCGCTCACTTTCCACTATTCCTTTAATAGGTGCATCCAGAAACATATGGTTTTTGATTGATTACAAAGCAAATCATTATTTTTAAATTTAAAAATATTAAAATTCAAGTGCAACTATTATTTTGCAAGTGTGCCATCAACATTTTTATTGTTATTTTAATTAATTTTAAAGCGCTTTTAAATACATTTCTTCTAATACAACCTCGTGTACTTTGCCCCTAAACGCTCCGCTGATAACAGTGAGACCGCAGTCTTAGAAACTTTTCCATTGTAGCGTAACTTTCAAAGTCCACATACCGTTAACCATGACTGGCGGAAGCTTGTGTCATTTTAAAATTAATAATTATAAACTATAATAGGGTTTTGAATCGGTGAGAATTTAATTTAGAGATTTTAAAAGGTATGAGGCAGAATTGAGGTCTTTTCTCACCATAATAATTCCTTTTTTTATCATATACAAGGTTAGTCGGAAAGGGGGTACTAAGCCGCGGGCCACTTAATGTATCACTGATGATTGTTTTAAAGAAAGTGTTAAAATTTTAAAAATCGGTAAAAAAAATCCATGTAAAATTATTTTAATTTTAGACTTTTCAAAAATTCTTCATCCCTGCTTTAGTTGTGAATTCAGAAAATGGGAGTTTATAATCCGTGACCCCAAATATGACGAAAAATGTAAGAACTCGTCTGATCATAGCTGAGGATAGATAGAATTTAGCATTTTTTTTACGAAATCTTTGAAAAGCTATGTCTCTTAAACTATCGAGTTTTGGGGAAAGTTGTAGAACAAAATTTATCCCTTATTATGGGTACTTTAACACCCTTTCGGCTTAGTACCCCCTTTCCGACTAACCTTGTATATACCTACGATTTGCGAGATTAAGTTGCGCTTGCCGCGGTCAGACCGTTCGTTACAGATCGAGACACCTCCGTGCCTCGGAGCACGTTAAATAGTCGGTTCTGGATGTCATACGAATACCTCTGACAGTCGTTACGGGTAGTCCGAAGCCCGAAAGTCTGACAACCGCTCTAACCTTAGGATATCGGCATTGCCCAGTAACTGGGTTGCGGAGATCTGACGGCAGTCGCTCCGTGTAAAATACTGGTATTCAACCGCATCTGGTTAGACTGGAAGCTGACCCCAACATAGTTGGGAAAAGGCTAGGCTAGGCTGAACAATAATTCCTTTTTTTTATGTAAAGGGTGAAGGCCATAATCCACCACGCTGGCTTGGTGCTATTGACAACTTTTTGGAGCTTTCTCAGGTGTGCAGGTTTCCTCACGACGTTTCCCTTCACCGTTAACGCAAGTGATAATCAAATTCTGATCCGCACATGAAATAGAAAAGTCAGGGGTACATAGTCTGCTTAACCTTTTGAACGCCAGAGCATAAATGCATCGTCGTGCCCCCCACGCCAAGGCAACTGTAATCCCATCGTTTTTGTCACATATTTGTGACGTTGGCGTACAGGGTAAACTTTCGTTTGTCACATATGTATGACAATGGCGTCCAAAAGGTTAATTGTCGGCAATAAGATTGACAAGCATATCATTTTGGGACCCAGTGTATAATCAGCAAGCACATTGGGTCACCCACGCGACGGCGCAATGAGTATTCCCAAGGAGGGTTGATGTCAGGCAGGCGGCCGGTCATAAAACAATAAGCCAAAACCTCTAACAACATGGATTTACGAATTGCATATTGTGCCGACCACACCTAGTGTAGGATAAGGGCAGGGATAAGAAAAAGAAGGGGTACATAGGCGTGGTGGTTTAATATAATTTTCAGTAGGTACTTTGAGTGACACTTACACCCATATTCTAAGACGTTCCTCCAAAACTCACTCGACTCGACTCCACCTCGACTCAGTCTTTTTTACTACCATCGGTAGTTATAGTTGACATAAACGTCCTCGACTCGAGATTTTTCCTCAGTCGAGGTAAGGAATCATCTGTCAAACTCAAGGTACCTCGGAACCTACCTTAAGGAAGGAAGTGTCAAAGTTCTTACGTTACGAAAATGAATTTTGAAGACTATCGAATATGCTTACGATAATCCTTACAACTATTTATCGCGGCGTTATTTGCGCGATGCGAATAATTCAATTTATGACGTAATAACACAGTCGAGGAACCTCAAAGTTCACTCGAAATTGCGACTAAGAATAGGTACAATTTTGAAGGTGTTTTCGAGGCCGTCCTGAGTCGAGTAAGTTTTGGAGGAACGACTTAGAATATGGGTGATCATATCCAATCACAACGAATACTGTGACATAACACATACATTCAAACATCCCATGTTCTACACACACAAATTAATTTCTGAGCGGCGCGTCGCCCATAAAATGATTCACAATGATATTTTCGAATTCATACGCTGATTCCATACAGCAAATTGGTTGTGACGGTAGCGTCATTAATTGGTTAAAACATCAGTTAAGGATCTTGCGTCATCGTAGTTTTTTTTTTCTTTGAGTGTTTCGAATAGATTCAGCATGGTTACAATTTTTTTTGTTTTTGCTTTATCTCCTTTGACCTTATTCGCAGATGGTAAGCTCAGACTAAGGTAAGGTAAGCTCGGTCTAAGATGGAGTACACGAATCTAAGTAACAAAGATTGTAGATCAATTCCCCTATACCCCTCTGGCTCTCACATACACACGACGGAACATAGTAAACTGCTTGGCGACTCTTGTGGGGGTGGTAGCTAGCCAGGCGGACTGTATAGATCCTACCTCTAAGCGTGCTGGTTTTGTTGAATCTGATAACGCGTATATTCCCAGCGTTTTTTTTTTATTTTTATTCTTATTCGACTCTTGTAGATGGTCTTGCGGACTTTTTCTACGTAACCGGGCTATTATTGGCGAGACCAGAAGGGTCTCCGAACCAATATCTAAACTAACTACCTAGCTAACTACGCTAACTACTGTAACATCATGACTGACTATTATAGCAGCAACACCTCTAAGGGTGTCCCCAAGGGGGGACTCGAACCTCTTAGAGTGTTGAATGCGAGAGGACTGGGAGGGATACGACAGCTTGATGAGGGCTGTATTAATCGCGGTGTGACTGCGCGGAGTCAGAAGGGACGACCGGCACCGCGGCTGCGGCGGGTGAGCACGGTGGATCGGGGGCATATTCCCAGCGTGCAGCGAGGAAGATTTTTATTCAAGTCCGTCCCCACACCTGGTTAAAAAGATAGGGTGAAGCTAGTGAGTAGTGAGGCTAGTAGTTAAATATTCTAATATAGTAGAGGTCCTCATAAAAGAGTTCGTCCGGAGAAGTACCTACTACAACCATACTGGCCATACGGGCAAATCGGGGAAATGCCCGATGGGCCGGTCACACAGTTGGAGAAATGGAAAGAGTGTTTTTAAATGCACCCAAGATACTGGAGAAAGAGTTAAAAAAAAAACGTCGTCCGTGTAATCGCTTGAGAATTACATTTTTTTGCCGTCTCTCAAATGCCCGAGCCGATTTCAGGTCCCAGTTCGGCCCTGACCATACCTATTTCATCCGCCAAGCAGCATTGCTATGTTCCGGTTTGGAGGGTATATCTGTCTGTGTCTACTCGCATGTCAATGTCTACTGTTTTGTTGGTTGCTAGTATTTTTGTTCTAGTATTTTGATCAACCAATCACATTCTGCCAACAAATTAGTTTGATTAGACTTTCAGTCAAACGGGATAATCGTCCATTGAATATTGTGAAAATACAACTTCTTCCATTTTTTAATATTGGCAATCTTACAATTATCAAGTAAAATCAAGCAACACTTACATAAAAGCGTTTCAAAATTCGAACGTAGCAGCTTTAATGATGAACGCGGATGTTCAAAACGCTGTGTCATCCTCACTTTCTTGTTTTTCGTCTATAGCTCTACGCAAACAGTGGGCAACGGCACCAGAGCATTCTGCCAAGTCACTGCCTTTTTATTCGATGACGTCGATGTACTGAGCTCTTAGAAGCGTCCTATTTAACCGTTAGGCATGAGAATTTCGATCCATGAAAGGATAAGGTACTAAAGTTAGTTCCCAGAGTTTTCTGGCCTTTGTGATAGTCAACTTAGAGAGAACATAACATAACAACAAGCCTGTATTCCCCTAAGGGATAACAAGAGGTGTATAGTAACACTCTCATTTCACCGTTACGTTTAAGTCCCATGTAATAGGGGGCGAGACTATGCCATAAACCGGGCACAAATCCAAACTCCAGGCTGCTACTGTGGAATTCCATACGGAGAAACCGAAACACTTTGTCCGACTTGAGGATTGAATCCAGGACCTCATGATCAGCAGTCGTGCTTGCCACTATTAGACCAACGAGGCAGTCAATTACTTACTTAGAGCGAATTATTTATTATCTTTAAGCAAAAGTCAAACCAACGCTTCCAGCTTGGCGATGGCGAATGGTGGCGATCAGAAGCCCATCCCTAGAGTCCGCGCCACCAATGAAGTCCCTTTGACGCGGCGCTAGTGTCTATGCCATTGCATCACATTGCATTAAAAAATATGTAGTTCCACAATTTTCCGCGGGACTTCTTTCGTGACGCGCACTCTATAGACAAAATTGTTGCCAAATCGCAAATGAACTACAACCGTCAGACAGTTTTCTTTTACGAGAATTGTCAAAATATTTGTTTTTGTTATCAAACAATTTGCCAATTTTTGTAAATGTAATCCGTCTGAATGAACGGTTCGGCTGATCGGTTGCGATTGATCAACGTTTGTGTTGTACTTATTTCATCTCACGAAGGCGAATGAATTATTGCAATTCGAACCTTATATCAAAGACATAAATGTCACACAGCTTTCGTGAGATGAGATAACTATAGTAGAATTGGACCACAGTTACTGCAATTGTACTTGGGGCGACGCACAGTGGAAAAAAAAATACTTTCTTTGTTCAAAAATCTGCCTACACCACAATTTTTGACGTATCGCTGCCATTTTTTTTATACACTCCTGAGATAACACACTTCGGTGTGTCACTGCCTCTTTCCAAGTCAATACAATAACCTCAAAAAATCGGGAAATGAAGCAAAAACAATTGAAAAAAAATCATTTAATAAAAATCAGTTTCCAGGGGTTTTTCAGGTCCCTGGCCATGAATTTATAATCTGTTTATAAAAATTCAAAATGGCGGATTCAAAATGACGGCCCAAAAAATGTTACTTTATTTTGCTTTTTTCAATATAAATTGATACGTTATGGTATTGACTTTTAAGTAAAAGTGGCAGTGAATCACCAAAGTGTGTTATTATCAGGAGTGTATAAAAAAAATGGCAGCGATACGTCAAAAATTATGGTGTAGGCAGATTTTTAAACATAAAAAGTCTTTTTTTGCCACTGTGCGACGTGTTCAAATGTGTCCTCTTTGGAACACACCATAGGAATAGAAAGGGTGCCCTTTCCATAATAGGGATTACTAGGAACCTCACTGCAACGGTAAGTTAGGTCTATAAGCAGCTTATGTGAAATATTAATGGGTATTCGATCGTACAGCAGTACAATGGCCTGGCTTACTTACATAAAATGGACTAATAACAAGCTGGTGAACAAAATCGTGGAAAGTAGTTTTATTTTTCTACTAGCGACCCGCCCCGGCTTCGCACGGATTGCACCCGTGCGTAGATATTAATGTGGGGCATATAAACGTCCCTCTTGAATCACTCTATCTATTGCTGAAATCTGGATTAAAATCCGTTGCGTAGTTTAAAAGATCTAAGCGTACAGTCAGCGGGAGTGACTTTGTTTTATCTATACTAACAAATATTATAAAGAGGAAAGATTTGTATTTTTGTATGTAACGAATAAACTTAAAAACGTAATAAGTACTCTCAGTGGTGGAGAGTCTATGTTGGTTTCATTGTATTTACCGTGCTCGCAATCCTGACATACCGATATAACAGTAATGATAGATTCACCCCTACAAGTTTCTGTTGTCTTTTACAATCTATCCACAGACTGACCGCGGCAATCGCAGCGATCGATCCGCGTCGTTACCAAAGTACCTCAATAACAAGAAGAAACAGCGCACATCAATAGAAATAATTGAATTGGTACCTACCTTTTTGAATCTGTCAAAACACAATCGGAATAAGGTCACAAAATGACATCACTGACCTTGACTGAAAACCAATGAGGCATCGCGAGGGAGTGGTCAACCATTGTAGCATTTAGAAAACTAAGTCCATAGATAATCAAGGTCTTTGATTTATTGCAAGATAGTTGAAAATCTTTACAAATTGGTAGCTGGGTTTTTTTAGGTTTATATTTTTTTAGTTATTTCGTAAAATGGGAACGCGTTATACAGCCATTACAGAAGTAATGAATTTGAATAAAAGACAGCCTCACTGCTGAGCAAGAGTGCGTGGACGCAGCAATGGGATCCTGCATATACATAACATCACGCCTGTATTCCCCGACGGGTTAGGCAGCGGTGTTTAGTAACACCCTCATTTTGCCGTTATGTTTAAGCCCCATGTAATAGGGGCGAGCCTGTTGCCGTCAACCGGGCACAAATCCAAACTCCGGGCTGCTACTGAGGAATTCCACACAGAAAAACCCAATAACACTGCCCGACCTGGGGATCGAACCCAGGACCTCAAGATCAGCAGTCGCGCTTGCCACCACGAGACCAACGAGGCAATCTGTATATGATAGCCTGTAAGTTAGACAGTACCCTGGTGTGGACTATCACCTAGAGCACTATGTCATTTTAAGTTACAGTTGCCATCCGTCGAGTTTCCCAGGATTTGTCTTACACCCATATTCTAAGACGTTCCTCCAAAACTTACTCGACTCGACTCCACCTCGACTCACTACCAAGTTGACATAAACGTCTTCGACTCGAGATTTTTCCTCAGTCGAGGTAAGGAATCATCTGTCAAACTCAAGGTACCGCGGAACCTACCTTAAGGAAGGAAGTGTCAAAGTTCGTATGTAATAAAAATGAATTTTGAAGACTTTATCGAATATGCTTACGATAATCCGTACAGTTATTTATCGCGGCGTTATTTGCGCGATGCAGATAATTCAAATTAAGACGTAATAACTCCGTCGAGGAACCTCAAAGTTCACTCGAAATTGCGACTAAGATTACAATTTTGAAGGTGTTTTCGGGGCCGTTCTGAGTCGAGTAAGTTTTGGAGGAACGTCTTAGAATATGGGCGTTAGTTTAGTAGCGTCCACGGGCGTCCGGAGAGGGGGTTCTCAAAAAGTATCCAGGTGAAACCCGGACGCCCGTCGCGTTGGAAATTTCGTCCGTTTGCTATTCCAGGAATAAGTTCCACGTAGCACAGACTTGTAGAAGTACAGCAGTATATGACTTCGGTACGAAAATTTTGGCTACTATAATACACTAGCGGCCCGTCCCGGCTACGCACGGGTGGTCATTTTTCCCGTTTCTGCAACATTTTTCATTTATGCTCCGCTCCTATTGGTCGTAGCGTGATGTTATATAGCCTATAACCTTCCTCTATAAATGGACTATCCAACACAAAAATATTTTTTCAATTCCAACCAGTAGTACCCGATATTAGCGCGTTCAAACAAACAAACTCTTCAGCTTTATAATATTAAGTATAGATAAAAAAATACATTTTCATATTTTTAAATACTTTTAAGGGCATCCGGAGAAATATTATGGTTTTAATCAAACGTCCGGGGGTTCTTGAAATCGTTTTCCGATATCGACAGTTTAGATGATGGCAGCCCTACTCTTAGTTATTAACTATAGGTCTACCGGAATCTCATGGCATTAAAAATTAATAACAAATAGTGGTTTTCATATGGCAATGTCAACATGTCACTTGTCAAAACGAGTATGACTGTAGTTGATACATTTTCAAGTTAATGTTTTCTTGTTCAAACATTTTTAATAAACATACTTATTTTAACAAGGTTTCCTTTTCCATTACAATAAAATTGCATAAACTGCATTTTGTTATGAGAAATAAATAAGACAGGTTGTAAGTAGTCAGCTCTGCTGATATTCATGATACAATATTGCAGTCTATAGTAAATAATATATTACTGCAGGAAGTGAATAAAAACCAATAATAATTACAGAAATGAAAGAAGCTCACGGTGCTATATTAGGTTACGATGTGGCAAAACCAATGTCCCTAGCAAAACTGAATGAGTGGGTCAAGGAACTTCAAGTATACTCCACCAAGAAGAACATAGTCTGCTTAGTTGTCGGCAATAAGATTGACAAGCATATCATTTTGGGACCGAGTGCACAATATTAGTAAGCACATTGAGTCACCCAACGCAGCGCAACGAGTATGATCAAGGAGGGTTTATGTCAGGCAGGCGGCCGGTCATAAAACAATAAGCCAAAACCTCTAATAACATGGATTTATGAAATTCATGTTGTGCCGACCCCATCTAGTATGGGATAAGGGCAGGAAGAAATGAAGACGAAATTAAAGAAAAACAATTATAAGTATCAAGACTTTTTATTCAAATTACTCTTGTGTTACCCACAAAAAAAATTAATTTCCCTATTTGCCATCAGATTCCGGTAGACCTATACTTATCTATCTTAAGCCTTTACTAACAACTATAGATCTTGAGTTATCTGAATAAATAAATAAAATAAAATTACGCACTGTCGACTTGGTCGTCAGTGACGTCACCGATCGTCTACCTCAGTTGCCTTGTTCAAGCCGTCGGTGCTGCTGGCATCCTAAGTTGCATTTGCTGGTTCACAATATCCAATTATAGATTAGTCGGAATATTTTTAAATATTCGAATTAACTTAAATATTCGGCTTCATCTACCATCGCCGAAAGCCGAAACCAAAGATTCAGTAGTTCCCCACACTATGTAACAGCGCAGTCTACGTTTAATGCAAAATTACTAGTTTTATTTTATTTTGGAGTACTTTCACCAATTTGTTTTATTCGTATTTTATTCTGGTCCGTTTTGTATGTGTCTAGAATGTAATTGCTGGTTTTAACCGCTCGAAACAGCAGTTGAATCCGAAACTAAGGTAAAATGTTAAATAATTTTATTTTTATAAATACTTAGGTGCATTTTTTCGCAGATAGAGCATGCGAATTCAAGTAGCAACGGTTTAGATATATTCCGCTATACCTCTGGCTCTCACATACACACGACTTTAATGTGAGGGTGGCAGCTAGTCAGTCGGACGGTAAAGATCCTACCATCAAGCGTGAGCGAATGACTTCTTATACGACTTACGCCTTTACGGCGAGTCAACTAGTCAGTTCGGTTTAACAACGCAGTGTGACGCAGTGCAGCGTGTGGCAAGTACGCTCGGTGCGTGTTCAAACCTGCCAAGTATCCCAGCGGGTCAGTGCAGGTATGTAATAGGGTCTTAGTGGCTGTCTCGCCTTCCTTCTAGGCCGAGTATTCGGCCTTGCACTCAGTGGTGTGTTATCTACCGAGCACTCGGCCGAGAGTACTGTCACTGATTACATACTATGTAAGTACTGTCTCGCCATCTGTGGCCAGCCTTAAGCACAGTACAGAAATTCAATATCAGTAGGCCTAGCATAAAGGTTTGAAAATCGTATCGTAAACGTATCGCTAATGTAAGCGAATTTTGAATCGAAAATACAACTGTCCTATTAGATAATATGTTGGTTTATTTTTTGCGACATACATGATTTTTATCATAGGTATAGATATGAATAAAGGTTTCAATTTAATTAAATGGTATGTTCGAAACGAGTATTTCCACCGTTGTTAATGCAGCCCTCATCAAGCTGTCGTATCCCTCCCAGTCCTCTCGCTTTCAACACCCTAAGAGGTTCGAGTCCCCCCTTGGGGACACCCTTAGAGGTGTTGCTGCTATAATAGTCAGTCATGATGTTACAGTAGTTAGCGTAGTTAGCTAGGTAGTTAGTGTAGATATTGGTTCGGAGACCCTTCTGGTCTCGCCAATAATAGCCCGGTTACGTAGAAAAGGTCCGCAAGACCATCTACAAGAGCCGAATAGGAAAAAAAAAAACCCATATACGGCTTGCTATTTGTTGTATTAGAAGTGAACGCTTTTTTAACGCGCGTTGAAAAAGCGTTCGTGCGAACGAGGGCTAACTCGATAGCATTCGTGCTAGGCCTACTTAGGGCTGCCATTATTTAAACTGCCGACACCGGACTGACATTGCAAAAACCCCGGACATTTGGTCGATATTTGGATTATACAACGGACGCCCTTGAAATATCAAAAAAAAAATAATTAAAATAACCTAAATATAAATTTACATACCCAAGTCATATACGTGTGTGCTGCGTGGAACTAACGACCGAAACTACCGATGCGACGGGCGTCAGGGTTTTACCCGGAAACTTTTTGAGAACCCCCTTTTTTTTCTTTTTTTTTTTATTCAATTCGTCTGCTTGTAGATGATCTTGCGGACCGTTTCTACGTAACCGGGGAGTTATTGGCGAGACCTGAAGGGACTCCAACCAGTAAGGACGAGTAAAATACTTAACCTAAGCTAACTACTACTACTAACATCATGACTACTAGCAACAACAGCACTAAGGGCGACCCTTAATGAGACTCGGACCTTGACTTACGGCGTTGCTGGCGAGAAGATTGGAAGGGAGACAGCTTCATGAGGGCTGAATTATCAGTGTGACTGTTGAGAACCCCCTCAGACGCCTTCCTAAACTAGGACAAATCCGGGGAAACCCGGACGGATGACAGCCCTTTATCGTTGGAAAATCCTCATGGATGTCCCTTGCCCGGGGAAGGCGAAGGGGTCTGCCGGAATCTTACCGGCTAAAAACCAACGGTGTTCCTCCTCCTGTCCGTCGGCCGGGGTCGCGGGATTCGCAAAAGCATGCACCGCAACCCCGGCAGACGGATCGCAGCCCTAGGCTTACTGCATACAACACATACAAAAATATAAACGAGTAGTATGTCACCTATAAGAAACAAAAGAATTGGGCACACAACCTTGTATTAGCCGTAGGTAAAAAATACCTGTATCAAAACTAAACGATCACGTGTTGAAGCACGCGGTGCTAAAAATAGCTAGCATGAACATTTGGTTCCGTTAAACTAATAATTATGTATATAAAAATAACTTCCCGTTTAATTCACCTTTAAATGGTTGTGTACGTGTGTCGATGTATTGATCTCTCGTGTGCTTAATAATTGAGGGGCTTAATGCGATTTCGAAGTTAGTCTGTGCATGGGTGACCATTCGTTACACATCGAGACTGTGCCTCGAAGAGCACGTTAAACAGTCGGTACCGGGTGTCATACGAATACCTATGACAGTCGTTACGGGAAGTCAGATGCCCGAAATTCTGACAACAGGTCTAATCTAACGATATCGGCATTGCCCTGTAACTGGGCTGCGGAGGTCTGATGGCAGTCGCTCCATGTAAAATACTGGTATTCAGCCGCATCTGGTTAGACTGGAAGCTGACCCAACATAGTTGGGAAAAGGCTAGGTAGAACGAACGTGTGTTCAATAATTGAGGTAATGTTAGTACCTATCAGTTGACAGTATCAGGAGAAGAACTGAAGTCACTGATATAGCTTGCAGGACGAGCAAGCTGAAGTGACTGGGCTGGTCATGTCTATCGAAGGAACGATGGCCGTTGGGGCAGACGTGTCCTGAAGTGGAGACCGCGAATCCGCAAGCGCAGCGTAGGGCGCCCAGATGAACCGACTACATGAAGAAGCTGCGTTGGACTGGATACGGAACACGGAGTACCAGGTGTTGTGGCGCAACTTGGGAGAGGACTTTGTCCAGGAGTTGACTGCGATAGTCTGAGTTGATTGATTGGGATTTTTTAAATGTTAAACATAACTCACATAACATCACGTCTTATATTCCTCGAAGGGTAGAGCAGAGGTGTTTTTAATACTTCCTTCTTTCTTTACTTCGCAAATCGTATGATTGGCGCAGTTGTTAATAAGCCACGATCCCCACAACTCAAATTAAAACAGTAATTCAATTAACTATTTTATTAAATCCACTTTTTCCGGTACAGTGACCGAGATGCATCTAATTAGGGATTTTCCCTTTCTCTTAATTAAGTATAAATATTCATGAACAAATACAATAATTTATGTGAACGAAATAAAAACACACAAACAGTTTTTTTATTTTACTATTCGATTGCTTGTAGGTGGCCTTGTGGACCGTTTCTACGTAACCGGGCAGTTATTGGCGAGACCTGAAGGGTCTCCAACCAATGGGGACAGGACGAGTAAAATACGTAACCTAAGCTAACTACTACTACTAACATCATGACTACTAGCAACAACGACACTAAGGGCGACCCCTAATGGGACTCGGACCTCGGCTTAGGTCGACATAAAAATTTTGAAATACGACTTTATATGAAGCTAGTTAGATTCTGAATAATTTAGATATTCAAAAGAACGAATGTTCGTTGGATTGGTGTGACAGAACCCCAAAGACGCCCCATCTTTCATCGCCAGAATGAAACAGTAAGCGGCGCGATTAGTATGTGACATTCCTCCAGCACTGGCGTAGCATGACCACCCTAAAGAAGGGTTTTGTCGACTGAAAGACAAACAAAACAAAAAAAAATATTACCTAGTGATATCCTAGTGGTGTGACCGTCGGACTGCCAAGTCATAGGTCTCGAGTTAAACCCAAGACACGCACCTCTGACTTTTCAGATTCATGTGCGTATTGTATAATTATCGCTTGCTTAAAGACGGTGAAGGAAAACACCAGGAGGAAACCGGCATGCCTGAGAGATATTTCTCGACGGCATGTGAAGCCAAGTCAGAGGCCCATGGGCGGCATAAACTCTGACACCAAGATACACCCAAATTCTAAGGCGTTCCTCCAAAACTTACTCGACTCGACTCCACCTCGAGTTGACATAAACGTCCTCGACTCGAGCTTTTGAAGACTTTATCGAATATGTTTACGATAATCCTTACAAGTATTTATCGCGGCGTTATTTGCGCGATGCAAATAATTCAAATTATGACGTAATGACTCCGTTGAGAAACCTCAAAGTTCACTCGTATTTGCGACTAAGAATACAATTTTGAAGGTGTTTTCGAGGCCGTCCTGAGTCGAGTAAGTTTTGGAGGAACGTCTTAGAATATGGGTGTTAGTCACTAACCACATGAAAATTTTCGTTTAGTTCACCGCCCAAGGGCCTCCGAGTTGGCTTCACGTGCCGTCGAGAAATATCTCTCAGGCATGCCGATTTCCTCACGATGTTTTCCTTCACCGTTTTTAAGAATGTGATAATTGATAGACAAAATGTCATATTGTCATTTCTTACGTCGACAAAAACCTTGTCTATGGTGGTCATGCTACGCGTGCAGGTTGCCTACAACTCTAAACATCTGCTCCGATATATTTAATGTATTTAGTGACACTATGCAAGATATCGAACAATGCAACGTGCCGTCCCGCTGTCGTCAGATCATTAATCATCACAAACTATCTTTGTAGCTGTACGATAGATAATGTACAGTGATTCACTCGTACTTTCATTTAAATGTTTACACAACGTGTTACAAAAATACCCCCTTAAGCCGAAAAGGGGTTAAAGGTTCCTTGTAAAGAGTCTATTGGCAATATTTGAAAACCGTAGCATGACCCATATTTTTTTTGGATAAAACGTAAAATAGTCGTCATTGAAACGCAACCCTGAAAACATAAAACTAAAGAGTAGACTACCCAGAAAGTTATTAACATCTTTACATAGTATAAAACAAAGTTGCTCCCGCTGTGTGTACACTTAGATCTTTTAAACTACGCAACGGATTCAGCAATAGATAGAGTGACTCCAGAGGAAGGTTTATATGTCCCACATTAGTATCTACATTGCATTCGTGCGAAGCCAGGGCGGGTCGCTAGTTCTTACCTAATTTCCTCTGAGAGGTAAATGACAACAACCATAAAAGACTACTTGATTACTTTTTGTTTTTCATGGGGAATTATGTAACACGTTTTATAGCAGTGATAGCCTAGCGGTTAGACGCTTGCCTTCCATGCAGGAGGGTCTGAGCTCGTTCCCCGGCCGCACCTCTGACTTTTCGGATTCATGTGCGGATCAGAATTTGGTATCACTTGCGTTAACGGTGAAGGAAAAACATCGTGAGGGAACCTGCACACCTGAGAGGGCTCCATAAAGTTCTCGATTGTGTGTGTAGTCTGCTAACCCGCACCAGGCCAGCGTGGTGGACTAAGGCCTAAACCCATGTCATTCTGAGAAGAGGCCCGTGTTCAGCAGTGGGACAGTAATGGGCTAATTATGTGTGTATGTTATGTTTATATCGCGTCGCCCCGCTGCAAAAATATAATAGGGTAGTTGAAAATATTTTTATAACTTGAGTACTTGATTCAAAACTGCCTCGTTGATCTAGTGGTGCCAAGCGCGACTGTTGATCGTGAGGTCCTGGGTTCGATCCCCAGGTCGGGCAGTGTTATTGGGTTTTTCCTTGATGAATTCCTCAGTAGCAGTCCGGGGTTAGGATTTGTGCCCGGTTGTTGGCAATAGGCTCGCCCTATATTACATGGGACTTAAACGTAACGGTGAAATGAGGGTGTTACTATACACCCCTATTTCTCGACCTGTGACGCCTAAGGTCGGATATGGAATTTCACGAGTTTAGAGGCGAGCCAAATGAAAGTTGTTGATAAAATCGTGTCAAAACTATTGTTTATGTTCGATTACTAAAGACTTATTTCAAACATGATACTATTTTTATTAGCCTTATCGAAAATAAACAATAGTTTTGACACGATTTTATCAACAACTTTCATTTGGCTCTCCTCTAAACTCGTGAAATTCCATATCCGACCTTAGGCGTCTCAGTTCGAGATTTATAATAGGGTATTTAGAAAGAGATAGAACACGAAAGTAAATATTCAACGACAAATGTTTCAGAATACTAATGAGTTCAGTGGGTAAGTCCGTTTCATTATTATTAAGATATTTTTGTAAGTACTTATATTATAATTTACCAACATATGGATGTACCTTGTCCGAAATAAATTTGATTGATTGATTGAAATGTTTCGACTTTCAGTAGGTCTTCGTAGTATGGTTTCCAGTTTCACCAATCATAGAACAATAGCTTTAAAAAATTGAATAGCCGCCTCACCATCCCAATTCAAAACAGAAATATGTCAGTCGGTCAAATCGTCCCATATTTTGCACTTTCCATCGCAGTTTTCGTTCGTGTCATATTCTATTCAAAAACATCCGTCGACATTGTTGGACGACGGTATCGAAATATAACTTAAAATAATACAGTTTTTAGTTACGCAAACTAAAAATGGAAACGTTGAAAATTGGAACGGTAACTGCATGGTTAACTATTTTTTCGTTACGGGTGTAATCTTTTAAATGTCCGGCTGATTGGTAGCGTTGTTGAGCTCCCTAAAATAAGGTTTGAGCTACGCGATGACTGATGCATGCGTGCCGTCAGTTAGGACAGGTCAACTCGAACCTGCTATGGCACTTTCTTAAAAAGGCCATTCCAGACGTTGACCTACATTGTTACATTCACATAGTTTTTATACCACAATGTCTGGACTTTAAAAGAGACCTTGATCTCTGAGTTTGTTTCGGCTTTTCTTCTCAGAGCTAATCAGACAGGAAATGCCGGCGCCATCTATTCTTAATTACAAGGTAAGGCAGCCAGTAACAGGCCCGAGAAGGCGGCGCGCAGTGTTCCGTGCGCGCTTCTCAGGAGGACGTGGGGCAATGCCCCACAGAGAAGAGGTCCGCCGAGGTTTGGCGGAGCGGGATCTGCCGGGGTTGCAGTGCATGCTTTTGCGAATCCCGTGATTCCGGCCTTAGGTCAGAAGGAGGTACACAGTTGGTTTTTAGCCGGTAAGAGTCCGGCAGACCCCCTCGCCTTCCCCGGGCGAGGGACATCCATGAGGGTATTCCAACGAGAAAAAAAACAAAAGGGGGTAGCGGCTGCCATCTGTCTGGGTTTCCCCGGATTTGTCCTAGTTTGGGAGAGCGTCCGGGGGCGGTGGGTGTTCTCAAAAAGTGATCGAACACTTTTTAAGTGTCCTCTACCCATATATAGGTATTATACTAGTTTCAATGTGAGCAGCAACATTGAAAAAAAAAATGGCGTCAGGGTGTCTATGCCACAATGGTTCTATTCCCTTTGAATTCAATTATCAGTGCATATAATGAGTATTTGAACATTTTGATAAAACTAGTATTTACTGCACTATATAACTAGTGTTTAGGCAATGCGTTGATAGATAAGTCAGAGTGTAGTTTATAATTGGACTGCTTCTAGATGATCTTTTGGACCGATACTACGTAACCGGGCAGTTATTGGCGAGACCTGAAGGGTCTCCAACCAATGGGGACGAGTAAAATACTTAACCTAAGCTAACTACTACTACTAACATCATGACTACTAGCAACAACAGCAGTAACGGCGACCCCTAATGGGACTCGGACTAAGACTGGGAGGGCTAAATTATCGGTGTGACTGTAGATTAGTCAGTCAGTTTCTCCTTTTATACAAAAGATGATATTGACTGTAAGTAAACGGTGAGGTTGTTGAAACAACATCTGCTCCCAATTTTTTTTTTCAAATGTTCTCAAAATCGTCTCGGTCTCGACACATGAAAGTCGATTTCGAAAAGAATATTATAATCTTTTAAAGCTTTTTAAAACAATTTCGTAACATTTTTCTGAGCTAGACAAATATAATTATTTCTAAGATTAGAGTTTCTATCGGGGATTTGGCTTAGCCGAGAAAGTCTTAGATGCAGTCGCCTTGAAACGAACCTTGGTGCGCCGCTCACAATATTATAATCTGCGTTTAAACTTAGATTTTTAAACCGAAAGATGCAAAAAATTACTGTGTTTTGAAACTAAATTATGCAATCGCTTCTTTTTTCATTTGTATATAACAAAAAAAGCTGTCCAAATCATATTCTATTATGTTGAAAAGAAGGATTTTTTAACCTAAATAATCTCGTAATAAAACTTAAGTTAAACGGTTTTATCTTGCAGCATTAGTTATGGGAATTGAATTTTTGTGCGAAGTTACAGGAGAATCGATTAGGCAGTAGGTAGTTGAAAAAATTATGTCGCAAGATTTGAATCAAAGAAACAAATATACCAAGTGAAGCTAATTAAAACTGTTTAAATAACCCGAAAATTTTCGTATAGTGCGCTTTCTTTATAGATCTTTTTCATACATACATAAACTCACGCCTTTTTCCCACGGGGGTGTGCAGAAACTATAGAACGTCACATGTTACGATCCTTACATACTTACTCCTTTCGCTACATCCACATTAATACATCTTGTCATACATGCACGCCGGTTGAGAGTACTACGCACCTGTCCTTTGTGAAGAACATCATCAATAACATCGATGTATGTCCTTCTAGGGCGTCCTTTACCGGCGTTTCCACTGACATCCACAGATCTTTTTCATTATCTCAAATCACAGCGACTATCACCCATATTCTAAGACGTTCCTCCAAAACTTACTCGACTAAGAAGTAAATTCTCGTTCAAACGCAAAGTTAGGAAACACTACTTGAAGTCGCTGCACTCCTAATCATCTAATTTAGTCTTCGTCATAATTGCATTAAGATTTTCATAACGTTTTGTAATTGATATATATATATTGTAATATCTATATATTTTATTATTTGTATAAGTATATGTATTTTTTGTAATTTATATTTAACTTTTGAATTCCTAATATATTAACCTTTAGCCATAAGCCCCTCTAAGTTCTATTTATTTCTAGTAACTAATTCTAACTCAGTTACATTCCATTTGTTTCTGTTCTATCATTTGTTTATCAATGCAACATAGTTGCATATTATCTGTCTGACATTCGTCTGTGTGCAACGTACATACTTTTATAACTACAGAACAGATAAAAACAATGACCAGTATAATTTGGCACGCGGCGGGGTATGGAACTAATTTAAATGTGTACTGAATTCGACATTATTGCTCCATGTCTTAGCGAGAAGCGCCGCCATGACTGGTCAAGTTACAGTGGACATATACTATAGAACATTGATACACATGCCGTGACTCCGTCAAACTAATTGGACAGAGACGATAACTCTATAAGAATATATTCTACCTGTTTCTATGAATGCAGATAATTTTATTTTTGTTACCTTCTTACACCCATATTCTAAGACGTTCCTTCAAGTGAAGTAGTGTTTACATTTTTCGTCATATTTGGGTTCACGGATTAGAAACTCCATTTTCTGAATTCATAACTAAAGCAGGGATGAAGAATTATTGAAAAAACTAAAATAAAAACATTTTTAATGGAAATTTTGATTTATCAAATTTTTAACACTTTCTTTAAAACAATCATCTAAGTATACTATAATATTATAAAGAGGAAAGATTTGTATTTTTGGATTTTTGTATGTAACGAATAAACTTAAAAACTACAGGACCGATTTCAAAAATTCTTTCGCCGTTAGAAAGTTACATTATCACTGAGTAACATAGACTACGGGCGGAGCCGTGAGGACACAGCTAGTCAGTGATACATTAAGTGGCCCGCGGCTTAGTACCCTCTTTCCGAATAACCTTGTACTTCATGGTTCCAATAAGTACATATATAAAATAATCGTAAAAAACACTCTTTCACTATAAAAAGGCAAGTTTAGTTTTTAATTTGTTTTCGTAAAAACTGAATCAGTTCATGTTTTTCTTTAACTTTCACAGTTGGTAAATACTTTAACAAAAGTATCGGAAGCATTTTTTTTATTTTTAAACGTTTTTTTTTGTTCTTACGACAACAGGTAGGTTTTGAGTTAGGCTACTCATATTTAGTTAAAAGTGTTTCAATAAAATTTATATTTGACCAAAATTACCCTTAGGTTTTACGCCTTCATTAAGAGAAATGGTCAAAGTCAAAGTATTTATTTCAATTAGGCACATAAAAGGCACTTTTGAATTTAAAAATTTACAATAAGAAAATAGAATTGATTCTAGTCGCCCCTTTCAAAAGGTAGTTTCGTATGGAGAAGAATGGGCAAGAAACACCACCGTCACTCTTTTAAAATGTCTTACAGTATTTTGCTGTACATTAATTATACAATTATATGTGAAGACGATGCACATAAGAACAGAACATAGTCTGCTTAATTGTCGGGGATAAGATTGACAAGCATATCATTTTGGGGCCCAGTGCATAATATCAGCAAGCACATTGGGTCACCCGCGTGACGGCGCAACGAGTATTCCCAAGGAGGGTTGATGTCAGGCAGGCGGCCGGTCATAAAACAATAAGCCAAAACCTCTAACAACATGGATTTATGAAATACATATTGTGCCGACCCCACCTGGTGTGGGACAAGGGCAGGAAGAAGAAGATGTGGAGACGATGCACCTAGAATATAATTACTATACCACAATAGATAGAAACAATTAAAAATGAAGCAATGACAAATTAATTAATATTAATTAGTAAAATCTATCACTTACTAACGAGAAAGTGATGGGCATATTATAAATCTGGGTTTACCTTAGACATGATTTAAATCATCGCTCGTTATAAGAGGTATAGTGTACAAACGTGTTGCGAGATCGCAGCGTCACAAATTTCGGGACAAAAAGAACCAAGAAATTAGGTTTTTAAATCGGAACAACTGCCTGCCTTATCGGTCTAGTGGTCGCAAGCGTGACTGCTGAGCATGGGGTCCTGGGTTCGATCCCCAGGTCGGGCAAAGTGTTATTGGGTTTTTACATTAGGAATTTCTCAATAGCACCCCGGAGTCTGGATTTGTGCCCGGTTAATAGCAGGCTCGTCCCCTATTACATGGGACTTAAACATAACTGGCGAAACGAGGGTGTACTAAATACAACTTTGCCGAACCCTTCGGGGGGGTACAAGGCGTGATGATATGTTATTTTAAAAAGATTTAGGCATATCCTTAGGTGTTGCCAGGTGCTTGCGGTGCATGCTTTTGCGAATCCCGCGACCCCGGCCGAGCGGTCAGGAGAAGGAACACCGTTGGTTTTTAGCCGGTAAGAGTCCGGCAGACCCCCTCGCCTTCCCCGGGCGAGGGACATCCATGAGGATTTTCCAACGAGAAAAAAAAAAAAAAAAAAAGAAGGTGCAGCGTCACAAAATTCGGAAAAAAAAATAAAACAAGAAATTAGCTTTTTAAATCGGGACAGCTAAAAAACACAAGGTATAATAAATCAATGTTTATTTGTATCAATTAATGGTCGGTCCCTATAACTTACGGGGCGTTATTGGTTAAAGATAAAATTGAGACTATTGTATCTTTACTTCCATATGGGAGGAATTACTATGCAAAGCCATGAGGTCTGCTTTATTAGAGGTAGCTATCACAGGTAAAATTAACTTGTCGCGGTGCATGCAATAGCGAATTCCGTGACCCCGGCCTTAGGTCAGAAGGAGGGACACCGTTGGTTTTTAGCCGGTAAGAGTCCGGCAGACCCCCTCGCCTTCCTTACGACTCTATTTATATTCTTCATTAGCGGTCCGTCCCGGCTTCGCACGGGTGGACATTTTTCCCGTTTTTGCAACATTTTTCATTTATGCTCCGCTCCTATTAGTCGTAGCGTGATGTTATATAGCCTGTAACCTTCCTCGATAAATGGACTATCCAAAACAAAAATATTTTTTCAATTCCAACCAGTAGTAGTTCCTGAGATTAGCGCGTTCAAACAAACAAACTCTTCAGCTTTATAATATTAGTATAGATTTGGCAATAAGAAATGTTACCATTGGTAAACAAAACGATTCGTTATTTTTGTTATAGGAATCGGGCATAGGTTGTGAAAATTATGGTAGAGTAGTACAATTAGAAGCCTTCATAATTCCCGATCAAACCAAAATCGGGACATTCAGCGTCCCAATGATGAGTAAATCGGGACGTCTTCACAGATCCTGAGGAACAGGACGTCTGCAAAACCGGGACACCTGATAACGCTACTTACAACTGTAAAGACAGAATTCCTATACCTTCCACTCTAGGTTTGAGGTCAAGAAGCGGTTGCTCCGTGTAAAATATTTTACACCCATATTCTAAGACGTTCCTCCAAAACTTACTCGACTCCACCTCGACTCAACCTTTCTCACTACCATCGGTAGTTATAGTTGACATAAACGTCCTCGACTCGAGATTTTTCCTCAGTCGAGGTAAAGAATAATCTGTCAAACTCAGGGTACCTCGGAACCTACCTCAAGGAAGGAAGTGTCAAAGTTCGTATGTAACAAAAATTAATTTTGAAGACTTTATCGAATATCCTTACGAAAATCCTTACAACTATTTATCGCAGCGTTATTTCCGCGATGCAGGTAATTCATATCATGACGTAATGACTCCACTCTACCTCAACTCATTTGAGGACCCCTCAGTCGAGGAACCTCAAAGTTCACTCGAAATTGCGACTAAGAATACAATTTTGAAGATGTTTTCGAGGCCGTCCTGAGTCGAGTATGAGTCGAGTAAGTTTTAGAGGAACGTCTTAGAATATGGGTGTTAGAGTCGCATCCGATTAGATTGCAAATCGACCCCAACATGTTGGAAGAGGGGTAGGACATCTTTTCGTGTGGTTAGAGACTAACCTGGCGTCATAGTTTATGCCGCCCATGGGCCTCTGACTTGGCTTCACACGCCGTCGAGAAATATCTCTCAGACATCTATCCTCACAATATTTTCTTTAACCGTTTCTAAGCAAGTGATAATTATACAATACGCAAATGAATGCAAAAAGTCAGAGGTGCGTGCCTTGGGTTCGATTTCGAGACCTATGACTTGGCAGTTCTACGGTCACACCACTAAGCTATCACTACTATTCCCAACATGTTGGAACAAGGATAGGATGACATGATGAATTTCAAGTTAAGGAAGGAGGTCAAGGGCTGGCGGAGTAGAGTTTCAGCTCATTTTGATTGACCGTTAAGGTTCATAACAATCATTATACTGTGTTGAATCGCTACTGGAAGCAAACATGTTGATTATTTCTATACATTTCCTTGCTTCTTCTTCCTGCACTTATCCCACACTAGGTGAGGTCCGCACAACATGTATTTCATAAATCCATGTTGTTAGAGGTCTTGGCTTATTGTTTTATGACCGGCCGCCCGCCTGACATCAACCCTCCTTGGGAATAGTCGTTGCGCAGTCGCACGGGTGACCCAATGTGCTTGCTGATATTATGCACTGGGTCCCAAAATGATATGCTTGTCAATCTTATTACCGTCAACTAAGTAGACTATGTTCTTCTTGGTGGGGTATACTTGAAGTTCCTCGACCCACTCATTCAGTTTTGCTAGGGACTTTGGTTCTAACAAATCTTAAACTAATAATATAGCACCGTGAGCGTCTCTGTAAAAACTTTAAACTGAATTACCCTATGGAACAATTTTATAACACAGATATTATACTTACCACCATATCAAAACCTCATTCTACTTCTAAATTAAATAAGTACATCCTATAATAAAGACATTCTCCAATCAGAATCATAAAGGACAAGTACTTACTCGGTGCATATTTCTAATATCGCCATCCCTGTCCGGCGCACACAAAAACAGATATAGCTGTCTCTGCCGAACCGACATTGTTCTCAGAATGCAGTTGTTTATACTATAAGACATAGTTTAAAGGTCAGATTACTTGTGGAACCCTGTTTTTTGACTTCCATATGCGGTTGAATGTTTTTAATTATACGATAGTGAGCATTAATGTTTAATTGTGTTTAATAAGCAACTTTGGTACTTGGGAGAGTTTCCATTATCTGTAGGCCTAGACGAATGATCTGCTGGGGTTGCGGTGCATGCTTTTGCGAATGCCGCGACCCCGGCCGAACGGTCAGGAGTTTTTAGCCGGTAAGAGTCCGGCAGACCCCCTCGCCTTCCCCGGGCGAGGGACATCAATGAGGATCATCCAACGAAAAAAAAAATACAAAAAAACTTAGTTGCCATTCCACCAATTCGCACTAAGCGCTTCCAAACATCCTTCATAATGCGCACTGCAAAAGAGTGGAACTCACTGCCCGCGTCTGTTCCCGAACGCATTCAACCTGAATCTCTTCAAAGTTAGAGTTAACAGGCTTCTTCTGGGTAAGCTCACTCCATCGTAGACTCTGTCTCTGTCTCCTCTGACCTAGACTAGAGTAAAGAGCAAACCAATTTAAAAAAAAAAACTAAGCAAAAAAAATGCCTAGACGAATGACGTCACGTTAGTGACGTAAAAGTAAGGTTAACGTGAGTGAATTTTGAATTGAAAATACTCGTTTCGCACATACATAACACCACGTCTGTATTCCCCGAAGGGTTTCACCGTTATGTTTAAGTCCCAGTACCTGGATGACCGAGCTTCGCTCGGTTTTTTTTGGGTAATCGTGTTTTTTAGAAAGAAATAAAAGAAAAATTAAAAAGAAGGAAACTGGAAAAAGAAATTTAAAAAAATCTGGACTCGAACCGCGGTCTTCTGGTTTCGGGACCGCCCGATTTCCCGCCTGGGCTATTATAACTTTGTAAACTGTGGCAAAATTTACCTTCGTATTCTAATGATATTGTAGCAGTTTTTTATTGCCTGAAAACACGGATGAAACGACATTTTCTTAAAATGAAACCTAGCTAGATCAATTTATCGCCCCCGAAACCCCCTGTATACTAAATTTCATGAAAATCAGTGGAGCCGTTTCCGAGATTCAGATTATATATATATATACAAGAATTGCTCGTTTAAAGGTATACGATTATGTTTAAGTCCCATGTAATAGAGGCGAGCCTATGCCATCAACCGGGCACAAATTCAAACTCCGGGTTGCTACTGAAGAATTTTACACGAAAAATGCCAATTACACTTTGCTCGACCTGGGGATCGAACCCAGGACTTCGCGATTATCTAATTCCACGAGTTTAATGTGATTTAAACTCAAATTGTTAGGAAACATATAGATTCTACCACCAAGCGTGCTGTGTTTTGTCGAATCTTACAACACGCGTCTATTCCCAGCGTGCGGTGAGGAAGTTTTAAGAGAGTATGCCCAAAGGAAGGATAGTGATTCGGTCGTCTTCTTTTCGTGTGTGTGGTTAGTGACTATCCTGGTGTCAGAGTTAATGCCACCCATGGGCCCCTGACTTGGCTTCACATGCCGTCGAGAAATATCTCTCAGGCATGCCGGTTTCCTCACGATGTTTTCCTTCACCGTTTTTAGCAAGTGATAATTATACAATACGCACATGTATCCGAAAAGTCAGAGGCGCATGCCTTGGGTTCGAACTCGAGAACTATGACTTGGTAGTCCCACGGTCACACCACTATGCTATCACTGCTATGACTCTGATTCGGTAACAACAACATGCTAAGACCACTAGTCCTTTATTAGACTGCCTCGTTGGTCTAGTGGTTGGTAGCAAGCGCGACTGCTGATCGTGAGATCCTGGGTTCGATCCCCAAGTCGGGCTAAGTGTTATTGGGTTTTTCCGTGTGGAGTTTCTCAGTAGCAACCCGGAGTTTAGATTTGTGCCAAGTTGATGGCAATATGCTCGCCCCCTATTACATGGGACTTAAACATAACGGCGAAATGAGGGTGTTACTATACACCTCTGCCCAATCCTTCGGGGAATACAGGCGTGATGTTATGTTCTATTGAATTTCTGTCTAAAACCTTCATCAATCCAAACATTTTGGGTTGACATCGGTCATTGGTTTCGGGCGTAAGGGTTTGGGGCGGGCGGACCCGTCATATCTATATACTCCATTTAATGACAGGTTTGAAGGCAGTTCAGGAGATGACATCACCGCGATGAACGACTGTATGGAATGGCTAGATCAGGGATGCACAGACTTATAAGGACTATAGGCCACTCGGGTAGACTATGAGGTAAAAGCGGGTCAACATAATTAAAAACTTCTACCTGCCCTTATCCCACACCAGGTGGGGTCGGCACAACATGTATTTCATAAATCCACGTTGTTAGAGGTTTTGGCTTATTGTTTTATGACCGGCCGCCTGCCTGACATCAAACCTCCTTGGGAATACTCGTTGCGCCGTCGCGCGCTGACCCAATGTGCTTGCTGATATTATGCACTGGGTCCCAAAATGATATGCTTGTCAATCTTATTGCTGACAACTAAGCAGACTAGGTACTTCTCGGTGGAGTATAGTTGAAGTTAAAATAATTAAAACTACCAAAAAAATTTTAATAAAAATTAATGAAGAAAAAAAACGCAGAAAGAGCATTTAAAAAAAAAATCTGTGATCTTAAGTTGGCCTCTATTGTTTAAATATTACAGTATTTTCATACGAACGCATAAGAGTTTAATTTGCGTGCGGGCCCCACGTGTATTGATGAAGGGCCGCTGTCTTTACATGCCTGGGTTAGATTGTGGAAATAGTAAAAAGGTCTTCGCACCATCTCTTCCTGCAGTTCAATGTCATAACACAACATCAAGCATGTATTCCCCGAAGGGTTAGGCAGAGGTGTATAATAACATCCTCAATTCGCCGTTATGTTAAGTCCCATGTAATAGTGGACTATCCTATTGCCATCAACCGTGCACATATCCAAACTCCGGTCTGCTACTGAGGAATTCCACACGGAAAAACCCAATTACACTTTGCCTAACCTGGGGATCGAACCCAGGACCTCGCGATCATCTAATTTCACGAGTTTAATATGATTTAAACTTAAAATTGTTAGGAAACATAAGGTTAAGTGTTTGCCCAGCAGTGGGATGTAATATTAATATTATGTACCATGGTATAGAAGTAACAGTACTTCTGGTATATGTACTACCTAATTATTTAACCCAAAAAGGTAGTACTTGCAAGACACTAGTTATAAACATATAACCTACTAGCTGTGTCCTCACGGCTCCGCCCGCGTAAATAGTCTATATCAGTAATAAATATAGCCTATGTTACTCAGTGATAATGTAGCTTTCTAACGGCAAAAGAATTTTTGAAATCGGTCCAGTAGTTTTTAAGTATATTTATTACATACAAAAATACAAATCTTTCCTCTTTATAATATAAGTATAGAAGTATTGATAGGTTAAAAAAGGGGCTTGAAATTTGAGACTTTGTCTGCTAACTACCATTTAATTGTTTTTACCCAGTTATACCTAGTGTGTCCATTTGGACATGTAATTAGTGGTAAAACAGTTAACTTATTATGGCAACTTAATCTATGTTAAAAGAAAAAAAGTAAAATTTAAAAAAAGGGCATCATTGGGTTTTTCATAATTAAATTATTACGCAATTTTTTTATCCAGATCAGTTCCATATATATTAGAATCATCACGGTGTTCATTCCTGAAAAAAAAATCCTCTCAACATATTCCTTCATGTATATCCCTTCATTCCGGATTACATTCAATCGTGACTCCGCAGGCACGAAGATGTGGTCTAAGTTGAAATATCAAGTATATTAACCTACAAGATACCTATTGTTATAAACTTAGAAACTCTAAGAAGTTACTATGTGTGGTAGACAAGGACAGAAACTCATTCTTTTTCTGGGAGGGTCACTAGGTCCGATTTGCAAGTAAAGGAACGTACCCATAGTACGTGACCCATTCTTGTCAATTTTTACCTCCTTCCCCTTTCAGTGAACACCCGTAGTATATGACCAAGTGCCCCTGTGACCAAGCATGGTATTTTGAAGACCCCCCTCTCCCCTGAATAGGTCACATAGTAAGGGTATGTTCCCTAATGTCCTCATAAGCTATTAGAAACTTGTATTTTTGTATGGTTAATGTCAATGTCTGGGGGGGTCACGTGCCCCTGTGACCCCCTTTAAATAAGCCCTTAGTTGTAGACAAGGTCAAGTCATTTCTTATTTCAATAATATTGAACCTATTTGGTCCGTTCCGGGGAAAAGGAACCATTTACTACCAACCGTAGTATATTTGAATAAAATATTTTACTAGTTTAATTACTAAATATTTATATTCCAAATATGAGTAATGGTTTACAAAAAAAATTGCCTGCATTAAAAAATGTGTAGCGATTATATTTTTCAATATTAAAAAAAAAATGGTACCTGATACCTGATGTATTGTACTGCTATCTACTCAATAATAGTATTTTTTATTACCATTTAACATACTCAATCATTTATATAAGTAAGTACTTACCAAGTAATGTATTTTTTTTTATTCATTCACTGAGTACCTACTAAATTCAAATTGTAAGTTGTATAATATTTGTTTTTAATAATATTTTTGGTAAGTTATCTGTAGAAAAAGTAGATAACAGCTAATTTGAATATGGAAGACTTTGGGATAAGCTCAAATTATACAATTACCAAAGACATTCATATTTAATCTCTTTGGTAATTATATAGTTCTTTTTTTAATTCAATGCCTACTTCTCACTTATCTTAATGCATATTCATTAAAGTTCTGTTGCTATGCTAAATTCTTTAAGTCCAACTAATTAACTATAGCTGATTTAAGTAATTGCTATTCTTTCAATATTAATTAACTATGTTGACATTAAAAATACTAAAGAATTTTGATGATCAGGTAGTTAAATAATTAATGTTAAACCAAAATTAATTAGAATAATTGTTTGTGTTGGCTGTTTACATGTACCTAACTTTAATCAAAATAGATTTTTAATCAACCTTGAATTTTTTTAAAGTATTTTACAGTTGGCTGTAGGTAGGTAGGTGCTAACAATAAATTAGCAAGTTGTCACAATGTTTTCTTAATTTAAATTTTGAAGGGAAAACAACAATGAGGTTGAATTATTTATTTTATAAATTTAGCATAAGCTGTTGTTAATAGTATCACAAAACTGTATCTGATATTTCAAAGTTTTTAATAAATGCTGGCATTTTAATTTGTGTACTGACCTTTAAACATCTCTATTTTAATATTTCCCTACTGCTCAGAAAACAGAATACCTACTGTATTTTATTCAGTCTTTTAAGAGTTTGTAATAAATTAATTATTAAACTTTTTGGTAAAATTTGAAATGATAACCCTGGCTGGTTCTTTTTATTTTTTATTCACTTTTTAAATAATATTGTTTTTTAGAGTAGGTAGGTAGATAGTTGTTTCATGGTATGTTGTAATGTTTACAGTTTCAGCACAGTTGCAGGTATGGTGTCAGTGCTAAGGTTATGTTAAAGATGAACAGGAACTCCTGGGTTTAACAGTGTCAACTGAACTTACGTATAGACGGTGAAGTGATATAAATGGTGTCTGTAGCCCTATGAGGTCATTCTAGAAAGGTTCCCTGTACTTACACGAGTGATCGTTCAGGTGAGCAAGGCGCGACCAGCTCCGTGGCCACAGCTGCAGCATCCGACGCACAATAACACTAGCCGTGCACTTTCACAATCGGAATGCACCAGACACAACTATCAACCAACTATGCACTAAAAACTTGCACTAACACAAACATTTTTCATAGGATCGTATCACAGAAGTCAACGCTCGCTGTGTCCGTGTTCCTCACCACTAACCCATATTCGGCCAGTATATTACTGTGTAATCAACGGAATTATTACCAATTTACGGCACCGCACTCGACGTCCGTTCGCCGCCGAGAAAATACTTGTAAAATATTTTTCGAAAGCGCATAGACGCGCCGCGGACCTTTCGAAAATGTATAAAATACGATAGCGCGCTAAATAGGAAAATCGATAAGGCCGTTGGAACGCCGCCGAACCGAAACTAGAATAATAATTTATCAAAAAATGTAATAAAAACGACATTATTTTCTTGTGACGGTTCCGAGCTGTCAGAATTTTCTATGTACAATACGATCTATTTCAGCGGCGTGCTCGTCTCGACCGCCGAAGGGCTCTCCGCGAGTCGTTTCAATTCGGCCGGGTAGACGTCGAGTGCGCGCGAAAATCGACCTTATCGTCATCGCTACTTACGACTTTCCTACATTGCCGCTAATCGCGAAAAATACGAAACGGACTCAAATTTGTTTGTAAAACTTACGACGAGTAGTAATCAGTGGATTGGAAAATTCCAAATAATAAACGGCGAGCGGGCGCGCGGTATCCGTAGAAAGAAACGCGAGACACTGTTTTCGAAACAACATTGGCTCGACGTCATTTTTGGCGTATTTTGAGTTGGATCATGAACGGGAAAACTCGAAAGCGTTCGGTTGAGTAAAAGAGACGGAATATATATTGATACAAACAAAACTAATCTTTATTGCGTTCGATGTTCATACATTATAGTTTGAAATTGGTGTAATATAATGTGAAAGTGAATGAAGCCGTACTATTTTGAAGTTTTTTTCTATAATACGTGTAGATAGGCTAGAGAGGAGAACGGCTGTTTTTCTATGTAAAACTGTGCTAGTGTGAGTTACTTCCCGTATATGTAGTTATCGTATGGATGAAAACTGTGTTAGTGTGTGTTTTTGTATTATACTTATATAAAAATTGTATAGTCAGTGACTCGGCTCACGGAATCAATAATCTAAAAATTCATTTTTATATTTTTGAACCAGTCATGATGTACCTACGTAGGGACTTTGTACTTTGGTCTCTTTTATAGGTTTCAAATGTGCGATATAAATAAGTATAAGTAGTTTCAAAACTATTATGTAGTTACGTACATATTCCACGTTAGGTAAGTATTTCATTTAGTAGTATGCATTGTACAATCGTTTGAATATTCAATAGCTATTAGTATCTGTGTACTAACAAATGGATATTTGTCGTAAATACATTAGGGTTACAACTTTTTTTACTTTTCTATCTTTACTTGGATTGTGGATCCGGGTTTGATTTCCGGGTCACTGATAAAAATGAGAATGTGGGAAATTTCTTTTATGGTACCTATTTTGACATGAGATATCAAGGTATCAATCAGGTACAAGTCTTATGTTGTTATGTTCTATCCCGGTAAAAAAATAGGCTAGGTACCCTATGTGAGGCCACGAGTGACGTCAAAGAAAACTATAGGAAAATCAGGAGGGTGAAAAATCTGTATCTTCTATTTTTTTAAATCCAATCGTACCGGTTCTAACCGTCACGCACGTGTCTGTATTTACGCGGAGCGACTTTAGCTACGGCTTCATATCTATAGGTATCTATACTAATATTATAAAGAGGAAAGATTTGTATTTTTATATGTAACGAATAAACTTAAAAACTACTGGACCGATTTCAAAAATTATTTTGCCATTAGAAAGCTACATTATCACTGAGTAATATAGGCTACGGGCGGAGCCGAGAGGACACAGCTAGTCGCGTATAAAGAGGTCGTCGAAGAAGGCGGCCGAGCTGGAAGTTCACGGAAACCCTACTTAGAAAAAGAGAATATTTAGTTTGGAAATCTACAAGGTTAGTCGGGAAGGGAGTACTAAGCCGCGGGCCACCTAAAGTATCACTGATGACTATATTAAAGTGTTAAAATTTCAAAATTCGTTAATTTTTATTTGCATGAAAAAGGTTTTTATTTTAGTTTAAAAAAAAAAACATACTTGCTTTAGTTATGAATTCAGAAAATTAATTTTCTAATCCGTGACCCTAAATATGACCTAAATTGTAAAAATAGCTGATCATAGCTAATTAGCTATGGACAGATAGATTTTAGCATATTTTTTACGACATCTTTGAAAAGCTATTTCTCTTAAACTATCGAGTTTTGGGGAAAGTTGTAGAACAAAAGTTATCTCTTATTATGGGTACTTTAACACCCTTTCGGCTTAGTACCCCCTTTCAGAAAAACCTTGTATATCTATCAAAATAAAGACAGAATTCCAAAGTAAATATTCAAGGTCAAATGTTTTGATTTTTCAGTACTTAGGTAGGTGTTCGTAGTGTGGTCCTCATCTTTTTACAAAACCTTCACGGTTATAAGCAACCTATAAATAGGAGTCTTAAAGCCAAATACTCAAACGCTACTCAATTTTTTTTGCCATTATGGTCCGTATTACAGAACATTCGTCAAGTCCAGTTTGATCTTTAATCAGTTGATCACTGTTTAAGTATAGAATCAGTACTTGAGAAACGGTCTTATTCCAGAACGGCAATCAATCTATACTCGGATGAAACGAGACTCAAATCAAGCCAATCGATTGGTTGATTACAGATCAAATCACTGCTTGGGGTCGAATCTACGAACTGAGTAACGATCTAGAATAAAGCCAAACTCAGCAGAATTATGATCAATGAATCTATGCTTGTGGAATGTTCTATAATTAAAAGTCGACTTAAAACTAGTTTTAAACAGAGATTAATGCTTGAGTTTTGTTCTGTAATACGGACCTAAGTCTCGTGCTGTCTCTGTCACTTTAAGGCGAAGTGACAGTGACAGCACGAGACTTAACGAGAACTTAAAATTTAGTAGCGTTTGAGTATTTGGCCATTAGCAAGGTTTAATGCGCAAGTTGACTTCCGTAACCGACTTTCAAACTATGGATACATCCGTAGCAAGTTAACTTTGCAAGTTTGACGAACTAAGCGGGCAATGAAAACACCTCCTATTATAATCCCATCATTAGAATGTGTCGCCTATATAATGAAGTATCGCGTGACAATAATAAAATTGATATCTTCGATTCCCGTGCCGCGGTCTTCAGAAGAAATGTTGCTGCTATTTATTTAACTGGCAGCAGCATCCCTGTTACTACCTAAAATTGCATTAGTTTTGTTGCGTGATTGCTCTCTACTACATTTCCTGGATTGATGTGGGATGTGTATCGGAGAGCAGTCATGCTCATTGTTACCTTTGGTGTAGTTTTTTGTAGGAACCTATAACACTTATTGTCATATTATGAAGGCTCATCATTATTAAAATTCTGTATACTTTTATATTGAACACCTGTATTCTGCATGTTGAACTTGTTACATTTTATTTTCTTCTTTCTTATTATAACGTTGTATATCATGCTGTGCGATTACGTTAGGGTATCAATCTGTGTAAAACCTATAATTTTATGACCACCCATACTATGTGATTGTTACTTGTTGTAATTGCCTTATGAAATAAATAAAAAATAAATAAATGCACTGCTTAAGCGCTTGAAGTACTCGATTAGTCCGTATTTGGTATTTATGTACTAGTTTTACTCAGTGGCGGTCCGAGGGAGGGATCGTAGGGGTCATGATCCCTCCAAATCATACGCGTCAAATTGACAAACCCCTTAAAAAAATATTTTAAAAAATGTGCCCAATTTTTTTACTGTTAATATGACCCAAGGTAGACCGCGACCGCGCCTCGTTTTGCCCAGATGTCGTATTGGGTGGAGGTCAGATGACAGTCGCTCCGTGTAATGCAGATATTCAGCCACATCTGGTGGTTAGAGTGGAAGCCGACCTCGGCAGGGAAAAGGCTACCTAAGCTAAACTGATGACGACATCTAGCGGTTAGCATTAAAATCGTTTTGTACATATTGACCTAATTTGACCTATTTTTGTGGCGATTGTAACAATTTATAACTGTATATGCGCAGAAAATAAACACGAGTACTTAGAAATAACAACAATATGCGTACTTTGTTACTAAACAAATAAGCGAGTGACAGAAATAAACACTTACTTACTAACAAAGATGGCGGACCGCGTAATAAAGTAATAATTAATTTTATTGTATTTGTTGAAAGTTGGCTTTTTTATTTTTTTTATTTATTACTAGGCCTGCGTTTGGCCGCCATCTCGCATGATGTTAAGCGATGATGCGGTCTACGATGGAACACGCTTGCCCAGAAGAAACCGATTCACTCGTGACTTGAAGACACCCAGATTGTAACTGTCGGGGAACACCCACTCGGGCAGCGCATTCCACTGTTTGGCGGTTTCCACAATGAAAGTGGAATCAAAACGCTTCGTTCGGGTTTTTGGTATATCAACCATGAACCGATGGCGCTTTTTCGTGTTTCTGGCCGTCCGATAGAAAAAAGGCCAGGGGTATTAGATCATGCAGATTTGAAGCACACTCTCCGAAATGTGTCTTGATGACATATTGATCATACGATTTGCGAGGTTGAGCTGCGCTTGCCGCGGTCAGTCCGTGGATGGATTACCTTTTGTTACATATCGAGTCCTCTCCGTGCCTCGGGGAGTACGTTAAACCGTCGGTCCCGAGAGACATAAGAATACCTATGAAAGTCGTTACGTGTAGTCAGAAGCCCGAAAGTCTGACAACCGGTCTATCGGCATTGCCCAGTTACTGGGTTGCGGAGGTCTGATAGCAGTCGCTCCGTGTAAAATACTGGTATTTAGCCGCATCTGGTGAAACTGGAAGCTAACCCTAACATAATTGGGAAATGGCTAGGAGTAAGAGAGATTGTTCTTATTTGTTGAAAGTTGTCTTGATTTCTCATATCGAAGGTTGTATTAGGCCGGCCGGTACACAAAGCAACGTAATTATGCGATACTTGACGACGACGCGACGACCCGTATTATATCACTCTCATTTGAGTGCCTCCTTATAAGTGTCATTTTGATATCACTCGAGATGCTGATTTGGTAAAAAAAATGTTGCAGTGCAATTCGTAAGGCGTTATCATTTTGATAGGTAGTTGCGGAGGTTTGATGGCAGTCGCTTCGTGTAAAATACTGGTATTCAGCCGCATCTGGATAGACTGGAAGCTGAACCCAACATAGTTGGGAAAAAGCTAGGAGAAAGATGTCTAAGGATGCTACTTCCAAGCCACCAAGACTGTTGAGAGGGATTAAGTCTCATGGAATGTGATTGGTCACCCAAAACATTAACAACCAATCACATCACTTGACATGACATTTAACATCTGATTATTTCATTTTTGCGTTGACCAACGTTTTAGAAACTAGGGATTAGTCTCTTGGCGACTCCTGCAGTACATTTCACATAATGTCGACTTCCGTGCGTGTGTATAAACCTCTGACCTGCATTACGGTAGTCGCCAAAAGCATATTCAGCCTGCCATATGGCTGGGTACGGGCCTCTTCCCAAAATGAGAAGGGTTTAGGCTGTAGGTGAACGAGGTATGGTGTTCTTCCTACAAAAAGGGAGGATCCTCCTACCAGGAGGGTCTTATGCCTGGCGGGCCACTGCCCAACGGTTGATGCTGGGAAATTTTATATATACTAACAGCGTGTCAAATCTTGATAGCGCGATGCAGGATTTGTGACATTTCAACTGACAGCTGTCATTGTTGTCGCTGTAGTCTGCTAGACGTTCGTCGTGCTGCGTAATTCGCATGTGGCGTGATAGATGTCGCCCCAGGGCCTTAGTCCACCACGGTGGCCTAGTACGGGGCGGCGGACTACACACGCCATCGAGAACATTTTGTATCACTCTCAGGTGTGCAGGTTTCCTCACGATGTTTTCCTTCCCCGTTAACGGAAGTGATTATCAAATTCTGATCTGCACATGAACTTTCGTCTGGTTCTCGATGAATAAGGCCACCTTTCTCCTTCCGTGGATATCGCAAAACACGACTAGAGGGATTATCTTAGGAGGATGGGTGGCAGCGTCTACCTGTCTGCTAAAAACAACACAATACTGCGACTACTAAGCGTATGGTGATTATCGAAGATCAGTATCACCCGTTTTTCTACCATTTTGTTTGTTCTGCCTAGTCTTGTGTTGTGGTCAGCTTCCAGTCTAACCAGATGCGGCTGAATACCAGTATTTTACACGGAGCGACTGCCATCAGACCTCCGCAACCCAGTAAATGGGTAATGCCGATATCCTAAGGTTACACCGGTTGTCAGACTTTCGGGCTTCTGACTTCCCGTAACGACTGTCATAGGTATGCGTATAACACCCGGGACCGACAGTTTAACGTGCTCTCCGAGGCACGGAGAGATCTCAATTTGTAATCCACGGACTGCCCGCGGTAAGCGCAGCTTACGGAGTGTCCTGCTGCGTAAGCGAAAAAGGCGACGCGACACGACGTGATACAAGTACGCGTTACGTCGCGTCGCGCTACATAGGCCGCTAGTAGGGAATGCCGTTGTCTTGATCGCGTTTGTCGCGTTGGTCGCGTCGCGATCGTCTCGCCGCGTTCGTCGCTTACGCAGGAGTCCGCAGGACACCCCGTTAACCTCAAAAATCGTATGATCGGCGCGTTTGGTACTTAGCCACGAGCCCTACAACTAAGTACATCATTATTTTTCCACAATTTACACCCAGCAAATAGCACAAGAGTGATTAGCGCGGTCTGGGAAAAGAATGGCGCCGATTCTCTTATTCACCAACTAAACTAAAATTAAATAATTGCTATCTTTTACTAACAGACAGCGCGTGAAAAGGACGGTGATAGATAAGAACTAAGTTAGAGATGTCAAATTAGTTTACGCCTTGAACTTCACCGTGTCTTTAGTCGACACGTTCCGACCTGTCGTCTAAATATGTATGGAAATTTTAGATCAACTAAATTTGACAGCTCCTATTTTTGTCCGTCTCTTTCTTATTTTATCAGAGTAAAAAAGATGGCAATAGTCTAAATTAAGTTTAGCTGGTGCAAATCAGAATCAGCACCATTGTATATAAATCTAGGGTTAAAATCGACACAGCGTCCTTATTCATTAGCGTAGCCTAGATTTTGTCCACGGTGAGGCAAAGCAGCTTAGTCAAACAGTAAATATTTATCTTTTCATTAAATCTGGAAGTGCAGAATTGGGTTATGTTGCAATTTTGTCCCTGCACACCTTTTTGAGGGTTAAATAAATATAGCCGGGTATTGGTCGGCCTATTTTAGTAGACATTGGCAGCGTCGGCCCTGGGGTAGAGTGAGAGGAGCGGTCGCTCTAGGCTCTAGGTGGCAAGAGGTGTCAAAGGGTTTTTTTTTCTTTTTTAAATGGTGATTTTTATTTATTAAACATAAACTGAAATACAATTTATGTGCTGTGAAAGCGTCGACCAAAGGGCGTCGAAAGACAATCTCGCTCTACCCTGATCAAGGTCTAGGGTCGGCGCTGGACATAGGTGTCAAGTTGACTGGATCTACACTTTTATGAACTTTTTTTTTTTTTTTACGTGGGTAAGTCCTCATGGACTGTCCCCCGTCTGGGGAAAACGGGGGGGTGTGCCGGACTTTTACCGGCTAAAACCCCACGGTATCCCTCCTTCTGACCTAAGGCCGGGGTCACGGGATTCGCTGTTGCATGCACCGCGACCCCGGCAGGTCTCGGTCCACCAGCTTCTTCTGGTGGACCTCTCCTGTGGTGGGGCAGTTCCTCCCCTGCCCCCCGCCCCACATCCTTCCGAGAGGCGCGCGCGGAACACGGCGCGCCATCCTCCCTGGGCCCGTTACTGGTCGGGCGACGGGCTCCCAACCCGCCGCCCGCAGGCCACTCACTAGGGTGGCCGGAGATCGTCGCGCGACACTTTTATGACCTGTACTTTCTTCTGTCAACCGATTTATAAAAGACCGTTAAGTGAGTAAACATAATTTTGAGTAGGTAATGAGCAAACACGTGTTTTTTTTTAGAAATACTAACACCCATATTTTAAGACGTTCCTCCAAAACTTACTCGGCTCGACTCCACCTCGACTCAGCCTTTCTCACTACAATCGGTATTTATAGTTGACATAAACGTCCTCGACTCGAGACTTTTCCACAGTCGAGGTAAGGAATCATCTGTTAAACTCAAGGTACCTCGGAACCTACCTTAAGGAAGGAAGTGTCAAAGTTCGTATGTAACAAAAATGAATTTTGTAGACTTTATCGTATATGCTTACGTTAATCCTTACAACTTTTTTGTCGCGGCTTTATTTGCGCGATGCAGATAAACAAAATTATGACGTAATGACTCCACTCTACCTCGACTCATTTGAGGACCCCTCAGTCGAGGAACCTCAAAGTTCACTCGAAATTGCGACTAAGAATACAATTTTGAAGGCGATTTCGCGGCCGTCCTGAGTCGAGTAAGTTTTGGAGAAACGTCTTAGAATATGGGTGTAAATCTATACCTATTAAGCTCACATTTCATAATTTTAAATGAGTTACAAGTCTAATAGTGTTTTTAAAATGTCAGTTTAATGTTTTTAGTCATGCTTAAATGTGACCGTCTACAATATTTAAAAAAACGTGTATCTCGTAACCGACAAGGGATAGAACAATATGAATCGGACTGATAGAGAAAAAGTTGCGCTTTTACGTATGTAGTATATAAAACTCAAATATGACAAAATTTCACTTAATCGTCTTTTGAAAATCGAACGGCAGCCTTGTGCTGGGGTAAGGTATGGGGTAAGGGCCTCATTCGCCTAACCCAGGGGTCGGCAACCTTTTGAGACGGAAGAGCCAAAAGTTACAATTTACGAAATTTCACAGTTTTTAAAAAGCCACAAAATAATTCGTTTCTATATTATAGTATTTGGTTATACAGGGTGTCCTGTAATTAATGGATAACCTTGAAATGGCGTTTAATAAAAATAATTACCTTAAAAAAAAATACAAATCGAAAATACATTTAGATCGACGGTCCCTACGAATAATCCCGTAACTACAAAACAACGTTTTAAACATGTGTACATCATGTTCTACTTAACGCAATGTCATGAAATTTGGTATAGAGGTTTAATATGTGATTTGTATTATAAAAAATAAAAAGATAAGTCGTAAAAATCACTTTTAGTGTATTATTCGTCACTTACTTACTTATACATCGGAATCATCCGTATTGCAAATACCTTAAGTGGTACTTACTAACTTTTATGTTACTTATACATCGGAATTATTCGGAATCTTCCCTATTGCGAGTGGTACTTATTGACTTTTACGTGGTAGTTTTTAAATTAATCAAAGTCGTAATTACCATTTATGAAATTGTACGTGGAGTATTATGTATACCATGCACCCACCACTTAAATACTGCTTACAACATCAGTTTAAGTAGTTGACGCATTCACAAAATTGAGGAACTTCCCCACAAGAGCATGGATCTGGAAATGTCAAAACAATCTGGTTGTCTCATATAAAACGGCGCAGCAATGTAGGTAATTAGTATTAAAAAGTATAAAAAGTAAAATCCAAAGTAAAATTACTGGACTGCCACTGCTGTGGTTCTACGTCGGAAAATTTAGAAAATTTTGTAGTTATGGGAAATGTCGTGTGTGGATTTAAAGGTCAATTTGCCAAGTTAGACTTATTTTTGTTAAACTAAACCATAGTCTAGGGTAGCCTGAAGGTCACGAAAACAAAACATGCAAATCACGTATCTACCACATATGGGATTATACGTAGGGACCGTCGAGATAATAATTGTGGTGACTACCTATATCTATCTCTCAGTCATAGTCAGTATATCTCAGTCATACTATATCCCACCAAAAACATTCTGTAAAAAACTAGCCAAGTCTCGATGGACCTGCTTGTTTATCTCTAAAAAGTAATGAAATCTAGACAAAAACGTGCCAAGTCTAAGGTTCCTTACTGCGATTTCTTTATTATTATAGTTAATGTTGTGTGACTTGGCCGTTGAACATTTTTTATACGTTAGTGGGTACTAGTCAACGGGACAGGTACAGACGGACTTCTATCAATGATTAGAAGTCCGTCTGTACTGGATTTTTTTTATACTGTTTGTTTTAGGCTCGCCTATACATAAGTATTATTGAAATACGCAGCTTTATCAAGCCTACAATTGACTGGTTATTGAATCAACGTTTTCCAAGTGGCAATTTTCCATCGTCAATGGGTAGCGGTTCTGGCGACAGATTGGTGCAATGGTATCATGGAGCACCTGGTTTTGTACCCTTGTGTACCCTTCAACGGCCAAGTCACACAACATTAACTATAATAATAAAGAAATCGCAGTAAGGAACCTTAGACTTGGCACGACTTTGTCTAGATTTCATTACTTTTTAGAGATAAACAAGCAGCTCCATCGAGACTTGGCTAGTTTTTTACAGAATGTTTTTGGTGGGATTTCACTTCTTTTTGTAGAAACGTATATTATATATTGATTTATTTTATTACATTTTCTTATTTGACACAGTTTTTTTCTTTTTAGGAGTAGTTTTTTTATTATTACAAATCTTTCTTTTCTTTTTTGTTTTTTCTTTTTTTTTTGACATCAAATGAAGCTGCCTACCAAGTTGAATATTTTTTGTAAAGGCGGTATGTCGATCTCTAATAGTTTGGTTGGGCTCTTGTGTTTTCTAATCAGGGTCACCAGGTACTCCAGATCTTCGATTATCCTAGTTTTTATAGTTTTCCCTTTATGTGGCCATTAAACCCTAACTTTGTACCAAATTTCAGCTCTCTGAGCTTATGGGAAGTACTAGTTCTATTCTGATGATCATGAGTGAGTGAGTGTCATAAATGCGAAACTTTGCTTTCGCTTAACTTCGGAACTAAATTACCTACAGACTTGAAATTTTGTAGCTTACTGGATGACGAAAATTTCTGCATTCTGGTCTTATCCAGAGGTTCTCAAATATGGGCCTGAAAATGCGGCGAAATGGTTCCAGTAAAGGATGGTACGGCAGTGTTTGCTTCGCTCTCGACTTGGCGGGGGCACTACCGTGCCCGCCGATTATAGTACTCAATTAGGTATGGACCGATTACGATTTTAAGGGTTTTGATAGTAAAACAATTATTTTTTGCGTATAGAACTGGAGCTGCAACTTTACATCGAAAAACCCGCAGGTTACCGACCCCTGGCCTAACCCTACGCCCATGTCCTTATTAACTTGTCCGTAGTCCTACTGGTGAACCACGGACAGTAAACATTGCCCTTGGTACTACCAGTTGAACAACGTATTACGACCACGGGCAAAGAATAAAACTTTCTTCTTTCACAAAACGACAAACTAAAAACTATAGGTAGGTATTAAATTTTATTAGCTAATCAATAAAAAAACTCTATTAAAATTCACACATTCTCCGTAGAACTCAGTTTCTAACATAAAAATGTAACCAATAAGTACGTAAGTAACAGTTTTTACAAGACTTGCACTAGTTGCTCACACACACAAACAAAGGTTTGTTTTGTGTGTGTGTGTAATACAATCCAGCCGATTCGCGCTGGAATTTTCCCACCTTTCGCTGACAACTAGGTACTTAAGTGAACGCGCCTCGTTGTAAGCTGCTGTTAGAACTATTTTTGATTTGATTTTATTGTCGTTTTAGTTTAAATTATTAACTAAATAAAAAGATTGTGTGATTTTGTAGGTAGCTGTAGATACTTCTTTACAAAACATATTAAAAAGTAATGTATGCATGAATGATTTCCCAAAAAAAACTATATTGCAATTTGAATTTTAAAGTAAGTACACAAAGTCAGTAAAACTACTTACAACGTTTTTTATTAATTTTACAACCGATTTCTTCGTAATCAAATCGCAAAATACCTATATATTTGCATTATAACGCATAGAAATAATTGTAAAAGTACGAAAGTGAAAGATAGCGAAAGGTACCTACAACTAAAAAGACAATAAGGAAACACCGAGACATTACGTCATTTCCGTTTGCTAGCTATGCAGAATGCAGACGTGACGAAGCTGCAAGTGATGTAATTAAAAAAAACTGTCTAGTTTTTTGTTTCTTTTTTAATACTGCGTTCCATTTGTTACCGTAAAACCTGGCAACTTTGCCCAAAAAATCAGAGTATTTTTTCATTAGTTGAGTTATTTCCGAAAACGTTAATGTATTTCATATTATTTTTGTACCAGACAATACTATATGTTCATATCTCGATATTTATTATTGAAAATATCCAGAAAAATGAATTTGTGTGTGTAAAAAACACAATTATAATTGTTGGGCAAAGAATCACAGGTTTTTGGCAACTTTGCCAACTTGTAATATTTCAGATACTATAAACCGTATCATTATTTTAAAAATGGCTGAATATAAATACAGGGCCATAAAGTATAGTATCAAATTATGAGATGAATGAACATATTCGTTGTCCTTTAAAATTGAGTGGGCAAAGTCAAAAAGCCTCCTAGTACATTTTTCTTACCATAATGGTCAATGTCTAAGGGCTGTCATCATTGAATAAATGCTACATTTAAATACTTAATGAAAAAGTTTTTGATGTGGAATATTTCTATTGAGATAATCATAAATTCAATAAGTATATAATGGATACAAAATGAAGATATACGGTATATTGCCAGTTAAGTTATATTGCTACGATATATTACTAACTTTAAGGTAGCCAAAAGACAAAATATGTGACTAAACATCTACACAATATGTCGGAAGACAGTCACCAGTTGCAGATACTGTTCGAACTAACAAATTCGATGAATGCCTATTTATAAATAGTTCTCCACATGTATTGCTGGGAATTGTTCCATTAAATATGTAACAGTAGGTTTCTTTTCTTCCAATTTGTTAAAAACTAGCGTTTTCTAGTCCAACTTGGTCATTGGACAACCTTATTCATCAGAAGCCACCAAAACATTTACAAGCTTTTCTCTTTTAGCGTTCTGTTAGTTTGTGCATAGGTACCTCTTAAAATTATAATATATTTAAAAATTACAGGTGACAACCCTACGGGAAAAAATTGGTGGGCAATGTCGTCAACCATGCTCAAAAAACATGCATGTGACTTTGCCCATCAATATATTTTACAATTTTATGAGATGTTTTGTGTGAAATACCAGTCTATATTATTCATTTCATACATATTAACGGTGGCAAAATATTAATTACCTACTGTATCTGCAACTATCACTTTTTGATAAAGTTTTTTGACTGGTTTTTGCCCGCTAAAAACAATACCAACTTTTAAAGGTTCCTGACAGCCAACGGAAGTAACATAGGTGACATTACGTCACTTGGTACTGTCAGAAAAATAATCAATTTTCTACCACAGGCAAAAGAATACTCCTAACTATAGACAAATTTGCTATGCATCAAATTTAAAAAAAAAATACACAACTGGGCAAAGTCATACCTCAAGGGCAAAGTTGCCAGGTTTTACGGTACGAAAATCGACGTTTGAATTTTTAAATAGGTACCATCGATTTTTTTTAAATGAATTCTAATTTCTTTTCTTTTATTTAGATTTTTTGCATAATTTTACAAATACATTTGGCTGTATCTCGTTAGACTAGAATGGACTCGTAATTAATTAAAATCGGTGCGAATCGTACGTCTGCAACTGATAGGTGACCGTTCGCACACATCGAGACCCCTCTGCGCCTCGGAGAGCACGTTAAACCGTTGGTCCCGGGTGTCATACGAATACCTATGACAGTAGTTACGGGTAGTCAGAAGCCCGAAAATCTGACAACTGGTCTAAGAATAGGATATCGGCATTGCCCAGTAACTGGGTTGCGGCAGTCTAATGGCAGTCGCTCCGTGTAAAATACAGCCGCTACTATTTATTAGACAGGAAGCCGACTTTAACCATAGTTGGAAAAAGGCTTGGCAGAATAATTGAATATGGTCCTATATTATGTTGAATGATTTTAAGTCAGTTAGTGCACTAAATCCTGTAGACCAGTCATGCTCAAAATTTTCCCATCCCTAGTCTTAATTAGCAATGTACCGCCTGTTAGAAATGGGATGACTTTTCCAACCTAAGAATAATATATAAGGTCTAACCAAAATACTTGGACAAACTTTTACACGGTGTTCAATACGTTTAACTAATCACATCTATGTAAAAAAAAACGAGATCCAAGTGTTTTTTTCTAACAAAAAAATAATAATGTTTTAAATTGCCTGTACTCTTTAAGAATAAACTCATCCATTTCTGCTGCATCGACCGCCATTGGGGTGCGTGCTAATTCCGTGCCGCGTTTTACGTACACAGCGAAGTGAAAAATGTAAAAAAAAAATTAAAGTACCTAAAATTAAAGTTGAAAAAAAAAAATTGGTTAGGAAAAAAAAACACTTGGATCTCGTTTTTTTTGCATAGATATATTCAGTTACACTTACTGAACACTGTGTAAAAGTATGTCCAGGTATTTTGGTTGGACCTTATATAGGTACATGCTGTCCAAGCCTTTTGTAGAACCTACGGGTGGCGGGCTTGATGTCTAACGAACAGTCATCCACAAACTAACCGTAGCAAGCACAGCTTAAGTTGGCTGCATACGTAACGGGCACAAAACAGATAGGTACAGAAATCAATCTACATACAAGTGCGCTCGAGCAACGCACACATAGACACTGCTCACGGACACGACATCTCGGACTGTTTGGGACTAGAGTGCGAGCGCGAGTGCCATGCGCTTGAGAGAGATAGATATATAGATAGAGCGACCGCCGAGCGTAGGTATGAAAAGTGAAGTACATACATGTGATTGACTTGTGTACCTATCTGTTTTGTGTAACGGGGCTAAAACGTAGATGAGGCGGAGACGGGACGGTGTGTTATAAAAGAACGGACGGGTGTATAATGCATACGCATCGCGACAGTGACACAGTGACAGTGTTTTCTTGACCAATTCGACACGCTTACGATTATTTCGACGTCACTATAGATCTCCGGAGCGAATATACGCAGCGGAAACACGGATGGGACGTGGTACGCGCGTAGGGTTGCCATGTCAAAAATTTGGCAACCAGGACAAGACGCGTGAAAACCCCGGATTTTAGAGCCCAGAACTCGGACGTGTCAACAGGTTGACGGTGAATTTAGCGAGTCGGTCCGTCGGTTGATAGCGGCGTGCGGGCACAGTGCGTGTGTCGCGGGCGGCCGAAGACTTTACATTTTTAAACCCGGACTACAAATGAAGCCCCGCCCGGACGCTCCCCGGATGCCCTCTAAACTAGGACATATCTGGGGAAACCCGGACGGATGGCAACCCTACACGCGCGGGACGGGCACGGTAAACATCGTCGGCGACGGTATTTTTTCCGTCCCGTCTGTACGCCCGTGACGTATGCAATTTTGTTTGCATTTTGTATGAAACGATGGGCGTCAAACACGAGCCCTTTCCTATCCAGTAAGTGGACTTCGACTAACACTACATAATGTAAATAGTGCTTTAGGTACGTCTTTAATAAAAGACATTGGTTGAAATTCTGTTGTTCACTTTGTCAGGACAATGGAGGAACGAGTCGTGGTGTTCCTCCAACGAAAAGGGAGGATTCTCCTACACGGCGTGTCTTATGCCTGGCGGGCCACTGCCCAACGGTTGATGTTGGGAAGTCGTGTCAAATCTTGATATCGCGATGCAGGATTTGTGACGTTTCATTTGACAGCTGTCATTGTTGACTGCTATACATTCTTCGTGCTGCATAATTCGCATGTGGCGTGATACACACACACAGGACTTAAATAAACTAAGGGAGTTTATCTCTTTCTGTTTCAATAGAAAAAGAAAGTGACAGTTGCGTTTAGTCTAGTTTAGTACTGTCAAAATGTGTTACAGAATCGACACCTTTGGCTGGCAACATAAAGAACCAAATCCACCACTGTACTGTACTGTTAGTTGTCGGCAATAAGACAGACAAGCATATCATTTTGGGACCCAGTGCATAATATCAGCAAGCACATTGGATCACACGCGCGACGGCGCAACGAGTATTCCCAAGGAGGGTTGACGTCAGGCAGGCGGCCGGTCATAAAACAATAAGCCAAAACCTCTAACAACATGGATTTATGAAATACATGTTGTGCCGACCCCACCTAGTGTGGGATAAGGGCAGGAAGAAGAAGAAAGGAGCTATTATTGTATTTCTAGAGTTTATACATAGTGTAATTTTTATATTAAAACTATATTTAATATGTTTAGTTAGTGTACAAAACGTTTACGTGTGAATAACAGTGGATGTGAATGTTCGGACTCCATTCTACAAAGAAAGATGTCGTATTATTGGTGTGTGTACAGAGAATGCGTTCCTGACGCCATTAAATTTAGCGCTAAACTATTTTAGTTTAACGTTATAATAAAAAACAAAGAGACGGGAAAACATCGTGTGGAAACGTACACACCTGAGGGGACTCCATAAAGTTCTCGATGGTGGATATATAATTCGACTGTACGTGTGTATGTCACTGAACTCCTAAACGGCTGGACCGATTTGAATGAATTTTTTTGTATGCGTTTGGGTGGCGCCCTGGATGGTTTAGATTCACAATTGGACCCGGTAGGTGGCGCTGCTTTTCCGGACAGGATGACGTCTGCTGGGTCCGCTAGTCTATACTAATATTATAAAGAGGAAAGATTTGTATTTTTGGATATTTGTATGTAACGAATAAACTTAAAAACTACAGGACCGATTTCAAAAATTCTTTTGCCGTTAGAAAGCTACATTATCACTGAGTAACATAGGCTACGGGCGGAGCCGTGAGGACAGCTATTGTTATATTGACTTAAAGGTCCAAATGACCAGGTCATTAAAATCCAAAAAAAAATGCTATTGTTATAATAAATGAAACACGATCTATCAGGAATGCATTCTCGGCGGTCGCACTGTAGCTAGTCTTACTAACTTATTTTCACCAAACATAGACTACACTGCGGGAAACAGATTTTATATATTTGTTTACAAAAAGCTAATAGGCTTTCAGGCCAGTAGGCAAGATAACAGTTTTTAATTCCTCCGTTTGTAACCACATCACGTAGAAAACACGAAATTAATTCAAATTGCGTTTTGTATTGTTTTTTCGAGTACGTAATCGCACCAAAGTGGTGGTTTCATCTGACAAGTATTTTAGGAATGTTAAGAAATAAAAACAATGTAGGTACATGACCCCCTTTTTCCAGGAGAAACTTACAGTGAAAGTTAGTTCATTTTAGATCAGCGCTAGACAATCTGAGGAAGCATAAGACAGTTTGGACAGGAAAAGACTTACGCCCGATATTAGAAACGAATCTCCATCCAAAATCTCTGGATTAAAGCAGAAGTAGTAAAAATGGAGACCACACTATGAACTATGACGCTTTGGTAGTCTATCTCTTTCTAAATACCCTACTTTACTTTTTTATTCTTTCTTTTCGTATCGACGGTACTTCATTATGTATGAATTAAGTATAATGCTTGCGCCCAGTAGGTGGCCACATTAATTGCAGCTTCGGTGGCGCTCTTCAGATCATCAAAGGTGCAGGTGTACGGACATTTGGGACACTCCACTAGAAGCTGACCCCAACTTAGTTGGGAAAAGGCTAGACAGAACACGAATAGATTAAGATTATTACATTACAAGAATGAATCTTTCAAATCTTATAAACGGTTACCATCATTTTTATACTAGATAAAAACTGATATCCTCATGTATAGTGTAAAGTAAACAGTCCAATATTTAGTAAGGTCGTCAGCCCAGCGCAAAAGGGTTAACGATGGAAGTCACAGATGTTTTTAAGTGACAGGGCTGTGCGGCGGTTATTATTTCGAGAGAGAAAATTTCGTCAGAAAATTTTTACATTTTAAATAATTATATTTTAATATTATTTTTTTATAAATTTGTGCCGTTGTTGTAATTTATTTTGTTACATTCATGTCAAAAACAAATCAAAACTCAATTCATTTAAACTGGACTGAAAATTATCTATACTAATATTATAAAGCTGAAGAGTTTGTTTGAACGCGCTAATCTCAGGAATGTTGGAATTGAAAAATTATTTTTGTGTTGGATAGGCTATATAATATCACGCTACGACCAATACGAGCGGAGCATAAATAAAAAATGTTGTAAAAACGGGAAAAATGTCCACCCGTGCGATGCCGGGATTGGCCGCTAGTTACTTTATAAACGTCAAAATTACAATAGCCAGCATCCGTGAAGGTAAGGTACCTATAGGTAAAAAAGGAGACAACACTATGAATACCTACTTACAGAAAGTCGAAATATTTGGCCTTGAATATTTACTTTGGAATTCTATCTTTTTCTAAATCGTCTATTTATGGAGCAATGGACGTCAAATAACGCCAAATAAATTAAACCGAAACAATTACGGATTTATAATCTTTTCTGACTCCGCAGTCACACAGTTAATTCAGCCCTGATCAAGCTGTCTCCCTCCCAGTCCTCTCGCAAGCAACGCCCTAAGCCGAGGTCCGAGTCCCCCAGGGGTCGCCCTTAGTGCTGTTGTTGCTAGCTAGTCATGATGTTAGTAGTAGTAATTTAGTTAGCTTAGGTTAAGTATTTTGCTATCGTCCCCATTGGTTGGAGACCCTTCAGGTCTTGCCAATAACTGTCCGGTTCCGTAGAAACGGTCCGCAAGACCATCCAGAAGCAGTCGGATAAAAAAAGAACTGATTTATAACATGATTCGTACCTACGAGTTTAAGAGAGTAGAGTTACGAATTAAATCCGTCACATCAAAAATGTATGCGAATCCAGAACAATAAGATTTCAGAAAAATCACACTGAGCGCTTTATATCTGACAGTGACAGAAGCGAGTCGGATTTCACAGCGGCAACCCTAATCGCGGTTCAACGAACGCCTTGCTCTGGTTTTAATTGTAACTTTTTGGTTATTTAAGATTAACCATAGCGCACCGGAGTGAATGCGTTAACCATTTAACCTTTAGTGAAAGCTTTCGAAATTATTTGATTTCATTTGTAACGAGTTTTAATTTCGCATTGGTACCTACCTTTTATTTTTTGTGGGAGTTTGAAAGATTTAGGGCAAAATATATGCCGATACCGTATTGAAACAGGCTGTATGGTGTAATACCTTTGCCTACTTACATGGATATTTAAACATTACAACTGAACCATAATTAAAAGACTTGTTAATTTTTACCATGTCCGCAGTGTTTTCTTTGGTAATATGGCGGTTACAGGTACAAATCTCACGTGCAAAATCATCCCGGAACAACGATCTGTTGGCCATAGAAAGATGTGTTTCATGTGGAGGACGAACCCACAATCGTAGCGCAAGAAGCCAATCGAGTCAACACCTCTTACCTCGCCCCCCTAAATCAAGGGAATTGAATATCGCGATGTTCTTAAAATGTGGGTGTACGTATAACTCAGTATAGGGGGTTATTCTCGACAGCATCGGGTTCTGAATCAATAGAATTTGATTCGAATTAATGTCAATTCGTATTTACCTATAGGTAAGTATTATATCATTCGTAAAGCAAAACTGAATGACTGGGTCGAGGAACTTCAAGTATACTCCACCAAGAAGAACATAGTCTGCTTGGTTGTCGGCAATAAGATTGACAATCATATCATTTTGGGACCTAGTGCATAAGCAAGCACATTGGGTCACCCGCGCGACGGCGCAACGAGTATTCCCAAGGAGGGTTGATGTCAGGCAGGCGGCCGGTCATAAAACAATAAGTCAAAACCTCTAACAACATGGATTTATGAAATACATGTTGTGCGGAACCCACCTCGTGTGGGATAAGGGCAGGAAGAAGAAGACTATATCATTCGAAAAAGCACGCTCGTGCAGTTCCAAAATTAAAACTAATAGTTATCGAAAACAGTCGATTGTTTCAATTAGCCTCTCCACCATCTTGTGTTTTTGTCGATTTTAAGAGTATAATGTCAATTCATTTGAATATGATTCGAATTAGTTAACACATACTTATTTGAATCAAATTTGATTGTTAAAGAACTTCAAACTGTCAAAAGTAAGCCCCTAGTTCTGCCCAATCATTCGGGAAATAATGGTGTATAGTGACAGAAAAGTAATATCAATTAATGAAACACATTATTACCTATCTATTAATTATTGTAAAAAAATCTTTTGACTTCAGTGCATGTACCTATTTGGTACGCCCCCAACCATAGATTTGTATAACGCTCAGTTTCAGGAAAAAATATACTTAGATAGTTATGTTTTTATTTAAACCGAACTATGAATAGCAACAAGATAAGACCCCCAGATAAGCAAAGTTCCGCTACAGATAACAGTCTGAAAAAAAAAGTCTGAAACACGCCGACCGAAACTTCGTCCTTTGCAAACAGACGTACAAAGTTTAAAAAATACGCAGCTATTTTGGCCCTCGCATATTACTTGTACAAATATCCACACACCAAAAAAATCTATTTTGGCGGGACGTCCGCCATTAATATTTTGGTATCTTGCCCGTCCGTGTGTGGCACGCACACATGCACAACAGAAACAACAACAATCGAAAATAAACTTTATTGCTTCATATGTAGAGTAAAATTTTGTAATGACGTGGAAAGTTATAGAATTTTGTATTCGAAATTCAAAACGGTCCACACACGCGCCGCGTGATCGATTTTTCGAAATGGCGGCGGAACTTCGAGGAACAGCCTCCCCCCGCGCGCCTCACCCCCGCGCACTTCTATTACCCCGCCAATGCCTTTTTACGGCATTTTTATTTTTTTCTTTTTTTATTCCCTCCTTGGATCTCAGGCTCCGTTTTACAGCCTGACCCAACTTTTTTATATTTTATTTTATTTTATAGCCTATAGCTATTCCGCTTCGACGATGACATTTTATATTATGGTAATATGAAGCCGAGCGTTCAGGAAGGTCGATTTACCCATCTACCTACTCGATTATAATGGTAAAGTGAAATAAGGAGAACCACCCATTACAGTAGGTTATTAAACTGAAGGCCCCAATCAATCATTGATCTGAAATTATATTTGGGTAAAACTCTTTGCCCAAAACTTGACAAGATTTCAACTAGAGTTGAGCAAGCGAAGGTAAATACTCGATAAACAATAAATTTAATAGATTTTTCTCTATTGTGTTTAATGACTCGACCTCGGGCATATCATCTCTATACATTACTGTCCCACTGCTGATCACGGCCCTCTTAGAATGAGAAGAGTTTACGCCTAAGTCCACCACCAGAGAACTCTATGGAGCCCTCTCAGGTGTGCGGTTTTCCTCACGACGTTTTCCTTCACCGTTAACGCAAGTGATAATCAAATTCTGATCCGCACTGAATTCGAAAAGTCTGATGTGCGGGCCGGTGATCTCGGACTGTCCTGCATGGAAGTCAAACGTTCAACCGCTAGGCTATCATTACGTTCCATGCCTATTTCCAACTAATTACATTATAACAGAACTAGCGACCCGCCCCGGCTTCGCACGGGTGCAATGTAGATACTAATGTGGGGCATATAAACCTTCCTCTTGAATCACTCTATCTATTGCTGAAAACTGCATTAAAATCCGTCGCGACTTTGTTTTATACTATGTAAAGATAGTTACTTTTACTATGTCAGAGTGGCTCGTGACTAAGTACCAACCGCACGGATCTTACAATTTGCGAGGTTAAGTGACCATTCGTTACACACCGAGACCCCTCCGTGCCTCGGAGACCACGTTCAACAGTCGGTCCCGGGTATCATACGAATACCTATGACAATCGTTATGGGAAGTCAGTAGTCCGAAATTCTGACAACCGGTCTAACAGTAGGATATCATTATAGTAGTATAGTATGGTAGGATATTTTAACAGTGAAAGCCTAGTGGAGTGACCGTCGGACTGCCAAGTCATAGATGTCGAGTTTGAATCCAAGGCACGCACCTCTGACTTTTCGGATTCATGTGCGTATTGTATAATTATCACTTGCTTAAAAACGGTGAAGGAAAACATCGTGAGGAAACCGGCATGCCTGAGAGATATTCCTCGACGGCATGTGAAGCCAAGTCAGAGGCTCATGGGCGGCTCTAAACTCTGACACCAGGTTAGTCACTAACCACACGTAAAGAAGAAGACCGTAGGATATCGACATTGCCCTGTAACTGTGTTGCGGAAGTCTGATGGCAGTCGCTCCGTGTAAAATACTGGTATTCAGCCACATCTGGTTAGATTGGAAGTTGACCCCAACATCATCTTCCTGCCCTGGTCCCAAGTTACTTGGGGTCGGCGCAATATGTTTTTCTCTTCCACTCTTCCCTGTCAGCCGTCTCATTATCATTTACTCCCTTATCTTTCATATCCTCCCTCACACAATCCATCCATCTTTTCTTAGGTCTCCCTCTCCCCCTCCATCCATCAACATTCATATTCATCACTCTCTTAGTCACATGTGTTTTATCCCTCCTCAGCACATGCCCATACCAAGACAAACGCTTTTTTGGAAGTTGACCCCAACATAGGTGCGAAAAGGCTACGCAGAACCCAATTTATCTATATCTATACTAATATTATAAAGAGGAAAGATTTGTATTTTTGCATGTAACGAATAAACTTAAAACTACTGGACCGATTTCAAAAATGATTTTGCCGTTAGAAAGCTACATTATCACTATGTAACATAGGCTATATTTATTACTGGAGTAAAACTTCTTACGCGCGCGGATCCGTGAGGACAGAGCTAGTCCTTACTATGTCACGCATTTATAATGTGCTACATTATTCAGGAATTGTTAAAGTCTGACCTTTAAAACAAACACTAGAAAGCAAACAGTAACAGACTTTCCAATAGTATTTTCTAACCAGCATTGAAAGGGGAAAATTCCAAAGGTTAGGTGTTAAGGGGCTATTGAAAGGTCACGGATACTTGACAAATCGTGAAACAAATTGTATCTCGGAATTGCGATCGGAAGGGATTATACGGGAAAAAGTAAGTAAAAGTTACCGACAGAGGCTTTAAAATAAGATTACTGTGCTTCTAAACTTTATTTACGCTAAAAGTTTCAAGTAGTATTTGTTTTAACTGTAGGTAATATTTTGACAAATGAACCGACAGTCCACCGCCAAAGTGGTTAACGCCGCTTAACAATAAGAAGATTTGCTGATGCGTCGCCAACCTTAGAAACAAAGTTGGAAAATCTCACGTGCCTGTAATTTCACCTACCCACACCCTTCAAATCAGAACACAGCAGGTGGCAGAAACAGATATGGTGGTAGTACGTCCTCCCACGAGCTCTACTAAACACTACTGTTATGGCCACTTTAAAATTTTCCACAGAATCGAGCATACCATTGCCGAAAAAAAAACTCAAAACGTCAAACTCCCTTCCGCCAAAAAGTAATACCAACATCAAAAGCAAAAAAAAAAACAATGTACAAACTATCTTCGTTCAAAAAGGTCATACGAACATAGATATACGAAACTCTCTCTAGAAATTTAATATCCTATTTCTTGCCAGCGGATTTTTGAGATAGGGAGGCGAAAGGGGGGAGTGGAGGCTGTAAATTTTTTTATATCTTTGCGACTGCGTGGATCAAGAAAAAAAAGTTGAAATCGATAGCCAGCGGCATGATGTACAGTTTTATAGACATTTTTATTTTAGGTATTAACATGTTATGATTATGTTTTAAAATAGTACAGTGCTTACGGCCCACTGGCGACACGGCAATGGAATTTTATACAATGAATAAGAATACAACTTAATAGTATGGACAATAAAATTGAAATTTCAATGATACTCATCATAGGTACAAAAACAAAGCTGTGCAGTTTCCTACGATGATTGTCATTAAAATTTCAATTTTATTGTCATACTTCTTTTCGTGTCGTTAGTGACTAACCTGGTGTCAGAGTTTATGCCGCCCATGGGCGTCTGACTTGACTTCACATGCCGTCGAGAAATATCTCTCAGGCATGCCGGTTCCCTCAAGATGTTTTCCTTCACCGTTTTTAAGCAAGTGATACTTATACAATACGCACATGAATCCGAAAAGTCAGAGGTGCGTGCCTTAGGTTCCAACTCAAGACCTATGACTTGGCAGTCCGACGGTCACACCACCAGGCTATCACTGATGTTATTGTCATATTATTAAATTATATTCCTATTAATTGCATAAAAATCCCTTGCCGTAACATGCCGCCAGTGCGCAGGCAGTACCAGCTGTTTTATGAATATCATTGAGATGTCAACATGACAGTCGTTACGGGTAATCTGACAGAAGACCACAAGTCTGACTGCCGGGAACGCGGCCGCTGATAGCTTTCGTCGGTGCCCACGTTGTTATAATTCCTCCGAGCCGATTTCGGTTACATTGACGAAGGCCGGAGCCAGGATCATTGTTCAAGTGAGGGGGGGGGGGGGGGGTTGAATCCTGAATAAATCATGTAGTTCCTTCAAACCTCGACATAGATTAACCAGGCATGAGCTACTATTGAATTCAATAAAAATAATTGGCGAGCGATAGTCGCGCAATTCGCTCGGAGCGCTAAAATGCCTTGTGATTTTTTTTATTTATTGAATCCAATAGAAGCCCATGCCTAGTTAATCTATGTCAGCAATAGGTAACGAACTAGTAAACAATTTTTTATTGAATCCAAATGTTTCTCGTGCAAGGTTAATCTACGTCAGCAGTCCATCACGAGGTTTATAGGAATTACATGATTTCGTTCATGAAGTTTTTTTTTTTAGCTTTCAACCATGCATTTGGCTCTCATTCCGTCGAATTTACAAAAAACTGTATTTCTCAAAGCCCTACCATTGATTTAATTTGTTCTCCAAAAGTCGCCAGATAAGTCGCTAAAACATTTCTGGCGTGTAATCTTATTTTTTGTCGCTGAGGCACCATCGAACATCGTTAGTTCTAGCGACAAAGTCGCTAAATTGCCAATACTGGTGCTCGCAAGTGGCTGATGTACCCCATCTTGGCGAGGAATGTATGTACTTGCTGCTTGACAGGGTCAGGTCCACCATGATCAGTCGCTGGTGGTCAGGCTTGAAGCTCACCAAACTTGGCGTCTCGTTCTTCTCACAGCGAAGTAATGCTGCAGTGCAATACCTGCCAAGAGTATTTCTAAGGCTCATGCTAGCAAGTTTAAAAAAGTTAGGGTACTTAACAAAAACCTCGAACCTTTTACAAAAACCATAGGCAACAGTGAAGAAACCAATGAAATATCTTTACATAGTATAAAAAGAAGTCGCTCCGACTGTCTGTCTGTCCCTATGTATGCTTAGATCTTTAAAACTACGCAACGGATTTTGATGCGGTTTTTTTTAATAGATAGAGTGGTTCAAGAGGAAGGTTTATATGTCTACATTGCACCCGTGCGAAGCCGGGGCGGGTCGCTAGTTTTATAATAAAATAAGTTATTTAAAATTCTTTACTAGACAGAGATGGCAATGCAGAGCGATGACGTCATACCTCAAAACTTCAAATGTCAGTTTCACACGACAAGGACAGATAATACTACTTCCTGCCCTGGTCCCATAATGAATTACAAAATTAATGATCCAAAAACTAAAGTCCGATGACATTTTAGTTTACCATCTAAGTACTTAGCTATGATTTTTTCTAAAAATGGACACGCTTCAAAATTTTTTACGCTCTTCAAGAGTTATAAGGAAAACGATCGACAAAAATATTTTTTTCAACAATCGAATGTAAATATGAAAATCGTGAAGTGTCAAGTCATGGTGACTTCAAAAGTTTAGAGAAGCCGATCTAATGAGAATTTCAGTAAAAAACATTTCGTGTGCCTTCGTAAGACTGTCCTAGAGTTCCGTAGCTTGCCAACGTCCATACTACGTTGAATACACCGGTTCTCGTCGGATCACCGAAGTTAAGCATCATCGGGCGCGGTCAATACTTAGATGGGTGACCGCTAAGACGGACGGATTATGAATACAATACCGCTCCGTCGCCGGGCAAGCGAAGCGAACCTGCCACCATAATTGTGCCCGAAAAATAGCAATAGACTTGCCACCACATGGGACGTTATATTATACTAGCTGTGTCCTCACGGCTCCGCCCGTAGCCTATGTTACTCAGTGATAATGTAGCTTTCTAACGGCAAAAGAATTTTTGAAATCGGTCCTGTAGTTTTTATGTTTATTCGTTACATACAAAAATACAAATCTTTCCTCTTTATAATATTAGTATAGATGAGGCGAAACGTGGCTGTTCTCCTGTAATGGGAGATCACCTCTGCTTACCGCTCTGATAGCAGGCGTGAGTATATGTATGTATGGATGGTATCAAGGCCATAGCCAGGAATTTTCAGGAATTGTTCGGGAAGCGTTGAACTCTACACAAGAAAATAAATTACAATAACAAGTGTACACATTTTAAAAGTAATTTGTCTGAGGTTTCGGGGGGAGGGGGGTATGAACGCCCAAGACCCCCGCCCGCGCGCCCGGCTGCGCCCTTGGATGATATGGTTTTCAAGTATCATGAACTAATTATCTCACTCCAAATAAAAGACTAATTACATCAGTCAGCATAAATTTTCATAAATCTGAATGATTTTAGACACAGGTACAATGATATTATAAGTAAAAAGGTGTAGATAGGTTATATGCGCTCAGCAAGCGACACGTCAAAATGTGGCTAATTAGCCAGACTTGACCTCAGTGTTGCGTTTCTACTACACTAGACGACCCATTGTCGCAAATTACATTTGTCTCTTTTTCGTTCGCGATAATCGAATCATGCTATCCTATTTTGACGTCTAATCGTAATGTAGTGTGCTATTGCAAAATTTAGTTATTTATGTGTGCGTTAGTGTGCCGTTTTTGAAGATCGAATGTTGTGTAGGTAACCTATCTACACCTTTTTACTTATAATATCATTGGGTACCAACATCGCCTGTGAAATCGTGTGCTGACGCATGCGAAAATATTTTGATGGGAAAAGTTAAACGAAAGTGATTATTATGAACAATAATTAATGTCATCAAGCGACTGCAAACGAGCAGTGATAGCCGTGGTGTGACCGTCGGACTGCCAAGTCATAGGTCTCGAGTTCGAACCCAAAACACGCACCTTTGACTTTTCGGATTCATGTGCGTATTGTATAATTATCATTTGCTTAAAAACGGTGAAGGAAAACATCTTGAGGGAACCGGCATGCCTGAGAGATATTTCTCAGCGGCATGTGAAGCCAAGTCAGAGGCTCATGGGCGGCATTAACTCTGACTCCAGGTTAGTCACTAACCACACGAAAAGAAGAGCGACTGCTTCTACGACAAACCTCAGGATTTTTACTTCGATTATATTATTTACTCGACACTTGCCAAAATAATAAAAAAAACACATCTTAAATAGCATTAGCAATCGACCTTATTGCAATGTCAGCATTCAAATTATGTTTCATCATAATGACATAACAATTTTTCTTTCTCAGTCGATGTTGTCGACTATTCTGCCAGCGTCATTAATACCTATCAATGAGATCATTGACAGCCTCCTTTTAGCATGTTTCATTTCCTACTGTCATCCAATTTAATATTAAGATATGCATGAAAAACTAAATGGAATCAGCAAAGATATGTTTACGTGTAAAAAGTAGGAAGAAACTAATGACAGTGCAAGATTTCTAGGCTTTAGGCATTGGTTACCGATTTATGATCAACTAGCTGTGTCCTCACGACTCCGCCCGCGTAAGAAGTTTTATTCCAGTAATAAATAAAGCCTATGTTACTCAGTGATAATGTAGCTAACGGCAAAAGCATTTTTGAAATCGGTCCAGTAGTTTTTAAGATTATTCGTTACATACAAAAATACAAATCTTTCCTCTTTATAATATTAGTATAGAAAGAAGTATTAGAAGTATTGAAGTATTTCAAGGTCAGGTGCGTAGTACTCTCAACCGGCGTGCGTGTATGACAAGATGTATGAATGTGGATGAAGCGAAAGGGGTATGTAAGAGTCGTAGCATGTGGCGTTCTATAGTTTCTGCCTACCCCTATGGGAAAAACGCGTGAGTTTATGTATGTATGTTTATGCTATCTAATTTAGACCCTGCCCTACCTCTGACTTTTCGAATTCATGTGCGGATCAGAATTTGATTATCACTTGCGTAAACGGTGAAGGAAAACATCGTGAGGAAACTTGGTCACCTGATAGGGCTTAAAAAAGTTTTCAATGGTATTTGTAGTCCACCAACACGCACCTAGCGTGGTGAACTAATAAACCCTTCTCATTCTGAGAATAGGCCCGACAGCAATGGACTGAATACAAGGTTAGTCGGAAAGGGGGTACTAAGCCGCGGGCCACTTAATGTATCACCGATGATTGTTTTTCATTCTGAGAATAGGCCCGACAGCAATGGACTGAATACAAGGTTAGTCGGAAAGGGGGTACTAAGCCGCGGGCCACTTAATGTATCACCGATGATTGTTTTTCATTCTGAGAATAGGCCCGACAGCAATGGACTGAATACAAGGTTAGTCGGAAAGGGGGTACTAAGCCGCGGGCCACTTAATGTATCACCGATGATTGTTTTAAAGAAAGTGTTAATATTTAAAAATTCGATTAAAAAGAAACCATGCCAAATTCTTTTTATTTTAGTTTTTCAAAAAATCTTCATCCCTGCTTTAGTTATGAATTCAGAAAATGGAGTTTCTAATCCGTGACCCCAAATATGATGTAAAATGTAAACACAGATCATAGCTGAGGATAGATAGAATTTAGCGTATTTTTTATGAAATCTTTGAACAGCTATTTCTCTTGAACTATCGACTTTTGGGGAAAGTTGTAGAACAAAAGTTATTTATTATTATGGGTACTTTAACACCCTTTCGGCTTAGTACCCCCTTTCCGACTAACATTGTATGTAGTAAAATAAAATAAATCATTGAAAAAATAACATTAATGTACTAAACACACTACTCTTATTAATAGTATCAATTCGCATTTCACTCATAGAAAATGGTCATTGGTGTGGATTCTGGTGCGCGTTGACAGGACTAAACTAAACTAAGTGTGTTAGTCCCTCTCTGTTTCAAGAAAAAAAGAAAGTGACAGTTGCGTTTAGTCTATATAGATTAGTACTGTCAATACGTGCTACAGAATCGACACCATAGTGTATGTACTGTCACTAATCGTCGACCTACTTCTACACATAGTGCTGACGCCTTTGAATGAACATAAAAAATCAATTCACCTCTTCAAATTCTGTAAAAAAAAACCTTTAAAAAACAAAGACTATCACCCATATTCTAAGACGTTCCTCCAAAACTCACTCGACTCGTACTCGACTCAGGACGGCCTCGAAAACACCTTCAAAATTGTATTCTTTGTCGCAATTTCGAGTGAACTTTGAGGTTCCTCGACGGAGTCATTACGTCATAATTTGGATTATCTGCATCGCGAAAATAACGCCGCGATAAATACTTGTAAGGATTATCGTAAGCATATTCGATAAAGTCTTCAAAATTCATTTTTGGTACATACGAACTTTGACACTTCCTTCCTTAAGGTAGGTTCCGAGGTACCTAGAGTTTGACAGATGATTCCTTACCTCGACTGAATAAAAATCTCGAGTGGAGAACGAGTGTGTCAACTATAGGCTGAGTCGAGGTGGAGTCGAGTCGAGGAACGTCTTAGAATATGGGTGTATGGTTTGACAGCTGTCAACAGTTACGGAACCTTATATTTTTAAGTTATTAACTTAAAAAGTCTGGCAGAATAGTCGACAAAAATCGACTCAGTAGCCAGAGGAAGAGAAAAATAAACTTTAAAAAAGATACAAGAAATCTATTCCTCACGATTCGGCCAGTTTTGTTGTTTTTTGTAAAAAAATCTAAACCTAATCGACCCCTTAATTTTATCGCACGTTCGCTTTCCTAATACTTTTTAATTATTTTGTTTAGTGGTAGTAACAATCGCGTCTGTGTATTTAGAAACCCTGGGCACAATACAGATAGGTACAGAAGTCAATCACATGTATGTACTTCACTGTTCATACCTACGCTCGACGGTCGCTCTATCTATCTCTCTCAAGCGCTTGGCACTCGCGCTCGCACTCACTCGCACTCTAGTCCCAAACGGTCCTAGATATCGTGTCCGTGAGCAGTGTCTATGTGTGCGTTGCTCGAGCGCACTTGTATGTAGATTGACTTCTGTACCTATCTGTTTTGAGCCCTGGCTTTACCATGTTTAGTAATAATTTGGTATCTCCATCGGGTATAGCCCAGGATAGGGGTGCCAACTTTTTCAAAACAAATAAATATGGTATTTTCTAATCTCAGGACCCATTTTTTTTTGTATTTTTTGTTTGTTCGAAATATGAACTCCCAGAATATGAATTTTCTTCAGAAGAAAAAATATAGTCGTTTAGCATACGCTACAGTAATGTTCTGCCCAGCCTTTTCCCAACTATGTTGGGGTCAGCTTCCAGTCTAACCAGATGCGGCTGAATACCAGTATTTTACACGGAGTGACTGCAATCATACCTCCGCAACCTATTAACATGGCATCCCCGATATCCTGACGTTAGACCGGTTATTAGACTTTCGGGCTTCTAACTACTCGTAACGACGGTCATAAGTATTCCTATGACACCCGGGACCGACTGTTCACCGTGCTCTCGGAGCACGGAGCGGTTTCGATGTGTAACGAAAGGTCACCCATCCATGGACTGGCCGTGGCTCCGCGCGGTTAGTAATTAGCCACGAGCCCCTGCATACGGTACCTACAGTACCTAATATTTAAAAAATATACAGGGTGTAAACGAAATCATGTAATTCCTTCAAACCTCGTGATGTACTGCTGACATAGATTAACCTTGCACAGGATACTTTTTGATTCAATAAAAAAAAATACACAAGAAGCAATCATGTATTCTTAACGTGAGGCATTTTAGCGCACCGAGTGAAATGACCGCGCGGCGGGCGATAGCCGCGCAATTCACTCGGGGCGCTAAAATGCCTCTCTGTAAGAACACATATTTACTTCTTATAATACCTTTTTTATTGAATCCAAAAGTATCCCGTTTACGGTTAATTTATGTCAGCAGTACATCACGAGGTTTGAAGGAATTACAGGATTTCATTTACACCCTGTATATTGTAGTAGGATTTGTAACATAGTCGGGTTGACAACCCTAGCGTAGGATTAGGATACTAATAGGAGGATTAAACGTCACACGATAAAAAATATATATCAATAATATTATAAACGCCTCGCCAGTACCGCTCTCTTGACAACCATGTGTTTCAAAATTATGTATTTATAGATTTTATCGTTTTTCATGTTGTTTCAAACATCGTACGATGTATAAAAACTCGAAAGAATAACTAATATTATACAAGGTTAGTCGGAAAGGGGGTACTAAGCCGCGGGCCACTTAAAGTAGCACTAAAGACTATTTTAACGCAAGTGTTAAAATTTCAAAATTCGATAATTTTTATTTGCATGCAAAAAGATTTTTATTTTAGTTTAAAAAAAAAAAACATACCTGCTATAGTTAAGAATTCAGAAAATTTATTTTCTAATCTGTGACCCCAAATATACCGTAAAACCTGGCAACTTTGCCCTTGAGATATGACTTTGCCCAGCTGTGCATTTTTTTTTAAATTTGATGCATACCAAATTTGTCTATAGTTAGGAGTATTCTTTTGCCTGTGGTAGAAAATTGATTATTTTTCTGACAATACCAAGTGACGTAATGTCACCTATGTTACTTCCGTTGGCTGTCAGGAACCTTTAAAAGTTGGTATTGTTTTTAGCGGGCAAAAACCAGTCAAAAAACTTTATCAAAAAGTGATAGTTGCAGATACAGTAGGTAATTAATTTTTTTGCCACCGTTAATATGTATGAAATGAATAATATAGACTGGTATTTCACACAAAACATCTCATAAAATTGTAAAATATATTGATGGGCAAAGTCACATGCATGTTTTTTGAGCATGGTTGACGACATTGCCCACCATTTTTTTTTCCGTAGGGTTGTCACCTGTAATTTTTAAATTTATTATAATTTTAAGAGACCTATGCACAAACTAATAGAACGCTAAAAGAGAAAAACTTGTAAATGTTTTGGTGGCTTCTGATGAATAAGGTTGTCCAATGACCAAGTTGGACTAGAAAACGCTAGTTTTTAGCAAATTGGAAGAAAAGAAACCTGATGTTACATATTTAATGAAACAATTCCCAGCAATACATGTGTAGAACTATTTATAAATAGGCATTCATCGAATTTGTTAGTTCGAACAGTATCTGCAACTGGTGACTGTCTTCCGACATATTGTGTAGATGTTTAGTCACATATTTTGTCTTTTGGCTACCTTAAAGTTAGTAATATATCGTAGCAATATAACTTAACTGGCAATATACCGTATATCTTCATTTTGTATCCATTACATACTTATTGAATTTATGATTATCTCAATAGAAATATTCCACATCAAAAACTTTATCATTAAGTATTTCAATGTAGCATTTATTCAATGATGACAGCCCTTAGACATTGACCATTATGGTAAGAAAAATGTACTAGGAGGCTTTTTGACTTTGCCCACTCAATTTTGAAGGACAACGAATATGTTCATTTATCTCATAATTTGATACTATACTTTATGGCCCTGTATTTATATTCAGCCATTTTTAAAATAATGATACGGTTTATAGTATCTGAAATATTACAAGTTGGCAAAGTTGCCAAAAACCTGTGATTCTTTGCCCAACAATTATAATTGTGTTTTTTACACACACAAATTCATTTTTCTGGATAATTTCAATAATAAATATCGAGATATGAACATATAGTATTGTGTGGTACAAAAATAATATGAAATACATTAACGTTTTCGGAAATAACTCAACTAATGCAAAAATACTCTGATTTTTTGGGCAAAGTTGCCAGGTTTTACGGTAACCTTAATTGTAAAAACAGCTGATCATAGCTATGGACAGATAGATTTTAGCATATTTTTTAAGAAATCTTTGAATAGGTAGCTATTTCTCTTAAATTATCGAGTTTTGGGGAAAGTTGTTAACAAAAGTTATCCCTTATTATGGGTACTTTAACACCCTTTCAGCTTAGTACCCCCTTTCCGACTAACCTTGTATAAGTAATAATAATTCACTCTATACCCTGTGAAAGCCGAGAAGGATAAAGAAATTAAGTATCAAGACTTGGCACACGAGGTTGTCGACATGTGGGAGTTGACTCAGCAGTCATTGTGCCGATAGTCGTTACGGCCAATGGCTTAATAGCCAAGAACCTCGAAGGCTCTCGTTGGGCGGCTGGTTCAAGGGCCTGATACAGAATGCGGTACTTCTGGACACGGCGCGTATTTTTAGGAAGTTCAACTTTCTGAGGCCTTAGCTTGGATTGGGTAATGTTCCCGATGCCGGTAGGCTACTATTTTTTATATTTTTAAATGTTTTTATTTTTTATATAGAAATATTTAAAAAAAAATGTAATTTATATACATGAAAATGAATAAAGGAAAATAATAATTCACTCTATCAAGAACGAGGAAACCCGTAGAAGAACCAAAGTCCGACACAGCTCTTAAGCACTTGAATACACTAGCAACTTAAATTGTGCAAGTTATTGAAGCAAGTGCTTGGTTACCTGTTTAACCTTTTATGCGCGTGGCCAAATATCAATTGCCGTGCCCCTAGCGCGCGACTACGAATCGATAAAATAATACCTACAATAAATATAATTATTAAGCTTATCAAAAACTTAGAGTTATGAAACAATTTTAAGTAATTGTTGTAAATCATATCTCTATTGAATAATCGTTTTAGTTGTACCACGCAGTTCATAGGACGAAAATAGAACAAAAAAGCCATGCATGTTCTCTGTCGCAGAAATACGACACGCCCGGTAGGGGCACGGAAATATTTGTCGCAGAAATGCGACTCAAACGGTTAAAAGGTTAAACTGAACGCACGGACTAGAATATAAAACTTCCTCACCGCACGCTGGGAATAGACACGTGTTGTAAGATTCAACAAAACACAGCACGCGACGTGGTAGGATCTATACGGTGCTGTGTTCCGTCGTGTATATGTGAGAGCCAGAGAGGTATAGGGGAATTCCTCTATATCTCTGTTCCTTGGATTCGTGTGCTCCATCTTAGACCCTGCCTGCACTTACCATCCGGTGAGACTAGGGTCAAGCGCGACCAAGCCAAGAATAAAAAAGAAAAACAAATAATTAATACCTAATAATTACAATTAACAATAATACCTTTCACGCCCTTGCGGCAAATCAGGCAAGTTGGAGAAACTTCCAGAAGACTTACTACGGGTGTGTCCACAGAGAAAGTCAGTTGCAGAAGTAAACTTGCGTAATTTAATTGGCTAGTGGATTTAGCTGTTTAGGTTCATGGACAAAACAAGTTGTAAGGGAAATAAGCAGGCCATATTGCTCGCGGAGATTCTCGAATTTGACAACAAATCGATGGCAGCAAAGTAGATACGGACATCTACATTTTTACCAAAATGATTTTTTTACAAAAATGAGCTTATATCAACCCATCTACAAGTCTGTATTAAAACAATCTGGCAAGTAAATGAAGACATCTACATTCGATTTCTAAGAAACATCGCAACAAAATGGCCTCTATTTTTTTACTAAATGTACTCTCCTGTAAAATTGCGATTTTGTAGATGTCTTCTTTTACTTTGCTGCCATCGAAATGGGGAACCGGGGTTTGACGTCCTTATTAAAAAAATAACCTTTGCCGTAAAAAAAACTCGTAAATTCCAACTCTTAGAACCGTGTTAAAAATAAATCAAACATTATTTATCTTAAATAACAAATGTTAAAATTATTTAAACAAGCGCCGCTAACAATATTAAAAATAGATTTTTTTCCATGTATGCTTGCTTTGTAAAGATTAGCGCTGTAAACATCGATCGGGTATGTTCGGCTGCGTTCGTCAATTTCCGTAATTATGGGGCCAGGAGGCGAGCGAATTTGAGGTTCCATCGTGTTAATTGAATGGATGGCAAAGAGCACTTTCTTGCATACCGACCAGCGTTTCGCATAGGTAAACCACGCTAATTTAGATTTTGAGTTGGTAGCGAAATAAATAATTAATGATTTTGTTGTTATACCTATCCTATTTCATTTAGTAAATGCATTCCGCCTTTGCAAGATATTTCAAACACTACTCCGGTGACTGACTCGCGTTCCGTCCTAGAATCAAATCTCTATTCAAACCTTTTTAAATGTATATTCATAACTAAGCATCGATCTAGAATACAGGCCTTATAGTTAGGAGTATACATGTCATTATTAATCTATACTCATATTATAAAGAGGAAAGATTTGTATGTTTGTATGTAACGAATTCAAAAACCAGACCGATTTCAAAAATTCTTTTGCCATTAGAAAGCTACATTATCACTGAGTAACATAGGCTATATTTATTGCTGGAATAAAACTTCTTACGCGGGCGAGCGGACTCAGCTAGTCTTTAATAAAATTATCAGAACTTCATGCAAAGTTACCTACTTTAGAATACATTCCACAATAAACTCAATTTCATTGTCCAGCCTTAATATCTGAAGCTAGAAAACCCTTCTCAAGATCGCACCATTGTCCTCAGCCTGCATTCTCCTCCATTTCCATTCTTCAATTGAATTCAGTTGAAAAAAAAAACGCTTTCAATTCATAAAAAAAGAGCCACCCTTTTCTTCGCTCATTTCATAGCCACAAGCCCAACGCGCGTAATAGCAAAACTATTTACAGACTCCGCCCTTTGCCTAACGATACTAACCTCTATCCTTACGCAATAAAGGTCATTTTACCTAACTGCCCAATGTCCTCGATATATCAAGACATATTTTTTTCTTTTGCCTTGACATGTAACGGCGACTTGCCATTTTAATTTGTTTTATAATGTTAGTTTTAGATTTTAATACGATGTTTGTTGGTGAACGAAACATTTTTGATATTGAATATTGGTTTCTTGGTTTGAATTTGGAATTAAAAAGTTCTAGACTTCTAGCCCTAGCACGCATGCTGTCTCGAGTAATGTTAATGTGAGCGAATTTTGAATCGGAATTTCGGAAATACTCGTTTCGCACATTATTTGATTAAATTGAAAACTTTATTCATATCTATGTATGATACACACGATGCAAATAAACCAAAATGTTACAGTACAGCTGTATTTTCGATTCAAAACTCGCTTACATAGCGATACGCTTACAATACTTTAAGTCAAATGCTGGTGTAGGCCTCCTGATCTAGATTCCAGAGTAATGTACCCACGACAACTGCAGTCCAGAGAGGTCAGATGCCTGAAATTCGGACATACAGAAATACGATTTTTTATATATGTACCTAGGTACCGTATTCTTTTAATCAATTTCATTGAAAGAATGGTTCCTATATTAAAATTCTGTGTTAATTAATTTACATCATCTAGATTGTCTAGAATAATAAAACATCAATTTCCTTTTTTAAATCAATAATTATTTTTTTATATTTCCGTTCGTTTAAAGACGTTAATATGGCGCCATGATTTATAATTTCGCGGTTAAAAAATAAAATCATAAATTATAAAATTACAAAGGATTTGAGCAAAGAATTGTAATTTTTTAGGGAGTGCTAACCGAAAATCTTGTTAATAACAATTATAAGTATAAAAAAGTGAAAAGTTTAGAGAAAGTCTGTAATACCAACATTACAAACTATCAATGTCACAGATAATACAATAAAAATGTTTTGGCACATGTCATACATTTTATAATGCCTGTCTCTTGGTTATAGAATTAATTATTTTTTGTTTGTTTTTGCGTCCGAAACGGGCCGAATCATCTTCTTGGTGGAAGTCTCTCATCTAAAGTTATGCTTCTCAAGACAGGTGTGATGTGAGCGGAATTCCGTCCGAGGCACAGTTTGCCTAGGCCTACTTGGAAGTCCGTTTCATAATTAATCAGCTCATTACTGGCCCACTGCTGGGCATAGGCCACTACTCAGAATGAGAAAGATTTAGGCCTTATCCCACCACGCTGGTTTAGTACGGGTTGGCCGACTACACACCATTGTAAACTATATGGAGCCCTCTCAGGTGTGCAGGTTTCCTTACCATTTTTTCCTTCACGCAGTGGATAACCGAATTCCAATCCGTAGGTTGGTACATGAACTCGAAGTGTGAGCTGGGATCCAACTCAGTTCCTCCTGATCCTTTAATGTTGACCCATGAGAACTGCTTCGTTGATCTAGTGTTGGCAAGCACGACTGCTGATCGTGAGGTCCTGGGTTCGATCCCCAGGTCGGGCAAAGTGTAATTGGGTTTTTCCGTGTGGAATTCCTCAGTAGCAACCCGGAGTTTTGATTTGTCCCCGGTTGATGGCGATAGGCTCGCCCCCTATTACATGGGACTTAAACATAACGGCGAAATGAAGGTGTTGCTATACAACTCTGCCTAACCCTTCGATGATGTTATGTTAATTCTATGGAAATTTCAAAGCACAAAATTATTCGACCAAAGTAGGTATCGTAAAATATTTTTTTGGTTAAAATAATAATTTAAACGTGCCTACTACAATTTGATTAATTGAATCGGCAACAAATTAGAAATATAAAAAATGCGATGTTGTTATTACATGTCTGAGAGTTCCCTAAGTGAAAAAAAAAGTTATTTGGCGTTCTTACTATCAGCTTTGCACACGCAGACTAAGGAAAATTCAAGCCATCCGGTTTAAAAAAAACGATAACTCTATTTAATTAAATTAAACAAATAAGATCCATTTTAGCAAGGAAATGTATAGAAATAAACAACATGTTTGCTTCCAGCATAGATTCAACACAGTATTGTACTTTTACTCAAAAATGCTTGTCATGTGGTCATTATTTTGACAACCTTCTTTGAGCAACGTCGACCTTTCCGTGCTACCAGCAAGGTAGTATGGAATTTCATTGCTGGTGAGTTTTAGCCACCAGCAATTTCCTTTGAAAATCCTTTATTGTTGAGTTTTATTTCAAAAATAGTCTAGTGCAAAAAGATTTTATTCAGAATTTGGCTGTATAGGTACAGGCAACATCATCATCATTGCCTAATTTAAAAAAAAATATAAACCCTAGAAAGGCGGTCCTGAATTTGTTACTGATTTTTAACAATTATATTACTTCAAATAAATTCTTACTATACTAAGCTGGTTTTATCTAAATTACTCGCATTGTTTGAGTAAAGCACTATACAAGCCTTGGTCCGCAATGACTACGCTGCTGGCCACGCTAAGATGGCCTCGAGCTTAGCTTAGCTACGCTCTCGGCCTTCAAGCTTGGTGATTATTGCAGACCGCGCTATGATGGCCTGGAGCTGCGCTACACTGCGCTTTCGGCCATCATCAGCGCTGCCAGCAACGCAGTCATTACAGACCGCGGCAGTAATGTACTATTATGAACCTTAACAGTCAATCAAGATGAGCTGAAATTCTACTTGAAGAAATGGTTCAAAAGATATCGTGCCTTGGTGGGCCACTTTTGTGTATTGTTATATGAAATAGAGTGAGAACAAACTTACATACTTACATAAATTCACGCCTTTTTCCCATGGGGGTAGGCAGAAACTATAGAACGCCACATGCTACATACTCCTTTCGCTTCATCCACATTCATACATCTTGTCATACACGCCGGTTGAGAGTACTACGTACCTGTCCTTTCTGAAGAACATCATCAATAACATCGATGTATGTCCTTCTAGGGCGTCTTCTACCGTTTCCACTGACCTCCGCCTTATAAATTCCTTTTGTTAATCACCGTTCAGTCATTCTCTCAACATGGCCAAGCCACCTAAACATACTCCTTTAAATTTTTTAACCGACTTCCAAAAAGGAGGAGGTTACTATGTTCGTCTGTATGTATTTTTTTTTGTGTATGTTCATCGATATTTTCGCCAATTGTGAACCGATTTAAATGATTCTTTTTTTAATGGATAGGGTATAATTCGAAGTTGGTTCCATTTAAATTTGGTGAAGATCTGATGAAGAACTTCGGAGATAGACAATGGAACTCCTCAATGACGAACAGTACGCATATTGTGATGATGTGATTATGTTACGACTACGAGCAGCGTCTTTAGTAGGTCCAACCAAGTTTTAATTAAGGCCACTAAAATGAAAAAAATAAAAACTTTTTTACAAAAAAATTAAACCGACTTCAAAAAAGAATAAAATAATTATCATATAAAATTAACAGTTTCAGAAGTCGGTGCCTTCAATTTGGTTGAGCGTGGATCAGCACCGACTTCTGAAATTGTTATTAATTTTATATGGTAATTATTTTATTCTTTTTTGAAGTCGGTTTAATTTTTTTGTCACTACATCATCTTTTAAACCGCAAGTTTGTCTAATCACATCATTCCTCAATCTATCATTCAAAGTTGAGAACAAAATTATTTTTATGATTAGTAAAGATTATACTAAAACCCTTTTAAAGTAATCGATTTCCAGAATTGAACGTAAACAATTATATCTACTTACATATGACATACGCCAATTAGAAACTTTGTTTAAAATTAGTTTGAATGATAATGATTGTATTTTGTATTTTTTTTTAGATACGTCGTAGTTACACGAGTCAGTGACCGCAATCAAAGGCCCATAGATAAAATATTGGGTTTCAAAATGACTGCTCTTAGCGTTATGCGCATAAAAAGTTTCAAAAACAATTTTTTGACGTGCCCCAATTTTTTTTTGGAAGTGCGATAACGTTTTTTTGATATTATTCCTAGTTTTGGAAGTTTCGAACGAGGTTTAGCTTGTAGATCAAATCGAAATCTGCAAGCAACGAAGCGAATTTTGAATCGAATACCATTTTGTTTTTTTTTTGCATAATGTCATAAATATGAATAAAGTTTTCAATTTTATCAAATAGTATGTGCACAACGAGTATTTCCGCATTAAAATTCACTTAAAATACAGTTTCGTTTACGTTACTAGTAACTCGACAGCGTTCATGCCAGGCCTACAGACCCACGTCTCGAAAGACTGATCAACACAACGAATCATGGATAAACCATGGCGAGTGCAGGCAGGCCAACGTGGCGTTTCCTGCAATTGACGGCCGCCTAACTAAGAAAGCTCTCCGACTGTCAAAGCAACAACTGCGTACAGTCACGGCAGCCATCACTGGCTATGGTTCGTTTAACAAACACCTCCTTCTCATTGGAGTTACAGACAGCCCACTGTGCAGAGCATGCATGGAGGAGGAGACGGCAGCCCACGTGCTACTAAACTGCCCTAACGTCGCCACATAGGGCCAAGTACTTCGGAAACCCAGGTACTCTCCGAGAGATCGTCAGCAACATCAACGGTGTGCTGGGCTTTTTCGAGGAGTTAGGGTGGATCGAGTGACTACACTTACCACCCGTGACGCAAAATACGCGCTCAGACGTGGAGTTGCGGACACCAGCCCGTTATACCTTATAAGGCTGATCGATTTAATCTATGGTCAAATCTCATGACAAGTGACGTCATTGGTTGTTAGAATTTTGTTCGACCAATCACATTCGTTGACACTAGATTTGACAGCAAATTAAATTGATCAGCTTTTCTGACACCGGGGGGTTAATCTTGGTGTCGATAAATGAAGAAATTCTGGGCGTTCACCCGAAAGACCTTCTTCTCTTGTGTCGGCTATAAGACAATAGCTAATGCTTCGGTAATAATATAACTTTTTAACAAAAATAAAACCGACTTCAAATTGTCTATCTCAGAAGTTCTTCATCAGATCTTCACCAAATTTAAATGGGACCACTTCGAAAGAACACTCTTTCAAACAAAAAAAGAATAATTAAAATCGGTTCACAATTAGCAAAGATCTCGAGGAACAAACATACAAAAAAAAACATACAGTCGAATTGAGAACCTCCCCTTTTTTTGGAAGTCGGTTAAAAAGGTTAGCCAACTAACAAGGTTGGTAGCGAGGCTGACTGCTCAGAGTACGTCGGACATACCTAGATATCGTCATTCATAGAGAGACTTACCGATGCAAGATCACTTTATTTTATTTATTATCTTTTATTCTACAACTGGCCTCGATTTATTATTCCAAAGTCAAGGCCAGTAATAAAAGATTAACTTTAATCTTCAACCTAACCTAATTACTGCGAAGTCGTAGTAAAAAAATAGGCCATATTTTTTATGAGAGCTTGTAAGTGCCACCATCCACTCGAAAGTTACATTGTGGACGTTGACATCTGCAACTGACTTTCAACTTGCAGCAAGCGACTTCAGTTTTACGAACTAATGAAACACTTGCTGCAATAACTTGCGCAATTTAACTTGCGAGTGCACATTGATTACAGCTGTTAGTCTAGGCCAGGGGTCGGCAACCTTTAGAGATAGAAAAGGCAAAAGTTGCAGTTTACGAAATTTAACCATTTCAAAGAGCCACTAGAAATTTTGTTTCAATATTATATTATTTGCTTATACAGGGTGTCCTTTAATTAATGGATAACCTTGAAATGGCGTTTATCAGGAGTTATTAATTTTAAAAAAAGCAAAAGGAAAGTTTCTATATTATCTCAGTCATACTATACCTAATATAGTGCTCAATTATAGATCGATTGCACGATTTTAAAGGTTTTGATAGTAAAATAACATTTTTTTGCGAATGGAACTGGAGAGCCGCAACTTTACATCGAAAGGGCCGCATGCGACTTGCGAGCCGCAGGTTGCCGACCCCCTGGTCTAGGCGTATACGAGGGCGCAGCAAGCCAGGCGACACAGTTCAGCAGTGCTGCCAATTGCGGCGAAAATCCCTGATTTGCGGAGAATTGGGGGTCCGTGCGGGGAAAGGAAAGAGCGGAATGAACAAAATCGGGGAATGGGGAGCAGTTGCAATATTTATGGTTTCGTGTTCGTAAGGTCGTAAATGCACCCAAGACACAAGAGAGCGCAAAAAAAAGGAGAGCTCCTAAAAAAAAGTTCGTCCAACCATCGCTGGAGGAAAAAGAAGTGGTAAATTTATCGTGTTCGTACCTGCACCACAGAAATGAAGGGAGCGTCTGAGAAAAAAGGTCGTCCGACTATCGCTCAGGGATGAAAAAAGAAAAGAAGCGGGGAATTTCGGGGAATTGACAACACTGACGCGGGGTATCGAGAATTTTTTATTGGCAGCACTGCATTTCAGTGACAGTTTTACAATCCGTACAGTTGGACAACGCGTTTGATATCGGACGATGTTTATGCCTGTGTCCTCCCTTTACCCTTTCAGGATATCCATAGGTGAAGAAGGGCCGGCCTTTATTCATATCTACAAGATGTAAACAGACCCTTCACCAAGCCGTCAACCATGCATTCATTACATCAAACTAAGTAACCCTACGCAAAAATTGTCGCTGGGAAACGACATTATTTTTTGGGTGAAAAATCTCTTTTTACGGTAAAGCTCAATGTAGCGCACTCCAAACATTGTGCTGATAGATGCAATGTATAGTAAACGGGTAATGGAAGTACCTATTTCAAGTACACTTGCAACCTTCAAAATTAGTTATTAAAAAAAAAGTTGTACAAAAGTTGGAATTTTGACCTCCAATATCTCCGCAACTAGAAGTTTCCCAGCCATAGTCCAGAACAAAAAAATATTGCAATGACCTGGAGAATAAGTACCTTTCGGTTTCGTTAAGGGTCTTTTTACACCGTTTATATTAATATTATAAAGCTGAAGAGTTTGTTTGTTTGTTTGAACGCGCTAATCTCAGGCTACTGGTTGGAATTGAAAAAATATTTTTGTTTTGGATAGTCCATTTATCGATGAAGGCTATATAACATCACGCTACAACCAATAGGAGCGGAGCATAAATGAAAATTATTGCAAAAACGGGAAAATTTATTCCTTTTTGTGAGCTTCCGTTGCGCGCGCTGCGTAAACGGTTTAAGTTACGCAAATATCTAAAAAAAACTTCTTACGCGGGCGGAGCCGCGAGGGCACAGCTAGTCCAAAATAAAATTTGGTCTCTAAAGTCACGCACTATCGTTCAAATTCTGGTGTTGTTATTACTTTTGATAAGTGCCAATTTCTTATCGTAATTCTAATAATTTGGAGCGCTTATTTAATATTATTGTTGCTTTTACTGCACGTGGCGGTCAGAGGTCTGACTTCTGAGGCATCTCGAAGGCTGTGTGATGTTCTTATCTAAACTTGTCTCTAATGAGGTGACCGGACGAATTGGTGTCACTACCACGTGTAAAAAAGACGGAAAACTTTGTTTTTTTTTGAGATTACAATTTTTTTTTAATATTGTAATTACTTTTTTGACAAGTTTTTTGGGTCATTTGGCCCTTTACTGTCCCACTTCTGGGCACGGGCCTCTTCTCAGAATGAGAAGGGTTTAGGTCTTAGTCCATCACGGTGGCCTGGTGCGGGTTGGCGGATTACACACACCATCGAGAACAGTTTGTAGCCCTCTCAAGTGTGCAGGTTTCCTCACGATGTTTTTTCTTCACCGTTAATGCAAGTGATAATCAAAATCTGATTCGCACATTGGGGTCAGCTTCCAGTCTAACCAGATGCGGCTGAATACCAGTATTTTACACGGAGCGACTGCCATCAGACCTCCGCAACCCAACACCAACGCCATGCTATTTTGACGACACGATTGGCGTAGTAGCCGAGTGCTTGGCTGCCGCGGAACGTGTCGCGGGTTCGATTGCTACACGGAACAAGTATATTTATGGCCTCTAAATAAATTTTGGGTCTGGGTGTTTGTGTTTAGTGAAGATTTGGTGTCTGTCAACATACTCACGATACAGGAGCAGGGTTGCCAGGCGTCCGGGCTTCCCCAGATTTGTCCTGTTTTGGGACGGCGGCGGCGTTTGGGGGCATCCGTCCAATTTCGTTCGTTTTCTATTTCAGTAATTAGTTCCACGCAGCACAGATACGTACCTAAGTATATGATGTGGGTACGAAAATTAATATTTTGGCTATTTTAATATACAAGGTTAGTCGGAAAGGGGATACTAAGCCGTGGGCCACTTAAAGTATCACTGATGTCAATTTTAAAGCAAGTTCAAAATTCCATAATTTTTATTTGCATGCAAAAAGATTTTTACTTTAGATTTTTCAAAAAAATATCATACCTGCTTTAGTTAGGAATTCAGAATATTAGGTTTCTAATCCGTGACCCCAAACATAACCTAAATTGCAAACACAGCTGATCATAGCTATGGACAGATAGATTTTAGCATATTTTTTACGAAATCTTTGAAAAGCTATTTCTCTTAAACTATCGAGTTTTGGGGAAAGTTGTAAAACAAAAGTTATACCTTATTATGGTTACTTTAACACCCTTTCGGCTTAGCACCCCCTTTCCGACTAACCTTGTATATAAAATGAAATTTTAATATTTTTTAATATTTACAAGGGCGTACGGGGAAAAATCCCGATTTTCACCAAATGTCCCGGGGTTTTTAGAATCATTGTCCGGTTGCGGCAATTTAGATGATGGCAAGGAATATTCCTAGTGAGCCAAAATTTTATTAAAAAAGAAAGATAAGGATCCAAAGGTCATTATACTTCTAAACCATTGACGTAGGTTAACAAGTTTTGACTATGACAGTAATAAAAAAATTTACAGAACCTGCGTCATTAGAACAACTTTTAAAATTAACTATCTGTAGCTTTTTTTGGGTTCCGTGCCCAAATATTGCCAACGGGATCACATTAATGAGCCTACGATGTCTGTCTGTATGTCACAAGGCTCTTTCTCAGTGACAGTAACAGGTAGCCAGTTGAAATATGCACAGATTGAGCGTATCATGATTAAATTATGTTTTTAATGGATATATTGCTGGGTAATCCTCCTCTTGGCATAAACATTTAAGGTATAATATTGTTTGGCATAACGTTTTCATACGTGGCATAATAATACTTTTACTTTTTTGGCATAATGCAACCATTAGTATAACTATCATTTGTTCTAATTTGTTTTGGCATAATTTGAAGTTGCATACATTTTTAAGGCATGATACTTATTCGTCTAATAATCATAAGCCATAAATATAAAAAGTCATAATTGGGTGTATGTAGCCAATTATAGGTGTAGGTGTACACTACGTGATGAAATACAGCTGTGGTCAGTGATATTTTTTTATAGATAGGTATAATAAAATACAGTAGTAAAATATAGTGGTAAGCCAGAATCATTTGGGTTGGGTTAGGTTAGAACAGTGACCATTAACGCGCGAAGGCGAGCGAGCGAAGCGAGCGTGTCGCGGCAGTGGCCGCCGAGCGCCAGATCTCCTCTATTGTTGGTGAATCATTTGGTTTACATTGGCGTACCACTCGTAAAGTTTTTCGAAATAGCGTGCGTCACGATAGCGTCATTCGAATCTTCATATCACTCCCGTTAAGGTGCACCCCTGAGCCCGAACGTGTTTGTTTTTATATAAGTTATATCAATAATGTGAAATAGTGTCTACAACCGTTAGGAGTTATTTATGATTATTTGGTAGTTAGGGTTTATTATGTTACCAAAGAACTTCTTCTTCTTCTTCCTGCCCTTATCCCGCACTAGGTGGGGTCGGCACAACATGTATTTCATAAATCCATGTTGTTAGAGGATTTGGCTTATTGTTTTATGACCGACCGCCTGCCTGGCGTCAACCCTCCTTGGGAATACTCGTTGCGCCGTCGCGCGGGTAATCCAATGTGCTTGCTGATATTATGCACTGGGTCCCAAAATGATATGCTTGTCAGTCTTATTGCCGACAACTAAGCAGGCTGTGTTCTTCTTGGTGGAGTATACTTGCACTTCCACGACCCACTCATTCAGTTTTGCTAGGGACACCGTTCACGTCCAGTTACCAAAGAGCATTATGTGTAAATATCATTATGCGTTTATAATATTATGCTTTATAAAATTATGCTTCATTATTATTATGCCAACGGTATTTATGGCAATAAACATTATGGCAAAACATTTATGGCTAATAATATTATGCGTAATGATCATTATGCTGAATTTCGTTATGCCAATGTAAATTATGACTATATATTTTATGCTTATCGTAAGTAAACCATATTGCTGTACTAATATACTTTAAAAAAATAAATTAAGCATGGTAAATAATAAAAATTAACAAAAGTTTAATCCTAAGAAGCTCGTCATAGCTTACTAACCTACCTACTTTAAAAATTGGCAAAATATCAACGAATTTTGTTCCTGCGTTTTATTTCAAAATTGGCTTAACTTACGAGTAATAAATTACGCCTGATTATAAATATAGTTTGTACTCTATGGTTAAACTACAAATACCTAGCGAACAAATGTTGCACTGTTATAACTATTTAGCGTGGTACCTACGGAACCCATAGCTTGAGTATAACTAGCCATTTTTTTTACTTTTCCACGACAGGTATAATAAATAAAAATATTTCTAATGTCTTTGTACCTATTTCAATTAATCTTTGTGGTAGACAACATTAAATAGCTGGGGAAAAAATATAATAATATGACAATTTTTTATCGGTTTAAGCGTGTTCGTAATTTAAAATCGATACTAATATTATAAAGCTGAAGAGCTTGTTTGTTTGTTTGAACGCGCTAATCTCAGGAAATACTGGTTGGAATTGAAAAATTACTTTTGTGTTGGATAGTCCATTTATCGAGGAAGGTTATAGGCTATATAAAATTACGCTACGACCAATAGGAGCGGAGCATAAATGAAAAATGTTGCAAAAACGGGGAAAATGTCCAAAGCCGGGACTGGTTACTAGTTCTTAAATAAAAACGAAGCGAAGTTTTTGTTGTTGTATTTTTCTAAGCAGAATTGATAACGGACACAAACTAATTAAAAAAAATAGCTTTTCTTATTGAACTGTGATAAAAATATAATACTGCGTAAATTAGTTTTTCTAGGGGTTGTAAGGTCGAGGGCAATCGCCGTGAATGAATAAACAAATTGGTACAAAATACAACTGTGTTTTGTAGTAACCCAAACTATTTTAAGATAAAACTTAGAAACAAGATATTTAAAGAATAACAAAATGGCACGAGCGTGGAACCTTTAGAGGAGCAACTTCTATGTTTGTAAAAAAGAACTCACTGGGATAATTCGTATAGTAGTTCTTTTTTACCAGAAATCCCACGGGTATCGCACACATTCTCGTCTCGATAAACTATACAAGGTGTAAACAAAATCATATAATTCTTTCAAACCTCGTGATGTACTGCTGACATAGACTAACCCTGCACGGGATACTTTTGGATTCAATAAAAACGTAAATTTAAAATGTAAACGTTTAAAATCGTTGCTATCGGAAAAAAAAAACAGAAAAAACCAAATTTGCAAAAAAGAACGTCGATGTCATTGACATTTTGGCGTACATAGATAAAAAAATCAATTAGTTACTTGCTTATCTTTTCTTTTTGAAGAAAATGGGGCACTGATCATATTTCTGGGTCAAATCTGTAAGGTCGATGCCGGCACGTGTATAGGACCTAGAATCTTATCAAAATGCTCTCTTTATGAGGTAATCGTTACTGATATGATGTAACATAGTACTCGTGTAAGTCATATCTGCCCATTCACCTCTAATGCTGGAAATAGGTTCAGAGATTGGTATAGTTAACGGTCGCGATGGGATTTTGCTGGTACCACCACGTCATCATCATCATCATCAACCTACATCAGTCCACTGCTGGACATAGGCCTCTCCCAAAGCACGCCACTGAGCCCGATCTTCGGCTCTCCTTCCCAGTCGCTGCCGGCTACCCTACGTATATCGTCGCTCCACCTAGTCGCAGGACGTCCTACACTACGTTTGCCGATTCGCGGTCTCCACTCTAGAACTCGTCTACCCCAACGGTTATCGGTTCTGCGGCAAATATGACCAGCCCACTGCCACTTCAGTTTGCTAATCCGCTGAGCTATGTCGGCGACTTTCGTTCTCTGGCGAATGACTTCGTTCCGGATTCGATCACTCAGAGAAATACCAAGCATAGCTCTTTCCATAGCTCGCTGAGCGACTTTCATTTTGTGGACTAGTCGTGCCGTAAGTGTCCACGTCTCGGCTCCGTATGTCATGACTGAACATCACGCCACATATTCCTCGAAGGGTTCGGTAGAAGTTTTTAGTACCCCCCGTTTTGCTTAAACATAACTGGCATAATCACTATTTAACAAAAATAAAACCGACTTCAAATGGTCTATCTCCGAAGTTCTTCATCAGATCTTCACCAAATTTAAATGGGACCACTCCGAAAGAATACTCTTTCAAACAAAAAAAGAATCATTAAAATCGGTTCACAATTAGCAAAGATATGGCGGAACAAACATACAACAAAAAAAACACACAGTCGAATTGAGAACCTCCTCCTTTTTGGAAGTCGGTTAAAAAGTAATAGGGTGCGAGCCTATTGCCACTAACCGGGCACAAATCCAGACGCTGGGCTGCTACTGAGAAGTTCCTAATGCAAAAACCCAATAACACTTTGCCCGACCTGTGGATCGCACCCAGGACCCCACGCTCGGCACTAGACCAACAAGGCAGTAGGTATCTATGCTGTTATTAGAGCACAGGAGGCTGTTCTGCTCATTTTCTTTTTAGTCCCTGTTAGTGGAGATGTGGGATTCCCCGCACACCCCACCGCGTACTGAAATACTATATAACTACAACTCATATAATACGCACAGAAAAACGATGCCCTGGGCTCAAACTAATAAAAAAAATGAAGTCGTTGCGGGACATCTGGCAGATGTGAAACATCAAAAGTCATTTTGTAAAAAGAAAACTGGCCGCATCAGACTGAAGAGACCCGACGAGTTACGAAGGTCTGCCGTCGTGTGTCTGCAATAGCGAGCGTCGCCACACAACAGCCGGTCTCACACCCGTACCGCCGCATTAGATGTTTCACATCAAAAAGACTTTTATTAGTCTGTAGTCATCAAGGTTTGTAACGAGGCTGACTGCCCAGGGTGCTCCGTACGTGGTTGCAGTGCATGCTTTTGCGAATCCCGCGACCCCGGCCGAACGCTCAGGAGGAGGAACACCGTTGGTTTTTAGCCGGTAAGAGTCCGGCAGACCCCCTCGCCTTCCCCGGGCGAGGGACATCCATGGGGATTTTCCAACGAAAAAAAAGAAAAAGAGTACTCCGGACGTAATCAAATATCGTCACTCGTGGAGACTCTTTTGGACCCGAATTAATAGACAGCTCTAATTTGACATAACTTGAGTAGAGACAGATTAAAAAGAAAATAGTTGTCAAATGTATGGAATTCTATTTTATGGTAGCTGTTGTAGGATCTTTCAAGTAACAGCAGTCTATTAATATGAGCCTTAATCCAACCACACTGCAGACAGGCTGCACCACTGTCATCCAGGGTCTGCAGAGCAGAGCTTCCTGTACCGATGGAGCGGTAACTGTCACTAGTTTGGGGTATAAGGCGGCCTGTCCACTGGAGTGGAGAGGAGCGAAGTGGTGCAGAACTATCCAATAGAAATGCACAACATTCACAGTGCCGAGCGGAGACGTGCATTGTATGCAATTCTATTGGTTAGCTTCCCACCGCTCCGCTCCTCTCCACTCCAGTGTACAGGCAGCCTTACAGCTGGAAAACTAAATGTTTTTACTGCCATCTGTCGCCACAAATTTAAAACTCCCGATTCTAATCCTGAAATTAATCCGCGTCGCGTCTTACGTCATCCACGGGAACAAAAAAGGCTGAATCACAAAAACGAAACCTTTTTTTCCTCTTCTATTAAACAATTGACGATCAGCACACGATAACAACATAATTTAACACAAGAACCCATCAGAATCCAGCTCAAAATATTAACAAACCGGTTTGATCTCGACGAGTTTACAAAAATTGCTTATTAATGGACGGCGAGCTAAAAATAGACCCAGAAAATGGTAGCTTTCTAATTTTGGCTCGCTTACATCACACAACGGTATAAAATACCTACAGAGCTCCAAAAAACATGAATAAAAACATTTATTGATAAAAAATTGTTGTTTTTTTTATGTGGGTCACCCACAAAGTATGGAGCAGAAGGCCAACATTTTTCTTACCTCTAGATATAGCCATCGCGTGGCCGCTCATGAGACAGCAATATAAGGCTAAATTACTGCATCCCCCCATCGTAGAGCACACAATATACACTAAAAACTTAACTAATGGAGTCTATATCTCATAAATAAAAGAATACTGGGATACCGACGTTCTGTGACAGTGAGTTGGCTAACAATAAAAAGTTCGCCCAGCGAAAAATCGACACGTCATAATTATGAAACAAGATAATTATGATGCTTTGTCTCAGTTTTCTTAATAATGTTGTATACAAGGTTAGTCGGAAAGGGGGTACTAAGCCGAAAGGGTGTTAAAGTACCCATAATAAGGGATAACTTTTGTTCTACAACTTTCCCCAAAACTCGGTAGTTTAAGAGAAATAGCTTTACAAAGATTTCTTAAAAAATATGCTAAAATCTATCTGTCCATAGCTATGATCAGCTATTTTTACAATTTAGGTCATATTTGGGGTCACGGATTAGAAAATTAATTTTCTGAATTTGTTACTATAGCAGGTATGATTTTTTTTGAAAAAACTAAAATAAAAATCTTTTGTAAGCAAATAAAAATTACCGAATTTTGTAATTTTAACACTTGCTTTAAAGTAGTCATCAGTGAGTACCCCCTTTCCGACTAACCTTGTATATGCTTCTCAATTCCACTCTTCCTACTGTAATCATGGTTACATCTAGAGGTATTTAATCTAAGTAGAATATTGTGATCAACAACGTTGAAATAAATAGACACGCTATCTCGTATAGGCAACATATGCCAAATGCATTGACGCAATAAGGTTCAAACTACCACTAACCAGTTGCTAACTTCTATGGTACTGTGGTTCCGGAGCCATAACTCGTCGATACCATGTTGTTCTTCTAAACAGCGCTTCTAGTACGTAAGTACATAATTATTATATCAATGATTGTGACCAAATACTTAGAATGAGATTACAAATGGTGGATACACTATTTCCTTTTCGCTCACACAGAACGTGCGAGAGAGAAGCAAATAACGATAACAATAGTAGCGCCGCCATTTTCAATCCCATTATTTTAGTAGTTTGATTGTTGGTACATCTCTGTCGTAAGGTCTCAGTCCAGTGGAGAGTCTGAACGAATAACCCGCCACAATGGTTTTTTTTCCAATCGACTGCTTGTAGATTGTCTTGCGGACCGTTTCTACGTAACCGGGCAGTTATTGGTGAGACCAGAAGAGTCTCCAACCGATGGGGACGAGTAAAATACTTAACCTAAGCTAACTACTACTACTAACATCATGACTACTAGCAACAACAGCACTAAGGGCGACACCTAATGGGGCTCGGACCTCGGCTTAGAGCGTTGCTGGCGGTAGGACTGGGAGGGAAACAGCTTGATGAGGGCAGAATTATCGGTGCAACAATGGCTGGTCGACAGCGAATTTGAAGGCCCAAAATTGTTTAAAATCGCAAGACGTACAACTGTGGAACTAATGGCGCCACCATCGCAACCCTTAGCAGTTTCATTGGGTAAAATGAGTTTGACATTATTCATTATGACTATTTTAACTCTTTCTGATTGGTTGTGATGAGGTCTAACGATGGCGGTGGCGCTGTCATCTGCTTTCGTTTTGAATTCTATTCCTAATTATAAGAAAAAAAGATGAAGTCGTCGCGGTACGCATGACAGATATGAAAAATAGAAACTCATTTTGTAAATAATAAAACCGAAGAGAGCCGACGAGTTACGAAGGTCTGCCATCGCGAGTTCGCCACGGAACAGCCGCTCTCACATCCGTACCGCCGCATAAGATGTTACACATGAAAAGTCAATTAACTGTGGTCAATTGCGAGAAGTAATAGCTTACTGACCATAATCTCGCCGATTTACTACGAACTGTTTGTGGCAGTCTTCGTCACACGAACATGCTATCGTGTTTGTTAAGTTGTTTGAAGTGCACCTTCTTTTCTTATCCATTTTATGTGAGCTTGATTTGTTAAACCATTTACCAGTACCAAAGTCTTTGGTTAGATATATATTTTGGCGTAGTTTTGTTCTAAATATAGAGCCTTGATGACTTGAGTTACAGGGAAAAACACAAGACTATTGAGGTAATAATTAATAAGATACTACGACATTGAAATTATTAACATGAAATACTTATTATCGTCTTGAAATAGGAAAAATGTTGGCTACTCCGCGTACCTTGTATCCCCGAAAAAGCATTAAATGAATGAACGTTTTAGTTCTTAGCTTTAGTTTGTAAAACTTGCAAAAGTCGACTTGCTGCGGGTGAGTCCACTAGGTTACCTTTTTTTTTCTTTTTTTTTATCGTTGGGAAATCCTCATGGATGTCCCTCGCCCGGGGAAGGACTCTTAACGGCTGAAAACCAACGGTGTTCCTCCTCCTGACCGTTCGGCCGGGGTAGCGGGATTCGTAAAAGCATGCAGTCAGCCCCTGGCGGACCTCTCCTCTGTGGGGCCTTGCCGCACGTCCTCCTGAGAGGCGCGCGCGGAACACTGCGCGCCGCCTTCTTGGGCCTGGTACTGGTTGGTAAGCTGGTTTTATCTGTGATAGCTACTTCCACATCGTCGCTGGGCAGTGAAAACCTCGTAAAGCACAAATTCATTTTTTGTACACAGCTCTAAGATGAAATAGATTGATGAATAGATAATAAAACAGAAGAACCTTACCTTACATCTAGGTACACTTCATACTTTTTTTTTAACAGGCAGTTATTATCTCCTCCTGTAAAATTGCATTCATTACAATTACGAGGTTTTCACTGCACAGCGACGATATGGGAGTGTCTACTATGCAAAGCTATGAGGTCTTTCCTTCATTATTGCCAATAACGCTGTGTCAAATATAGGAATCTGCCATAAAAGAACGGTTCGTCTCACGGTAGCGGAAATATTACGCACAGAAGTCGTTGCAACTTGACCGAAACGACAACGTTGCTTTTTGCACAATCACAAATCATGGAAATCATTCAGTCAAAAATGTAAAAAGACCGTTAAAAACTGTGTTGACGCAATATTAGAGAACGATACAACTAAAAAGTCGCATCGACAAACTTGATCGAATAAAAAATGGTGTAGATTCCGTTGCGCACTTTGACAGTAATAAACTAAGATCCGTATTACAGAACAATCCTCAAGTCCAGTTTGATCTGTAATCAGTTGATCACTGTTTAAGTATAGAATCAGTACTTGAGCATCGGTCTTATTCCAGAACGGCAATCAATGTATACTCAGATGAAACAAGATTCAAATCGAGCCAATCGATTGGTTGAGTATAGATCAAATCACTGCTTGGCGTCGAATCTACGAACTGAGTAACGATCTTGAACAAAGCCAAACTTAGCTGAACTATGATCAATGAATCTATGCTTGAGGAATGTTTTAAAATTAAAAGTAGACTAGTAATGCTTGAGTTTTGTTCTGTAATATGTGTATGTCTCTTTCTGTTTCAATAGAAAAAGAAACTGACAGCTGCGTTTAGTCTAGTTTAGTACTGTCAAATGTGCTACAGAATCGACACCAATAGCGCCGGTTCTCTTTGTTCAAGAACTAAACTAAAATTAGAGAATTGCTATCTTTTACTAACAGACTGCGCGAGAAAAGTACGGTGATAGATAAGAACTAAGTTAGAGATGTCAAACTAGCTCAGTGATAACGGGCAAGGTAGGGCTAGTAGTATCTCCTGCCCTGGTCCCAAGTTACTTGTGGTCGGCGCAATATGTTTTTCTCTTCCACTCTTCCCTGTCAGCCGTCTCATTATCATTTACTCCCATCCTCCCTCACACAATCCATCCATCTTTTCTTAGGTCTCCCTCTCCCCCTCCATCCATCAACATTCATATTCATCACTCTCTTAGTCACATGTGTTTCATCCCTCCTCAGCACATGCCCATACCAAGACAAACGCTTTCCTTTCAACTTTTCTGTCACTGGTGCCACTTTCAAACTTCCTCTAATATACTTATTTCTTACTTTATCCATTCGCGTCACTCCACACATCCATCTCAACATTCTCATCTCCGCTACGTGTAATCTTCTTTCATCCGTCTTCTTCACGGCCCAACACTCTGATCCGTACAGCACGACAGGTCTTATAATGGATTTGTAGATTTTGCCCTTCAGCTTGAGGGGCATCCGTTGGTCACAAGTTGTCCCTGTGACCTGTCGCCATTTCATCCAACCTGAGTTGATCCGATGCGTAACGTCTCAGTCAATTTCACCATCCCCTTGGACGAGTGACCCAAGGTACCGGAAGGTAGGGCTAGGTAGTAGCCAATTTGCTTTTATTAGATATCTCTTAAACATAATCAGCCCACTGTCCCATTGCTGGGCCTCTTCTCAGAATAACAAAGGTTTAGGTTCCCACGCAGGCCTGGTGCGGGTTGGCGGGCTACACATACCATAAAGTTGTTTTTGTAGCTTTCAGATGTGCAGATATCTTCATGATGTTTTCCTTCACCGTTACCGCAAGTCGACACAATCGGCACATGAATTGGAAATGTCAGAGTTGCGGATCGGGATCGAAGTCAAACCCTCCTGCATGAAAGGCAAGCTATCACTGATTTTACTCCTATACCGTTCTTCCCAGCCTTTTCCCGACTATGTTGAGGTCAGCTTCCAGTCTAACCAGATGCGGCGGCATACCTGTATTTTACACGGAGCGACTGCAATCAGACCTCCGCAACCCAGTTATAGGTCAATGCCGATATTCTAAGGTTAGACCGATATTCAGACTTTCTGGCTTCTGACTTCCCGTAACGAGTGTCGTAGGTATTCCGTATCCGAGGCACGGAGGGGTCTCTATGTGTAACGTACGGTCACCCATCCACAGACTGACCGCGACAAGCGCAGCTTAACTTCGCAAATGTATGATCCGCGTGATTGGTTGATTATATAGCCACGAGACCCACAACTCACTGGTCCTCACTGCTTTTACTGCCATATAGGGTTCAAGCAATGATAGACCAGCGGCTAAACGTTTGACTTCCATGCAGGAGGGTCTTAGTTCGATCCCGGCCCGTGCCTCCTTTTCGAATTCACTTGCGTTAACGGTGAAAGAAAAACATTGTGAGGAAACCTGCACACCTGAGAGGGCTCCATAAAGTTCTCGATGGTGTGTGTAGTCTGCTAACCCGCACCAGGCCAGCGTGGTGGACTAACGCTTAAAACTCTTCACATATTGAGGAGAAGCCTGTGTCCAGCAGTGGGACAGTAATGGGCTAATTATGTGTTGTTATAGGGTTCAAAATAACTTTTTGTTCAAGTTCTACTCGCCAGTTAGTTAAAAACAAACGTAGTATAACTTTCGAAACAAACCAGGTACTCAACATTGCGTCACCATATTTTTTGTTTGGCCTTTTGAGTTTTTTTCCGTCGGTTAGAGGCCAGTGGAACATTTTTGTTCGAACACTCCGCGTTTTAAAGTTATGTATTATTTTCCTTGTTGATTACTAGCTTTTGAGCGCGGCTTCGTCTCGCCTATTCCGAAAAACGAACATCGAACTTATGTAAATATACGATCAAAGTGTTGTCAAACAACGAACTACTAGATGTCACGTAACATATTTTGGGAGAAGGGATAACGAAAGACAAAACGTCAAATCGCGAAAATCGAATCGATCGTCGGATTTTAACACTTCCATGGTTGGAAAACGTGCGATTCGTTAAACGAAACTTCGTATTTTCGTAGTAGCCACCCTGTAATGAGGATTGATATTAAATTTTGATATAGTAATAGATATTTAATATGTATTTATTTACCTTGATTACGACAAAACAAAGGAACCGTCGTTATATCCAGTTAATACCTACGTATCTGTTGTTTTAAATGATTTGTTAGCAAAATAAAGATATACATCAATCAGTGGTAGCTATACCTACCATCAGAGGCCCGTGGCAAATTATTGGATGGGGCCCCAGTAATAATAGTCACGTTGTAATTAAATTTTAATAAATCACTGAAGTAGTTACCCAACAGAATTACAAATTTATGATGTTTACTTAATTTTGTTAAAAATGTTAGGTTACTTGGGCCGGGGGCCCTGTCGGTCTGGGAGCCCCGTCGGGCCGGGGGCCCCTGGCATTTTACCAGCCCTGCCACCCTAAAGTTACGCCACTGACATTAACCAATATGACGTAAAAACAAATAATAAAATTACCTCTGAAAAATGTTTGAGTATACCTAGTAAAATTTTAGGTAAAAAAAAAAATAGTAATAAAAATCGATAAAAATTCAATGGTATCGCTTCCTTCTTAATATACTTTAGGCTGGTGATGAGCTATTTCATTGTTAAGTACAAATTCAATAATAAAATAATGGCAAAGGCTCGCCCCCTATTATACATGGGACTGAAACATAGCTGGCGAAACGAGGTTTTCTAAAAAAACACCTTTGCCGAAGCCCTTGGAGAATACCTACAAAGCGTGAATTTATGTTATCTTAAATTCATTTTACTGGCTGCTTCTTCATAGATTTTGAATCCAAAGTCCACATTAAAGTTACAATAGTAACGGAGTGAGATAACAAATCTTATATTTTGTTACTTTTTCCTTACACATAATGTCTATGATGTGTATTTTTTGTTGGCTTGCAATTTGCACGTCATCCTACATCTGTAATAATCAGGAAACTCTCAACTTCCTCCAAGCCGACGTGGGGATGCATCGTGATGTAGTCGCAGTGGACAAAGGATTCACCCCGCTCTCCTTGGCTAAAGAGAACTGGCGCAAGCCTGTAGTACTGGATACTAATGGCCGCAGGGAGGTATGACAGAGCAAGGAGCTTCACGGACGCTTTTATCGGGCCCTTTACGGGCCCGATGTAGATTTCCTAGCGTCCGTAGCCTGGCTACGTTTCGGTGATCTCTTTCGGGAAACCGAAGGTTTTGTCTGTGCAATTATGGACGAAGTTATGATGACGAACAACTACCGGAAATATATTGTAAAGGACGGCACGGTTGACATCTGTCGGGCATGCCACTGTCCCGGTGAATCCATTCGACATATTATTTCTGGTTGTTCTCGTCTTATTAACGGCGAGTATTTACACAGACACAACCTAGTGGCTAGGATTATCCACCAGCAACTTGCTCTGAAATACAACCTTGTGGACGCAGAAGTACCATATTACAAGTATGTGCCCGACCCAGTTCTCGAGAATGGTCATATCACATTGTACTGGGATCGATCTATCATCACCGACAGGACTATTGTTGCCAATAAGCCTGACATAGTGGTGATAGATCGATCAGAGCGTCTCACAATGATTGTTGATATCACTGTCCCACATGACGAGAACCCGGTGAAAGCCGAGAAAGATAAAGAAATTAAGTATCAAGACTTGGCACACGAGGTTGTCGACATGTGGGAGTTGACTCAGCAGTCATTGTGCCGATAGTCGTTACGGTCAATGGCTTAATAGCCAAGAGCCTCGACCAAAATCTGACGAGGCTCTCGTTGGGCAGCTGGGTCAAGGGCCTGATACAGAAAGCGGTACTTCTGGACACGGCGCGTATTGTCAGGAAGTTCCTCTCTCTGAGGCCCTGACCACCGGTAGCTTGGACCCTGTTCCCGATGCCGGTGGGCTACTATTTTTTATATTTTTAAATGTTTTTTATAATTTTTATAGAAATATTTAAAAATGTAAATACTATGTACATATAAATTAATAAACGATAAGGAAACTCAATCATTATACTATGGTAGTCTTTGAACTCAATCACTCGCACAATGCAATCGTTTCGTGAAAATTAATGTAAAGTTGTTTATTAAAAGAACTAGTAGCGACATCTACATAGTTTCATATAACTATGAAGCCTAGTAGCGACATCTATATTCTTTGCAGATACAACTACAAATAAACACTAGTTTGTAGATTGAATATAGATGTCGCTGATGTCTGAAGACCCAAACTTGGGAAGAGGATTCTACTTGTATGGAGAACAAACACATCTAGTTGTCCAAAAAACAGCGGTCGTCTGATAATTAGCGGCTTTTGTTGATTATTTTATATAATAATAATTGGAACAGGTAGTCGCTAGGAAGAGCGAGAGATTTATCACAGGAGTACAACGGATAATTCGAAGTTATGGCCGCCTCTTTAAAGCCAGGATAAAGCGCAGGTCACACCGCCAGCCGGGCAAGCTGGCTTTTTCATACTTCGGTTCACATCGCTGAAGTAGCTAGGCTCAGTGAACGTTGCTAGCTCGCCTGCCCGCTAGCTGGCGGTGTGGCCTGCGCTTGGCGCTGTCTGACTGCTCTTGCATAGTTTATTGATAGATTGCACGTTATTCGCATCAATCGATAAAACAAACGACCATGCATGTATGACAGCGCGTAAGGCATGTCATGCCACATTCGGTGTAGGGAGTAACTAAAACCAACGCCTTCAGCTTGCGGCTGCGATGGCGTGCACTTTTCACTGAAGTGACAGCGGCCGGCAGCACCTAGGTCGGCAAGCGGAGACGTCAAGACGTCAAGAGAAGGCACGCGTCCACTCGCGGCGTCGCACGACTTATGCAATTCTTTCAACCGATACTATGCGTTCTAGTGGTAGGGACAAAGATGAAAATGTTTGGACAGTAAAACTGCCAGCCGCTGCGCTGCCGGCCGCTGCCAATTCTGTGTGAATTGACCCTTACTGCAACTGTACTCGTAGTGACGTGTTCAAACTTAACAAAACGCGTTAAGTATTGTGATGAAGTCGTGAGGGAATGAAGGAAAGAAAATAAAGATATGACGTCATCCACCAACCGCCTCTTTATTATCATACAATATAACAAATAAAAATAGTTTAAAAACCTGTGCAGGTGTTATTGGCTAATACATAGTAAATCAAATATTCTTTTATAATAATTAAATATAAGTATTTTTAATGAGAACAAAAAAATACAGATGTCTTGGTTGGCTTTTTAAAATATAAGGAGGTCGCGTACGGAACCTGCCGTGTAAGGAATCGCGCGCACATGCGACTGTTTTCTGCGATTAATCTTAGGTGGTTTAATCGCATCGATCGTCAACAAAATACTGTCAAGTTAAATTATTGCAATGGACTATGTCTAACGATCGAATATAGCGAATAATCGCGCAATCAGTATGGCGCGCGTATATTTCATTTCAATTAAAAATATTCGATTAATGTATCGATTGGGTTCCGAATGCGAGCTAAATCGTCGCGTGTGTGTGTGCCGTGTCTTATAGCAATACCTAAGGTTTAGACCAGTGGTTTTCTTGTGACCAACGCTTCATAAATCAGTCTTTTAAATTATTGTAAATGCTTAAATATGGTTGAATTATATTTTTGTGATATAAAAACCTCAGAGAAATATGTATTATGAAGGGCTAGTTGAAAAGCGTACTGATTCAACTATGTTGGAGTCGGCTGAAGAGTAGAAACGGGTCGTTTTTATGGGGGGGCACAACAGCCAGATGGCCAGGGAATTTCTCCATTACCAACTCGAATCTGGGACCTAATCTCCCTTTAGCACGGTCGATGTCGATCGTCTGCGGGGGGCACGTGCCCCCCGTGCCCCCCTTTTGGTAGAATTCCAGCCTAACCAGATGCGACTGAATAACAGTATTTTACACGGAGCGACTGTCGTTTGACCTCCGCAACCCAAACGAAACGTCACGCACTCAAGTGTCATAGGAAATAGTTCATAAAAAAAATATGACGCTCGGAGTCGTGACCACACTTTGTCGTGTCGTCAGCCGTGGAATGTCCTTAGGCTTTTAAAAGCTTCTGACCAAGCATTTTTTAAAATTTCAACAAGAATAAATAATACTTTGAATTCTTGTTAAAGACCCACCAGCCAATAGACTGTTTAACATGGGAATTAAAAATCGTTACAACGAACGTTCTTATATCGGGTCTGTTACCAGCCTTTACCGGTTAAAACTGCGACTCGTAATTGGTTTTAATAGGACGTACAACTAGTGGATGGCGCCACCACCGCAATCCGTAAGCAATTTCGTTGGTTAAAATTTGTTTAACATCTATACTAATATTATAAAGAGGAAAGATTTGTATTTTTGTATGTAACGAATAAACTTAAAAACTACTGCACCAATTTCAAAAATTCTTTTGCCGTTAGAAAGCTACATTATCACTGAGTAACATAGGCTACGGGCGGAGCCGTGAGGACACATCTAGTTATTTATAACGACAATTTAACTCGTACCGATTGGTTGTAAGGGTCTTACGGTAGTGCTGCCATCTGTCTTCGTTTTACGAACTATCTCATATTGGCTTAATACGAATAGTTTGACGTTACGGTTGTTTGTTTTTGAAAGATTTAAATGTATATAGTTAAAAACCACTGGACTAAACGCCGATTGACCAACAGCTCTTATGCGAACTCATTCAGGAACAGACAACAGTAATATATATTGCAAACTGTCAGTCTTTCAGTTAATAAAAGTTGAATACTGTCATACATTTTTTCTATACTAGTATTATAATGAGGAAACATTTGTATTTTTGTATGTAACGAATAAACTTAAAAACTACTGGACCGATTTCAAAAATTATTTTGCCGTTAGAAAGCTTCATTATCACCGAGTAACATAGGCCATATTTGTTACTGGAATAAAACTTCTTACGCGGGCGGAGCCGTGAGGACACAGCTAGTTACTAATAAAGGCTTCGCCACGCCAAACTCGGGGCGTGTCGTCAGCGGGCCCGCGTTCGTTATATTCAAGGGATTACCCTCAACACGACTACGACCCGCGCGCACCCGGCGTTTTTGATGCAAAACTCTGTTTAAACAACAATTTACTGGAAATATGTACTTATAATATTAACTAGACTGTTGTTTAATCAAAGATTTAATGTTGGTAAACGCCAGCGTAAGCCACATACATGTAAGGGATAAGCTTCATTCAAAATCTAATAGTACTTATGTACTTTCTAAGTTAAAGACAACTCTATAGGTGAAGAAAGACATTGTGAGGAAACCTGGACTTAATGGTCTGAAATCGCCAACCGAGAAGAGGCCTTTGCCCACCAGTGGGACAATCATAAATACCTATTATTATCCCGGGGATGGGCTAGAATATAAAACTTCCTAATCGCACTCTGGGAATAGACGTGTTGTAAGATTCAACCAAACCTAGCACGCTTGGTGGTACGATCTATACGGTCTTCTTGGCTAGCTACCACCTGAACATTAAAGTGTTCTCATTATATCTACACTGGCCTGCAAAAATAAGTATCACACTTTTAAAATTTCATTTTTTTCTAAACTATAGAAGTTAGATATTTAAAATAAAAAACGTTTTATAGCAATTTTTATCAGCTTTCTTTGAAACTATAGTAACAAAGTTAAACTCTTTTTTGAGTCCTTTTTGTTTCGAAAATATATCTTGTGTACTTAAAAAGTTATTGCAATTTTAAAAGTGTGATACTTATTTTTGCAGGCCAGTATACTTGGGTATATATAATATACTTGGGTATGTGAGAGTCCCTCTATATCTTTGCTACTTGGATTCGTGTGCTCCATCTTAGACCCTGTCTACGCTTACCATCAAGTGCGACTAGGGTCTAAAAACTTGGATAAGTAAGGACCTTGAAAAAGGCGATATAAGAAACCTCAACCATTTAAAGGATTTGATCTGACGCTGAGAAACACGGTGATGATTTTTTAAATTTTGCGCCGATGATCTCAGCTCTCTCTAATGAGACGAAATATGATAAGAATTATGACATAAAATTAGAATATGATAATTCATGTTCTGTTAGTTGCATTAAGAGAGCCTCTACAGCATTAAGCCTCGATAAAGGGTAAATGATTTTTATTTCTGTAAATAAATCCGTTACAGACACTTTTACAAGTCAATGTAATGTTTTTTTTAACACTAGATGGCGCCGGCATTTCCTATCAGACTAGCTCTGAGAAGAAAAGCCGAAACAAACTCAGAGATCAAGGTCTCTTAAAGTCCAGTCATAGTAGTATAAAAACTACGTGAGTGTAACCATGTAGGGCAACGTCTGGAATGGCCTTTTGGGGGAAGTGCCATAGCAGGTTTGAGGTGACTCAAGTACGTCCGGTAATCTGATGCCGACGCGAGAGAGAAGACTGTTCTTTAAACAAACTTATAATTCATCATGTTAGCTTTTATATTGGAGTCAGATTTCAGTCTAACTTTGCGATTGAGTTTGAGTATTTTAAGCAAAGAGACTGAATTTTAATGACCAATTGAGAGGTTCCTATGTCTTATGGAAGATAACTATTATAAAGTATATTTAACTTATAAAAAAAAAACAATAAGTTTCCCTCTAATTGGTCTGGTGGTCGCATGCGCAGCCACCGTGCATGAGATTTAGCATCCGATTCCCAGTTCCCAGTTTAGGAGGACATGACGACACATGTTGCAGGTGTGCCCTGCGTGAGAGGCGCAGTGCCGTGACCTAGTTGTGGTAATCGGTTGCGGTTCTAACCATGGTTGAGACCGAGTGCGAGGAAAGTTATCGCCTCCTTTTGCAAGGCGGTGATATTCGCTGAGAAGGCGGTGGAAAGGGAAATTACTAACTCTCTTCCCTCTTCCAGCAGACGCACTGGGCGACAGGGGTGTTTAACGACTTCTTTGACCTCTGCGTACCGTACGCCTGCACCGAACAGTGACAGGTCCGGCGGCGCACCTCTCTGGAGGAAGAGCAGCAAGGGTCTGCTCTTTTTTTCGTGTGGTTAGTGACTAACCTGGTGTCAGAGTTTATACCGCCCATGGGCCTCTGACTTGGCTTCACATGCCGTCAACAAATATCTCTCAGGCATGCCGGTTTCCTCATAATGTTTTCCTTCACCGTTTTTAAGCAAGTGATGATTATACAATACGCACATGAATCCGAAAAGTCCGATAAATCCGGTGGTTTATTAAGACCTGCCGGGTATACGGTGAATGCAATAGCAAATTCGACGACCCCGGCCATGTCCTAAGAGATTTCCCGTGGTGGTTTGTCAGTAAAAGACCGACATAAACCTCCTCCTTCCCCAAGGAGGAACCCTCTATGAGGACATACCTACTATTAAAAAAGGCACTGTTGGCTCACTACAGACTACATGGGATTTAAGAGCAGTGATCGGTGAGTCAGTAACAACCTACCCTTCACAAATAACAAATATATGACAGTACAACAACATCGTAAGTAAAGGCGCACATCAAACGCAAAGTCGTGCGACACGACACACAGTTGCGACAGAGACGTCCGTACGATCGCTGTGCGATTAATAGTCGTCGATGTCGTACAGGTTATCGATTTCCTCGTCGTCGAGCTGCATGGATTGGAAGTCAACTTTGTAGCGTAGAAGACCTGGGAACAATATGCATTCAATTAGAAATGTATAAAGATAATAAAAGTATAGCACTTGACTGTCGGCCACTCAAATTCTCAATTTTAAGTTACCGTTAAGAGGAAACGCGGTCTGCAAAATATTAATACTTTGAATAGGTATTTGCGATCTATTTCCGTCCCACCCCTCCCGCAAATCTTACCAATTGAGCGCGAAAGAGACACCTGCATCTCGAACTGATTTCTCCTGTGCAATATTAGCGAAATCGTAGTTTCGTATTTCCCTGTTTCCTTTTTTCAAATCTGGACCGATTTTAATATTTTTTTCTGTAATAATTTAAGAAAGACTTTGTTTATGTCTATATGTTTTTCTTTTATTTTTTATTCGTCAAATTTGTTTGCCAGATATTTGAAAACGGTGGTAAAACCGGTCGATTTTCGTAAAGTTTAAACGTTTCTAGTTCTTTTAATAATTTATTTATTGACAAAAACAAAACATAGTGGTGGTAGATATATTCATATGGTAAAAAATATTTGCTCTAGTGACATTATCCAAGGAGGAAACGGAGGAATACGTGTGTATGGACTAAATGCCGACCACATTTCCTCTTAATTGCGTGCTGTCACTGTCATTTCGCAAATGAGTACCGTTCAAGTATTTGGCCATGTGTCTCTCTACACAACAGGTCAACGCGAGATCGGCAAATTGAAAAATTGTTTAAAAGTTCTAATACTTAAAAAAAGTATTCAACCTCATTTTTTGTATACCATAAATCCGAAAAGGGTCTTGTACTCATCATTATGAATAATTTTAACTATGAGACTAACCAGAAATCGCGTTAAAATAACAGGTGTTCCATACATTTTGTCGAGTTATCTATACTAATATTATAAAGCTGAAGAAATTGTTTGTTTGTTTGAATGCGCTAATCTCAGGAATTACTGGCTGGAACTGAAAAAAATTTTTTGTGTTGGGTAGTCCATGTATCGAGGAAGGTTATAGGCTATATAACATCACGCTACGACCAATAGGAGCGAAGCATAAATGAAAAATGTTGCAAAATCGGAAAAAAATGTCCACCCGTGCGAAGCCGGGACTGGCCGCTAGTGTGAACATAAATATATGGAACAGCTGATTATTTAGCGATATCAGGATTGGTGCCATAGTAAAAGTTATTCATAATTATGAGCACAATGACCCCTTTTCGGAATCATGGTATACAAGAAAAAAAGTTGTATACAGGGTAAAATTTCAATGACCCGCCAAAATTAGTAGGTATGTTTACTCAGTATTTCTTATTATACCCATCTGCAAAACCCAAAATTACTAAACTATATAAATCGAGATCCTGGTATACCATACATATTTTTACCAGTCATAGAAATACCCCGTGCAGATAAACTTAAACATGCAACATTTTGAAAATTAATAAAATAAGAATAATTTAAAAAAGTAATTCACGATGCGAAACCAATTATCAATTACTTTTATTCTTAAAACAATTTTTATCGATAATTTAGAAATAATTTAGATACAACTTGGTTTGGAAATCTACATGATAACTGTTGTTAATTTTTATTAATTAGAAAATTGGCAAAATAGTTCGAGAATCTATAAATATCTCTTTATGAAAAGAATACCAATTGTTTTTTGTATCGAACAGTGACGACGTGGCTTTCAAATATAAATAAATTACATAAAATACTATTGGCCAAATACTCAAACGCTACTCAATTTTAAGTTAATTCCGTGCTGTCACTTTCACTTCGCCTTAGAGTGACAGAGACAGCACGAGACTAAAGACAGGTTCAGACGAGTCGAATGGCTTTCAACAAACGACTTGATCAACAAAAGTTAAAACGTTTTTTGTTGCTTGACGGTTCAAATCGCATGCGATTTAGCAGCTGATCAACTAGAATCGATTCGTGTGAACCTGGTATTTACGGCATCTTAAAATTGAGTAGCGTTTGAGTATTTGGCAGTGTCTTATACAAAAATCATGCAGATAATATAACATTAAATAAATAAAAAGTAACACAAAGCACACCTTAATATGATTTTGTTAAATTACCTCGTATCCATGGTTAGCGTGTTAGTAAAAAAAAACATTAAACAGAATATAATATCAATGTTTTATTAAATAAATGTAAATTAATAAATGACATGTCATTTAGAACCGGCTGTCTTCCGAGTGATATCATCAATCATCATACTCCATCTTTTTAGGTATTTCAAAGGTTTTAGTTTCAATAAACGTTTCCAGTATTTCATTTATTGATGATTTTTTTATAGTTGGTCTTGGAGTATGTATTAAAATTCGTTTCAATGTACACAATGAAGATACATACAGTTAGAACTGTAAATGATAGTTAAATTCAATCTTGTCAAACAACTTACTTGATTCATTTCTTCTGGTTTTTTTAAAGGTTAAACAAATTTAAAGGATAATTACCACAGATATTGAGTTAAATAGATAACGCAAGTTGACCTATGTAGGCCGAGTCAGAGCAAGAGCAATCCTCCAACTTGTTACGCTATTAAGTTCAGTTCGCTATCGACCGCCTCATAAACGCAGGGTATGTACAAGCGACCGCCAACTATGTAGACGCATGCAGAGTGCGCGAACTTCATTTCCCATTACTAAATTACTTTCGTGATACTCTAATTAGAAAAATATTTAGTTTGGAAATCTATTTCTTTCTAAATAGAGTATTGAGAAAGAGATAGACCACCAAAGTAAATATTCAAGGCCAAATGTTTTGACTTACAGTAGGTATTGAGGTCTCCATTTTTTCATATACCTTCATGTTCGTGACGTAATAATATTATATTCATAAAATTTAACATACTTGCGTTTTCTATGTTACTCAAAACTGCGGTTAATACAATAATAACGAACGAATACCATTGCAAACTCTTTTATATATAAGAAAAGCATACATTCCATCTCTTAGTACACTGTTACCTTAAATTTTAACACGCCCTTATAACAATTACGGGGTGTCCTGCATAACAAACGCGACGCGATGCGATGCGACGCGACACGACATGGAACAAATACAAGTTACATCGCGTCTCGCTACATAGGCCGCCAGTAGGTAATGCCGTTGTTTTGATCGCGTCGCCGCATCGCATCGCGTCGCATTTGCCGCTTACGCAGGACACCCCGTTAGCCAGTTTTGTCACATCTTAATGAACTAGAATTGAGACCATTTTTTTACTTAATTTATTGAACCTATTTTCGAAAGCATAACTTAAGGAAATGGTCGAGCCCTGCCTAGCAAGCGGCGAATTATTTTAACTTTTTTTATATAACGCAATTTCGTTGGATTAACCCATCTAAAGGCTCCCTTTTAAATTCATAGGCAATTTCTTCTTTTTTTTCTATTCATTCTACTTACCTATATGCAATCGGATTTCACTTATGGCCACATTAGCGGGATTCAACAGTTCGCATTGTCGCGAGGTGTGTGGCCAAGCATTCGTCACATCGTGTTTCGATGTTAGGACTATATCGCTTGGCGAAATTCAACGAATGTTCGCGTGACGATAATGTGGCCCCAGCGTTACACAAATAATATCGTCCCTTTTAAACTTCATACTATATGCTCCTCTTTATATTTCAAATAATTATAATGAATAAATATGATTTTCGTAAAAAATGTTGTCCAGAAATATTCAGTCAGCTTACTAGTAGTTAATATTTTTAAGGTCATGCCGTACTAATATTATACTGGGTGTAAAAATACCCTTAACGAAGCCGAAGTCTACCCATACTGTACATCAAACTAAGTAACATACAGCAAAAATAATTGCTGGGAAACTACTTTTATTTTTTGGTATTAAAAACAGCTTTTAAAAACAGCGCGCGCGCAGCTGACTGTGCCTACATTTCGAAAATGTTTGTATAGAAGAATGTTTAGTAATAACATTTAAACTTAGTTTTCGTGAAAAACGTTCAAAAATATGAAGATTTTGACCTTCAATATCTCCATAGCCAGTCAGTTCCCAGGTATGGCCCCATACCAAAAAATCTCCGTAATGACGGGAAGAATACGTGGCTCTCGGCTTCGTTAAGGGTATTTTTACATCCGATATATGTGTATATGAGCTGCTTTCAAATCCTATCACTAAATTAATACAGTAACTCCTACTTAGCTCGCACATTTTTTCCAATTCATGTGCCTATCAGAATTTGATTATCACTTGCGTTAACGGTGAAAGAAAACATCGTGAGGAAACCTGCACACCTGAGAGGGATCCAATAAGTTCTCGATGGTGTGTCGTAAGCCAACCCGGACCAGCCTACTACGAATATCGAACTACGAAATTTCGGCTGTCGGTTGGAGACGATCGATTCGAATTTCGCAATTTGACATTTTGTCTTTAGTTCACCCTACTCCCAAATCGAAGGTCCCTACGTATACTATCGAAACTACAAAATCACAGTTTTTATTTTATTATGTATGTACACCGATTATGCCGAGATTTATGATCCGATTTACGTGATTCTTCTTTAGTTTGATGCGGAATAGTTGCCATTTGGTCTCATAAAAAAATATTATTTTATAACCTTTAAGATAACATAATTTCACACATTTTAAGCAAATAAAATTAAAACTGAGATTTTGTAGTTTCGATAGTATGAGTAGGGACCGTCGAAATGTTAATTAACATCTAGTAGTTTGTTGTTTAACAATACTTTGATCGTATAATTCAAAGTTCGACGCTCGTTTTTCGAAGTAGGCTTCCGGGCCAACGCGGAGGACTAAGGCTTAAACTCTTCTCGTTATCAGAAGTTGCGAGCCCAAGAGTGGGACAATAATGTGTTGATTATCTTTATGTAATGTCATTCAACTTTTTATTTATTGTAAGCACCGTTACTGCTGTTAATAATACCAACTAATATTATACTATATCAACGAATACCTATGACAGTCGTTACTGGTAGTCGGAAGCCCGAAAGTCTGACAACCGGTCTAACCTTAGTATATCGTCATTGCCAAGTAACTGGGTTGCGGAGGTGTGATGGCAGTCACTCCGTGTAAAATACTGGTATTCAGCCGCATCTGGTTAGACTGGAAGCTGACCCCAACATAGTTGGGTAAAGGCTAGACAGATGCTTGATACATTTTTTTATAACTATGTATCTCTCTAAATTGTTACATTGTTGTCTGACATGGCTGCATGATTTAATTGGTTTTATTTAATAATCTACTGCTTTCGGAAAAATTACTTTATATTTTAAGGCGCACTTTAGATTTCTTCCATTCACCCAGTAACGGTTCGTTTTTTACGTAACTAGGTAGGTACCTAGTAAGTTGGTACTTATTTGAGGCTTTATTGTATATAGTACGATAGTAGTAACAAGTCGCCTCGGCAAACTTCGTACAACCGATCACTTCCGAACTGAGTGCGACTTCCAAGACCACGAATGTTTATTAGTACTGCAGTAACAAATCGACGCTCGGCAGTGAAAAACCTCGTAAATCCAACTTTCTTCAAAAGCGTTTTATTTGTTCTTTATATTGATTCCATTATTTATTTATTACTGTTGTTGCTTTTATGCATTCAAAATGTTTCAAATGTATGTATTGGCTTATTTGGTGAAAAGGAGGCTTCTACCACTAGTTGTTAAGGTTTACTTGTTAAAATTAATAAACATTTTACATTTTCATTTTTCTTGTATTAATAAAATTCATTATACTTTGGACTGCCTTGTTGGTCTAGTGGTCGCAAGCGTGACATCTGAGCATGGGGTCCTGGGTTCGATCCCCAGGTCAGGCAAGTATTATTGGGTTTTTCCATTAGGAATTTCTTATTAGCAGCCTGGAGTCTGGATTTGGCTCGCACCCTATTACATGGGACTTAAAAATAGCTGGCAAAACGAGTGTGTACTTATCTCTGCCGAACCCTTCGGGGATACAAGGCGTGATGTTATGTTAACTTCGTATGTATTTGTAGAACCAAATTAACATGATTCCGGCTCCGAAGAGGATATTAAACGCACTTCTGTCATCGCTAATACAAAAGTGATCATACGTAAAAATCGTCAAATCGTTACTGTGTGAACGGGCTATAATTATATAAAGCTAAGTAAATTCTATCAGAACCTCGAAGAGCACGTTAATCTGTCGGTCCCGGGTGTCATACGAATACCTATGACAGTCGTTACGGGTAGTCAACAGCCCGAAAGTCCGACAACCGGTGTAACCTTAGGATATCGGCATTGTCCAGTAATACGGTTGCGGAGGTCTGATGGCAGTCGCTCCGTGTAAAATACTGGTATTCAGCCGCATCTGGTTACACTGGAAGCTGACTCCAACATAGTTGGGAAAAGGGTAGACAGAACAAGTGAGTTCTATCAGAGTTTTATTAGAGACAATCTACTATTTATACTAATTCTATATCATTATCAATATTGCTCAGTTTCAATCTATTTGTTTGCTTTTACTTGCAAACTTTTTTTTAATCGTTCTAATTGGTGTTTTATTCTATAATAATATTTATCAAGTTACTGTTCTGTGTTCAGCCTGCGAGGTTTATTTTTCTGTTAAAGATCTTTTAATACTTATATACAAATGAGGGTTGCCAACTTTTTTCAGACCAAATATAATAATTATGAGTTCAGAACACAAAAATATCGCCTCTTTACGTCAATAACGTAACAAGTCCGACCGATCTTTATTTGATAATTAAAACCGCCATGTCCGATTATTATTTTTTTCAAAAAACGTGGTATTTTTTACGCTAATAAATAGCAAAACTACGTTTTATGAAAAATAAATTCGGACACGGCGGTTTTAATTATCAAATAAAACAAATAAGGATCGTTCAGACTTGACACGTTATTGCAGCAAAGAGGCGATATATTAGAACAAGAAAAAAAATACGTTTCATATCACTGAGCTTTTATTTACGCTCAAACCGAACATGTAGTATTTTATGTATGTTCGAAATTTGAACTCCCAGGGTATTAGTTTGCTTAATTTGCCAGATTTGTATGCAAACATTTGAACACACCTTAAAAGAAAACACTAATTTAACATAGTTTTTTAATATATTGTGTATACAGAGTGTCCAGTAAATAGTACGACATACTGCGGGGGGTAATAGCTTTGGTAAATACCTGGGTGAATGTTCGAAAAACATTAACAAAAATTAAGAACGTCATTAACATCATCCCAAAGTTAAGAAAGCAGATGTTTATAACTACAATTACGATAATCAAAACTCAAACTATACCACTGTCGTCAAGCAATAAGACAAGAATAAAAACAATCCGATACTCCTATATTTTAAAAACCCAGGAGAAGAATGATTTGTTAAAATAATGTTAAGATAATTCGAATATTCACCCACCTCCCAAAATAACACATAATATTTTTCGTAAAATGTTGCAGTTTTCAAGTTATACAAAATTTTCCTAAATATCGAAAATTCTAATTTTAGACTATCTTGTAATAAAACATTCCTTTTCTCGTATTTTCATCAGACTACTCGTGAATATTTACTCTAATCATTGATAAGTCTTCTTATAAAAAAGAAGAAAGTGTTCAACAAAAAAATACTTAGACCTTTCGATATTTTGGAAAATATTGTATAATTTAAAAACCGTAACATTTTGCGGAACATGTTATGTGTTATTTTGGTAGGTATGGACCCAAGCTATGACACCCCACAGTATGTCGTAATATTTACTGGACACCCTGTATAATGTAGTAGGACTAATAATAAAATAGGGTTGGCAACCGTATCTCCAATTCATACCTTATTCATGGTCAACATAAATTTTGTGACACCCTGTATAATGTAGTAGGACTAATAATAAAATCGACGGTCCCTACGTATACTATCAAACTACAAAATCTCAGTTTTTATTTTAACTGCTTAAAATGTGTGAAATTATGTTATCTTAAAAGTTATAAAATAATAAATTTTTATGAGACCAAATGGCAACTATTCCGCATCAAACTAAAGAAGAATCACGTAAATCGGATCATAAATTTCAGCGTAATCGGTGTACATACATAACAAAATAAAAACTGAGATTTTGTAGTTTCGATAGTATACGTAGGGACCGTCGAAATAGGGTTGGCAATCGTACCTTCAATTCATATCTTATTCATGGTCAACATAAATTTTCTGACACAAAACAAAGATTTGCGTCTACTTAGCATACTTGTGTTTTTATCTATTTTCTATAATAATAATTTATTTTACAACAGCCATCGTGTAACCTTGAATTTGAGACATGAATCGACATTTTAACATTTCGAAAGAAGTCATCTTTTCCAATAATATAATAGCATATTATTTTTTTCATGTGACGACACCATGGAAATGTCAGAATGTCGAAAAGATAATATAAAATGCCGTGAACAACTATTTTGAGTACCCGCTGTGATACAATTATCAAATACTTATCTAAGTTACAAGCCTCTTTGAATTTAAAAATGCTATTTAAATAGCGAATGCAACAATATAAAGACATATAAACAAAATATCTTACGCAACTGTCAACTATAAGAATATGTTAACTGAGTTTGTTTTAGAGTGGCAAAAACAATTGAAATGGTCATAACATAACAAGTTGCAACGGAAAATGAACTCTATGTATTTAAATTAAAGTTTCTAATCACACGAAAATTTGTATCGAATTTTCTCGAAGCGTTTGACGGTCTCGTAAAGTCGAGTAGAATCACGGCCTAGTGCAGACGCGGTCTACGTTGCATGCAGTGAATACATTGAATACAAAGATATATAGAAATCTGCACAACATATTATCAACTAGATTCGTACCTACTGACACTAAAAAATAAGAGAAAATGTTATTAGAACACAATACACACAAATACTATAAGAATATAATATCGTATAGAAACGAAACTTTTTTGTGCGTGCCCTAAACACCGCTTCATACACACTTGCTTCCCCCCTCAGCCCGCAACGCCCCGCTGTCGCCCACAAATACGCCAGGGCTGGTAGGTACTAATGACTGTTATTTATTTAACGTTTTCGCACGGAACGTGTAATAACCCGAAAAAAAAGATACCTTTGAAATGCGCTATGACGTCATACCCGTAAATTACGGTTACCGGAATATTTCGCTACTGAAATATATTTCGGTACCGAAAAGTAGAGTTTGAAATTACGAAACGTTATATTCCGGTATCGGTACTTAAACCTTTATAAATAAGGGTTTTCTTGGACGCCACCCTGTACTTCGCTATGAGACCCTAGATAGCATCAATGTTTCAATAGTATGATTCATCACCCAATGGTTTTCGGTACCGAAATAGTATAATAGTTAAATAAAGGTATAGCTTAACCTTTATAAGAAAACGGTATCTTCATATCGTAACTTCATATAGTACGACAAAACTTAGAAGTCGCATCGGTTAACTTCGTAAAACCGATCACTTCCGAACCGAGTGCGACTCCAAGACCACGAATGTTTATTAGTACTGCAGTAAAAAAATATCTATACGCTGACGCAATAAGTGTGTGTAAATAAATAAATAAATAAATAAATAATTTATTGGAACTAAAAACAGTTTACAAAAAAGTTTGTGTTCGTTAACCACCGCATTAGTATGAAATACTGTGTCGCGGCAATTAGCGCCCACCTCCAAGAGGGTAGACGACAGCGTTCCTGGCATTCATTAATTTATCCAAGAAAACAAATACATATGTTTTAGATTATAGAGAAAAAATAAAATGAAATAACAATATGAAAAATAATAAAATCTTAGGCAAATACAATTAGTTACTATTCATGCATGTGAATGTGTGTATATTACCGTGAATGTAGATGTAGTGTATGTATGTGTATGCGCGTAAGTGAATGTGTGTGAATGTGTAGGTATATGTATGTTTGTATGTTTATGTGATTTGGAAGGCAGTGAGAATGAAAGGGATATTTTTAATTTTTTTTAAACTTTTACAAGAAGTTCAAGCTCTTCATAAGTCAGAGAACCGAGCCACTTGTGTGTAATTGTTTTACACTCACGTGAAGTAAGGGGGTAAATGTTCAAAATTCCATTTACTTTATTATACAAAATTGGGCTTATGAAATGGTATTGTCGTCTAACTATCACGATGCCAGCTGGTACTACTGGGCAGACTTTAACAGGTCTACGTTTTTGCCTACTCTGGCTGCTAAAACATAGGTCGAAACCAAGTTCTACATGTTTTCGTACGATTGAGTTCAGGAGAAAAGTGTGTCTAACCCTAGGAATTTGCAACAGAGCATACAGTTCATTGGTTGAAAAACGGACTGGTTTGTGTGACATGACTTTCAGAACCGCTCTCTGCGCTCTTTCTAAACGAAGCATTAAGCACTTTCCAGAACTACCCCATACCGTTATACAATAGTTTAGGATAGAGTTTGCCAAAGCATAGTAGACTGTTTTAAGCGTAGGAAGATCCGCCGATGATCTTAATTTTTTGAATACAAATATCAATTTTCTAACTCGTGCAACCAATGACCCAATGTGATCGTTCCAGGACATGGTGCTATCAATTGTTACGCCTAAGTATTTTATACTATTTGTTCGCGAGATAGATTTGCAACAGCAGTTATTATTCATAGCGGATAGGCAATTGTGGATAGTCAAGACAAAAGGTGAAGCCGGTTGAGAAGCTATACGTGGAGCAAATGTGATAAATTTAGTTTTTTCCATATTCAGGGTAAGCAAATTATTTGATAGCCACTCAGAAACTATACGCAACGCAGATTCTGCGTGGAAACGGGTCTCAAGCCAGTCTCTACCTTGAACAATTATTGCCGTATCATCAGCGTAGACTATAAGATTCGAATTTGGTATATTGAGTCTGCAGAGCTCGTTGATGTAAATCAAAAATAAGGTGGGTCCAAGAACACTACCCTGTGGAACGCCATAGCTCATACTTTCCTCGTCGCCCATACAGTTTCCTATTTTTACAGTCTGAGAACGATCACTAAGGTAACTTTTAAAGATATCCCCTGATAATCCTCTAATGCCAATTTTTTGGAGTTTATTCAGCAAGAGAGGAACAGAAACAGTGTCAAAAGCTTTTGAAAGGTCTAGAAAAATAGGAATTGTTTTAGACTTACTGTTTAAGTTTTTAGCCACAGTGCTAGTCAATTTAAGAACAGCATCTTCTGTGTTTTTACCTGATCGAAATCCAAATTGATTGTCCGACAGAATATTTTTTGACTTAAGATAGTTAAGGAGCCTAAGATTAATGATTTTTTCCAAAATTTTAGATAAGGTAGTTAACACCGAGATTGGTCTATAATTGTTGACACTGCTTCTGTCCCCACTCTTGTGAATAGGGTGCACAACAGCCCTTTTAAAGACCGTAGGAAAAACTCCCGCCAGCAAACAGAGATTAAATACATGGCAGATAATTGGAACAAGGACGTGTCTGGCAGCCTTAATCAGGGCGGCCGATATACCGTCCCAGCCCACGGCACTATTCAGTTTAAGACCGAGTATTGTTAAATTTGTTATGTTATTGTGTCGCGAAAATATGCGACTGGCATGTGTCGACGGCATGTGAAGCCAAGTCAGAGGCCCATGGGCGGCATAAACTCTGACACCAGGTTAGTTACTAACCACACGAAAAGAAGAAGAGCGACTGTCATTCGTTGTTCGATCACACTTGCCGATGCGACTTCTAAGTTGTGTTGTACTGTACCGTAAGGGAACGTACCCATACTATGTGACCCACTTTTTTTTTTAATTACTCCCCTCCCCCTCGGTGACCACCCGTAGTACATTTCCAAGTGCCCCTGTGACCAAGCGTGGTATTTTGAAGACCCCCCCCCCCCTCCCCTGAACGGGTCACGTAGTATGGGTACGTTCGCTAACCGCTTCCAATCCCTGGTACGAAAGCGTGAGCGCAAGGCTGCGGTTTGACTGACTTGTTGGTTAAACCAACGCGAGAAGATAGCTTAATATCGTGACTTCGAACGCGTCTGGAGCGCGAGTTTCGCTTCTCTGCGATTATTACTAATTCTTATGCAAATACTATGTATAAATATTAATATTATGCGATGTATAAAAAATCTATTCTAATAAATACTACTGTACACGAATATTTCTGGACAACAGATTGTAATAAATAATTTAAATATAAATATTTTTATGTATAATAATATTATGAGGCCCAAGTACACATTTTGTGAATATTCCTCTGAAGATCCGCGCAGTTGCGCTCTAGTAGGAACATTTGACGCATAGTATCGTAAATGTAAGCGAATTTTGAATCGAAAATACAGCTGTCCTATAACATTTTGGTATTTTTTTTGCGACATGTACAAGTTGTATTATTCGTAGATTATGAATAAAGTTTTTAATTAAATTAAATAGTATTAGCGAAACGAGTATTTCCAATTCAAAATTCACTTAAATAAACGTTACTTTTACGTTAGTAATTCTACATTACTCGTACTAGGCCTACTGTTTTAGCTCAAAACTGAATTGTTTTAGTAAATAAATTTAAGTCACGGTACGAGATATTAGTCCTTATACTGACTGTCAATAAGAGGATATGGTAACCTTACACGTAGATACACATTATGGGCAAACAACGGGCATTTGGGCATTTTAATTGCTTTTATTCTCGAGCGCTCTTAGCCAGGATTTGATTTCCCTCTGCGGGATCTGATGATAGGGGTGCTACCAGCAGATTAATCGCCGATTCCTATAATTTACCAGGCGTTATTGGTTAATGTTGACTCTTGCTAGGCCTACATGCGTGTTGGCTCTACCAATGGAGAGGTCCACCAGCAGCTGGTGGACCAAGACCTGCCGGGGTTGCGGTGCATGCAATAGCGAATCCCGTGACTCCGGCCATAGGTTAGAAGGAGGAACACCGTGAGTTTTTAGCCGGTAAGAGTGCGGCAGACCTCCTCGCCTTCACCGGGCGAGGGAGAACCATTGGTGGTGTTGATTACGTCGGCTTACATTAAAACACGTGCCGGATATTCGCAAAATGTGTACAGGCATAAATATTGATTTATAAATTCATTAAATGTATATTATTGCTGATATATCAAATTGGTAAGTAAGTTAGTACGGTGGCAAACGTTGCAGTACATTTTGTAAATTCTATAATCGGGATTATTACGCAAGTATTAAAATATTGATGTGACTAGACAAAGTTGCGGTTTAAAAGATGATGTACTGGCAAAAATTTATAGGAGTATGCTTAGGTGGTTTGGTCACGTTGCGGTGATTAACAATAGGAATTTATAAGGCGGGTGTCAGAGGAAACGCCGGTAGAGGACGCCCTAGGACATACATCGATGTTATTCGTGATGTTCTTCACAAAGGACAGGTGCGTATTACTCTCAATAACTTGTGTATGACAAAATGTATGAATGTGGATGAAGCGAAAGGAGTGTGTAAGGATCGTAGCATGTGGCGTTCTATAGTTTCTGCCTATCCCCATGGGAAAAAGGAGTGTTGCCTCAAAATGTACTCGATGGTGTGTGTTATCTGCCAACCCGCACCACGCCATAGTGGACTAAGGCCTAATCCATTCTGAGAGATTTATGGAATACGTTTAACAAATATGATAGGGGAAAATTGCTTCAGACTATTTCATCGGAACGTCGATGGAAAGTATTTGAAAACCGAGTATCCATTGATACTGGTATACAAGGTTAGACGGAAAGGGGGTACTAAGCCGAAAGAGTGTTAAAGTAACCATAATAAGCGATAACTTTTGTTCTACAAGTTTCCCCAAAACTCACTAGTTTAAGAGAAATAGCTTTTCAAAGATTTCGTAAAAAGTATGCTAAAATCTATCTGTCCATGGCTATGATCAGACGTGTTTGCAATTTAAGTCATATTTGGGGTCACGGATTAGAAACTTAATATTCTGAATTCATAACTAAAGCAGGAATGATATTTTTGTAAAAATCTAAAATAAAAATCTTTTTGCATGCAAACAAAAATTATCGAATTTTGAAATTTTAATACTGGCTTTAAAATAGTCATCAGTGATGCTTTAGGTGGCCCGCGGCTTAGTACCCCCTTTCCGACTAACCTTGTATATGGGTAGAGGACACTTAAATAAATAAAAATGTCCGTAATATCCCTAGAGTTCTTCATGCGTCATTAGATCAGTTTGAAATTAATTAGCGGTAGGGCGGCTATACCACAATGGTTCTATCCCCTTTATAATGTGAGTCTATCTATACTAATATTATAAAGAGGAAACATTTGTATTTTTGTATGTAACGAATAAACTTAAAAACTACTGGACCGATTTCAAAAATTCTTTTGACATTAGAAAGCTACATTATCACTGAGTAACATAGGCTACGGGCGGAGCAGTGAGGACACAGCTAGTATGCAATATAATACTTACTAATCGTTCAATATTTATGTTAATTGGTGTCTCTCAATTTACGAATAACATATTTAAAGTGATTACAAATATGTGCGCTGTTTTATATAAAATTATCTTTTATTTATCTACGTATAGTGTGGAAGCTGCAGGTTAAGTTGCGATTGCCGCGTTCAGACCGTGGATGGTTGACCGTTCGTTACCACATAGAAACCCCTTCGTGCTTCAGAGAGCACGTTAAACAGTCGGTCTCGGGTGTCATACGAATACCTATGACAGTCGTTACAGGAAGTTAGAAGCCCGAAAGTCTGACAACCGGTCCAACCTTAGGCATTGCCCAGTAATAGGGTTGCGGAGATCTGATGGCAGTCGCTCCGTGTAAAATATTGGTATTCAGCCGCATCTGGTTAGACTGGAAGCTGACCACAACATAGGAAAAGGCTAGTAGGAAGAGTATATGCTATATAATAGCTGGTTTATTCACAGATTTTTTATGCTTTTTCGCAAGATCGTAAATCTTCGTATTTTTCCGTAAAACTTCGTAATAATCCCGATGTTCAACATCAAAACAATAAAAATCAAACATCTATTAATAAACGTGATGGGGAAACAGTATAGAACGCGTGGGGACTTAAGCAGAGTTACTGAATAAAGAAAATAGGTCTAACTTAGTACTATGGGGGGTTACAAGGCTGCCTTTCCAAGAGATGTGCGAGGTAGCTCAGTGGTGAGCGAGGTTAAAGCTAGGCTACGAAACTATCACCCATATTCTAAGATGTTCCTCCAAAACCTAACCTTTGAACTACGCGTTACGTAACATTGTTTTAACCCTTCAGAACCGTCGCGTAGAATTTTTTTTTAACACGTATCTTTTAAACCGTTTATTGTTCTCAAAATTTCAAATGGAATGACCACTTGAAAATATTTTTACCTTCACGACAGGATACGCCACATAATTGTGACTTTCAGGTAAAAATGGTCACTTGGTGGTGGTTACCTACGTAACGTTTTACTAGGGGGGTGGGGGGGGTTAAAGAAAAACGTTACGACGCGTTACATGGGAGGAGGGGGGGGGTCAAAAATCTCCAAAAAAGTAGTTGTAGTATTCATTCATCATTCGATGTTTTTCAGTACCGAAAATCGTAAAAAAGTTAAATAAAAGTATGACCCTTAAAGAAAACGGTATCCTTATATTTTAAAGGCATCGTAACCGGTTTCAGTCCATGACACATCCGCACCTTAGTAACGTCGCACATCTCTGGTGGAACAGCAGCCTTAACTAGAAAAACATTTAGAACGCACTGGACGTTTCCACGCTGCGTTTATGCGGCGACTACAAAGTAGTAGAGCTTAGATTTTGTCATTTCTACTGGACATCAGCCGTGTGCCACTATGAAAACATACCGATCATGCGCACGCGCCACTTCACCTCCGGAGTGAAAGACCAAACAAAAAGCACTTAATAGATAATAAAGACGGGTTTACTGTGACCATATTTTTGTTAGAAATAAGGTATAACATGTTTTTCTAACAATATTGGGGCGTGGCCTCACTGCTTACTGTGTTGTAATTGGTCCGAAAGATGTTTTGTTAGATTTTCGTCACAGTACAAAGTTTTTCTAAACAAAATTGGGGCGTGGCTTACTATTTACTGTGTTAATTGGTCCAAAACACGTTTTGTTCGTTTTTTGTCGCAGCACACCCGGCTTAAGTGACTAAACCGAAATGTAATAAGATAACGAACGCACAGCGGAATTTGAGCGGTCTCGCTTAACAATAAAGTTGAATTTCGCATGCGCGGACGTCATTTTGTTGGTATTTGACGCATTAGTTTGGGAGTGAGGCGTACGTAGTAATATTAATTTTTCTGTGCCTAGAGTGTCATATTAGGTGATGCTATGCTAGATTTTTTTTTTTATTCTTCGACCAGGTCGCGTTTGACTAGTCAGTCGCACCTGGACGCAGACAATCTAAGATGGAGCACACGAATCCAAGTAACAGAGGTGTAGTGTATTTTTGTGCTATGATCTAAGGGGCCATTCAAAGTATTATGTAAGCAGAATTTTGGTAAGTTTTGATCCTCCCCTCCCCCTTGTCAGCAAAAGTAAGCAAAGCTCTTACCCCCCCCCCCCCTCCTATGCTTACGTAAACATTACTTTTTTTTTAAATCTGTTCAGATTTCTTTATTTTTATTCATGAGCAGCAGTTTTCAAGTCTCGAAAAGTAAATAAATAAATATTGCTGACGTAATCACCATCCAGACCCCCCTCGTCCCCCATGTCATCAAAAATAAACTAACCAAAGACTCCCCACCCCCCTTTGGTGCTTACGTAATACTTGAATGGACATTGATTGAATTTTGGACACTATTCATAACCTGTAATTTTCACCGTAAATTCAACAATCTCATTCATTCAACCACAAAAGTAAACAAAATTACAACAAAAAACGCAGCGTCCGAGCCGCCCAGTGCATTCTAAACCACACAATCAATTGCAAGCATTATTTCTTAAGCTAAAACAAACTAGAGTTGAAATGGTTTTTTTATGTCTTTTTTTGAGATAAGTGAAACTTCTTATTTTTAATAATCGTCTAGGTCTACGTCGTCCAGCGGCTCGTCGAGCTGAAGGGATTGAAAATCCACTTTATAACGTAGTATGCCTGTTAAATATTTACGTGTATAGGTAAATCCAACGACGGCCGAGCGGCGGGTAAACAAAAGAAACATACAATTTAGTTAGTATTGAATAGGTAAAAGGCATTAGATGGAGCAAGCGTGTTTTTAGATAAACTACTTTCTAACTGCAAATTACACTTTGGATACCGACTGTATCGTGACTTTGGCCTGGGACTTACACCCATATTCCAAGACGTTCCTTCAAAACTTACTCGACTCTGGACGGCCTCGAAACCACCGTCAAAATTGTATTCTCAGTCACAATTTCGAGTGAACTTTGACGTTCCTCGACGGAGTCATTACATCATAATTTGAATCATCTGCATCGCGAAATTAACGCCGCGATAAATACTTGTAAGGATTATCGTAAGCATATTCGATAAAGTCTTCAAAGTTAATTTTAGTTAGATACGAACTTTGACACTTCCTTCCTTAAGGTAGGTTCCGAGGTACCTTGAGTTTGACAGATGATTCTTTACCTCGACTCAGGAAAAATCTCGAGTCGAGGACGTTTATGTCAAGTCGAGTCGAGTAAGTTTTGGAGGTCTTAGAATATGGGTGTGTCTGGACAGAGCGACAGATTTCGTTCGTTAAGTCATAACGATAAACTTCATACTACATTACTTAATAATGAAAAAAAAACATGTAAGGAATGTATAAAGGAATTTAAGATTATAGCAAGTAAACTCTACGCCTCGTTGGTCTAGTGGTGGCAAGAGCGACTGCAGATCGTGAGGTCCTGGGTTCGATCCCCAGATCGGGCAGTGTTATTGTTATTGGTTTTTTCTTTAGGAATTTCTCAGTAGCAGCCCGGTGTTTGGATTTGTGCCCGGTAGATGGCAATAGGCATGCCATCTATTAAATGTGACTTAAACATAACGGCGAGATGAGGGTGTTACTATACACTTCTGCCCAACTCTTCGGGGAATATAGTCGTGAATTCGTGATTTTATGTAAACTATATGTAATAAATATGGCAAGTTCGTCTTTTCCTGTCTTAAGTTTATCATTATGACTTAACGATCATTATCTGTGTAGTCTGCAGGCCGAGTCACTCACTAAGTGTGGAACAGTCACCAGTATGTGTTGATATCAAGGCTGAGACCAGACGAACTTTGACGACACGTTTGGTGCAGTGGCTAAGCGATTGGCTTCTGCGCTGCAGGTCGTGGGTTCGATTCCCGCACGGAACAAATATTTGTATGGCCTACAGATAGTTGTTCCGGGTCTGGATGTTTGTGCGTGTGAAGATTTGTGTCTGTAAACGCACCCACGATACAGGAGAAATCCTAGTGTGAGGCAACGTTTAAAAAAAATAACTCAATTGACGTCGTGCGAAGTTACTTGTGTAATTTACTGGAAGGATTTAAAAGACTTAATTTTTTTTAAACATTGCTCACACTAGGATTTCTCCTGTATCGTGGGTGCGTTTACAGACACAAATCTTCACATGCACAAACATCCAGACCCGGAACAACTATCTGTAGGCCATACAAATATTTGTACCGTGCGGGAATCGAACCCACGACCCGTAGCGCAGAAGCCAATCGCTCAGCCTCTGCACTAAACGTGCCGTCAGATTTTGTCTCGTAGTGTCCATGAATCGCTATATTGTATGAAACCGAACCGTCCATTTTGCGCGATGTAAATTATGCTCGTCTAGCCTCAGCCTCAGGGCCGAGTCACATCTGACGGAAGATACATCGCCGATCTTCTGCCGGTACACATAATTCCGTACAAATCTCATACCGTACACATTTGACCGAAGAAGATCAGCGACATATCTTCCGTCAGATGTGGCTTGGCCCTAAGATAACTGTACTATGCGTGCCAACTAAGAATAGTACTGTCAAGACGCCATTTTGTTCCGCAATACTCGTGAACTTCATTACCAAAGCGTAAGGTGTGCAATAAAGTAAACAATGAAAGTAAACTCAGTTTAATTATATTTTGTTCATTTTTTTGGTATTTCTAATCAATTTTACGCCAAACTAATCACACAGTAATTATATTATTATTATGGCGGCATATTAGGGTGACTAGTAGCATTTCGTGAAGTTAACTATATATATTGGTTCATTTTTTTAATGACTACTGCTTCCAATTATTATTAATTTATCCAAAATTATCTATTTATGGAATTCAAGACATTTTATAAAAATTAATATAAATAATAATGAAATCTATGTTTTTTTTTTTTTAGTTTTTTTTTGCTGTCGGTTCTAATTTGACAGCTATCGTGTGAAGTTGTAGCAAACGCGATCCTATTCTTAGTTGGCACGGATAGTACCTGTACTGTAAATTGCAGTTGTAATGCAGTTCATCTGCATGAACCCCATGATGGTATAAGTAAAAATGGAGACCACATTACGAACACTTACTGAAAATCTAAATAATTGGCCTTGAATATTAAATAAATGGCTTTGGAATTGTCTTCTACCTTTTTACAAGTCGGGTATTTAGAAAGGGACAGAATTCCAAAGACAAATATTCAAAGCAATTTTGGCTTACAGTAGATGTTCGTAATGTGGTCTACATTTTTACGTATACCTTCATGATAAACCCTAAAGGTAGATTTCGACGATTCTCAACCCAAACTTTATATAGTATAAAACAAAGTCGCTCCCGCTGTCTATAGAAGATAAACTACGATAACATGTCCCGCCCCTCCAAAAATCAAAACGCTTCAATGTATTTGTGAAAGTATTTATAAAGCACCACCAATACTCCCAACACAGGTGTGCGTGTTGAGACAGCCGTCAAACAAAAACTACAACTACATACACACTCTTTCGTAAAGATGTGACTAAACACATTGAAATAGTCATTTGGAGGGGCGGGACATGTTATCGTAGTTTATTTCTACGCTTAGATCTTTTAAACTACGCAACGGATTTTAATGCAGTTTTCAGCAATAGATAGAGTGATTCAAGAGGAAGGTTTATATGCCCCACATTAGTATCTACATTACACCCGTGCGAAGCCGGGGCGGGTCGCTAGTTATAATATAAAATTTAATAGAAACGTCGAATTCCACCTTTAATATCATGTATATACGTTAAGTACACATAATTTTGGCAATTTAATTTAAATGAATATATAAATAGTCCAGGATGTCCAGCAGTGGACTGTTATAGGGTTGGTAGGCCAAAAGGGATCAACTCTATAAAATATTGTTTGTATATTTTAAGTATTCATAATACATACATGAATCAGTAATTTTTGAGATATCTAAATTGTGTTAGTAATTAAATTTTTAAAGCATCTATAAATAAAATATAATATAATCCTTTGTCCTAGCTGGGTAGCGCGTTGCGATAAACATAGCGTCGCTATAAGTCTTAATAGTCCCGATTTTGTCGACCCTATTCACACTTGATGGTTAGCGCAGTAGATGGAGCACACGAATCCAAGTAGCAAAGATAAAGAGGGACTCCGCTATACCCCTCTGACTCTCACATACACACTCGGGAACGCTTTAATGTTCAGGTGGTAGCTAGCCAGGCGGACCGTATAGCTCCTACCACGTCGCGTGCTGAGTTTTGTTGTATCCCATTTATAAAAAAAACTGTTTACAGGGCCGTTTTAATTTTGGTAATGGCGCCTGTAGTTGTATGAACGAGTTCACTTACACCACAGTAAAAAATACTGGTCCGACATTTTTACACATTCCGATGTTATCAAAAACTGGATGTCGGAAAACAGATCCGTACACGAAGATGTACAGAGAAGTATGGGTGCCTTTACACAAGATCCGTTATTTTTATCGTATTCTGCCTGCTAGATGCTGCCTATCGAGATCGATAGAACGGAATAGAATTCGACAGGTGTGAACAACACATCCAGTACCGTCGGATCGGTTAAAAACGGTCCTACGAAAACGGATCCGCTGTGAGAATGGGCACAAAACGCAATCATGTATTCCCAGCGTGCTGTGAGGAAGTATTATATTCTAACCCTTCCCCATATAGTATTACAAACACCAACACACAGTCCGTGTTTCATTGCGAAGACTGTAGAACAAAATTTCACAGCGCAATGTTAAACGCAACGCTCTAACCCATCTAGGACACAACCTTTAACACAATAAATAAATGTTAACACCCACCTCCGATGCCACCGAAGCCGCGCACAAACTGGCTTCCCTCCTGACTCTTGTCTGTGATGATCTCGAGCGTGGCGCCGAACGATTTGTAGTTGTTGGCGAGCCACTCAAGGAGGGGCTGGCATTCCACCAGCTCCAATTCTACGCCGCTCTGGAGAGAAGAAAATAATCTGTTTAATTCAATGACATTTTTTTTTATTTGAGACGAGCTGTGTCCTCACGGCTCCGCCCGCGTATGAAGTTTTATTCCAGTAATAAATAACCTATGTTACTCAGTGATAATGTAGCTTTCTAACGGTAAAAGATTTTTTTAAATCGGTCCTGTAGTTCGTTACATACAAAAATAGAAATCTTTCCTCTTTATAAAATTAGTATAGAAAGAAAAAGAATATTACGTGAGTACCTCTTTGTCAGTAAAATGTGACTTGTCCTTCTCTTGTTCGGGGGTCAGATGCAAGATGGTCTCCTGGTTGGTGGCATGCAGTTTCAGTACATATCTGTAAACATTTATTTAACAAATTAATAAAACACTGTCAAAATGGCGGCCTGGAAGCAGCAACCCTAGTGGAGCTGTCAAAATGTAAATGTCTTTTGAATTTCATCATCATCTTCCTGCCCTGGTCCCAAGTTACTTGGGGTCGGCGCAATATGTTTTTCTCTTCCACTTTTCCCTGTCAGCCGTCTCATTATCATTTACTCCCTTATCTTTCATATCCTCCCTCACACAATCCATCCATCTTTTCTTAGGTCTCCCAAGTCTTCTTGTCTTTTGAATTTCATACATTGATAATTTGACAACATATTTTCGAGACTTTTTAACTTTTTACACGCTTTATATTAACTTCACTTGTAACTAACTAACTAACTAACAATGCAATAAAATCTTGGAAGACAATTTTAACCTACTTCTAATTGACGTATCGATATGAAACTTTGTAGGTATATGTAGTTCGGTTGACAATACCATAATTTGGTATCTTGGAGCTGATCTGATGATGGAGCCAAGAGGTGGATAATGGAACTCTATAGTTATAATTTTTAGTGCATGATAAAAGCGTGTTTTTTAGTATTTTAAACTACTTATTTTTATTCAGTTTCTGCCTACCAGCACGGGAAAAGGCGCGAGTTTACGAGTGTATTTTTTTTATCAAATCCACCATCTCGACTGATATCAAAACGACAGAAGCAGCTCTCAAATAAGACAAAATCAAAGTGGTTGCTATTTTAATTGTATAATTTATTTTTTTAAAGCCATTTATTTTAGATTCTATGAGTAAGTACCTAAACTCACACACTGACCTATTACTTTAAAATTTTTGGGAAAACGTATAGTTTTGCAATGTTTGTAAATATGTGAGCACCATGTATCTATCACATAATTAATATGTCATCGTTTCATTTTTATTTATTTTTTACCTTTTGTTGTATAGTAATTTTATTCTAGGTGCATCGTCTTCACATATAATTGTGTAATTAATGTATCTATACAAAATATTGTAAGACATTTTAAAAGAGTAACGGTGGAGTTTCTTCTCCATACGAAACTACCTTTTGGAAGGGGCGACTAGAAACAATTCTATTTTCTTTGTAACTTTAACGTTCAAGTGCCTAATTGAAATAAATACTTTGACTTTGAGAGATCTTCAACAGCAGCTACCATAGAGTAGAATTTCATACAATATAACAACTTTTTTTTAAATAGACACATAACATAACTTCACGCCTTGTAGGTCCTTGAAGGGTTGGGCAGAGGTGTTTTTAGTACACCCTCGTTTCGCCAGTTATGTTTAAAGTCCCATGTAATAGGGGGCGAGCCTATTGCCATTAAACCAGGCACAAATCCAGACTCCGGGCTGCTACTGAGAAATTCCTAATGGAAAAGCCCAATAACACTGTCCGACCTGGGGATCGAACCCAGGACCCAATGCTCAGCAGTTGCGCTTGCGACCACTAAACCAACAAGGCAGTTTTTTAAATACATCTATTGTCTTTTTAAAACTACACTTAAGAGGATCTCTCAAATGAGAGCTGTGTTTAAGTGCCTAAGACTTTAATACTGAGTGCCGGTACAAGTTCCTGAAGACAAGGGTCTTCAACCAGTGTGTGTTGCCAGTGATGACATATGGACCTGAGACGTGGTCTTTGACTGCTGGCCTGCTCAGAGTCACCCAGCGGGCAATGGAGAGAGCTATGCTCGGTGTTTCTTTGCGCGATAAAATCCGGAACGAGGATATTCGCCGAAGAACCAAAGTCACCGACATAGCTGTCACGGTTTGCAAGCTGAAGTGGCAATGGGCAGGCCACATCGCTCGAGGACCGGTAACCGATGGGGAAGAAATGTTCTTGAGTTGCGACCACGAATCGGAAAGCGCAGCGTAGGTAGGCCTCCCACTAGGTGGACCGACGACATTGTGAAAGTCGCGGGCAACCGATGGATGCAAATGGCGGATTGTCGTTCGGTGTGGCGGTCTAAGTGGGAGGCCTTTGTTCAACAGTGGACGTCTTCAGGCTGATGATGATGATGATGCCGGTACAAGACTTACCTCTGGATGTCCAAGTTCTCCCAACAGATAAGAGTTTCCACGGCGCCGAGCTCGAGAGCGCGCAATGTATCATCCACACCGAAGCAGTATTTTCCAGTGTCCTGCAAGAAAACAAAATTTTTTAATTAATGTCAGTAACCTCATGATGGAACAACTGTATGCAACTTTTTTTAGGTGGAAATGGTTCATTTCTCTGAAAAAATGTCCTAATAAATGTTGATCAACTATTAAATTACTATTAAAAGCAATGTTTTTCATTAATCTAGCTGTTTCCCGCGGTTTTATTCGTATCCTTTTTTTTTTTTCTCGTTGGAAAATCCTCATGGATGTCCCTCGCCCGGGGAAGGCGAGGGGGTCTGCCGGACTCTTACCGGCTAAAAACCAACGGTGTTCCTTCTCCGTTGGTTTTTAGCCGGTTTTTTTTTTATTATTTTTTTTTTATTCTTATCCTAGGAGAATTACTTCATGTACCCCAATCAAATGTATTCTACGTGTTAATCCAAGACATGATCAATCTGTGTGCCCATCTAAATCGTTTCTGCCGTTTATGCGTGGTTGAGTAACAAACGTCCATCTATCTGCACAAAGTTTCACATTTATAATATTAATAAGGTCGTGGCTTAATACCAACCGCGCAGATCATACGTTTCGCGAGGCTAAGCTGCGCTGGCCACGTTCAGTCCTTGGATAGGTGACCGTTCGTTACACATCGAGACCCCTCTGTGCCTCGAAGAGCAAGATAAAGAGTCGGTCATACCTATGACAGTCGTTACGGGTAGTCAGAAGCCCGAAAGTCTGACAACTGATCTAAGCTTAGGATATCGACATTGCCCAGTAACTGGGTTGCGGAGGTCTGATGGCAGTCGCTCCATGTAAAATACTGGTATTCAGCCGCATCTGGTTAGACTGGAAGCTGACCCCAACATAGTTGGGACAAAGCTAGGCAGATGCGGTGCTAACGCTGAAAACCTGTCTCCTACATCCATACTAATATTATAAAGCTGAAGAATTTGTTTGTTTGAACGCGTTAATCTCAGGAACTACTGATTGGAATTGAAAAATTATTTTTGTGTTGGATAGTCCATTTATCGAGGAAGGTTCTAGGCTATATAACATCACGCTACGACCAATAGGAGCGGAGCATAAATGAAAAATGTTGCATAAACGGGAAAATTGTCCACCCGTGCGAAGCCGGGACGGGCCGCTAGTAATAAAATAAAGAGTAGCCTTTACCTGCGAGATCTCGTCGAAGTATCTGCCAATAAGCTTCTTTTCCTGAATAAACTTAACGTTCTGTAGGGACTCGGCTGCCAACTCGATTGCTTGGTTGAATCCATTCTCACCGCCGTACGAGACGTCCACCAACTTGATGATCTTGGCTTGTAGACGCTGTCAAATAAGCAGAAATAAAAAGTGATTATTATTATTTGTGGAGTATTTAGAAAATGTTTTTTTCGGTCACAGTCTAAGATCCCAGTATAGAACGACCATCACCGAGCTGGTTAATGGATGAAAAGTATTTTATATGAAATTAAATATGTCAATAAATATATTGTATATGGGTTGACTAAAAAATTTCAGTCCAGAATATGTTTCTTTTTTTTAAAACATTTCACTGGTTTGGTTAATATACAAATTCCATACCAATCGAAAGTATGAAGCCTATAGAATATGCAAACGTTAGGTTGACTATTTTTTTTTCTTCACAACTCTTGGGTAGACAGGTATAAATGCTGTGTTTATATCTACCTACACAAGAGTTGAGACGGGAAAATATACAATAACATCCTTATAGATTAATTAATTTGACATGCATAATAGGTAGGTATTTTTTAAATTTATCTTCCATAAATTCATTGCTTGTATAATAAAAAAATGCTAACTTCATGCGTTTTATCTTCACTTTAAATATGTTTATTGTTTTTGTGTTCATTATACAATCAGGTAGTTTATTAAATTCTTCTTCTCCCTGCCCTTATCCCACACTAGGGGGGGTCGGCACAACATGTAGTTCATAAATCCATGTTTTTAGAGATTTTGGCTTATTGTTTTATGACCGGCCGCCTGCTTGACATCAACCCTCCTTGGGAATACTCGTTGCGCCGTCGCGCGGATGACCCAATGTGCTTGCTGATATTATGCACTGGGTCCCAAAACGATATGCTTGTCAATCTTATTGCCGACAACTAAGCAGACTATGTTCTTCTTGGTGGTGTATACTTAAAGTTCCTCGACCCACTCATTCAGAGTTTTTCTAAGGATTTTGGTTCCGACACATCGTAAACTAGTTTATTAAATTAGGTTACATAATTATTGTCTTATTGCAAACTTGTCACGGATTTTTAACGGGACATGAGGCTTTTTGTTAATGCGACCATTTGCGTATGGTACGATATGCGAGTGGGAACGTTTGCGAAGGGGATCACCTGCGAATGGAACCGCTAGCAAGTTTGTGAATTAAGTAGTAAACAATAAACATGATTTTCAAAATTTTAAATTAAATAATACACTTATTACACTGCCGATCGCTTGTTTGCTGACGTAATGATCATAATAACACCTCAGGGCAGGGCCATATTTAAAGCAAGGGGCAAGAAAAGGACTTGTAAAACTCAAACCAAAAAAAAATTTGCACACCAAGGTAAAATAATACAGGTCTTATTATTTAGATACAGCTTAGCAATCTTTTCCAGGTGTTGCAATATTTGAGGGCACGTAAAATTGCAATATGTTATTTTCATAATTGAAATACAGATTTTTAGAAAAAAAAACATAAATCACAAGTTAGTGTTGTTTTATAAATAATATAGTTGTTTCATAGCAATGTGAATAAATCGTGTCGTAAATTCAGGAATTTACGAATTCCACCCACCCCCTCCTCGATAAGTAGGGACAACACCACAACTTAGCCTTGAGGTCTACAGATCTCAAATGCGGCCCTGCCTCGGAGCCCTTGTCGTCATCAAAAACAAGCAGAGTGAACTCCTCCCTACTTTGATGCTTACATAATACTTGAATAACCTCCTACGAGTCATGGACTAAAGGCCAATATAATTTAACGAGTATTTATTATCTTTTAAAATTACTCTTGTATCTTTACCAATGACGAAGCAAAGACGTATCTTTGTATAGTAGACCCTCCCATATGGAAGTAACTATCACATGTAAAATTAGCTTCCGAGTCTATATTGCCCAGTTTGCCAATTAAAAATGCTACCATTGGTAAACGATTTTTTGTTGGGCAAGGTTTTGGCGTAGTGGGAGTAAGTTCGCGCATGCACACTTAATGCAACAAAAAAATGGTCACTTTTATTGCATGTCATTCGTTCTGCCTAGCCTTTTCCCAACTATGTTGGGGTCAGCTTCCAGTCTAACCAGATGCGGCTGAATACCAGTATTTTACAAGAAGCGACTGCCATCAGACCTCCGCAACCCAGTAACTGGGCAATGCCGATACCCAGACCGGTTTTATTGCTTGTCATTATTCTATGGTTATTGCCATAATTTATTTTTAAACAAGTCTGTTTAGAAGAACCATAGGAGAGGAATTATTTTACTCAAAAATGCTTGTAATGTGGTCATTATTTTGACAACCTTCTTTGAGCAAAGTCGACGTTTCCGCGCTACTTGAATAGGCGCCAGCAAAGTTGTATAGAATTTCATTGCTGGTGAGTTTTAACCACCAGCAATTTCCTTTGAAAATCCTTTATTGTAGAGTTTTGTTTCAAAAATAGTCTGGTGCAAAAAGTTTTTATTCATAATTTGGCTGTATAGGTACAGGCAGAACAATCATTAAAGACTCATTAAAAAAAAAAGCTAAAGCCCGGGGAAGAAACAAATCGTTACTTTAAATAAATTCTTACTGTACTAAGCTGGTTTTATTTAAATTACTCGCATTGTTTGAGTAAAGCACTATACAAGCCTTGGACTGCAATGACTGCGCTGCTGGCCACGCTATGATGGCCTCGAGCTTAGGATAGCTACGCTCTCGGCCTTCAAGCTTGGTCATCATTGCAGCCCTTGCTGTCCGCGCTATAAAGGCCTCGACCTTCGGTCTCGGCCTTTATTCCAGCTTGTCCATCAAGAGCTGCAATGCTGACCACGCTGTGATGGCCTGGAGCTACGCTACACTGCGCTTTCGGCCATCATCAGTGCTGCCAGCAACGCAGTCATTACAGACCGCGGCAGTAATGTACTATTCTCTACTCTTGCCAAGTTACGTGCTACGACCTACACCGAAACTGACACCCACAATCTAAGACGTTCCTCCAAAACTTATTCGACTCGACTCCACATGACTCAGCCTTTTTCACTACCATCGGTAGTTATAGTTGACATAAACGTCCTCGACTCGAGATTTTTCCTCAGTCGAGGTAAGGAATCATCTGTCAAACTCAAGGTACCTCGGAACCTACCTTAAGTAAGGAAGTGTCAAAGTTCGTATGTATCAAAAATTAATTTTGAAGACTATCGAATGTGCTTACGATAATCCTTACAACTATTTATCGCGGTATTATTTGCGCGATGCAGATAAACAAAATTATGACGTAATGACTCCTTCCTTCTCCTTCCTTGACGTAAGGACCCTACGTCGAGGAATCTCAAAGTTCACTCGAAATTGCGACTTAGAATAAAATTTTGAAGGTGTTTTCGAGGCCGTCCTGAGTCGAGTAAGTTTTGGAGGAACGTCTTAGAATATGGGTGTAAATCCTCAACTCACCGGGTCAAACATATCGGACTGCGACAGCTCTGTCTTGAAGTCAGCTGAACCGGCGAGGATCAAACCAGCCACATTCGGCCTATCAGCGCTGATGAATAGCTGGGTGGCTACTTCGGCTACTTTCCTCACGTAGTTATGTCGCTTCTCCATACGTAGACGGGCGAAACGGAGGGCGGATTGACCACCACGACCGTGCTTCTTGGGGAGGTCGACGGTGAATTTGTGGAGTACCTGGAGACAATAGAGTAATATTCGATGAATAAAGGACCTTATTAATAAAAGAACTGGATACGGCGGCCTGGGATTTAGCTCAGGCGCGAGAGCATGATTCCATACATTTTACAATGTTTTTTTAATCTGCATTTCATGTAATTTCAAACAAAATTGTTTGAAATCGCAATCGGGTCACAGCTCAACTGCGGCCCGTTCGACTGATAACTCTACAACGTGTTACATACCTTCCCATGAAAAAAGAAATTATTAAACCGAAAAAATTGCCAACCCAGATAAACTAGAAGGAAATTAGGTAAGAATGTAAATAACTTTCTGGGTAGTCTACTCTTTAGTTTTATGTTTTCAGTGTTGCGTTTCAATGATGATTATTTTATGTTTCCTATACTAATATTAGTATCTGGATGAGCCCCCGAAACCCCCTGCATACTAAATTTCATGAAAATCGTTGGAGCCGTTTACGAGATTCAGATTATATATATATATATATACAAGAATTGCTCGTTTAAAGGTATTAGATAAAGAGAAAAGATTTGTATTTTTATATTTTTGTATGTATAAACTTAAAAACTACTGGACCGATTTTAAATTTCTTTTGGCGTTAGAAAGCTACATTATCACTGAGTAACATAGGCTACGGGCGGAGCAGTGAGGACACAGCTAGTATGCAATATTTTTTTTCCGTCATTCTATGGTTTTCAAATATTGCCAATAGACTCTTTACAGGGGACCTTTTTAAACCCCTTTCGGCTTTAGGAGTATTTTTGTAACACGTTGTATACATACATAAACTCACGCCTTTTTCCCATGAGAGTAGGCAGAAACTATAGAACGCCACATGCTACGATCCTTACATACTCCTTTCGCTTCATCCACATTCATAAATTTTGTCATACACGCCGATTGAGAGTACTACGCACCCGTCCTTTGTGAAGAACATCACCAATAACATCGATGTATATCCTTCTAGGACGTCCTCTACCGTTTCCACTGACATCCGCCTTATAAATTCCTTTTGTTAATCACCGTTCACTCATTCTCTCAACATGACCAAACCACCTAAGCATACTCTTTTAAATTTTTGTCACTACATCATCTTCTTTACATAGTATAAAACAAAGTCGCTCCCGCTGTCTGTACGCTTAGATCTTTTAAACTACGCAACGGATTGTAATGAAGTTTTCAGCAATAGAGTGATTCAAGAGGAAGGTTTATATTCCCCACATTAGTATCTACTTTGCAGTCGCTAGTTTAGGGAACGTACCCATACTATGTGACCCATTTTTTTCAATTTATACCCCCCCCCCTCTGTGACCATCTGTAATACATTTCCAAGTGCCCCTGTGACCAAGCGTGGTGTTTTGAAGACACCCCTCCCCATGGGTACGTTCCCTTATAATATTATTGATATAAAGTCCATACAAACCTCCCGAGTATTTCCCTGCAGAGTACCGAACAGGGCGCCGTTACCATCCATGACGATGAATCCGAATTTATTGTCGTCAGCCAGCAGAGCCGTCAAGGCTTCAGTGTGGAACTTATTGTCGCACAGGTAGAGTGATGTGTTGATGGGCTTGAACGGTTCAAAATCGATGTTGACCTTCTTTTCTTTGCCTTCTTCGGTGACGATCGTACCGCAGTATATTACCAGGCCGTTTGGTGGTACTGGAATTGAGAACGGGTTGATTAGAAGATATTTCTTTTTTTTAAGCTTAGGTATTACATCGTCGCTGCGCCTGCAAAATCCGCTATGTATTTTTTTGTACAAATCGGTCTTTGATGCTATTAGGGCGCTTTAAATTTAGACGTTCCGTGTCGGACCGCTGCGGTGCCGAAGCGCTCCGTTTGTCGTAATGCGCACGGACGGTCGTTTATTTTCATACAGAGAACGCGGTGCGGCAACAGTGCGTGTTGTCGAGCGTTCGCGGTACCGACGCCGCACTGCTGCCGCACCGCGTGCTTTGTATGAAAACAAACAACCGTCCGTGCGCAATACGACAAACGCACCTTTTCGGCACCGCAACGGTCCGACACGAAACCTTAGAAAACGGATTTTACAGGTGCACGTGGCTTGAGAAGTGTTATAAAATAGGATCAAAGAACAATTTAAAACAAAGAACGGTGGATGTTGCAGGCGCAGCGACATGTGACTGGCGACTTCTATCACACCATATGCGAACTATGCAGCACTGCAATTGTGTAGCAGACTACAGCGACAATAACGACAGAATCCTGCCACAAAACAGATAGGTACAGAAGTCAATCACATGTATGTACTTCACTTTTCATACCTACGCTCGGCAGTCGCTCTATCTATATATCTATCTGTCTCAAGCGCATGGCACTCGCGCTCGCACTCACTCGCACTCTGGTCCTAAACGGTCCGAGATATCGTATCCGTGAGCAGTGTCTATGTGTGCGTTGCTCGAGCGCACTTGTATGTAGATTGACTTCTGTACCTATCTGTTTTGTGCTAATATGTCGTAAAACTTGTAGGAACCTCATTTTTGATTTCTGAACGATTAAAAAAATGTACCCATATTCTGCGACTGCGAAAAAGTGCATTATTTTACCGTAACCAGGCGCTCTAGGTGCATGTATTTTCCATTTGTCAGTGCGTGTTTCGCGTGGTTACTGGAATAGGTAATTTTTTCCTCATCTACGAGGAGAATCGTCTTTAGAGGCAACTAAAGCCGATTTCCTTGGTTCACGACACGCCGATTTCAGTGATGACTTCGAGCGATCGTTTGCTGGCATTTCTCGACGAATTAGGCTGCTTGTCCACAGAGCAGAGCGGAGACGTGAATTTCATGCAATTCTATTGTTTAGTGGACAGGCAGCCTTAGGGTGTATCAAATCGATTTATTCTCATCCGCAGTCCCATGTAATAGGGGGCGAGCCTATTGCCATCAACCGGGCACAAACCCAAACTCCGGGCTGCTACTAAGGAATTCCACATGGAAAAACCCAATAACACTTTGCCCGACCTGGGGATCGAACTCAGGACCTCAAGATCAGCAGTCGCGCTTGCCACCACTAGATCAACGAGGCAGTTTAGCAGCCAAATATACTGTACTATACCACAGATAATCTTCTTCTTCCTCTTAGCCTTTTCCCAATTATCTTGGGGTCAGCTTCCAGTCTAACTAGGTGCGGCTGAATACCAGTATTTTACACGGAGCGACTGCCATCAGACCTCCGTAACCCAGTAACTGGGCAATGCCGATATCCTAAGGTTAAACCGGGCCTCTGACTACCCGTAACGACTGTCATAGGTATTCGTATGACACCCGGGACCGACGGCTTAACGTGCTCTCCGAGGCTCGGATAATATAAGAGTATAATAAAATACCTTTAGTATACAGCTTGAGTCGATGCTGTACCGACGTGATGGCACCCAGCACGGACAGACGGTTCACTCGCGACTTGATGTTGGACGCTGTTCCGAACTCGTCGGCCAACATCTTGGACACTCTGGAGATCTGATCCTTGGGCGGAATGATCAGTGATATCATCGATGTTCCATTTCTGGAAAGAAAAGGAAGAGGATTTTATTGTTTTTGTTATTTTAGTAAGTACTAGCTGTGTCCTCACGGGTCCGCCCGTAGCCTATGTTACTCAGTGATAATGTAGGTTTGCAACGGCAAAAGAATTTTTGAAATCGGTCCAGTAGTTTTTAAGTTTATTCGTTACATACAAAAATACAAATCTTTCCTCTTTATAGTATTAGTATAGATATAGATTGAGAGGTTTTAACTACTGATAGCGACTATTTTTTCATGTGCCAATTGTAACAGCACAACATCACGCCTGTATTCCCCTAAGGGATGGGCAGAGGTGTATAGTAACACCCTTATTTCGCTGTTCATGTAATAGGGGGCGAGCCTATTGCCATCAATCGGACACAAATACAAACTCCGGACTGCTACTGAGGAATTCCACACGGAAAAACCCAATAACACATTGCCCGACCTGGGGATCGAACCCAAGTCCTCACGATCAGCAGTCGCGCTTGCCACCATGTGACGGGTGGTGGCTGACTGGCGGGGGTCCAGGCCTATAAAAGGTCGGACACAAAGCAGATCGGCCCTCTCGCGCCGCTGCAGTTAGTCAGTTAAGTGCCACACCTGCTCAAGAAGACCCTGGAGTCATCGCATTGCACGAACCACGCTCTATTGTTCTCTTTGTGAATTCTTAATTAAATATATATAGTGTACGGTTACAAGTGTTATTCTTTATCCTCTCGTAAGTACACGCCTGCTAAATTTTATGTGCACATGCAAGTTGAGGTTTGACTCCTAAAGCCACCCTAAAGTGTTACAACCACTAGGCCAACGAGGCAGTACTCTTGTATCTCTACCAATAATGAAGCAAAGACCTCATATCTTTGCATAGTAGACCCTCCATATGGAAGTAGTTATCACAGGTAAAATTAGCTTACGAGTCTATTTATATTCCCAGTTTACTGCTACCATTGGTAAGCAAAACGATTCGTTTTTGTTTATAAGAACCAGGCATAAGGCTGGACATCTACCAGAGCTGTGCGAGGAAAATGTGTAGCGAGGATGTGAAACGGTGTGACCCTTTCCACCAGAGCTGTGCGAGGAATGGGTAATGCGTAATGTGTTAATGTGGACAAATGAGCGGTACGAGGATAGATAGCGGACTCTTTTCGAATATGAGGGTGGTGTGGCGGGAACGGTACACATCCCTCGCTCGCATTTCTCGCTTGTTTTGTATGAACAAAAACCTAGCTCCGCTAATCCCATATCCACCAGTTCTGCGCAAAGCGAAGCTAGGTAAATAAAGTGATTCTATTGGTGCTTACAAACACATTCCTCGCTACGCAGCTTAGCACAGCTCTGGTGGATGCTCAGCCTAAGTGGTCTTAAAACGTGTATACAGGACCCTATTCTGTGGTATGAGCGACACTATTTAAGGGAACGTACCCATACTACGTGACCCATTTTTACGCCCCCTCCCCCTCAGTGACCATCCATAGTATATGCCACTACCCCCCCCCCCCCAGTTTTCACGTAGTAATTCATAAATATGGTTTTAAATCATTTTTTGTAAACAAAATGTTAATTGAATATAGCTCGAAAAACTCGAGATTTCTCTACAGGATATTGACTACGTGACGAAAACCTAAGCCCCCCCGCCCCTGTGACCAAGCGTGGTATTTCTTTGAATGAAGTCCCCCCCCTGAGCGGGTCACGTAGTATGGGTACGTTCCCTAACCGAAAATTCGACTGGCGTGGTCAACAGTGTTGCATCTTACACAACACATGCCTTGATTTACGACTACAGTTAATTATTTATTAATGGCAACTCTTCAAGCCTGACTGAAATACTCTAAACGGTACCTAAACGCAAGTTTTGTTTTATTGTAGTCTGTCAATCATGAAATAGCAAAGTACAGTCAACGATAGAGTTAGGTATACAGGCACACAACGAATATCATGGCAGTACGCAGGCAAATGTGATTGTCATTGTGTATGAACTTTATACACACAAGACGCGCTCAGATAAGCGATGGTAAAGACCCGGCCATTCAATCAAAAAAAGCTAACCAATAGAATTGCATAAAATTCGCGTCTCCGCTCTGCTCTGTGAATATTGTGCATTTCAATTGGTTAGTCCCGCACCGCACCGCTCCTCTCCGCTCCAGAGTCGCCTATAGCCTTAATAAAGCCGTGTACAGACTTACGAAATGTAACATGGAATGTAACACGCAATGAAAGAATTTGCAGTCTACATTGTCGCAATGTATCATGCAATGTAACAGAATTCCCATTGTGTGGACGCCTTGCGCGCACGAACCGTGCACACTACGCGTGCGTATTACGTACCTTTCATGTTACATTGCATGTTTCGCTACAGCAGGCTGTACCCGCCGTAAAAGTTTAGAAATGATGTAATCGGTAATAGGTTTCGTAAACTCTATCTCTATTACATACCTTCAAGAAAAAGAGACAAATATATTATTCAGCTTAGCGAGCTCAATAAAACTATTGCTATTTTCGTAATTTACTTTGTACTAAGGGTACTGTATACTTATTTCGTTCGTTGACTGTACATTGCTTATATTTGCATCAACCCTTCCAAATACACTAGTGAGTTAGGGTTGGCGTCAAACAATAGTTCAACGGAGATGGATCAGTCGATGACCTATCGATCGTCGGTCAACCCTTCGCTTGTCATTTAAAGTGGTTTTACCACATACATATAAGTATTAAATTTTTAGAGGTTTAAATATTTTCTATAGTCTAAATAATTTTATTAGTATAGGAACGGTATTGCAGAGTAGTTATGAAATGGAAGGGTTAGTTTGTAAGCAGTACGCGATATAGTCTGGAAAAACACTGCAAAAGACACTACACTGATGATTCTAAGCAAAGAGTGAATTTTATTATCACAAACAAAAATATGAATTCGCATTCCGTTGATATTTTATTCTATGTACTTAAGAATTTATATTAAAGAAGTAAATTAAGGTGAACTCAGTCGCACTTACATACATACATACATAAACTCACGACTTTTTCCCATAGGGGTAGGCAGAAACTATAGAACGCCACATGCTACGACTCTTACATACCCCTTTCGCTTCGTCCACATTCATACATACTTATCAACCACCATTTACGACCAATCAACAAAATTATCTTTTAATTTTCAAAATACACAGATTTCAACATATCTATCTATATATATACTAATATTATAAAGAGGAAAGATTTGTATTTTTGTATGTAACGAATAAACTTAAAAACTGGTGGACCGATTTCAAAAATTATTTTGCCGTTAGAAAGCTCAATAACACTGAGTAACATAGGCTACGGGAGGAGCCGTGAGGATACAGCTAGTATTATATAAAAGGAGGAAGTCTATGGGGGGACCGATTAAGAATAAAACTCCTCTCCATCGGTGGGCAGGGGAGTCGTAAGAGGTGACGCACCACAATATTGCCCGAAAAATGGCAATAGGCTCGCCGTCTATGTCATGGGACTAAATACAAGAGACGAAACGTGGGTATACAGACTGCTGTAATAGAAGAACACCTCTGCTTACCCCTTCGGGGACTGCAGGCGTGAGTATATGTATGTACCTATATAAAAGGAGAAACTGACTGACTGACTGATCAACGCACAGCTCAATCCGCTGAGGTTAGAAACTTGAAATTTTGACACGTAGGCAAGGGGCCATTCAAGTATTACGTAAGCAGAATTTTAGTAATTTTTGACCCACCCCCCTCCCCCTTGTCAGCAAAAGTAAGTAAAGCTTTAACCCCCCCCCCCCCCTCCCTCCTATGCTTACGTAAACATTGGTATATATTTTTTTAAACTGATCAGGTTTCTTTATTGTTATTCATGAGCAGCAGTTTTTAAGTCTAGAAAAATAAGTATATAAATAAAAATTGCTGACGTAATCATCATCTAGACACCCCCGTCCCCCATGTCATCATAAATAAGCTAAGCAAAGACCCCCTCACCCCCCCTTTCGTGGTTACGTAATACTTTAATGGCCCCTAACCAATTTTTCAAAATTACTCCCTTAAGGGAGTGAAAAAAAAACACGCAAGCGAAACTGCGGGCATAAGCTAGTTAATAATAAAACAACTGTGTTACACAAATTGCAGACATCGCACCTTTAAAGACAAACCGTTACTAACGAAAATTTTCATGAATTGAGTTATTAATGCCATCTTTCATAAAATTACGTAAACTACAAGGTGAACTTGATACTTTTTTAAAACTCCATTTTTAGAGGGCGTAAAAAATAATCTCCACTTTTAAACGGCGTAAAAAATCACAATAAACAAAGTTCTATTTAATAAAAATACTTTTCTGTAATCGTTAAAATCGTTAAAATGTTATAGTGTACATAAATATCCATCATATGACCTCAAAAAATGGCTCAGAGCATCATGTACTTAAATTTTATTGCGAAAAGGTTTTTTTTCTTTTTGCTCCTGTGTAAAATTTGATATTTTCGTTTAGAAACGGTTTGTCTTTAAAGGTGCGACATAATTAACTCAGCACACGTTCCAACGTACATGCGGTGGGCCCATTAATTAGGTACTTAGCATACTTAATTATATTAAGTAAATAGCAACTACAACTACTGTTTTGTGTTCATGTTTGCCTGGTATTCACGGCTAGTTGCTAAGGGATGATTACGTCACCTATACGCCATTGTAATGACGCAATCCAAGGGACATTGTGTCAACAATTACATAAATTACAAATTGTCTACGAAAAACTCAGATTTTAATATAGCCCCGTCTCGTTTTGTTATATGATGTTAGAAAGTGATGGATATATTTTAAATGCATTTTAACTTAGTATTTGCTTAAAAAATGTATACTAATAATATAAAGCTGAAGAGTTTGTTTGTTTGAACGCGCTAAGCTCAGGAACTAGAAAAGAAATAGTATTTATTAGAAAATTAAAAACATATTTAATAGAAAAATGCTTCTACTCAATCAACGAATATTTTGAAAATAAATAAAGTTAAAAACACCCAATATAAGCAAAAATAACATAAACCTAAATAAATAAAACATACAATTAATAATACACCTATACCAATACCTATTTACCTACTCAATAACATCACTCGATATACTATGTTGTTTTGGTTCTAGTATCCTTAATTAAAAATATTGTGTATTAAGAATAACAATAGTCAAGAATTAGGCACTATGTACCAAGTAGACACATAAGTAAATTTATAAATAAACTTTCATATAATTAGAGCCTTCAAAAATATTGCAACACCTGGAAAAGGTTGCTAAGCTGTACCTACTCTACATAATAAGATCTGTATTATTTTACCTTAGTGTGCAAATAAATATTTTGAGTTTGAGTTTGAAAAAAAACTACTGGTTGGAATTGAAAAAATCTTTTTGTGTTCGATACTCCATTTATCGAGGAAGGTTATAGGCTAAACATCACGCTACGACCAATAGGAGCGGAGCATAAATGAAAAATGTTGCAAAAACGGTAAAAATGTCCACCCGTGCGAAGCCGGGACGGGCCGCTAGTTAGTAGTAAGGGAGAATAGGTTTATCTTATCGACCGTTCCTTGTAGGATACTGGGTAGAAAGTTTCAGTAGTTAAGTCTTGAAGAAGTAACAAACCAACAGGGAGGCAGATAGCTCAGTTTCGCGTTTTGTGGATAACACCTTTACTGTACTGGCTGCACACGTACTGCAGTCGATGTGGCCAGCAAAGTACTCATTCATACTACGTACGTACGTCGTAATGGGAGTAAGCGCATGCAAACTTACGTCTGTATTACAGAACATTCCTCAAGTTCAGTTTGATCTTTAATCAGTTGATCACTGTTTAAGTATAGAATCAGTACTTGAGGAACGGTCTTATTCCAGAACGGCAATCAATCTGTACTCAGATGAAACAGATTGGTTGATTACAGATCAAATCACTGCTTGGGGTCGAATCTACGAACTGAGTAAATATCTAGAATAAAGCCAAACTCAGCTGAACTATGATCAATGAATCTATGCTTGAGGAATGTTCTGAAATTAAAAGGCGACTCACAACTAGTTTTAAACCGAGATAAAAGTGCAACAAAAAATTATCACTTTTACTGCATGTCATTATTCTATGGTTATTGTCAGCAATTATTGTTAAACATATCTGTTTAGAAGAAAGCTAGAATGGAGAGGAATTTTTTTTCTCTACTGTTGCTAAGTTACGTGCCTTGAAACTAACACAATAAATGGGCATGACCATGACATTTAGTTGATTATATTGTAATAGTTTGCGGGGGAGGTACATATTGAACAGTAAATGTTTACGTAATGATAATGAATGACGATAACCTTTGACACCGGAATGAAATTCTTTAATCGTCGTAAAGATTCCGTCGCGGAAAAAAAATACAGTCTAGGCTAGTACAGTCGTCCGGGGCCTCAATTAGGGTTGCCAGATGTCCTGCTTTTTACAGTCGTGTCCGGCTAAATATACAGGGTTAATTGAAAAACACCGACAACCTCTCAGGAATATGTTACTAACATCATAATCAACAACTTATGTTCTATGACTTTTAAAAAAACATCATATTTTAGTTCATCAGATTTTCATACAAAAATAAAAATATTTAAATTGAACGCTCTATAGCGCCCCCGCCGCCCTAACCCCGCTCCCCTCGCTATTTTACTATAGCTTTCTTTTGCTTCGCATACACTTCGTAACATTTAGACCGTTCAATTTAAATATTTTTATTTTTGTATGAAAATCTGATGAACTAAAATATGATGAATTTTTAAAAGTCAGAACAAAAGTTGTTGATTATGATGTTATTAACATAGTTCTGAGAGGTTGTCGGTGTTTTACAAATAACCCTGTATACAAGTCCGGGCTGTCTGGCTTTTATCAGTGGCGTAACTATAGAGTGGCAGGGCTGGCAAAATGCCACCGAAGGGGGGCCCCCAGCCAGTGGCGGATTTACCAACGACAAATCGAAGAATGAGGGGAGTGTAAAAAAAAGTCTTCCAAGAATCGCTTGGTTACAACGTGACGATTTTTTTTATTTTATATACCATAGTGTCAGGCTTTCCGGGCAAAACGTCCGGCTAAATATGAGTCTGTGTCCGGCTTTTCTATTTTTGGGCCTGGCAACCCTAGCCCCAATAACATGATTAGCCCATTACTGTCCCACTGCAGGGCACGGGCCTCTTCGCAGAATGACCACGCTGGCTTGGTGCGGGTTGGCAAACCACACACCATCGAGTTTATGGAGCCCTCTCAGGTGTGCAGGTTTCCTCACGTTTTTCCTTCACCGTTAACGCGAGTGATAATCAAATTCTAATCCGCGTTACATACGTGTTAGAAAAATACCCCTAAAGCCGTAAGGAGGTTAAAAGGTCCCTTGTAAAAGTCTATTGGCAATATTAGAAAACCGTAGTACGACACAAAAGAATAATTGTTGGATAAAACATAAAATAATCATCATTGAAACGCAACCCTGAAAACATAAAACTAAAGAGTAGACTACCCAGAAAGTTATTTACATTCTTACCTAATTTCCTCTGAGAGGTAAATGACAACAACCATAAAAGACTACTCGATTATTTTTCATGGAGAATTATGTAACACGTTGTATATCTGTTTATTTCGTTGTTCGATTGGTTCGGTGAATCTGAAATCGACATTTGTTCGTAGTTGTGGTAAAAACGGTTGACTGCAAACATCAAATCGACGTCATCCGATGTTTAGATGGTAACCGATTTTAGATGTGATTTGTTACATCGTACTCATGCCTATATGGCATGTATTCATGCTATAAGAAGCTTCGTCTGAGTCAATTTACTACGGAAGAAAACGATGCATCATAAAGTTTTTTTTAAATCTTATTTTTATGTAATGTATCAGAATTTTACTTGCGTTAACGGTGAAGGAAAAACATTGTGAGGAAACCTGCACACCTGAGAGGGCTCATAAAGTTCTCGATGGTGTGTGTAGTCTGCTAATCCGCATCAGGCCAGCGTTGTGGACTAGGGCGTAAACCCTTCTCATTCTGAGAAGAGGCCCGTGCCCAGCAATGGGACAGTAAAGTACTAGTTATTTTATGCAATAGGTTTGCAATCAGATCAGAAAGTCAGAAGCCTGAAAGTCTAACCTTCTAACCTTAGGACATCGGCATTGCCTTGTAACTGGGTTGTGAAGGTCGGATGGCAGTCGCTCCGTATACATACTGGTATTCAGGCGCATCTAGTTAGATGGAAGCTGACCACAACTCAATTGGGAAAAGCTAGGCAGAACGATATTCTTCTTCTTTTCGTGTGGTTAGTGCCTAACCTGGTGTCAGAGTTTAAGCCGCCCATAGGCCTCTGACTTGGCTTCACATGCCGTCGAGAAATATCTCTCAGGCATGTCGGTTTCCTCACAATGTTTTCCTTCACCGTTTTTAAGCAAGTGATAATTATAAAACACACACATGAATCCAAAAAGTCAGCGGTGCGTGGCTTGGGTTCGAACTCGAGACCTATGACTTGGCAGTCACACCACTAGGCTACAAAAAAGATAGGTACAGAAGTCATCTACATACAAGTGCGCTCGAGCAACGCACACATAGACACTGCTCACGGACACGATATCTCGGACTGTTTGGGACTAGAGTGCGAGTGAGTGCGAGCGCGACTGCCATGCGCTTGAGACAGATATATAGATAGAGCGACCGCCGAGCGTAGGTATGAAAAGTGAAGTACATACATGTGATTGACTTCTGTACCTATCTGTATTGTGACTAGGCTATCACTGCTGTTAGAACGATATTAGCAACGCGTTACGTAATAATCATTACATAAAACAATTTGGCGCATATTGCACTATCGCAGACGGCGTTCAATGTCATGATCAAGCCGCGCCCGCGCCTCCAAGGTGAACACCAGGAAGTTATGTTATCTATAGTTTTATACTGCATATTTTGGGTCACGCGTCGTAGACAGCGGATGATAGATCATTAATTGATTAAGAGTTACGTATTACAAGGTTAGGTGGAAAGGGGCATACTAAGTCGAAAAATTTACTAGAATCTTAGGTAAATGGTTGTTTAACAGGCCCGAGAAGGCAGCGCGCAGTGTACCGTGCGCGCTTCTCAGGAGGACGTGGGGCAAGGCGCCACAGAGGAGTGGTCCGCCGAGAGTTGGCGGACCGGAACCTGCCGGGGTTGCGGTGCATGCTTTTGCGAATCCCGTGACCCCGGCCGATTGGTCAGAAGGAGGAACCCCGTTGGTTTTTAGCCGGTTAGAGTCCGGCAGACCCCCTCGCCTTCCCCGGGCGAGGGACAGCAATGAGGATTTTCCAACGATAACAAAAAGATAAATGGTTGTTTGACACGTTTGGTGCAGTGGCTAAGCGATTGGCTTCTGCGCTGAGGGTCGTGTGGGTTCAATTCCCGCACGGAACAAATATTTGTATGGCCTACAGATAGTTGTCCCGGGTCTGGCTGTTTGTGCATGTGAAGATTTGTGTCTGTAAACGCACCCACGATACAGGAGAAATCCTAGTGTGGGGCAACATTTTTTATAAAAAGAATGAAAGAACTAGAGATTAATGTTGATGAACAGGCTTTCACGAACTGATGTTCACGAGAAAATACACCAGTAAGTTACCTATGAATTGAAGACCGTCGCTGTTTTCTCCGATGTTGCCATTAAGAATAATGATCAATTATGAGGGATATCTAATCTGACATGAAACATATAGGTATTATATATTATTATGTCCCATTTTCTGCCACTTTACATATAGCTTGGTAGTTCTAATAGCTCTTTCCGTACACTGTACTCGCAAGTCGTAACAAAACCATCAGATACGGGACGTTTTGACAAGACAGGCATCGATAAGGTCGACTACACACATGGGAGCCAATTTATATATTACCACGTGAAGACTAGAGGGGGGAGGGGGGTATTGGCATATACTACGGGTGGTCACCGAGTGGGGGGGAGGGAGGTAAAAATAGTAAAAAATGGGTCACGTAGTATGGGTACGTTCCCTAACAAGTATAAGTTACATAAAAAGTCTATGGAATATCTATAAAATTCTAGTCCTATTAAAAAAGTTTATATCGCAATTGTCGACGTAAATTGCCTAAACCACAGAAGCGACGAACCACAACCGTAACACAAAACGTCAAGTGTTTGTTTTGTTTTCGTTGTCAAACCATTTGACAGTTATTGTCAACGAAAACTGTCTGAATGAAAGGTTCGGCTCTGGTTCAGTTGCGATCGATCAACACATAACATCACGCCTGTATTCCCCGAAGGGTTGGGCAGAGGTGTATAGTAACACCCTCATTTCGCCGCTATGTTTAAGTCCCATATAATAAGGGGCGATACTATTGCCATCAACAGGGCACAATTCGAACTCCGAGCTGCTACTGAGGAATTCCACACGAGAAAACCCGATAAAACATAAACAACGGTTTGAAACACTGCACTGAACATTGCACTCATATAAATCTCTGTGCAATATGATTTGTCTCAAACAAGCTCGCCTTTGTGTACAACTGTATAACACAAGCGAGCGTCTAGACTCTAGACTAACGCGATTAAGTGCTTCTTTGTTCGTCTTCGGATCAGACTGAAAGCAACTAACTACTCTAAAATCTTTTAAAATTGACTGTGTGAGTTTTAACTATCAAAAAGGGCTTTTAGCTTGAGGAGGTCAATTCACACTTAGGCTCAACCTTGGCTGTTCGAACATTGTCTATGTCTCTATTATAAATAATAAAACTTTTTAACAAAAATTAAACCGACTTCAAATTGCATATCTCCGAAGTTCTTCATCAGATCTTCACCAAATTTAAATGGGACCACTTCGAAATAATACTCTTTCAAACAAAAAAGAATCCTTAATATCGGCTCACAATTAGCAAAGATATCGCGGAACAAACATACAAAAAAAAAACACTCGAATTGAGAACCTCCTCCTTTTTTTGGAAGTCGGTTAAAAAAGGCTTTTAGCATGAGGAGGTCAATTCACACTTAGGCTCAACTTTGGCTGTTCGAACGTTGTCTATGTCTGTATTATAAAAAAGTTAAAAGCGCAAAATCCACTAGCAAGTTTTACGGTACAAGATATTGCACTGCATTGCTTGCGTAGTTCGTAAAACTTGTAGAAGTCGGCTTGCTGCGGGTAGTGTTGCATAACTATCGATAGTTGACCTCGAAAACTAGTAACAATATCGATAGTATTGGAATTTTATTCTTATTTAATTTATACCTACTATCGATACTATCGATCGAAAAACTAAGTAATATTATATTGATGAATAGTATAGATAGTTTTGCCCTATCAATAGTTGAACAAAATTCGATAGTATTGTGTATAATATTATTTTAAATATATCATGTACCTAGTAATGATGACTTAAATCCGGCTGCAATACTATCGAATTTTGTTCAACAATCGATATTATTGGCTCTTCATCAATTATTTATACATATACTATTATAGTATTACTTATTTTTTTCGACCGATACTATCGATAGCCGTATCGATATTGTTACGAGTTATCGAAGTCACGATAGTATTGATTGATAACTTATCGGAACACAATCGATAGTTAGGCAACACTGACTGCGGGTGTGTCGGTTACACAAGTCAACTTGCGCAATAAAACTTGCTGGTCGGTTTGGCGCTAAACAGCCGCGGTTTACCTGCGGTTCGATTGCGATTTACAACGAATTTTGTTAGACGACTAACTGGACCATTACCGCTTCATTGCATAATTATTGCATACATTTCGGAGAAATATGACAAACGCTATCCAAAACACTCCAAAAGTCGAGTAATCGAACAATATCATTATTGGACTTCAACTATCGAATAGTCATACATATTTTTATGCTGGTATGATTGCAAATAGTGGTGCAATCTTCGCCCTAAGGGCACGTACAGCACGGCCAATGTATCTTGGCCGCTCTGAACATCGTGCAGGTGGTTGCGGAATAGATTTTTTTTGCAACAAAATAGTTTAGCGATAGATGGTTATCGATGTTTGTTTCGCTATAATTTATGTTTGTGTCGGGTGAGCGGAAGAAAACAGTTTTTAGGACTCACGGATATGTATTGTCCACACAAACAGAGAAAGTCAGAAGAAGAGAACACAAGAGTAAAGTCACATAACAGTAGATATAAACAGTATAGCACATACAGATAGTTCACTAGAATTAAGGCGCAGAAGGATGCGCGTAAAATAAGCGGTATAGTACACACGGCGCGATTATGTAATGTAAGCATTATGAACAAATAGTAGCGAATTTTAGCATCAAAAATCATAGGCCAATAATCCAAAGACAAACTGACAACGACAGAGACCTGCTGCCACAGTAAATAAATATTATAGTTTTTATATGTAAATATGGATTATCTGTAAGTAGTGTTTAATGCAGTCTAGGAATTAGGAATAATTTGGATAGGGAATGTTTAACTAGCAATGTGGCTAATGGCTACAATAGCTATTATTTAATATTGAATTACTACGATCTTAGGATTGGCCATGAGTTAAGTAAAGTTTGTTTAATAGGTTTTACGGTAACTGTTTTCTTTACGAGTGTACATGTGCGAATGTTCGCAAAGGCTATGTTCAGAGTGGCCACGACTCGTAGCCCGAACTGTTCAATCCGCGCGTGAGCTCCGAAGATTTTTTAGGAATGTTGACCTAAGAGCTAGTGCAGTCGATTTTAAGGTCCCTATTACAGAACGAAACTCGAGCATAGATTCATTGATCATAGTTCAGCTGAGTTTGGCTTTATTCTAGATCGTTACTCAGTTCGTAGATTCGACCCCAAGCAGTGATTTGAACTGTAATCAACCAATCAATTGGCTCGATTTGAGTCTCGTTTCATCTGAGTATAGATCGATTGCCGTTCTGGAATAAGACCGTTCCTCAAGTACTGATTCTATACTTAAACAGTGATCAACTGATTAAAGATCAAACTGGACTCGAGGAATATTCTGTAATACGGACCTAAGGGTCCCCGAAACGGTAATTTACGATCATCAATGTTTACGTGAACCACACTCATTGATGCGAGAATTAGGCAACTGAATTGGTTGTCAACACAACTACGGCAAAGACAGTAATAAAAAGGAATTAATGGCAAATGACGCACCGTGCATTGACGTCCAATGACAGCAACAATTAGGCGCTCCACCCACTGCACCGCGCCCCGTCGCGTAGCGCGGGATGGCAAACTGCGCGCGAGGCGCCTTCCCGCGCATTTCCGCGTCGGCAGTGTGTTGTGCTAGGCGTGATTTCTATATAAATTGAGATACTTGCATACAATGGTAAAATCTGCCATTCCGCGCTACGCGACGGGGCGCGGTGCAGTGGGTGGAGCGCCTTACAGTAGTTTTTAGGGTTCCGTACCCAAAGGGTAAAACGGGACCCTATATTACCAAGACTCCGCTGTCACCAGGGTGTATCTCAAGAACCGTAATAGTTACAGTTGAAATTTTCACAGATGATGTATTTCTGTTGCCGCTATAACAACAAATACTAAAAAACAGAATAAAATAAATATTTAAGGGGGCTCACATACAACAAACGTGATTTTTTGCTCGATATTGATAACGGCAACAGGTAGACGCTTGAAATATTCACATAATATTTAGTTATATATTCACTTTAAAAATAAATAACTAAATTAAAACAAATATTTAAGGGGAGCTCCCATACAGCAAACGTGATTTTTTTGCCGTTTTTATAGATAATGGTACGGAACCATTCATGCGCGAGTCCGACTCGCACTTGGCCGGTTCTTATTTTAATCCCGACCGCCACCAAATATGGCGGGTATGAGTACCTACACTTTATACCATTCCTTGGATCTTGGGTTATTCCAAAAAAATGTCATATCGGCGTTTGAATAAGATAATAATCACTTTTTAACAAAAATAAAACCAACTTCAAATGGTCTATCTCCGAAGTTCTTCATCAGATCTTCACCAAATTTAAATGGGACCACTTCGAAAGAATACTCTTTCAAACAAAAAAAGAATCATTAAAATCGGTTCACAATTAGCAAAGATATGGCGGAACAAACATACAAAAAAAAAAAAACAATCGAATTGAGAACCTCCTCCTTTTTGGAAGTCTGTTAAAAATAAGGTTTGAGCTACCCCATGGCTCATGCATGCGTGCCGTCAGTTGGGACAGGTCAACTCAATAAAATTGTCCACTGCCCTATTCCTCGGTGCGCGCGAACTGTACATGCCAATGACAGCAACGTCAATTTCTACGTAATGTATGTTTGTCTGCAAACAAACTTTTTCATTCACCAAATGTGTAAATTACAATGTAGATCAATGAACCGACACAATGAGTTTTCTTTCTTTTCCATAATAAATTAATAACCTTCAATATGACAAAGGGAAAATTTTAAAAGTCAAGGTGGTACTGGAAGTATGTTCAGGTTGACGTTACGACGAGAGGTTACATTTTATGATCTGTAAAGCTATAAAGCCATTATTGTCTGAATTCCTAATAAGTTGTAGACTTATTGTTTGTTTACGAACATTACAATGGAATAGTTTATTATGTGCTAGACTTTCTGGGGGATAGGCTGGGATATACAGTATGTCTCTGGATAATGTGCACAAATGAAAATTGGTGAAAATAGACCACAATTTATCGACAAAAAAAATACATAAGTATTTTATTTTTGTAAAAAATCGTATTCAATCACAAAAAAATTATTATTTGACTTGATGACTGATTTTTAATGGTTGCTTTTAATTTTCTAGACAAAATAAACTGTTTGCCATCATTATTGTTTTTATTTAAACGCAATACATACAGTGAATAAAAGTTAACACACAGATACTTTATTTCTTTGTTTATTTTTTTATTTTTTTTTGTCTCTTATGGATTTTTTGTGTCTGACTGCTTTCGTGCTAAATAAATTTCTTTCTTTCTTTCTTCTTTCTTTCTTTATTCATTTTTATTAATAAAAAAAACTAAAACCTCATAATATTTTTTCTATTTTTTTATTGTTAGTTTGTGATCTAGTTTCACCCATTTTCATTTGTGCACATTAACCAGGGACACACTGTATAGACCCCGGTTTTCCACACACTGGACTCTCGCCACAAACTGCAGAGTAACTTTTCCATACAAATCTATACTATCTATACTAATATTATAAAGAGGAAAGATTTGTATTTTGTATTTAACAAATAAACTTCAAAACTACTGGACCAATATCAAAAAATCTTTTGCCGTTAGCAAGCTACATTATCACTGAGTAACATAGGCTACGGGTGGAGCCGTGAGGACACAGCTAGTATACAATAACAATATTTAGTGTTAATTCCGCCAAACAGTTGATCAAGCTTAGATGCACTATGCAGCACCGCCCTCCCGCCTGCAAATATATGCAAATGCAGAATGTACCCCGTGGAGGGGCGAAGCACGTGTCGTATTGGTTTGAGTTGTTTGTTTGTTGCATTTTATTAATCGCACATTCTGCATTTACATATATCGCACCCTTAGTAATGTAAGGACACAACTCGAAAATATCAACTTTTGGTAAAACGTGTTTAAAGATTCAGGGAACCTGATGTTTTCACGGTATTTTGTACAGTATTTGCTTAAATATTGTCTTTATTTTTCTCTTTCTGTGAAAGCCAAGTGGTAGAACAGTTGATATTGAGACCATCAAACACAGAAACTCAAAAACTCGATATTTCGACTCGTGCCATTACATTACTAAGAGTGCGATATATGCAAGCAGGTGCAGTATACTGCATCCAAGCTTGATCAACTGTTTTGTATGTCATGGATTTCCGCAAAGCAACGCCTTATTCCATTATTTATCTTAACTTTTCCATACATTTGACAGAAACTCACAGTACATAGAAACGGAAATGTAAGCTTGTAACTGACCACTTGTGATTGTGGCAATTCTGCCGCGCGATTCATAAACGCAGTAAGTAACATTTTGGTCAAAAATGAGTTGAATATACATATATTCGTTGTAATTACGAATATAATGATCAACAAATATTTAACCAAAATGTTAGTGCGTTTATGAATCGCGCGGCAGAATTGGCCCGTGTACTAACACTCTCGTCAATCATTCCTTTATGTGGCAAAGAAGTTTGATATCATAGCACTTTTTACAGCTCATTTCTGTCTCAGTGCAGGACACAAGCCACTTCTCAGAATGAGAAGGGTTTAGGCCTACACCACGGTGGCTTGGTGCGGGTTGGTGGACTGCACACAGCAACAAGAACCTTTTTGGAGCTCTCTTAGGTGTGCAGGTTTCTTCACAATGTTTCTCAAGAAGTTTGAAGCACTCTTTTAATTTTGTTTTTTTTTCCATTACTAATATTATAAAGAGGAAAGATTTGTATTTTTGTATGTAACGAATAAACTTAAAAATTACTGGATCGATTTCAAAAATTCTTTTACCGTTGGAAAGCTACATTATCACTGAGTAACATAGGCTAAGTTTATTACTGGAATAAATCTTCTTACGCGGGCGGAGCCGTGAGGACACAGCTAGTAGGCTATAATTCTATCTATTGTCCTATCCTTATTGAGTCATAAGTATGACAATACAGCTTTGTAGAAATAAATTATCGTGTGTAACATAAAATCTATTGACTAACATAATTCAATTTACAAGTCGTGAAGGTCAATGACCTATACGGCAAGCTATAATTTTCCATGCGTATATTGTCATGTATTATGGGATATTTCCCTTGTGTGACACCTTTTCCATATCAATTATGGTTATATTGTGATACACACCATAATAATACGGTTAGTATGTTATTGGTTACCCCATAGGGAGCATCGTCGTCATACTGGGCAACTAATAAGTGCCTTGTTACTAAATGGCAATACTGAAGATCTAGTTATTTTACTTATTAAGGACATGTTTGGCACAGTTGTTGAGCGATTGGTTTTCAGTGCTACGGGTCACATGTTTGATTCAAGACAAATATTTGTATGGAATACAGATACTCGTTCTGGGTGTGGGTGTTTATGCATGTATAGATTTGTGTCTGTAAATGCATTCAAAATACAAGAGTAATACACATAACTGGGGAAAAGTAAAAAGGAAAATTATTAAAAAAAAAAGACACTAGAATAGTTGAATCGGTCATTTTTACCCATCCACAAACTTTTCTATGAAGTTTCTACTATAAATGGTTCTTGAAACTACACTAGCATGCTCTTGTCTGCTTTTTACTATCATTAACAGTACCAACTTTAGTTCTACAACTAATGGAATTGCCTAAAAAAAGTTTCCATACAATTTCAATAACCATATTATTTATTTTTTATACCAGCTAATAGCATGCGAGTTTGTTTGGAAAAAAAAGTAGCAACTTAGATGTAAGACGTTTGATAATATCTTAAAAAGAAACTACTTTCCATACAAACTTGACAAGCTTGTCATTAATTCTGTTGTGTACCAGCCAAGAGCATGCATATATTTTGAACAACCCTGTATAGAGTTGCATACCATGAAAACAACAACCTGTATCTCCAGAACTATTCAATGCATCAAGAATCTTGATTCAAGATTTGATTAACCTAAGCTTTTAAATAAGACTGTTGTATAAATAAGTCTCATCAAAATCTGATCAGCTGTTTTCTAGTAATGTGGCCACAAACAAACAGACAAAAAAACACTGGGCAAGTTATTTCTATTTCACGAATTAATTTTATTCTAATCAGTAACATTTTTTATGGCTGTAATAATACAGAATGTTATTTATTTTTAAGAAAAATCTTGTTTTTTATACCACAATGAAACAGCTGTTTTTAATCAAAAACCTAACCTTCAATTTATAAATGACAAAACTAAATTGGCTTGTAGCTCTATTGCATTCATACTTCATTGAAATGACAGGGACAGTTTAGATTGTTTGCTAATATCAAGTTATTGTGAATAAAGAGTTTCAAGAATGCAGTTTTTGTTCCCTTTAAACACAAGTTCATGGGTTTTATAGCTACTTTTAGCTTTTCCTAATAGTTTGTGTTGCCAATGCAAGAATTCACCAGTCAAACACTACAGGCAGTCCATGAATTGAGTAATCAAGAAATTGCATTATTCGAAATTCGATTTGCGACACTCAAATGATTATCCAGTTTCGTGCGAAATGTCAGAAAGACGTTCGTCAGACTTTTCTGTCATTCGATTTTGACGTGGATGCGAGCTGATTCGATGTCCGCGCACGTTGCAAACATAACATAACCAAGCCAGTCGCTATGCAACCCCCCTGCGTCAATTAACAACGAGGTCGCAATATGCTCTTTGCGCACCTTACTTGCTGGCGTGTCAGCCAGGTTATGACTCGCGCATGCATCACAGGCGCATGTGCGAAGAGTGACGCAGCCTTGTTGGCAATTGGTCCAATCATGTGGCCAAAAACATGCCACGAAAAACTTCATAACCCAAACAAAACCTCATTGAAAACTTTAAAACACTCACCCTCTTGCCATTTCCAAGCTTTTGATCAGTTTCTTGATCTTCCATATTTCGACATTGCGATCCGCTGACGATTCTTCAGACATTTTGGATCGGTTTTATTTAACTAATACACCACAAAAACGCACTAATAGACAAATATAATTAAAATAAAGTCTAAATAACACACCACTAAACTTCTAAATAAAGGGTTACGAGAGGAAGGGAGCCCGACTTGCGGTCCAAACTGCTCTAATCCAGATCGAACCGGACGGACAAGAACCTCGCGACTTCGTTCACACACTTTCTAGTTCACATTTACGTCTGCCGTCGCTCGTACTTTTCTTCTAGTGCGGGGATTCTTGGATTTTTTCTTTATTCGGTTACCCCTAAGCATGTGGGACGCAGAAATAAGACATTAAAGGGATAAAAGATGACGTTGAACAAACGATCGAACGAACGCTTCGTCGTCCGTCGATGAAATGAAAGAAAAAAATGCGTTTTATTGTTGCCAGGACTAAAAACTTATTAATTTTTTTTGTCACCAAGAAATAATCCAGAGAAAGTAATATTGATTTTATGATTTTTCCTTTAGTCAATAAATATACATATAAATTACATTTTTTAATATTTCTACATACTAAAAAAAATATTGAAAAATGTAAAAAAACAGTAGCCCACCGGCATCGGAAACAGGGTCCAAGATACCGGTGGTCAGAGCATAATATTATTATGATATTGGAAATTAAAGCAAATATAATTCTATTCTAAAGTGCTAAATCCACTAGCAAGTTGAATTGTGCAAGTTATTGAAGCAAGTGCTTGCTATGTTGATAAGTCGGTAAAACTTGTAAAAATCAACTTGCTGCGGGTGTGTCAATAGTAAAAGTCGGTTGCAGAAGTTATTAACTTCCGCAATTTAATTTGGAAGTGGCTGTCGCGTAGTGAATCATATAGGTACTTAATCAAATCATCTTTGAATATTAAAAATAAAATAATCAAAATAATGTCAACAAGATGTCAAACGCAATTTTGGTTGGTAAACTTTTTTTACAATAGCAACTTATTACATAGTGATGGGCATGTGTGATTGGCAAATTATACCACAGACTTCTTATAATAGTTTCCTTAGTGTGAAATTCCTTCGATAGGCCCGCGAAATTTAATTTAGTTACGAGTATTTCAAAAAATTACGTAACACGAACATCTTTGATACTATTCTGTTATACGTGGATACTACATATTGCATTGTATTTATGGGTCGACTGATCACTTCCACTTTAAAACTTTTGTCGTTAGTTATAATAAAAGAAAATGTAATTAGTTAACAGGACAAATAATTTAGTAAGTAAATAAGAATAGGTAATACGTTGCTTACACTCAAACGTTTATAGCTGGTAATTCACTGTCAATAAGAGGTCTTATTTTGGGAAGCCTATGCAGGCTTCCCGGAAAAGCATGTGTTTTTCAGCTAGTAATTAGTAGCATAAGCACATCACTATTCAATGTCATTCAGTCAGGCGAACGTAGTGAGGTTATATTTCGCAATCGCTCTCGAGATGTTATGTAGTAAATTTAAACAATTTATAATAACACAATCGAACGTAAACAACACAGTGCAATTTCGCCGTTTAATAACGTCTCGATTTGTGTTTAAAAGATGGATTTTTTTCGACGGGTTTTTGGAAAATGTAGCTAAAAACGAAATTGCGAGTATGTCTCTTCTAAGATTTATACTTAAGGATTTTCGCGTGTGGAGTGCTTGGACACGGAGTAACTTTGTGAATACGGTGGTAAAGAGGTGTAGACGTGATCGCAGTGTTAGGGAAGTTATACAGTGCTTCCGGCAGACGTTTCTCCGGCCCAGAAGAACTCTGCTGATATCAGCTACTGCTGCATATAAGGCTCGTGATGGTGACGACGATGAAACGCCCGTCAGCTGTGGGGAAAACATTACTGACGAAGAGTTACAGGTATTTTTTTCTACCAACTTAAAAAAATTGGACTCGAATTTTTTGTTACTTATTTATTTTATATTTTATCAGTATTCCTAATGTCTATTTTACATAGTAATGACGTGTAAATAATTGGTAATTATCTACAAGCATTTTAAAACTGTTTAACCGTACTAAAACTTTCAATTTAAAACTCTTTACTAGTTAACTTGGCATGTGAATTATTTTTTAATTCCTAATTATTCATATCTCAAACTATAGCAGGGAAAGTCAGGCTAACTTGCGCAAGTTTGGTAGCCCAAGGCTAACCACATAAACCTCTGTTACAGCCATACAAAGTTCACTGGCTATCGCCTCAGGCTTGATCTGAATGACCTTGCGCAAGTGGGCCTTGGTCTTAAGACGAGTATGGCTACAATTAATACCAGAAATTGCTGTTGTGTATAGTGTAACCATACACGTGAACATTTATTTATTTATTCTTTGGAATGCTTACAGGCTAATATTCTTTATATGTAAGTTATGTACAATAGCAATAAAATCCCTTGAATATCTATATAAATAAAAATGAATCGCCAAATTGGTTGCTAAGCGCAAAACTTGAGAACGGCTCGGCCAATTCGGCTATATTTTTTTTATATGTTTCTTAAGGCACAAGGAAGGTTCTTATGGAGAGAAAAAACATATAAATTGCGTGGAAAATAGTAAAAACAACACTTCTTTTCCCACTACAGGCCAATAACTTTTGACAGAACGAAGTCTGTCCGGGCAGCTATAACTTAATAAATTCCCCTTTAAACAAAACAAAATAAGTTTTTCTAACAAAACATAAAAAGATCTTGAAAATGAATGATTATTAAAATGTTACAATCGTAACAGTTTATTACTGGTGTTAAAAACAGTAAAAAGAAAATAAAATATTAACACATGTACAGACCACAATGCTACTCATTGTGACCTATAACAAAGTATTCTTTATTTATAGACCCTTTTAATGTGCTAGGGCTGGTTCTAAATAGATCATCATCTATAGATATAGGTATAACGGGCTGGTGTCGCAACTCCACGTCTGAGCGCGTATTTTGCGTCACGGGTGGTAAGTATAGTTACTCGATCCACTCTAACTCCTCGAAAAAGGTGAGCACACCCTTGATGTTGCTGACGATTTCTCGGAGAGTACCTGGGTTTCCGAAGTACTTGGCCCTGTATGTGGCGACCTCAGGGCAGTTTAGTAGCACGTGGGCTGCCGTCTCGTCTTCCTCCATGCATGCTCTGCACAGTGGGCTGTCTGTAACTCCAATGACAGAGAGGTGTTTGTTAAACGAACCATGGCCAGTGATGACTGCCGTGACTGTACGTAGTTGTTGCTTTGACAGTCGGAGAGCTTTCATAGTTAGGCGACTGTCAATTGCGGGATGCGCCTCCTTGGCCTGCCTGCACTCGCCATGGTTTATCCATGATTCGTTGTGTTGATCTCTGGTGCGTTTTCTTACCAGAGTGCGTAGGTATCCGAAGGGGAGTGGTACTATGGATTCAGGACCCACCGCATTCATGCTCGATCCCCTTCTAGCGAGTCCATCGCTGCATCGTTGCCTTGGGAACCGCTGTGTCCTTTGATCCATTGAATGGTTATATTATTGAGGTTACCCACCTCGTTTAGAGTTTGGTGACACTCGTGTACCAGCCCAGAATTAACTGTGTAGCTGCTTAGTGCTTGCAGGACCGCCATGCTGTCCGAGAGTATACGTATTGAGTGGTCCTCAACCTTCCTGGCTACGATTGCTGAAGCAGCCAAGGAGATGCCCAAGCATTCAGCCTGGAACACCATGTTGTGGGCCCCCAATAGTGTGGCTATGTGTATGTTGAGATCCTCCGAGAAGATCCCGGCACCTGTGCCTGTACCTGTCTTGGATCCGTCCGTGAAGATCCGCAGCTCCGCAGGGCAAAGGCCCTCACATCGGTGGTCTTCATACAGTTGGATTTTGTATTTTTTATCAAAAATGAACTGTTTTGGTATCCTGTCGTTAATAGCTGTTATAAGAGGGAACTAGCTAGCGAGTTTCTCTAGCAACGAGGTATATTGTGTGCTGCTTTTGCTCCAAAGATTCAGTGTTTTTAGGCGTATAGCTGCCACTGCTGCCTCCTGTTGTATGAAGAAGTGAAGCGGTGGCAGTCCCAGCATGGCTTCCAGTGCTGCAGTCAGTGGTCCTCATGCAGCCCGTAATTGCCATGCAGGCAAGTCTTTGTATGCGCTGTAGTTTGTTTGAAGCTGTATTCAGCTTGGTTCTAGGCCACCAGACCACAGCCCCGTAGGCAATCATGGGGCCCACCCCGGTGGGTTCCTGCATTGTCGTTGCGGGGGGGCTTAGTAGCCGTGGCTTCGAGCCCCACGGTGAAGCGAAGAGGAACCCGAGGAGGGGCTGCTCGTCGGGGCTTGGGCCTGGAAGCCCTCGACGTAGCGGCCAAGTAGGTTGCGGTGTCGCCTGGGCGACATCGCAACTGAGGAGGGCCGCGATGTCTTATGGGAGGCATTGCGGCTGAAGGGTGGAGGCCGCGGCGGGAGAGGAGTGCCGGTATTACGGTGCGCCGTTCTCCCTACCTTCCGCGGCCTGACGGGGCCGCCACCGTCAGATGGCGGACGCGGTGGGGCCGCAGGGGGAGAGGAGTGTCGGTGTTTAGTTGGCCGCTCTCCCTATCCTCTGCGGCCGAAAAGTGGTAGGCGGCGGGGCCACTAACCTGACCCGTCGCAGGGGGACCAGGGGTGCCCAGTCACGGGGTAGTCTGGCGCCCATGTACTTGTTTGGTCCCCGGGGTGGTCACGGCGTACCATGTGTTTTGGTGCGCCGGTGATGTGGGGTGCCCCCTGCGCCTCTCAGGAGGTCTTGGGGTGGGGCCCTACAGTGGAGAGGTCCACCAGCAAATGGTGGACCAAGACCTAAGACCTGCCGGGGTTGCGGTGCATGCAATAGCGAATCCCACGACCCCGGCCTTAGGTCAGAAGGAGGGACACTGTGGTGGTTTTAGCCGGTAAGAGTCCGGCACACCCCCCCGTCTTCTCCAGACGGGGGATAGTCTATGAGGATTTCCCCATGATAAAAAAATAAATAAAAAGGCAATCATGGGGCGAATCACCGCGCTGTACAGCCATAGTATAATCTTGGGGGACAGTCCCCATTTCTTACCTATCATTCTTCTGCACTGCCAGAAGGTGATGCAGGTCTTGTTTAGCTTGTTGTCTAAGTGATTGCTCCATTTTAACTTGCTGTCCAAGATTACCCCGAGGTACTTGACTTCATTGGACTGCTGGAGTTCCGTATTGAGTAGTATGGGTAGTCGAAAAGGGCCTAGTGCCCGTTTTTGGGTAAACATGACTAACTCTGTTTTCGCGGGATTCACTGATAGGTCAAAATCTCTGCACCAGCGTTCTACGATGCGTAGAGCTTGCTGGGTGAGAGGTCAACATCTAAGTGAGAGGGAAGATTATTGAAGCTTGCTGCGCTACGTAAGAATATTAATACATTTGTTACAATCGCTTGTCACAGTTTGCATTGCAGCAAATTGTATTATTATTTAGTAAGTTACGCTAGCAGCTAATAACGGTGTAACATGCTGTGGGTGACATTAGACACACTTTAAAATATATTTGTTTAATTATGTTTAAATAAATGTATCATTAACTCTACATCCTGGCTACATCCTCAAAAATTGGTACGCAGAGCCATCAGCTTATTGTCGGTTGTCAGTGAAAACCACGTATGTGTAAAATACACATTTTTTTAAAGAGATAGAAATAACTGTCTCCTGCAAAAAAAATGGCCGATTAAATGTTAATACAAGTTTGTCATTGTACGTCATAGATAGCTTAGAAGTATTTGAATTTAAAGTTTGTTGAGCTAGTGCGTGTATGACGAGTTTGTTAATCTAAAGAATTAATAAAAGACCTTTGAAGAAAATTTTATTAATGAGATTTTCACTGCCGAGCGTCGTTATACTTAACAACACAACACATGCATCAGCTATACTACTATTTGCGATGTAGCATGGTGCGGGTGACAGCTGTTAGTACACTGGCCTGCAAAAATAAGTATCACACTTTTAAAATTTCAATTTTTTCTAAACTATAGAAGTTAGAGATTTAAAATAAAAAACGTTTTATAGCAATTTTTATCAGCTTTCTTTGGAAATATAGTAACAAAGTTAAACTCTTTTTTGAGTCCTTTTTGTTTCGAAAATATATCTTGTGTACCTAAAAAGTTATTGCAATTTTAAAAGTGTGATACTTATTTTTGCAGGCCAGTATATTTGTAGACAATCACCTTTTGGCAGCATACATTTATTTAATTTACTACAGTAAACTGCCTCGTTGGTCTAGTGGTGGCAAGTGCGACTGCTGATCGTTAGGTCTTGGGTTTGATCCACGAGTCTAGCTGAGTGTTATTGGGTTTTTCCAAAATTTCTTAGTAGCAGCCCGGCGTTTGGATTTGTGCCCGGTTGATGGAAATAGGCTTGTCCGCTATTACATGGGACTTAAACATAATGGTGAAATGAGGCTGTTTTTATACATCTCTGCCCAACTCTTTGTGGAATACAGCCGTGATGTTATCTTATGTGATTAGTGTACAATGTAAATTGGAATGTTTATTTACCTCTGACATTGGCACTTATGATATTCCAAGGTCATATTCAAAATAAATGATACATAGTAAACGTGACACACAAAGAAAGTTCAATACACTAACATTACGTATCTTCTGTTTGTGTGTGTGTGTGTGTGTGTGATGTTGTATTTTTGTTTTTCTTTGTTTCTTGATGTTCTGACTTTTTGTGTTTATCAAGATTATTAACTTTGTTTTCGTTGTAATAATACCAGCTTGAAATTAAGCCAAAAACACATTAAATACTCACCTAAGATTATTATTGAAAGATTAATAATTATACATCAAGGTCCCAATATTATAAGATTAAAAATACTAAAACTTATACTGGATACGATCGACTGCTGAGCATGGGGTCCTGGGTTTGATCCCCAGGTCGGACAAAGCATTGATGGGTTTTTCCATTACAAATTTCTCAGTTGCAGCCCAGTGTCTGGAATTGTGCCTGGTTAATGGTAATAGGCTCGCAGCCCATCACCTGGGGCTTAAACATAACTGGCGAAACGAGGGTGTACAGTCACGTGTAATAATATGTATACACATAGCGAACTTAAAATGCGAAATACTTTTAGAAAATAGTTTGTAATTAAGAAATATTCGAAACCATGATACCTATGTATTTGTAGAAAATAATAGTAATGAATATTACATATTTCTAATAGATATTTTAGAAAGAAATCGCTTTTGTATTTCGCTATGTGTATACATATTATTACACGTGACTGTACTAAAAAAACATCTCTACCGAATTCTTCGGGGAATATAAGGCGTAATGTTGTAATATGTTAAATTGAAGATTGAACTAAATATACGTGTTTATAATTTTCAAACGATTTTTGATACTGGATCGCTAAGTAAAATTACTGCTTAGGGGCCATTCAAGTATTACGTAAGCAGAATTTTTGACCCACCCCTCCTCCCCCTTGTCAGCAAAATTAAGCAAAGCTTTTACCCCCCCCCCCCCCCCTTCTATGATTACGTAAACATTAGTATTTTTTTTAATCTGTCCAAGTTTCTTTATTCATGAGCAGCAGTTTTCAAGTCTAGAAAAATAAGTAAAAAAAATATAAATTGCTGACGTAATCGACATCAAGACACCCTCGTCCCCCATGTCATCAAAAATAAGCTAAGCAAAGACCCCCCCTTTCGTGCTTACGTAATACTTGAATGCCCCCCTAAGTACACACGGTGCATGTATATAAAGCTATAAACTTCCAATATAAAATGACCTCTCATTCTGCCTAGCCTTTTCCCAACAATATTAGGGTTACCTTCTGTCTAACCAGATGCGGCTGAATACCAGTATTTCACACGGAGCAACTGCCATCAGACCTCCGCAACCCAGTTACAGGGCAATGCCGATATCCTAAGGTTAGACCGGTTGTCAGACTTTCGGGCTTCTGACTTCCCGTAACGACTGTCATAGGCAGGGCCGGACTGGGACCTGAAATCGGCCCGGGCATTTCAGAGACGGTCGGCCCAGTGCTGGCAAAAAAAATTATTCCCAAGCGATTACACAGGCGACGTTCTTTTTTTTTTAGACGGTCCCCTCAGTCTTTCTCTTGTATCTTGAGTGCATTTACAAACACAAACAATTTGCGGCTTCTTTATCAAGCGATAGGCAATAGTTGGATGACTATTTTTTTTACGTTCCCTTCACTCTTTCAATTTCTCCGACTGTGTGACCGGCCCATCGGGCATTTGCCAGATTTGCCTGCATGGCCAGCCCGAGCCTGGTCATAGGTATTCATTTGACACCTGGGATCGGATTAACGTGCTCTCCGAGGCACGGAGGGGTCTTGATGTGTAACGAATAGTCACCTATCCACGGAATGACCGTGGCAAGCGCAGCTTAACCATGCAAATCACATGATCCGCGCCGTTGCTAATTAGCCACAATCCCCTCATTATGAGACCTCTCCATTGTACGGAAAGCCTATAAATGCGAGATCAGCTTATACTGGAAATTGTCGCTTAGGTAACAATACCGCTCAAGATCAATTTGACAAGTTTTCAGAAGAGACAAGAAACTAATTAATGCTGATTTACACGGTGCAAGTTTCTTGAAGCAAGTCTCATGCTATCTCTGTTTTTGTCGGGGAGAAAGACAAAGACAGTATGAGACTTGCTTCAAGAAACTTGCACCGTGTAAATCAGCCTTTATTATCTTTAAAATGACACAACAAACGACTTGCGCGGTTCCAGAACTGTTTGAATAACTCGCTGTGATTGGATAATTTTAATTTTTTTCTAACATCATTCGATGCGCGCCGAAAATATCTATCCAATGACGTATAAAACGTCAAATGACCAATTTTCGACTTAGGCGGTATTGTTACCTGAGCGACGAAATGTTTAGCTTGATATTGAGCCGTGTACTATGCGTGCCTACTAAGAATAGTACTGTCAAGACGCCATTTTGTTCCCCAATAGTCGTGAACTTCATTACCAAAGCGTAAGGTGTGCAAAAAAATTAATAAAGAAATTATACTCAGTTTAATTATTTTTAGTTCACTTTTTTGGTATTACTTATCAATTTACGCCAAATTAATTACACAGTAATTATATTATTATTATGGCGACATATTAGGGTGACCAGTAAGTAGCATTTTTTTAATGAATACTGCTTCCAAATATTATTAATTTATCCAAAATTATCTATTTATGGAATTCAAGAAATAACATTTTATAAAAATGAAAATAAATAATAATGTAATCTACGAATAAAAAAATATAACATTTTTTTTAATAGTATTTTTTTGCTGGCTGTACTAATTTGACAGCTATCGTGTGAAGTTGTAGCAAGCGCGATCCTATTCTTAGTTGGCATGTATAGTACCTATCGTTATGTTCCGGTTACGTACGACGTTTGACGACACGTTTGTTGCAGTGGTTGAGCGATTGGCTTCTGCGCTGCGGGTCATGGGTTCGGTTTCCGCACGGAACAAATATTTATATGGCCTACAGATAGATGTTCCGGGTCTGGGTGTTTGTGCATGTGATGATTTGTGTCTGTAAACGCACCCACGACACAGGAGAAATCCTAGTGTGGGGCAATGTCTTTTTTAACAAAAAAAAACTAATTTCAGACTTTACATGCATACTCACGCCTTTTCCCCATGGGGGTAGACCGAAACTATAGAACGCCACATGCTACGATCCTTACATACTCCTTTCGCTTCGTCCACATTCATACATTTTGTTATACACGCACGCCGAGAGTGCTACGCACCCGTCCTTTGTGAAGAACATCACCAATAACATCGATGTATTCTAGGGCGTTCTCTACTGTTTCCACTGACATCCGCCTTATAAATTCCTTTTGTTAATCGCCGTTCACTCATTATCTTTATGATTCATTTAAGACTTTATGAGTTAATTTTTTAAAACCTATGTTATTTTGTCCCTAGTCACTATTATCAGAGCTGGAAGGCGTTGAAACATTATCCAAGAGCACGTTATTCTGCAGTAGCTGCGGGAAGAGACTGGTCATTGAGAAGAAGTTCCCAGGAGTGCCATACTGCGGGTTAGTATGTTTTACTTAGAACTAGGTATGAGACCGATGTATCAATTCACATGATTTTAAAATACATGTAAAAGAATCTTGTAGGGATGAATCTATCATTACAGTTATAGCTAATATCTACATGTCAGGATTGCGAGCATGGTGAATAAAGTAAATGAAACCAACTTAGACTCTCCACCACTGACAGTACTTATATTTTGGTTAGTGGTGAGTTACAGAAGCTAGTTCACAATATAATTATTTACACTAGATCAGAAAATAAGGACAAGCTAATCAGATATAAAAGGTCAGACTTCTTTGGCGGTTCGACATAGAATCTTCTGCTCTGTCGAATGACCACTGTTTTTTTTAATTGTGGTTTTTATAACGTTGGGTAGGTTGATTCATCTTGACGACTACCCTCCTTTATCAACATTGTCCAGTGTTACCAACTACCGATAACATGATGTGATTGCATCGTATCGCGTATTCACTTGTTCGCGTATGCACCTATGTGAACTTGGCAACTGAGTATATAATAATTAATTTTTATGATTTTCGTTCGATTGTACTACGTTTGTACCGGATTGTACCGCTTTTTAAATCGTTTGTACCCAAAGGGGGTAAGAGATATAGGGGTGAAAAAAAATTGTCACCCGGGTTTACAATAATTATGTTTTATGCCTTCCATTCGATTGTACTATGTTTGTAAAGGATTGTACCGCTTTTTATTTTATTTGTAACTTAAGGGGGTGAGAGACGTAGGGGTGAAAAAAACTGGTTACACAATAATTTATTTCTATGACTTCCATTCGATTGTACTATGTTTGTACCGGATTGTACCGCCCTTTGAATCGTTTGTACCCTAAGGGGTTAAGAGATATAAGGGAGAGAAAATTTTGGTAACCGGGTATACAAAAAATATTTTTAATGACTTCCATTCGATTGTACTACGCTTCCATTCGTTTGTACTATGTTTGTACCGGATTGTACCGCTTTTTAAATCGTTTGTACCTTAAGGGGGTAAGAAACATAAGGGTACAAAAAACTGGGTATACAATAATTAAATTCTATAACTTCTATTCGGTTGTACTATGTTAGAACAGGACTGTATTGATTCTGATCGGTGTTACTATCCGTAGAATCGCGGGTACAAACGATACAAACAAAACAGCAAGCGGTACAAAAGGGTACAAACGATAAAATCCGAGTTTTATTCGTAAAATTGAATCATCCTCAGAAAAATCAAATAAGTAGAAAATACTATTTTTATCGATGTTACTATCCGTAGAATCACGGGTACAAACGACACAAACTAAACAGCAAGCGGTACAATAGGGTACAAACGATAAAAACCGAGTTTTATTCGTAAAATTGAATCATCCCCAGAAAAATGAAATAAGTAGAAAATACTATTTTTATCGGTGTTACTATCCGTAGAATCGCGGGTACAAACGATACAAACAAAACAGCAAGCGGTACAATAGGGTACAAACGATAAAATCCGAGTTTTATTGGTAAAATTTAAACATCCCCAGAAAAATCACTAAGTAGGAAAATACAATTCTTATCGATGTTACTATCCGTAGAATCACGGGTACAAACGATACAAATAAAACACCAAGCGGTACAATAGGGTACAAACGATAAAATCCGAGTTTTATTCGTAAAATTTAAACATCCCCAGAAAAATCACTAAGTAGGAAAATACAATTCTTATCGATGTTACTATCCGTAGAATCACGGGTACAAACGATACAAATAAAACACCAAGCGGTACAATAGGGTACAAACGATAAAATCCGAGTTTTATTCGTAAAATTTAAACATCCCCAGAAAAATCACTAAGTAGGAAAATACAATTCTTATCGATGTTACTATCCGTAGAATCACGGGTACAAACGATACAAACAAAACACCAAGCGGTACAAAAGGGTACAAACGATAAAAACCGAGTTTTATTCTTAAAATTTAATCATCCCCAGAAAAATGAAATAAGTAGAAAATACTATTTTTATCGGTGTTACTATCCGTAGAATCGCGGGTACAAACGATACAAACGAAACACCAAGGGGTACAATAGGGTACAAACGATAAAATCCGAGTTTTATTCGTAAAATTGAATCATCCTCAGAAAAATCAAATAAGTAGAAAATACTATTTTTATCGATGTTACTATCCGTAGAATCACGGGTACAAACGACACAAACTAAACAGCAAGCGGTACAATAGGGTACAAACGATAAAATCCGAGTTTTATTCGTAAAATTTAAACATCCCCAGAAAAATCACTAAGTAGGAAAATACAATTCTTATCGATGTTACTATCCGTAGAATCACGGGTACAAACGATACAAATAATACACCAAGCGGTACAATAGGGTACAAACGATAAAATCCGAGTTTTATTCGTAAAATTTAAACATCCCCAGAAAAATCACTAAGTAGGAAAATACAATTCTTATCGATGTTACTATCCGTAGAATCACGGGTACAAACGATACAAACAAAACACCAAGCGGTACAAAAGGGTACAAACGATAAAAATCAAGTTTTATTCTTAAAATTTAATCATCCCCAGAAAAATGAAATAAGTAGAAAATACTATTTTTATCGGTGTTACTATCCGTAGAATCGCGGGTACAAACGATACAAACGAAACACCAAGGGGTACAATAGGGTACAAACGATAAAATCCGAGTTTATTTCGTAAAATTGAATCATCCTCAGAAAAATCAAATAAGTAGAAAATACTATTTTTATCGATGTTACTATCCGTAGAATCACGGGTACAAACGACACAAACTAAACAGCAAGCGGTACAATAGGGTACAAACGATAAAAACCGAGTTTTATTCGTAAAATTGAATCATCCCCAGAAAAATGAAATAAGTAGAAAATACTATTTTTATCGGTGTTACTATCCGTAGAATCGCGGGTACAAACGATAAAATCCGAGTTTTATTCGTAAAATTGAATCATCCTCAGAAAAATCAAATAAGTAGAAAATACTATTTTTATCGGTGTTACTATCCGTAGAATCACGGGTACAAACGACACAATTTAAACAGCAAGCGGTACAATAGGGTACAAACGATAAAATCCGAGTTTTATTCGTAAAATTTAAACATTCCCAGAAAAATCACTAAGTAGAAAAATACAATTCTTATTAATGTTACTATGCGTAGAATTGCGGGTACAAACGAAAAAAATAAAACACCAAGCGGTACAATAGGGTACAAACGATAAAAACCGAGTTTTATTCGTAAAATTTAATCATCCCCAGAAAAATGAAATAAGTAGAAAATACAATTCTTATCGATGTTACTATCCGTAGAATCGCGGGTACAAACGATACATATCATATATGGTGTTTCGTTTGTATCGTTTGTACCCGCGATTCTACGGATAGTAACACCGATAAAAATAGTATTTTCTTCTTATTTCATTTTTCTGGGGATGATTAAATTTTAAGAATAAAACTCGGTTTTTATCGTTTGTACCCTTTTGTACCGCTTGGTGTTTTGTTTGTATCGTTTGTACCCGTGATTCTACGGATAGTAACATCGATAAGAATTGTATTTTCCTACTTAGTGATTTTTCTGGGGATGTTTAAATTTTACGAATAAAACTCGGAATTTATCGTTTGTACCCTATTGTACCGCTTGCTGCTTAGTTTGTGTCGTTTGTACCCGTGATTCTACAGATAGTAACATCGATAAAAATAGTATTTTCTACTTATTAGATTTTTCTGGGGATGTTTAAATTTTACCAATAAAACTCGGATTTTATCGTTTGTACCCTATTGTACCCCTTGGTGTTTCGTTTGTATCGTTTGTACCCGTGACTCTACGGATAGTAACATCGATAAGAATTGTATAGTCCTACTTAGTGATTTTTCTGGGGATGTTTAAATTTTACCAATAAAACTCGGATTTTATCGTTTGTACCCTATTGTACCCCTTGGTGTTTCGTTTGTATCGTTTGTACCCGCGATTCTACGGATAGTAACACCGATAAAAATAGTATTTTCTACTTATTTCATTTTTCTGGGGATGATTCAATTTTACGAATAAAACTCGGTTTTTATCGTTTGTACCCTATTGTACCGCTTGCTGTTTAAATTGTGTCGTTTGTACCCGTGATTCTACGGATAGTAACATCGATAAAAATTGTATTTTCCTACTTAGTGATTTTTCTGGGGATGTTTAAATTTTACGAATAAAACTCGGATTTTATCGTTTGTACCCTATTGTACCCCTTGGTGTTTCGTTTGTATCGTTTGTACCCACGATTCTACGGATAGTAACACCGATAAAAATAGTATTTTCTACTTATTTCATTTTTCTGGGGATGATTAAATTTTAAGAATAAAACTCGGTTTTTATCGTTTGTACCCTTTTGTACCGCTTGGTGTTTTGTTTGTATCGTTTGTACCCGTGATTCTACGGATAGTAACATCGATAAAAATTGTATTTTCCTACTCAGTGATTTTTCTGGGGATGTTTAAATTTTACGAACAAAACTCGGATTTTATCGTTTGTACCCTATTGTACCCCTTGGTGTTTCGTTTGTATCGTTTGTACCCGCGATTCTACGGATAGTAACACCGATAAAAATAGTATTTTCTACTTATTTCATTTTTCTGGGGATGATTAAATTTTAAGAATAAAACTCGGTTTTTATCGTTTGTACTCTTTTGTACCGCTTGGCGTTTTGTTTGTATCGATTGTACCCGTGATTCTACGGATAGTAACATCGATAAGAATTGTATTTTCCTACTTAGTGATTTTTCTGGGGATGTTTAAATTTTACCAATAAAACTCGGATTTTATCGTTTGTACCCTATTGTACCCCTTGGTGTTTCGTTTGTATCGTTTGTACCCGCGATTCTACGGATAGTAACACCGATAAAAATAGTATTTTCTACTTATTTCATTTTTCTGGGGATGATTAAATTTTAAGAATAAAACTCGGTTTTTATCGTTTGTGCCCTTTTGTACCGCTTGGTGTTTTGTTTGTATCGTTTGTACCCGCGATTCTACGGATAGTAACATCGATAAGAATTGTATTGTCCTACTTAGTGATTTTTCTGGGGATGTTTAAATTTTACCAATAAAACTCGGATTTTATCGTTTGTACCCTATTGTACCCCTTGGTGTTTCGTTTGTATCGTTTGTACCTGCGATTCTACGGATAGTAACATCGATAAAAATAGTATTTTCTACTTACTTCATTTTTCTGGGGATGATTAAATTTTAAGAATAAAACTCGGTTTTTATCGTTTGTACCCTTTTGTACCGCTTGGTGTTTTGTTTGTATCGTTTGTACCCGTGATTCTACGGATAGTAACATCGATAAGAATTGTATTGTCCTACTTAGTGATTTTTCTGGGGATGTTTAAATTTTACCAATAAAACTCGGATTTTATCGTTTGTACCCTATTGTACCCCTTGGTGTTTCGTTTGTATCGTTTGTACCCGCGATTCTACGAATAGTAACACCGATAAAAATAGTATTTTCTACTTATTTCATTTTTCTGGGGATGATTAAATTTTAAGAATAAAACTCGGTTTTTATCGTTTGTACCCTTTTGTACCGCTTGGTGTTTTGTTTGTATCGTTTGTACCCGCGATTCTACGGATAGTAACATCGATAAGAATTGTATTGTCCTACTTAGTGATTTTTCTGGGGATGTTTAAATTTTACCAATAAAACTCGGATTTTATCGTTTGTACCCTATTGTACCCCTTGGTGTTTCGTTTGTATCGTTTGTACCCGCGATTCTACGGATAGTAACATCGATAAAAATAGTATTTTCTACTTATTAGATTTTTCTGGGGATGTTTAAATTTTACCAATAAAACTCGGATTTTATCGTTTGTACCCTATTGTACCCCTTGGTGTTTTGTTTGTATCGTTTGTACCCGTGATTCTACGGATAGTAACATCGATAAAAATTGTATTTTCCTACTCAGTGATTTTTCTGGGGATGTTTAAATTTTACCAATAAAACTCGGATTTTATCGTTTGTACCCTATTGTACCCCTTGGTGTTTCGTTTGTATCGTTTGTACCCGCGATTCTACGGATAGTAACACCGATAAAAATAGTATTTTCTACTTATTTCATTTTTCTGGGGATGATTAAATTTTAAGAATAAAACTCGGTTTTTATCGTTTGTACCCTTTTGTACCGCTTGGTGTTTTGTTTGTATCGTTTGTACCCGTGATTCTACGGATAGTAACATCGATAAGAATTGTATTGTCCTACTTAGTGATTTTTCTGGGGATGTTTAAATTTTACGAACAAAACTCGGATTTTATCGTTTGTACCCTATTGTACCCCTTGGTGTTTCGTTTGTATCGTTTGTACCCGCGATTCTACGGATAGTAACACCGATAAAAATAGTATTTTCTACTTATTTCATTTTTCTGGGGATGATTAAATTTTAAGAATAAAACTCGGTTTTTATCGTTTGTACCCTTTTGTACCGCTTGGCGTTTTGTTTGTATCGTTTGTACCCGTGATTCTACGGATAGTAACATCGATAAGAATTGTATTTTCCTACTTAGTGATTTTTCTGGGGATGTTTAAATTTTACCAATAAAACTCGGATTTTATCGTTTGTACCCTATTGTACCCCTTGGTGTTTCGTTTGTATCGTTTGTACCCGCGATTCTACGAATAGTAACACCGATAAAAATAGTATTTTCTACTTATTTCATTTTTCTGGGGATGATTAAATTTTAAGAATAAAACTCGGTTTTTATCGTTTGTACCCTTTTGTACCGCTTGGTGTTTTGTTTGTATCGTTTGTACCCGCGATTCTACGGATAGTAACATCGATAAGAATTGTATTGTCCTACTTAGTGATTTTTCTGGGGATGTTTAAATTTTACCAATAAAACTCGGATTTTATCGTTTGTACCCTATTGTACCCCTTGGTGTTTCGTTTGTATCGTTTGTACCCGCGATTCTACGGATAGTAACATCGATAAAAATAGTATTTTCTACTTACTTCATTTTTCTGGGGATGATTAAATTTTAAGAATAAAACTCGGTTTTTATCGTTTGTACCCTTTTGTACCGCTTGGTGTTTTGTTTGTATCGTTTGTACCCGTGATTCTACGGATAGTAACATCGATAAAAATTGTATTTTCCTACTCAGTGATTTTTCTGGGGATGTTTAAATTTTACCAATAAAACTCGGATTTTATCGTTTGTACCCTATTGTACCCCTTGGTGTTTCGTTTGTATCGTTTGTACCCGCGATTCTACGGATAGTAACACCGATAAAAATAGTATTTTCTACTTATTTCATTTTTCTGGGGATGATTAAATTTTAAGAATAAAACTCGGTTTTTATCGTTTGTACCCTTTTGTACCGCTTGGTGTTTTGTTTGTATCGTTTGTACCCGTGATTCTACGGATAGTAACATCAATAAGAATTGTATTGTCCTACTTAGTGATTTTTCTGGGGATGTTTAATTTTTACGAATAAAACTCGGATTTTATCGTTTGTACCCTATTGTACCCCTTGGTGTTTCGTTTGTATCGTTTGTACCCGCGATTCTACGGATAGTAACACCGATAAAAATAGTATTTTCTACTTATTTCATTTTTCTGGGGATGATTAAATTTTAAGAATAAAACTCGGTTTTTATCGTTTGTACCCTTTTGTACCGCTTGGCGTTTTGTTTGTATCGTTTGTACCCGTGATTCTACGGATAGTAACATCGATAAGAATTGTATTTTCCTACTTAGTGATTTTTCTGGGGATGTTTAAATTTTACGAATAAAACTCGGATTTTATCGTTTGTACCCTATTGTACCCCTTGGTGTTTCGTTTGTATCGTTTGTACCCGCGATTCTACGGATAGTAACACCGATAAAAATAGTATTTTCTACTTATTTCATTTTTCTGGGGATGATTAAATTTTAAGAATAAAACTCGGTTTTTATCGTTTGTACCCTATTGTACCGCTTGGTGTTTTGTTTGTATCGTTTGTACCCGTGATTCTACGGATAGTAACATCGATAAGAATTGTATTTTCCTACTTAGTGATTTTTCTGGAGATGTTTAAATTTTACGAATAAAACTCGATTTTTATCGTTTGTACCCTATTGTACCCCTTAGTGTTTCATTTGTATCGTTTGTACCCGCGATTCTACGGATAGTGACACCGATAAAAATCGTATTTTCTACTGATTTGACTTTCCTGGGGATGATTCAATTTTACGAATAAAACTCGGTTTTTATCGTTTGTACCCTATTGTACCGCTTGCTGTTTTGTTTGTATCGTTTGTACCCGCGATTCTACGGATAGTAACACCGATCAGAATCAATACAGCCCTGTTCTAACATAGTACAACCGAATAGAAGTTATAGAATTTAATTATTGTATACCCAGTTTTTTGTACCCTTATGTTTCTTACCCCCTTAAGGTTCAAACGATTTAAAAAGCGGTACAATCCGGTACAAACATAGTACAAACGAATGGAAGCGTAGTACAATCGAATGGAAGTCATTAAAAATATTTTTTGTATACCCGGTTACCAAAATTTTCCCTCCCTTATATCTCTTAACCCCTTAGGGTACAAACGATTTAAAGGGCGGTACAATCCGGTACAAACATAGTACAATCGAATGGAAGTCATAGAAATAAATTATTGTGTAACCAGTTTTTTTCACCCCTATGTCTCTCACCCCCTTAAGTTACAAATAAAATAAAAAGCGGTACAATCCTTTACAAACATAGTACAATCGAATGGAAGGCATAAAACATAATTATTGTAAACCCGGGTGACAATTTTTTTTCACCCCTATATCTCTTACCCCCTTTGGGTACAAACGATTTAAAAAGCGGTACAATCCGGTACAAACGTAGTACAATCGAACGAAAATCATAAAAATTAATTATTATATACTCAGTTGCCAAGTTCACATAGGTCGCGTATGCCTCTGAATCTTCCACCCCGCTCACTCACGCGAGCAAGCTACTAACGATCACCGGGTTACACACGGCTAAAAAATTATTTCTCATTTATGTGTTGCCATTTTTTGTAAAAATAACAGATCGCATACACGTTCCGTTCTGAATGTAAAATCAATCAAATTAATTATGTGTGATAAAGCTTCGGTAAGGATAATACTTAGTAGTGTCTTTTAGGATACTAATCACATTATTTAGAGATCATGGCGTTCGGCCTTAAGTCAGCCACAAGGGTGCCCCGCTCGAGGCTTCTCTAAGTGGGAGGCCATAGGCGAGGGGCCGCTTCACCCTCGCCTAGCTACACTAACACCCATATTCTAAGACGTTCCTCCAAATCTTACTCGACTCGACTCCACCTCGATTTGACATAAACGTCCTCGACTCGAGATTTTTCCTCAGTCGAGGTAAGGAATCATCTGTCAAACTCAAGGTACCTCGGAACCTACCTTAAGGTAGGAAGTGTCAAAGTTTGTATGTAATAAAAATGAATTTTTAAGACTATCGAAAATGCTTACGATAATCCTTATTATTATTTGTCGCGGCGTTATTTGCGCGATGCAGATAATTCAAATTATGACGTAATGACTCCGTCGAGGAACCTCAAAGTTCACTTGAAATTGCGACTAAGAATGCAATTTTGAAGGTGTTTTCGAGGCCGTTCTGAGTCGAGTAAGTTTTGGAGGAAGGTGATTTACATATTTTTGGTGAATATGGGTGATTTACATTGATCTGAAATTCAAACATCTAAAGCAACGTCCAGCGATTAGCAACCGATAGATATTTGCCTCTTCTCTTTTCAACTTTACGTAGACCCGGCCATGAGAAAGAGATGAAGCTTATATTAATCCGTTAGGCTACGAATGTTCGGTTGGCGCCATATCAATATCTGTAGATATTGACATCTGAAAACCGATAACGACATCGATGAAAAATCTAAATATCATGTGGACTACCGTTGCCATAAAAATCAGATATCACCCATCTCTACTTACAACTGATCAGTCAAGTCATAGTCCAATGCTAAATAGGGAAAAAATAGAGGAGCGACATGCTTTGTGTAAGGAGGCATTTTCCATCCTTCTTGCTCTAAACGGACATTGTACAAGTACGTTCAATGAGCGTTAATGTGTTATGACGTCAGCACACATTAGTGCTGTCTCTGTCTACTTAACAATTTTAAAACGCTTATAACTTAGGCGACGAACGAATGAATCAAATGTACAATGCGAATAACGAATCAAGTGTACAAGGCGAGTGTGGATGGAACAGTTGGAAGGGGCCGACCTCTTCGAACGTACCACAAACAAATCGCGGACGTTGTCAAAAAAGGTTAGGTTGGTAGCACCCTAAACCGACTTGCATGCATGAGAAGGTTAATGAATGTAGATGAAGCGAAACGGGTGTGTCAGGAGCGTAGCAGGTGGAAATCTAGACTGCAGTGTTCCGCAATCTTTTTGTGTTCAAGGTACACCTACGAAATCGGGGAATTTCAGAGGTACACCATAAATAAAAAAACATATTTTAATCATATAAAGATAGCAAACAATACATTATTTCCGTCAGCCTTTATAATTTTATAAGACGTAGATTTTTCCCGCGGCACACACTTTGCGGAACACTGATATAGAGTATCTGCCTACCCCAAGGAGACACGGGCGTGATTGTATGTATGTATGTATTTAAAAAAATGTTTTATTGGTGTTTTCACTGTTGCTTATCGTTTTTGTAACAGCTTCGTGATATCTAATTAAATAATAGTCAAATATATGAAATTGTTGTATAGGTGCAAAGTGGCCGAACTACCATCGGTGTCTACCGACGGATGGTGCCCATACATGGAAGCTGAGGACGTGATTATCTGGAGGAAAGAATATAAACCTGGACTGGGATTGTACGTGTACAAAGGTAACCAAACATAGACATTGACGTTTGACGACACGTTTGTTGCAGTGGCTGTGTTTTTGTTAATTTTTTACCCCCCTTCCCCCCATCGGTGACCACCCGTAGTATATGACCGAGAGCCCCTGTGACCAAGCGTGGTATTTCGAAGACCCCCTCCCCCCCTGAACGGATCACGTAGTATGGGTACGTTCCCTTAGCTACACAGTACTACCACCCAGTGTGCTAGTCTATTTGCAATTCTAAGCAAATGATTTAAGGTCTAACTTTAACTGCCGACTTTTGTTTTCGATTGACGCCCACCGCGTCCGATTATAAACCCTCCCAAATCAGTATAGTACGCCGTCCCAGGCATGCGCTACTAGAGCCCGATGACGATATCACCCTCCTCCAGGAGGCGAATAAATCGACTAGCACAATACATATACACCGCCGCTTCCGACCGGCGTATCGCCCTCACCGACGAGGCCCCTCGCGACGTCCCACCGCCGCCGCCCCCGATCCACCGTGCTCACCCGCCGCAGCCGCGGTGCCGGTCGTCCCTTCTGACTCCGCGCAGTCACACCGCGATTAATACAGCCCTCATCAAGCTGTCGTATCCCTCCCAGTCCTCTCGCATTCAACACCCTAAGAGGTTCGAGTCCCCCCTTGGGGACACCCTTAGAGGTGTTGCTGCTATAATAGTCAGTCATGATGTTACAGTAGTTAGCTAGGTAGTTAGTGTAGATATTGGTTCGGAGACCCTTCTGGTCTCGCCAATAATAGCCCGGTTACGTATAAAAAGGTCCGCAAGACCATCTACAAGAGTCGATTATTAAAAAAAAAAATCGATTAACGACATCACGTAACCTTTCTCTCTCTCTCCCTCGTCATACTCATAATTACGTGTGCTGTGTGTCGCGGTTTCCTTTTCGTCTCCGCTACACCACATTTGTGTAGGTACTTACACACTCATGACTCAGTTGACTCACAGGCCACCGCAGGCTCGCCTCATTCGTGGTAGCACACTCAGTAAAAAGAGTGCCTCGCACGATCCTCATTTTAACAGAGTATGCTATCCATGACTAACCACGGGTTGTGGGTTGGATATCCAGAAGGAACAAATATTTGTATGACCTACATATACCTACATGTTCCGGGTCTGGGCGTTTGTGCATGTAAAGATTTATGTAGACACGATACGGGAGAAATAGCAGTATGGGGTAAAGCTTACTAAAAAAAATTTTATATGGATTTTTACATATTGTTTTTATGTTGGTTGGGGAACATAACAATGGCCCACCTTATGGAAAGTGATTACTCCCGCTTATATACATTTACAATACCAAGACGATTACTGATGCGTTGCTAACTTTTTTCTTTTTTTTAACGTTGGAAAATCCTCATGGATGTCCCTCGCCCGGGGAAGGCGAGGGGGACTTGCCGGACTCTTACCGGCTAAAAACCAACGTAGTTCCTCCTCCTGACCGTTCGGCCGGGGTAACGGGATTTGCAAAAGCATGCACCGCAACACTGGATGCGTTGCCAACCTTAGAGACTAAGTTGGAAAATCTCATGTGCCTGTAATTTCACCCCTTAAAACCGATATCGATTTTTTTCCAGTAAATTTTGAAGTACATAATCTCTTGTACGCATAAAAAAACATATCTCTCTAACCATGACACATAGATCATTATGGTATGGGTGATAACAAGCAAATGACCCCCCCAATCCCCCAAAAAATTATGTCAATCCTTGCGCCAAACACCCTGTACACATCGAAATTTCGACACATGAAGATTTTTCCCTGATTGCCAAAATGTTTTCGTTCTTACTCGTTTCTCTACAAGGTTAGTCAGAAAAGGGGTAATAATCCAAAAGGTTGTTAAAGTACCCATAATAATGAATAACTTTTGTTCTACAATTTTCCCTAAAAGTCAATAGTTAAAGAGAAATTGCTGTTCCAAGATTCCAAAAAAGAAACATAAAATTCACTTTTTGAAAACACTAAAATAAAAATTATTATCGATTTTTGAAATGTATACACTTACTTCAAAAGAGTCATCTATACTAATATTCTTAAGAGGAAAGATTTGGATTTTTATATTTTTGTATGTAACGAATAAACTTAAAAACTATTGGACCGATTTCAAAAATTCTTTTGCCGTTAGAAAGCTACATTATCACTGAGTAACATAGGCTACGGGCGGAGCCGTGAGGACACAGCTAGTCAGTGATACTTTAAGTGGCCCGCGGATAAGTTCCCCTTTTTGACTAACCTTGTATATAAATAGTCTAACGCGATCCAGAAATATCGTTGTTTAAAAATAATCAGAGATTATCTAACGTGTTTATTATCTTGACCTTGCTGCCATACACACTTATTTACTAATTATTATATAATTAGAGGTCGCCCAAGCATTCGCTCGCGTCGATGTCGTTTATCGCATAATTATAACCCGTTTTTCGGGATAAAAGTACCCTGTGTCCTTCTCCGGGTTCCAGACTATCTCTGTGCCAAGTTTCATCAAAATCGGTTCAGTGGTTTAGTTGTGAAGAAGTAATAGACAAACAGTCAGACGTAGTTACTTCCGCACTTATAATACCTAGTATGTAGGTTAACAGTGGAACAACTACTTATGTATTCATATCACTATGATTTTTAGGGTTTCGTACCCAAAGGGTAAAACGGGAATAGAATAGAATATTGTATAATAGAATATTGTACACCAAAATTGTAACACAGCTCTTATACAATAACAAACATTAAAGGGTACAATGGCGGTCTTATCGCTGATAGCGATATCTACCAGACAACCATTGGATGAACAGGAAGTCAATGAATAAGATAGAGGGGGTAGTCCATGGTGTACTGCTGCAAAATATATACTACACACCATACATAGACATAATACTTACATATAGGTATATATATATACATTTATAAATATTGTAATATATATATATATGATATTATATAATTATGTGATAGGGAAAACAAGGTAGATTGATGATGAGGAATCAGAAACGTGTTGAGAGAAGAAATTATCTTAAACTATTTTTTTAAAAGAATCCAGTGACTGAGCTTGTCTTACTGACATCGGCAACGCATTCCACAAGCGTACAGCTTGGACTGTGAACGATTTGTCATAGAATTTGGTAGAATGCGAGGGCATCGAAAGTCTCAAATTTTCCGATGATCTTAAGTCTCTAGTATGAGTGTCATGAGGGAACTTAAAACGGGACCCTATTACTAAGACTCCGCTGTCCGTCCGTCTGTCACCAGGCTGTATCTCATGAACCGTGATAGTTAGACAGTTGAAATTTTCACAGATGACGTATTTCTGTTGCCGCTATAACAACAAATACTAAAAAACAGAATAAAATAAATATTTAAGGGGGACTCCCATACAACAAACGTGATTTTTTTGCTCGTTTTTGATAGATATTGATAACGGCAACAGGTAGACGCTTGAAATATTCACAGAATATTTTGTAACACTTTATAAAAAAAATTTAACAAATATTTAAGGGGGGCTCCCATACAACAAACGTGTTTTTTTTTGCCGTTTTTATAGATAATGGTACGGAACCCTTCGTGCGTGAGTCCGACTCGCACTTGGCCGGTTTTTTTTTAATATTTTTTATATTACTTTAGTCACTCCGCGGTTTAGATATGAAAATACCTACTAGCCGACCAAGTCAAGTAGGCGAGCGAGTAGAATGCGACCTCCCCGCCCGCATAGTTCCTCAGGTACCGCGATTGTCTGTTCGCCGTCGTCATTCGTAGTGGTATCTAGTGACAAAATTGCGTGTGACGTTACGTTTGGCAGTCTGGTAGTATGACGCGCCATTGCACCTCCGGAGTGGAACACAAATGAAACCCGAACCACAGTATAACAACCTTACACTGTGCCCGACTGCCTCGTTGGTCTAGTGGCTGCAAGCGCGACTGCTGATCGGCCAGGACCTGGGTACGGTCCCCAGAACGGGCAGTGTTATTGGGTTTCTCCGCGTGGAATTCCTCAGTAGCTCCCGGAGTTTGCATTTGTGGGTCAATGGCAATAGACTCGCCCCTTATTCATGGGACTTAAACATAACGGTGAAATGAGGGTGCTACTATACACCTCTGCCTAACCCTTCGGGGAGTACAGGCGTGATGTTGTATGTCTGTACCCGAACCAAATTTTAGTGAGTCACCAAACCAATATGTAATAAGCGCGCAAACGCATATTGTAAGACGTTCCTCCAAAACTTAATCGATTCGACTCCACCTGGACTCAGCCTTTGTCAATACCATCGGTAGTTATAGTTGACATAACGTCCTCGACTCGAGATTTTTCCTCAGTCGAGGTAAGGAATCATCTGTCAAACTCAAGGTACTTCGGATCCTACCTTAAGGAAGGAAGTGTCAAAGTTCGTATGTAACAAAAATTAATTTTGAAGACTATCGAATGTGCTTACGATAATCCTTACAACTATTTATTGCGGCGTTATTTGCGCGATGCAGATAAACAAATATCCTCGAAATTATGACGTAATGACTCCACTCTACCTCGACTCATCTAAGGATCCCTCGGTCGAGGAACCTCAAAGTTCACTCGAAATTGCGACTAGAATACTTGTAATAATGTTTTCGAGGCCGTCCTCAAGGCGTCATGAGTCGAGAAGGTTTGGAGGAACGTCTTAGAATATGAGTGTAAGGCTCAATTTTGCATGCGCGGTGCCCATTTTTCTAGGCGTTAGTTCGGGATATTATATTCTGTGCCTATTGACAATTACCTTACTATTGGTGGCGCCGATGGTTTAGACTTCTGACTTATTTGTAATATCTTAATTTCACAGTAAACAGAAACATGGTTGAACATGGAGATATAAAAATATTATCTTATCTGAACATAATTGAGCGGTCAATGTTACTGATTAAACTTTTGTAATAACATACATAACAGAACATCACGCCTGTATTCCCCGAAGGGTTGGGCAGAGATGTATTAACACCCTCATTTCGCAGTTATATCTAAATCCCATGTAATAGACGGCGAGCCTATTGCCACCAATCAAATCCGAACTGCTACTGAGGAATTCCACGCGAAAAAACCCAATAACACTTTGCCCGAGCTGGGGATCGAACCCAGGACCTCACGATCAGCAGTCACGCTTGCCACCACTAGACCAACGAGGCAGTTTTGTGATAACGAGGGCAAATATATTATTATAACTACCGGCCCGTCCCGGCTTCGCACGGGTGGTCATTTTCCCCGTTTCTGCAACATTATTCATTTATGCTCCGCTCCTATTGGTCGTAGCGTGATGTTATATACCCTATAACCTTCCTCTATAAATGGACTATCCAACACAAAAATAATTTTTCAATTCCAACCAGTAGTACCTGAGATTAGCGCGTTCAAACAAACAAACTCTTCAGCTTTATAATATTAGTATAGATAAAAAAATACATTTTCATATTTTTAAATACTTTTAAGGGCATCCGGAGAAATATTATGGTTTTAATCAAACGTCCGGGGGTTCTTGAAATCGTTTTCCGATATCGACAGTTTAGATGATGGCAGCCCTACTCTAGTTATTAACTACTTATCTATCTTAAGCCTTTAGTATAGATAGGTGAAACAAAATCGACATAGCTGTAATAAGTATTAATAAACAGATCCATGGATCTTGATTTCTTACTTCCTCTTTTCGTGTGGTTAGTGACTAATCTGGTGTCAGAGTTTATGCCGCCCATCGGCCTCAGACTTGGCTCCACATGCCGTCGAGAAATATCTCTCAGCCATGCCGGTTTCCTCACGATGTTTTCCTTCACCGTTTTTAAGCAAATGATAATTATACAATACGCACATGAATCCGAAAACTCAGAGCTGCGTGCCTTGGGTTCAAACTCGAGACCTATGACTTGACAGTCCGACGGTCACACCACAAGGCTATCATTGCTTTAAACTGCTTGCTTTCTTAAGAGCGCGATATCTCACTCAAGTGGCTGTCAATATGAAAACTACATCTTATCTTCATACATTTGCATACTCAAGTTACGTTTGTTAAACCGGCAGTTGAAAATAAATATTTAATACTTAAGTTTTGCGCCATATTGTTATAATCAGTCCATTACTGTCCCATTGCTGGGCGCAGGCCTCTTCTCTTCTTCTGGTGCGGTTTGGCGGACTACAAACACCATCGAGAACTTTATGGAGCCAGGCTCGGGCTGGCCATGCAGGCAAATCTGGCAAATGCCCGATGGGCCGGTCACACAGTTGGAGAAATTGAAAGAGTGAAGGGAACGTCAAAAAAAAAGTCGCCCAGCTATCGCCTATCGCTTGAAAAAGAAGCCGCAAATTGTTTTTGTTTGTAAATGCACCCAAGATACAGGAGAAAGAGTGAGGGAAGCGTCTTAAAAAAACGTCGTCCGTCTAATCGCTTGGGAATGTTTGTTTTTTGCCAGCACTGGCTGACCGTCTCTCAAATGCCCGGGCCGGTTTAAGGTCCCAGTCCGGCCCTGTATGGGGCCCTCTCTAGTGTGCACATTTCTTCAAGATTAAAGAAAAAATAATAATTAAAAAGTAGTTAAGGGAACGTACCCAATCTACGTGACCCATTTTTTACCTCTCCCCCCCCCCTCGGTGACCACCCGCAGTATATGCCAATACCCCCCCCCCCCCCTCCTCTCTAGTTTCACGTGGTAATATATAAATGTGGTTTTAAATCATTTTCTGCAAACAGGAAGTTAAAAAAAGAAATATTTGACTCATATGTGCGAGTGTTGCCACCTGTGAGTTCAAAAAGCGCTAAATTCTGCGCGCCATATTTGAATATAGCTCGAAAAAACTCGAGATTTCCCTAAAGGATATTGACTACGTCTACGTCGACTACGACTCCCCCCCTGTACAGGTCACGTAGGTACGTTCCCTAAAGTTAGACCGTGGGGGGATGGATTAAGAATGAAATTCCCCTCCGCTGCCGGACAAGCAAGTCGTACGAACCTGGCACCGTAATTGTGCTCAAAAATGGCAATAGGCTCCCCACCTATTACATGGGACCTAATACCAGAGGCGAAACGCGGGTGTTCACACTACTGTAATAGGAGAACACCTCTGCTTACCCCTTCGGGGATTACAGGCGTGAGTATATGTATGTAATTAAAAAGATAGCTAGGGTTGGACTTGCGATACGAAAGACGGAGGAACGAGAAATGTGGCACATGTTGGGAGACCTATGTCCATTAGACGGATAATTTAATACCCCCCCATAAGTGAGGGGGTGAGTCACTAATTACTATGGTGACAGAACCCTAAAGAAACGAATACCATATCTATTGAACGGTCTGCCAGCTTACATTAGGAGTGATATGAACAAAAATTGTTATAAATATAAATTTTGTAAAATTTTATTTAGAAATGTGTTAAGGTGCTCTAAATTATACATATAATTTTAAGTACTAAGTTTATTGAGTGTACAGAGACTCACCGAAACTCACTCAAACTACTACTACGGTTTTGTGGGGCTTAGTTTATAAATTATACTTACCTCGTCTTTATATATATAATTCGACTGTATGCGTGTATGTCACTGAACTCCTCCTAAACGGCTGGACCGATTTGAATGAATTTTTTTGTATGCGTTTGGGTGGCGCCCTGGATGGTTTAGATTCACAATGGACCCGGTAGTTGGCGCTGCTGTCGGTATGTCACCAAATTTTTAGGGCAGGACGACGTCTGCCAGGTCCGCTAGTGTATATATAAATAAATAAATAAGTAGGGCCCGCACCAAAAGTTAGCCTAACGGTTTACAGTTCCTAAATGCGGCCCTGCTCCCTCAGTTCAGAGTTCAATTACTTCAATACAACGTGTGATAACCACGTTGTATATTAACCGCGATACGCTCCACCAAGGTTGCGTGATTTTCCGAGCTAATCTACGTCATCATCAATTATCAGCATTATCATTGTGTGGATCTTTATCATCTAGGTATGTCATGAAACATTTAAGCACTTGATACTTTGTTAATGCACTTTGTTAATACACTGCTAGTATCACTCATATTTTAAGATGTTCCTCCAAAACTTACTCGACTCGACTCAGTCTTTCGGTAGTTATAGTTGACATAAACGTCCTCGACTCGAGATTTTTCCTCAGTCGAGGTATGGAATCATCTGTCTAACTCAAGGTACCTCGGAACCTACCTTAAGAAAGGAAGTGTCAAAGTTCGTATGTAACATAAAAAACATTTTAACAAAAATAAAACCGACTTCAAAAAAACGATGAAAAGAATAAAATAATTACCATATTATAAAATTAACAGTTTTAGAAGTCGGTGCTAATCCACGCTGAACCAAATTGAAGGCACCGACTTCTGAAACTGGTATAATATGGTAATTATTTTATTCTTTTCATCGTTTTTTTGAAGTCGGTTTTATTTTTGTTAAAATGTTTTTTATTTTTTTCGTTTTGGTGGCCTTAATTATAAAATATGGTGGGACCTACTAAAGACGCTGCTCGTAACATAATCACATCATCACATTATGCGTACTGTTCGTCATTGAGGAGTTCTATTGTCTATCTCCGAAGTTCTTCATCAGATCTTCAGGACCAATCTGGAAGTATATCCTTTCAAATATTTTTTTTTTATCTAAATCGGTTTATAAATGGCGGAGTTATGAAGTAACAAATATTAAAAAAATAAAAAAAAACACAGACGAATTGAGAACCTCCTCCTTTTTTGGAAGTCGGTTAAAAAATGAATTATAAAGACTATCGAATATGCTTACGATAATCCTTACAATTATTTATCGCGGCGTTATTTGTGCGATGCAGATAATTCAAATTATGACGTAATGACTCCGTCGAGGAACCTCAAAGTTCACTCGAAATTGCGACTAAGAATACAATTTTGAAGGTGTTTTCGAGGCCGTTCTGAGTCGAGTATGAGTCGAGTAAGTTTTGAAGGAACGTCTTAGAATATGGGTGTATGACTTGCGGGGCTCGTGGATCACACGATTTGCGAGGTTAAGCTGCATTTGCCGCGGTCAGTCCGTGGATGGGTGACCGTTCGTTACACGTCGAGACCCCTCCGTGCCTCGGAGAGCACGTTAAACTGTCGGTCCCGGGTGTCATACTAATACCTATGACAATCGTTACCGGGTAGTCAGAAGCTCGCAAGTCTGACAATCAGTCTAACCTTAGGATATCGGCATTGCCCAGTAACTAGGTTGCAGAGGCCTGATGGCAGTCGCTCCGTGTAAAATACTGGTATTTGCTGCATCTGGTTAGACTGGAAGCTGACCCCAACATAGTTGGGAAAAAGATAGGCGGGTTGCTAGGATTAGTTTGGGATAAAACAAATACACATGGCCGGCGCTTACTAACAGGACGGTATGGCAAAGGATTTTTTAAGCTCAAATAATTTTTAACCTTATTGTAATACTCTTTAGGACTAGTATTTACCGTACCGCGACCGCCGCGAGTCGAAGAACCAACCCGCGGTATGCTAAGCAAATATTTAGGTCCTTACCTATGAAATTGGCGTTTTTTTCTCACAAATAGAGAACCTCGTCATTTCTATGATTTAAAATATTAATCAATTGCTTGATATTATATCGAATAATGACCATCATAGACAACTACCAATAGTAAAAAAACCTTATTATTTATAGTTTTCTAAACATAAAAAATAACTTAAAAATGCCTCCTCTTTTTGTTAGCAGAAATGAACACTATTTTTGTTTTAACTTAGCCAAAACTGATTTTTGTCGCATAATCTAAGTGGCATACGTTATCTTAGTTTTTAAACATTAGTGTATAAAAGTTTTAAAACATCAGTGTTCATAGTTGTTAAATAAATTAAGAAAATGTTAGTATGAAAAATGCAACTTCTTTAAAATTCTCCATACAAAACGCTGATTTCATAGGTGGGGACCTAATACAACTGCTAAGGGTATTTAAATAAGGATTAAAATTATTTGAGCTGAAAACATCCTTTGCCATGCCGTCCTGCGTGAACCCCATTATAGATAGTTTTGTCCATGGTGTAATAATACATGATATTCTTTTCCCTGTACGCATCAACGTCACAATTTGTGATATTTTCCCACAAATAACAATAGAGTTTAAATAAATAATACAAGGTGTAAAAAGACCCTTCACCAAGCCGTCAACCTTGCATTCAGTACATCAAACTAAGTAACCCTACGCAAAAATTGTCACTGGGAAACGACTTTTTTTTTGGGTGTTAAATTTCGTTTTACTGTAAAGCTAATTGTAACGCACTCATAACACTGTGCTGATAGATGCAATGAGTAGTAAACGGGTAATGGAGGTATTTCAAGTACATTTGCACCCTTCAAAACTAGTATTTTAAAAAAAGTTGTGAAAATGTTGGAACTTTGACCTCCAATATCTCTGTAACTAGAAGGTTCCCAGGCATAGTCCAGAACAAAAAAATATCGCAATGACGTGGAGAATAAGTGCCTTTCGGCTTCGTTAAGGGTCTTTTTACACCGTTTATCTTATATCTTATCTTATACCTTTAAACGAGCAATTCTTGTATATATATATATATCTTATACCTTTAAACGAGCAATTCTTGTTTATATATATATATATATATAATCTGAATCTCGGAAACGGCTCCAACGATTTTCATGAAATTTAGTATGCAGGGGGTTTCGGGGGCGATAAATCGATCTAGCTAGGTTTAATTTAAAAAAAATGTCGTTTTATCCGTGTTTTTAGACAATGAAAAGCTGCTACAATATCATTAGAATACGAAAGTAAATTTCGCCACTGTTTACAATGTTATAATAGTTCAGGTGGGAAATCGGGCGGTCACGAAATCCTGAAAACCCTGGTTCGAGTCGTGCTGATTATTTTATTCCCTTTTTTTTAAGTTCCTTCTTTTTTTTACAAGCTTTTATAATTTATTTTTCTTTTTATACGCTTTTATTTAACTTGCAATGTTTGTATGTATGTATGTTCGGTTGAAATCTTGCAACTGAATTTTGAATCGCTTCCTCTTATCCTAAGGAGTTGAATTTAAAAATGTTGGTTCATTTCCGATGACAATACATTTTTTTGGTAAGCATGACCTGAATCGACATCCAGGATTAGCTCCAGATAAAGGAACTCTTCAACGCTCAACAGCACAGACACGAAATGTTGTGTACGCATTGTATTATGATAGCCGGTTTTAAGTTTTACCGTGACATGGTTGCTGCACTCAGGGTTTGGTCCTGACTAGGGAACTCTTCAATGGTTAGCAGCACAGACACGAATTTTGGGTACGCATTTTATTGTGATAGCTGGTTTTAAGTTTTGCCGTGACATGGTTGCTGCACTCAGGGTTGGGTCCTGACTAGGGAACTCCTCAATGTTTAGCAGCACAGACACGAAATTTTGTGTACGCGTTTTACTATGATAGCCGGTTTTAAGTTTTACCGTGACATGGTTGCTGCTCTCAGGGTTGGGTCCTGACTAGGGAACTCCTCAATGTTTAGCAGCACAGACACGAAATTTTGTGTACGCGTTTTATTATGATAGCCGGTTTTAAGTTTTACCGTGACATGGTTGCTGCACTCAGGATTGGGTCCTGACTAGAGAACTCCTCAATGGTTAGTAGTACAGATATGAAATGTTGTATACGCGTTCAATTATGAAAGACCGTTCTAAATTTCAACATGATATACCGACTAAAAAATAAATAAATGAATAGTACAAAAAACATTTTTAAAGTCAAAGTATTTATTTCAATTAGGCACATAAAAGGCACTTTTGAACGTTAAAGTTACAAAGAAAATAGAATTGATTCTAGTCGCCCCTTCCAAAAGGTAGTTTCGTATGGAGAAGAATGATATTTTAAAATGTTGATAATTTTAAAATGTCTTACAATATTTTGTATAGGTACATTAATTATACAATTATATGTGAAGACGATGCACCTAGAATAAAATTACTATACCACAAAAGGTAAAACATCAATTTAAAAACAAGCTTTTATTTAAATGGTCTAAAAAGAAGAAAATAACCTTTAAATTAAATCTATCCCATCAATTTATTACATTATACAACTAATTTATTTAAATATTATAAAAGCTTGTCGGGAGATACTAAATAAACAAGAATGCAATATGTATGTACAATAACTAATAAATGTAAAGTGTAGTAATTCTAAGAAAAAATGTACCTATGTACTTCATAAAATTGTATTTCTCGCGACAAACTTTTATATTGTTTTAATAAATTAGTTGTATAATGTAATAAATTGATGGGATCGATTTAATTTAAAGTTTATTTTCTTCTTTTTAGACCATTTAATTCCTTTTTTTTTTCTAACCAAAAAACAAGATTTACCAAAAAAAAAACCGAGCTAAGCTCGGTCATCCAGGTACTTATCATTAAATTAATAAAAGTATCTCAATTAAAAATGCATTGTCTAAATTATACAATCACAATGACAAGTCTTTACCAACAGTCCCATAGTTCAATTCAATTAATATATCATTATAACATTCATGACTTCTCAAAAAATTCCTTAGTATTATCAAAACATTTCTCACTGAGCAACTTTTTCTATGATTTTTTTAACCGATTTAGAGCTTCGATCAACAATAGCACTAGATTAAGGATTAGTAACTAAAACACATCACTCAAGTGGCCGCGATTGCATAAAGTTGATTATAAACCGTAACACTCAAACATAATGTTTATTATCGTTTGCAATATATTTACTATAGGTCAACCAGAATCTCATGGCATTATAAAATAATAACAAACAGTGGTTTTCATATGGCAATGTCAACATGTCACTTGTCAAAACGAGTATGACTGTAGTTGATACATTTTCCAGTTCTGATTAATATTTTCTTGTTCAAACATTTTTAATAAACATACTTATTTTAACAAGGTTTCCTTTTCCATTACAATAAAATTGCAAAAAACCATATATCAGCATATGATTTTGAGACCCAGTGCATAATATCAGCAAGCACATTGGGTCACATAAAACAATAAGCCAAAATCTCTAACAAAATGGATTTATGAAATACATGTTGTGCCGACCCCATCTAGTGTGGGATAAGGGCAGGAAGAAGATCGAGAAGAAATTTATGAAAAAAAAAAATACAAATATCAAGACTTTTTATACAAATTACCCTTGTGTTACCCACAAAAACATTTAATTTCCCTATTTGCCATCAGATTCTGGTAGACCTATACTACGATTGAAAAGTAAACGTATTTTTAAAATAAGAACAAGAATATTTATGACAAAATAAAGCATAATTTCTAAGCAATAAGGTTGGAAAAACTATGTTGCAAAATAATACCACAATGTGGTCTTATTATTCCGGCCATTTTTGATGCACTCATTGGAAATCTAGTACTATTGTTGATTAAAGATTACCACCCATATTCTAAGACGTTCCTCCATAACTTACTCGACTCGACTCCACCTGGACCCAGCCTTTTCCACTACCATCGGTAGTTATAGTTGACATAAACGTCCTCGTCTCGAGATTTTTCCTCAGTCGAGGAAAGGAATCACCTGTCAAACTCAAGGTACCTCGGAACCTACCTTAAGGAAGTGTCAAAGTTCGTATGTAATAAAAATGAATTTTGAAGACTATCGAATATGCTTACGATAATCCTTACAACTATTTATTACGGCGTTATTTGCGCGATGCAGATAATTCAAATTATGACGTAATGACTCCACTCTACCCCGACTCATTTGAGGACCCCTCAGTCGAGGAACCTCAAAGTTCATTCGAAATTGCGACTAAGAACACAATTTTGAACGTGTTTTTGAGGCCGTCCTGAGTCGAGTAAGTTTTCGAGGAACGTCTTAGAATATGGATGTTAGAGTCATTTGTTCGTCAACAGACGCTAAAGCTTATTGGTTCATCAGTAACTATGACGTAGTATGGGTCAGCCACGTGATCCAGGTGCCACGGGAGTGACCACCTGTATTGATATATCATGAATAAACAGTCGAACACTCAAAAACTAATTAACTGCCTCGTTGATCTAGTGGTGGCAAGCGCAACTGCTGATCGTGAGGTCCTGGGTTCGATCCCCAGGTCGGGCAAAGTGACATTGGGTTTTTCCATGTGGAATTCCTCAGTAGCAGCCCAGACTTTGGATTTGTAGCCGATTGATGGCAATGGGCTCGCCCTCTATTACATGGCACTTGCATATCGGCGAAATGAGGGTGTTACTATACACCTCTGCACAACCCTTCGGGGAATACAGTCGTGATGTTTATGTAAACACTCTAAAACTAATATAATTCTTCCACAGTTTACGGCAGGTATCCAGAAGTGAGAGCATCAGACTTCGCAGCCGTACAAGTAGATGGCGCGTACCGTTGTGTCTGGGACGCTGCCGTGGCGGCCTTGTCGGTTGTGGAGAAAAGAGCCAACGGTCTGGCCGACCAGGCCGTATTGCACTGGGAAGTATTGTGGCCGGTGAGTTGAAGTCAAAAGTCCAAAATTCTGATCAGCACATGGGCGTAGCTAGCATTTGTCCAGGGTGAGACCAGGGCCGCCGTAAGCGGGCGTGCAAGGCGTGCACCGCACGCGGGCGGCACACCCAGGGGGCGGCAAATCGAGCGACTCATCTGAGACCAATTTCAATTTTTTCGGTATTGTGTCACTCAATATACAGGAGTAGTCGAAAGAGTGAGGGGAGCGTCTAAAAAAGAAGCTCGTCCAAGTATCGCTTGGGAATCAATCTTGTTTATTCGGTATTGTACGCGGGCGACGAAACTGCTAGCGGCGGGCCTGGGTCGGGCAAACTCAGTCAGACAGTAAATATTTGTCTTTTCTATAAATCTAAGGACGAAATTGAAGCATTAATCTTTGTTTAAAACTAGTTGTGAGTCGCCTTTTAGTTTTAGAACATTCCTCAAGCATAGATTCATTGATCATAGTTCAGCTGAGTTTGACTTTATTCCAGATTTCTAGAGTTTGTAGATTCGACCCCAAGCAGTGATTTGATCTGTAATCAATCAATCGATTGGCTCGATTTGAGTCTCGTTTCATCTGAGTATAGATTGATAGCCGTTCTGGAATAAGACCGTTCCTCAAGTACTGATTCTATACTTAAACAGTGATCAACTGATTACAGATCAAACTGGACTTGAGGAATGTTCTGTAATACGGACCTAAGTTCAGAATGGGATTATGGGGCAATTTTGCTCCTTGAACTTATTTTTGAGGTCCAAATAAGTATAGACGGAGTCTGGCATTGGTCTGCCTATTTTGGGTAATTGTTCTGGTAGACATGGGTGGCGAGTTAACTGAATCTAGAATATTTCCCTATCCTTTCCTGTGCCAGCGAGCAAGCGCCCCATCTACCCCACCTTAAATATGCCCATGGATCTGCACAATGAATTCGGAAAGCCACTAGGTGCTGTCTATTATTATAGTCTCAACTCGGACCCTTCAGCGGAACACAAGGGTTCAACCACTGCTGTTTAGAGTCCCGTAATTAAAGGGTGCCAATCGAGACTCTGGGTGAATATTCGAAATTTTTTAACATTATTTTAACAAATCATTCTTCTCCCGGGTTGTTAACGTTATAGTATTGTCAGATTGTTTTTATTCTTGTCTTATTGCTTGACGGCAGCGGTATAGTTTGAGTTTTCATTATCATAATTATAGTATTAAACATCTGCATTCTTAACTTTGGGATGATGCTAATGACGTTCTCAATTTTTGTTAATATTTTTCGAAGAATGCCCCCTCTATTACTAAGCCAACGTCGTCTGTCCGTCTGTCGGTCACAGGGCTGTATCTTTTTAACCGGAATAGGTAGCCAGTTGAAATTTGTACTGCCTCTATTATACCAAATATAAAAAGTCTAAGCCCAACTTGGACACACACAAATGGGAATTTGACGACACGTTTGGTGCAGTGGCTGAGCGATCGGCTTCTGCGCTACGGGTCGTTGTTTCGATTCCCGCACGGAACAAATATTTGTATGACCTACAGACAGTTGTTCCGGGTCTGGATGTTTGTGCATGTGAAGATTTGTGTCTGTAAACGCACCCACGATACAGGAGAAATACAAGTGCAGGGCAATGTTTAAAAAAAAAAAAACACGGTTACCTCATCCTAGAAATCTCAAAAAAATGCATTTTTTCAACGTTTTTTGTTCTTGTTTCATCTTAAAAACGGTAATACATACAAACGTGAAACTTGGTATGGTTGTAGTGCATACTCTATATTTAGCCGACAAATAATAAAAATAGTTATTTCACAGTCATGTGAGGTGGTACAGAGCCCTTAGATCAGAACATTCCTCAAGTCCAGTTTGATCTTTAATCAGTTGATCACTGTTTAAGTATAGCACCATGGCACCCTTTAATTACGGGACCCTAAACAGCAGTGGTTGAACCCTTGTGTTCCGTTGAAGGGCCCGAGTTAGACCATAATGATAGACAGCACCTAGTGCCTTTCCGAATTCATTGTGCAGATCCATGGGCGTATTTAAGGTGGGGTAGATGGGGCGCTTGCTCCCTGGCACAGGAAAGGATAGGGAAATATTCTAGATTCAGTTAACTCGCCACCCATGTCTACCAGAACAATTACCCAAAATAGGCAGACCAATGCCAGACTCCGTCTATACTTATTTGGACCTCAAAAATAAGTTCAAGGAGCAAAATTGCCCCATTAATCCCATTCTGAACTTAGGTCCGTATTACAGAACATTCCTCAAGTCCAGTTTGATCTTTAATCAGTTGATCACTGTTTAAGTATAGAATCAGTACTTGAGGAACGGTCTTATTCCAGAACGGCAATCAATCTGTACTCAGATGAAACAGATTGGTTGATTACAGATCAAATCACTGCTTGGGGTCGAATCTACGAACTGAGTAACGATCTATAATAAAGCCAAACTCAGCCGAACTATGATCAATGAATCTATGCTCGAGTTTCGTTCTGTAATACGGATCTTAGTACGCGAGTCTGAGTCGCATTTGACCCGGTTTTTTTAATTGTATGCATGCATTGTATTTACTCAATATTCAGTAATCATTTTCTAATTATTGGGTTCATTAAAAGAGCCTTCACTCCTGACGATACTTAAGTACGTCCGTAGCGCCGCGCCCCCCGTGCAGTTAAACCCGCTACCAACCTCTTTGACTGTCTAATCATTTCACCAAACAACCCCAACAAATGAAGTTTTGTTTTCTATGTTGTGGCAACACTGTTTTTTTACTTGTCACTTTTTATTACTCTCTACCAGCGGTAGTGCGAGCTATTAGTATTATTTTTACTTATTTCTGTTCCTTTCTATCAGCTGTGATTCTATTGAACTATATGTATGTATGTAAAAAAAACCTGTCCGATCCGAAAAGGGCACAGAGGCACCGCAATAACATTACTAAAAACAAATAAACACACATTATTTATTTAACTGTACGTTTTTAGTACCCAAATTACCGCAATTTCCATAAAATTTTGGAAATTCTTAAAATTTGAAACCTAGTCAGCGACGGTGCGTTTGAACGTGTGTTTTAAGGAAATTGGGGTAATTTGGGTACTTAAAACGTGCATTTTAAATAACAATAACATTTTTATAATTCATTAATAATGTTTTTTTTTTATTTACCTACAATATTGTCAAAGGTTTTAATGTGCTATTCAAATGTAAAGCACGCTGTCCTAAAGGGGGGCCTGGTAATCTGTGTGACAGGATTTCCTAGTGCAGATACCAGTCTCCCACAAAGGCTGAGTCTAACATATAATTATGTAAAAAATATAGCTATAAGAAACCTTTGTGGAAGAAAAATAAATACATATTATTATTATTATTTATTTTTTGTAATGTTATTGTGATACCTTTGTGCCCCTTTCGGATCGGACAGGTTTTTTTACATATTGTATACCAGGGATGGCGAGCGAACCTTTACGTATCAACGAAGAATTCAAAGAAATGTTTAATAATGTCATAGACGTGCCATCAAATAATTTTGAGTTTGTGATTATTGGGGATTATTGGGTCATATAATACCTACTTCAAACTTTTTTTCGTGGTGCATAATGAATTGTGTGATCAGTGACGTGCCCAAAATATTGTGTCGCGTGCCATTGGTTCGCCATCCCTGTTGTATAACTATCCAACAAGTTATTTATTATTTTAAGTATTAAATACAGTCCACCAAAAAATACAATCCGCACAGAGAGAATAATTAATTAATAATGTTTTCTTTCACAGAGACTATTTGCAAACAGAGATTACGTATACATAAGACGACATAAAGAGTATGATATCGTAACCAAACCTCTACCGCACAAAGATGGCATCTTTAGCCCCGCCCCCACCGACAACCGGAAACAGCCGATCTATGCCGAACGCCCGAACGTCCACTCCAAAGCGAAACGGAAAGCTATGGAGGCGTACGAGATAGAGCCAGACGGCAAGACTTCGGATAACAAGGTTTATGTAATCATATCAAGATCGTGTGAGCACCCCTTGGTGCCTGAAAGTAAACATGCGATCCGGGTGTCTGAATATTGGAGCCATATGGTTGTGAAGACACTGAATGGTCCTGAAAAGGTGAGGATTGTAAATTGTAATATATAAGGTCCAACCAAAATACCTGGACAAACTTTTACACAGTGTTCAATACGTTTAACTAATCACATCTATGTAAAAAAAAAACGAGATCTAAGTGATTTTTTTTCAAACCAAAAAATAATAATGTTTTAAATTGCCTGTACTCTCTAAGAATAAACTCATCCATTTCTTATGCATCGACCGCCATTGGGGTGCGCGCTAATTCCGTGCCGTGCTTTACCTAAACATCGAAGTGAAAAATGTTAAAAAATAATAATAAAATTAAAATTAAAGTTTATTAAAAAATTTTGTTAAAAAAAAAACACTTGGATCTCGTTTTTTTTGCATGGATATATGTAAAAGTTTGTCCAGGTATTTTGGTTAGACCTTATATAATTGCAATAAACTAAAAAAAAACATAGAAATAGGTACAGAAATTCCGTAGATATTAGGTCACGTAATATGTACAGTAGGGGAATGAAAGGTTATACATATATACATCTTAAGGTCTATTTTCGCTTGCACAGTGCAAGTAACGAACTATTTTACCGTCTACGTATTGCCAATATTATAGAAACGAAACTACAAGTATTTATTGACAAGACATTAAACATTATAATACTACACACTAGTAATGTCAATTTATTTAATCACTGTTTTGATTGATGTCATGGTTTTTACAACAAAACTCCTTAAATCAAATCAAAGACATTATATGGCTCTACTACGTCATATGGAGACAAAAGGCAATTTTGATCTTTGCTACCAAATAATTAAACATAATTTTCTATGCATTGGTCTGTTCCGTTCAACAGTTTGACAAGGTAACGTGTGCCCGCGATGTGAGAAACGAATGAATTTGAAAACTGACGAATCTTTTAATTCCCCTACTGCACATCATATAATTATTTAGTAATTCGGTAGTTGACTACTTCGAAGAATTAGAAAAAATAAATTGAAGTTCAATTACTTATATCAAAAAGGTTAAAAAAGGAGATGATAGTTAAAAATTGAAAAAAAAAATAAAATCAATCTAAAAAAGAAGGAGATACACGTTTTTTAAGTTTTTGAATGGCGCATATTCATTCCTTGTCGCTCGAAACCGATATCGCACGCAGTAATGTCAAGTTATTATGAGGTTTTTAAACGATGACATCATCAGTAAAGTGTGCGGTTTCTGTCTATTATTTATTTTTAATTCGTTTATAACTTGGGCATTTTATTATACATATATTTCGTTGGTTTTCTCATTGTTTCCTATGTTTTTAGTAAAAGTTCCGAGAAAAATATATAAAAAAAAATTCAACTACCCAATTATGTACATGTGACCATAATAATAATTTCAACCTTCAATCCTCATACCCTGATGCTGGAGGGGTACTGCAAGATAAAACCGTTTAACTTAAAAGATTTTTAAGGGATAATTTTTATATAACGTTAGAAATTGATGGGTATATTTTATTTAAATTGATGGGTATATTTTAAATTGATGGGTATATTTTATTTAAATTGATGGGTATATTTTATTTAAATTTATGGGTATATTTTATTTAAATTGATGGGTATATTTTATTTAAATTGATGGGTATATTTTATTTCAATTGATGGGTATATTTTATTTAAATTGATGGGTATATATTATTAGACCATATTCTAAGACGTTCTTCCAAAACTTACTCGACTCGACTCCACCTCAACTCAGCCTTTTTCACTACCATCGGTAGTTATAGTTGACATAAACGTCCTCGACTCGAGATTTTTCCTCAGTCGAGGTAAGGAGTCATCTGTCAAACTCAAGGTACGTCGGAACCTACCTTAAGGAAGGAAGTGTCAAAGTTCGTATGTAACAAAAATTAATTTTGAAGACTTTATCGAATATGCTTACGATAATCCTTACAACTATTTATCGCGGCGTTATTTGCGCGATGCAGATAATTCAAATTATGACGTAATGACTCCACTCTACCTCGACTCATTTGAGGACCCCTCAGTCCAGGAACCTCAAAGTTCACTCGAAATTGCGACTAAGAATACAATTTTGAAGGTGTTTTCGAGGCCGTTCAGAGTCGAGTAAGTTTTGAAGGAACGTCTTAGAATATGGGTGTAAGTCTTGGTTTAAACCTTCTCTTGGAATAAGTGGGCTATTATTTTAGCTTGGTAGAAATAATTTAACTTTTTAACAAAAAAAAACCGACTTCAAATTGTCTATCTCCGAAGTTCTTCATCAGATCTTCACAAAATTTAAATGGGACCACTTCGAAATAATACTCTTTCAAACAAAAAAGAATCATTAATATCGGCTCACAATTAGCAAAGATATCGCGGAACAAACATACAAAAAAAAACATACAGTCGAATTGAGAACCTCCTCCTTTTTTGGACGACGGATAAAAACAGCGTAGCATACTCCTCAACAATGTATTATTTTCCTGTCCACAGGCGGGCATGGAGTTTGTGTTAACGTACTACGACGAGCCAGCTGTGGGCGGGATGCCCAGTACAGTGGCAGCGTGGGCAACCGGGCGGGCCGCCCCCGCCTATCTACAGCGCATGCGGCGAGCGGCATGCGAATACAGAGCTTGGAGACACGCAACTCCTCAACAGGTATGACATTATTACATTAACCCCCTTTTCTCCACCCACGGTTGTAAGAAGCGACTGTGGCGACATCTATAGCCACATCTGAATTACGCAGAGCCGTTGCTAGGTGAGGGCTCAGGGCGCCCCTTACTTACTTGTTACTTTTTTGAGGTGACTGCTGAATAAAATATTTTTTCAAGCCACGGCGCCCTCAAAACCTCAGCACCAGAGGCGCCCCTTATGGCTCGGCGCCTGGGTGCCCCGCCCCCTTGCACCCCCGGGTAGAGACGGCCCTGGAATTAAGCGGCACGATGATTGTGTAGCAGACTACAGTGACAATGTCAATTCTCAAATATGACGTCACAGAATTCTGCATCGCGATATCAAGATTCGACACGCAGATAGTAAATATATACAACTTCCCAACATCAACCGTTGGGCAGTAGTCCGCCAGGCATAAGACCCTCCTGGTTGGAGGATCCTCTCTTTTCGTTGGAAGAATACCACACCTCGTTCCTCCACAAGATTAATATCCGGTTCCTATGACCAAAACGAATCGTTTTTCTTATCAATAGTAACATATTTCATTGGCAAACTTGCCATATACAAGGTTAGTCGGAAAGGGGGTACTAAGCCGAAAGGGTGTTAAAGTACCCATAATAAGAGATAACTTTTGTTCTACAACTTTCCCCAAAACTCGATAGTTTAAGAGAAATAGCTTTTCAAAGATTTCGTAAAAAATACGCTAAATTCTATCTATCCTGAGCTATGATCAGACGTGTTTACATTTTACGTCATATTTGGGGTCACGGATTAGAAACTCCATTTTCTGAATTCATAACTATAGCAGGGAAGACGTTTTTTTTGAAAAAACTAAAATAAAAATGTTTTTTCATGGACAAAAAATTAATCGAATTTTGAAATTTAACACTTTCTTTAAAACAATCATCAGTGACACATTAAGTGGCCCGCGGCTTAGTACCCCCTTTCCGACTAACCTTGTATACAAGTTCCCAACATCAACCGTTGGGCAGTAGCCCGCCACGCATAAGACCCGCCTGGTAGGAGGATCCTCCCTTTCCGTTGCGAGTGGTTCCTATGACCAAAAACGAATCGTTTTTCTTATCAATAGTAACATATTTCATTGGCAAACTTGCCATATATAGACTCGTAAGCTAATCTAATTGCGATAGCCATTCTAGTCTAATATTCAAACCAACATGGTATTTGCTTCATTATTATTAGTAAAGATGCAAGCGTCTTTATTTTAACCAATATAGAAAGAAAGAAAGAAAAGTTATTTATTCGCGCCAACATGACGCACAAAATAAAATAAAAGTAACAAAACTGAATACAAGCTTGGGGAAAAATATGCGTCACATCCGCGCAAAACGGCCATCGCTCAGCATAATGCTGTGTCTCACGTGCGAGACAGAGCCACAGCGCTGGTTTTCAGCGACAGCCGGCGTTGACATGATGACGTCCACCGGTGCAGCAAGTAAAAAGATATAAATAAACTCAATATATGAAAATAGATAAAATACGCATTAAATAGAATCATGTGAAAGTGTATGATATATAATATTTAAATATAGCAACATTTCGTGGCGTCAACATCGTCGCTCACGCAGACTTTCGTTATCTGTGCATGAAGCTGTCAATTATGGACTACTTTATTTGCTAAAATTACGTAGTAATATCATAACATTACGCCTGTATTCCCCGAAGGGTTGGGCAGAGGTGTATAGTAACACCCTCATTTCGCCGTTATGTTTAAGTCCCATGTAATAGGGGGCGAGACTATTGCCATCAACCGGGCACAAATCCAACTCCGGGCTGCTACTGAGGAATTCCACACGGAAGAACCTAATAACACTGCCTGACCTGTGGATCGAACCGAGGACCTCACGATCAGCTGTGGAGCTTACCACCACCTGCGAGGCAATTAACCAATAGTTCAGCCTAGCTTTATCCCAACTACGTTGTGGTCAGCTTCCAGTCTAACCAGATTCGGCTGAATACCAGTATTTTACACGGAGCAACTGCCATCAGACCTCCGCAACCCAGTTACTGGGCAATGCCGATATCCCAAGGTTAGACCAGTTGTCAGACTTTCGGGCTTCTGACTTCCCGTAACGACTGTCATAGATATTCGTATAACATCCGGGACCGACTATTTTACGTTCTCTCCGAGGCACGGAGGGGTCTCAATGTGTAACGAATGGTCACCCATCCACAGACTGACCGCGGCAAGCGCAGCTTAACCTTGCAAATCTTATGATCCGTGCGGTTGTTAATTAGTCACGGGCCCCTCAATATATATCGAGGCAGTTAACCAATAACGCTTGATAAATTCTCTTGAAACTTAGCAAACAAATTCAATTCCTATAACAATACAACATTATAATAATTTCAACCTTCAATCGTCAAATGCTGATATGCTGCAGGGGTACTGCAAGAAAAACAAGTTATTTGAGGGATTATGTTGTTTCTTCAGGTTCACGATTTGCCGGAATTTATCCCATTTGTGAGCGAACCGGAGCCGAGTGACGAGAAGTTAACTGTGGTCAGCGAGCCAGACATGGAGGTGAGTTTTGAACCCATATTACTAAAGCCAGTTCTACCTTTTCTCCTTGGAAAATCCTCATGGATATCCCTCGCCCGGGGAAGGCGAGGGGGTCTGCCGGTCTCTTACCGGCTAAAAACCAACGGTGTTCCTCCTCCTGATCGTTCGGCCAAGGTCACGGGATTTGCAAAAGCATGCACCGCAACCCTGGCAGAAGCCAGTTCTGCCTACCCTTTTCCCAACTATGTTGGGGTCAGCTTCCAGTCTAACCAGATGCGGCTGAATACAGATATTGCGATCCACGACGATGCGCTCCACTCTTCGTCTAAATCGCGTGTTCTCGCTCACTCTAAGATGAAGAGGGAGAGAGAACACGCGATTTAGACAAATTGAGGGGCGCGTCTTCATGGATAGCACTATCTGTACCAATATTTTAGACGGAGCGACTGCCATCAGACCTACACAACCCAGTTAGTGGGCATTGTCAATATCCTAAGTTTAGACCGGTTGTCAGACTTTCGGGCTTGTGACTAAAGAAAAGAAAGAAAGAAAAGAAAGAAAAGAAAGAAAGAAAGAAAGAAATTTATTTGGCACGAAAGCAGTCAGACACAGACAAAAAAAATCATAGGAGACAAAAAATAATAAAGTAGCTGTGTGTCTAGCGGCTGCGCCAAATAGGTTCAGTACTACCCGTAACGACTGTCATAGGTATTAGTATGACACCCGGGACACCCATTTAAGGAGACCCCGCACAGCGTGAATTCGATATAACGCTTTACGCAATTTACTCAGGCCTTGGAATTTTAGAAAATTCTGACAGTGATATTAATCGCATTTTAAGTGTTCGGCAAGCAATACAAAACAGTGTTGTTTGCTACGAAAGAGTTTAGCAAGAACGAAAAAAAAATGCTACTCAAAAATAACTTTTCTGTTACAATGAATAGGCTAATTCTGATAATTTTTACAATAATAGCACTTTAATTATTTATTTGGCTTGATACCCCGTTATACGCGAATTTCACTTAACGCGATTTTGTCCGGAACGCATCCCCCGCGTAAAGCGGGCTATTACTGTAATTTATTACTACGGGTCAAATACTCAAATTCTACTCAATTTTCAGCTGTCGTTAAGTCTCGTTCTGTCCCTGTCACTTTAAGGCGAAGTAAGAGAGACAGCACGAATTTAACGCCAACTTTAAATTGCTTAGCGTTTGAGTATTTGCGAGATCACACCGATAATTCAGCCCTCATCAATCTGTCTTCCTACCAGTCCTCCCACCAGCAACATCAGAGTCTCATTAGGGGTCGCTCTTACTGCTGTTGTTGCTAGTAGTCTTGATGTTCGTAGTAGTAGTTAGCTTAGGTTAAGTATTTTACTCGTCCCCATTGATTGGAGACCCTTCAGGTCTCGTCAATAACTGCCCGGTTACGTAGAAACGGTCCACAAGACCATCTACAAGAATCTGAATAGGAAAGAAAAGTATTTGCGAGATATGTAATCCAGCCATTTTCAATTCAGAATGAATATGCTTTGGGATTGAAAACCTTAAATCCATTACACATAGTTCACTTTCAATTGCAAATTAAATTGTTTTATGACTTTTTTCATACTTTTTGTTATTCTGAAATCAACTCAGATTATTTGCGCTTAAAGTTGATATTTGTAAAAAATAAAAAGTTCTCGTTGGTGTGTGCAGTCCCCCAACCCCAGCCAACCCGCACCAGACCAGCGTGGTGTACTAAGGCCTAAACCCTTCTCATTCTGAGAAGATGCCCATGCCCAGCAGTGGGCTGATTATTATGCTATTCATTTCCTTTTCATTTCGTCCACAGTCTTCTCAAAGTGGGCCGGATATGGAACCCTCAGATCCTTGCAAATGTGACCAGGGCACGCAGACAGAAGTCATCTCGACACAGCCGGAGATCAAGATTCCGCCACGGGTCGGCAAGGTCACCGAGGACAAAGCCGTGGAGACGGAGCACAAGGAAATTAAAAATGTTAGAATCAATTGAATAAATACCTACATATCGACGCTCGGCAGTGAAAACCTCGTAAATAAAATTTTCTTCAAAAGCGTTTTATTTATTATTTACATTGATAAACTCGTCATACACGTACCTACTAGTTCAACAAACTTTCAATTCAAATACTTCTAAGCTATCTATGACGTACGATGACAAACTTGTATTAACATTTGAGCAGCCATTTTTTTTTGCAGGAGATAGTTAACTCTATCTTTTTAAAAAAAAAAATATTTTACACACGTGGTTTTCACTGCCGACCGACGATATACAGAATGATCTTTTAATTACCATCCAAATTTTTTCTAGGCTTTGTTTACTATTGAAAGATTCCATTATTGAAAAAATAAAAGTTAGGTCCGTTCACGGCAGCGAATCGGGTGTTCAGTTTGTTGAACCATATTCCAAGGCGACTCAAATGGTAAGAGTGCCACGTTCTCTCATTTTTGGTTGGAGACCCTTCAGATCTCACCAATAACTGCCCGGTTACGTAGAAACGGTCCGCAAGACCATCTGCAAGCAGTCGAATAGGAAAAAAAAGTTCTCTCATTCAGTGCATGCGCGACAATCGTAGTATTCAGTGGCGTAGCGTGCCTTGGCGGGGCCCCGTATAAAAAATTGTAAAGATTTCTCACAAAAGAAAAAAAAAAATGTTTGCGTAAAATTAAAAGAAATATTTATTCATCATAATTATCAATCTGTCACTTTTTCCAAAAAAATTACAAACAATTCAAATTAAATATACACTCTCCTTGCCTTTTTTTCGGCAAATTGAACTTTAGTTTTTCTAAAGTTTTTGCCTCTATGGACAATAGTGACAGGTCTTAATTTTTGCTTACACACGTTGGGGGCCCCCGTGGCCCGAGGGCCCCGTATAATTGATACGGCAGATACGGCGGTAGCTACGCTCCTGGTAGTATTTAATGATTGACTTAGAAACCACGCGGAATTGATGTCTTTCCGGAAAATTATTTTATTGTGAAAAGACCTACCAATTTTTTTTTTGAAATGAAGAGTGAATTATCCCTAATGCCTATTAAAAAATTGGATGGTGATTTGTGATTACAAAATCATCCTATATACATCGTGAGGAACCCTGCACACCTGAGAGGGCTCCATGAAGTTTTCAATGGTGTGTGTAGTCTGCCAAACCGCACCAGGACAGCGTGGTGGAAAAGGCTTAACCCTTCTCGTCCTGAGAAGAGGCCCGTGCCCAGCAGTGGGAGAGTAATGGGCTGATAAAAAAAATGTGTACTCCAGCCATTCAAATTTTGTGTCAATGGTAAGCAAACCTTTGATCGAAAACATAAAACATAAGTGAAATCATTAATATAATTTATTTTTGAATCGTAGTTTTAATTTAACTTAAAATACGTGTAAGTATCTGCTCCATTTCAAATTGTTTTTTTTTAACAATCTTTTCAATCTTTTTTAACCGACTTCAAAAAGGAGGAGGTTCTACATTCGTTAAGTTTTTTTTTATGTATGTACACCGATTACGCTGAGATTTATGATCCGATTTACGTGATTCTTCTTTAGTTTGATGCGAAATAGTTGCCATTTGGTCCCTTAAAAATTTAAAATAGTTTGGCCCAGTAGTTTTCATTTTATGAACATTTTTATTTTTTTATGAACATTTTAGTTTACTTGGATGATGTAATTATTCTACCTGATGTAATCTAGAAAAATCCTGCTGTAGTTTACAGAACAACCTATTACAGACACTAAAAAGGAAAAAATAAAAAAAACTACGTTTAAAAAACCGACTTCAAAAACTAAAAAGTATAAAATTAACAATTTCAGAAGTCGGTGCCTTCAATTTGGTTCAGTGTGGATTAGCACTGACTTCTGAAACTGTTAATTTTATATTGTTATTTTATACTTTTTAGTTTTTGAAGTCGGTTTTTTTAAACGTAGTTTTTTTTTTGATATGATAAAAATTTAATTAAATTCTACCAAATTTTCTAAAGTAGTCAACTACCTAATTAGTTAGGTTATGTTTAGTATGAACTGACATTTCGAAGTGTTTCACGGGTCTGTCTGACATATTTTTCAGGACACACACAGCATTTCACCGGAAGTAGACTGCGAGAAGGTGGATGAGGAACAACCTAAAAATGGTGGGTGGTGGCGATACTTGTACCCTTTCTATTACTTTGTTTGAGGTGATGTCTACTCCATTTAATACAGTGAGCTCATCTTCAAAATTCAGGTTTTTATAAAAACCAATTACCGTTTAAAAAGTCAACAAGAGCCGTAAAAATATTTTTTCGATATCTCAATAAATGACAAAGTTATAAGCATTCAAAGTGAGCCCTTTTTTAAATTCCTACTGGTTGCGCGTTTAGTGTGTGACGTCATCCGACATAAGTATTATACGGAGGTGTTGTGTCGCGTGACGTATGCGCTAGATACGGCGCTTTAAAAATATATTTGCTTATAACTTCAGTAATAATAGAAATGTTTCAAAAATTCAAAATGTGTTGTGCTCAGTATAAACCACTTAAGAGGCCTTTCCAGTTTCACAGACGTCTCGCTCTAACTTTAAGTCTTTTTTAATGATTTAAAGACATTTTAGGTAATATTAAAAAATATAATCTGTAGAAGTTCAATGTATCCACCTTCTGAGTGTCATCACAAATATTTAAACAATAGTTTTATTTCCATACATGATTTATATCGGGTGTAAAAATACTCTTAACGAAGCCGAGAGCCACGTATTCTTCCCATCATTACGAAGTTTTTTTGGTATTGGGCCATACCTGGGAACCGACTGGTTATGGAGATATTGAAGGTCAAAGTCACCATATTTATGAACGTTTTTCCGAAAATTAAGTTTAAATGTTATTACTAAACATTTTTCTATACAAACATTATTAACATTTTCGAAATGTAGGCACAGTCTGCTGCGCGCGCGCTTCCATTGCGCGCTACAATTAAAAGCTGTTTTTTAATACCAAAAAATAAAAGTCGTTTCCCAGCAATTATTTGTGCTGTATGTTACTTAGTTTAACCTTTTGAACGCCAGAGCATAAATGCATCGTCGTACCCCCCACGCCAAGGTAACTGTAATCCCATCGTTTTTGTCACATATTTGTGACCGTGGCGTACAGGGTAAACTTTGCGTTTGTCACATATGTATGACAATGGCGTCCAAAAGGTTAATGTACAGTATGCGTAGACTTCGGCTTCGTTAAGGCTATTTTTACACCCAGTATAGAAAAAAAATCCAACGACATAAATATTCTTTCTCCTCCTCTTTCTAGGCAACGAATCAAGACGAAAATATGTTTCAAATATTTATAATGTTATCCTAGAGAATTTTTACAGAATACATTTCTCAATATCGCCTAAAACCTCTTTAAATCTTGATAAAAGACTTCAAGTTAAGAGTGAGACGGCTTTGAAGCGGAGCAGCCTCTCATAACTACAAAAAGTAAACTGATCTTTAACTATATAGGAGACGAGCTCATGAGACAAAAGTGGCCCCCCAAGGCACTAATAAGGCTTTGGTACTAACGACGGTGGCGCCATTACTTCCCTAGTTTCCACCCCATTCCAAACATTTTCGACTTTTCTACCAGCGTTAAAAGTCGTTTAATGTGACGTCACGGCGTACAGACGGATTGATATACGGTGTTGCACGTACTGCCAACTAAAAGGTGTAATTTAATATAGGAGGTTTAAAGGTGATCGCGCGTTTGCCAGCACCATACGCGCCGCATTCCAGAAATCTTTCTACAGGTTGTATACGAAATCATGTAATTCCTTCAAGCCTCGTGATGTACTGCTGACATAGATTAACCCAGAACGGGATACCTTTAGATTCAATAAAAAAAAAACAAAATGTAAACATGTATTCTTAACGTGAGGCATTTTAGCGCCCCGAGCGAATTGCGCGGTATCGCTCGCCGCGCGGTCATTTAACTCGGGGCGTTAAAATGCCTCACGCTAAGAACACATGTTTACTTTGTGGCAGCATCTATCGCGCCACATGCGAACTATCCTGCATCGCGATATCAAAGTTTTATACGCAGATAGTATATATACAAGTTCCCAACATTAACCGTTGTGCAGCGGCCCGCCAGGCATAAGACGCGCCTGGTAGGAGGATCCTCCCTTTTCGTAGGCGGAACACCATATCTCGTTCCCCTACATTAGTGACCCCGACGTGTTCGTCACAGACAGTGTTTCCACACTGGTGACGATTACGGACGCAACCTTCGCAGCCCATGAAGAGCGGCGGCAATATCAACATTCCCTCATCACTCCCGCTGCTCAACATTCAAGCAAGCAGCAGTCACACAGCCAACCAGCACCCTCGGCTTCATCGTGTCACCATTAGCCTGCAGAGAACGCGCAAGCCTGGTCACACCTTCAGCCCCCTTCAGGAACATGGCATAGCACGCTGCAAATTTGACCGGTCAACTAGCAGAGGCACATCTCTCCTGGTCGACGCCAGCAGCCAGCCACTTCTCACCGCACGCATTCCCGACTCACCGTGAACGACGCGGCATCCGGTTCCGACGTGCTGGAACTCTCACCTAGCACTGGCAAGCATCTCAAGCCTCTCACGACTGCTAACTCATAACAATAATCGACCTCCGGTCTTCGGGGGGAGTGATGTGGCGGCATCTATCGCGCCACATGCGAACTATCCTGCATCGCGATATCAAAGTTTGACACGCAGATAATATATATACAAATTCCCAATATTAACCGTTGGGCATCTTCCCTTTTCGTAGGCGGAACACTATCTCGTTCCCTTACAACTTCTTGTATTTTTTTTTATTATATCCAAAAGTATCCCGTGCAGGGTTAATCTATGTCAGCAGTACATTACGAGGTTTGAAGGAATTACATGATTTCGTTTACACCCTGTATATTCTTACCCGCAGCGTACGCGTCGTTTTTCAGTAAAATGTCGTTCCCTGCTGTGTACGGCACGTGCGTTGCTGACGAATTTGCGATCACCTTAAAAGTATTGTATAAAAAAATTGGTTATCTATTTATAAGTTATATTTGACCATGAAGGTGTTAAAAAGGAGACCACACTACGTACACCTACTGAAATTCAAAACATTTGGACTTGAATATTTAGTTTAGAATTCTGTCTCTTTCTAAATACACTAATTAGAAAAAGATAGAATATTTAGTTGACTGCCTTGTTGGTCTAGTGGTCGCGAGCGCGTCTGCTGAGCATGGGGTCTTGGGGTCGATCCCCAGATCGGGTAAAGTGTTATTGGGTTTTTCCATTAGGAATTTCTCACAAGCCTGGAGTCTGGATTTGTGCCTGGTTGATGACAACAGGCTCGCCCCGTATTACATGGGACTATGGTTGTGTTACTATACTCCTCTATCCAACCCTTTAGAGAGTAGTGAGAGGGGGGGGGGGGGGGTGTTTGGAACACCCCCCACCGAAACCTCAGGCATTTAAATTACTTTTAAAATGTGTACACTCATTTCACTCACTCCCGAACAAAATCTCTGGCTGATTTTGTTTGGCAATCTATCTCTTTCTAAATAGGTTATTTAGAAAAAAACAGAATTCCAATGTAAATATTCAAGGTCAAATGTTTCTATTTTCAGTAGGTGTTCGTAGTGTGGTGTCCATCTTTACTCACACCTTCATATAAAATATGTAACGTAATTAACGCACATCCTGAGAGTGATCAGAATCGTTTACTGAATCGATTTCTATCATTTTTAATATAGGTAATTTTTTATCTCAAAAAAAATTAAAACTACGGAAATTAGTCACATTACCCCTGTACAGTCAAAACAAACTGTAGTGGACCGGAAACAAGGCAAAAAGACTTCTAAAAGTGCATTTCTATTTGTATTATTACAAATTCCGTCATTCAATACAAAATAAACCTTATTTCAAGAATGTCAATTTAGTAAATAACAATGCATATACATGTAAACTAAAACTTCAGTGTATGTATTATGATTATAACATAATATTCTAATTGGTGTGTTTGAGGGTGTGCGTTAATTATGTTACATGTTGTATTTGACATATTGTTACAAGTCCCGCCATTTTAAATTTAAGAATATATTTGACATATAAATAAATTATCTACGCGTTTCTTTCTACGGAATGAGCTTATCATGTCAGCACCAAATCCACTAGCAATTTTTGTTTTGCAAGTGACTTTCAAGCTGAACACACTCGCAGCAAGTCGACTTGCTCAAGTTATACGAACTAAGCGAGCGATGGAGTGCAATAACTTGCTATAGTCCAAATTCTTCCTCTTAGCCTTTTCCCAATTATCTTGGGGTCAGCTTCCAGTCTAACCAGAGGCGGCTGAATACCAGTATTTTACACGGAGCGACTGCCATCAGACCTCCGCAACCCAGTAACTGGGCAATGCCGATATCCTAAGGTTAAACCGTTTGTCAGACTTTCGGGCTTCTGACTACCCGGTAACGACTGTCATAGGTATTCGTATGACACCCGGGACCGACGGCTTAACGTGCTCTCCGAGGCACGGAGGGGTCTCGATGTGTAACAAATGGTCACCCATCCACAGACTGACCGCAGCAAGCGCAGCTTAACCTCGCAAATCTTACGATCGGCGCGGTTGTTATTTAGCCACGAGCCCGTCTAATAACTTGCTATAGTAATATTATTAATTCATTGGACTAAACTGACAGGTCCTACCATTGTTGTTTGATCATAGGTATTCGTATGACACCCGGGGCGACGGTTTAGGCTAGGCGTATGCTGAGATGCAGGTGACGCAGCGCAGCACAGTACAGATTTAGCAGCGCAGGGCAAGCGAGACAGACATAGTCCATGAGCGTATGCTGTGACGCAGTTAACATACGCACGCATTCGCGTTCTAGCTGATACAAAGAATAGACGTGTTCGAGTTGAAAATGAGTTCAGAGTCAGATTCCGATTATGAAATCAATGAGTTGTTGCTACTTTACAGTTTGTCAAAACGTAAAAAAACTATTTCTATTAAATGTTCTGTCATTGCAACAAAATTATGTATTTTAACGTAAAAAAACACGTCGCGACTCGCACGCGTCGCGCAGCAATCTGTGCCGGCACTACAACGAAGCGCAGAGCAGAGCAGACACATATCTGCGTCGCACGTGCCTGCGCCGCAACGTACGGAGCACTCGGTACTTTCATGCATTACAAAATCTGCTTTGCCCTGCGCTGCGTGGATCTGCGTCGCCTGCGTCCCAGCATACGCCTAGCCTTAACGTGCTCTCCGAGACACTGAGGGGTAAAATATTCTCAATCCGTCCCTCCGCGTACTTGTCTTAAATAACTCAATAGCAACTTTATAGACGTGTTATTTATTTACAAATATCACTTTATTATAAACCTATTAAAAATGGCTCTAAGTTACAAGTTAAGACTATTAAGTCTAAGCAATTTATATGAATAATCCCGGCTTCGCACGGGTGGACATTTTTTCCGTATTTGCAACATTTTTCATATATGCTCCGCTCCTATTGGTCGTAGCGTGATGTTATATAGCCTATAACCTTCCTCGATAAATGGACTATCCAACACTAAAATAATTTTTCAATTCCAACCAGTAGTTCCTGAGATTAGCGCGTTCAAACAAACAAACTCTTCAGCTTTATAATATTAGTATAGATTTAAAGAGTAGACAGTAGTCGAGGTGTAGAAAATAATTCAAGAATTTGAACCCAAATATGTAGGTTCAAACGTGGTTATTGTTTAAGTATTTGAATTTGAACCCAAAATTTTTTGTCAGAGAATGTTGATCACGATGTCAGGTGATGTCGCGACAAGACGTGGTATCGCGCGACTGTACCATTCACCATGATAGCGGATCTGGTTGCAAGGCTGTAACCAGGAATTGGGGGGGAGGTGGGGGGTTGAACCGTGATCAAGAAAATCAATTACAATAACGAGTGTATACATTTTTAAAGTAATTTAATTGTCTGGCGTTTCGGGGGGGGGGGGGGGTTGACCCCCCAACCCTCCCCCGCAGCAACGGCCTTGCCCGGTTGTCAATTCTACTAACAGAAACGTTGACCAATCGTTTTCGTTTTCAGTAAAAAAACACTGTCAAATATTTTGACAACAAAAACACTGTCAAATATTTTTACAGTTTTCAACTGACCGTTTTGTTTCGTTGCGGTTTGGCAATGCTTTTATTAGTAGACTTTTCGAAGTATGTGCGGTGTAACTTTAAATGATAGAAGTTGCGGTTTAAAAGATGATGTAGGGATAAGGATTGAAGGAGGATGCTTGTTTGGTCACGTTGAGAGAATGAGTGAACGCCGATTAACAAAAGGAATTTATAAGGCGGTTGTCAGTGGAAACGATAGAGGACGCCCTAGAAGGACATACATCGATGTTATTGGTGATGTCCTTCACTAAGGACAGGTGCGTAGTACTCTTAACCAGCGTGCGTGTATGACAAGATTTATGAATGTGGATGAAGCCAAAAGAGTATTTCGGGATCGTTGCATGTGGCATTCTATAGTTTCTGCCTATCCTCGTGCGAAAAAGGCGTGAGTTTATGTATGTATGTTTATTAGTAGAATTGGCTCTCTGAGCAGTGACAGGCGCGCGAAATCGGGCGGGTCCCGCGCGACCATGTGAATGGTGAACGTTATTTCTTTGCAGTGACGTAGCTAGGTAAGCAAAGGCCGTGGGGCAAAAAATAAACTAGGGCCCCAACTAAACTATTTAGAATCGTTTGTTCCTTATTCGACGTACTCCAGATTTGTCGTAATCCAGATTCGTCGTAATACAGTCGACTCCATAATAAAATTAAAAACCAAATACAAATTGTAACTTATTATAATGAACAAATTGAAACTATTTTATGAAAATAAAAGAAAATATCTACCTGTTACCGTTCAAAAAATACAGTCCTGTGACAGACACACGTACAAATAAGTAGCCATTACTAAAGTCGCGTTCCTGGAATCTGGTTTATTTATATTCCGAATGTGGGAGAAATTTTCACTAGTTCAATTTATAGTATGTAAGTCAGAGTCCGAGGGGCGCCCTGAGCTTGGGGTCCCCGGGGCACTGCCCTCCGGTAGCTACGCCACTGTTTCTTTGGTGTCCAAAGCAGTGGCAGCCTTAGCCATTGCGAGACTCGGGGCGGGTAGATCTTTGCGAGGCCCTTCTCTTTCGGGAAATGTGGTGTTGTTCGCCCGGGGCGACACGTAAGTGTCTCCTCGGGGCTGGATAGGGATAGGAGAATAGTCTCCCCCCCACCCCTCCACCCCCTCTTATTATTATTATCTCTAGTATAAAATTATTATATTTTTGTTTTTTTTTTTTAATCTAAAACTTAAAAGCAAGTATGTCGGACGTTGATCATCTGATCAACTTCATCCGGGTGGTCCTCAGGGCACAACCGAACCTCATACTTGAGCACGGCAAGTTGCTCCCCGGAGGGGTAATTGCCGCGCTCAAGTTTGACACGGACAGCCCCCTCTCGCCCACACATGACGACGGCTTTCCCGCAGTCACCCCCGATCTCTCCGCCTCACCCCTCTCACCCCCGCTGGCGTCTCGGGACCAACCGGCGGAGGAAGAGGAGATGGAGGCGGCCTCCGCCTCCGAGGAGGATGAACCCGTATCCGCCTCGGAGTCCCCCTCCTCATCCTCTGAAGATGACTTCACAGTTGTCGGTAAGAGGAAGAGGAAGAGCGCGAAAACCCCAATCACGGCCAAGCAGGCCAAGAAGACGGCGGCCCCTCTGGCCACCCCTCCCCCTGCTAACGCTACCCCTGCCCCTCTGGCGCCCTCGCGACCGGCTAGCCCGATGGTAGTGGCCACCCCGCTGCTTCACAGCAATCCCCCCCCGCGAAGACCCGCCCCTTCCCCCCCTTGTTTATTCATGACAAGGGGAAATGGTTGGAGGTCTCCAAAGCTTGCGTAGAGCTGCGGATCAACTACACTAAAGCCCATGCTGTACAGCAGGGCATTAAAATTACCGTCCCCTCAGCGAATGACTTTCGCGAGCTGAGTCGCCTCCTCCGTGGTAGGAATATCCCCTACCACACCTACACACTCCAGGAGGAGAGACAGATTAGGGTCGTCGTCAAAAACGTCCCCACTGTAATCCCCTCCTCGGAGATCTTAAGTGACCTTCTGTCACAAAACGTCCCCGTCGCCGAAGTGCACCGGATGCACAGGAAAAACCACGGCGAATCATTAACATGGTTCTCGTGGTATGCGACCCAGTGGACGGTCACCACCCGATTTTTAACATTTCCCAAATCTGCGGCCTTTCCGAAATAAAGGTCGAACGTCCCCACGTCAGTGGCATTGTAAACCAATGCCACAACTGTCAGCAGTACGGTCACGCACAGCGTAACTGTTTTGGGAAGCCTAGATGCGTCAACTGTCTAGGCGACCATGCTACAGCACAGTGCTCACGCCCCAAGGACCGTGCCCTCTGCACGGAGCCACCCAGCTGCGTACTGTGCGGCAAATCCGGGCACCCCGCTAACTACCGCGGGTGCCCGAAGGCCCCCAAATCAACTGCCCCTAAACTGGCTAAACGTAGCCAGGAGAGGCAAGTAAGGGAGCGCCCAACCTCCTCGGCCCCTCCAGTCTTTTACCCGTGGAATGCGTTTAACCACCAAACGCATTTCCCCGCTCTGAGGCCCGCCCTACCGCACCCCGCGTTCACCCTACCATCCCTGATGGCACAACCCATCCCTCCTCCCTCCCGCCCAGACCCATTGTCAAAGCGGCCGCGCCCGCAGCGACTTGCCCTCCTACCACTACCCTCCCGCCACGAGCTCCCTTCCAATTCACGGCCCCTCCACCCTCCCTGGCGACCAGACCCCCACCGCCCTCAGCGGACCCCAGACGCCCCCCGCCCTCAGCGGACCCCAGACGCCCTCCGCCCTCAGCGGACCCCTTTGACCCCTTTAGGGTAATCACTAGCACCTTCGGGGTTTTCCATAGCCCCAGGGGTATTCAGATGTCTAAGGACATCGTCGCCTGCAAAGGCGACTACATATCTCTCGCCCGGGTCTACGACTCTTACCCGGACGTTACACAGGCCCTCCGCAACCTCCCCCATAACAATCCATAATGGATAAAGCCCCCTTAAGTAGAATAAAACCGAAGTCCCTAAAGATAGGGACCTTTAACGCCAACGGATTAGTTCCCCAACGTGATGAGATCGCCAATTTCCTCCGCGACTATCACTTAGATATTCTATTAGTACAAAAGACCTTCCTTAAGCCGCACATGCGCGACCCGAAAATTGCGAACTATCGCTTAGTTCGCAATGACAGGTCGCACTGCCACAAAGGAGGCACTCTTATTTACTATAAAACCGCCCTCTACTGCATCCCTATGGACCCACCACCACTCTCTCATTTCGAGGTCTCTGTCTGTCGGCTAGGCATGACAGGCCATCAACCGATCACGATCGTCTCAGCATATCTCCCTCAGACGAGACGGTGGCCCTATCAAAAAAAAAAATCTTTCGGGAAATCCCCGAACATAAATCGGAAACACCACGATAACTACCACGCAAGAGAGCCCGAGTGGCGTGACGTGACGTGAGTTTTATAATGTGCGGCGTAAGGCTGAGCATCCACCAGAACTGTGCTAAGCTGCGTAGCGAGGAATGTGTTTTGTAAGCACCAATAGAATCACTTCATTTACCTAGCTTCGCTCTGCGCAGCTCTGGTGGATATGGGCTTAGCGGCGCGAGGTTTTTGTTCATACAAAACAAGCAAGAAATGCGAGCGAGGGATGTGTTGAGAGGAATGTGTACCGCTCCCGCCACACCACCCTCATATTCGAAAAGAGGCCGCTACCTATCCTCGCACAGCTCTGGTGGAAAGGGTCACACCGTTTCACATCCTCGCTACACATTTTCGCACTGCACATTTTTCTCGCACAGCTCTGGTGGATGTCCAGCCTAAGGCGTGTAATACCTAATATTTTTCTACTAGGCTTGTTGCGCTAGTGCGCGAGGCCCCGGGCGGTTGCCTTGCTCGCCACCCCCAAAGGCCGTTTGGTCCAAATATCTTCTGATTATTTTGTATTATTTTGGGTTCATATTTAGATATATCATCACCACAAATAAGATTACATGGGTTCAGCTAGACCCGTAACTTCGTAAATGGCAATTAATTAAAAGTAAGTAGCAATAAGAGTACAAAATTAGCAAATTGGAAAAATATCGGGTAAAAATTAATTATTTGGCATATTATTAGAATAGTATTGATTTAAACTAGTTTTATGGTTATTCAAGCTTAATAAAGAGCTTGCAACTTCTAAAAATTTAATTAAATTTTAATATATTAAGAGCGCATATTGTGAAAATTAATTTAATTTAAAAGTAGGTAGGTATAATTATTTAATTATAAGTGTCGATTTTTGAATTGTCAGTCAACTCTTATCGGAGTAATAATTTTGACGTTTTGACAAGATTTTCTATAGGAAATCTAATCTAAAATAAGTAATTCTATACAGTGCCGTAGCAAGGGTGGTGCCAGCGGTGCGGCCGCACACGGCTTAGACCCCAAAGGGGGCGCATGACTCTTGGTAATTCCTGCGTTACAGCATTTTAGAGGGCACAGTAATAGAAGAAACTCGCAGCGCGCGCACAAAAGGCTAGTTACGGAACTAATTCTACATAGTCCAAAGATAATGTAAACAGAAAAATTTCAGACTAAGATTTAGGCCTCTTTTTCACAATACACGACACGATGACATGTAGTGACGACTCCGATCGCCATATACATATTTATACAAGGTTAGTCGGAAAGGGGGTACTAAGCCGCGGGCCACCTAAAGTATCACTGATGACAATTTTTATTTGCATTGAAAAATATTTATATTTTTGTTTTTTCAAAAAATACACCATACCTGCTTTAATTATGAATTCAGAAAATTAAGTTTCTAATCCGTGACCCTAAATATGACCTAAATTGTAAACACAGCTGATCATAGCTATGGACAGATAGATTTTAGCATATTTTTTACGAAATCTTTGTCAAGCTATTTCTCTTAAACTATTGAGTTTTGGGGAAAGTTATAGAACAAAAGTTATCCCTTATTATGGGTACTTAACACCCTTTCGGCTTAGTACCCCCTTTCCGACTGACCTTGTATATGAACTGTTTACTACAACCCTGGGGGCCTACTCCGAATATCGAAACTACGAAGTTTCGGCTGACGGATCGCACATTTTCCAACCACGAAAGTGTTTCGGATCGGACAATCGATTCGATTTTCGCGTTTTGACATTTTGTCTTTCGTTGACCCTACTCCCAAATGTTAATTGACATCTTCTTCTTTTCTTTGTTGTTTGACAATACTTTAATCGTATAAGTTCGATGTTCGTCGTTGTTTCGTTCGATCCGAAACTTCGACGTTCGTTATTTGGAGTAGGGCCTCTAGTGTCGTGTCGTTTCGTGACGAAACGGTTAATAGAAATATTTTATACTAGCTGTCACGGCTCCGCCCGTAGCCTATGTTACTCAGTGATAATGTAGTTTTCTAATGTCAAAAGAATTTTTGAAATCGGTCCAGTAGTTTTTAAGTTTATTCGTTACATACAAAAATACAAATCTTTCCTCTTTATAATATTAGTATAGAAGTATAGATATAGATGGCGGTCGGAGTCGTCACTACATTTTGTTGTGTCGAAAATCGTGGCAAAACAGCCTTAGAGCTTATATCAGTGCCGATGCAGCCTTCGGTATAGCACAGCACAAATAAACCAAAGAAACGTAGTCTTTACGTTGCAAACGATTTGCTAATAACGCTTGTCATATCTTGATTAAAAAATAATTTAAGTTAAACGGTTTTATTTTGCAGTACCCCTGCAATATCAGAATTTGAGAATTGAAGGTTTTAATTATCATAATGTTTTGTCATGGGAATTGAATTTGTGGGCGAAGTTTCAGGAGAATCGGTTAAGCAGAAGTAGTTGAAAAATCTGTCGCAAGATTTGAATCAAACATACAAATATACGCAGTGAAGCCAATTAAAACCGTTCAAATTATAAAACAAAATGGTGAAATTGATTATTTCTCGATCAAAACCGTGTCTAACATTGTTTTAAATACAATAAACCGTGACTAAACTATGATTAGCTCTAAACAATTGCTAAACGAGATTTTGTGGTAAGACCACTAATAATTAGCATTTTTAGTTGAATAGAATTTAGTTTAATATATCTAACATATATTTTAAGATAAAGCGCACGTACAATGCATAAAGATTATGAAAATAGCACACTCTCTAACCGCATACTGGTCAAGTTAACTCAAATTAGGGTTGCCATCCGTCCGGATTTCCCCAGATTTGCCCTAGTTTAGAGGGCATCTGGGGAGCGCCCGGGCGGGGCTTCATTTATAGTCCGGGTTTAAAAATTTAAAGTCTCGGGCCGCCCGCGACACATTTGTGTGTCGTGTTTTTTATGACACTATGTTTAAAAAAACCTGTTGACATGTCCGGGTTCTGGGCTCTAAAATCCGGGGTTTTCACGCGTCTTGTCCTGGTTGCCAAATTTTAGAGATGGCAACTCTAACTCAAATAAGATAGCTAAGGTAACCTAGCGTAGCCAGGATTTTGTCCAAGGTAGGGCAAACTCAGTCAGACAGTAAATATTTGTCTTTTCAATCAATTTAAGTGCAGAACTTATTTTTGAGGTCCAAATAAGTATAGACGGAGTCCGGCATTGGTCTGCCTATTTTGGGTAATTGTTCTGTGGACATGGGTGGCGAGTTGACTGAATCTAGATAATTTACCTATTCTTTCCTGTGTCAGGGTGGGCCAAGCGCCCCATCTGCCCCACCCTGAACACGTTGGGTAACATTGAATAAAAACTGATCATACATTTTTATTCTACCCAATATATGGTTCGTTCTGCCTAGCCTGTTCCCAACTATGTTGGGGTCAGCTTCCTGTCTAACCAGATGCAGCTGAATACCAGTATTTTACACGAAGCGACTGCCATCAGACCTCCGCCGATACCCTAAAGTTAGATCAGTCGTCAGACTTCCGGGCTTCTAACTTTCCGTAACGACTGTCATATCATAGATATTCGTATGACATCCGAAAACGACAGTTTAACGTGCTCTCCGAAACACGGAGGGGCCTCTCGATGTGTAACGAACGGTCACCTATCCACGGACTGACCGCGGCAAGTGTTGCTCAACCTCGCAAATCGTGTGATCCGTGCGGTTTTTAACTAGCCACGAGCCCCTTACGTAAAAATATACATTTATTCGTCACAGATAAATTCAATTAAGGGCGCTTTCAATTTAGACGTATCGTGTCGGACCGCTGCGGTGCCGACGCGGTGCATTTGTCGTAATGCGCACGGACGGTCGTTTGTTTTCATACAGAGAACGCGGTGCGGCAACAGTGCGTGTGGTCGAGCGTTCGCGGTACCGACGCCGCACTGCTGCCGCACCGCGTGCTTTGTATGAAAACAAACAACCGTCTGTGCGCAATACGACGAACGCGCCTTTTCGGCACCGCAACGGTTCGACACGAAACGTCTAAATTGAAAGCGCCCTAAGGGCCTATGAACACGACGTGTTTTCGTACGTGCCGACGACGCGCGTTAGCGTCAAACTCCATACGTAAAATGTGAGTAATACGAACTATTTGGTGCTTGTAATTTATGAACCAAATGTATTTTTGAATTTCGTATAGCAACGGTGTTATTATTATATCGAGCTTTGACTTCCAATAAACGACTGAACTGGGTGGAGGTGTTTCTTTTATTCACATAGAGCATCTTATGCTTCAATCGCTGGAAACCACTACGTAGGGCTCCAACATACCCTCACATAAAAAAGATACACACGTTTTTTGAGTATGGTGTTTGACGTTAACGCACGTCGTCGGCGCGTACGAAAGACGTCGTGTGTTTAGGCTCTAAAAGTTACCCAAAAATGCTTCTAACTTTGAATGTTAATGCAAATTATTCTAAAAAATATTATAAAATCCATGTTATTTTAGTTCATAGTGCTCCGAATGTAGTTATATTGTTATTTATTGTTATAATAGAATCATTTTATGTATACTAAGGCCCTTATTAATAAACAACTCTCAACATGGCGGTCTGGGTTGGCTCTCGAAAGCAGGGACTGAATAATCTGAAAATTAAGATACAGTAGAACGCCGATTATCCGAATTAATTGGGACCGGGGTCGATACGGATAATCGAAAATTCGGATAATCGGACATGGACTGGTAATAAAGAAAAACGAACTGTCACACATAGAATAAACTTTATTAAGCCTCTAGCTTTCAACCATAACAGTTGAAATATTACATAATAACAAAACAAACATTACATATGTACTTGGTTTTATTTTTTTATATTACGCTTTGGACCGATTCGGATCATTGGCGATTCGGTTAATCGGCGTTCGGATAATCGGAGTTCTACTGTACCTTTAAAATACGGTATGACGTCATACCCCTAAATTCTGATTACCTGAATATTACGATACTTAAATATATTTCGGTACCGAAGTGTAGAGTCTGAAAATGCGAAACGGTATATTCCGGTATCGGTACCTAAACCTTTATAAATAAGAGTTTCATTTGATGAACTGCCGCGCCAGCCTGTCCTTCGCTATGAAGTCCCAGATAGCATTAGCACAAAACAGATAGGTACAGAAGTCAATCTACATACAAGTGCGCTCGAGCAATGCACACATAGACACTGCTCACGGACACGATATCTCGGACCGTTTGGGACTAGAGTGCCATGCGCTTGAGAGAGATAGATATATAGATAGAGCGACCGCCGAGCGTAGGTATGAAAAGTGAAGTACATACATGTGATTGACTTCTGTACCTATCTGTTTTGTGGCATTAGTATGATTCATTCATCATTCGATGTTTTTCGGTACCGATGTCGTAAGTAGGTTAAATAAAGGTATGGCCCAACTAGGGATGTAACATTGTACATAAAAAATAAATTTTCAATAAATCGATTGTTTTTTTAGCATGAAAAATCGATTAATAAATTATCGATTTTTTCTTAAAAAAATAACCGATTTTGTTATATTAATCGATTTTTCCCTAATTTGCCAATTAGACATGGGTTGGATAAATTCCCAGCTTGTTCCGGGCATAGCATACCAGACTTAATGTTGGGAGGTGTCAGGTGAAAAATCGGTTATGATTGATTTTTGATTATTAAAACAATCGATTATTTGTAACATTAAAATCACGTATTAAAATCGATTTTTACTTTTAGAAAAATCGATTTTAATCGATTATTTCCATAATCGATTATTTTTTCAGATCCCTAGGCCCAACCTTTATAAGAAAACGGTATCCTTATATTTTAAACGAATGTACCGTAATCTCTTTTAGTCCTTGCTCGAAAGATGCTGCCATATTGTAAAATTTTATATATTTGAAAACTTTTTTAAATCTGCCGCTTATGTCATATCGAAACGACAATTATAGTGGCTAAAATTTAATAGGCCCATTTTGACAGCTGTCAGATTAGAACATGTTATGTCAGTTTCGACATGTACTGATCTGACAGCTGTCAAAACGGGCCTATTATATTTTACACACTAGGAGGGACGTCTCAAATGATAGTCGTTTATTAATATCTGCCTTTTGGGCGGGTATTCACAAACATTAATTGTCTTAGGGTCAAGGCACACCGACGCATGCAAAGCGAAGCGTCAATCTAAAAATATACATAGCATATTGATTCCTATCTCAACAAAGTAACGCACACATTTCTATGCAAACAAAAAAAGACGCGTGCATTTGTTCAGATAGCTCGGGATCAACATGCTATGTAAATTTTTAGATTGACGCTTCGCTTCGATGTCTCTGCGTCGGTGTGCCTTGACCATAATTAAACAACTGTTTACTTGAAAAATTAACAATACTCGCCAAACTTTTTGGCCGCTTTGAAGTTAGGCGAATGACGTCGACGAACTTCAGAGTGGTCAATAAGTTTGGCAAGTACCTACTGTACTAGGATTTTAGGTAAACGGTGGTTTAACCAAAAAATTGATGTTGGTGACTAGCCCTTGTATAATTATTATTTGCAAACACGTTGTATAAGTGGTTTCAAGTAATGACAAATACTTAATGAAACTGTTTAAGTCGGCAGGGATAAGGGTGTATACATATCTACATTTACGAACGCACAACAAACTCGCATGTATTTTGTATGGAGAAGGCGCGCGCACAACGCGAATTGCTGTCTCTATATAGGATGTAAGGATAAACACCGTTATCACTCAAACCATGGGTAGCACAACGACATAGCACTGAGTAGGTTACACAATTTACGCGTGAAAAATGATCGGCGCTCCGCTAACACGACACGAGTACATACGCAACGACGTGCGGTCACTGGCGTAACTGCGGATGACTGATTGAAGTCGTGCGGGCGTGGGAGCCGGCTGCGTGGCGCGCACCCCCGCGCCCCTCTCCCGTGGTCAGATGCGAGTTTGTTGCTCTTGCGCATAGGGTGTAACGCTTTAGTGTTGAAATTGGGACTTTCTTAAAAAAAATAAGGTTGCTATTTTTCATTGATTTAACGTTCTATAAATGAAACCAAAGGATAACGATGTTTACCCTTACACACTGTATAAAACACGTGCGCGTTTATAGATGTGTTGACACCCGAAGCCTAGGCGTCTACGGAGGTGCAAAAAACAGTTCTGACTCGGTTTTAAAATCCATACAGTTGGGCAATGCGTTTGATGTCGGGCGATGTCGCCTCGTGTGTAGCCCGACGTTATGGATTGTAAAACTGTGACGGAACTTTGTTTTCTGCGCAGCCTGCGCCTTCGTAGACGCCTGTACTAACAAACATAAATTGTATGTATGTATTTATTTTATATTATATAATTTACTGTGTAGATAAAACCATTCATATAGAAACAGCACGGATATAGATAATATTTAAGTTAGACAGAAAATACATTTATAATAGAATTATTTAAAGAAAAAGAAAAATAATGTTTCTAAAATGCAATGAAGAAATCATTTTAGAAACTTAATTTTTTTCATTTCTTTCATTATCCTATAATGTTCCATTAACTATTGAAATGTATGTACCTATGTAAAATGTTTATATTTTTAACGCTCTACGCAAGCAAATGTCCTATAGCTGACTATAAAAGGTTAATTCTAAGATTATATATTCATGAGTGCCATTACAAACAAAAAATAATATACTCGTTCAATAAAAATATGTTATTAAATTTTTTGGTTAATTTCTGCATTAATCAATAATTATAGCCAAAGTTAATAAATTAATTAAATAATAACCGCCGAAACTGGTGAATGACGACATTCGCCGGTCAAAATGGACATTGCCCCACACTAAAGATAGTGCCAACCACGAAGACAACCCCACTCTTTGTCTAAATTGCGTGTTCTCTCTCTCGCTCTTCATCTTAGAGTGAGAGAGAACACGCGATCTAGATCAAGAGTGGGGCGCGTCTTCGTGGATGGCACTATCTATAAGGCTGGTTTTAGAGTCATCTGACAGTCTGCGCTGACAGCCGAAACATATGACTTCCCGTCAGCGCCGACCACTGCACGCGCTGATTATTCTAAAACGCTTCAAGCCACTCAAAGCTCGTGGCCCGCAACGCTTACTAACCGCGCTAGCGAAAGCGGTACTGTAAAACCAGCCTAAGAATACTTCTGTATCGTGTGTGCGTCTACAGACAACTCTTCACATGCACAAACACACAGACTCTGAACAATTATCTGCAGGCTCTGACCAAATATCTACCTAAGATATGGGTTTTGTCGATAGAAGAATAGAAAAAAATTAAACCGTGGTAGGACACCTGGCAGATGTGAAACATCGAAACTCATTTTGTAAAAAAAAACTGTCCGAATCAAACCGAAGAGAGCCGACCAGTTACGAAGGTCTGCCGTTGTGTGTCTGCCATCGCGAGCGTCGTACCGCCGCATTAGATGTTTCACATCAAAAACCCTTGTCTAACACCCATATTCTAAGACATTCCTCCAAAACTTACTCGACTCAGGACGGCCTCGAAAACACCTTCAAAATTGTATTCTTAGTCGCAATTTCGAGTGAACTTTGAGGTTCCTCGACTGAGGGGTCCTCAAATGAGTCGAGGTAAAGTGGAGTCATTACGTCATAATTTGAATTATCTGCATAGCTCAAATGACGCCGCGATAAATAGCTGTAAGGATTATCGTAAGCATATTCGATAGTCTTCAAAATTAATTTTTATTACATACGAACTTTGACACTTCCTTCCTTAAGGTAGTTTCCGAGGTACCTTGAGTTTGACAGATGATTCCTTACCTCGACTGAGGAAAAATTTCGAGTCGAGGACGTTTATGTCGACTATAACTACCGATGGTAGTGAGAAAGACTGAGTCGAGGTAGGGTCGAGTCCAGTAAGTTTTGGAGGACCGTCTTAGAATATGGGTGTATGTCATTTTGTCTGTACTTCCGTCGACAAAACCCTAGTCTACGGTGGTTATACTACGCCTGCTGTAAGCCATTTTGACCGGTCAATGTCGTCATTAATTATAATTAAAAGCCACAGTTTAACGTAATATACTCTGTCCTTAGGGTCAAATATATCTGGAAAACCATAGAGGTGCAGAGAATGCCAGTGAAAATGAACCCGTGTTATCCAGACTTAAGAATTAATTTTTATAACGTTTATTTTTGAAACATTTTTGAAGCTTTTGGTGCAATGCAACGTTGATGCATTATTTTTGTGCGATGTAATGTTGATGCATTATTTTTATGTACATAGTTGTATTATAGGCTGTTACAGTTGTGGATTCAAATCTGTTACTTTGTTAGTAAATAATTTTTGAAACGATAATTGTCTTTTATTTTACCTTTTTTTTATTAGATAAACAGTAGCTGTATCCTCACGGCCCCGCCCGTAGCCTATGTTACTCAGTGATAATGTAGCTTTCTAACGGAAAAAGAATTTTTGAAATCGATCCAGTATGTAGTTTTTAAGTTAATTCGTTACATACAAAAATCCAAAAATACAAATCCTTCCTCTTTATAATATTAGTATAGACTAGCTGTGTCCTCACGGCTCCGCCCGCGTAAGAAGTTTTATTCCAATAATAAATATAGCCTATGTTACTCAGTGATAATGTAGCTATCTAACGGCAAAATCATTTTTGAAATCGGTCCAGTAGTTTTTATGTTTATTCGTTACATACAAAAATGCAAATCTTTCCTTTCTTTCTATAATATTAGTATAGATAACATTACGCCTATATTACCCGAAGGGTTGTGTAGAGGTGTATAGTAACGGGGGCGAGTCTATCATCAACCGGGCACTAATCCAAACTCCGACCTGCTACTGAGGAATTCCACACGGAAAAACCCAATAACACTTTGCCCGACAAGGGAATCGGACCCAGGACCTTATAATCAGCAGTCGCGCTCAGCAGTTTTATTTATTAGTGTGTGGAATAGCCCACTGCTGAGCAAAGGCCTTCCAAACCTCTCTATTTTGTGCCGTTTCCAACCATGCCAGCCCCTCAAACACGAATTATGTTTTGTGGGGTAGATCGGCGAATTTGATAATGAAACTGACTTTTCTTGAGTATAATTATATTAATAAAAACTACATAGGTTATGTCTAGTACCAGTAAGGAGAGTGTAAACTAGCTTACAGCTTCGCGGCTGACATCTGTGTTTGAACGCACACACACACAACACTATGTGCTTGGCCAGACTACACACGCGGGCGCGGTGCGGCGAATTCAAACAGAAGAACTTCATTTGAGTGTCCATAGTGGGCACGCGGGCGCGGGACGCGGCGCGGGGAGCGCGCGGGTAGCTCACGCCATAGCTCGTTCATACAAGTGGTCCTAGTGAGTGCGCTGGCGGCAAGCGACAACCTGAAACTAGTTCGAGCTGACCACGCGCGTTGTTGTGATGGCGTCTTCAAAATTAAATGTTGAAGAATTAATAACTGCTATTTAAGCACGATCTGCACTGTGAATGTCGAAACATCGTTTTTGAGTAAGAATTTTCCAGTAAAAATAAGTCTTCATTCATATTATATTTTAACAAACACTGGACACGACAACGATCTGAACGAAGCCGCGCTCGACTGCGGACAGGTAAATCGCGCGCGTTCCCGCACCCGCGCCGCTCCCCGCACCGCGCTGCCAGTCTGGCCATAAACTATAAAATGTCTAGATCGTCGCGCCATAAACACATCGGCCTACCTCGACGACGATGTCCTCCTTCAGGCGTCCAGTGAGTGATGATATATTTTACCTTATCTGTCATGAATTATTTCATCCACAAAGAACTAGCCTCCTCATGGTTGTTGTCGTGGGTGGATTTAAGGGGGACAGGACACGTCCCAACTGGTGTCGATTTTAGAACTCTTCAAAAACTGCTACCCATAGTCCGCGGTATGATAAATGAAATTTATTTTTGTAATTAATTCTGTTACAGTTTTACAAGTCAATGTAATGTTTTTTTTAATACTAGCTCTGAGAAGAAAAGCCGAAACAAACTCGGAAATCAAGGTCTCTTTTACATTGTGGTATAAAAACTATGTGAGTGAAAAAATGTAGGGCAACGTCGGGAATAGTCTTTTGGGGGAAGTGCCATAGCAGGTTTGAGTTGACCTGTCCTAACTGACGGCACGCATTCATCAGTCATCGCGTAGCTCAAACCTTATTTTGGGGAGCTCAACAACCCGACGCACGACGCTACCAATCAGCCGGACATCAATGTTTTTAACCGACTTCCAAAAAAGGAGGAGGTTCTCAATTCGGTTGTTTTTTTTTAATGTTACATCATAACTCCGTCATTTATAAACCGATTTAGATATTTATTTATTTGAAAGGATATGCTTCCAGATTGGTCCCATTTAAATTTGGTGAAAATCTGATGAAGAACTTTGGAGATAGACAATGCAACTCCTCAATGACGAACAGTACGCATATTGTGATGATGTGATTATGTTACGAGCAGCCTCTTTAGTAAGTCCAACCATGTTTTAATTAGGGCCACTAAAACAAAAAAAAAAAAACAGTTTAACAAAAATAAAACTGACTTCAAAAAAACGATGAAAAAAATAAAATAATTACCAAATTGTAAAATTAACAGTTTCAGAAGTCGGTGCCAATCCACGCTGAACCAAATTGAAGGCACCGACTTCTGAAACTGTTAATTTTACAATTTGGTAATTATTTTATTCTACATACATACATACATAAACTCACGCCTTTTTCCCATGGGGGTAGGCAGAAACTATAGAACGCCACATGCTACGACTCTTACATACCCCTTTCGCTTCATCCACATTCATACATCTTGTCATACACGCACGCCGGTTGAGAGTACTACGCACCTGACCTTTGTGAAGAACATCACCAATAACATCGATGTATGTCCTTCTAGGACGTCCTCTACCGGCGTTCCCATTAACATCCGCCTTATAAATTTCTTTTGTTAATCGTCGTTCACTCATTCTCTCAACATGGCCAAACCACCTAAGCATACTCCTTTCAATTTTTGTCACTACATCATCTTTTAAACCGCAACTTTGTCTAATCTCTTCATTTCTCAATCTATCATTCAAAGTTACACCGCACATACTTCGCAAGGAACGCATTTCCACGGCATTTATTCTACTTTCATGCCTCTTCTGCCACGACCAACATTCACTTCCATACATAAGCGTAGGTACCAACACACCATTATGGACAGCCAGTCGTGCCTTTTTGGACATCGACCGGCTAGCCACAACCGCATGCAAAGCACCATTTACTTTATTTCCCGCATTTGCTCTCCTTTCCACATCTTCGTCAATCTTACCATCTCTTGTAAACATGCTTCCCAAATAAACAAACTCATTCACCTGTTCAATACTTTCATCTCCTATCTTTACTTTACACTCAGATACATCTGCATCTCTTTCAAAAACCATTACTTTCGTCTTGCTTACATTAATTTTCATCCCTTTCATATTATATGCTCCATTCATCATAGTTACCATGTCTTGCAACTCTTCCGCCGACGATGCAAGCAAAACTTGATCATCTGCGTAGAGAAGACATTTGACAGACAGCTCATTCATTTTCAATCCACACTCACTCCCTTTTAAATCTGTCAAACAACTATCCATGTATAGGTTGAACAGCCATGGAGACGCTACACAACCCTGTCTAACACCTCTGGAGATGCCAAACCAGTCTGTGAACGCCCCATTTATCCTAATACAAGCACTGGAATCCCTGTACAGCGATTTCAGTGCCCGTATCAAGCGCCAGTCCACCCCGTACAAAGATAGTGTCGACCACAATTCTTCCCTCCACACACTATCATAGGCCTTCTCCAAATCAATGAAAGCGCAGTACACTTTCTTGTGCTTTGCCAAATGTTTTTCGGCTATGCACCTCAAGGAGAAGATCTGATCCATACAGCCCATCCCCTCTCTGAACCCTGCCTGAACATCCCATACTTTGTCATCTGTTATTCTTATCACTCTGTTAATTAAAACTTTCGCATATAGTTTGCCGACCACACTCAAAAGACTAATGCCGCGGTAGTTTTTACACTCCTGCTGTGAACCTTTTCCCTTATATAGTGGTACGATTACAGCTTTGCACCAGTCGCCCGGCACTTGGCCGAATCTCCAACACATATTAAAGATCCGTTACAGCAGGCTTGCTACCACCCCGTCACCGCCCTTAAGCATTTCGACAGACACTCTGTCACATCCAGCAGCTTTTCCAACTTTCATACATTTCAGCGCTTTCACGATTTCATCCATTTCAATCAGATTTTCCTCATCTTCATCCAAGTCAATGTCTGACTCACTCGCTTCCGCCCAGTTACCCACTCTTTGCACACTATCCTGCCAACTAAATAAACTTTCAAAATATACCTTCCAGCGTTCCAACACCTTGCATTCTTCACTTAACAAGCATCCATCTCCTCCTCTAACTATATTCATATTTGATGTCCCCGAAATTATTCTTAATTCCCGAAATTATAATTATTTTATTCTTTTCATCGTTTTTTTGAAGTCGGTTTTATTTTTATTAAAATGTTTTTTCTTCGTGCACGTACGTACATATAGGCACGCCTTAAATGCCTTAATAAAATAAAACTAACGTATTCATAGACATAATAAGTGTATTGTGAAAGAATATTATTAGTTAATAAAGAACTCGTTGGAGCGCTGGTTCTGATTGTGGCGCCACTTGCACGCCCAGTTCCAGCAGGACATGCCTGCCCACGGCTCGTCCGTGTAGAACACCTGGCCATTCTGGTACATCTGTAATACAATAGTTATATTTATGTGTGTGTTAAGGCTCTTACACACACTGCCGCCTTACTGCCGGGCAAGCCGCGGTGCGCTCGGCGGTTTATAAAGCCGCCGGCTTTGCCACACAAAGAAGCCACCCGGGTGATGCCGCGCAGCCACAGAAGATATAGAACAACCTAAGTAGTTTGCTTACAAGGCCTTGAATCTGCAAAAGCCGGCGGCCAGTGCCGCCGGCGTAGTTTGTAGGAGGCTTTAAGAAAGGGGGTATGAGATCAGGTGTAAAAAAAGTACTGCTAGGCGGCAGAAACAGATATGATGGAGTACTCCTACTAATATAATCAGCCCATTCCTGTCCCACTACTGGACGCGGGCCTCTTCTTAGAATGAGAAGAATTTAGGCCATAGTCCGCCACGCTGACCTAGTGCCGGGTGGCGGATTACACACAATCGAGAACTTTTTTGTAGCCCTCTCAGGTGTGCAGGTTTACTCACGATGTTTTCCTTCACCGTTGACGCAAGTGGTAATCAAATTTTGATCCGCATATAAATTCGAAAAGTCAGAGGTACGTACGCGGTCCAACACAGACCCTTCTGCGTGGAGGTCAACCCCTGCTTTCGCTTGAAGCACTTACAAAGGACAAATCCGAGCTCTTATAAGTGACTCCATCGTAACCGAATCTGAAGACAAAGTTCATGGAAAAGATTGAGAATATGCAGCGCACGTCCGTCGTCGCCGGTATGAAGTAGCGGTACGGTCCGCAGTAATAAGATATCTTCGGTTCGTACTCCACAGACTCTGGGAAGTCCTCGCGAGGGTTGATTCTGCAAAAAAATTACATTATACTTTATTAATATGCACTTTGCTCAACCTGGGGATCTAACCCACGACCTCACGATCAGCAGTCTGTACATTGAAGGTTACTTACCGATTTCGGTCTCTGCGACCAATCGTGGGACGGATTCATGGGCGAAACATGGGATCCAGTTGTCCCCCCCTTCCCACAATCTACTGTACAAAAGTCCCAGTAGTTTATGAGGAAACTGCCTGCCTGTCAGACCATAGTGCCAACCCTCAGAAAAAGAATAGTACCTACTCTAGCTACCAACTAAATGGGTACCCAGTTACAATGCGCGTCAAATAAATAGAACCAACCAAGATGGTGTCGACTGTGTGATCTATGTGAAGATCGGGTCATATGATTCGTTTTGATGAGTCCAGTAGATTGCACTTGGTGTTCAAGGTCTGATGATGGAGCCAGAAGGTGGATAGTGGAACTCTTCAGTGGCTTTATAAAAATACTAATTCGGGTCTAATCGCGTAGAAAATTTATAAGGCAGAAAATTACCTTATTTATCCCGACGTTTCGACCAAATTTCACCGGCCGTGGTCACGGGTAGACTGAAGTGGCGGAGCAATTGTCATTTTCGTGAAGCAAGAGTATTTTCATCTACCCTCACTTGATCTTGATTTTTAAGAATATTATCGTCGGTACTTCGACACACCACACTAACGACGTCTTTACACTCGCCTAAATCGTCCCGTCGACGATAACACTTGCTGATGACCGGATTCCATGATGTTGATAGTTTGTATCCATCTTCCCGATTGAAATTCTTGTACTTCTTAATTTCAATCGCTTTACGTACTATTCTGGGATAATAGTGACGATCGGTGAACAGGATTTTTGGACTATGTAATTCTATCCAGTGATTGAAACCGGACTCCAGAAGATGCTCGGTCATTGCGGACTTGTTGATCTGGTGGTTCTTGACTGCAGCAATATGTTCCTTGTTCTTCAGTGGCTACTAGTAAACCCCTCAAGTTTGGCAGTCGTTATTTGACACGCACTGTAACTGTAGTACTTACTTGTAGATACATTGCGCGTCGCTCCAGTTGTCATCAGAATGACAGTAGAGGCCCTGGCTCGGATCTTTCGCCTGGAACTGCTCTGCATGTGGCCCGACGTACGTGGTCTCCGAGTGGCGGTGGTAAAAACCGATGAACGCGAACGCACCTGAAAACAAAAACATGAAGAAAGAAAATTATTAACCACTAGACTATTACCTGCGGTTTCACCCACATCCTAGGGGAACTACTTGATGTACCCGGATAAAAAGTATCTTATGTGTTGATCCAGGGCATAGTCTATCTGTGTGCCAAATCTCATCCAAATCCGTTCAGCCGTTTTTGCGTGAAAGAGTAACAAACATCCATACATACAAACTTTCAAGTTTTTAATATTAGTAAGGAAGTAAGGATTTTGTATCATTTTAGAGCGCTCTCACGTTTCCTCTCGATGTTTTCCTTCACCGTGAATCATTAGATTCACTACGGGACATTTGGAGCAACATGTCGCGGAACTAGATGCAGGACATCTACGTGAATGTTCCGGGGACAATGTCGCGCAACAATTCGCTCGCAGACACCTGCGCCCGCTCTTGAAGCAGCGGCGGCTTGCATCATGTCCCGCGTCACGTAGAAATGCCGCACAACGTTGCGCCTAACGTTGGCATCAAGTAGACTCAAGCCTCGTATCCACTAGACAACAATTGACGCGCAACACGTGACGCTCAACATGTTCGGCAGCGTTGCCAGCTGGCGCGCAACATGACGCACGGCATATTGTTTATTTCGGTGCAGCATGCAGTTGAGCATCAAATGTTGTCGAGTGAAGACGTTGCGCGCAGAAATGTCCGTGTGGTGTAACGATCGAGTGCTCCAATTATTCTTTATTTTGTAAGTAATTTCTAACCCACCAACGTGGCTTTTTTCTTTTTGATTCATTTTTCGATAAAATTATAACTACCGCCGCTGAAATCAACACTAGTTCCTCTGGCGACATGTTGTCGACGACTGATGCGAGCTAAATCATGTGTAGACAGACAACGTTGCTAAACAAAAGTTCCGCGCTGACTTTTACACGTTGAGCAATATGTTGTGCAACCTGTCGTGCGCCAAATGTTGCCTAGTGGATACGAGGCTACAATGTTACGCGTCATGTTGGGGAACATTTTGTTACCTACTGAATCCAAGGCTTTATATCGAATTCTGATCCACACATCAAAAAGTCAGAGCTGCGGGCCCGGGCCGAACTCAGGCAAACCTTCGATCATGGAAGTACAAGTGTTTAACGCTGATCTGTCTCTCAATTAAGGCCTAAATCCTTCTCATTCTGGGAAGAGGCCCGTGTCCAGCATTGGGACAGTAATGGACTGAAATGGTTTGGCTGGCATTGAACTCAGCTCGGCCACTCCTGCATAGAAGGTAAGTGTTATACCGCTAGGCTACCTACGACTGCTTTAAAAAACCGGCCGACTGCGAGTCGGATTCGCTCATCACGGGTTTCGTACCAACACTACTTTTTATTATTTTTTGTTTAACTATAGAGTATGCACTACAACTATACCAATTTTCACTCTTGTATGTATTACCGTTATTAAGATAAAGTAAGAACAAAAATCGTTGAAAAAATGCATTTGTTTCGAGGTTTCCTGTATGGGAATCCCCTTTCTTGCTTTCTTCTTTCTTTGGATTTAGATTTTTTAATGTTTGCCATGATAGTGGTCATCGTATAACACATATTCTGTGAAAATTTCAGATAGCTACCCTGTGACCGACAGACGGCGTAGGCTTAATATAAGGGTCACGTTGGCACCCTTTGGGTACGGAACCCTAAAACATGCTTCAACACAAGTGGTTGAATCCGTGGTCTTCGAACTTACAGCCAATTCATAGCTATGACGATGCTGCAAAGCAAATAAATAAAAGAACTGTCACCTCGGAATGTATAACAGTGTGGTTTTCTTTCACTAGACAGAATCATTTGAGCATCTTCCTGGTTGTGAGCCGACACGATGAAGTACGATGTGTCCAGACATTTGAATTCTGTATAAAAAATAAAACATTATTAATTCTTTTACTTGGCCGTGTTTGTTCCTGGTTACACCTGGTAAGCGCAGATAGGGTCTAAGATGAAGCACACGAATCTTAGTAACAGAGATATAGAGGGACTCCCCTATACCCCTCTGGCTCTCACATACACACGACGGAACACAGTAAAATGCTTGGTTTGGCTTTTAATGTTCAGATGGTAGCTAGCCAGACCGTAGATCCTACCACGTCGCGTGCTGGGCTTTGTTCAATCTTATATCACGTGTCTATTCCCAGCGTACGGTGAGGAAGTTTTATATTCTAGTCAAACAAAGTAAAAAAAAACTCATTACTTAGCCGCATCAGGGCTCGTGGTTTATTAACTACCACGCGGATCATACGATTTGCGAGGTTAAGCAACGATTGCCGCGGATGGGTGACCATTCGTTACACATCGAGACCCCTCCGTGCCCAGGAGCACGTTAAACCGTCGGTCCGAAGTGGCATTCGAATACCTATGACAGTCGTTACGGGTAGTCAGAAACCTGAAAGTCTGACGACTGGTCTACCTTTAGGATATCGGCATTGCCCAGTAACTGGGTTGCGGAGGTCTAATGGCAGTCGCTTCGTGTAAAATACTGGTATTCAGCCGCATCTGGTTAAACTGGAAGCTGACCCCAACACAATTGGGGAAAAGCTAGGCAGAACGAACGATTACTTAGCAGCACCTAGTTAGAATGGATGTCGACCCGAACAAAGTTGGGTAAACAACATAAGGTCGACTGGTAGAAAATGCCTAAAGGCATTAAGTCCGCCTCTGTACTAATTTTGTGCATAAAGAATAAAATAAATAACATAACATCACGCCTGTGTTCCCCGAAGGGTTCGGCAGAGGTGTATAGTAGCACCCTCATTTCGCCGTTATATTTAAGTCCCATGTAATAGGGGGCGAGCCTATTGCCTTCAACCGGGCACGAATCCAAAGTCCGGGCTGCTACTGAGGAATTCCACACGGAAAACTCAATAACACTTTGCCCGACCTGGGAATCGAACCTCACGATCAGCAGTCGCGCTGGCCACCACTAGACTGACGAGGCAGTGGGTAAGCAACTAGGCTGATGATAATGGTATTCTGACCTGGACTCGTATACAAGCCGAAGGGTATCTTTGCCTGCGTGGACTTGATCTTGGCTTCAGAGGTGTCCATCTTCTTGTTTAGCTTCAACAGGACCATGGACATGAGAGCCATGTCGGTAGCGAACAGCAACCTCTTCATGTCTTTGATATGAGAGTCAATGAACACGTATAGCTTCTTTGATCCGATGTCCATTATCTCTCGTCGTTCTGACTAAAAAGACATAAAATTGTTTTAATATACCTACACCCATATTCTTAGACGTTCCTCCAAAACTTACTCGACTCAGAACGGCCTCGAAACCACCTTCAAAATTGTATTCTTAGTCGCAATTTCGAGTGAACTTCGAGGTTCCTCGAGAAGTCATTACGTCATAATTTGAATTATCTGCATCGCGCAAATAACGCCGCGATAAATAATTGTAAGGATTATCGTAAGCATATTCGATAAAGCCTTCAAAATTCATTTTTTTTACATACGAACTTTTTCACTTCCTTCCTTAAGGTAGGTTCCGAGGTACCTTGTGTTTGACAGATGATTCCTTACCTCGACTGAGGAAAAATCTCGAGCCGAGGACGTTTATGTCAACTCGAGGTGGAGTCGAGTCGATTAAGTTTTGGAGGAACGTCTTAGAATATGGGTGCTAAACACGCTATGGACGCCGCGGCGTGCCTGGGATTCCAATCTGGGCAATCGGGTTGGTGATCACAATATGTTGTTCTCTAATGCCCGGTTCCTATTCTATATTTCGTTGGCGTCAAGCCAGCGTCCCCACCAACGATTCCAGGAAAAAAACGTAAAATTGTGCCTAAATAGTGACCAAAACGAAATAATTAGTGTGTAGGGGAACGAGATATTGTGTTCCGCCTACGAAAAGGGAGGATCCTCCTACCAGGCGGGTCTTATGCCTGGCGGGCCACTGCACAACGGTTGATGTTGGAAAGTTGTATATACCTATATACTATCTGCGTGTCGAACTTTGATATCGCGATGCAGGATAGTTCGCATGTGGCGCGATAGATGCCGCCACAAGTGACTCAATAGATTTCAAGTTATGAGCATCTATTAGTGGGGACGCTAGCTTGACGTGAAGCTAGCGTCCCCACCTTGTAACTCAGGAACTGCGACAGTCTTAACAAAATATATGTACAGGATTGTGAGGCTCCTTCATGCGCCCGTTCATGTAATTGTAGTAGTCCTGCAACTGCTCAAACTTCTCGTCAGCGTAACTTTTGTGAGGGTCGATGTCCTTTGAGCTTGGCATGTTGTACGGTTTCTGAAAAAAAAGTATATTACTCATAGCATAACATCACACCTGTATTCCCGGAAGGGTTAGGCAGAGGTATAGGGGTGTATAATAACAACCTCATTTCGCCGTTATGCTTAAGTACCATGTAATAGGGGCGAGCCTATTGCCATCAACCGGGCACAAATCCAACCTCCAGGCTGCTACTGAGGAATCCCATACGGAAAAACCCAATAACACTGCCCGACCTGGGAATCGAACCCAGGACCTCACGATCATCAGTCGCGTTTGCCACCACTAGACCAATGAGGCAGTTAAACGGTTTTAATTAGCTTCACTTCGTATATTTGTTTGATTCAAATCTTGCGACAGATTTTTCAACTACTTCTATTAGCCGATTCTCCTGACACTTCGCACACAAATTAAATTCCCATGACAATACAAAACATAGTAGTTAATTTCAACCTTCAATCCTCAAATAATGATGCTGCAGGGGTACTGCAAGATAAACCCGTTTAAATCAAAAGTTTTTTAAAGGATTAGTGCGGTCCCGAACCGTAACTAACGGTTAACTAAACTTACACCCATATTCTAAGACGTTCCTCCAAAACTAATTCGACTCGACTCCACCTCGACTTGACATAAACGTCCTCGACTCGAGATTTTTCCTCAGTCGAGGTAAGGAATCATCTGTCAAACTCAAGGTACCTCGGAACCTGCCTTAAGGAAGGAAGTGTCAAAGTTCGTATGTAATAAAAATGAATTTTGAAGACTTTGTCAAATATGCTTACGATAATCCTTACAATTATTTATCGCGGCGTTATTTGCGCGATGCAGATAATTCAAATTATGACAATGACTCCTTCGAGGAAAGTTCACTCGAAATTGCGACTAAGAATACAATTTTGAAGGTGGTTTCGAGGCCGTTCTGAGTCGAGTAAGTTTTGGAGGAACGTCTTAGAATATGGGTGATAGATTCAGTTGACCTGTGGTGTTTTTAGGTTAGGTGCTACATGAACAGCGACGCATAAGCGATTGAAGCAGATGTACTACAGTGTGTGACAACGCTGTTCTGCATACCCTTCTCCCAACTATGTTGAGGTCAGCTTCCAGTCTAACCAGATGCGGCTGAATAGCCAGTATTTTACACGGAGCTACTGCTATCAGTCCTCCTCAACCCAGTTACTGGGCAATGCCGATATCTTAAGATAAGACCGGTTGTCAGACTTTCGTGCTTCTGACTATCCGTTACGAAAACCCGGAATTCTATCTTCGGGCTGTTACTAAAAATTTATTGCCAAGAAAATGTAATAACCCTGCCCAACTCACACTCACAGATCTTCACGCTCAACTTGCTTGCTTGCGACCACTAGTATAATTAAAGTTGGTGAATAGTTAGAACTTACCGTTTCCACCGTAGGGAATGACAGACGAGCGAGCTGAAATAAAAAAAAAGATTAAGAGGTACACAGGCGCCAAATCTGCTAGCAAGTATTAAGCGCTGGCCACACCGCGAGCTGGCGGGCGGACGGGCTGGCTTTTTCATACTTCGGTTCACATCGTTTGAATCGCTGAAGTGGTTGTCTGCCCTTTCGCCGAAAATTGTTTGCCAGATTTTCACTTGCCAACTAACGTTTCGCAGAATTTTATTTCGCCGAATAATCATTTGCCAACTTATCATATAATTTTGTTTTATTTCCCAACCTCACAGTTACCAACTGTACGTTTGGTCTGCTTTTCATAATGACAATTTTTTAAATGCCAACTTTCAAGTAGCAGAATGTTTATTTACAAGGATGCCATTTTCATTTGGGACAAATTATATACAGGTAGTTATTGTTATTAAAATATATGTTTTACTTTGTCTTTAATGTGACCTAACCTAACTAAACCGTTTCCTTTTACAAAAGCGATTCGCTTCTGGCACATCGCCGGCCGCCGCCGCGGCACGCTCGCTTCGCTCGCTCGGCTCGTGCGTTGTTTGTCATATTCTAACCTAACCTAACCGAAATGTTTGACAAATGATTATTTATTTATTATTTTTTATTTATTTACATTCTTACATCTACCATTACAGTCTCCCAATTCGGTAGTGCAGTATCTTAATAATAATTAATTTAATAATTAATTTTTTAATCATAGACTCTATGGTACGCCCGACTGACACAACGTCAAATTTGAAATGAAAATTTGGAAAATATATTTTTGAAAATATAATTATAATATCTGACTTGTAAATAATTATTATACATGAACAATAGTAACAAAAATGAAAAAAAAAAAAGAAGAAGCAATCCTCAACTTTCTGATGAACACCAATAAATTTGTGAATAAGTACTTAAAATGTTGACAAGAAGTCGGGCGAAAGCCTTATCCGAGACCACACGCCCAAGATCTTCGGCCCCGTCGCTCAGCTCCGCCTCGCAGCCGCCGGACTCCTCAATCGTGAGTGATGTCACACCGGCTGCTGCAGTTGCGTCGAGCTCGAGCGACGAATTCTTCTCGCCGCCAACATCACCGCTACCACCACCAGCAAGACGGCGAGGAAGAGGCCGACCGCCGGCCAGTATAGGACCTCGAGGCCCACCGGCCTCTGACAGGGTCCCTGCTCCCGGTGGAAGTGTGCAGCGCATGCGTTGGACTCTAACCATGAACGAGAACTGCATGCGCGCATACTTTGGGGCTACAGAGGGGGGAACTAACCTGACCGCGTACCGTGGTCGGATGCTCTCTCTGTTTCAGGTACTTGAGCCTACTGTCAACGTCTCGGCACAGCGGTTATCGGATCAGGTGCGAGTCATTCAACGCGATCATAGGTTGACTGACGCCGCACTTGATAGGCTACGCTCTGAAGTACAGAGTAACCGTATCATTTCTCTCCAGTCGCAGACTGCGGCCCAACCGCAAACCCCAACTGTGGTTCCGCCGTTGCCCATCCACGCTGACGAGGAGAGCGATGATAGGGTTACAAATGTAAGTACCCAGTGCAATGAACAACTGAGGAGCGCTTTGGAGCTTGCGATTCGGGAGTATCGGTTCACTCCACCAAACATTAGACCACGAATACCCCGTTTGCCGATGCATAGAAAAAATAGGGCGCTAATGTGTGCTCTAGATTCGCTGTTATCTAGTTATTTTGATAACAGCGAAAACCTCGAAGATACTCATTCAATCCTGTACTGCGCGGCTGTTGCGGCATGTCGTGTAGCTCACGCCAAATTTGATAATAATGACAGAGCTACACGACCAAAACCCGCCGTACCGGCCTGGCAGTGCAGGATTGAACGTCGTATTAACGAGGCTAGAGCACTCATTGGCAAACTAATCTGCTTCAGGGAGGGCAATACTCGCCCTAGAGTGATGCGCTTTGTGAGGCGGGCATTCTCGGGGACTGATATCAATCCTCGAGATTACTTGTCCCGTGTCACAGAGCGCATCGACTTCCTGAAGCAGAAGGTTTATGCATGGGCAAACCGTATTCGGAGGTATAAGCGACGAGTGGAGCGATATACCCAGAATCGCATGTTTCATAGCGATGAAAGGTGGGTATACAGAACCTGGGAGCGACCTGATCACGATGTGAGTGACACGCATCTACCGGATAATGATGTCATGAATACATTCTGGCGCAATATCTGGTCGATGCCTGTCACTCACACTGAAGGTGACTGGATGCAGGAGGTCCAGCGAGCGTGTGAACCGATTGAGGAAATGGGGGACATTACTATTGTCCCCCAAGACGTAACCAGTGCAGTCCGTCCAATGGCGAATTGGAAATCCCCTGGCCCAGACGGACTGCACAACTTCTGGCTAAAATGGTTGCGCAGTTCACATGCTCGTTTGGCCTCACAATTCCAGTCGTCTTTGGAATCTGGGTCGCTTCCAGAGTTCCTTACAACAGGAGTTACCCACCTGCTCCATAAATCAGGTAGTACTGCGGAACCCAAGAATTATAGACCAATTACATGTTTGCCGACGGTCTATAAACTTCTTACGTCCATTTTGAGAGCCAAAATGAATTCTCATATTATAAATAATTCTATTATGTCCGTCTCTCAAAATGGATGTAAGAATGGGTCCCGCGGTACTAAGGAGCTACTCCTCATTGATATGGCCATTAGCCAACAAGTTCGCCGATCCCGAAAGGATCTGTCGACATGTTGGATAGATTATAAGAAGGCCTACGACTCGGTACCACATACATGGCTCATGAGGGTGCTGGAGTTGTATAAAGTAAATACAACTCTATGCGCCTTCTTGACGTCATGTATGGGGCAATGGAGGACAGTCCTTCACTATCCAGGATGTCGGCAAATTCAAGGGAGAGGAGAACCAATAAGGATTGAGCGAGGTATATTCCAGGGCGATAGTCTGAGCCCGCTGTGGTTTTGTTTAGCCTTGAACCCTCTGAGCACATTGCTTGAGGGTTCAGGGTTAGGCTACCGGTTGAGAAGAGGTGGTCAGGTAATATCCCACCTCCTTTACATGGACGATCTGAAACTCTTTGCCCCCAACAACTTGCAACTGATGAAGTTACTGAAAGTAACTGAAACTTTCAGTAATTCCATCAGGATGGAATTTGGTGTGGACAAATGTGCAGTCATGCATGTAAAGCGAGGAGGGATTATGGAATCCGTGGGAACACAACTCTCGGATTCCATACACCTCAGATCCCTCTCCTCAACCGAAACCTACAAATATTTGGGCATGTCGGAGGCATTAGGCATCAATGAGACCGACATGAAGCAATCGTTACGGGAGCGCTTCTATGGCCGCCTGAAAAAGGTACTTAAAAGTCTTTTATCAGGCGGAAATAAGGTGCGCGCCTTTAACGGTTGGGTCATGCCGGTCTTGATGTACTCCTTCGGCATACTCAAGTGGACTCAGACTGAACTTGACGCCCTGGATAGGAGGGTCCGTACGCTGCTGACTGCATACCGAATGCATCACCCACGTTCATCGGTGATGAGGCTGTACATTCCGAGGAAGTGTGGGGGTCGAGGCTTTTTAAATGCTAAGACCCTCCACAACCGCGAAGTGTGCAGCCTCAGGGAGTACTTCCTCCAAGCCGACGTGGGGATGCATCGAGATGTAGTCGCAGTGGACAAAGGATTCACCCCGCTCTCCTTGGCTAAAGAGAACTGGCGCAAGCCTGTAGTACTGGATACTAATGGCCGCAGGGAGGTATGGCAGAGCAAGGAGCTTCACGGACGCTTTTACCGGGCCCTTCATGGGCCCGATGTAGACTTCCTAGCGTCCGTAGCCTGGCTACGTTTCGGTGATCTCTTTGGGGAAACCGAAGGTTTTGTGTGTGCAATTATGGACGAAGTTATGATGACGAACAACTACCGGAAATATATTGTGAAGGACGGCACGGTTGACATCTGTCGGGCATGTCACTGTCCCGGTGAATCCATTCGACATATTATTTCCGGTTGTTCTCGTCTTGCTAACGGCGAGTATTTACACAGACACAACCTAGTAGCTAGGATTATCCACCAGCAACTTGCTCTGAAATACAACCTTGTGGACGCAGAAGTACCATACTACAAGTATGTGCCCGACCCAGTTCTCGAGAATGGTCATATCACATTGTACTGGGACCGATCTATCATCACCGACAGGACTATTGTTGCCAATAAGCCTGACATAGTGGTGATAGATCGAACAGAGCGTCTCACAATGATTGTTGATATCACTGTCCCACATGACGAGAACCTTGTGAAAGCCGAGAAAGATAAGGAAATTAAGTATCAAGACTTGGCACACGAGGTTGTCGACATGTGGGAGGTTGACTCAGCAGTCATTGTGCCGATAGTCGTTACGGCCAATGGCTTAATAGCCAAGAGCCTCGACCACCATCTGACGAGGCTCTCGTTGGGCAGCTGGGTCAAAGGCCTGATACAGAAAGCGGTACTTCTGGACACGGCACGTATTGTCAGGAAGTTCCTCTCTCTGAGGCCCTGACCACCGCTAGCTTGGACCCTGTTCCCGATGCCGGTGGGCTACTATTTTTTATATTTTTAAATGTTTTTTTTATATTTTTTATAGAAATATTTAAAAATGTAAATAATATGTACATATAAATGAATAAACGAATATAATAATCATTTTATTATCAGGCAACTGAGGCCCATAGAAAAAAAAATACATAAAATAATCTTATACAATAATAATCTAATACATATTAAAAAACAAAAACCTTATTAACTAAACACGTAACGTTGTCGGCGGCGTCGTGTTTCGCTGCATGGTGTCGCGTATTTTTTGTAGAAATATTTAAAAATATAATTTATATGTATATAGAATGAATAAACGAATATAATTAATTTATTAAATACATTATTTACAACACAAAACAATAAACATCATCATCCAATAAAAAATTAAAAATACAGGGTTCATAAATAACACAATATATGTAACGTTATCTTTGTGAACTCGCTCAGTGAACAGGAGAACAAATCCAATTCGTCAGCAACCAAATTCAGTGTGTGCATTGTTCGCGTGAGGGGGGCGTTGTCCAACAATTTAGTCCTACCGCGCGGCACCGTGGTAAATAAATGATAAATGTCCCAAACGTTTTGTGTCATTATAATAATCAGCTTAACAATAATTCTACCAAATAAAAACATTGTCATACAAAAATTTGCTAATCGTTACTTGTCAAAGTGAAACATCGGCGAAACGTTGGTTGGCAAGTGATAATCTGCTAAACAGTTTTCGGCGAAAAGGCAGGATACCCGCTGAAGTAGCTAGGCTCGGTGAAACGTTGCTCGCTCGCCCGCCCGCCAGCTGGCGGTGTGGCCTGCGCTTTACTGTGCACGTTATTGCACTCCATAGCAGCAGTGATAGCCTAGTGGTGTGACCGTCGGACTGCAAATCATAGGACTGGAGTTTAAACCCAGGGCACGCATCTCTGACTTTTCGGATTCATGTGCGTATTGTATAATTATCACTTGCTTAAAAACGGTGAACGAAAACATCGCGAGGAAACCGGCATGCCTGAGAGATATTTCTTGACGGCATGTGAAGCCAAGTCAGAGGCCCATGGGCGGCATAAACTCTGACATCAGGTTAGTCACTAACCACACGAAAAGAAGAAGAATGCACTCCATTGCTCGCTTAGTTCGTAAGACTTGCAGAAGGCGACTTGCTGCGGGTGTGTCCAGCTTGAAAGTCGTTTGCAGAAGACAACTTGTGCAATTTAACTAGTCAGGCTTCAACGCTTTAATCTATCGACTGATGAGTACCTACCTACAGGAGCAACCTTGCTGTCTTCTTCTTCTCCCTGCACTTATCCCATATTAGGGTCGGCACAACATGTAATTCATAAATCCATGTTGTTAAAGTTTTTGGCTTATTGTTTTATGACCGGCCGCCTGCCTGACATCAACCCTCCTTGGGAATACTCGTTGCACCGTCGCGCGGGTGACCCAATGTGCTTGCTGATATTATGCACTGGGTCCCGATATGATATGCTTGTCAATCTTATGTCTGAACAAATGTATACATTACCAATTGAAATGATGATACTTCGTTGTTCGCTCTTGCGATGTGCAGCGTTAACAGAATCTGTATTTAAAAATATTTGTTAACTTTCAAACAAGCCTTTTGTGGATTCTGTAAGAAAATTAGGGATGGGCCGAATATTCGTTTTATGTTCGGTATTCGGCATATTCGGCAGATTTACCGAACATTCGTATTCAGCCAATTATTCGGCAAAAATGCCGAACATTCTACCGAATAATCTTGCGTTATAAAGTTGCCTCATGCTTGTATGCAGTAACTAGTATAATCACATAATTGTATTAATATCAAGTGTACCTTTACCGTCATCGTCAGCTTTATAGGAAAATGTCCAAATGTTCGACCTCTTACTTCCATTCATTTCATTGTCTTTTTGGCAATTTACTGAGATTTAACGAATTTATACACAAAAACAAATGCACGTATCAATGTTTTGTCGCTAACTAGATGATGCTATAACAGTCCGGGGCTAGCGGCGTCAGCGGTCGGAAGGGACGTGCGATTCAATGCGTTCGACAAGAACAGACTTGAATTTTTGCCATACACGATAAAGCGCGCCAAATCCTGCCGAATATTCGGCCGAATGCTCGGTTCGGTAAACTTTTAACCGAACATTCGGCCGATTATTCGTATTCGGTGAAACCCTTATTCGGCCCATCACTAAAGAAAATCACGTCGATCTCAATTGTCGACATCTAGTGTAACCTTGTGGGTAACAAAATTACGGTAAGGCCAACGAGTGATTATTTTTTGACGATTCACATTTATTTGCTGCCTCGTTGGTCTAGTGGTGGCAAACGGCTTCCGCACCAATGACCAAAGAATACTACTAATTACTATTATTCTTTCTTAATCATATTATTAATCTTTACATAGTATAAAACAATCGCTCCTGCTGTCTGTACGCTTAGATCTTTTAAACTACGCAACGCATTTTAATGCAGTTTTCAGCAATAGATAGAGTGATTCAAGAGGAAGGTTTAAATGAATTGATATAAGATATTAAGAAAAGCTCTAAATTTCTCAAAAATACCGTCAATCTCTGATTGCATGTGTATTTTGTTTTTTGTCCACTATTTGAACTTTGAACTGTCAAAAAGAGAACTACTTGTTGACCTTACTTTACGCGCTGTGTTAAGGCTGAATTACACGAGGATAGTTCTCGAAGCGAGACACGTTCTGTATTTGTCTTTCACTACGATGAAAACAGAGATAGCACGAGACTCGCTTCAAGAAACTATATCCGTGTAAATGAGCCTTTATGGTGAGTGAGTAGGTAGGTAGGTGAGTTTCATAATAGTACTACTTATGGAATAATTTTGATGATTTGACAACACATTTCTATAAAAAAATTGTTGTTTATTATTTAAATATGCTGTTCTTACCGTACATAGTTGTTTCAAAATAATATTTTTGTTGTCCATGGAGATCGTTAAAACGTTTCGACGGCGTTTCCTTGACTGTATTGATATCAAGTAAATTGGTTGTTATAATTTAAATATAAATTGATTACAGTAATTGGTGCACGTCGTTACTTTTTATAGCTACCGTTGCATTGGTTTAGTGATAAAATAGCCGATTCCTGGATTGTATTATTTTTAAGATAGGATTCACTAGGAGTAAAAATGTTGCCGGAGTTGCGGTACATGCAATAGCGAATTCCGTGACCCCGGCCTTAGGTTAGGTACCCCGGAGTTTGGATTTGTGCCCTGCTGATGGCAATAGTCTCGCCCCCTATTAACGCAAATGATAATCAAATTCTGATCCGCACTTCAACACGAAAAGTCAGAGGTGTCGACCGGGATTGAACACTGCATAGGACTTAAACATAACGACAAAATGAGGGTGTTACGATACACCTCTGCCCAACCTTTCGGGGAATAACGAGTAATGTTATCTATACTAATATTATAAAGAGGAAAGATTTGTATTTTTATATTTTTGTATGTAACGAATAAACTTAAAAACTACGGGGCCGATATCAAAAATTTTTTTTGCCTTTAGAAAGTTACATTATCACTGAGTAACATAGGCTACGGGCGGAGCCGTGAGGACACAGCTAGTGTTAAATAAGACACAAATATGGAGTAACAACTAATTTTAATTGCTTAGTAACGTATGCATGTGTTTGAAGTTGACCAGCCGTCTCTCGCGCCGGTGACCTTGAGGATGGAACACCTGCAACTGGTTCTTAGTGACAGTAGCTCTTCTGCTCGGTTGCCGCAGATTCATGGCCGTAGCTATGCTGAACGCGCAGATTAGCACTGGAAATGATGCTATATTAGTACCTATTGTTTCTTATGCTAAGAGGGATGTGTGGAATGGATATAATTAGAAATGAGTATGTAAGAGGAAGCCTGAAAGTGGCGCCGGTGACTGAGAAGTTGTGTGGAAACCTGTTATCATGGTATGGGCATATGATGCGGAGGAACGAGGAAGATGTCGTGAGGAAAGTATTGAGTATGAATGTGGGTGGTTATAACCACTCTTATAAGAGTAGAGGAAGATTAAAGAAGCGATGGATGGATAGTGTGAAATATGATATGGCTAGAAAGGGGGTGACTACTGAAATGACGGATAATAGAGGTGTATGGAAGAAGACATACTGCGCCGACCACAAATAAGTTGGGATAAGGGCAGGAGGATGATGATTAGTACCCAATGTTTGTTACTAGAAAAGTATTAAATATGAATGTGGACGGATATACAAATAGAGGTAGGCCAAAGAAAAGATGGATGGATTGTGTGAAGGATGACATGGGTAAGAAAGGAGGGAGTACTGAGATGACGGCTGATAGAGGAGAATTTAACAGGAATACGCGTTGTGCCGACCACACCTAGTGTGGGATAAAGGCAGGGAGATGATGATAGTACCTAATGTTTGTTCTGCCTAGTCTTTTCCCAACTATGTTGGGGTCAGCTTCCAGCCTAACCAGATGCGGCTGAATACCATTATTTTAAATGGAGCGACTGCCATTAGACCTCCATAACCCAATTAGTAGGCAATGCCGATATCCTAAATTAGACTGGTTGTCAGACTTTCGAGCTATGACACCCGGTGCCGACTGTTTAATGTGTTCTCCGAGGCACGGGGAGGTTTCGTTGTGTAACGAAATGTCACTCATCCACAGACCGACCGCGGCAAGTGCAGCTTAACCCAGGGACGGAAAGCGGTTACGGTACGAGGATACGATACCTTTTTTAATTTTTTTTTATGTAGGACCACTCGTAGTGTAAAGCGCGCGAGGGCTTTGTTACTTACTACTTAACCGGACTATCCTGTGGTGGCCAAAAATTACTGTAAGGCCCCCAGCCAGGGCTTACTAACTATGGATTCAATTAAGTGACGCGGCACTAAGGGCACCCCCTGCGGGGTACGGGCCTCGGCTTAGTGGGTCACTGAGGGGTGGGCAATCAATATCGGGCTGGGTTAAATTATTTGGGGACTGGTTTATTACCGTTACAGGCTCAGCTTCGCGGGCTGGCGTGGCGAGCAAGGGTCGGTCTGTGATGTTACTGGGGAGTCGCGGGGGGTACGATACCTTTAAGGATACCGTTTTCTTATAAAGCGCAGCGGAAACCAATCATTAATCTAAGTGAAATTTAAAATACTTACACGCTAGAAGACAGGACAGTAATTGCGGAAAAACCTTCATATCTAATGTACTATCCGAAGTTAGACATGCCAAAGTAGTTACTATACTAAGGCTAAATTCACAGTACTATGAATGTTCTCGTGAAGTTAAATTAACTTCTTCTTTTCGTGTGGTTAGTGATTAACCTGGTGTCAAATTTTATGCCACCCATGGGCCTCTGACTTGTCTTCACATACTTCGCGAAACATCTCTCAGGCATGCCGGTTTCCTCACGATGTTTTCCTTCACCGTTTTTAAGCAAGTGATAATTATACAATACGCACATGAATCTGAAAAGTCAGAGGTGCGTGTCTTGGGTTCGAACTGGAGACCTACAACTTATGGCAGTCCGACGGTCACACCAAGATAAATGATGATTAAATGATAAATGATTTTTATTTCTGTAAATAAATCTGTTAGAGACACTTTTACAAGTCAATGTAATGTTTTTTTAAGAATAGATGGCGCCTACATTTCCTATCTGACTAGCTCTGAGAAGAAAAACCGAAACAAACTCGGAGATCAAGGTCTCTTATAAAGTCCAGACATTGTGGTATAAAAACTATGCGGGTGAATGTAGGGCGACGTCTGGGATCGCCTTTTGAGGAAAGAGCCATAGCAGGTTTGAGGTTACGTGTGCAAACTTGCGGCACGCATGCCATGCCATCGTGTAGCTCAAACCTTATATTAGGGAGCTCAAGAATCCGACTCATGACCCTTCGTCCACCACACTGGTCTGATGTGGGTTGGCAGACTACACACACCATCGAGAACTTTATCACCCATATTCTAAGACGTTCCTCCAAAACTTAATCGACTCGACTCCACCTCGACTCAGCCTATAGTTGACATAATCGTCCTCGACTCGAGATTTTTCCTCAGTCGAGGTAAGGTATCATCTGTCAAACTAGTACCTCGGAACTTACCTCAAGGAAGGAAGTGTCAAAGTTCGTATGTAACAAAAATGAATTTTAAAGACTATCGAATATGCTCACGATAATCCTTACAAGTATTTATCGCGGCGTTATTTTCGCGATGCAGATAATTCAACTTACCTATGACGTAATGACTCCATCGAGGAACCTCAAAGTTCACTCGAAATTGCGACTAAGAATACAATTTTGAAGGTGGTTTCGAGGCCGTTCTGAGTCGAGTAAGTTTTGGAGGAATGTCTTAGAATGTGTATGGGTGTATGGAGCCCTCAGGTGTTCAGGTTTCCTCACTATGTTTTCCTTCACCGTTAACGCAAGTGATAATCGAATTCTGATTCGAAAAGTTTGAGGTGCCGGCCGAGATCGAACTCAAATTTTTCTGCATGGAAGGTAAGATGAGTTTAACCGCTACGCTATCACTGGTAATACTACTTCTTATTTTGAATGAAAAAAATCTGATTTCAGTGTGCATTTCGCCTATGTTAACCATGCAAAATTACAGGTATCTATTTCAATCAAATTTCGTTACGCGTTTGATTGACTTAAGATCAGTTTCTTATGGCGGGTACAGACTGTTGTATCGTAACATGCAATGTAACATGAAAGGAGCATTCATAAGTGTGGACGCAGCACGCCCACGAACCGAGCATGTACCAGGCCCGCTGGTACCTATTTCGTCGCCCGCGTGCAATACCGATTATGCTGCCCAGGCCCGCCGCTAGCTACCGAATGAAAAAGATAAATTCCCAAGCGATACTTGGACGAGCTTTTTTTTTAGACTCTCCCCTCACTCTTTCGATTACTCCTGTATCTCGAGTGACACAAAACCGAAAAAATTGAAATTGGTCTCAATTAGATGAGTCGTTCGATTTGCCGCCCCCTGGGTGTGCCGCCCGCGTGCGGTGCACGCTTTGCACGCCCGCTTACGGCGGCCCTGCATGTACCTTCTCGCATCTATTTCTGCCATGTGCGCGGCAAACAAAATTTCACAAGGATGACTCCAACAACATTTGAAAATCTACTTCTTTGAAGTCTTCCTCCATTGTTCAGACACACACAACCCGTCCACACTGGCGCTCAGTGCACACTGCGCGCCCCTTTGAGTTCGGCGAAAAAACCGACAAATGGCGGATCCCGGCGCACACGAGTTGAAATGCTTTGATCGTGCGCGTAGTGTGCACGGTTCGTGCGCGCAAGGCGGCCACATTATGGGAATTCTGTTACATTGCATGATACATTGCGACAATGTGGACGGCAAATTCTTTCATTGCGTGTTACATTACATGTTACATTTCGTAAGTCTGTACTCGGCCTTAGATATCCATAGCTATTTCTGCCGCCTAGCAGCAATGCTGTGTTCCGGTTTGATGGGTATGGGAGCCGATGATAGTTAGTTCACACAGAAACTGTTTACAGGACCCGTTTTAGCGGATCCGTTTTCATTTTGATGATGGCGTCTATAGTTGTATGAGCGCGTTCACATACACGACAGTATTTCGAATCCAGCAAAAAATACTGGTCCGACATTTCACATATTCCGTTTTGTCATCAAAAACTGGATGACGGAACAGTATAAAAAACGGATCCGTACATGACGATGTATGGAGAAGTATGGGTGCCTTCACACACGATTCGTTATTTTTATCGTATACCTACTGCCTGCCAGTTGCGACGCAGCTGCCATTTGTTTAACTGATCCGTCGGTACAGATGTGAACAACACATCCAGTATCGACGAATCCGCTGTGTGACCGGGCTCTGAAATGACAGGCATTTGAGATTTTCCAACTATATTTCTAATGGTGCGTCCAGACCTGGCGAATGCGTCGCTCGCGAGCCGCTTGCGAACTGCGCGCGTGCTGCTCGCGTACGGTTACAGCCTACGTTTAGTGCGCCGCTCTAGTGCAACTCCGGTAAGGCTCGAGTGGGGCGCGCGCCGCTCGTGCGCACATAGCTTCTTTCGCGTTTGAACTATGAGCCTTAGTTATTAATTTACTTGAATTTGCTTTGGTGCACCGCGGGCGGCACGCGCGCACCTCCTGCGCCGCTCGAGTACGGCGCGTAGATTGCGCGCGAGCGGCGCGCGGCTGCGTACGAACATGAAAGGCACGCGCGCAGTTCGCAAGCGGCTCGCGAGCGGCGCATTCGCCAGGTCTGGACGCACCATAAGGTCGAGAACGCATTAGCAATCCTCTTCGTGCTGTATGTAAAGTGTAACATAAGAAACGCAAACTCTGAAAGTAGTTTGTTAAGAATCGGTAACTGAAGCGATTTCAGCCATTTTTACATAACAAAACATCACGCCTTGTCTTCCCCGAAGGGTACGGCAGAGGTGTTTTTAGTACACCCTCGTTTCGCCAGTTATGTTTAAGTCCCATGTAATATGTAGATGGCGAGCCTATTGCAATACACGTGGTTGCATACATACATAAATTCAGGCATTTTTCCCGTGAGGGTAGGCAGAAACTATAGAACGCCACATGCTATGATCCTTACGGTACACTTTCGCTTCAATCACATTCATGCATCTTGTCATACACGCACACCGGTTGAAGGTACTACTCACCTGTCCTTTGTGAAGAACATCACCAATAACATCGATGTATGTCCTTCTAGGGCGTCCTTTACCATTTCCACTGACACCCGCCTTATAAATTCCTTTTGCTAATCGCCGTTCACTCATTCTCTCAACATGACCAAACCACCTAAGCATACTCCTTTCAATTTTTGTCACTGCATCATGTGTAACCAACACTTCTAATAAAAATATTCAACTAGGTAAATGAACGATATCTACAAATTAACAAAACTGTGGCATTTCTAATTGAATAATTAATTTTTATTACATAATGCCCGGTCCTATAAACAAAAACGAATCGTTATGCTTACCTATGGTAACATTTTTTATTGCCAGAAACAACATAACATGACGCCTATATTACTCGAAGGGATGGCAGAGGTGTATAGCAACACCCTCGTTTCGCCGTTACGTTTAAATCCCATATAATAGGGGGCCTATTGCCATCTACTGGTCGCAAATCCAAACTCCGGGTTGCTACTGAGGAATTCCACACGGAAAAACCCAATAACACTTTGCCCGACCTGGGGATCGAACCCAAGACCTCACGATCAACAGTTGCGCTTGCCACCACTGGACCAACGAGGCAGTTCTATTGCCGGACTGGGCATTTATATAGACTCGTAAGCTAATTTTACCAGTGATATCTACTTCCATATGGAGGGTCTAGTATGCAAAGCTATGAGGTGTTTGCTTCATTATTGGTAAAGATACAAGAGTCTCAATTTAAACTTCGATTTGGAGGGGCTCGACCGCGCGGATCATATGATTTGCGAGGTTAAGCAACGCTAGCTGCGGTCAGACTGTGGATGGGCGACCGTTCGTTATACATCGAGACCTCTCCGTGCCTCGGAGAGCACGTTAAACAGTCGGTCGCGGATGTCATACGAATACCTATCTATGACAGTTGTTACGGGTAGTCAGAAGCCCGAAAGTCTGTCAACCGGTCTAACTGGCATTGCCCTGTAACTGGGTTGTGGAGGTTTGATGGCAGTAGCTCCGTTTAAAATACTAGCTATTCAGCCGCATCTGCTTAGACTGGAATCTGACCCTAACATAAAGGCTAGGCAGAACAACGCCCCGTATGTTATAGGAACCGACCATAACACCCATATTCTAAGACGTTCCTCCAAAACTTACTCAACTTGACTCCACCTCGACTCAGCCTTTAGTTGACATAAACGTCCTCGACTCGAGATTTTTCCTCAGCGAGGTAAAGAATCATCTGTCAAACTCAAGGTACCTCAGAACAGAACCTACGTTAAGGAAGGAAGTGTCAAAAATGAATTTAGAAGACTTTATCGAATATGCTTACGATAATCTTTATAAGTATTTATCGCAGCGTTAATTGCGCGATGCAGATAATTCAAATTATGACGTAATGACTCCATCGAGGAACCTCAAAGTTCACTCGAAATTGCGACTAAGAATACATTTTTGAAGGTGTTTTCGAGACCGTCCTGAGTCGAATATGAGTCGACTAAGTTTTGGAGAAACGTCTTAGAATATGGGTGCAAGTCATGAATTTCATGTATGTCGGATTAACCACAATTAGCTTCGCGCACTCATTAGCATTACAGCTTAATAATTTAATGAACTTAAAAATATAATTATAACAATTTTCAACACGTTTGTTCTTGTGTGGGTACTATATAAGCGTTGAGATTAGGCATTCCACAAACTCTTGGACATCATGATCGCCGTCACAAGTTATCTGGTTCTTGCATTTGCTGTTGCTATTAACGCGTATGCATTGCTTCAACCTTCTGCCTGCGGTACTGTCCAGATCGGTGAGCCTGCTTTTTTATACAAGCTGTAAACAAAATCATGTACCTAATTCCTTCAAACCTCGTGATGTACTATCCCTGCACGGGATGCTTTAGGATTCAATAAAAAAAATATTACAAGAAGTAAACATCGTGTTTTTAACGCGAGACATTTTAGCGCCCCAAGCGAATTACTCGATAACAGCTCGCCGTGCGGTCATTTGACTCGGGGCGCTAAAATGCCTCATGTTAAGAACACATGTTTAGTTCTTGTTTTTTTTTATTGATTCCTGTACTATCCCTTGCAGTGTTCATCTATGTCAGCAGTACCTACATCACGAGGTTTGAAGGAATTACAAGATTTTGTTTACACCCTGTATCCATGACATGTTTTTAAGTATCCAGGGATGATCTCCTATCGTCGCTTAAGTTCTAACACCGCGTAACTCGAAAATAGTAGTTTTGAGTTACGCACGTTATTTGATAGGAAATCGAAAAACGCATCGTTTGACCAATCACAATCAATGGTTAGATCCAATAGCAACGCGTTATTTCAAAAACAAAATCCACTGCGTATGTAATATTTTTTCCATCAAGCTATGTAAACAGCTAAAACAGCGTGTAAGTCAGGTGAGTTCTATACTGGATCGTGTCGCGAAAGTGCTCCGTTGAAAACCCAAAATAAAATAGAATATTGTAGATAAAAACAATTATATGATACTAGCTGTGTCCTCACGGCTCCGCCCGTAGCCTATGTTACTCAGTGATAATGTAGCTTCCTAACGGCGGCGCCGGAGGGCGCGTGACGATCTCCGGCCACCCTAGTGAGTGGCCTGCGGGCGGCGGGTTGGGGAACCCGTCGCCCGACCAGTAACGGGCCCAGGGAGGATGGCGCGTCATGTTCCGCGCGCGCCTCTCGGAAGGATGTGGGGCAGGGGAGCAACTGCCCCACCACAGAAGAGGTCCACCAGAAGAAGCTGGTGGACCGAGACCTGCCGGGGTCGCGGTGCATGCAACAGCGAATCCCGTGACCCCGGCCTTAGGTCAGAAGGAGGGACACCGTGGGGTTTTAGCCGGTAAAAGTCCAGCACACCCCCCCGTCTTCGCCAGACGGGGAATAGTCCATGAGGATTTTCCCACGCTAAAAAAAAAAAAAAAAAAAGCTTCCTAACGGCAAAAGAATTTTTGAAATCGGTCCAGTAGCTTTTAAGTTTATTCGTTACATACAAAAATCCAAAAATACAAATCTTTCCTCTTTATAATATTAGTATAGAAGTAGAAAAAAATCTTTTTTTTGCTCTCCTGAAAAGTTAACTAATTTGAGTCACGCAGTGTTAGAACTTAAGCGACGATATAAATAATGGAATCAGACGCTACTTTCCGGAAATCCATGACATACAAATACAGGGTGTAAACGAAATCATGTAACTCCTTCAAACCTTGTGATATACTGCTGACATACATAGATTAACCCTGAAAAGGATGCTTTTGGATTCAATAAAAAAAAATTACAAGAAGTACTATGCGTGCCAAATAAGAATAGCTCTGTCAAGACGCCATTTTGTTCCGCAATACTCGTGAACTTCATTACCAAAGTATAAGGTGTGCAAAAAAGTAAATAAAGAAATTATATTCAGTTTGTTCACTGTTTTGGTATTTCTTATCAATTTTACGCCAAATTAATTACACAGTAATTATATTGTTATTATGGCGACATATTAGGGAGACCAGTAGCATTTCGTGAAGTTAACAATATATATATATTGGTTCATTTCTTTAATGAATACTGTTTTCAAATATTATTAAATTATCCAAAATTATCTATTTATGGAATTCAATAAATAACATTTTATAAAAATGAATGTAAATAATAATGAAATCTATGAATAAAAAAATATAACATTTTTTTTTCATAGTATTTTTTTGCTGGCGGTACCAATTTGACAGCTATCGTGTGAAGTTGTAGCAAGCGCGATCCTATTCTTATTTGGCACGCATAGTAAACATTTGTTCTTAACTTGAGGTATATAAGAGACGTACAACATAATCTTATAGGGGTGAATCTATCATTACAGTTATACCTAATATCAGTATGTCAGGATTGGGAGCATGTTAAATAAAGTAAATTAAACCAACATAGACTCTCCACCACTGAGAGTACTTTTAATTAGGTTAGTGATTAGTTACAGAAGCTAGTTCACAATATATTACAATACAATACAATACTCTTTATTGTACACAAAACCAACAAGAAACATAACTATAAAAATAGAGATGTACAATGGGCGGTCTTATCGCACTAGGCGATTTCTTCCAGATAACCTTTGGATGGACATGAAGTGTAAGAAAAAAAGAGAGAGGCAGTTCTCAGTGTAACAATTAATGAGGAGACATTAAATTATTACTTTAAATAAACCTAAAAACACAAATAAATAAATATTATATACAATAAATATGAAATATAATAATTAACCCAAGATCAGAAAATGAGGACAAGCAAACCAGATATAAAAGGTCAGACTTCTTCGGCTGTTCGATATGGAATCCGCTGCTTCGTCAAATGACCAGTGTTTTTATAACTTCGGGTACGTTGATCAATCTTGACAGTTACCCTCCTATGTCAACATTGTCCAGTGTTACCAGTTACCGATAACAGGTATTTTAGCGCCCCCGAGTTAAATGACCGCGCGACTAGCGATACCGCGCATTTCGCTCGGGGGCGCTAAAATACCTCACATCAAGAACACATGTTAGTTATTGTAATTTTTATTTTTTATTTTTATGGTCTCTTACGATGGGCACGAGAAGATGTGGTCTATGACAGAGAATACGTCATATTTAGTGTGGGTATTCAAGTGCAGGCCTCACCGCGAGCTGGCGGGCTGGCTTTTTCATACTTCGGTTCACATTTTGAGTCACTGAAGTAGCTAGTGTGGTCTGCGCTTTATAGCTCCAGTCAAACTTGCGCTGCCAAAACGACTGCGAAGCTGAAGCGACGGCCGCGCAGTGGACGCTACCCATGATATTTTATGGCGCCATGCACATCTACGCGATAACAATGCGGAACGACCGCGTCAGCAGGGCGGGATACACGCGTCTAGTGTCAAATGAATTTCGCGCTTCGCACCGTAGTCGTGCAGGTGTGCATGTCTAATTTCGCGTTGTAGACGCTTACATCCCGCTTCGCTGACGCGTGTGCTTGGCCGGAGCTTAAACATTTCTTTTAAAGCTCTCTAGAAGTGTTTGTTTAATTTTTCATAAAGTAGACACACAAATAAAATGTTTTAATATATTATGAACAGGGCAAATCGCTGGACAGGGGATCCGACTGACGCGGACTACACTAAAACCTGCACTAGCCGATTGGGAAATAGTAATTCCAGTAAGTGTTATTCAGGAAAAAACTTATCTTTTTATCCCGTGTGGAGACGGGCTAGATTATAAAGCTTCCTCACCACATGCTGAGAACAGACGCGTGTTGTAAGATTCAACAAAACCCAGCACGCTTGGTGGTAGGATCTATACGGTCCGCCTGGCTAGCTGCCACCCTCACAATATAGCCAGGCACTTTACTGTGTTCCGTCGTGTGAATGTGGGAGCTAGTGGGGTATAGGGGAATCCCTCTACATCTCTGTTGCTTGAATTTGTGTGTGCCATCTTAGACCTTATCTGCGCTTACCATCAGGTGAGACTAGGATCAAACGTGACCAAGGCAAATATAAAAAAGACTTACACACCTACACGGGCGGTGACATCGCTGGACATCAAAGTAGTGTTTGGCCAGACTGGCAGCGCGGTGCGGGGAGCGGCGCGGATGCGGGAACGCGCGCGATTTACCTGTCCGCAGTCGAGCGCGGCTTCGTTCTGAACGTTGTCATGTCCAGTGTTTGTCAAAATATAATATGGATGAAGAAGACTTATTTTTACTGGAAAATTCTTACTTAGGATACGGTGACGATGCCTTTCCGAGTTGATATGTGTGCTTTGACCTTTAACCAGTAACTACAAAAAGTAAACTGACCTTTTATTTAGATGAGCTCATTGACTGATAGGTCGTCTATCGTCGCCTTAGAGTGAAAACCACGGGAATGCATTTTTGCTAAAATTTATTTTATTACGTTTTTAGGAAGAAAACTTCGCAACGCACATCCTGACCTGACTAATTTGTTTATTCGATACTCGTAGTGCCATTTATGACAGTAAATGAGAACCTCGTAAATACTGTTTGGCGTGAATACCTTACAACGAACTTGTCGTTTCTTTATGCATTTCGGACAATCTTATAGTATCGAACAGTTCTGGATAGAAAAGCGGGTTACATTTCCATATTCGAATCCTCTTAGCCTTTTCGCAATTATCTTGGGGTCAGCTTCCAGTCTAACCAGATGCGGCTGTATATTTTACACGGAGCGACTGCCATCAGACCTCCGCAACCCAGTAACTGGGCAATGCCGATATCCTAAGGTTAAACCGTTTGTCAGAAAATAAACTTCCATATTAATTAATAAAAAAACATAAAAGACGCCGTACAAAAATTTTACAGCACGCAGTTCTTTCTTCCTCCTGAAAAGTTACTGCTTTAGTGCTTTTACACTTACGAGATTTTCACTTTAATGCGTCGCTATGTATTTTTGATATAATATAAATGTAATAGCATTCATCATTACCAAATTCATATCATAGTTATAAAAAAAAAACGTTCTGTGTAACCGAACCGTCATTTTCAGGCAGTCCCGCAATGCCCGAACGGAGCAGCCGGAGTTTCGGCACTCGTGTGCGACAATGACGCTTTGCCTACGGGCAAATTTATTGACAAGTCGTTACTCTACGTGCACCGTGTTGGCAATCTCAAGGGTTCCGGCAGTGTCCAAACCACGGTATACTGTGGCGATCAAAGGCCCCACAGCCAAGCGTGGTTACCAAATAACCAAAATTGGCTGCTTAATAACCAACAAACTGTTACCCAAGAGCCTCTGTGGGAGCAAAACCCACTGTGGGAGCAAAAACCACTATGGGAGCAAAAACCACTATGGGAGCAAAAGCTATTGTTGAACCCACAGCCATTGTTGAACCAACTGCCATTGTTGAACCAACGGCGATTGTTGAACCAACAACCATTGTTGAACGATCAGCTATTGTTGAACCTACAGCCATTGTTGAACCAACTGCCATTGTTGAACCAACGGCGATTGTTGAACCAACAACCATTGTTGAACGATCAGCTATTGTTGAACCTACAGCCATTGTTGAACCAACTGCCATTGTTGAACCAACGGCGATTGTTGGACCAACAACCATTGTTGAACGATCAGCTATTGTTGAACCAACAACCATTGTTGAACCAATTGCCATTATTAAACCTACAACCATTGTTGAATGATCAGCCATTGTTGAACCAACAACCATTGTGGAACCAAAAGCTATTGTTGAACCAAAAGCCATTGTTGAACCAACAACCATTGTGGAACCAAAAGCTATTGTTGAACCAAAAGCCATTGTTGAACCAACAACCATTGTTGAACCACAACCTCCCGAGTTTAAATCTTCGCCCACTTTAATACTTGTAACTGTACGACAACTATCTCCATTTTGCGATACCATATTTACTTCAGTTTTGGAAATGTGCTACTTCAGATAGCATTTTTTTTTTAAATTAAGGCTTTTCACATTCGCTTTCTCTTTAGCCTGTCATAACGTTGAAAGAGACAAATTATTGGTTTAGCTGCACGTCTTTCGAAAGCGTGTTCAACAATATGTATTTTATTCTAAGTCAGATTGCAGACAGTATTTTGGATATTATGTATTATAAAAAATATTCATATAATAAATTATTTCGAATAAATATTATTTGCTGTATTTATGAAATAAACGTATTTTATTTTTATCCAAACTACTTTTCAAGAATAACGTTAAACAAAATAAGTACAAGAAGGTACTTAACGTATGGGATGCGCGTGCGACTCTGCCCGTAAGCTCCAACCTTTTTCCATTCGAGTCACTTTGGCCCTCGCACATCCATAACATCAACTAAAAAGATAGACAATAATTCTATTCTACTGGTAAAACATGAGAATTATGGACACTATTTACTTCCTCCTCTAAGCAGTGGCGTAGCGTAGTGGGGGCGGCAGGGGCGGCCCGCCCCCGTCGGCACTCTTTAGGGGGCGGCAAAGTATAACAATAAATAATAAAAAAACTTTTTTATTTAAAATCTAACTTGTACAATGCAAAATAATGATGACTGTTCTTGCCGAAAAGTTCTCTATAATTAATGTATGTAATGTATAGTATACATTAAATCGAAATACCTAAATAAGAGGGCGGCAAAATTTTCTTCCGCCCCGGGCAGCCGACACCCACGGTACACCACTGCCTCTAAGTCTAAGTGTTTGGCCAGACTCGCAGCGCGGTGCGGAGAGCGGCGCGGGTGCGGGAACGCGCGCGATTTACCTGTCCGCAGTGGAGCGTGGCTTCGTTCTGAGCGTTGTCGTGTCCAGTGTTTGTCAAAATATCATATGGATGAAGAAGACTTATTTTTACTGGAAAATTCTTACTAAAAAACGATGTTTCGACATCCACAGTGCAGATCGTGCTTGAATAGCACTTATTAATTCTTCAACATTTAATTTTGAAGACGCCATCACAACAACGCGCGTGGTCAGCTCGAACTAGTTTGAGATCCCCCGCTCCCGCGCGGGTTGCCGCTTGCCGCCCGCGCTCTCACTGCGGCCACTTGTATGAACGACCTATGGCGTGAGCTACCCGCGCGGTCCCCGCGCCAAGTTTCCCGCGCCGCTTCCCGCGCCCGCGTGCCCACTACAGAAACTCAAATGAAGTTCTTCTGTTTGAACTCGCCGCAACGCGCCCGCCCCGCGCCCGTGTTTGCAGTCTGGCCAAAGGCTTAGTTATGAAATGATATTATGGAGCGATTTTAACAACGTCAGATAATGTAAAAGGTTATTTTTGAATAAATTTGAAATTTTGACATTTGAATAGAAAATCTATTGGTGCGTCCATACCTGACGAACGCGCCGCGAATGCGACGCTCGCGCGCCGCTCGCGAGCCTCGCGAGTTGTACGAAAATGAAATGCACGCGCGCAGCTCGCGAGCGGCTCGCGAGCGGCGCATTCGCGGCGCGTTCGTCAGGTCTGGACGCACCATATCAAATCGTGTAATTTATTCAGCAGATAAGCTAGCTTTATTCCGTCGGGCGTGGTGTGGCAGTCTCTGTGTGGCATTCCATACCTTGTCATATTAATCCGCACGCCAAGAGCACGCGATCAACCCGCGACGTGAATTCTCATTTAGCCACGCTCGACTGACCAGGCCTATTCTTTTCTAATCCATTTACTAAATCCATACTAAGCATAGTACTTGATAGATTTTACCAAAGACAATAGTAGTGGTTATTTTACCAATGACACGACCATACGAAAATATATATAGGTAATATATTGAAGGATTTAATCTAGACAACTCTTCAAAGGTACCAAATTCATAATTATAACGTCCGCCTTATGTAAAATGACGTGTTATATTCCTGCTTTCCTAACGGTGGACAAAATTCACGCTATGCCTCATAAAACAGCATTATACGCAAAAAGCTTTCTGGGAATGGCCCCAAAAATTTATAATATGATACCCACGACTATAAGAGCTGAGAATGATGTTCACAAATTCAAAAGAATGCTCGCAGACTTTATGGTTAAAAAAGCGTACTATTCCATTGGTGAATTCTTAACAGACGAGTTAAATACGTAATAGGTAATTGGATGTGTCGTTTTGTGAGTCTAATGTCAGATTTATTTATGCTCAATTTTATTAATGATAATTTTATAATTTAAAGGACATGGACAAAAAAGTACATTCTATATACTTATACATAGTAAATAATATTGTAAAATAGAAATAGAAAAATGAATTAATACGTAGTTTTTAGCCTCTCTGAACTTGTCAGTTTTTATTACAAAATAATAAGTAATGCAAGATGAATTCGAAGTTCCGTTTGTCAACGTCCGCCATAATGGATCATAGAGAAAGATAAAAAATAATAATGGACGTTCCAAACCACGCTTACTACTTGTAAACATGTGTGATATGGATGACAAATGCTCTTATTAGGAACATTTTACTCATACGAAACTATCTTCATTGGTAATTGTTGCATTTAATAAAATTATCTTATCATAATTTATGTTGATGCGTAAGATAGTTTCTTTTTAATATTTCAGACAAAAAAAATAGGTACTTAAAACGGAACCCGTTTACTTGTTTGACAGTGTGTTTTTGTCTATGTCAAATGTCAATGTAATATCATATGTCATTTCATTGCGGATTCTTCATTGCGTTACTGTTTGAATTTTTGCGATTATTTTCTCAATTTGACCCCCGCTTATCTACTGACCGATACCTTCTACCACTCAATTACCTTGCTATTAACACTGGACTCTGATTTGCATAGCGTTTCGGATTTGTTTTGTGAATCATTATGAAGTGCATGCATCAACTGCGGAATAGCCATACAAAGGTTGCAGAGGCATCGCATATCCTCGCTTTCTGCACACCATCAAACAACACTTTCGCGTTGGATAACCAATGCTCAACCCCAGGTATGAAGTTGGAGTAGAAAAAACTGAATCTGATTTATGATGAGCCTAATCGCCTTGGACAGTTTATTAATGATTATAATATGAACAGAAGACTAACTCTGCATCGCTGTAATGTATATTGTGTTATCTAGGTAATTAAAAGCTAACAAAATATTTTTATTTGTTTTCTCTAGTAAATAAATAATTATTTATACCTACTCTGTGTTTTATTTTGTGTTTTCCTTGTTAATTGGTAATTAAACTATAAAAATATAGATAAGGATAACCTGTAAAAATGTATTACATGTTACATTATAATTCTATACACTTATTGCCAGCGATGTGATTAAAGGTTTAGTGAAACTATTTACGACTAGTCTGTAGTAATGACAAGTTCTATGAGTTTTTTATTTATAGCAATTTAATGTGCTAATATTCACGAATATAAAACACAAAAAATCATTGGTGTATAATAAATTCGATAACTATGCCGACGCCCATACAGAAATTGGCCATGTCCTTTAACAATTATTATTTATGTACCTAACCAAAATTTGTATACCTATTAGGTTAAACATAGCAATCCTAACATTGGAATAAGATCTTATTATATTGTACCTATGTTTTACAAATAAATAATTTGAATTTGTGTGTTAAAAAATAGCAATGGGCGTGTGCTGTTCCTGGGTTTTCAAGCCGATTGGGTGTTCTGTTTGCCTGAATAAACATAAAATGCGACTGTATCTTTTCATCGGTATGTCGAACTCATAAGTATTTAGCTAAATTATAACATTCGCTCATTATTCTTCTAACTTGAAATCATAATTACTGTGCATACACTTGGATCTAGCTGATCGTTTCTCGAAATAATTATGGTCATAATAATATCATTAATCTGTGGTGATAAGAAAAAGAAAAGAAACACAAGACTTTGTTTGGCCCCGACCGATGTTTTTGACATTTACCTAAGTTTTAACCACAAACTATCACCCATATTCTAAGACGTTCCTCCAAAACTTACTCGACTCAGGACGGCCTCGAAAACACCTTCAAAATTATATTGTTAGTCGCAATTTCGAGTGAACTTCAAGGTTCCTCGAGAAGTCATTACGTCATAATTTGAATTATTTGCATCGCGCAAATAACGCCGCGATAAATAGTTGTAAGGATTATCGTAAGCATATTCGATAAAGTCTTCAAAATTCATTTTTGTTACATACAAACTTTGACACTTCCTTCCTTAAGGTAGGTTCCGAGGTACCTTGAATTTGACAGATGATTCCTTACCTCGACTGAGGAAAAATCTGGAGTCGAGGACGTTTATGTCAAGTCGAGGTAGAGTCGAGTCGAGGACGTTTATGTCAAGTCGAGGTGGAGTCTAGTCGAGTAAGTTTTGGAGGAACGTCTTAGAATATGGGTGTATAGCTACCTCATAGTGTTGTAGGTCAAATCAGATTTCCAATAGATAATTATCGATAATTTAAATATATTTTTGTCGATGTATCTACAGATAATTTTTAAACATCAAAAATATAATTTCATTTTCTTAATTTTTAACAGGTTTCTCACTGACCTGTATTTTAATGGTTATTGTTTTAATGTAATCCAGAGTGCCTACATTACCTAATTTTTACCGATGATTCAATTAAGATGCAAGAGTGGCCTAACGCTACTAAGAAACTTAGGCATTCCCCTTTCAACTGGATCTATCCAGTAGCACTGGCGTGAAACTCAAACATACAAACGGACCAACAGACAAAAATTCTAAAAACGCATTATTATCTATCGTTCCTAGGATGTGTTGCACGTACTTTTTTCCAAATATATTTAATGTACTGTTTTAGCATCGTTCCGATAATAGTATAGAAAAAAAATGAAGAAAGATTCACAGAAATATCAATTTTATAACCTTTTGGGAGAACACTTATTCCCTGATCTAGGTACCCAGACAGATGTACATGTGTGTGGTGTGACCCATTGTTTAAATTTTCACCTGCACGCATATCGCTAGGGCATGCTCTCGACTGTACGCGGTACTAAAAAACCCGGCTATACCCGATTTTAGTAACCTCAAAGACCCGGTTCTCAACGTTATAATACCTGTGTTTTTCGGTTCTTTATATATTTTTTTATTCGAGTGTATTTTACATGCTTTGTTATGCACAAGAAAAACGTAAGCATTGTTATGCCCGCTACAGGTAACACAATTTAATTGGCAATTAGAATGGGTGATAACAGATTAGGCGTCCAGACGACGTTAGCTCATTGTATTATACAGAAAAAAAAGTAGCTAAAAGAGTGGTAAACTGGCTAGAAGTACGTATTTTCAGGTTCAAAAAACGTGGCTGAAAGTGGCATTAAATCAGCCAAGGCCAACCTAATTTTGTGTATGTTTCTTGTTAGTTAGATATCAAAATTTAACAGACAACAAGGTTCCTCAAATGAAAGAAAACAAAATTTATTTCATAAATACAGTATATTGTAAGTTTTACAAATATATATATAAACAAACATTTTTATAACAAATTTTACTGATACAAATGACGGCGACGTCCCGCAAACTTACTCAAGGTAAGAAAGTATTAATAATAAAATACATAAGAATAAAGACAATTTGAAAGCTGGTATTTATTCAAGACATTCAGCTGAACAAACCAAATGCCGCGCAACCATACTATGGGCAGAATAGAAAGCACCTGATGATGCTTTCTGCCAAACTAAGGCTCATGTGGACTCCAAACAATCTAAAGCTATATATTAATTTGTTAATAATGGCCGAAACAAGAATCAACGTCTTTCGGCAACATACATACATGTTGCGGTAAACACTACTGACGGTTTTTGATGGCAAATGCTCCAAAACATTGTTTCTATTATAAACATTTACATGATGTTTGGGACACTACTGGCAACTTGTATCAAGTGCAAGCTGCGAAATATACATCGTCGCCGTCGTGTAAAAGTTGAAGAATTAAAGCCACTTAAGGACCAATGTCTCGTAGATTTCAATATCATCCAGTTCTGCCGTTTTGCAGTACACTGTCACATTGACGGTGGCGTTACCTTGTAATTTACCGTTGCGATGAATGTAGATGTCATCCCAACTTATAAAAGTAACATTAGGTGCCACATCGTAGTCGCATACAACTGCCTTCACTCCTTCAACGCCATGGGTGCAATTCGCTATACGCTAAAAAAAAAGAGTGTATTATGTGATAGATTACATTACACACGACAATGATGTTAGGTACACAGACGAGCAACGAGCATCTACACACCACGCAAGCTGTCATTGACTGTGTGTGGGCATAACTTTTTATGCACAAGACATGTGATGGCAAAGATTTAACTAACGGGGAAGGCAATGCAAAACGAAAGCAGATGGCAGCACCTCCATACTTAGGGATAGAAAGACAAAGATAGCATGAGACTTGCTTCAAGAAACTTGGTCCGTGTAAATGAGCCTTAATACATATTACATCTTAGAATTTGTACCAATCGGAACCATCATATTCATATTCGTAATAATGACAAACACATCGCAACCAATAAGATGGCATAGGTACAATCGAAAGTGGCGTCATTAATTCCACAGTTGCCTACCCCATTAGGACACTCATAATACTATGTTAAAATACAAATCTGGTCACTGAGTAAAATGAGTTTATTAGAGAAATACAAGCCTAATAAACAACACTCTGACGGCCTGGAACGTCGCTATCCTGCGGAGACCGCAGCGGGCGATGGCCGTCAGGGTGATAAAGGGGTACCGTACGATGTCCTTCGAGGCGGCGAGCCTCCTAGCCGGATCAATGCCCTGGGATCTGAAGGCGAGAGCCCTCGCGCTGAGACATCTTCAGCACAAGGAAGTGCCTGAGCGGAGAGATCCTAGTGGCTGAGTGGAAGGAGCGACTTGCACAATATAGCGCAGCGCACGCTGCAATAGCGACATTAAGGCGCGTGATGGAGGAGTGGCTGGAGAGGCGGCATGACGCCCTTCAGCTTCCGGCTGACGCAGGTGCTCTCGGGACATGGCTGGAGAGGGAAGTACCTGTGTCACATAGGCCGCGAGCAGACGCCCAGATGTCACCACTGCGTTGACTGCCCCGAGGGGCCCGAGGACACGGCGCTGCACACGCTGCAGACGTGCCCTGCATACGCGACGCGGCGCCGTGAACTAGTCGCGGCAGTCGGTGGTGACCTGTCACTATCAGACGTGGTTCTGGCCATGATCGGGAGCGAGAGTGCGTGGGAAGCCGTCACCTCCGTCTGCGAGGAGGTGATGGCGACCAAGTAGGAAGTGGAGAGGGGTGTCTACCTTCTCGCGCTAGAAGCACTGAGCGCTGGAAGGCGCACATCGATCTGCGGTTACCGCAGTGAGTTGCCTACGGGCGGCGGGTTAGAGGATCCGTCGCCCGACCAGTAACAGACCCGAGGAGGCGGCGCGCCGTAATCCGCGCGCGCCTCTCAGGTGGACGTGGGGCTCGGCCCCACTCAAGGAGAGGTCCTCCAGCTTTTGGCGGACCGAGACCTACCGGGGTTGCTGTGCACGCTTTTGCGAATCCCGCGTCCCCGGCCAAAGGTCTGGAGGAGGAACACTGTGGGATTTTCACTTTCCTAAGCGTAGGGTATCCATGAGGATTTCCCCGGGATAAAAAAGGGCTAATAGACACAGGAAACTTTTCGACATACTTTTTAAACCACCTACAATTTCATTTATTAAAATATACAATAACTTTGAAATCATAAAAATACACAGCATCTGTGGCCGTATGGCTGCAAAGCACGTTCCTTAACTGAATTTCTATAAGTCTCGTGGTTCTAACCCATTTTACGGATTTTCTCCATAAGAGACAGCTTTCAGTTTGGGTTAGGAAAGGAAATTCGCACTAATGTAATAGTCACAAATGACTGTCGTCTCATAATGCCAATCGAGAATAACTTCCTGGCAGTTCATATCACAGTCAGTTAAATCCAGTGGATAAATCTCACATCAGTAACGAATGCCGATCGTAGAATCCGATGCCTATTGAGATTCGCGATGCGGCCTAGGTAATATATCATGAAACAGTATTTTCATTAAACAAAGTTAGCCGAAAAGGGGCCCGCGGGCCAGTTAAAGTGTCGTTAATGACTGTATTAAAGCAAGTAGTTATTTTTTAAAGTTTTTATTATATTAAAAAAACGCTGTTCCTTATTTAGTTACGAATTCAGAAAATGGAACACTAATCTGTGACCTCAAATTAAACCTAAAATGTAAACAGCTGATGATGTAGATTTTGGCATAATTTTTATAACATCTTTAAACAGCTATTTCTCAAATGATCGACTTATGGGGAAAGTTGTAGATTAAAAGTTACTTATTATTACGGGTTCTTTATAACCCTTCAGATTAATATCCCCTTTTCTACTAACTTAGTATTATAATATTAATAATTCCAGCTCACTCTTTTATTTAAGTCAGCTATTTGTGTTTGGAAGCGCGCCAGTTCAGACGGTGTTTAGGTATAGTTTTTTATACTTACTGGTACTCTAACTTGCCAATCTCTGTAGTACGGTGTTAGGTTAGCCTGTGGTAATGGGAGTGCTGTCCCGTTGGTCATTCCTGTCCACAAATATAAGTCAGTAATTCAAAATATAAGTAAAACTAAAAGATTAAATACTCGGGAGCAATGAATACGGGTCACCGACATAAACCTTGGTATCTCGGAAAACATTGTTTAGTTTATGTTGGTGACTCGCATTCATTGCTCCCGAGTGTACTATTTTTATGAAGGATGCGTTTTAGAAAGTTTACATGGAACGGAACTATACAAAGAATAACTTTCGTAGGATGTTCATAAGTGATATTCATATTTATGGGTGGATACGGTTTTCCGTTTCACAACCACATACGACAAATGTCAAATATCGTGTGTGGGACGCCCCCCAGTCAGATGTAACGATGACCTCAAGAATGTAGCTGGTGTGGATTGGATGCGCGACTGGCGAAGTGACCATCTTCGGCGGCGCGAAAGTTGGCGCCATGAGGGCTGGCCTGCGAGCGGCGGACTTTGGGTCCATTACCTGATCAGAAGTAGGCCGACGACGGAGACTGCCAAAGCAGTTGGCGGACCAAGACATGCCGGGTGCGGTGAATGCGCAACCGAAGGACACCCTGGTTATTTTAGTCGATAGTCCGACAAAGTTCGTAATTCCAAGTTTTTTTTTTTTTTTTAAACGTTGCCCCACACTAGTATTTCTCCTGTATCGTGGGTGCGTTTACAGACACAAATCTTCACATGCACCAACACCCAGACCCGGAACAACTATCTGTAGGCCATACAAATATTTGTTCCGTGCGGGAATCGAACCCACGACCCGCAGCGCAGAAGCCAATCGCTTAGCCACTGCACCAAACGTGTCGTCAAGTGGATGGGATTAACCCACGATAAAAAAGAAAAGTTATTCGGGAGACTAAAAACTTGACATTGAGGAGCAACTTGGGAGAGGTCTGCGTCCAGTAGTGAACTATGATGGGCAAAGTTAATTGATTGATTATTCATGAGACCTGTTGCTGGGGATCTTCTGCCCGGCTTAAACACTAGGAAGCTGTGAAGGGCAGGCGTTTTTCCGGCCGGCTTTCATTGTTTGACGTTCAAAAAGTACTTAATAGATTTCTAATGTAATTTGAAAAAGCATGTTTTGATTTAATTTTCGATTTGATGTTATAAAATGTAAACTCACCAATTTCAGTAGTGGTGCATGCGTCATCGTAGTCTTGCGCATTGATGACAAAAGCGCATACAAGGAACAGAATACTTGCTACAGCGACCATGTTGACCAGGGAAGTGATACCAACATACCGAAGTTCAATGCTTATTTATACGGTACACAATTAAAAAGAAAAGAAAAGGATTTTAATTGCATTAAAATGTACTAAATAAATTATAATATGGTCTTTAATGGGAATACATAGCGAATTGTTTAACCGTGCTCATAAAAAAGCATGACTTATGTAATTAAAATTATAGTAGATAGGTATTCAATAAGAATTAGTTTCACATAATATTCCACTACATACTATAGGCAATGAGATTGGTTTTAAATGGGGAATTATAAAACGATCGAATAAAAAAAACATAGCGACTGATGATGAGATACTGTTTTAATAACTTGAGCGGTATGAATTTGAGTAAGCGAAAAATTAACTAAACTAACGACGAATATTGATTAATAATAAAATCCAGAACGAGCTTACAAAAAGTGGGTTGTGATTAATCCATTTCAGATATTAAAATTCTAGCCGTGCGACTGAATTACTAAGTGAGCGACTAGAAATACAGAGAGCAACTTCAATATTAAGATAAAGACGATCGATTTTTCCAGTTGAGGTTTTACATAACGTACTTTTTACAGCAAACAATCTTTAGACAATAAATAGTTTGTCAAATTAGTAACGCCTAGGTTAGGTTAGGTTAGAACTGCGACCACGCAACGCGCGAAGGCGAGCGAGCGAAGCGAGTGTGCCGCGGGAGCGGCCGCCAAGCGCCAGATTTCATCTTTTGCAAAGGCAAATATTGAAAAAAATGCAGGACGTATCGTTGACACTCAAGCAAATATTAGGTCGCTCACATATTATGAAGCTTCTCATTTTGTATTTTAAGTAACTCAAATTAGTGTTCGTACGTTGCTGTTCTGTTGATTTCTCGTCACTCGCAGTCAGTCGCTCACTTAGTAATACTATAACGTAAATTAATTATTTTTGTCACTTGAAACTTTAATTTACAGTCACTCGTTTAAATACTACCCGTTTTAAATAAGGTAAGTTATAAATAGGGTTGCCACCCGTACTATAATATACATATAAGGTCTAACCAAAATACCTGGACAAACTTTTACACAGTGTTCAAAACGTTTAACTAATCACATCTATGTAAAAAAAAACGAGATCCAAGTGTTTTTTTCTAACAAAAAAATAATAATGTTTTAAATTACTCTCTAAGAATAAACTCATCCATTTCTTATGCATCGACCGCCATTGGGGTGCGTGCTAATTCCGTGCCGCGTTTTACCTACACAGCGAAGTGAAAAATGTAAAAAAAAAAAATTAAAGTAAAATTAAACTTGAAAAAAAAAATTTGGTTAGAAAAAAAGCACTTGGATCTCGTTTTTTTTTTGCATGGATATATTCAGTTACACTTACTGAACACAGTGTAAAAGTTTGTCCAGGTATTTTGGTTGGACCTTATATAGTATCGTGGGTACTATATTTTAGTCAATTGTACTAATATAATATATTATAGAAAAATAATATAGTACGAAAAATACTATATTTTTATCCCTAATTCAACTGTCGCGTTTTTTTTATGTTCGCTGTAAAAACGGAAAGAAGAAAGAAATAGAGTATGTATTAATTTAATTAAAAATGAATTGTTAATTTATTTTAATATGAATCTAATTTGCACTGGTTCCTATAATTATTTTAATTATTGATGGCCATAGCGAAGAGCAATAACATATACAATATGTAACATAATTAACGCACATGCTGAAAGTAGTTTGTACAGAATCGTTTACTAAATTTACTTCAGCCATTTTTAGGTTTTTTTTTATAAGCGTGTTTTTTTACTAATTAGTCTTTTAATTGGCACAACGAAAATTGAACCTTCGGCGGGCACGGAGCATAAGACTGAATATTAAATGAAGTTAACAATGAAAAAGTAATACTATTTTCTTGAATAAACAATATTTACATACATACATACATAAACTCACGCCTTTTTCCCATAGGGGTAGGCAGAAACTATAGAACGCCACAATAAACAATATTTAAGCACATAAAAATAAAATTTCAGTGTATGTATTATGATTATAACATAATATTCTAATTGGGGTGTTTGAGGGTGTGCGTTAATTACGTTACATGTTGTATATATACATGGAAAAATACATAAGTAATAATAAAAAAATCATGTGTACTTTTTTTTCCTAAATTTCCCAAATGTACTATACACTGTTGCATACTTTTTGGGAAAAGTGTTATATTTGTTCAAAATAAAAAACATTTTTACAAAAAAATTAAACCGACTTTAAAAAAGAATAAAATAATTACCATATAAAATTAACAGTTTCAGAAGTCGGTGCTGATCCACGCTGAACCAAATTGAAGGCACCGACTTTTGAAACTGTTAATTTTATATGGTAATTATTTTATTCTTTTTTGAAGTCGGTTTAATTTTTTTGTAAAAGGTTTTTATTTTTTTCATTTTAGTGGCCTTAATTAAATCTTGGTTGGACCTACTAAAGACGCTGCTCGTAACATAATCACATCATCACAATATGCGTACTGTTCGTCATTGAGGAGTTCCATTGTCTATCTCCGAAGTTCTTCATCAGATCTTCACCAAATTTAAATGGGACCAATTTCGAAGTATACCCTATCCATTAAAAAAAGAATCATTAAAATCGGTTCACAATTGGCGAAAATATCGATGAACATACACAAAAAAAAAGAAAAAAAAACATACATACAGACGAACATAGTAACCTCCTCCTTTTTGGAAGTCGGTTAAAAAGAATGAAATAATTACCATATAAAATTAACAGTTTCAGAAGTCGGTGCCTTCAATTTGGTTCAGCGTGGATCAGCACCGACTTCTGAAACTGTTAATTTTATATGGTAATTATTTCATTCTTTTTTTGAAGTCGGTTTAATTTTTTTGTAAAAAATGTTTTTATTACCTTTCCACTGACGATATTTTGTTCCGCAATGTCTTTGCTAATTGTGAACCAATTTTAATGATTCTTTTTTTGTTTGCAAGACTATTCTTTCGAGGTGGCCCCAATTAAATTTGGTGAAGATCTGATGAAAAACTTCGGAGATAGAAAATGGAACTCCCCAATGACGAACAGCACAGATAATGTGATTAGGTTACGAGGAGCGTCTTTAGTAGGTCCAACCATGTTTTAATTAAGGCCACTTAAAAGAAAAAACTTTTTAACAAAAATAAAACCAACTTCAGAACACCGAAAAAAAGAATAAAATAATTACCATATAAAAATAACAGTTTCAGAAGTCGGTGTCTTCAATTTGGTTCAGTGAGGGTTAGCACCGACTTCTGAACTGGCGATCACATTTTTTTTGCACTAGCTCATGTTCCCCACCCATACTTATTATGTTTTTTTTAGTCTTCTATGATTACTTTTTGGTTTGGATAATAGTCTTGGTTTTATATATCGACGGTCCCTACGTATACAATCCCATATGTGGTAGATACGTGATTTGCATTTTTTGTTTTGGCTACCCTAGACTATTGTTTAGTTTAACAAAAATAAGTCTAACTTGGCAAATTGACCTTTAAATCCTCACACGACATTTCCCATAACTACAAAATTTTCTAAAATTTCCGACGTAGAACCACAGCAGTGGCAGTCCAGTAATTTTACTTTGAATTTTACTTTTTATACTTTTTAATACTAATTACCTACACTGCTGCGCCGTTTTATATGAGACAACCAGATTGTTTTGACATTTCCAGATCCATGTTCTTGTGGGGAAGTTCCTCAATTTCGTGAATGCGTCAATCTTTTACACTAAATGTTGTAAGCAGTATTTAAGTGGTGGGTGCATGGTATACATAACACTCCACGTACAATTTCATAAATGGCAATTACGACTTTGATTAATTTAAAGACTACCACATAAAAGTCAATAAGTACCACTTGCAATAGGGAAGATTCCGAATAATTCCGATGTTTAAGTAACACAGAAGTTAGTAAGTACCACTTAAGGTATTTGCAATACGGATTATTCCGATGTATAAGTAAGTAAGTGACGAATAATACACTAAAAGCGATTTTTATAACCTATCTTTTTATTTTTTATAATACAAATCACATATTAAACCTGTATACCAAATTTCATGACATTACGTTAAGTAGAACATGATGTACACATGTTTGAAATTCTGAAGCGGTCTCCTGTAAAATTTGTGTTTTGTAGTTACGGGATTATTCGTAGGGACCGTCGATATATATCTATATCTATATTTATCTTTTATCTATATACTTATAAAAGGAGAAGCTGACTGACTGACTGACTGACTGATCTATCAACGCACAGCCTAAACGGCTGGGGTTAGAAAATTGAAATTTTGACAGTAGGTTTATTTTGTGACGTAAACATCCATTAAGAAGGGATTTCTCGAAATTCAACCCCTAAGGGGGTGAAATAGGGTTTTTAAGTTTGTATGTAAGTCCGTCATTTTTGAAGTAAGAAGCTTGAAATTAAATATTAAGATTTTTGGTTAGAAATAAACGTACACGTGTTTGAGCATTTTTGGAAATTCAACCCTTAAAGGGGTGAAATAAGTGTTGAAAGTTTGTATGAGAAATCTGGTATTTTTGATGTGAGAAACATGGAATTAAATATTTAGGCTTTTGGTAAGAAATAAACGTATAGATGTTTGAGGGTTTTTGGAGATTTCACCCCTAAGAGGGTGAAATGGGGGGTTGAAGTTTGTATGTAAGTACGGACTTACATACAAACTTCAACCCCCAACAAAAACGACGGTGTTTTTGAAGTAAGAAAGACGAATTTCTGGTTAGGAATAAATGTATGTACATATTTGGAAATTCAACCTCTAAGGGGGTGAAATAAGTGTTGAAAGTTTGTATGGGAAATCTGGTACTTTTGAAGTAAGAAGCATGGGGAGAAACTGACCGACTGGCTGACTAATCTAGCAACGCTGGGGGTGATAAAAGACGGACGTTTTGGATTTTAAAATGTCACTTTAAAATGGGCTTAACGAGGATTTCAAACTTCACGCAAGCGAAGCTGCGGGCAAAAGCTAGTATACTTATATTTTTTGTTTTTATGAATGTATTTATAAATAAATAAAGAATTAGTCTTGGTTTTTATTATTAACAAGGTGTATTAATGAATTATGTACGGTTTACGTACATACGTAAACCGTTAATAATTAATTATTACACCTTGAGAGATCGTCAGCAACATCAAGGGTGTGCTGGCCTTTTTCGAGGAGTTAGGGTGGATTGAGTGACTACACTTACCACCCGTGACGCAAAATACGCGCTCAGACGTGGAGTTGCGGACACCAGCCCGTTATACCTTATGGGTGATTTTCAAAATGTTTGTACAGTTACAAAAATGAAACAAAAACGAATACCGTTACAAAAATGAACAATGTCACAAAAAAATAACATAAAGGAAATATTAGGGCTATTTCACAGAAGATAATTAAAATAACGAAATCGCACTTTAATCATTTATTAACAATATAATCAGTCTGTGGAATTATAGTCATAAAATCAGTCTCAAAATTGTGTTTCTTATGGTCATTATCACTTTTTTAATTACTTATTGAAATGTCTAGCCCAATCAAAATAAACATTTTGTCGAGGAACATAGAGTTGATAATTGGTAATAACCATAAATACGTCATTACAAAAATAATGGTTAAGGGAATTATTTTTCAGCAAAACTTTTATTTTGATAAGGCTAGTAATAAAACAAATTTTAATTTCTATAACACATACGCCACTCATTAGTAGCGAAAAATATTCGACAGTGGCTTACTACACTAGTGGAAAAAATTAAGGGATCAAAAAAATATCTAAAAATATTCGGTGATTTTTCAAATGGCTCTATTTTTGATAACAATGGTCGTATTGGAGTAAAAAAAGCAATTTGAAGCTTGAAGTTTCTAATTTTTGGATCTTGTAAAAAAATTTTTCTCCGAGAAACACGTATCGCGCCATCTTAATGAATAACATGAAAAAAAAACGTTTTTTTTTCGATCTTATTTTTGGTGCACGTACTTGAAACTTTTTTTTCAACTTAACCACCTTATGGCTTAGATAGGTTGTTTATTTAGCTTCAATTTCGTTTTTTTTTGGTCTCGATACGACCCTTTCTCGCTGAGTTATCGAACTTTGAATGAAAATGGATAATTTTCTCTTTGTTCATCGATATCTCAGAAACTAAATAAAAAATCGACGGTGGGTTTCAGAAACTTGAATGAATTTTGTACAAGGTCCTAACATGGGTATTTAGAAAAAAAAAATCTTAACATAACTGAAAAACCGTAAAAAATAGGACTTTTAGGGGTCTTCTACAAAATCACATGCCACATTGAGAATAATGGGAAAATGACTAATGTTAAGTGTGCCTTTTACAGGTCATTGTACCCCTAAAAGCCCTACAGAGTTTCAATTTGATCCATCAAGCTGTTTTTTGTTTTATAGCCTATTTTGTTTTTTGTGTTATATAGCCTATAACCTTCCTCGATAAATAGAATATCCAACCCAAAATTTTTTTTTCAATTCCAACCAGTAGTTCCTGAGATTAGCGCGTTCAAACATACTCTTCAGCTTTATATATTAGTATAGATAATAATTCTGTATGAAATCGACTTTACTTCATTTTTGTTACGCAACAAAAAACGTAACAAATCGTTAGAAAAATGAAAATCAACCGTGAGTTGAATTATAACCTCAAACGTCTGGAAGTCAGAAATAATCTTTTTGGATTTATCCAGCTTCTTTTTAGCAACAACAAGGCTCACAAGAGATAGCCTTATCGTTGTTTTTATAGCTGAACTATCAAAATGAAAGATTTATTGTTGAAATAATACTGCACAGGAACAAACACTTTTCTTTTTTTTTTTTTTTTTTGGTTTATGGCAACTGAGCCGATGACGACTATTCTGCCAGTGTCATGTAGTGACGGGCTGCAGACCAGGCGACCGTCGAACTTTCGATTTATGATAGAATTATGTTAGTGGCTGAAAGGACAAAACAATTTGTTGTTAGTATTTAAACAAAGGTTCTATTTTTTTTTTCTACTTTATCTATATCTACATAATTGAGACAGCACCAAAATACATAAAAACATAGTACACACCGCTACATCTTAATATTATTATCATTTAAAAATTTCGATAAAATTTTAATTAGGTTAGGGGAAAAGTGGGTCAGAAGGGAACGAAAATTAGTAGGAAGGGGGATTTTAATTTTGGGAAGCATACGATACAAGTCAAAGGACTGGGAATTTGCGGGACATGAAAAAAATATATGGTCCACAGTGCCCTCATCGAGACCACATTCGCACAAAGAATTGTCGCGAACGCGGATCTTACTCAAAAACACTGGACTGCAACAGTGACCGAGTCTAAGTCTACACAGGGATGAAACAGTTCTTTTAGCCAATTTAGTACATTTAAAAAACCAAGGTTTCCGCTGGATGTCATTTTGTATACTGGCGTAATAGGCACCCTTAAGTTTTGAACTAACCTGCCACGCTGTTGACCACGAGTTATACAACTTAAGTTTGGTGTCCGCCCGTAAGTCATAACTATGTACAACATAGTGTTTCCGATCAGCAAGGTTAGTGGTAGCAAACTTAGCCAGTGAATCGGCACACTCATTGCCTCCTATACCCGAGTGACTGGGAACCCAAGCTATTTCAATATTGCAATCATTTTTAAAACAAGTGTAAAGTAAATTTTTAATATCCATAATAATTTTGCTGTGGATTTTAGTTTTCATTTGATTTTGACCTAATGCCTGGATACTACTCCGTGAATCCGAAAAAATAACAGAATTTTTAATATTATGTGTCTTAATGAAATGAATAGCTTCTAAAATGCCAATACATTCACCAGTAAAAACAGAAACCTCGGGTGGACATTGGAATAATAGGGCGATTCTGGAATTCTGGAAGTATGTTGCAACTCCCGTGCATCCCGTTGGTGACAATTTGGATGCATCTGTGAAAAATAAATTCCAGCCCCTCCAGTATTTCTCAATGGCCCGAGCAAAATCGCCTTTTACATCCCGGGATCTACTGGTAATACCAAGTCCCAAAACGACTTTTGGCTTAAAATGGACCACCTCGTATGCAGAGGAAAATACAGGTAGAATGGGATATTGACAAACAGGTGAGGAGAGGTTTTTAAGCTCTCTGTACCTATTCATCAATGGGGGAACCGATTTATTATTCCAATAGGAAGAGGTGTCGAAAGAAAGATGAATTTCCTCTAAAATGGGAAGTAAAGGATGGGACGAAAGGGAGAAAACTTTTGACAAGAAACGATCAGCTAAATATTGTCTTCGAAGGCTAAGGGGTGGTTCTGCACATTCGACCTGAAGGGCATTTATGGGAGAGGATTTCATCGCACCAATTATAATCCTCAGGCATTTGGCCTGAATGGAGTCTAACTTGCGAAGCGCTTCTTTATTGCAAGGTTCCATTAAGAAGCAGCAATAGTCCATCACACTTCTAACCAATGCATTGTACACCAATTTCAAAGTGTATGGATGGGCACCCCACCAGACACCAGACAAAGCCTTAAGGACTGACACAGAGCGCTCACATTTTTTAACTGTGCTATTGATGTGATCAACTCCCGATAATTTAGCATCTAGTGTAACGCCCAGAAACCTAGCCTTTTCTTTAATTGAAATAGCTTGACCATCAATATTAATATCAGTTTGGGGGATACGACGTCTGCGGGTAAAAATGACTGCAGTACTTTTTGGAGCGCTCAAAGCTAACCCGTGATCAAGAAGCCAATGGTATAATGAGGACAAAGAGACATTCATAGACAGAGCGGCATCCTGGATAGAACTGCCAGAGACCAATAATGCAATATCGTCAGCATACTGAAGTAATTTACAATTATGATTTAGGCAAGAAGAAAGGTCAAAAGTGTATATGTTATATAAAAGGGGACTAATCACAGATCCCTGAGGAAGTCCCCTCCAAGCCATCCTCTGTTCCGGGTCTTCCCCTGGGACTCTTAGCTGCAGAGAGCGGCTTGAAAGAATACTGCAAATAATCTGAATGATCCTTACCGGGATTCTCAGCTTGTGCAGCTTCTGCCTGAGAACTGGGAGGAGGACAGAATCATAAGCAGCTGATATGTCCAGGAAAACGGCAACCACCGACTCATCCCTACTAAGGGCCAGCCGGATATCTGATGTGAGGATACCCACACTATCAGTTGTACCCAAGCCTTTTCTAAAGCCGAATTGAGTCGCCGGAAGCAGCCTCCTGTTTTCAACTAACCATTCTAAACGATTTTTAATGAGATGTTCTAAAAGTTTAATAAGTATGGACGATAGAGCAATTGGCCTATAAGAACAATGATCCCCAGGGTCTTTTCCCGGTTTTAACAAAGGGATAACCACTTGAACCTTCCACGATGGAGGAATGTAACCAGAGGAGAAACAGAAATTGACCAAGTCCAAGTAATATTGGTGACATTTTACACCCGCTTTAGCAATAAAAGAGTAGGGGAATCCATCCACACCAGGTGCAGAATCCCTAACGTAGGTAAGGACCGTTTTGAGTTCCTCTAGGGTAAATGGCATATCTAAAGGATCGTCACTTGCTATATGGGAGCTGACACCTAGATCCTCCTCCATACCAGGAACATATACCGGGGCAACTTTTGTGAAAAAATTATAAGCTACATCCTCCGGCAAAACGTTCACGGAACATGGTTTCAAGCTACTTCTAAAGCTCTTTACCCTACCCCACACCACCGACGCTGGAGTGGATGGACTCAATGAACTGCAGAATGCCTGCCAGCCCTCTCTTTTCTTTTTTCTGAATAATTTCCTGGACTTAGCCAATACCTGCTTGAAGGCAATCAGGTTGTCCAGGTTCATGTCGAGGTTAAAAGTCTTTTCAGCCTCATTCCTGACCCTGATCATGGTAGTGCATTCCCTATCCCACCATGGTGGAGAAGGAATCTTGCCTGTTGGCAATGTTTTGGAAGGGAAGCAATCATCAGCTGTAGAGGATATGGTGCTAGAAAAGGACGAGAAACATTCCACAGCATTCACAGAATTTATAGATGGAAGAGAAGATATACGTAAGTCCAAAATTTTGGAATAAAGATCCCAATCCGCCGAGTTTAGTCGGTATTTTAACAAGGGAGGGGAGGTCTTATCAGGAAGGTTCTTAGAAGGAATTTTAACCATGATGGGAAAGTGATCACTCCCATAAGTCATATTCAAACGACTCCAAATAAAAAGGCTAGCAACATTAGATGAACAGAATGTCAGGTCGACACAACTATTATTCTGCCCCAATGAAGACCTACGTGTGGCACTGCCATCATTAATTATACATAGGTTATGATCATCCAATGTATCTACTAGCCCTATGCCAACATTATTGCATGTTTCGGATCCCCAACGATAGTGATGGCAATTAAAATCGCCCATAACAAGTAAGGGGCCCTTTAAATTACTTACTAAGTTTTTAATTATAACAAGATTATCAATATGTGGGTGTGCAATATAAAACGAAAAAATATTTATACCCTCAACCTTAACAGCAACAACATTTATGTTGTCACCAACAAAGGGTAGAGGGATTGGGGTAAATGCTACTTTGTTATTAATGAACAAAGCACATCCCCCATATCCATCAGAAAACACTTTTCTTGTTGGTGGCACCCGCTGTCAAAATGGTGGACATACGTTCTGTTGTCATCTGATTGGACGGTTTTAAATGGAGAATGTTGCCGGTTGAAAACCCCAAATATCTACTAATGTTGGTGTTACAATAAAGAATAACAAAAAAGAACGAAATGGAAGACATATATTGAAACAATGTTATTATAATTATGAAGTAGGTTATTCATTAATATTTTATATCACTTGCATCATGATTAGAGTCATAAAGATATTGTGCAACTAAAACATGTAAATATGAGAGTAGTTTCCTCTTTATGTGTTTTTTTGTAACGCGCATGTGCTTAGAGACACGAGGTTGCTATATGAAAATATTATGAGACTGAAGAAAAAAACATCTTTTTCTGTTTAATTACCTATTATTATGATCTAAAATGTTGAAACCCATCTGGAAAAAACGTTGCTCAACGATAATATACTAGTTTGATCACTTCAATGCATTTTTATTGGTTAATAATATTCACGAAGACGTTTTCACACAACAGAATGTACAGAAATTTTGAAAATCACCCTTATACCTCATAGGTATAAGGTATAACTTTATACCTCATTTTGCGTCACGGGTGGTAACTGTAGTCAGTCAATCCACCCTAACTCCTCGAAAAAGGCCAGCACACCCTTGATGTTGCTGACGATCTCTCGGACAGTACCTGGGTTTCCGAAGTACTTGGCCCTTTATGTGGCAACCTCAGGGCAGTTTAGTAGCACGTGGGCTGCCGTCTCGTCCTCCTCCATGCATGCTCTGCACAGTGGGCTGCCTGTAACTCCAATGACAAAGAGGTGTTTGTTAAACGAACCATAGCCAGTGATGGCTGCCGTGACTGTACGCAGTTGTTGCTTTGACAGTCGGAGAGCTTTCTTAGTTAGGCGGCCGTCAATTGCAGGAAACGCCACGTTGGCCTGCCTGCACTCGCCATGGTTTATCCATGATTCGTTGTGTTGATCTCTGGTGCGTGGTACAATGCGTTCAGGACCCACCGCATCCATGCTCGATCCCCTTCTAGCGAGCTCATCCGCTGCATCGTTGCCTCAGGTACCGCTGTGTCCTTTGATCCATTGAATGGTTACATTATTTAGGTTACCCACCTGGTTTAGAGTTTGTTTACGTACATACCGTCGGGCCGCAAACTCAGCAACCTATTATAGTTTTTGTAGGTATCGTATTTATAATAATGTTCAATCATTGAGTTTTATCAATGTGTTCAATATAATACAATTTATGTGTCTACTCTTAAAAGTTACTCGTTTAGTTAGTTTAGTTACTCGTACTAAGTTAAGTTACTCTTAAGTTTTGATGACATTTAATTATGTCAATTGTTTTATATAGTTTAGCTTCCATAACAATTTTGTAAATGTGAGAACTTTGTGTTTCTATAAATTTGTAAATTACTGTTATTCATATAGTTTTATTCTATTTTATTTGTTCATTTTTGTTCTAAATTACTCATTGGTCTGTGGTCAGGACTCCATTGTTCTCTCACTATCCTAAATCATTGTACTCTGAAATTGTTAAAGATATTATTTTTAAAAGAGTAACCATGGAGTTTCTTGCCGGCTCTTCTCCATAGGAAACGACTAATTGGAACCGTGCATCTAAATTCGACTTTTCATAAGCACCTGTATAATTTGGTTTATGTGAAATAAAAACTTTTGACTTTGATTTTGAAAACACTGGAGCTTGGTGCTCAAGTTCTATTTTACTCTTGATAATAATGAAATAAATGTGGACAGATGTTCGTCCTTTTTAAAATCTCTATTGCCGACAATGTTCAGAAAGTGAGTTAGAAATTTTTCTTTTAATTATTTTTGTGGCGGTTACGATGTTAATCAATCAATCAATCAAATTTATTTCGGACAAGGTACATCCATATGTTGGTAAATTATAATTGTACTTACAAAAATATCTTAATAATAATGAAACTGACTTACCCTTATGACTTACTTACAATACGGCCGATGTATCTTGGCGAGTCTGAAGTGAGCGTCAAATGGCTGCGCAGCCAATAATAACAGGTTTATTCATGATTTGCATAGTATTATTGGCTGCGCAGCCACTTGGCGCTCACTTCAGACTCGCCAAGATACGTCGGCCGTATTGTACTTATGTTAAAGTACCGTAGTACCAGGGCCGTACTGGAACCTGAAATCGGCTCGGGCATTTGAGAGACGGTCGGCCCAGTGCTGGCAAAAAAAATGTCATTCCCAAGCGATTAAACGGACGAGGTTTTTTTTTAGACGCTTCTCTCACTCTTTCTCCTGTATCTTCGGTGCATTTACAACAACTTTTTCAAGCGATAGGCGATAGTTGGACGACTTTCGGGCACTACCCCGATTTGCCTGTATGGCCAGTCCTAGCCTGCGTAGTACCGTAATACGCCTGACCGGAACGACAACTCTTCAGTATGCGTGTGATGCAGACACAAAAGTATCGGGCGCAGAAATTATGCATTCTGCATTTTCTGTGACTTCAAAAAATTCGCATTGTTTTGAATTGTCTCCAGAAACATAGCCTTGAACGTAATCCGCTGACTGTAATTACCAGTGAATTCTGGTAGTCGAATCCTAGGTGCAGAGCCCTGATAATTAGCGTTAGTCCATAGTTTCATGTTGAGAAATCTTTTTAACCGACGAAAAAAACGGACGAGGTTCTCAATTCGACACGTATTTTTTTTCATAATTTGATATTGACGTTCCTTATTGGTAAACAAGTAAAAAAAACAAATAAATAAAAAGTTTTTATTGTTTCTCCTACACTTGTTCTACAGCACGAAATTAAGGCCGCCCCGGTAAGTTAAAGGGATACTTCGACGGTCCCTACGTATACTATCGAAACTACAAAATCTCAGTTTTTATTTTATCTGCTTAAAATGTGTGAAATTATGTTATCTTAAAAGTTATAAAATAATACATTTTTATGGGACCAAATGGCAACTATTCCGCATCAAACTAAAGAAGAATCACGTAAATCGGATCATAAATCTCAGCGTAATCGGTGTACATCTATACTTATACTATAAAGAGGAAATATTTGTATTTTTGTATGTAACGAATAAACTTAAAAACTACTGGACCGATTTCAAAAATTCTTTATCGTTAGGTAGCTGCGTTTTCACTGAGTAACATAGGCTACAAGCGGAGCCGTGAGGACACAGCTAGTACATAATAAAATAAAAAATGAAATTTTGTAGTTTCGATAGTATACGTAGGGATCGTCGACTTGTGATGGGGATACCTCGCAACTTCCCGTGGGTTACTAGCAACAATGTTGAGACAAAATTACTAAGCAAAGATTAGGTTCTAGGATGTTACAAAATTGTTGTAGCATGTTCAACTTAACGTGTAGTGTTTATCTATACTAATATAAAGCTGAAGAGTTTGTTTGTTTGTTTGAACGCGCTAATCTCAGGAACTACTGGTTGGAATTACTGTTGGATAGTCCATTTATCGAGGAAGGTGCTATATAACATCACGCTACGACCAATAGGAGCCGAGCATAAATGGAAAATGTTGCAAAAACGTGAAAACTTTCCACCCGTGCGAAGCCGGGACGGGCCGCGAGTGTGTGTGTATATGTTTATGTGTGGGAGTGAATGTACGGGGTGTGTGGGTATGGGACCGTCCATTAATCACGTGAGGCTTGAAAGGGGGGGGAGGGGGCGTAGCAAAAATCACGAAATATCACAAGGGGGGAGGGGGGTGTAGTAAGGTATCATGTGTATTTATTTTTTCGTCATACGCGCGATTACTGAACTGAAAAGCGGGTGTACCTAGTCGTGTAGTGTGACCTTGACTCCCCGTTGCCAGGCAACGAACAAGTATGTTATATTTTTTGCATGATTACAGCATTCCTTTAATATTATTTTTATGCCAGTCAAAAACAACCCGCAACCTTTCTGTCTAGACATTTTTGTCATGGTCCTTAATTTCAGAATAAAATTAGATTATACTTTATTTAAAGATAATATTCTAAAAAAATTAAGATTCTTTGTAGGTACCTACTAAAAAATTCACGTGATTTTGGGCGGGGGCGGGGGGTTAGTCTTAAACCTCACCACGTATCACCAAGGGGGAGGGGGGGCGTTAAAAATGCTAAAAATACATCACGTGATTAATGGACGGCCCCTATGAGTGTGTGTGTCGTTGTATATTTCTTTTGACCCCTTTCAAAATAGCTACTAGCTCTCAGTGACATTTTCCTACGGTATCCCACTTGCTTTTTAGGACGTTCAGCTGATCCTCTAACTCAAAAAGTACTCTGTGTCTAACTCCCACTTTTTAGTTATAGAGTCAATATACAAGGTTAGTCGGAATGGGGGCACTAAGCCGTGGGCCACCTAAAGTATCACTGATGACTATTTTAAAACAAGTGTTAAAATTTCGAAATTTGATAATTTTTATTTGCACGCAAAAATATTTTAATTTTAGTTTTTTCAAATAAATATCGTACCTGCTTTAGTTATGAATTCAGAAAATTATTTTTCTAATCCGTGACCCCAAATATGACCTAAATTGTAAAAACAGCTGATCATAGCTATGGACAGATAGATTTTAGCATATTTTTTACGAAATCTTTGAAAAGCTTTTTCTCTTAAACTATCGAGTTTTGGGGAAAGTTGTAGAACAAAAGTTGTCCCTTATTATAGGTACTTTAACACTCTTTCGGCTTAGTACCCCCTTTCCGACTAACCTTGTATATATATACATATATTTCTGACATTGCTCGTTCAAGTGCTTTATTGTGACATTCTTGTCGATCAAGTAGCTCCTTGTTCTTGGTGTCTATTCCCTATGGATGTGGGATGACAACTTCAGTCTGTTTTCCTTCACAAGCCAACAACCGCTGTAGTACATCAACTCTGGTAGTTAGGCGCTTTCCAAAAAAATTTTACGTTGAAAAAAATTTGTGTCCGACCACTTTCGGAAAAAATATATCGGATCTTATAAGGTTTTTAGTACATAACATTTATTATAACAATACAGTAACATCTAAGCTCCTAAATCAAATAAAAATAAGGTCCAAATCTACTATCAATCAAAAATAAGTAGAAATAGGTCGATGTTTTTGGTATGTCCAACACCTACCCTGTTATGTTCCGAGTCACATAATATGGTCGTGTTATATGTTATTATCCAAACGCTTTGAATTTACTGGTCATTAACGACCTTTACTTCAATTTTAAACCTTTAAATATACTTGTTACGGTTGAAAATTATTTTAAAACACTAGATTTTGGGTTGTCCTGCAAAATTGCGTATGATGGAATTTCCGCATACGTGACCGCATTTTCAACGACTTGCAACAAAAAATCCTACCAATTTAGTACATTTTCCCAAATATAGAAACATTATAAGTGCACTGGACTGGTTTTCTTCTTATCTTCAGGAACGCCAGCAGTCAGTTCATGTGGGTGAGTCTGAATCAAGTTGGTGTGACTTAGAGACTGGGGTTCCTCAAGGCGGTATTCTTTCTTCTCTTTTGTTTTCAATTTTTATCAATCTCATTACCCCCGAGCTTCAGTGTGCGTATCATCTTTATGCCGATGACTTACAGTTATATTGCCAAGCAAGTGTTGACGGTGTATCTGATGCGATCAACAAAATAAACCGGGACTTGGTGGCTATCAAGAACTGGTCTGATAGGTTCGGTGTGGCGGTAAACCCGACTAAGTGTCAGGCGATTCTTATAGGGATACCCCGAAATGTGAGCAAAGTGGACAGTGTATCCTTAACATCGGTTATGTTCAATGGAACTGTTATTCCTCTAAGCCCTGATGTTAAGGATCTTGGTTTGCACATTGACACTACGCTCCACTGGCAAGCCCAAGTCACTAATGTCAGCAGGAAAGTCACCGGAACGTTGCGATCTCTCTACAGATTGCGAAACTTATTGCCATCAAACACGAAAGCAATGCTTGTGCAGACCTTAATATTTCCCATGATTGACTATGGGGATGTGTGTTACTATGACCTGAATGCAGATCTTCTCAACAAACTTGATCGCCTTCTTAATAACTGCATTCGATTCGTCTTTAATCTTCGTAAATGGAGATCATGTCTCTGCGTATCGGTTGCTACTTAAATGGTTGCCCATTCGCCAACGTAGAGTCCAAAGGGCATTGACTACCTTGTTCTCGTTTCTCTACTCTCCCACTTCCCCTACTTATCTAACTTCTCACTTTCAGTACATATGCTCCAATCATGACAGGAATCTTCGCTCTTCACACAACCGTCTCCTTCAATGTCCTTTTTTTTTTTTTTTTTTTTTTCCTAATCGACTATTGTAGATGGTCTTGCGGACCTTTTCTACGTAACCTGGCTATTATTGGCGAGACCAGAAGGGTCTCCGAACCAATACCTACTAATCTAACTACCTAGCTAACTACGCAAAGCTAACTACTGTAACATCATGACTATGACTATAGCAGCGACACCTCTGAGAGCGTCCCCAAGGGGGGACTCGAACTCTTAGGGTGCCGAATGCAAGAGGACTGGGAGGGATACGACAGCTTGATGAGGGCTGTATTCTCGCGTCATGGTGACTGCGCGGAGTCAGAAGGGACGACCGGCTCCGCGGCTGCGGCGGGTGAGCACGGTGGATCGGGGGCGGCGGCGGTGGGACGTCGCGAGGGGCCTCGTCGGCGAGGGCGATACGCCGGTCGGCGGCGGCGGTGTATGTGTATTGTGCTAGTCGATTTATTCGCCTCCTGGAGGAGGGTGATCTCATCATCGGGCTCTAGTAGCGCATGCCGGGGACGGCGGACTATGCTAATCTGGGAGGGTTTATAATCGGACGCGGCGGTCACGAGGGGGTTCCGATGCCTCGGGGCATGGTCGAAGTAACGCTTAGACGTGCGTTTGAGATATTGCCTTACCGTTGGCATTTTTAAATCTAAATGAAGCTGAACGTTGCGCATATACCACGGAGCGCCCGTGGCTCTGCGCAATACGCGGTTTTGCAAGATCTGGAATGCTTTAAAGCGACATGGCCTAACGTGTGCGAACACGACGCTGGCGTAGGTTAATATGGGGCGAATGCACGTCAGGTAAAGTCTCAACTTATTTCTAAGCGAGAGCTTACTGCGCGCCCTAATCATGGGGTGTAACCGGCCCACAACAAAAGAGGCGCGAGCGTGCACCTTTTTGATGTGTTGCCGGAACGAGAGGTGGTGGTCTAGGATAACCCCCAGGTACTTGACGCTCAGTTCCCAAGGGATCTCTTTTCCAAACATGACTACTGGGGGACAACGCGAGTGGTTATCGCCGTGCCTCTCGAAAAGAACTGCTGCGCTCTTTTCGGGATTCACCTCGATACGCCACTTCCGAAACCAAGCGCCGAGGCGGTTGGCTGCGGTCTGTAAGATGCGAGAGATCGATTTTAAGTCACTACCCGTGTAGTAAATAGCCGTGTCGTCGGCGAAAAGTGCCAACTGGGCCTTGCCATGAGTGGGAATGTCGCTGGTGTACAGCGTGAACAGAAGGGGGGCTAGCACGGAGCCCTGAGGGACTCCGGCTCGGATCGGATGTGGAGACGAAAGCGTGCCGTCTATTCGGTAGCGAAAGGTGCGATCCGACAGAAAGTCTCGAATGATGAGCACGAGACGGTCTGGCACGTTGAATTGGTACAGTTTATATAATAAACCGTTGTGCCAGACCTTGTCGAAGGCTTTCGCTACGTCGAAGAACAGCATGCCTGTCTTGTATGAAAACATGAAGCCGGAGCTTATGTGTTCGACAATACGGTGAAGTTGCCTAGTGCAGCAGTGGGTGGGACGAAAACCAAACTGCTGGTCGGGAATGAGGTTATGGGAATATGCGAATCCCTTTAAACGCGAATAAATGATACGCTCATAAATCTTCCCAAACGAATTGAGAAGGCTTATGGGGCGATAACTGGACGGCTCACACTTGGGTTTGCCGGGTTTGGGGATGCCTATAACTGTGGCTTGTTTCCAAGCTTGCGGAAAGAGGTTATTGCTAAGAGCGCCATTGAAGATGGCGGTCATTAGCACTATGAGCTGGGCGGAAAAGAGTTTAATCACCTTGTTCGTGATGCCATCGAGACCGGGGGCTTTCCTGGGCTTAAGATTCTTGATTATCGCCTGCACCTCATCCGCGGTGACAGGGGGCAGGGGATCATCAGGATCTTCTACGGGGGGGAGAGCGGCTTTACGTTCGACTTCGGTATCCACCTGGGACAGATGGACCGGGTCTACTGGTAATGCGCTGGGCGTACACTGGGCTTCTAGACTGTCGGCTAGGCATTCGGACTTTTCGTCGTCTTCAAAGGCCGGCCTTTGATTCGGACGATTGAGAGGGGGAGTAGAGGCTACACATTCATTTTTGAGGGCGCGTTGCAAACGCCAGAAAGCGAGATGGGATGGCTCTAATTCGCCTAACATCTTGTCCCAGCGGGACTCCCTAACCTCCCGTATGCGTTTCTTTACAGCACGCTGCATAGAACGCATATGGAGGCGGTTGCCTTCGCAGGGAAAAGTGTCATACGCGCGTACGGATGCATTCTTCTCCGTCAACAGTTCACGCACATCGTCAGGCAGTTTCCAGCGGTGATCTTCCACCGCTGGAATCTGTCGTGAACACTCGTTCACCGCGGACTGTACGTGACCTGTGAGGGAGTCGATAGCGCCCAACGTGTCGGCGATTGTCACTATGTTGTCGGGGATTGAATCTAAATGGGCGGACGACGGAGACTTGAGACGCTCCTCTAGCTTCCGCCAGTCCGTGATAGTTTTAGTAGGCGCGGGTAGACCGGGATCCGGGGGACCGCCCCGGGGACCCAGGTCTAGGACAACGGGTCGGTGGTCAGAGTCTAACTCTTCATGCGTTTCTATCGAGCGTATGGCGAGGCCTACGTTCTTTAGGAGCGCAATGTCGAGTATGTCGGGTCTGTCATCAACGTTGGCGGGATAGTGAGTGGGGGACATGGGGGCTATCACATCGAAGTCGAGCAGAGGGCTCAGTGCTTCGAGTGTCCGGCCGGCCGGGTTATTGGAGTGACAGCTCCAAGTGATGTGTTTGGCGTTGAGGTCGCCCGCTATGATAACGGAGCCTCCGCCGAGATCGAATAGAGCTCTAAGGTCGCTCTCGAGAGGAAGTCTCAGACTAGACGGGGGGTTGTAGACCGACACGATAGTGATCGGCTGATGTCCTGTCATGCCTAACCGACAGATAGAGGTTTCCAGATACTGGAGATCGGGAGGGGGGTCTAACGGGGTGCAGTACAGGGAACGTTTGTAGTATATGAGGGTACCACCGCCGCCACAACGGGTCCTGTCGTTGCGAACTAACTTGTAGTTGGCAATTCCAGGATTCCTATTGTGGGGCTTCAGAAACGTTTCCTGTACTAGAAATATGTCAATTTGATGATCACGCAGAAAGATTGCGATCTCATCTCGTTGACCGGCTACGCTATTCGCGTTGAAGAAACCTAACCTAAGGGATCGCGGTTTGATTCTAGTGTTGGTCTCAGTATCCATTAGAGGGTAGCGAGATAAGTTGGTTAAGGATGTCCTCAAAATCGCGGAGGACATTGATACGCGCGATTGGATTGCCTTGAGTGGCGTTCCAAGCGGAAATCATATTTTGTGCCCAATCCATATTGCAGGAGGACAAAGATTTGAGCAGGCTGGGAAGAGTGTCTTGGAAAAACACTTTCGTGGCCATGAGTGAGGGGATGGGGGCCGCGGGTGCTGAGGGCCTGGGTGGTGTTACGGGGGCCGGTGCATGGTGGACCGGTGGTGCAATTTGTGCCTGTCGCTGTGAGGCAGCCGGCATTGTGTTTGGGGCGACAATAGGTTGTTGCGGGGGAATAGCTGCCGCCACCACCGGCGGGGCGGTGGGAACCGCGCTCGGAGGTGGTGGTGGGCGCCTTTGTTGAAGGGCTGGGAACGACTGCTGGTGTTGCAGCATGTTCCAGGGGGAAGGCCTCTGTGGACTGAGGCGGTCGGGGATATGGGAGGACAAGAGGGGGGCTATGGAGTAGCTCTCCCTCTGTTGGCGAACGGCCGAGCGCTGAGCCAGCTTAGGGCTGCGCTGTTTTGGCGCTTTGGGGCACCCGCGATAATTCGCTGGGTGACCCTCCACGCCGCACAGTACGCAGCTTGGGGGCTCTGTACACAGAGCCCTGTCCTTTGGCCTGCTGCAGTCGCTCGTGCCGTGAGCGCCCAGGCACTTAACGCACCTGGGCGTCGCGTAGCAGTTACGCTGCGAATGGCCATATAATTGGCAACGATGGCATTGCCCTGGAGGGCCGCCTTTGTTGGGGCGCTCTACTACGATACCGGTAGCGTAGCAGAGGGTTCGGATATTGAAAATGGCCTTTGATTCGGCCAATGGTTCGCAGACGGCGAGGACCATCTCATAGGGGGCGCCACCTCTGCCGCGGTGCATGCGGTGGACTTCTAAGACGGGAACGTTCTGGGACTGAAGGTCCTCAAGAACATCTTGGGGGGTAACTCCCAGGGGGATGCCACGAATGACTACCCTTAGGAGACGCTCGTCGGGGAGGGCGTAGGTGTGGAAGGACACCTTCATATCTTTGAGCAATCGCGTCATGTTGCGAAAGTCTGTAGAATTTTGCACCATGACTTTGATGCCTTGAGGGGTAGAGCGCGCGCTCAGGAAGTGGATCTTCTGTGCTGTGCACAGACGACCCACGTCCATCCACTTAGCCTTGTCCTGAATGAACACAGGCGGTGGAGCGGGCTCTTTCCTCGGAACTGAGGGTTTAGTGGGTTTCGCGGGATTCGCGGAGGTCGCGGGAGTCGCGGGGATCGCGGGGATCGCGGGGGTCGCGGGGGTCGCGGGGGTCGCGGGGGTCGCGGGGGACGCTGTGACCGTTTTAAGGGCCTTAGCGGGGAGATCGGTCGGGGCAGACTGCGTCTTACGCGCGCGCTTCTTCCCCTTGCCGGCTACTAGCGTGTAGCCTTCAGAGGAGGATGACGAGTCATTATTTGAGTTCGACTCGGAGTCGGACTCAGAAGAGGGGCCGCAAACGTCCATGACGGACGGGGCTTCTACCGCGGAAGGCGGTTGCACTGACGGGGCAGGGACAACTACCGCAGAGGGCGGTCGAACGGACGGGGCCGGGGCAACTACCGCTGAGGGCGGTTTGCCGGACGAGTTTGATGATACGGAGTTAACTCCGTCATCGATACGTATGCTCGAATATTGAGCATCGCGCCTAAGCTCAGGTGACTGAGGGCAGTCCGCGGAGTTCCTGAAGGGAACCCCGAAGATTTTCAGGCTGTACGCCGCTGCGAACGCCTTATCTTGGTGAAGAAGCTCCTTGACGGCCGCTAGTATACTAGCGTCCGTCATGATGGAGTAGGGGGCAGTTTAATGGGGGGGGGAGACCTAACTCCTATCCAGTCCCGAGGAGACACGTACGTGTCGCCCCGGGCGAACAACTCCCACGAAAAAGCCCACCCGTAAGGTTTTCCTAGTGTTATACTACCGAGAAGAAAACCATAAACAAACTCGGTAGCTACACTCTGTGTTGTTCGATATCGCCTGAAGGGCCTAAGAACCTAGCTCTCCGGGTGGGATTACCCGGAGATGAGTAACCCTCCCTGTCGGGTGTAGACAGGGAGGTTGTGTACCTGCGGTGTTCCCTAAGCTTGAAATCCCGATCGCCGATCTTATTGTGCAATCGGGTTCCTAAGTCCCTTAGTAAAATTAATTACCTCGGGAATGCTGGGAAGAGAACGGGTTATGAGTTGGGTCCGACTAGGAGATCCCCCAAGGCCGGTGAACCCCAAACCCCTACCGGCTTAAGAATGGTGTGCCGGGTCCCCACCACCTCGGTTTCGTTGGCACCGTTTGGTTTCCACCGAGGACCACTATATAAGAGTGGTTTTCCCTGAAGGGGGACTACTTCGTTTTGACGGTTTACTCTCGGAGGAGACAGTGATGTTCGCCACTTGTCTTGAAAAAGACGAGCTTTGAATCGAGCGGTCGTGTGGCTAGCACAACTCGTAACAGCGTTACGAGTGTACTGAGCCGCGTCGACCGGAAACGGAGTGTGCGCAGCTGCGTGGCGGGGCGCGCAGTGACGTCAGAGGTGCGCGGCGGGGCGCGCAGCGATCGGGCGTGGAGTCGAGAGCACGTGTGCTCTGGCCGGCGTCCGAGAGCGGAATTATGTATGCCTTCAATGTCCCTCTCACCGTTCTAACTTTATACACTCTTCCTTCTTTGTTCAGTCCATTCTTCTGTGGAATGCGCTCCCCTTGGAAATCAGGATGGCTACCAGTCGCTACTCCTTTAAAATTAAAGTGCGTGAGTATCTTCATAAGGAACTGGCAGAATCTCAGCACTGATTTATCTTTGTATATATATTGTTGGTATTGTATAATATATTATATTAATTAATATATATGAATGTATGCATATGTATATAATATCTATTATTTATAAGTTTATATATATATATATACAAGGTTAGTCGGAAAGGGGGTACTAAGCCGCGGGCCACCTAAAGTATCACTGATGACTATTTTAAAACAAGTGTTAAAATTTCAAAATTCGATAATTTTTATTTGCATGTAAAAATATTTTAATTGTAGTTTTTTCAAAAAAAAAATATACCTGCTTTAGTTATGAATTCAGAAAATTAATTTTCTAATCCGTGACTCCAAATATGACCTAAATTGTAAAAACAGCTGATCATAGCTATGGACAGATAGATTTTAGCATATTTTTTACGAAATCTTTGAAAAGCTATTTCTCTTAAACTATCGAGTTTTGGTGAAAGTTGTAGAACAAAAGTTATCCCTTATTATGGGTACTTTAACACCCTTTCGGCTTAGTACCCCCGTTCCGACTAACCTTGTATAAATATGTAATATGTATGTAGGTAATATTATTGTTAATGTTCACTTATCTTTGTGTTTATTTTTAATATTGTATCACATGACACAGCTCTTTTTAGCGCATCTACCATGTTTTCTCTGCATCACCCTAAGGTCGACTGGTAGAAAATGCCTAAGGCATTAAGTCCGCCTCTGTATAATTTTTTTTTTTGTGCGAAAGTATAAATAAATAAATAAGTCAATTGTAGCTGCCATATTTCATTTTTGACAGCCAGATCGCCAACAAAAGTGCTTGTCTCGACTCGTGTAAAAAAAATATTTCCACAAACGACACTACTTTTCTCCAGGTAATGTATTCATGTGTATTTGACTATATTTTCTATTAAACTTGTCAATTAATTGTTAATCGAAATTTTAAGTTACATTCAACAAAAGTTTGATAAATTAATTAGTAATTCATTTGAAAATTTTATTGGCCTGGTTACGTTTCCTCCACTAACGTTACTGTCGCATGAATGGGACTCAAAAGTGACGTAATGGAATCCTAAAGGCCGTTTTATAAAGTCACCGTTTTAATAAGTGTTCAATAAATAAATGTAAATAAAATAATTCGGAAATGACTCCAAAATTTTGAAATGAATTATCTAAGTATACTAATATTGTAAAGAAGAATTATTTGATTGATTGTTTGTTTGTTAACATTGAATAGGCTCCGAAACTACTGGACCGATTTGAAATTCTTTCAAAAATTCTTTTCTTCTTGGGAAGCTCCACTATTCTCGGGTAACATAGGCTATAAACACGACGACACGTTTGGTGCAGTGGCTAAGCAATTGGCATCTGCGCTGCGGGTCGTGGGTTCGATTCCCGCACGGAACAAATATTAGTATGGCCTACAGATAGTTGTTCCGGGTCTGGATGTTTGTGCATGTGAAGATTTGTGTCTGTAAACGCACCCACGATACAGGAGAAATCCTAGTGTGGGGTAACGTATTTTTAAAAAAAAAAAAAACGTCACGCTACGACCGACGGGACCGGGCAGCAAGGGAACGCGGGTGAATCCGCGGAGAAAAAGCTAGTTATCTATATTGTAGTTTAAATGTCTTATTAATAATATTATCTTTACTAGGTTAAGTAGAAGTTAATATGATTGTTGTCATAATTGTGGGTCATATAGACGTTGCCTTACAGTTCCTGAACGTCATTTTGAGTTCCATTTACGTCACCTTGTCCTATTATTACTGTGATTTATTTTCTAAGACTAATTAACAGATTTCAAAGAAATATTACCTACTGTTTTTTTATCATTATAGTTTATTATTAATTTTTAACTTGTTATAATTAAACATTTGAAAGAATATTTGTCATATTTGTCGTTATAGGAAGAAAAAAATATAGTACAAAGTACTCAAAAGTAGCGTAAGGAACATTTATATTTAAAAAATGTTTGTTTAGATTCAATAAGCTTTTAATTACCAATGTTTTTTTGAAGACTGATTGTGTTTAGATTTATAAATAAAGTTAAGAAATACTGAACTACTTTTAGTTTTCTTTAAAACCATTTTAAAATTAGTAACGTAATGGAATTCCTCACGAACGCAACTGAATTTAAATTGTAATTATTTTCAAAATTCTTTATTATTTTCTTAGAACAATACTATTTTCATATACCTCATACTATATTTTATCAATTTCATTACATTTTGAAGCTACATGTTAAACTCATTTAAATGGAATTCTAATTACGTTACCGACAATTTTTTTGGAAAACGCCCAGTTACGAACAGATTTCAACAGATGTTTTGTCTTTTCAAAAATGTTCCCAGTTAAATATTCGATTCCTTTGTCCTCACGTTCAAGTAATAACTATATTGTCTCTATTTTTAAAGTCTTGCCAGACATTTTCCAATGACACTAACCTTTGAGTCAAGTCAAAGAGTTTAAATATGTAGGTATAGAGGGGCTATTGGAGACATTTTCATAGAAATACTTTGGACCCATACTACAGTACTGCCATCTAGTGTGTACTAGTAAAAGTCCGTAACTTTGATAGATAGGAAACGTTTCAATCTTTCGAACGGTAGATGACGTGCTATTAATTTGTACTTTGTAGGGATGTTAACATTTAACGATAATGATATCGATGAAGGCTCTTAGATGTCAGAATTATAAAACAGTGTTCCCCAAATAAAAGAATACAACAAAATATTTCATAAATACAGTATATTGAAAGTTTTACTAATATATATATATAAACAAACATTTTTATAAAAGATTTTACAGATGAAAACGACGGCGACGTCCCGCAAACTAACTCAAGACAAGATAGTATTAATAATAAAAATACACAAGGATAAAGAAAATTTGAAAGCTGATATTTATTAAAGACATACAGCTGAACAAACCAAATGCCGCGCTACCATACTACGGGCAAACTAGAAAGCACCTGATGATACTTTCTGCCAAACTAACGCTCATGTCGACTACAAAGAATCTAAAGCTATATATTCATTTGTAAATATATGTTTATAAACATGTGTCCGAAACAAGAATCAACGTCTTTCGGAAACATTGATACAAGTTGCGGTAAACACTACTGAAGGTTTTTGATGGCAAATGCTCCAAAACATTGTTTCTATAAACATTTAAATGATGTTTGGGAAACTACTGGCAACTTGTATCTTAAATATTGTTTACAACAACCAGGCTTTACTTCAAAATCAAGTGCAAGCTGCGAAATATACATCGTCGCCGTCGTGTAAAAGTTGAAGGATTAATACGGCTGAAGGAGTAAATTCTGGAGGTTTTGAGAACTATCCAGTTGTCCCACGTTGCAGTACACTGTCACTTGGACGGTGCCGAGGCCCTGTAATTGGCCAGTGCGATGAACGTAGAGTAAATTCAAGCTTTGAAAAGTAGCAGAAGGCGGCTGATCGTAGTCGCACACAATTGTCTTAACTCCATTAACGCCATAGATGCATTGCGGTACAGGCTAAAAAAAAGAGTTTAAATACTATGTGATAGATTTACATTACACACGACATTGATTTTAGGTACACAGACAAGTAACGAGCATCTACACACCACGCAAGCTGTCATTGACTATGTGTGCGCATAACTTTTTATGCACAAGACATATGATGGCAAAGATTTAACTAATTAGGACACTCATAATACTCTGTTAAAATACAAATCTGATTAGTCACTGAGTAAAATGAGTTTATTAGAGAACTACAGGCCTAATAAACAACACCCTGACGGCCCGCAACATCGCCAACCTGTGGAGACCACAGCAGGCGATGGCCGTCTGGGTGATAAAGGGGTACCGTACGATGTCCTTCGACGTGGCGAGTCTTCTAGCTAGAGCCCTCGCGCTAAGACATCTTCAGCACATGGAAGTGCCTGAGCAGTGCGAGCTCCGCCAAATCCTAGTGGCTGAGTGGAAGGAGCGACTTGCGCAACATAGCGCAGGGCACGCCGCAATAGCGACAGTAAGACGCGTGATGGAGGAGTGGCTGGAGAGGCGTCATGGCGCTCTCAGCTTCCGGCTGACGCAGGTGCTCTCGGGACATGGCTGGGAAGTACTTGTGTCGCATAGGCCGCGAACAAACGCCCGGATGTCACCACTGCATTGACTGCCCCGAGGACACTGCGCTGCACACGCTGCAGACGGGCCCAGCATGCGCGACGCGGCGCCGTGAACCAGTCGCGGCAGACGGTGGTGACCCCTCACTTCTGGACGTGGTTCTGTCCATGATCGGAGGAAGCGGAAAGGGGTGTCTGCCCCTCTCCCTTCTCGCGCTAGAGGCACCGAACGCTGAAAGGCGCACTTTCGATCTGCGGCTACCGTAGTGAGTTGCCTACTCCTGCTACTACCTACTACTACTGCCTGCTCCTTGAGTGGGGCTCAGCCCCACTCAAGGAGCGGTCCTCCAGCTTTTGGCGGACCGAGACCAGCCGGAGTTGCTACGCATGCTTTTGCGAATTTGGCCGGGGTCGCGACCCCGGCCAAAGGTCTGGAGGAGGAACACTGTGGGATTTTCACTTCCCTAAGCGAAGGGTATCCATGAGGATTTCCCCAGGATAAAAAAAGGCTAATACAGGAAACTTTTTGACATACTTTTTAAACCATCTACAATTTCATTTATTGAAATATATACAATAACTTTGAAATCATAAAAATACACAGCACCTGTGGCCGTATGGCTGCAAAGCACGTTCCTTAACTAAATCTCTATTAGTATCTTGGTTCTACCCTATTTTACGGACTTTCTCCTTTGTACACTATAAGAGACAGCTTTTTTTATTTTTTTTAGAGACAGCTTGCCGTCTGTGTTAGGAATGGAAATTCTCATTAATGAAATAGTCACAAATGACTGTCGTCTCATAATGCCAATCGAGAATAACTTAATGGCAGTTCATATCACAGTCAGTTAAATCCAGTGGATAATTCTCACATCAGTAAAGAATGCCGATCGTACCTAGCATCCGATGCCTATTGAGATTCGCGATGCGGCCTAGATAATATATCATGAAACAGTATTTTCATTAAACAAAGTTAGCCGAAAAGGGGCCCGCGGGCCAGTTAAAGTGTCGTTAATGACTGTTTTAAAGCAAGTAGTTTTTTTTATAGTTTATTTTATATTAAAAAACACGCTGTTCCTTATTTAGTTACGAATTAAGAAAATGGAACCCTAATCTGTGACATCAAATTAAACCTAAAACGTAAACGCAGCTGATGATGTAGATTTTGGCATAATTTTTATGACATCTTTAAACAGCTATTTCTCGAAAACGATCGACTTTTGAGGAAAGTTGTAGATTAAAAGTTACTAATTATTACGGGTTCTTTAATACCCTTTCAGATTAATATCCCCTTTTCTACTAACCTAGTATATAATATTAATAATTCCAGCCCACTTTTTTATATAAGTCAGCTATTTGTGTTTGGAAGCGCGCCAGTTCAGACGGTGTTTAGGTATAGTTTTTTATACTTACTGGTATTGTAACTCGCCAATCACGGGTGTTCGGTGATAGGAAAACCTGATCTAATGGGACTGGTGTCCCGCTGAGAGCTCCTGTCCATAAAATATATAAGTCAGTAAAAGAATCTTGTAAACAGTTAATATTGTACATAAATCAAAATAGAAGTAAAACAAAAAGATTAAACACTCGGGTGCAATGAATCCGGGTCACCGACATCAACCTTGGTATCTCGGAAAACATTGGCAACCGAAATATCAACATCATATTTTACAAAATTTATATTTCGAGTATTTTCTTATTTTTACATTAAGGAATTGTAAACAGTTGTACAATATTTAGACCTTATTTCAAAACCTTTAAGAATATTGCTGTGAACGTGTATGTTTGAGGCGATCAAATTATTATTAGCTACTGTGATAACATCACAAAGGAATCGCTTTTGATTTTGTTATTATAAATCGCCGTTTATTTCTATTGTCAACGATGTCGAATACGGATTACTTATTACGAGCGGGACAGGAGCGATACAGAACATTGACATCAACTTTTTACAGAGACGCTCTGGTGCTATATTAGTTTACGATGTGTCAGAACCAAAGTCCCTAGCAAAACTGAATGAGTGGATCGAGGAACTTCTACCTACTCTACCAAGAAGTACATAGTCTGCTTAGTTGTCAGCAATAAGATTGATAAACATATCACTTTGGGACTCGGTGCATAATATCAGCAAGCACATTGGGTCACCCGTGCGACAGGGCAACGAGTATTCCCAAGGAGGGTTGATGTCAGGCAGGTAGGCGGCCGGTCATAAAACAATAAGCCAAAACCTCTAACAACATGAATTTACGAAATACATGTTGTGCCGACCCCACCTAGTGTGGGATAAGGGCAGGAAGAAGAAGAAGAATCTCGGAAAACATTGTTTAACATTGTTTTGTTCATGTTGGTAACTCGGACTCATTGCTCCCGAGTGTACTATTTTTATGAAGGATGCGTCCTAGAAACTTTACATGGAACGGTACTATACGAAGAATAACATGTCAAATATTGGGTGTGTCCCAGTCAGATGTATCGATGACCTCAAGAATGTAGCTGGTGAAATTGGATGTGCGACTGGCGAAATGACCATCTTCGGCAGCGCAGCGTCGTACTTCGTCGCGAAAGATGGCGCCATGAGGGCTGGCCTGCGAGCGGCGGAGTTTGAGTCCATTAACTGGTCAGAAGTAGGCCGACGACGGAGACTGCCAAAGCAGATGGCGGACCAAGACATGCCGGGTGCGGTGAATGCGCAACCGAAGGACACCCTGGTTATTTTAGTCGATAGTCCGATAAAGTTCGTAATTCCAAGTGGATCGGATTAACCCACGATAAAAAAGAAAAGTTATTCGGGAGACTAAAAACTTGACGTTGAGGAGCAACTTGGGAGAGGTCTGCGTCCAGTAGTGAAATATGATGGGCAAAGTTAATTGATTGAATATTCATGAGACCTGTTGCTGGGGATCTTCTGCCCACCTTAAACACTAGGAAGCTGTGAAGGGCAGGCGTTTTTCCGGCCGGCTTTCATTGTTTGACGTTCAAAAAGTACTTAATTGATTTCTAAACTTATTTGAAAAAAAATATTTTGATTTATTTTGGATTTGACGTTAGAAAATGCAAACTCACCAATTTCAGTAGCGACGCATGCTTCCTTCAAGCTTTGCGCATTGATAACAAAAGCGCATACAAGGACCAGAAGACTTGCTACAGCTACCATGTTGACCAGGGAAGTGATACCAAAATACCGAAATTTAATGCTTATTTATACGGTACACAATTAAGAAGAAAATTAAAGAAAAGGATTTTAATTGCCTTAAAATGCACTAAATAAATTATATGGGTTGTAATTAGTGTACACAACGAATTGTTTAGCCGCGCCCAAATTAAAGCATGACCTTTGTCATTAAAATTATATTACGTAAGTATTAAATTAGAATTTGTTTTGCATAATATTCCACTACGTAGTATGCTATGCGAGATCCTCAAGTTCCAAAACCGCACCGTGCACCGTGGGGGAGATGCACTCCTTCACGTATGCGAGCGCGACGACGTATGCAGCTGCATTATTCAGACAGACACAAGAACCTTCAAGACCTTCGTAACTCACCGCCGAATCGAAGACCTCACCAAGCCACGGGAGTGGAGATGGGTGCCCACGGCGCAAAACCCAGCAGACTGCGCCACACGCAACATATCTGCAGGCTTCACCTGCAGTCACTGCTGGTTCACAGGCCTAGTCTTCTTAGCCAAAGAAAAAGCCTACTGGCCTGAGGCAAGAATGTTTTAGAAGAAGGCTACTGTTGAAGAAAAGACAGCAGGCGTCAAGCAGCATCGAGCATTGGGCACATCTCTCCAGATCCTGAAAAGTTCACCAGTTGGAAAAGACTGTGGCGAGCCTTAGCGAGGATGCTATAGTTCCTGCAGTTATTTAAATTGAATACGAGTAGGACTCGCGCCCCGAAGGTTCTGTACCGGAATACAGTGTGTTAGGTTTTGAACTCAGAGCAATAACAAACATAAATTACCGAAAATTTTACGACATCGTTTGTTCTGTCTAGCCTTTTCCCAACTATGTAGGGGTCAGCTTCCAGTCTAACCAGATGCGGCTGAAAACCGGTATTTTACACGGAGCGACCGCCATCAAACCTCCGCAACCCAATTACTGGGCAATGCCGATATCCTAAGTTTAGAACCAGTTGTCAGACTTTCGGGCTTCTGATTACCCGTAACGCCTGTCATAGGTATTCGTATGACAACCGGGACCGACGGCTTAACGTGCTCTTCGAGACACGGAGGGGTCTTGATGTGTAAAGAATGGTCACCCATCCACGGACTGGCCGTGGCAAGCGTAGATTAACGTTGTTAATTAGCCACGAGCCGCTCTTAAAAATAAAAAAAAATTACCCCCCCCTTTGTAATAGTAACCCTAACCCTCTCCTCTGCGAATGGCAGCCATTTTGGAACCTTCGTGCAAACAAGCGAGCAAAGGTTTGGTAGCGTACCCGCGGCAGCCGTTTGGCTGACATCATATTCCATAATAAACCTCAACCTATCGTTCTGCCTAAAATAATTATCAAAGTTAGTAAGGGGTTTCAAATATGTAATGTACACATATATTATAATATTGGTAGTACTATGTGTTCATTATTTAGTATTTTATACAACCAATAGCATTTTTTTTTACGTAACGTAATTACTTTTCAAAGGCTGACCTATTTTACGTTTATGCGCTCTCCTGTAAAATTACGTTCTAAGTCCTTAGTTCCTTACTAGGTTTTGAAATGGGACAGCTGATTTGTACATTGTACTTTAGCTACCATCGACCGTTTTTTACAGGAGCTATAGTTTTTAGCTCTCTTTTCGGTTTCATTGAACCGCGCCACAAATTGTTCGGATAAAACGTCTACTCAAATTGTGAACGCAACCTGTGACGCGATTGACTGACTTAAAATAAGTTAACATAATGCGCCATCTACCGGACATTTTTGATAAATTTTCATTATACTTTTTCATTGGAACAAAGACACGTATTTTATTAATACTCCTGATATATTTTCATTTTAAATCCTGAACACAAATGTAGGTAGAATATTATTTTTTTCGTTGTTTAATTAATCTGTTCGTTGTTTAGTTGTTATGATTTAGATGTTTTATAATTTTTATAAACTATCGATATCTCATAACGGTATGTCAGCCCAGCCGTAATCCCTCTATTTCCTGTTCCTAAAATGTCAAAATCGGATTCGTTTGTAGACATGGGTCGGATTAGGTAAAAACAATACCTAATCCTAGTATTTAAAAATACCTAATCCATTTACCTAATCCAAATATTTATTCAATTTAGCCGCTGGCCTAATACCGATATTATATAACTTAGGTGGATTGAGTAAGAAGTATTCGGCATGGAGTATGGAAGTTCCGTTTCTGATATATTGTGGAACGGTGGAATATATTTCGTTTTTATAGGCAAACAGTATTTAAAGTCAACGTGAATACTTTTGTTTTTAAGTCTAATATAGTGATCAAAATTAATAGTCCAGTGGTATTCTACATAGATGGCGCTAACGGCAGTGCCAATTAAGGGGGGCAATACAAGAAAAAAAACTAGTAATTTTGATCACTATATTAGACGTTAAAAAAAACTTTTTTTTTTCATAAATAGTTAAAATAACATCTCAAAAATATGCCTGTAAGTGTTCAGAATGTAATTATCATTATTTATCGATTAAAAACTCATTTAAGTACTCCACTTCAACTCGGCACTATTGAAGCCAGTACCTGAGAGCTGGGAGCCGTTATTTCAGTTCAGTTCGGTTTAGTAGCTATGAAAAAGCTCGTCAAGCATATCTAGAGGAACTTAAAAAGAAAAACGAGTTCTATGAACGCACAGAAGGACTTCCGTATGGCCCTGGAATCGCTGATTAGTTGTTAAGCCACTGTAATTATACAATTTCTGTGGGTCAAAACTTCAAACGCGTTTTTCTTAAAACTACTTTTTTTAAATTGGCTCTCAAGATAGCTCAAAAAGTTCTCAACCGATTCTTATGTTTACACACGTCTATTTTATAGTATTAGCTTCTAGTTAAACCTCAAATATGTCAACAAAAATGTCAAAAATTAACCCTTTTTACCAAAAAACCATTGAAGAAAAAATCGAACTATTTTTTCTGAGGTGTGCCAATTCACGATGTTTCGACTTTTTTTGTTTTTTTATTGGTTCAACTAGAAGATAATTATATGTTTTATGAACACGCTCAAATTTTTCTTTAAAATTGAGATCACTGTAGGAGAATCCAAAAATCCCGCCAATTGATGCCTCTCTCTCTGTCTCGGAAGATTAATTTTTTCGGCGGCCATTTAAAAAAAATGTGATTTTTGTATTTTAATATATGAATAAAGATACTACATTTCAAAACGATTCATTCATTCCTTCCCTTTTAAATAAGCCTCTGAAAAACTATAAAAATTCAGGTGGTTACATGTATCGCCCCCTTAAACTTGAAACTTAGCCCCCACATTTCATGGTACGGAATATCTTCTGTGTAGACTGTGTACGAATATTTTGTGCCATACCTACTCCTCGACGATTTGGATTAGGTACGGACTCGCATCGAAAAATACCTAATCAACACACCTATTCCAATATTTATGCTCACGTCTATTCGTTTGTCTATGGAGGAGGAGGAACTTATCTACCGTTTTTTTCGCTTCGAATCGAATTGAAAGTTTGTCGTATGTAGGTAGTTGTTGGCGGCAATAAAATTAGCAATAAAGTTTTTCAGTCTTCATCATATTCTTAAACGTTAATTGTTTTATAAAAAATGTCTGAAACCTCTAAATCGAATACACGTAATTCAAGTAAAAGGCGCATTCATGAAATTGACGCTACTATAGAACGTTTATCGCACGAGGTAACAAAATTGAACGATTATGTGTTCAAATCTGAATTAGAATGCTCGCTGATGACTGCTAAATTGAAAAGGGAGAAGGTAAAAGCTCTTACAGCGATCGGGAAGTCACAAATGATACTTGCAGACATGAATATTTTGATAGCCGAGAGCGACCTGTACACGGATCTAGAAAGATTGAAGAACATCAAAAAGTTTAAATCGGACCACAGCGAAGGTTAGCTAATCGTATGTGTTTGTATTTCAACGCTCGGCAGTGAAAATCTCGTATATCAAATGTTCTTCAAAAGCGTTTTATTTGTTCCTTAATTTATAAACTCGTCACACACGTACTTGTTCAACAAACTTACAATTCAAATACTTCTAAGCTATCTATGACGTATGATGACAAACTTGTATTAATATTTGATCGGCCTTTTTTTGCAAGAGACAATTTTTTCTATCTCTCGTAAAGATTTGTATTTTATACATACGTGGATTGATCACTGCCGACCGTCGATTTGTAGTTTAAACAAGCATAATGACTATTTTCTGGAATTTAATAACTTTAGTACGTAAAGATATTCTTTGTCAATTTTTTTTTCGTTTACCCGTCTTTTTCGGTGGTATAATTAGTATCGTATATCGAGGGGTGCGAGGTAAAACCCAACAAGTACCAAAAAGTTCCTATTCAGAAAATTGAGTTTGAAATTTTGATGATGTGAAAATGTCACTATGTTAAATTAGAAGCAAATTCTTAATAATTTAACTGTTAATGATAACTAAATAGCGTTAACTGAATAGGAACTTTTTGGTACTTATTGGGTTTTACCTCGCACCCCTCGATATCTTCATACCGAGCCAATCTTCATTCTAGTGTTCCTTATTTAATGTTTTGGTCTGCGTTGACTTCCTCTTGGGCTAGTGGTGGCAAGTGCAACTGCTGACCGTGAGGTCCTGGGTTCGATCCCCAGGTCAGGTAAAATGTTAATGAGTTTTGCCATGTGGAAATCCTCAGTAGCAGCCCGGTGTTTGGATTTGTGCCCGGTTGATGTCAATAGGCTCGCCCCCTATTACATAGGACTTTAAACATAAATAATGAGGCTGCATCTATAGATCTCTGCTTAACCCGGGAATAAAGGCGTGATATTATGTTTATATTATAAGTTAGCTTAGAAAGAATAGGTAAAATCAAAATAATAATTTAAACAATAATATTTTTAATGTTGCTTTTACAGGCAAATCATGTAGTCTGAAATCCACTCTTGATCAAACCACTCAAACCAAATTTGATGATGAAAAGAAAAAAAAGAAATCCAGTTCTACAAAAAAGAAGTCCATTGTCATCCCTGCTTCTGATGAGACTGTGTTAGTAGAAACATCTGACGTAAATAAGACTGAATTTGTCATAGATAGTCCGCAGTTTAATACAGGGTTGTTGGACAAACCAAAGTCTACAAGCACTTCAGACTCAGAAGTATCCCTTTCTAGTTCCATCAAAGCTGAGTTTAACAATCCATACACGAAGACAGATACCGCAGAATGTGAAAAAAAAAAGCACAAATCAGACAAAAAGATCTCAACTTCAAAACAGAACTTAACGCAGAGTATCACAACCAGAACTGTCGAGGACATTAATAGAAGCTTTTTTAGTACAACAATACATAATACTAAAAATACAGCAAGTAGTCCTAAGAACACAGCAAGTATCCCTAAAACCCCAGCAAGTATCCCTAAAACCCCAGCAAGTATTGCTAAAAGCAGAGTAAGTACCCCTAAAAATAATAGACAGAACATTAGATTGGAACCGTACCAACGTGATAGAATTTCGTCACCTTGTACGTCTACATACGTCCCGATTAGACATAACCTGCCTATGGTTATCGGTCCAGCTAAGAAGTTGCATGTACCGTTGACTACTATGTCAACGATAAACCCATGTCTTTACGTAAACACTGTCGTCCCCCAACCTAGTATTTATCAGCCTCCGAATAGTGGTATGAATAGCCCATACTTTAGTTTTTATGGCACTAAGCAGTAATTCTAATTAAGATTCTGCAATCAAAAATTAAACATGACTGACGTCCGTATTACAGAACACTCCTCAAGTCCAGTTTGATCTTTAATCAGTTGATCACTGTTTAAGTATAGAATCAGTACTGAGGAACGGTCTCATTCCAGAATGGCAATCAATCTATACTCAGATGAAACGAGACTCAAATCGAGCCAGTCAATTGGTTGATTACAGATCAAATCACTGCTTGGGGTCGAATCTGCGAACTGAGTAACGATCTAGAATAAAGCCAAACTCAGCTGAACTATGATCAATGAATCTATGCTTGAGGAATGTTCTAAAATTAAAACTCGACTCAAAACTAGTTTTAAACAGAGATTAATGCTTGAGTTTCGTTCTGTAATACGGACCTTAGACAAAAAAAATATTAATAATATTTTATATATTTTTATTATATTCATGACACTTTAACTGAAACTAAAGATGCCTTTTTATAAAACTATATTGAACTAGAGGTTTACTATTGCTATTATGGAAATAATGTGATTTGCTGTGCCTTTCTGATAATTTTTATTTTATTTCAAACTACCTACATGTACCTGTGTAATAATATAATGCCACTATGCGTGTTTACTGATACATGGGACTTAAACACTTATACCAGGTTCACACGATTCGATTCTAGTTGATCAACTGTTAAATCGCATGCGATTTGAACCGTCTGAACAGACTTTCAATCAAATTGAAGCAACAAAAACAGCTTTTGTTGATCAAGTCATTAAATTTGTTGAAAGCAATTCGACCCGCCTGAACCTGTCTTTACTTACACTTATAAACTTAGTGCTAAAGGTGTACCTATAATACGTATTTCTTTGCCCTAAAGAATTACTAGCGAGATAATGCAATTTACATATTCTGACTGATGCTCAGTAGGCACCTACATACCTACTCTTCAAGGTAAAAAGCAATTGATTGTCAAAACTGTCAATTTAAATAAATTGAATCAAATTGTTTGTAGTAATTTGAAACTCAGTTGTGTCAATCATTTGCTGTATTACCTTCAAAAATCAATTGTAAATCATTTCCCTTAGCATTAGTTAATATCGCCGTCCCCGGAGATTATAATGGCATTTGCAAAAACAGAACTTTTTCAGAACAAAATAAAAACCGATTTTTGACGACTGTTTGCCAAGTACTGCTTGTAACTGGCAAGCAGTGCTTGTAACAGTGCCGAGTACTGCTTGTAATTGGCAAGCAGTGCTTGTAACAGTGCCGAGTACTGCTTGTAACTGGCAAGCAGTGCTTGTAACAGTGCCGAGTACTGCTTGTAATTGGCAAGCAGTGCTTGTAACAGTGCCGAGTACTGCTTGTAACTGGCAAGCAGTGCTTGTAACAGTGCCGAGTACTGCTTGTAACTGGCAAGCAGTGCTTGTAACAGTGCCGAGTACTGCTTGTAACTGGCAAGCAGTGCTTGTAACAGTGCCGAGTACTGCTTGTAACTGGCAAGCAGTGCTTGTAACAGTGCCGAGTACTGCTTGTAACTGGCAAGCAGTGCTTGTAACAGTGCCGAGTACTGCTTGTAACTGGCAAGCAGTGCTTGTAACAGTGCCGAGTACTGCTTGTAACTGGCAAGCAGTGCTTGTAACAGTGCCGAGTACTGCTTGTAACTGGCAAGCAGTGCTTGTAACAGTGCCGAGTACTGCTTGTAACTGGCAAGCAGTGCTTGTAACAGTGCCGAGTACTGCTTGTAACTGGCAAGCAGTGCTTGTAACAGTGCCGAGTACTGCTTGTAACTGGCAAGCAGTGCTTGTAACAGTGCCGAGTACTGCTTGTAACTGGCAAGCAGTGCTTGTAACAGTGCCGAGTACTGCTTGTAACTGGCAAGCAGTGCTTGTAACAGTGCCGAGTACTGCTTGTAACTGGCAAGCAGTGCTTGTAACAGTGCCGAGTACTGCTTGTAACTGGCAAGCAGTGCTTGTAACAGTGCCGAGTACTGCTTGTAACTGGCAAGCAGTGCTTGTAACAGTGCCGAGTACTGCTTGTAACTGGCAAGCAGTGCTTGTAACAGTGCCGAGTACTGCTTGTAACTGGCAAGCAGTCGTCAAAAATCGGTTTTTATTATGCTCTGAAAAAGTTGTGTTTTTACGAATGCCATTATATTCTCCGGGGACGGCGATATCATCTATAATAATTTTATAACTAATATTACTACATTTTTCAAACACACATAATTTTTAATTAAAATACTCTATTTCATAGCTTAAAATGTTTTTTTACATTTAGAAGTATGAAATCATTCCAGTATTTTCATTGAAAAATATGATTCAAATAATTATATTTATGCATATAGCAATCTCACTAGCGATTCCTAACTGGTACAGAATTGGGTCGTATTTCTTAGGAAGCTTGTGTAATTATGTACCTATTATACGATTTTTAAGGAATAATAACTACAGTTATGTTAATATATAGAACATAAATATGGTATTTAGAACTTTAAGTCAACTGTACATGGTTCAGTTTCAATTGCAACTATTGTTATAGTTTTGAACAGTTCCTATCATTCGAAAATTAACTTAGTTTGCATGTTTTTAAAGTTGACATTTGTGTAAATTGCAATAATTATGTTTTTGGCTTAAAGACCCTAACAGTCGAAAGTGTAACTATATGTAATGAGAAATGAATATTAAAATACACTATAAACGTAGCACTAAATAAGCACCAACAATGCGCGCCAAACTTAATAACCGCTCTGAAGTTTGGCGAGTGTCTGCACAGTAGCAAAATATCTACTGCTCAACCTGCACTAAGTTCAGAGTGGTCAATAAATTTGGCGCGTACTGTATCGTATTACCATGGAAGTAATTATGTACTAGGTACCTTATAACATTTAAGTCTACAAAAACGTTTTAATTTTAAATCATTATGTGGGATTACTTTGACTTTTATTATCTATCTGACCATATGCAACCACTAGAGAAGGTTGTTGATATTAGTAGTGCTTTCCTACCATTTTGTAATGCTCTATTTAATAGGAATGGGATAATTATGTGCAGCGTGATGTCTTTGGATGGTGTGATTATTTTTTAACTACTGTTGACATGTAAGAGAAATAACGAGATTATAGAGCAAAACACTAACGCTTAAGCTAGCTTTGTTTCAAGAATATCAAAATCTTAGTGAATGATGTTACTAGCATAAGCTCGGGTGCGTCCCTTTATGTGTTGCGTAAAGTATAAAAAAGACGATCGCGTTCTTTCTAAAATTGTTTTTTGAAGCACGAAAATAGCTCATTTTGCAGTTCAATAATCTTGAGTTTGATTTTAAGGCTTGAAAAATCAGTATAAGAAATTGGAATTTCTACAGATTCCGACATAATGAAACTACAATTTATACTAAGAAATTAACGAACGATTTATTATTTTAATTGTTAAAAGTTGATTATATTTACTTAATTGTTGATTATTTTTAATTATAATGTAAGATTACCTACATTACCTTTACCGGTCTAACGTTAGAATATTGCATCTGGTTAGACTGAAAAGAGACCCCAATATAGTTGGGAAAAGACTACTTACATACAAAAGTACAATATTTTTTATGTAAAAATGTGATATCTAAGCTCTTCTTGTACTTGTATAAGAGATGATAATAAACATGATTGTGAAATATTTTATAAAAATATACGACGCTATATTAGAAGTGTTTTATTTTTCCGAACTTCCACTGAGCTGGTTAAGGCCCGGACTCCACCAAAGCGGAGATGTGCGGAGAGGAGAGGAGATGTGTCGTAAACAACCAATAGGATTTCGTTATTTAGAGGAGATGTGTAAATAACAAAATCTTATTGGTTGTTTACGACACATCTCTCCTCTCCGCACATCTCCGCTTTGGTGGAGTGCGGGCCTTACTACAGGCCAAAGCCCGGTCCAGAGGTGTGTAACGTGTAATGTGATGCGAATTCTGTGTGTGGACACCACTATAAATACGAACATTACACGTAACGTAGGTAGGTACGTAGTGCATGCGTGTACATTTCACGATAAATTACACATGTTTGGACGCGGCTTAAGCGCATTTGAAAGAATGGAAGCGCTGTTTAAGGTCCAAGCCGCATCTGACTGAAGATACGTCGCCGATCTTCCGTTGCGTAATTTACTCGACGAATTTTAGTAACGCATCTTCGGTGAAATTAGTACAGTGTGAGATGTTTATATGGAATTATGTGTACCGGCGGAAGATCGGCGACGTATCTCCCGTCAGATGTGGCTTGGCCCTAAAATGGAATTAAGAGAATTTGACATGTATCTGTAATAATTAAAGTTCATATTTGCATGTGTTTTAGCGGCGACGGCCCGGACTCCACCGAAGCGGAGAGGAGATGTCTCGATCAACCAACAGGATCGTGTTATTTTCACATCTCTCCGCTTAGCTTCAACTCAAAACGAAATCCTATTGGTTGTTTACGACACATCTCGTCTCCTCTCCGCTTTGGTGGAGTCCAGGCCTAAGAGCAGCCAGCCGTCTGTTGCCTCATGCGGTCGCATACGCGCGCATTCCGCGTAGCTGACGCCGCATCCATCCGATCATTGCCACTAAAGCACCAAATATGAACTCGAGTCAACTGAACTACATGTCAATTCTCTTTATAGCATTGTAACTTGCGCTGCCGTCCGCTCCAAGCGGTGCAGCTTTTGCTCATATAATAGTAGTCTATGTCGATGCACCCTGGCACGCTTTATCAGGTTTGAATTTGACATTGAAGGGTCAGTCAGATATCCGACAACGGCGACAAACTGTAAATTGTTCCAACTTAGGATAGGTACTGGTTTATACGAAGCCGGCGGCGCTGTCGTAAATAGAGCGCTCGTTTATTTTTCAAACCAGTGACTTGCGCTGGCTTATCTGCAGGACTGACGCCAACGCACTGGCTCCGTATAAACCAGGCTTTAGTTGGGTCTAGTACTGAGGAAATGAAGAGAGTAGCCGGTAGTCATATACAGCTTTATAAATATGTTTATAAACCGAACTAATTAAAAAAAGCCATTACTTTGTTAATCAGTGTTTCATCAGGCAATACATGTATATTAAAACGCCCAAATTGCTTTAAAATTAATAAAAACTATCCAAAGTTCTACCAGAGTAGTAATTTTAATGTATGACTAGTGGCGCCGCCATTTTTCGTACATAGCTTATGAGTGCGAAAAATGTCGGCCGTGACCGCGAGTTGTACGTGGACGAACTGAGCATAGATTGTAGAAAGCTAGTAAGTAGTTTAGCCCAACCAAATTATATGTAGTTACTGTGTGTAAAGGGATAATATCATAAGGGTGCACAACAGCATCTACTTGTCTACCAATAACGACATACTGCCATCATTAATTCGTCAGCCAAGCCCTGCCCAGCATGCTGATACAGTAGCGGTCATTGTGAGAGAGACCCATGTTCATCAGTGGACGTTTACTTACGGAGTGAAAAATACCAAACCTAAACTATGTTGTGTACAACACCATCTATTATGTAATAGAAGGAATTATAATTAGACCCACATTTCATAATATTTTGAAAGGAATTTTAAAATATCATAGGTAGAGTGCGCGCAAGATAACTCTGCGCGCGGCCAAAATCGGAACTAATCATGTTCCGCCATAATGTTGCCGTTTTATTAACTTTGTCGCTACATCTACCTGATTTTAGGAATAAAAGAAAATATAATAATAAAGATTATAATAGACCTCATCAGCCGATAATAATCATAGTGCATTCTTATTCACTCACGGCACATTTATAACCTTAGTTCTTTTCCTTTGCAAATTACGTAAAAATACGAATTAATTTAATTGATAGGCAGTAAATTTAAACGTACATAACTTAGCTCAATTAAAATATAATAAACAGCAAGAGGGCTGCCCAATTTTAATGCTCACGAATATACTACTTTTCTTTGAAAAGTAGGACTTTATATTTTTGCGATCATAGCAACATTTAGCACGCCCTCCGTCGCGCGCATAGTTATCTTGCGCGCACTCTACTTCTAATTCGAGTAAATATAGGAACAGACTTATTATATTACGACAGGCATCGTGAATGTAGCTTGAGTACTTGTTGCCTTAGACCATTGGTTTAATGGTCTAAGCTTGTTGCTCATTGGCCGTGTTTCATCTTGTAAAGTCAAATTCATTGACTAGTCACATTCTAACTAATGACTACAATAGTATACTGGACAATTACAACAGTGAGCTGGGTCGACTGCATCAGATATGAATTCATATGAAAGATGATATCGGGTTTTAAAAGTGTGTTCACTCAAAAGACTAGAAGCTAAATAAAAAAAAATTGCTAACCTCCCCATCAAAAAGAAATTAATGTTGTTTTTGTCATAAACTTAATTTTTTTCTATATCTATGGTTTTTGTCAATGACTACAGTTAATGTGTGTAGAATCGATTATGACCAAAAATTGATAAATCGATTATCATTCCCCTCTAATGCTGGAACAAACCAGCATCAATCGATTAACCAAAAACATCAAAAATAGTCAATATACCATTTTTGTTGAAGTTTTTATCTGTGTGATCGTTATTATGAATTGTTTCATGTCGGGGTCAAAGATAAAATTATAAAAACTAAAAATAATATAATGAGCCGTACGTTGTTCGTTTACAAAAAACTCACACAAAACTTAATACTTATATGTTTTTTAATCATTTTTTTATAACTAAAATTAAAAATCATTGTCAATTTCACATTCTTTTTATTTTCATATTTTCACGTTTCTTTATTTTACACAACTATGTATATCACAGCAAAGGTTTTTGAATCGCATATTAGTAAGTATTTGTTTTTCTATTGGACTGCTTGTAATTGTAAATGGTCTTGTGGACCGTTTCTACGTAATCGGGCAGTTATTGGCGAGACCTGGGGTCTCCAACCAATGGGGACGAGTAAAATATTTAACCTAAGCTAACTATACTACTACTAATATCATGACTACTAGTAACAACAGCACTTAGGGCGATCATTGGTTGGAGACCCTTAGGTCTCGCCAATAATTGCCCAGTTACGTAGAAACGGTCCGCAAGACCATCTACAAGCAGTCGAATAGAAAAATAATACTAAGGCCGACCCCTATTCGGACTCGGACCTCGGCTTAGGGCGTTGCTGGCGGGAGGACTGGGAGGGACACAGTTTGATGAGGGCTGAATTACCGGTGTGACTGCGGAGTCCGCGGCGCGGGCGGTGGCGAGTTAGCACGGTGAATCGAGAACAGACATATTAGTAAGTAATATGTTTGTATTGTTGTGTGTTGATATAGCTATAACAACCAAGCGCGCGAAAACTATATTGCTATGTAAAATATCAATGTCAAACTAATAAATTGTCACTTTTCAAACTCTTTTTTACCATTGCAATTTGCACTCTTTCCTTTTGTACGGTTATACATAGAAAGAGAAGGAAAGGCGACCTATAAATAGTGACTTATGTAACACCTAGTTATTTTAAATAGAATAATATAGAAGTTAGAGATGGTATATTAGGATCATTTTCAGAAAACCCTAATATTGAATATATTCGTTAACTCATATTATGTTAATTAATTCAATCAAATAATCGATTCTGTCGGCAATTATAAAATCGAGTTTCGAATCAAAACAAATAATCAATTCTACACTTCACTATTTTTATTCTATTTATTTATTTCCCAACTTCCCAAGTTTCCCAACCCTTTTTCGTCTCTTTCGTTGACGACTGCTCGCCGGGTAAGTGCATCAAACTCTTTTATTTCTTTTTGTATTATACTTAGTACCAAAGTTATTTATTTCCGGTAATTAATTAATTTTGCGTAGGAAAACAGATTGAATGTGTAGAACCCAAGAGAATTACAATGCAATCCATACCTAAATTCACACATTTTAAAAAGGTATTAATACTTTATTTTCGAATTACCTACCTAAGTTAGATAATACATTGTGTACTTAAAACAATTTCCATGTACGTAAGTAGTTTATTTCACACTTAAACTAGAAGAAACATATTTTCTTATAAAATATTGTACCTGCATACCTACCTACTACGGACGAAAAAAAATGGTACCCACTTATAAAAGATGGCTGAAAAACAAATTCGAATCATAGTTTAGAGTTTATGATGACTAAAATTAAGTCACAGGGTCTCCTTACCACTCTTTTAAACTTAATAATAAGTTGTAATAAAAGTTAAATAAAGTAATAGTAATTATTTTCTATTATGTAGGTACCTACATAGGTAGGCATCTGTGTATAATAAATACATTATGATATATCGAACATTGTCAAAATCTGTCGTGTACCTACTGCGTATTGCAACTTGCCGTAAGTGATAATAATGGTTTTTATCTTAAAAAGAGATGCTACATGTTTTAAACACGTTTATACTTTGGTATTCCGGGCGTTTTTACGAGGCATTCAGTTTTCTATTTAGCGCACCAGTTTTGAATAGCACCAATACGAATCACTAATACTATTAATTAGTGTGCTAAATGGAATGCCTCATTCTTGTTAATTTCTAAAACTAATTACTTCCATCGACCATTCTGACCATAAAGAGCTGATGTGGGAATAGGCCTTTCAATTAACGACTACAAGCCTCGAAACTATAACGTAGTGATGATATACTGCTTGCTCGACGAAATTGAACCCTGATTATCATAGAGGTAGCAGCCTATTATTGTTATAAAACAATAGTGTATTTTTTTCATAGGTATGTATTCGTGAAAAATAGGCGAACAGAGTAACTTCATATCGTCGTATTCGGGCAAATAAAACAAATAGCGATGTGAAGTGCCACTAACATGTTCAGTTCACTCATATTATCTTTCATTTCAGGTGATCTTTTTCTGGCTGGCTGATGGCTTGGACATGAACTGGAAGCAAGTGACTAGTGGTCTTGGACTTGCAAGAACTCAGGTGTGTTATTTATTTGCTTTATCATTGTATCATGTTGCTTACTGATGACTACATTGAACGGTCATAATGTTATGACTGCGGTTTCAATCACATCCTAGAGGAAATGCTTTATGTACCTGGATTAAAAGTATCTTGTGTTACTAGAAGACATTGGTGTTGATTCTATTTGCACATTTTGACAGTACTAATCGCATAATAACGGCAAGCACATTAGGTCACCTGCGCCACGGCGCAACGAGTATTCCCATGGAGGTTTGAATGTCAGGCTGGCGGCCGGTCATAAAACAATAAGCCTAACAACATGGATTTATGAAATACATGTTGTGCCGACCGCACCTAGTGTGGGATAAGGGCAGGAAAAAGAAGACTAAACGCAACTGTCACTTTCTTTTTCTATTGAAACAAAAGAGACACCCTTAGTTTTGTTAAGTCCTGTCAAAGTAGGCCACAGAATTGACACCATTGTCTGTTGAGCTGTTCATGTTTAATTTGAGTAGGTAACAAACAACTCATGTTTAAACATTAAGTAAGAGTTGTCTTATTCTTTTCGTGTGGTTAGTAACTAACCTGGTGTCAGAGTTTACACCGCCCATGGGCCTCTGACTTTGCTTCACATGGTGTCGAGAAATATCTCTCAGGCATGTTTGTTTCCTCACAATGTTTTCAAGCATAAGCAAGTGATAATTATACATTATACTTAGTAAGATTATTATTTATATTAAGTAAGATTTAAAAATTAGAATAAACTAGTTGGCTTGCAAGAAATTTCAACAATCAAATGTATCTTTTTAACCGACTTCTTCAATTATGTTTATTTGTGCCAAATTTTACATACATACAACGGTGGCCATATAATTAGAAACAATTAGTACTGCACGTCATACATCAAAAAAATAGTAAGTCTCTAAAAAAATATGATACATTCTAGATTGATTTCAATAAAAGAAAACATTGGATGAAGTAAAGCTTCCTTATAGTAAAGACACAATCATGTTTCACTAGTTTGAATATTTCAATACAAGAATGGCCCTGAAAAGGGTTTGCTTTTGTTAATTGAGCAATCTTGCAATCCTTATATTGTTGGTTGGCAGTGAAAACCAAGTATGTGTAATACAAATTTTAAAAGAGATAAAATTAACTGGCTCCTGTCAAAGAATTGGCTGATCAAATGTTAATACAAGTTTGTCATTGTACGTCATAGATAGCTTAAAAGTATTTGAATTGAAAGTTTGTTGAACTAGTACGTGTATGACGAGTTTATCAATCTAAAGAACAATTAAAAAGCTTTTGAAGAAAATTTTATTTAAAAGGTTTTTATTGCTGAGTGTTGATATGGTATTGTTTTGTGAGATTTAGGCTTTCATGCCACATCGTTAGCAGTGTTGGCACTACAGAGTAATTTGCAGTGATAGACCGCGTCGCGAACCTTAAGGCTCATTTACATGGTGCAAGTTTCTTGAAGCAAGTCTCATGCTGTCTTTGTCTTTCTCTCTGACAAAAACAGAGATTAGCATGAGACTTGCTTCAAGAAACTTGCACCATGTAAATGAGCCTTTAGTATTGGACCATTTTAAATGATAAGCAACGTTTTTTGAAAGAATAATTTCTTTTTACAGATCCATAAAGTTTGGTTTATTTAATTTTATTGAGTAAATTAATTCATTAAAATAACTTTTGAAAACATGGAGATAATTAAATATGACACAGAAATAAGCATTTGCCAATATTCAAGAACAAAATGATTTTCAACTTTAAATTTCTAACAATATAGGTAGATGTGTTTTTTAGGGTTCCGTACCCAAAGGGTAAAATGGGACCCTATTACTTCCGTCCTTCCGTCACCAGGCTGTATCTCATGAACCGTGATAGTTAGACAGTTGAAATTTTCACAGATGATTTATTTCTGTTGCCACTATAACAACAAATACTAAAAAAACAGAATAAAATAAATATTTAAGGGGGCTCCCATACAACAAATGTGATTCTTTTGCTTGATATTGATAATGGCAGCAGATAGACGCGTGAAATATTCACAGAATATTTAGTATATTCACTTTAAAAATAAATAATTAAATTAAAATAAAACAAATATTTAAGGGGGGCTCCCATACAACAGTCGTGGTCTTTTTTGCCGTTTTTATATATAATGGTATGGAACCCTTCATGCGCGGGTCCGACTCGCACTTGGCCGGTTTTTAATTATTTGTCCAGCTCTGTTTGTTTCAAATGTCATCCTGTTTACAAAGTAATTGTAAGTTTTATTAAGAATTTGTTGTTTCCCTCAATTTGTTTTCATGTATTAAACACTTTAGCCTGATAAAAATATATAGCGAGTTTTTATCACAACAATGTGTGCAGTAATGATTGTTTTTAATTATATTACCACCACTGTATATACTCACGCCTGTAATCCCTGAAGACGTAAGCAGATAGAATGCCACATGCTACGATCCCTACATACCCCTTTTGCTTCATCCACATTCATACATCTTGTCATACACGCACCCCTATTGAGAGTACCACGCACCTGTCCTTTGTCAAGAACCTAATTATAATAATATTATAAATGTGGCTACCAAATAAACTGTTTAGAAGTTCTTGAGTTAATGTTAGTTTTTTTTTATTTTTCAGGTAATGGTGGATCTGACAAAACATGAAGATTTTCCACTAAAAGATGAATACAAATACAAAAGATGGAAGTTATCAAAAGCTACAAAGTACCAAGGGCTCGGATGACAGTGAACCTGACCCAGGCCATGGGAACCCGGTCTGATGATCTTAGTAAACCTATAAGCACAATTCGGAGGCCCTAATGAAAAAGCCCTTGTATTGTCCTCCTTGCATGAGGGTCTGAGTTTGATCCAAACCTCACCTAAGGCTTCAAATTCATTTGCAAACCAGAATTTGATTATAACTTGTGTTAACGGTGAAGGAAAAGATTGTTTGTGGTCTGTCAACCTGCACCAGTCAGTCGACCATTGTGGTGGACTGAGACCCAAAACCTGTCCCATTCTGAGAGGAGGCCCATGATGGGACGGACAGTAATCAACTGTTGTCTACAGTAAGACGTCTGTGTTCATTAGGGATGCAGGATTTTGAGTGGTACTAGTTATAAGGATACTAGTGATGTCCAATTCATTGATAACTTCAACGGTGGAGCAGCGATTGGCTTTCTGTAATTTTTTTGTTTTGGGCATATAGATATTTGTTGAGTCTGGTCTTGTGTCGAAGTCACCACCCACCACTGCTTCAAGTCGTGGGCTTTGTATGTTTTTAAATAAAATTATTAACAAAATTGATTTAAAAATACTTGGTTGCTGTCTTGAAAAGTTCTTGTTTAACACTACAAAGAAAAGTGGGTCTTGTGTCTTTTAAAATAAAATTATTATCAAAATGAATTTTAAAAAAAACTGTTAATTGTTGTCTTGGTTGCTTCTTGTTTACTACCATATAGAAATACAATGGGCTTGTTGTGTCTAAAAATAAAATGATTATCAAAATGTTTCTTTTTTAAATACTGTTTGTTGCTGTCATTGTTGCTTCTTGTTCACCACTATAGAAAAGTTAGCTTTGTGTCTTTTAAAATAAAATTATTATTCACAAAATGAATTTAAAAAATACTCTTCATTGCTGGCTTGGTTGCTTATTGTTTACTACCATATAGAAACGTTATGGGCTTGTCTTAAAATAAAATTATAATTAACAAAATGAATTTAAAAAATACGTTCATTGTTGTCTTGAATGCCTTTTGTTTACTACCGTATAGTAATATTATGGGCTTGTTGTGTGTCTTAAAATAAAATGATTTTCAAAATGTTTTTTTTTAAATACTGTTCGTTGCTGTCATAGTTGCTTCTTGTGCACCACTACAAAAAATTTGCTGTCTTTTAAAATAAAATTATTATTAACAAAATGAATATAATAAATACTCTTCATTGCTATCTTGGTTGCTTCTTATTTACCACTATAAAAAAGTTGGCTTTGTGTATTTTAACATAAAATTATTAATAACTAAATGAAATTAAAAAATACTGTTCATTGCTGTCTTGGTTGCTTGTTGTTTACCACCATATAGAAATATTATGGGCTAGTTGTCTTAAAATAAAATTATTATCAAAATGTTTTATTTTAATACTGTTTGTTGCTGTCATTGTTGCTTCTTGTTCACCACTATAGAAAAGTTGGCTTTGTGTCTTTTAAAATAAAATTATTATTCACAAAATGAATATAATAAATACTCTTCATTGCTGTCTTGGTTGCTTGTTGTTTACTACCATATAGAAAAGTGGGCTGTCTTTGAAAATTCAATTATAAAAAAACGAATTTAAAAAGAAACCGTTCATTTCCGTCTTGGTTGCTTCTTGTTATTCAGCATATAGAAATATGGGCTTATTTGTGTCTTAAAATAAAATGATTATCAAAATGAATTAAAAAAATACTGTTCATTGCTCTCTTGGTTGCTTCTTGTTTACCACTATAAAAAAGTTAGCTTTGTGTATTATAAATTATTATTAACTAAATGAAATTAAAAAATACTGTTCATTGCTGTCTTGGATGCTTGTTGTTTACCACCATATAGAAACGTTATGGGCTTGTCTTAAAATAAAATTATTATTTTCAAAATTAATTAAAAAAACTTTTTAACAAAAAATTTAAACCGACTTCAAAAAATAGTAAAATAATTACCATATAAAACAGTTTCAGAAGTCGGTGCTGATCCACGCTGAACCAAATTGAAGGCACCGTCTTCTGAAACTGTTAATTTTATATGGTAATTGAGGGGTCTAGAATCAAAAGCGCCTCTGTCCAGTTTTTTATTTTTTTATAATACGCCTAATACCTGTCGCAACTACTAGAGTAACGTTATATCTAACAACTAGATTTCATTTGATCATAAATAGTCTAATGTTTAAATAAATACACATTATCTAAAAGCATAGCAAACGTTTTTTTTATATTATATTTTGAAATCTGGATAGAGTAGGTTTTGCATTTAAACGTTGGATAGAGGCGGTTTTGCATTGTATTACTAAGGATAGAGACGGTTTTGGTTTTATGCGACCTGGCCTTGTGGACGGTTTTATGCAAAACTGTCAGCATTATCAGTATGAGTAAAGGTAGCTATTATTTATTTAATATATGTATATTCCTAATAATGGTCCTTCAACAACAGGAACAAAACAGACAACCAGATAATAGATTGGAATGTGTTCTTTATTGAAAACTGATGAACACAATGTCATTGAATTAACAAAAATGTCATTTAAAAGCTAATAAAAATTAAACAGTAATTCCAACTTCTTCTAAATATTCACAGGGTTCTTCATTTTCGCCTTCACCAGGAGTGGTTTCGTCCAAAACATTCTTGTAAAACTTTAGCTGGCTGGAACCAAGTTCTGTTTTCCAATTATCACCGAAGTGTTTGCATAACAATTTATTCACGTCGGCAAGCTTTAAAGCAGACACATTAACAAGTAATGGTGGCACGTCTCTGACTTCAAAATCAGACATCGAGGTTACACCTCGTTTCATTATACTTTTGGGAACACCCATATCATTTTTATAGTTTGTTTCGCCTCTTAATAAAAACAGCACCGGCTTATTTTTGACTCTTGTCAAGTAATATCTTTTGCACTCGTTAAATTTAAAGTGATATTGTGCTGGAGGCTTCATCACTTCACTACCATAAGTCTTGCAATCTTTCACTTTACAGCCTTCACCCAATTTTGTAACAACCCCATAACTCTCATAAATGTTTTGATATTCAGATGGATCGATTATGACCTCCTTATTTTTTACTTCTTTTTCAATCAACCCAAACACTCGATCTGCCGGCATGAATGAATGCCCGGGTACAGGAAAAATAAGTTCAATAGTTTTAATATTTGTTGGAGCACAAATCGGATCTTTTTTTTCCCGTCAAATCTGTCTGTGAGAGCAAATCAAAAACTGCCGATGCAATTTCATTTGATGATTTAGCGTGGACATTTTCAGTCCACGTATATATGCGTACGTTTTCTTTCGGAAATTTATTTGTACTTGTGCCTATCACGATAGTAAAATTATAGTTGTACAACTGCCGTGAGTAGTATGCAATCTGGTCTGCAACTTTAGGCAGAACCTGATTTTTTTGGCAGTCGAACGAAATCGTGAATGTTTCGTTATTTAACTCCCGCAAAAACATGTTAAGCATTTGGCTTTCAACTTATGAATTCGTAATGTCGTCATGAGAGTTACTTTTTCAGTTTCCACTTTCTCGTTTTTTTATTTTTTCCGACAACTCTACACATTTTGAACAAACATCAACTTTAGGTGTTTTAAAACCAATATTGTAGTGTACCAGAAAAAATTCTTCGAAAAAAACAATGACGCACTTTAAGATTTTCATCATCCTGCTTTTCTTGATAGTCTCCACATTTTTTTCATGTTTAGGTCTGAAGATACATATTTTCTTGTTGACGTGGCTGATCTGCAGTAGTGCGATTCTATACATTGAAATGTCTCGATGAATCTCATCACATTTTCTTTTTCAGCTAAATTTTTGCTAGATATTCTATCTCCGCCTCGGCGATCTTGTGGCATTTGGCCTGATACTAAAAAATTCTTTGCTATCCTTCGGGAGTCTATGGGTACCAACGCCTAATATTTTTTCAAAAGCTTTTTGACAAACTCTCACTAATTTGTACGGTTTTGTGAATGTACGAATATGGTATGTCGTGAAAAATTTAGCTTCAGCACGGTTTTTTACTTTACGTCTGCGTCTCTGTGGTGTACTGACCTTCATGAATTTTAAAATGAAATTGTCTTGATACATTTTATCCGGCTTGGCAAAAAATGCTTGGTGAAATTTTCTTATATCTTGCGGATTTAAATGGTTGCATTTAAGCTTACCTATTTTTTTATGTGTACAGTTTTTAATATCATTTATATCCGGTGGTCTTTTGGCAGAATACCTGTAATAAATAAAATAAAAGTAAAATTTTACATCAATCAAATGTTTAGTCTGTTTAATATTAATATTTTAAATAAAAGTAATTCATTACAATTAAATATATTTTCAGTTTTTAGGAAGATTTTTTTTTTAAATCAATGTTTTATGAAAAAATATTACTTCAAAAGTGCAAAATGTTTTGTAAAGTTAAACAATCATCTTAGTAAATTTTATTGCAAGAGCGATGTGATGTTCGTCGTTGTTTGGTTCATATCTGTATTGACTCATCCATTAATCATCTTCTCCTACAAGCATAGTTACCAGGGAAACTTACCTTGCACGCTTTTGCACGTTGCGTTTCCACTGTTTTTTTTTCATTACGAATCCGTTTTCTTCCTGTATTATGCTGCACTGGGGCAATATTAACTTCCATTTCGTGTTCTTTTACTATTAAAATTTAATAAAACAACGGGACCCAATTCATAAGAAACCACACACGGACACCATACTGTTGTTTACATAGCCTGGCTCTGTGATTGGTCGAGACGGGATAGAGGCGCTTTTGGTCTGAACTAAAACAATAGAAGCGGTTTTGCCCCTAACCGAGTATTTGAAATTGTATTTAGTATGGGATAAAGGCTTTTTTGCACGTATTTAACTTTGTGAGGTCATAGATAAACATGCAATGTGTTGCCAATAATCAAAAACCATGTTGGGTAAAAAACTGGACAGGCGCTTTTGATTCTAGACCCCTATTTTATTCTTTTTGAAATCTGTTTAAATTTTTTGTTAAAAAGTTTTTATTTTTTTCGTTTTAGTGGCCTTAATTAAAACTTGGTTGGACCTACTAAAGACGCTGCTCCTAACATAATCATATCATCACAATATGCGTACTGTTCGTGATTGAGGAGTCCCATTGTCTATCTCCGAAGTTCTTCATCAGATCTTCACCAAATTTAAATGGGACCAACTTCGAAGTATACCCTATCGATTAAAAAAATAATCACTAAAATCGGTTCACAATTGGCGAAAATATCGATGGACATACACAAAAAAAAAAAAAAACACAGACGAACATAGTAACCTCCTCCTTTTTGGAAGTCGGTTAAAAATACTGTTCATTGTTGTCTTGAATGCCTCTTGTTTACTACCGTATAGAAATATTATGGGCTTGTTGTGTCTTAAAATAAAATGATTATCAAAATGTTTTTTTTTAAATACTGTTCGTTGCTGTCATTGTTGCTTCTTGTTCACCACTACAAAAAAGTTTGCTTTGTCTTTTAAAATAAAATTATTATTAACAAAATGAATATAAATAATACTCTTCATTGCTATCTTGGTTGCTTGTTGTTTACTACCATATAGAAAAGTGGGCTATGTCTTTGAAAATAAAAAAATGAATTTAAAAAGAAACCGTTCATTTCGTTCTTGGTTGCTTCTTGTTAACCAGCATATAGAAATATGGCCTTATTTGTGTCTTAAAATAAAATGATTATCAAAATGAATTAAAAAGAATACTGTTCATTGCTCTCTTCGTTGCTTCTTGTTTACCACTACAAAAAAGTTGGCTTTGTGTATTTCAACATAAAATTATTATTAACCAAATGAAATTAAAAATACTGTTCATTGCTGTCTTGGTTGCTTGTTGTTTACCAGCATATAGAAATATTATGGGCTTGTTGAAAATGATTATCAAAATGTATTTTTTTTAATACTGTTCGTTGCTGTCATTGTTGCTTCTTGTTCACCTCTACAAAAAAGTTTGCTTTGTCTTTTAAAATAAAATTATTATTAAAAAAATGAATATAAATAATACTCTTCATTGCTATCTTGGTTGCTTGTTGCTTACTACCATATAGAAAAGTGGGCTGTCTTTGAAAATAAAAAAATGAATTTAAAAAGAAACCGTTCTTGGTTGCTTCTTGTTAACCAGCATATATAAATATGGGCTTATTTGTGTCTTAAAATAAAATGATTATCAAAATGAATTAAAAAAAATACTGTTCATTGCTCTCTTGGTTGCTTCTTGTTTACCACTATAAAAAAGTTGGCTTTGTGTATTTTAACATAAAATTACACAGGCCTGCAAAACGAGGGTCTATAACTTCCTCTCTGGAATTTGATAGCTGATTCTAGAGTATTTTGGTGCGCTGATTACGAATATGTACTTAGTTTTTCTCCATCACCTCCAGATTTTTCAAAAAAGGCACAGATAGAAAATAAGAAAATAAACACAAGTTTTCACATAAAAAATAATATATTTATAAAAGTACATTACTTTTTACTTAAAAAACTAATAAAATATAATAACAACTTATTACTAGTCTAAATTACATGTAAATTTTATTTGTGGAACCTAGTCCTTTTTTCCTGGAAGCTTCGGTTGTGCGATTTTCGCTTAAATTTCCGGTTTGGATCGTCGCGCTTCAATAACCAACAATAGTCCGCCATCATGCTAGTATTCCATCTTCCTTGATACCGGACTTCAAGCTCTTTCAAATCTTGGTGAAATCTTTCGCCTTGTTCTTCGCTAACGGCTCCTAGATTTTCTGGGAAGTAATCTAGGGGCGAATTTAAGAAATGAAGTTTAATGCTCATATTACAACCCATTACACCAAAATTTGTAATCATTTTGGTCACTATTGCTATACAAGGTTAGTCGGAAAGGGGGTACTAAGCCGAAAGGGTGTTAAAGTACACATAATAATGGATAACTTTTGTTCTACAACTTTCCCCAGAAGTCAATAAATTTAGAGATATAGCTATTCAAAGATTTCATTAAAAATACGCTACGCCAACCCTATCATCAGCTGTGTTTACATTTGAGGTCATATTTTAAATACAAAATGGCCAACTATTCCCCTCGCATTTCTCGGAATTATAGGTAAACGTGACTAAATAAAGCGCAGACACGACGATTCGCAATCGCGTATTATACCTGAAAATCTTTTGCACCTCAAAGTATTTTGCATTTCTCTGTTAGACTAATTTTATCGGCATATTTTTGTGTAAAACGAATTGACCTGATATTTTCGTTCCCTGTACCTACCTACCTACCTACCTAGAATATTCGTAATAACAGGCAATAAAAAACCTTCAACTTGGATATCAAAGGTTTTGATCACTGCTATCACAATTCTATGCTATGGCTATTGATATATGTATTCAAAATCCCTCTGATCCTTTTTACTTTTTGAAATAAAAGAAGTTTCTTTAAAGTAACACTTCCTATATATTAAAATAGTAAAAAATTAAATAGTAAGTAATTAAAATAATTTCCTTAATGTGGCATTGTGATGGGATGCCCTGTATAGTAATATATTTATACACATTAGCTTACCTGGTTCAAAATGTTGTAACTGATTGGTTGGAATGGTAACGGTACTCTCGAGTGCTGAGCCTGAGGATGTTGAGGGAACTTCTTCAAATGACACTGAATGTTCTTGACCTGTAAAAATAAATGTTTAAATATTGAACATGACTGTCTTTGCATAGATTTATTTGTACAAAATATGCCTGTAAGAGGTGAGCATAAGTGTCTTAATTAATGTGTTCCGGGAAACTTGACGTTTACAAGTTGCTCAATATGACACTTCTAAATCCCCCAAATATTATGAAATTAAGTTCACCGCTCTTAGCCCTACTGTCACATAACAATGTACCGAGATAACAGCGAGAAACGATCTCTCGTGTAACATGTTAACAATATCAGGTGTTTAGCACATAAATTATTACACTAGCACCTTGCCCGCGACTTCTTCCGCGTGACCCACAGGAACTGTGCATTTTTCAGGATAAAACATAGCTGCTACTCAGCAATAATGTAGCTTTCTACTGGTGAAAGATTTTTTTTTAATCGGTTAAGTAGTTTTTTGTTTATCCATTACAAACATACAAAAAATCTATTCACTTCTCTGTATAATATTAGTTTAACCCATTGAGTGTCTCATTAGCAGACACAATAGAAAAACAATAGCTTATGTCCCACCGTAGTACATAAGACACGCGACAGGTCACACAAATTAAAGACATTTACCTGCGAGTTGTAGTTGTGGAACTGCTAATCTGCAAAGTCGATTCTTTGGGTACAGGTAACATTCTTTGAAGTGTTTACGGCATACTCGTCGATTATAGTAGACATATGTGGTATCTAACATATCGAGGCCACCAATATTTTCTGCCCAGGTCCTGAATCGTTCCAATTCATGTTCTGGATTTGGAAAACGCTGGAGAGGAATCCCTAGAAGATTACAAACAAATTATTGAATATATGAAAAAAAAAATTATGCATTAGATGGCCCACTTATTGAGAGTTTTTAGATTTATCCCAAATTTAATGAGCTGAAACCATGGGACACAACTAGTATCTATCTAAACTAATATAATAAAGCTGAAGAGTTTGATTGCTTGTTTGAACGCGCTAATATCTGTAACTACCAGTCGAATTCGAAAAATGCTTTTTGTATATGGTGGCCAGATTCATGAGGAATAGTACATGCTATTTAACATCACGCTGCAACCCTTAGGAGCCGAGCAAAGGGGGTGACACCGCGGGGCACAGCTTGTAATGTATATTTACCATCATCTTGGGTCACTTCACAGCCAGGCACACAACACTCGTTTCGAGACATGTTGAAACAAACTCGACACAGAGTCACTGTAAACTGCACTCACTACTAAATGGTCCAAACTCCCGTAGGAGGGCCGTAACAAGCGAAATAAACACTTAAAACACGGAGGAACACAGGGGCTCAACTCGACGCGATTTGAAGCGATTATAAGATTTAGTTAAGTGGATCTTTAGTTAACACGGAGCAGCGAACTGAACTCGACGTGAAGACTAATAATAGAATCACAATTAAACTAAATTACAAAAGAAAACGTGCGCAGGAGCATTTAAACGAACCGGCGACATTTTTTTTGTGACGTCAGAAACTAGGTGTTGCCCTAATAACATTATAGGTTCTACTGTAACTTAGAAACATTTACAGTTTTTTTTATAAATTATATATTTTTGTTTACCTAATAGTCATTATATAAATAAGTTAAAGAAATTAATTAATTGAATGTTTTCTTTTGTACTAAAATATATTACTAGATTGTTACGGGATTAGGCTGGTCAGACGGTCCATTTTTAGTTTATGCGCTTGGGCAGAGATGGCGCTAAACACAACATTTTCTCAATGTATGGAACTTGCACCCCCCTGGCCGAGACAGCGCGGCTCGCGGCGCGCTTTTGCCTACTCTTTTGTATTTCCGCTGCTTGCCGCTTTAGAGGTGGGTTCAGTACATTGTTTTTTTTGGAAATGCGTGAATATTGTAAGTTTATTGTAAAATGTATGTCAGTCATTTAGTTAGACTATGGAAGATAGGGGTGATAGATGCCGCCACAAGACTACCAAGTTAATGATTATTAACGTACGTACTTAGTTTGTGTGTACTAAGAAATGTATGCACTAAGTTTTGAAAACACATGAACTCAACGAGATAGATTTATTAATTTGTGGTATCGTATTTCATAACTTAGTTTACATTTTGACATGTAAGATACTGCTTGCAGTTATGGAGTACAAAAGAAAAACATTGCGACCATTTGAGGTTTCATCCTCTCAAACCTAAAGTAAACCAGTTTCATCAGCTTCCTATTGCTAACCCAAGACCCAACGCTTATGTGTGTTCGAATCCCGTATGACGTAGGGATAGATCCCAAAAAGTTACTAAATTCGAATCAGTTGTTAAATTCACCGGGATTTAATTTGGAGGATTAACATTGCGCATCTCTAAAATGGAATGGCCTAAACATTTTATTACCGTTATTATTCTAAGATTTTTTAGTCACTTGCAACGCTTCCCAGGATACAGTCGATGTTTTGATTGTTTACGCGATTCGTGGTATCCAAGTAAGGATCCAACCCACACAGTTATGAGATATTCAATTTTTAAGTTTAGATTGTATTTCTTCATTGGTTCTTTGATTTAAATTTCTTGGTTTTATTGCAATTAAGGGACAAATGTATAATATTTTACTTGTTAAAATGTTATTGTTTGTAGTTTGGCTTAAGAAGTTTGAGGAGTATTTTGATATAAATAACTCACTTTCGATAATTTTGTGGGTTGGATCCTTTTCGCTTAACTACGTCCAATTATATCTGGTAAGTAAGCGTGACGTCTGGTGCCCGACAAAGAATAGGCTTCCAGGATAGAGGTGTAAGTAGAGATGTTAAATGTAACTATGCGATAGTTCGCAATTTTCGGGTCGCGCATGTGCGGCTTAAGGAAGGTCTCTTGCACTAGTAGAATATCTAAGTGATAGTCGCGGAGGAAATTGGCGATCTCATCACGTTGGGGAACTATGCCGTTGGCGTTAAAGGTCCCTATCTTTAGGGATTTCGGTTTGAGTCTACATAAGGGGGCTTTATCCATTATGGATTGTTATGGGGGAGGTTGCGGAGGGCCTGTGTAACGTCCGGGTACGAGTTAAATACCCGGGCGAGTGCTGAAAAATCGCCGTTACAGGCGACAATGTCCTTAGACATTTGGATACCCCGGGGGCTATAGAAGACCCCGAAGGTACTTGTGATTACCCTGAAGGGGTCTAGGGTTTCCGCTGAGGGCGGGGGGCGTCTGGGGTCCGCTGAGGGCGGAGGGGGTCTGGGGTCCGCTGAGGGCGGGGGGCGTCTGGGGTCCGCTCAGTGCAGTGGGGGTCTGGTCGCCGGGGTAAGTGGAGGGGCCGTGAATTGAAGGGCGGGAGGGTCGGAGGGCGAGTCGCTGCGGGCGCGGCCGCTTTGACAATGGGTCTGGGCGGGGAGGGAGGGCGGATAGGTTGTGCCATCAGGGATGGCAGGGTGAACGCGGGGTGCGGTAGAGCGGGCCTAAGAGCGGGGAAATGCGTCTGGTGATTTTACGCATTCCACGGGTAAAATACTGGGGGGGGGGGGAGGGGGCGGTGGTTGGGCGCTCCCTTTGCTGCCTCTCCTGGCTACGTTTTGCCAGTTTAGGGGCAGTCGATTTAGGGGCCTTCGGGCACCCGCGGTAGTTGGCGGGGTGCCCGGATTCGCCGCACAGTACGCAGCTGGGTGGCTCCGTGCAGAGGGCACGGTCCTTAGGACGCGAGCACTGTGCGGTGGCATGGTCTCCCAGACACTTGACGCATCTGGGTCTTCCAAAGCAGTTACGCTGCGCGTGCCCGTACTGCTGGCAGTTGTGGCATTGATTGATAATGCCACTGACATGGGGACGTTCGACCTAAAGGTTGCTTTCGGAAATAAATTTCCGAAAGGCCGCAGATCTGTGAGATGTTGAATATGGGATGGTGGCCGTCCACCGGGTCGCACACCACGAGAACCATATTGAATGATTCACCGTGGTTTTTGCGGTGCATACGATGCACCTCGGCGACGGGGACGTTTTGTGGCAGAAGGTCACTTAAGATCTCCGAGGAGGGGATAACAGCGGGGACGTTTTTGACGACGACCCTAATCTGTCTCTCCTCTTGGAGTGTGTAGGTGTGGTAGGGGATATTCCTACCACGGAGGAGGCGACTCAGCTCGCGAAAGTCGTTCGCCGAGGGGACTGTGACTTTTATGCCCTGCTGTACGGCATGGGCTTTCGAGTAGAATCCGCAGCTCAACGCAAGCCTTGGAAACCTCCAACCATTTCCCTTTGTCATGGATGAACAAGGGGGGAACGGGGCGGGTCTTAGCGGGGGGGGTTTGCTGAGAAGCAGCAGCCGGGGGGGTTTGCTGAGAAGCAGCAGCCGGGGGGGCGGTTGCCGGGGTGGCAACTACCATTGGGCTAGCCGGTCGGGGGGTTGCCTGAGGGGGCAGGGGTTGATCCCACGGGGGGAGGGGTGGCCTGGGGGGCCGATGTTTTCTTGGCCTGTTTGGCCGTTACGGGAGTTTTCCCTATTCTCCTCTTCCTCTTACCGACGACTGTGAAGTCGTCTTCAGAGGATGAGGAGGGGGACTCCGAGGCGGAAGGGTGGTCTTCCTCCTCGGAGAAGGCCGCCTCCATCTCCTCTACCTCCGCTGATTGGTCCTGGGACGTCAGCGGGGGCAGAGGAGGTGAGGGGGGGCAATCGGGGCTGAGGGGGAGGGGGCTATCGTCACGGGTGGGCGAAGCGAGGGATCCGGAACCGAAGTTAACTTTGGCAACGATACCTCCGGGGAGTTTGCTGCCAAACTTATGAGCGCGGGCTCATCTCTGAGGATCTCGCGGACAAAGTCGATCAAAAATTCTATGTCCGACAGTATTTTTGATCGATAGAACTAAAAAATTTATTGAATTAAAAAATTAAAAATAATTTTCAAATTACGTAAATTAGAGGGGAATTCTAATTTTTTCGTAATTTTTAGACTTTAAAAATTTTCAATTACGTAATTTCAAAATTATTTTTAATTTTTTAATTTAATAATTTCTTTAGTTTTATCGATCAAGAATACTATTTTTACTTTTTTTATTTTTATTTTTATTTTTTTTATTTTTATTTTTTTTATTTTTTTTAAATTTTTTTTACTTATTTTTATTAATTTTTGATCGAGTTTGTCCGCGAGATCCTCGGGGATCAACCCGCGCTAATAGGAAAGTTTGGCGGCAGTCTCCCCGGAGACATTGTCGCCAAGCTTAACTTCGGCGCCGAACCGATAACTTCACCCACCCGCGATGATAGCCCCCTCCCCCTTACCCAAGACTGCCCCCCCTCATCCCCTCTGCCCCCGCTGACGTCCCAGGACCAATCAGCGGAAGTAGAGGAGATGGAGACAGCCTTCCCAGGAGAATTGGGAAGACCCCAATTACGGCCAAACAGGCCAAAAAAACGACGGCCCCTAAGGCCACCCCTGCCCCTCAGGCCACCCCTGCCCCTCAGGCAACCCCGCGTTCTGCTAGCCCGATGCTAGTTGCCACCCCGGCAACTGCCCCCGCGACCACCGCCCCCCCGACCACCGCCCCCCCGGCTGCTGCTTCACAGCAAACCCCCCCCGCCAAGACCCACCCCCTTCCCCCCTTGTTCATCCACGACAAGGGGAAGTGGTTGGAAGTGTCCAAGGCCTGCGTAGAGCTGCGGATTAATTACACTAAAGCCCATGCCGTTCAGCAGGGCATTAAAATTACGGTACCCACAGCGAACGACTTTCGTGAGCTGTGAGCCGCCTCCTCCGGGGTAGGAATATTACCACACATACACTCTCCAGGAGGAGAGACAATTAAGGGTCGTTATCAAAAACGTCCCAGTCATTATCCCCTCCTCGGAGATTCTTAAAGACCTTACGTCTCAAAACGTCCCCGTCGCCGAGGTGCACCGTATGCACCGAAAAAACCACGGCGTGTCATTTGATATGGTCCTGGTGGTGTGCGACCCAGTGGACGGACACCACCCCATATTTAACATCACCACGATTTGCGGCCTTTCCGAGGTAAAGGTCGAACGCCCTCATATCAGTGGCATTGTTAACCAATGCCACAACTGCCAGCAGTACGGACATGCACAACGTAACTGCTTCGGCAAGCCCAGATGCGTCAAGTGTCTGGGTGATGCACGGAGCCACCAAGCTGCGTGCTGTGCGGCGAATCCGGGCACCCCGCCAACTACCGCGGGTGCCCGAAGGCCCCTAAGTCAACCGCCCCAAAACTGGCAAAACGTAGCCAGGAGAGGCAACTAAGGGAGCGCCCAACCACCCCCCCCCCCACTATTTTACCCGTGGAATGCGTTTAACCACCAGACGCATTTCCCCGCACTTAGGCCCACCGTACCGCACCCCGCGTACCCCCTGCCATCCCTGATGGCACAACCCGTCCCCAACCCCTTCCAGCCCAGACCCATTGTCAAAGCGGCCGCGCCCGCAGCGACTCGCCCTCCTACCCTCCCGCCCTTCCAATTCACGGCCCCCCCTACCACCCCGGCGACCAGACCCCCACTGCACGCAGCAGACCCCAGACGTCCCCCGCCCTCAGCGGCCCCCAGACCCCCTCCGCCCTCTGCGGACCCCAGACGCCCCCCGCCCTCTGCGGACCCCAGACGCCCCCCGCCCTCTGCGGACCCCAGACGCCCCCCGCCCTCAGCGGAAAACCTAGACCCCTTCAGGGTAATCACAAGTACCTTCGGGGTCTTCTATAGCCCCCGGGGTATCCAAATGTCCAAGGACATCGTCGCCTGCAACGGCGATTTTACAGCACTCGCCCGGGTATTTAACTCGTACCCGGACGTTACACAGGCCCTCCGCAACCTCCCCCATAACAATCCATAATGGATCAAGCCCCCGCATGTAGACTCAAACCGAAATCCCTAAAGATTACTTATACTCATTATGTAGTAATTAACAAATTACTGATTTGCATTAATTTCTATGTTCCCTTACACTAATTATATGCAATAAAAATTAAGCTGAAATAATTTAATGACGTTTTATAAATTTTAAAATGTAGGCGCTCAAACATTTTTCAGAAAAATCTTAAATATTCAATATCTCAAAAATCCTGACGTGATGGAATTTTTTTATAATTTTTCTCGTATTTAAAACATCAGAAAATATAGAAAACGTTACTCAGATTTCAAAGAGGAAAACCATTGCAGACCTGTGTTATTATTAACTAAATGAAATTAAAAAATACTGTTCATTGCTGTCTTGGTTGCTTGTTGTTTACCACCATATAGAAATATTATGGCCTTGTTGTGTCTTAAATAAAATTATTATCAAAATTATATTTTTAAATACTGTTCGTTGCTGTCTTTGTTGCTTCTTGTTCACCACGACAGAAAAGTTTGCCCTGTCTTTTAACCCTTAATCTGGCAAACCCAAAAATAATATAAATTTGTTATTTTTTTAGTATTTTTGTTATTGTTAGAGGTCATTAGAACCAGGAAAAATAATATAAAAAATCTCACATTTATAGATTTTCATAAAATGCATGTTCAGTATACTGGACTTTGCCAGGTTTGACATAAAGTAACTGAAAATATTGATGTACAGTATAATGGACCTTGCCGAATTCAGGTTTCGTGTGATTATTTTTATGAAAAGCAAATCATATCAAAATATTGAGTGTTAAGTGAAAAAAAACAGTGCAAATTGAAAATATTACCTTTATTCATTAAATATACTTATAAATTACATTTTTAAATATTTCTAAAAAGAAAAACGTTTGGAAATCTAAAAAATAGCAGCCCACCGGCATCGGGAATAGGGTCCAAGCTACCGGTGGTCAGGACCCCGGAGAGAGGAACTTCCTCACAATACGCGCCGTGTCCAGAAGTACCACTTCCTGTATCAGGCCCTCGACCCAGCCGCCCAGCGAGAGCCTATTATTATATTGAGCCCTAGGCCATAACGACTATCGGCACAAGAACTGCTGAGTCAACCTCCCACATGTCGAGAACCTCGTGTGCCAAGTCTTGATACTTAATTTCTTTATCCTTCTCGGCTTTCACAAGGTTGTCGTCAAGTGGGACAGTGATATCAACAATCAATGTGAGTCGCTCTGATCGATCTATCACCACTGTGTAAGGCTCATAGGCAACAATAATCCTGTCGGCGATTATAGGTACAAACCTATCATCGCCGACAGGACTATTGTAGCCAGTGAGTCTTTGCCTTGTGGCAATGAGCATTTCGGCAAGATCGACACCCCTCGTGTCGTTATTATAATGTTTGATAAGCTCCGGACAGTTCACGTCAACGTGGGTTTCACTACCTTAGAAAATATACTAGATAACTAGGATATGGAAGTAAAAAAGTTGTTTGCACAGAGAAAGTTTTTATTTGAGTGAATGACACAAGTCATGAAGAAAACACATGTTCGAATGTCAATTTGAAATGTTGTTTCAACTAAAAAGTTTCCACACTTCCCCTCAAACAACATCCATCATCAGATATCCTCACATCACTCCACACCTGACACACTCAGATTCAGATCGCGCACACATTTATTATATGCCACACGACATAATGGTTTTGTCAGCACATCTGCTGGGTTATCTTCCGTACACACATAGTCCAGACGTACAACATTCTTAGCAATACAATCTCTGACATAGTGTGCCCTTATGTCTATATGTTTCGTCCTTCTATGCGCTACAGGATTGTACGCAAGTTTAATAGCACTCTGATTATCTACGAAAATGCAATAGCCCCAAGATATTCACCTCTTATAAATGCATTCAACTGCCGCAAGTGAACTGCCTCCTTGGTTGCCTCCGAAAGTGCAATATACTCGGCTTCCGTTGACGAAAGAGCCACACAAGCTTGTTTCCGGCATTCCCAGTTAATCAACGAGTTTCCGCATCTAAAAATAAATCCAGAATACGATTTCCTATCTTTGATGTTCCCTCCCCAGTCAGCATCTACAAATCCCGTGATGTCCTGCACCTGCGACTTGGGAAATATCAAACATAGATCCCTTGTACCCTTAAGGTATCTCAAGATATGTTTAGCAGCTTTCCAATGACGTTCCTCACAACATGAGTTGTACTGTGCCAAAAAATTTACCACAGCCGCAATATCCGGGCGTGTGTTACAGGCCAAATAGTTCAGCGACCCTATGAGCGCCTGATAACTACGAGAGTCTTGGCAGGATAAGAACTTACCTCCTTCCCCTTCCGCCAAGGCTTTATGGAAATCCATTTTCGTCGGAGTTTTTACTGGTTTGCAGTCAGACATACCATATTCATCCAAGATCTTCGAAATAAGCCTCTCTTGATTCAAATATATTCCAGTATCAGTCTTAGACAAAAGCATACCTAAAACTTGTCTTGCTTCCCCTAAATCCTTAATCTTGAACTGTTTACAAAGATTGTCTAATAAAACTTCCTTCTGCTGTTTGTCTTTGTTAAACAATAAAAAATCGTCTACATAAAGAGCGATATAAAAATTATTATTTTTGTAAAGACAGCTATCAAAGTCACAGCGCTTGAAGTTCAAAGACAATAACACTTCATTTACTTTTTCATTCCAAGACCGTGAAGCTTGTTTGAGGCCGTATATCGCTTTTACTAGTAAGCAAACATTTCCTTCGAGTTTTCATCTATGCAACCCTCCGGCTGTCGCATATAAACTCTTTCATGTAAATCACCGTTCAGAAAGGCGGTGTTCACATCGAAGTGACTGATGAATAAATCCTTTTCAACAGCCAACGATAGCAGCAATCTAACTGTCGATCTTCTCACGACCGGTGAATAAGTTTCGAAGTAGTCAACCCCGTAGGACTGAGTGAAACCCTTCACCACAAGTCGAGCTTTATAGGTCTTATTACCATCTGCATCAAACTTGTACTTGAAGATCCACTTGTTTCCCACGACTTTAGCTTTAGGTGGCTTTTTGACGAGCTTCCAGACCTTGTTCTCGTACATCGAATCCATCTCTTTTTTCATGGCTTCCTTCCAGTTATCCTTATCTTCCCGACTTAAGGCTTCCTTAACTGTCAAAGGCTCCTGGTCTTCTGTATAGCATGCAAGTCCATGAAAGTTTCCTTTTCGAATTCTACTACGTAGAGGATAACGACATTCACCTTCGTTTGACTCTTCTCTGTTAATAGAATCTTCAGTTTCAACATTTTCCACCACGAAATTTTCTGCTCCGCTATCACCCGTTTCTCCCACCTCCGCGTCTTCATATACTTCAGCCCCATCTATGGAACTCGGACCTTGAGAAGCTTCTGCACTATCAGGTGACGAACCTGACTGGCCTTGTACCTTTGTAAGTTCCCAGATTACTTCAGTACCTTTGTCATCCCTACTTACGAGCTGATTAGGATCCTCTGAAACTACTGCTGTAGAGTCTTCCAAGAAAACTACATCCCTTCCTCTAACAATGACGCGAGGATTACTGGGATTAATGAAACGATATCCCTTGGTTTCTTCACAGTAACCAACAAAGACATGTTCTACCGCTTTAGGGCTCCATTTCTTCCGAGTTTCCTTGGGCACGTGCACAAACGCTTTCGTTCCAAAAACTCTGAAATGATCGAATGACTGAGCCTTCCCTGTCCACAACTCCTCAGGAATCTTACCATTATTGCCACTGTGAGGCAGCCTGTTCTTGATATAAACAGCCGTATTACACGCCTCTCCCCACAGTCTCGCACTCAGACCCTTTTCCGCCAACATAGCACGAGCCATCTCCACTATAGTGCGGTTTGCTCGCTCCACTACGCCATTTTGCTCCGGAGTGTAGGGAACAGTTAATTGATGTTTTATACCCTTTTGCTGTAGAAACCCATCAAACTTCCTGTTCACAAATTCTGTTCCATTGTCCGTGCGTATGCACTTCACCTTCAACCCGGTTTCAACCTCTACATTAGCTAGAAAAACTTTAAAATGATCGAAAACCTGATCTTTTGATTTAAGGAAAATTACAAAAGATTTACGTGTAAAATCATCTAAAATAACTAGCATATACCGAGATCCACCGTACGTGGGTTCAGACATTGGACCACAGATATCTGCGTGAACCAGTTGCAGTCTCTCGACTGCCCTCTCAGCCTCACCAACTGGAAAAGGTAAACGATGTGCCTTCCCCTTAATACAGGCGACACAAGGTTCCATTACGCTCTTACCAAAATCCATACCCAGGAGCTTACGTAAATCTCGCTCATTTACGTGTCCAAGCCGCCTGTGCCACAACATCAAAAGATTACCTGCTTTCACTGACGCCAACGCAGTCCCATCTACTACCGCCTGACAACCTTCAAGCTTGTAGATCCCTGAGACTTCACTTGTGGTAGCCAGAAGCTTTCCCTTGAAATGGCCTGGAACCAAATGGTGAATTAGCTTGCACCCATCTCTGTCAAAACTTACCTTCCATCCTTTCTCTACTAATTTAGACACTGATAACAGATTAACATGCAAACCAGGTACATACACGACATCCCTCACAGCAAGCATCCGTCCTTTCAAACTCACTATGATATCACCCTTACCCTTGCATGCAATTTTATCATTATTCGCACAAGTCACATTACTCATACCAACATTCATAACCAAATCTTTAAACCAATGTTTCTGGAAAGACATATGTGAAGATGCCCCGCTGTCAATGTACCACTCCGTCGGATTGAAAGAGTCCCCGGCGCTGAATGAAGACAGGCTCACGATCGCGGCGTCACTTAGTTTGGAGATTGAACCCGCTTTCCTTCCTTCAGGACAGTCCGGCTTCTTATGTCCACTCTTTCGACATTTAAAGCATTTAATTTTGGTCATATTAATATCTTTGTTCCCATTCCACTTCTTACTCTTACGCACAGCCAATGCCGAGTCCGCTGAAGACAATGTACTACAACCTTGACGTGAATCCTCCTGTAGTAACTTCTGCCGTACGTTCTCCGAAGTCAACTTCATCCCAGAGTGTTCCAGCGTCATTCGCATAGGCCTGTACTCTTCAGGTAGTCCTCTCAGCAACACGACAGCTACAAGATCATCGTCAAATCCGGTGGCAATATCCTTCAACTTTTGAGAAAGAGACATAACTACAGCAACATATTCATGCATCGACGAGTGTCTCTCTAGCTTCTCATCCAACAACGCGTTCATGAGGGTGATTCTGCGATTTACACCTTTGTCCTCAAACGCTTTCGCTAAGCTATCCCAAGCATCCTTAGCATAATTTGAATCTTGTACATACGCATAAAGTGTAGGTTCCACATGTAGACAAATCAAAGCTAATGCATCTTGGTCCTTCTCGATGGCGGTGGAGTCTTTGGAATCTGGGTACGTAGACGTATACGTGAACAACTTTTCTCGTATGAGAATCATTTTTATAGCGAATTTCCACGTAGAGTAGTCATCTAGGCCGCAGAGATTCTTGATGGCAAATTTAGTGACTGGGCCCATAACCTTTTGATGAAATATACTAGATAACTAGGATATGGAAGTAAAAAAGTTGTTTGCACAGAGAAAGTTTTTATTTGAGTGAATGACACAAGTCATAAAGAAAACACATGTTCGAATGTCAATTTGAAATGTTGTTTCAACTAAAAAGTTTCCACAATATCGCTTTATCTTTCTCACAGGGTACCTAAGCATATATAGGTACTGAGTAAAGTGACTACCTTATTGTCGTACCATTTGATCACTGCCAACTTGTTGTTACTATCCATTAGCTGACAATAAGATCCTTTACCTTTTTTCTTCAAGGATTTGTCACTCACTAGCAGTTTTTCACAACCCTTTTGCCTGTTATGGCGTATGGTACCAAGACTGAAAATACCGCAGTTGTCTCCCAAGATGCGTCGCCAAATCTAATGTAGAATCTGGCTCTTCATCTGGACTTATTAGACCTTCTACGTCTGATGCAGCATTAGTTGGCCGCACTAATGCTAATAATTTTGAAGCCCGTGACGTTTGTTTGAAGACCTGTAAATATTATTATTATTAGGTAACAAGAAATAAAATGTATGTAATACGGATATTAGTTCATAATACCATATTAAAAGTTCGGTGTCTATCTCTGGCAATGTCCAGTATACTCCACATCATTAAATCATACTACATCAGTATGAACTTGGCAATGGGAAATATACTGGACTCGCAAGTTTCATGAATTATAACGCGAAATCTATGAATGATATTATAAATTTTAGTTTATGTTTAGATATTTGTATGTTTTGTGGAATATATTTTGAAGAAATTAGTAGTTAAAAAAAAACGAATAAATCGAGACTTACCGAGACCGGTCGCGACACGTTCATCCTCCCATGACATCATGGCGACGAATGACCAGCTAAGCGCACGCGCACATGACGAACATTTTTTTATATAAGGGTGTTAGTCCAGTCATTATGTACATTCAAAAAAGAAAATGAATTTGCGGATCTAATTTTTTGATATGTTGTAGGGGATACCTAGAAAAGCTTAACTTGAGTTTTTCGACCAAGCTTTCCTATGAGCTTTCGCCGCCATCTTGAAAAAAGGAGTAAAATTTGTTTCTCGGCAATAACTCTGCTATCCGATGAGATACGAAAATTTTTGTAGGACACTTTTTGTAGCTTTCTTTGTGCTCTACAATAATGCCCGAACCATTTTTAGCGTATAATGCATCGTTATCGAGATATCGATCGATAAATTTTAGTAGTAATTAATTAAACAAATAATTTGTTTGTGCAGTAAAAAAAGGTTGTACAGTACATTTGAGCGAAAAAAAGTACAAAACACACGTTAAAATGAATAAAAGATGGTCTCAAGAAACTTTTGTGATAAAAAAAATGCAAACACACTCGTCAAAAGGGATGCCAGGTTTTTCAATTATTTTTTTACAATATAAAATAAACAAAACAAAATAAACGGAAAGAAAAATATTTTTTTCTGCACTCGAGACACGAACGATGGACTTTTTTCATTTTTTTTTTCGCTTCGATGGTCCAGGCTGAAGATATTCGTCCTCCGTAAACTCTTCGAGTTGTTGTGCCTGTTGGCACGTTGGAAATGATGCTGATTCGATGAGAGCATCGTCATCATCATCGTTACAAACATCGTCGTCGTCGTCAAGCAAAATGTCGATTCTGGCGACGTTACTGCATGTTTGCCCACTGCAGTGCATGCAAATAACGGAGCAACTAATTCCCGCTTTTCTGCACCCACAGGCGGCCTCACAATTTCCTTTACACTTACAGGAAATGAGTTTTAATAGTTCAGGCGGAGCGGGTTCGGCGGTGCTGGTGATTGGTTCGAGCCCTCGATTGGTCTGTCGCCAACCCCATTCTTGTGGATCTTTGAAAAATCCGAGCCAGGTTTGAACTTGTAGATACGTCCGGAAAATGTGTTGACGCACAGCGCTTTTGGTTGGCGGGAGTAGTGAGAGGTGATTCACTTTATTCGCAGTCATTGATTTTGCGAAGCGATGGAATCGCAAAATATTTATCGACTTCTCGTGCTTATTACCACCATATAGGGCGATAAGGAATTGCTCTCCCGCGCAAGTGAGAACCTCCAGATCGACCTTTTCTTGTTTGAATAATTCCACCGATGACCGTAGCTCTGGATTCTTCTCGAGAATGTTGATGAACTTCGACTTTCCGATGTTATAGAAAGATTATGTCGTGTCGCAACCGCTAAAAGCGTGAATGAAAAGAATGTGCTCCAGAACTGACTTGTCGTGTTTGAAACTGTGCGGCGAGTACAACTTTTCCGGCGTATTTCCTTTTGCTGGTTTGCAAAAAAATATATTATTTTTATCCTGAGCAAGCCCGGCGAGTAAAACCAGAAGATCGATATCTTCGCCGACGATTTCCACGGAGTCATGACTCGACGCTTTAACTTTAATTGCCGTGTTCACAATAAGAGTGTCCGCGTCCTCAAAAGCCTGCTCCACTTTTATTCCGGTAGTTGTAAAGTAACGGCAAAGCATTTGTATCAAAGCATTGGTTCTTGTTTTGGTCCCTTGTAAGAAACTTCTCCTGGATAACTTTTGGAGTAGTTGTTTCATCGAACGTGAACTCCGGCAATTGGTTTTTTCTCGAACGTCGTACTCTTTCCGAAGTTTTGGTTCCTGCGAGTGTCATATCAGTCGGATAACCGTCGAATATGATTGCAACCTTCCCTTCGAAGTTATGTTGTACATATCTGACGTATTTCTGGTAGATAAGGTCAAACGTTTCGATTCGACCCCACACAACTTTGTGCAGAAGGAATCCACCGTCGATTATGCAATGATGTCTGTTGGAACGTTGTAAATTTTCTGTCAAAGGTTCGAAGGCTTTGTATAATAATGACTTTGTTCCTTTCCGCATTCCTTCTTCGGTGAACAGCGACAACGGGAACGGAGCAAGTTCGTATGCCAGAAAATGTTTGAGATCAGTCTCGGAATTTTTAGCAATGCACATTCTTTGAAAAAGTAGCAGTGGGTTGATCGGAACTGGTGACGAGTCGACGTTAATGCTGGTAGTTACTGCCGATAAGGGAAGCACTTTATCCTTTCTCTTGAAAGACAAGGATGCGAAATTTGCTCCGACGATTTTGGTCATCATCTCGCAACCAATTTCGTATGCACGATGACAATTAATGTCAGTTTTCAATTTGTTCACAAATGTTTTGAAGCTGGACCATACCCAAAGTCCACGATGCTATTGTGCTGTCCGTAATTCCCCGACCCTGAGTTAGTCCTCCCGTTGTCTTCATGGATCGCATAAGAGTCTGCTCTATCGTCATGTCTGACATAATTCCAGACCAAAATTTGTCCGTGCGACGAATCGTAAAATATCCACTACGAGTGAACTTGATGTAATCTTCCATGGGTATTTTTTCATGCAAAGCTCGCATATCCTGTAGGCATAAGTGAGCAGACTTTTTCCTAATTACCCGATCTTTCTGCCTCCAGAAAGTTTTTCACCAGAGAAACCATTCGGTGGTACTGTACCCAGAGTTTCGCTGTGGGGCCTCCGTTTTTGATAGCATTCAATGCTTTCGCAAATTTCTCATACGCGTTTTCCACCCCGTTGTTTTCTGCGGCTGTCAGGATGGTAGGTCGATTAAAAACATCTTCCGCGTAGTAATCGAGTTCGTCACGTTCCTCTTCGTCGAACTCGAGCGAGTCCAACACAATTTTTGTCAACGCTGTGTGAGCCAAAATGTGAGCACGGACAGCTCGTGCATATGCATGACCGGAGAGTATTTTGTCGACACAATTTTCGGCGTAGATTAACTTGAGAAGATCTTCGATTCCACTACCCGACATTATCGCACCAATCGTTCCCATAAACGACATCAGTAGATGAAATCCACCGAGTCTTACAACAACGTCTTTTAACTCCGATGTTGGATAAGCGGCTCCCACGATGTCCCGAGCTTTCCAGTACAGCGGCTGATCGAATGTGACGATGGTAGTTTTTTTATTACAGCGTTTGCTGTTCCGTACAGCTTCTTGAAGCGATGTAAAGATCGTCTCGTAATCGGATGGCGGTGCGTTGATAAACGGAAGGCACATAACCTTTGAGCGAGCGTAATGGAGATTGGCTGTTGCACTTTCCATAAATCCATTCCATCCTGGAATTCCGATGGAGCAATTCCATTTTCCGTATAGCCAAATGAAATCTGGGATCGTCGGTAATATGTCGCTCGAAAGTTGACGGAGAGGTTCGGCGACAGTTACAAACTGTAAGCCTGCCGATTTATGTTGGCTGTAAGACAGTACAGGAACCATGCCCAATTGTGCAATCTCTGAGGCCGATTTAATTTCGACAATACGCGGAATTTCTCTCTCGCGCTCAATAGCCGTGAAAGGAGTCACACAATGAATTCCCCCCATCGTATGAAACGTTCCACGGCCGTCGAGAGCGTTTATGTTGAAATCTGCATTATCAAATACGAATTGACTGAATGAATTCTCCAGGATTTCACTTTCAGGTCGATGAATGCACGAATTCTCGAAAGTCGTTACTTCTCGATACGGTGCACTGAACCCCATTGCCGATAAAATGTTGATGAGGCTCTTGGAACCGAATTTCTTATACAGATAAGTTCCAACACCGATCTGCAGCGGAGAGAAAAAAGAACGAGGACGCACAGCCGTAATTATTGCGTGAGCAATCGATGTGCATTTTTTTTTCCACGTGTCCAGTGCGCCACGTTTATCTTTCATTATTACTGTTGAAAGAAAAACTTGTAGAGATTCCGGAACAGCGGCTTCGACATCCCGTACAAATGCATCCGAGGGAGTATAATTTTGTTTGTCGTAAACGACGCCTCTTATGTCCTCTCGAATTATAGCAGCAGCTTCGCGAATAACTCGGAGTCTTTCCTCGTGAGAATTCTGCTTCTTTTCCTGGTACCATTTATCCGCAAGAATTTTGAATCCGGTGTTTCGAAAACAAACGACACAATCTCGCTTTTGTTTCTCGATAATCAGAATGTCCTCGCCATATTTCGCTTCTAAATGTGCTTTAATTGTTTTGATGTGCGGAACAAAATTTCCATTTACGTGAATCATTAATTCAGTCATCGAAAACTGGCATTCGTCGGAATTTTCTTTCAGAAACGAGTAAATCCCCTCCATTGCCTCGTCGACTTTGTTTTACCTGTCGGTCGTCCTCTTTTCGCACCCTCCTCAGGTAGCGGGTTGTACACACGATGCATGCATTCGCGATGGTAGCGAGCTTCTACGGCGATGAGATCAGGTACCGAGCAGACACGCTTGACGATAGAAGCGGCAAATTCATCGTTACGTCCGAACAGATATTTTAGAACGTTATCTTTCATAGACTTTTCTCGAACCGATCGAATTTCGTGTCGTCGATGCAATGGTTTTTTTGTTTGATCGGAAAACGGTATTCCACAAAACAAACATTTATTTTTAAAATCGAAACGGTCTTCGAGCTGCTGTTGTTGTTCGGGTTCCGGTTCAGGTTCAGGTTCCTGTTCTTCCGAGACTGATTTCGTTCGACGAGCGGCTAACGACGCGAGTCTTTCGTTCGCATAATTCTTATAACACGCCTTATGCACACTCACAGATTCGACAGTTTGTAGCATGCGTTGATGGTCCACATGCCCTCTTTTCTCACTCACCGTTAAGAGAGTCCGAACAGCTTTTTTTTTAGCAACATAAATGTCGTCGATTAACGGTTTTTTACAAATAAAACAGTCTCCCATGGTCACAAAATTGTTGAAACACGTGTGCTCACTCCGAAAGGCTCGAGGCAACTAACTGAGATGCTACGAAAAGGAGAACCTTATACCTGACCTTTATATCTGACCCCTCAAACTCCAACGGACGCTCTATGCGGGCACTCCTTTATAACGAGTTTACAGCCAACTAGATATCGAAATTTTTTCCCAGAATATCGGAACCCTCGATTTACACTACGCACAGCAAAAACTCAACACGATACGATATACTAACTTGAGCGCGCTCGACGCTGAGCGTGGATTCACCGACTTTGCGGCGCGCTGGAGATCGTAATTTTTGTCCAACATAAAAAAGTCCAAGAAGGAAATTGTAGGTCTGAATATGCTCTAAAAGTTTGAATTCTAAAATTTTTTATATTTATTATGACCCAAACAAAAAAAAGCAAAATACAAAAATTATGTCCTAAATTTTTGACTTTATCGATCGATATCTCGATAACGATGCATTATACGCTAAAAATGGTTGGGGCATTATTGTAGAGCACAAAGAAAGCTACAAAAAGTGTCCTACAAAAATTTTCGTATCTCATCGGATAGCAGAGTTATTGCCGAGAAACAAATTTTAACCGTTTTTCAAGATGGCGGCGAAAGCTCATAGGAAAGCTTGGTCGAAAAACTCAAGTTAAGCTTTTCTAGGTGTCCCCTACAACATATCAAAAAATTAGATCCGCAAATTCATTTTCTTTTATTTGCCTTATTTTCGGACGAAATGACTGGACTATGTAGAATATAAGCAAATTATTCGACATAAAATAAATAAAATATAGTTAACAAATATTGCTCCACATTTCTTCTAAGTCGATGTTCAGTATATTTCCCATTATCGAATTAAGGGTTAAAATATAATTATTATTAATAAAATGAATTTAAAAAATACTCTTCATTGCTATCTAGGTTGCTTGTTGTTTACTACCATATAGAAAAGTGGGCTTTGTTTTTGAAAATTCAATTATTAAAGAAATGAATTTAAAAAGAAACCGTTCATTTCCGTTTTTGTTGCTTCTTGTTAACCAGCATATAGAAATATTATGGGCTTATTTGTGTGTCTTAAAATAAAATGATTATCAAAATGAATTTAATAAAATACTGTTCGTTACTCTCTTGGTTGCTTCTTGTTGAAGGAAGGACCACTCGTAGTGTAAAGCTCCGAGAGCTTTGTTACTACTTAACCGGACTATCCTGTGGTGGCCAAAAATTACTTTAAGGCCCCCAGCCAGGGCTTACAAACTAAGGATTTTTAATTAAGTGACGCGGCACTAAGGGCACCCCCTGTGGGGTACGGGCCTCGGCTTAGTGGGTCACTGAGGGGTGGGTGGGCAATCAATATCGGGCTGGGTTAAATTATTTGGGGACTGGTTTATTTCCGTTACAGGCTCAGCTTCGCGGGCTGGCGTGGCGAGCAAGGGTCGGTCTGTGATGTTACTGGGGAGTCGCGGGGGGCCTCGGCGGCGAGGCCGGAAACGCGGTTTATATCTGTTTTTGTACCTACGACGTGTACTGGTTTCCCTACTACTCTCTTGGATGAGGGTGATGGGGTCATCGGGTTGGAGGAGGGTATGCCTAGGGCGCCTAATCTTGGAGATTCTAGAGGGTGTATAACGGACGGCCGATACTACGAGGGGGTTGGGGTGAGTTGCGGCTGAGTCTATGAAACGCTTGGTAAGGCGTTTAATAATCTGTCTAACTGTGGGGATCTTAACGTCGACATGGAGTCGTTCATTCGTGAAGCACCACGGTGCACCCGTGGCGCCTCTGTGAAATCGGTTCTGAAGGGTCTGCATCCTATGGATTCGGTGGGGCCTAGTATGCGCGAATACGGGGCACGCGTAAGTCATGATAGGCCGAATGCACGCGGTGTAGATACGCAATTTGCACCGAAGTGACAATTTGCTGCGGGCATTCAGCACGGAATGAAGCCTACCGAGAGCGAAGGCGGCGCGCGAGCGCACCGTCCTTATGTGCTCAGCAAACGATAATCTACGGTCGAGAGTGACCCCTAGATATTTGGCTTGCTCCTCCCAGGGGATCGGCTTGTCAAACATCATGATCGGGGCGGGGTTTGGCGGGCTGATTTTTCGCGGTCTAATAAATAGGACCGCCTGGCTCTTATCGGGGTTAACCTCGATCCTCCATCTCCGGAACCAATCGCCTAGGCTTTTGGCGGAGTTTTGGAGGGTGCGAGAGATGTATGACGGGCTATATCCCGAATAGTAGACGGCGGTGTCGTCAGCGAACAAGGCTAACCGCGCCGTTCCACTCTTCGGGATATCGCTCGTGTAAAGGGTAAACATGAGGGGGGACTGCACAGATCCCTGAGGGACACCTGCGCGTATCGGATGGGGAGCGGAAAGCGCACCTTCAATGCGGTATTGGAAGGTGCGATTCGACAGAAAGTCTCGTAAGATGAGCACGAGGCGATCGGGCACACCGAGCCGGTATAGCTTGTATATCAGCCCGTTGTGCCAGACCTTGTCGAAAGCTTTCGCTATATCGAAGAACAGGGTACCAGTCATCATGCCGCGCTGAAAGCGTTCGCTGACATGTTCGACTATACGGTGCACCTGTTGGACACAAGAGTGACGGGGACGGAAGCCAAATTGCTCCGTAGGTATGAGACTCTTTGCTTCGGCATAGTCTTTGAGACGCTTATAAATAAGTCTCTCGTAGATTTTGCCTATGACATTGAGTAAACTAATAGGGCGATAGCTACTGGGGGACGATTTTGGTTTGCCTGGTTTTGGGATACCGATAACGGTGGCCCGCTTCCAGGACTGCGGAAAGATGTTGTTTGCCAGAGCACCATTGAAGATGGCGGTCATTAGCACTATAAGAGCCGGGGGGAAAAGTTTAAAAACCCTGTTGTTGATTCCGTCAGAGCCAGGGGCCTTCCTAGGTTTGAGTCCCCTGATGACCTCCGCCACCTCGTCAGGTGTGACAGGGGGGAGGGGGTCATCCGGGTCTTCATCGGGGGGGAGTGCGGTACGGCGTTCGACCTCGGCGTCCACTCTTGCGAGGTGAGCTGGGTCTACTGGCTGAGTACTGGGAGAGCATTGGGCCTCTAGGCTGTCGGCCAGGCATTCGGCCTTAGCGTCGACGTCGAAGGCGACACTCTTATCGGGGCGAATAAGAGGGGGCATAGCGGAAGTTTCAGAGGAGCGTAGCTTCCTCTGGAGCTCCCAGAAAGCTAGATGGGTCGGTTCCAGATCTTTGAGCATCCTATCCCATTGGTCGTTACGCAGCTCTTTGATGCGCTTGCTTACTTTGCGTTGTAAGCCGCGCATAAAAACTTTGTTAGCGACGCATGGGTAGGACCTGTAGGCACGGACTGCCGCGTTCTTCTCGGTCACGAGGGCACGCACATCGTCCGGGAGGTTCCAGCGACTAGTTGCCGCCGGGGCCTCCCTTGAACATTCGTTCAGGGCGGTTTGTACGTGACCCGTGAACAAGCCGATCGCGGCTTCCGTATGCTCTGCAGTCTCAATTTGGTCAGGAATTTGGTCTAAGTGAGGGGACGTGGTAGATTTCAGCGCTTCGCTTACTTTCTCCCAGTCCGTGACCACTTTCATGCGGGGAGTATCTGAAGGATCGTATGGACCGGATCTAGGAGCGAACTCCATGATCACTGGTCTGTGGTCCGAGTCCAATTCGTCGATCGTTTCCATCGAATGCAATCGCAAGTTTACATTCTTCAGAAGCGCGACGTCCAGGACATCAGGACGTTGATCGGGGGCAAAAGGGAAGTGAGTTGGATGCATCGGAGCGATGACATCAAAACTGAGGGGAGAGCAAAGACTGAATAGGGCTCTGCCTCTGGAACTGGTTGTGTGAGAGTTCCAGGAGGTGTGCTTGGCGTTAAGATCTCCCGCCAGAAGGACGGAGTCACCTAAGCCAAGGAAGGCGGTCAAATCGTCTCGCATGGTGGCGTTGATCTCCACTGAGTTGGCAGGAGGGAGATACGCTGAGACGATCGTGATCGGTGGGTGTCCTGTCATACCTAGCCGACAGACAGAGACTTCGAAGTGAGCGAGTGACGGTGGGTCCATAGGAATGCAGTAGAGGGCGTTTCTATAGTAGATAAGAGTACCTCCCATGTGGCAGCGCGACCTGTCATTACGAACTATGCGATAGTTCGCAATTTTCGGGTCGCGCATGTGCGGCTTAAGGAAGGTCTCTTGCACTAGTAGAATATCTAAGTGATAGTCGCGGAGGAAATTGGCGATCTCATCACGTTGGGGAACTATACCGTTGGCGTTAAAGGTCCCTATCTTTAGGGATTTCGGTTTTAGTCTAGAGATAAAGGCTTGATACATTATGGGTTATTATGGGGGAGGTTGCGGAGGGCCTGTGTAACGTCCGGGTATGAGTTAAATACCCGGGCGAGTGCTGTAAAATCGCCGTTACATGCGACAATGTCCTTGGACATTTGGATACCCTGGGGGCTATAGAAGACCCCGAAAGTACTTGTGATTACCCTGAAGGGGTCTAGGTTTTCCGCTGAGGGCGGGGGGCGTCTGGGGTCCGCAGAGGGCGGAGGGGGTCTGGGGGCCGCTGAGGGCGGAGGGGGTCTGGGGGCCGCTGAGGGCGGGGGACGTCTGGGGTCCGCTGCGTGCAGTGGGGGTCTGGTCGCCGGGGTGGTAGGGGGGGCCGTGAATTGGATGGGCGGGAGGGTAGGAGGGCGAGTCGCTGCGGGCGCGGCCGCTTTGACAATGGGTCTGGGCTGGTGGAAGGGGTTGGGGACGGGTTGTGCCATCAGGGATGGCAGGGGGTACGCGGGGTGCGGTACGATGGGCCTAAGTGCGGGGAAATGCGTCTGGTGGTTAAACGCATTCCACGGGTAAAATAGTGGGGGGGGGGGGTGGTTGGGCGCTCCCTTAGTTGCCTCTCCTGGCTACGTTTTGCCAGTCTTGGGGCGGTTGACTTAGGGGCCTTCGGGCACCCGCGGTAGTTGGCGGGGTGCCCGGATTCGCCGCACAGCACGCAGCTTGGTGGCTCCGTGCAGAGGGCGCGGTCCTTGGGACGCGCGCACTGTGCGGTGGCGTGATCACCCAGACATTTGACGCATCTGGGCTTGCCGAAGCAGTTACGTTGTGCATGTCCGTACTGCTGGCAGTTGTGGCATTGGTTAACAATGCCACTGATATGAGGGCGTTCGACCTTAACCTCGGAAAGGCCGCAAATCGTGGTGATGTTAAATATGGGGTGGTGTCCGTCCACTGGGTCGCACACCACCAGGACCATATCAAATGACACGCCGTGGTTTTTTCGGTGCATACGGTGCACCTCGGCGACGGGGACGTTTTGAGACGTAAGGTCTTTAAGAATCTCCGAGGAGGGGATAATGACTGGGACGTTTTTGATAACGACCCTTAATTGTCTCTCCTCCTGGAGAGTGTATGTGTGGTAGGGGATATTCCTACCCCGGAGGAGGCGGCTCAGCTCACGAAAGTCGTTCGCTGTGGGTACCGTGATTTTAATGCCCTGCTGAACGGCATGGGCTTTAGTGTAATTAATCCGCAGCTCTACGCAGGCCTTGGACACTTCCAACCACTTCCCCTTGTCGTGGATGAACAAGGGGGGAAGGGGGTGGGTCTTGGCGGGGGGGGTTTGCTGTGAAGCAGCAGCCGGGGGGGCGGTGGTCGCGGGGGCAGTTGCCGGGGTGGCAACTAGCATCGGGCTAGCAGAACGCGGGGTTGCCTGAGGGGCAGGGGTGGCCTTAGGGGCCGTCGTTTTTTTGGCCTGTTTGGCCGTAATTGGGGTCTTCCCAATTCTCCTCTTCCTCTTACCGACGACTGTGAAGTCGTCTTCGGAGGATGAGGAGGGGGACTCCGAGGCGGAGGGGTGGTCTTCCTCCTCGGAGGCGGAGGCCGCCTCCTCGGAGAGGGCTGTCTCCATCTCCTCTACTTCCGCTGATTGGTCCTGGGACGTCAGCGGGGGTAGAGGGGGTGAGGGAGGGCAGTCTTGGGCAAGGGGGAGGGGGCTATCATCGCGGGTGGGTGAAGCTACCGGTTCGGCGCCGAAGTTAAGCTTGGCGACAATGTCTCCGGGGAGACTGCCGCCGAACTTACCTATCAGCGCGGGCTGATCCCTTAGGATCGCACGCACAAATTCGATCAAAAATTATCAAAAATTCCATGTCCGACATGGTAATTTTTGACCGAGAACTAAGTTAAAAATTCCGGAGAAATTGGAGGGGGGGGGTGGGGGGAGCCTACACTCCTATCCAGCCCCGAGGAGACACTTGCGTGTCGCCCCGGGCGAACAACACCACAAAAGCCCTCCCTTGTAATTTTCCTAGTATTACGCTAGCCAAGAAGAAAATTACAAACAAACTTGGTAGCTATACGGTTGTTCGTATATGCTTAAGGGCCTATATCCTAACTCCCCAGGCGGGATGGCCCGGGGATGAGTAACCCTCCCTGTCGGGTGTAGACAGGGAGGTTGTGTGCCTACAAGTGAGCCCTAAGCTTGTCTGCCTGCCGCCAATCTTAATGTGCGGACAGGTTCCCTAAGTCCCTTAGTAACTGGGCGTCAACCCTAGTTACCTTGGGAATGCTGTGAAGAGAACGGGTTATAGGTCGGGGCCGACTAGGAGACCCCCCAAGGCCGGCGATCCCTTCCCCTACCGGCTAACAAGGACTGGTGTGCCGGGTCCCCACCACACTTGGTTACGTTGTCACCGTGAGGTTTCCACCAAGGGCCACAAAAACAGTGGACTTTCCCTTAAGGGGCCAAGTTTGACGAATACACTGTCGAAGAAATATTAATTTTCGTCCGCTGTCTTGAAAAAGACAGCTTCGGAAACTTCGACCTCGAGCGGCGCACAATCCGTAGCGAGGTGCTACGAAAGGGCGGGGCTAGCGGCCGGCGGTGACGCGTTCGTAGCCGAGCGCTACGCACGTAGCGCGCGATGACGACGGAGCGTGCGGGTGCGGGGTGCGAGGTGCGAGGTGCGGTGAGAGGCGGAGCGTAGCGCACGTGTGCGCGCTGCGGTGGCCGAGAGCGGAATGTGTGTCTTGGTTGCTTCTTGTTTAAGTATCCCTGAGATGATGGATCAGCTCCAATGAGGAAAAAGGTTATCAAAGTAGACAATACACGGCTTCTTCTGTACAGTTTTACACAGTCTCAAAACTGCTTTAGCTCCCCACCCTAAGCTTTCCTCTTCTTCTGTAAAACTACTGTTGCGGACAGCAAGCCTAAATTGTACATATTCATGTAAATAACATTTAAAGTAGCTATGTGGGTGTTGCTATATACCTCTGCTTATCCCTTCAGGAAATACAGGCGTAATGATAAATGAAGTAAACAAGGTCATAAAATACGTCATAGTATATAGCACAACATGACCACTAGCTTCAGATATTAAACTCAGAAAAAATATGTTGGTGGATAGCAAGTGTCGTGGGGCCATACTATACACAACTTGCGCCCCCCTGAACGATACTTAATGAGGTGCATTTTATGCATTGTTACTGATCCTGGCAGCGGCAGTCACCGGCACTCATTCATCGAACATGAAGAACTGAATCCTGAAGCCTGAAGTGAAACAAGAAGAACGTGTAGTCGCTTAGGTTTTCTACCGAATGAGTGTCAATGTTTAAGTTTAAAGTTTAGAATTTCTATTATAATGTAAATGGGTTTATACTGTGAAATAAATACGGCAAGTGCCTTTCAGTAAATTGTGTGTTTTGACTGGTTGTCCTCTACAACTACATTCCTCAAACATGTCATTACCAGCGTATAGAAAAAAAGTCATAAATTATCCCAGAAGCTCCAGCCCGAACCAAGTTTTTGAAACCCCATTTACGTGGCTTACGGGGATTGTATCGCCGCTTCTTGCCTGCTTTGGTTCCTTTATATGGAATTCATACCATCTCAACAATACTAAACCTTGATTCTTCTTCAATTTTAAGGCAGTTTTAACGAACCTTTTCAACAAATGACCTTATTTTGAAGTATGGATCGGAGCTTGTTTCATTATTATCAACAAAGTGTAACTATGTCCGGATAAGCTGATAGCGTTTCAGTGGCAGAACATCTGCGACAAATGAGAAGCGTGTATTGGTACACCAATAATCTAAATACGATGGCATGGAAACAATACCCATTATTACTTGTATGGTTAAGAAGCTTCGCAACTCTTCAACAGTCAAAATTATTGATGGGCCCGTCGTCTGCAGAGAGTACATATTTGATGATAGGCAAATTTCGTCAAATAGATCTTCAGATAAGAAATCAGTGAAATAATTGAATTCATTCTTTTTATCGGGAAGGGGGCTTTTAAACGTATCAGGAATCGGGATCTAATTCGGCACGATGGAGGAAACGTCCATAAGACCATTTGAAGTTAAGTTAAATTTTCTTCTTGGGTACACGTCGGGCTTGCCTGGATCCGGTCAAGTTGGCTGTGTACTGTCTCCGCCGTTGTGCTCTTGTATTACGTGTTGGCTGTGGCGTAGAAGTCAGGATTTGTGGAGATTGTTGTGGAGAATCACTTACCTGATTGAGAATGAATGATGTGGTCACAGAAGGTATATTTGACATAGGCGACAATGTCGGCAATGAATTAATAGATGGTAACCTGTCATTGCTTGGGTGTTGCAGTTTGGTATTATTGGTTACATCTGGATTGAAGTCAGCAAGAAGTGGAATAGAAACGTTGAGATTTCTTTCATCATCGGAGGAGTCCAAAAGATTTAGCCCCACTAGTGAAGATGTAACTGAAGGGGCTTCGGACGACTCTGATTCATGGCGTCAATAGTGACTGAATACCTCTGCTTCATAGTGACAATACCTCTGCTTCATAGTGACAATACCTCTGCTTCATTGTCATTTTCAGAGCTTGAATTCCCGCTCACTTAGGAAGGAGCGTTTTCTTCGGGTACTATGGCAAGAATATGCCTTGATCTTGAATTCTGAAAATAATATAGATATTTGCAGGCACCCAAGCAAGGAACAAACAAAAATAACACGACACTCATAAGTAACGTGCAAAAAAAGGTTAGTAGGTACTAGCGTGAAAGGCGAGAAAATGAAGCATATGCTATTCTGTATTAATTCCACACAAAAAATATTCAAAAGTCAACTTTTGGCACATACATATAAAATCAAGTTTTGTTCAAAATGACGAAAACCTATTGGAAAGTTCAAATATTAAAATTTTAATGGAAACTGAAGTTTCGATTTTTCAGAACCATGTGAAAATATCGACATGATATAATCCGATTTTAAAATAAGATACATGTCAAACCTTTGAGCCCAGGCGAAACTTGAATTTCATTCCCAAAAATCATCCTCGCAAAAAAGCTGATCAAGCCGATATAAAGCCCTTCAACCATTGTTTCAATAAATCTCACCATGCAGATTTGTTGAGTATACTCTACATATACGGTCCACACATGATTACTCACCACTGGATTTTGTTGAGGATTGTACAGAACAGCGACCGGGACGATAAATGTAAACAGCTGGCACAATTGAAAGGCATTTGCCATATACAAGGCTAGTCGGAAAGGGGGTACTAAGCCGAAAGGGTGTTAAAGTACCCATAATAAGGGATAACTTTTGTTCTACAACTTTCCCCAGAAGTCGATAAATTTAGAGATATAGCTGTTCAAAGATTTCATTAAAAATACGCTACGCCAACCCTATTATCAGCTGTGTTTACATTTGAGGTCATATTTTAAATACAAAATGGCCAACTATTCCCCTCGCATTTGTCGGAATTATAGGTAATCATGACTAAATAAAGCGCAGACACGACGATTCGCAGTCGGGGGTAAGGGGGAGAGGGCTATCGTCGCGGGTGGGCGATGCGAGCGGTTCCGATCCGAAGTTGAGTTTGGCAACAATACCTCCGGGGAGTTTGCTGCCAAACTTACTTATCAACGCGGGCTCATCTCGCGGACAAAATCGATCAAAAATTCTATGTCCGACATAGTATTCTTGATCGAAAAAATTAATGAAACTTTGAAATTAAAAAATTAAAAATAATTTTGAAATTACGTAACTGAAAAATTTTTTAAGTCTAAAAATTACGAAAAAATTAGAGGGGGGGGTGGCGGGAGCCTACACTCCTATCCAGCCCCGAGGAGACACTTGCGTGTCGCCCCGGGCGAACAACACCACAAAAGCCCTCCCTTGTAATTTTCCTAGTATTTCGCTAACCAAGAAGAAAATTACAAACAAACTTGGTAGCTATACGGGTTGCTCGTATGTGCCTGAAGGGCCTAACTCCCCAGGCGGGATAGCCCGGGGATGAGTAACCCTGCCTGTCGGGTATAGACAGGGAGGTTGTGTGCCTACTAGTGGGCCCTAAGCTGGTATGCCTGCCGCCAATCTTAATGTGCGGACAGTTTCCCTAAGTCCCTTAGTAACTGGGCGTCAACCCTAGTTACCTTGGGAATGCTGTGGAGAGAACGGGTTATAGGTCGGGGCCGACTAGGAGATCCTCCAAGGCAAAAATACGGTCATTTTGTTTGTTAAAATGTTGCTCAATTGTAAAGATTTTCTCATCCGTAAACAAAAATTTTCTGTGACCTCCCTTTGCGTACCGCTTCAGTAGTTGTTTCGATTTTACCACCCTATTCTTTTTTAAATTATCCGTTAAAAATGACCAGTGAGTCTCTTATAGGCTGCAAGTCCTAAGTCATTTTTTAAAATACGCGACACATGGTTCTGGGTGCTATCTTCATCTCCCGAGATAAAATCTTTTGCTTTCGGACAGGATTTCTTCGAATTCGTTCCCTTACTGCTTTGACCACCTTTTTGTACGAACACTACGTGGACGGCCAGAACTTTTTCTGTCACAAACAGAGGAGGTCTCATTGTACCTATTAATAGCCCGGTACACAAACATTTGACTAATACCAAGCGTATGGAGAGTTTTAAAAATTGCATTTGGCTCCATACCAACTTTGTGTAATGCAATCACAGCGATTCGGTTCTCTTTATCACCCCACTCCATTTTAATATCGCAAAATATTGTACAATGTATTGGCGCCAAAATTAGAAAACTCAATGAACAATCGTATAAAAATGACAGATTCCAAATTCAAATGTAATATTTTTGTGGTGAACGAGTGGACTGTATTCTTGAGGTTCGTGTTGGGGTTGAGCCGGCACTGGGATTTCTCGCATCAATAAAACGACTTATGTAGATTTATAACAATAACTTGGCATGTAGAGTCTTCGTGAGTGCTTGCGTGTGTTCATCAGGAGTCTTCGAGCGTAAGTGACCTGATTTCAGTCTCTTAGTCGTCTCAGCGCCCCGTGAGGGGCGCGAGGAAACGGGGTCGGGGCTGTGGCCCCCTTCCCGTGGTTGCGGGCGCGGTCCATTATTATGGATCGGTCGTTTGGTCGGCTAGTGATTGCCTATTAAGTTGCGCCTAGGCCGCGAAGTCTCACTTCGCGGCGGCCGGTGAGTGTTTGCTATTGGTGTTTCTGTAGGGGCGCCTGAAGTGTTTCACGCCGCCCGTGCGACCAGACCCCAGTCAGGTGAGACCCCCAGTTACCTGGGGGAGGCCCGACGGAGGTCGATACTAGCAACAGGGCGGCGGCTTTGGTTGGCGCCCGCCTACAGAGGGTGATTGACCTATGATTACAACGCATTCAGAGCTAGCCGATTACGTTGCAATACATAGGACGTATGTATGTGTAAGGCGACTTGAGATGTGTGTACGTCGCCTTATGTAGACGCTATGTGTGTACGCTCACCCTCACGTGCCGCGTACAGCGTGTCAATCCCACTTTAGAGTGTGTAGTAGTGATTGTATGTTCCGCGCGTCGCAGCGCCTAGCTGTTAACTAGTAGCTACGCGCGCGGTGGATGCGTGTTTGTGATTTATGTGGAGTCTTTTTGTGTGAGTAGGTCGCGTGTAGCTTGGTTGCGACCTACTCAGGCGTCATGTCCGGTAGGTGGGGCCTCGGTGTCCGCGACTAGGTCGCGCGGGAAGCGCTTGTCAGGGCGCTTGGCGTCGTCGGGCGGGCGCGCGTGCCAGGGGGCCAGGCCCTTAATGTGGGCCCAGGCAGACTCGTCGGCACGCTTGAACATAGTGGTCGCCAACGTCGCCAACGCCCAGCTTGACCCGGAGCGGGAGGCGCGAGGAGAGTACGGGGCGCAGCAGGTTGCGCGTAGTGCGCACCCGCGCGACTGTGTCGCGGACATGGGGGCCCATTGTAAGCCGATCATCGATCGTGACCCCCAGGTATTTAGCCGTGAGGGCCCACTCGATGTCGGCGTCCTGTAGTTTAAGGTTGGGTGGGTGTGAACGACGTCGTGTCGTTATAATCATCGCCTGTGTTTTCCCTACGTTGACCGACAGCCTCCACTTGCTGAGCCAGTCGGGAAGGTCGTCCAGGGCGCGCTGCATCTTGATGGCCGCGTGTTCGTCTGTGAGCGAAGTGGTGATGTACGCGGCGTACAGCGCGAGCGTCGTTGTGTGCGTGGCGGGAATGTCGTCGGTGTACACAGAGTACAACACAGGCGAGATGCAACTCCCCTGCGGCACCCCGGCGGCGACGGGGCGCGCGCCTGAGAGCTTGTCCTCCACCGCAACCTTAATCGTCCTGTCTTGTAAGAAGGAGGAGACCACCTGTACTAGCCGGCGGGGCATTGAGGTGAGCGTCAGTTTGTAGAGCAGACCGGTGTGCCAGACTCTATCAAACGCCTTCTCCATATCGAGGAATACTGCCGCGGCGTATTCCCGCTTATTCACGGCCGCTGTCAGGAGGTGCAGTACCCTCGACAGCTGGAGCGTCGTGCTGTGTTCCGCGCGGAACCCGAACAGTTCCGGTCGTGGAGTAATGTGGTGTCATGTGGCGCAGCAGGAGCGCTTCGAACACCTTGGAGGTGGTTGAGAGGAGAGTGATCGGCCGATAGCTCGCCGGCTTCCTAGGATTTTTCCCGGGCTTGGGGATCATTACGACCCTCCCTAACTTCCATGTGTTTGGAAATGTCCCGGTACGGAGTATGCCTGTGTACAAGCGCGCTAGCGCCGCTACCGTACCATGTGGTAGGTGGCGTAGCGCGGTATTCGTGATCCCGTCCGCACCGGGTGCAGTAACAATGCATTTTTTTTTTTTTTTTTGGAATGACCACTCGTAGTATAAAGCTCCGAGAGCTTTGTTACTACTTAACCGGACTATCCTGTGGTGGCCGAAAATTACTTTAAGGCCCCCAGCCAGGGCTTACAAACTAAGGATTTCAGTTAAGTGACGCGGCACTAAGGGCACCCCCTGTGGGGTACGGGCCTCGGCTTAGTGGGTCACTGAGGGGTGGGCAATCAATATCGGGCTGGGTTATATTATTTGGGGACTGGTTTATTTCCGTTACAGGCTCAGCTTCGCGGGCTGGCGTGGCGAGCAAGGGTCGGTCTGTGATGTTACTGGGGCGTCGCGAGGGGCCTCGGCGGCGAGGCCGGAAACGCGGTTTGTATCTGTTTTTGTACCTGCGACGTGTACTGGTTTCCCTACTACTCTCTTGGATGAGGGTGATGGGGTCATCGGGTTGGAGGAGGGTATGCCTAGGGCGCCTAATCTTGGAGATTTTAGATGGTGTATAACGGACGGCCGATACTACGAGGGGGTTGGGGTGAGTTGCGGCTGAGTCTATGAAACGCTTGGTAAGGCGTTTAATAATCTGTCTAACTGTGGGGATCTTAAGGTCGACATGGAGTCGTTCATTCGTGAAGCACCACGGTGCACCCGTGGCGCCTCTGGGAAATCGGTTCTGCAGGGTCTGCATCCTATGGATTCGGTGGGGCCTAGTATGCGCGAACACGGGGCACGCGTAAGTCATGATAGGCCGAATGCACGCGGTGTAGATACGCAATTTGCACCGGAGTGACAATTTGCTGCGGGCATTCAGCACGGAATGAAGCCTACCGAGAGCGAAGGCGGCGCGCGAGCGCACCGTCCTTATGTGCTCAGCAAACGATAATCTACGGTCTAGAGTGACCCCTAGATATTTGGCATGCTCCTCCCAGGGGATCGGCTTGTCAAACATCATGATCGGGGCGGGGTTTGGCGGGCTGATTTTACGCGGTCTAATAAATAGGACCGCCTGGCTCTTATCGGGGTTAACCTCGATCCTCCATCTCCGGAACCAATCGCCTAGGCTTTTGGCGGAGTTTTGGAGGGTGCGAGAGATGAATGAAGGGCTATATCCCGAATAGTAGATGGCGGTGTCGTCAGCGAACAAGGCTAACTGCGCCCTTCCACTCTTCGGGATATCGCTCGTGTATAGGGTAAACATGAGGGGGGACAGCACAGATCCCTGAGGGACACCTGCGCGTAACGGATGGGGAGCGGAAAGCGCACCTTCAATGCGGTATTGGAAGGTGCGATTCGACAGAAAGTCTCGTAAGATGAGCACGAGGCGATCGGGCACACCGAGCCGGTATAGCTTGTATATCAGCCCGTTGTGCCAGACCTTGTCGAAAGCTGAAAGCGTTCGCTGACATGTTCGACTATACGGTGCACCTGTTGGACACAAGAGTGACGGGGACGGAAGCCAAATTGCTCCGTAGGTATGAGACTCTTTGCCTCGGCATAGTCTTTGAGACGCTTATAAATAAGCCTCTCGTAGATTTTGCCTATGACATTGAGTAAACTAATGGGGCGATAACTACTGGCGGACGATTTTGGTTTGCCTGGCTTTGGGATACCGATAACGGTGGCCCGCTTCCAGGACTGCGGAAAGATGTTGTTTGCCAGAGCACCATTGAAGATGGCGGTCATTAGCACTATAAGAGCCGGGGGGAAAAGTTTAAAAACCCTGTTGTTGATTCCGTCAGAGCCAGGGGCCTTCCTAGGTTTGAGTCCCCTGATGACCTCCGTCACCTCGTCAGGTGTGACAGGGGGGAGGGGGTCATCCGGGTCTTCATCGGGGGGGAGTGCGGTACGGCGTTCAACCTCAGCGTCCACTCTTGCGAGGTGAGCTGGGTCTACTGGCTGAGTACTGGGAGAGCATTGGGCCTCTAGGCTGTCGGCCAGGCATTCGGCCTTAGCGTCGTCTTCGAAGGCGACACTCTTATCGGGGCGAGTAAGAGGGGGCATAGCGGAAGTTTCAGAGGAGCGTAGCTTCCTCTGTAGCTCCCAGAAAGCAAGATGGGTCGGTTCCAGTTCATTGAGCATCCTATCCCATTGGCCGTTACGCAGCTCTTTGATGCGCTTGCTTACTTTGCGTTGTAAGCCGCGCATAAAAGCTTTGTTAGCGACGCATGGGAAGGACCTGTAGGCACGGATTGCCGCGTTCTTCTCGGTCACTAGGGCACGCACATCGTCCGGGAGGTTCCAGCGACTAGTAGCCGCTGGGGCCTCCCTTGAACATTCGTTCAGGACGGTTTGTACGTGACCCGTGAACAAGCCGATCGCGGCTTCCGTATGCTCTACAGTCTCAATTAGGTCAGGAATTTGGTCTAAGTGAGGGGACGTGGTAGATTTCAGCGCTTTGCTTACTTTCTCCCAGTCCGTGACCACTTTCATGCGGGGGGTGTATAACGGATCATATGGACCGGATCTAGGAGCGAACTCCATGATCACTGGTCTGTGGTCCGAGTCCAATTCGTCGATCGTTTCCATCGAATGCAATCGCAAGTTTACATTCTTCAGAAGCGCGACGTCCAGGACATCAGGACGTTGATCGGGGGCAAAAGGGAAGTGAGTTGGATGCATCGGAGCGATGACATCAAAACTGAGGGGAGAGCAAAGACTGAATAAGGCCCTGCCTCTGGAACTGGTTGTGTGAGAGTTCCAGGAGGTGTGCTTGGCGTTAAGATCTCCCGCCAGAAGGACGGAGTCACCTAAGCCAAGGAGGGCGGTCAGATCGTCTCGCATGGTGGCGTTGATCTCCACTGAGTTGGCAGGAGGGAGATACGCTGAGACGATCGTGATCGGTGGGTGTCCTGTCATACCTAGCCGACAGACCAGAGACTTCGAAGTGAGCGAGTGACGGTGGGTCCATAGGAATGCAGTAGAGGGCGTTTCTATAGTAGATAAGAGTACCTCCCAAGTGGCAGCGTGACCTGTCATTACGAACTATGCGATAGTTCGCAATTTTCGGGTCGCGCATGTGCGGCTTAAGGAAGGTCTCTTGCACTAGTAGAATATCTAAGTGATAGTCGCGGAGGAAATTGGCGATCTCATCACGTTGGGGAGCTATACCGTTGGCGTTAAAAGTCCCTATCTTTAGGGATTTCGGTTTGAGTCTAGAGATACACGCGGTTTGGAGCATTATGGGTTATTATGGGGGGAGGTTGCGGAGGGCCTGTGTAACGTCCGGGTATGAGTTAAATACCCGGGCGAGTGCTGAGAAGTCGCCGTTGCATGCGACAATGTCCTTGGACATTTGGATACCCCGGGGGCTATAAAAGACCCCGAAGGTGCTTGTAATTACCCTGAAGGGGTCTAGGTTTTCCGCTGAGGGCGGGGGGCGTCTGGGGTCCGCAGAGGGCGGAGTGGGTCTGGGGGCCGCTGAGGGCGGGGGACGTCTGGGGTCCGCTGCGTGCAGAGGGGGTCTGGTCGCCGGGGTGTTAGGGGGGGCCGTGAATTGGAAGTGCGGGAGGGTAGGAGGGCGAGTCGCTGCGGGCGCGGCCGCTTTGACGATGGGTCTGGGCTGGAAGGGGTTGGGGACGGGTTGAGCCATCAGGGATGGCAGGGGGTACGCGGGGTGCGGTACGGTGGGCCTGAGTGCGGGGAAATGCGTCTGGTGGTTGTACGCATTCCACGGGTAAAATATTGGGGGGGGGGGGCCGCGGTGGTTGGGCGCTCCCTTAGCTGCCTCTCCTGGCTACGTTTAGCCAGTTTTGGGGCGGTTGACTTAGGGGCCTTCGGGCACCCGCGGTAATTGGCGGGGTGCCCGGATTCGCCGCACAGCACGCAGCTTGGTGGCTCCGTGCAGAGGGCGCGGTCCTTGGGACGCGCGCACTGTGCGGTGGCGTGATCACCCAGACACTTGACGCATCTGGGCTTGCCGAAGCAGTTACGTTGAGCGTGTCCGTACTGCTGGCAGTTGTGGCATTGATTGACAATGCCACTGATGTGGGGGCGTTCGACCTTTACCTCAGAAAGGTCGCAGATCGTGGTGATGTTGAATATGGGGTGGTGTCCGTCCACCGGGTCGCACACCACCAGAACCATATCGAAAGATTTGCCGTGGTTTTTTCGGTGCATACGGTGCACCTCGGCGACAGGGATGTTTTGAGACTCTAGGTCTTTGAGTATCTCCGAGGAGGGGATACTAACTGGGACGTTTTTAACAACGACCCTTAGTTGTCTCTCCTCCTGGAGAGTGTACGTGTGTGTGGTAGGGGATATTCCTACCACGGAGGAGGCGGCTCAGCTCACGGAAGTCGTTCGCTGTGGGTACCGTTACTTTGATGCCCTGTTGGACGGCATGGGCTTTTGTGTAGTTAATCCGCAGCTCTTTGCAGGCCTTGGATACTTCTAACCACTTCCCCTTGTCATGGATGAACAGGGGGGGAAGGGGGTAGGTCTTGGCGGGGGGGGTTTGCTGTGAAGCAGCAGCCGGGGGGGCGGTGGTCGCGGGGGCGTTGCCGGGGTGGCAACTAGCATCGGGCTCGCGGAACGCGGGGTTGCCTGAGGGGCAGTGGTAGCGGGGGGAGGGGTGGCCTTAGGGGCCGTCGTTTTTTTGGCCTGTTTGGCCGTAATTGGGGTCTTCCCAATTCTCCTCTTCCTCTTACCGACGACTGTGAAGTCGTCTTCGGAGGATGAGGAGGGGGACTCCGAGGCGGAGGGGTGGTCTTCCTCCTCGGAGGCGGAGGCCGCCTCCTCGGAGAGGGCTGTCTCCATCTCCTCTACTTCCGCTGATTGGTCCTGGGACGTCAGAGGGGGTGAGGGAGGGCAGACTTGAGCAAGGGGGAGGGGGCTATCAACGCGGGTGGGTGATGAAGCCGGGTCGGCGCCGAAGTTCAGTTTGGCGACAATGTCTCCGGGGAGACTGCCGCCGAACTTACCTATCAGTGCGGGCTGATCCCTTAGGATCGCCCGCACAAATTCAATTAAAAATTCCATGTCCGACATGGTAATTTTTAATCGAGAGCTAATTGTAAAAATTTCGGGGAAATTAGAGGGGGGGGGTGGGGGGAGCCTACACTCCTATCCAGCCCCGAGGAGACACTTACGTGTCGCCCCGGGCGAACAACACCACAAAAGCCCTCCCTTGTAATTTTCCTAGTATTACGCTAGCCAAGAAGAAAATTACAAACAAACTTGGTAGCTATACGGTTGTTCGTATATGCCTTAAGGGCCTATATCCTATCTCCCCAGGCGGGATGGCCCGGGGATGAGTAACCCTCCCTGTCGGGTATAGACAGGGAGGTTGAGTGCCTACAAGTGAGCCCTAAGCTTGTCTCCCTGCCGCCAATCTTAATGTGCGGACAGGTTCCCTAAGTCCCTTAGTAACTGGGCGTCAACCCTAGTTACCTTGGGAATGCTGTGAAGAGAACGGGTTATAGGTCGGGACCGACTAGGAGATCCCCCAAGGCCGGCGATCCCTTCCCCTACCGGCTAACAAGGACTGGTGTGCCGGGTCCCCACCACACTTGGTTTCGTTATCACTGTTAGGTTTCCACCAAGGGCCACAAAAACAGTGGACTTTCCCTTAAGGGGGCCAAGTTTGACGAATACTCAATCAAAGAAATAATGATTTTTCGTCCGTTGTCTTGAAAAAGACAGCTTCGGAAACTTCGACTTCAAGCGGCGCACAATCCGTAGCGAGGTGCTACGAAAGGGCGGGGCTATCGGCCGGCGGTGACGCGATCGTAGCCGAGCGCTACGCACGTAGCGCGCGATGACGACGGAGCGTGCGGGTGCGGGGTGCGAGGTGCGAGGTGCGGTGAGAGGCGGAGCGTAGCGCACGTGTGCGCGCTGCGGTGGCCGAGAGCGGAATGGATGAGTAACAATGATCATGTAGTCGTCTCAGCGCCCCGTCAGGGGCGCGAAGAAACGGGGTCGGGGCTGTGGCCCCCTTCCCGTAGTTTCGGTCGCGACTCACTACGGTGAGTCGGTGGCTGGGTCGGCTAGTATGCGCCTTATTATTATTTTGCCTAGGCCGCGAAGTCTCACTTCGCGGCGGCCGGTGAGTTTTTGCTATTGGTGTTTCTGTAGGGGCGCCTGAAGTGTTTCACGCCGCCCGTGCGACCTGACCCCAGTCAGGTGAGACCCCCAGTTACCTGGGGGAGGCCCGACGGAGGTCGATACTAGCAACAGGGCGGCGGCTTTGGTTGGCGCCCGCCTACAGAGGGTGATTGACCTATGATTACAACGCATTCAGAGCTAGCCGATTACGTTGCAATACATAGGACGTATGTATGTGTAAGGCGACTTGAGATGTGTGTACGTCGCCTTATGTAGACGCTATGTGTGTACGCTCACCCTCCCGTGCCGCGTACAGCGTGTCAATCCCACTTTTGAGTGTGCAGTAGTGATTGTATGTTCCGCGCGTCACAGCGCCTAGCTGTCAACTAGTAGCTGCGCGCGCGGTGGATGCGTGTTTGTGATATGTGTGGAGTCTTTTTGTGTGAGTAGGTCGCGTGTAGCGTGGTTGCGACCTACTCAGGCGTCATGTCCGGTGGTTGGGGCCTCAGTGTCCGCGACTAAGGGTCCCCGCACACGGGCCACCGACCACAACCACAAAACGCCGCCACTGGCATATTTCCTGTATTTTTCATACATTTTATATGGACTCGCCGCACACGGTTGGCGCCGGTGGCGGCCACACGCTTCAAATCGTCGCAGCTTGCATCTTGTGGCTCGCACCGGCCACTAAACGCCGACACAAAAAGCCGCCACACGCCACTCGCGCGATTCCGCGCCCCTCTCTCCCTTGCCTCAGTTAACCTGTGTAAGTCGACGGTAACGCACGCACGTAGTCTGTAGTTCATATAGGTAGATAAATATGGATATAGAATTATTTATATCAGAGATACAATCCCGTCCTGCGATTTGGGATTCAAAAAGTGATAGTTATAGTAATAGAGGAGAAAAAGTGAAGGCCTGGGAAGAAATCTGCGAATTGTTTGTGGGAGATTTTTCGAATAAAACTGCCAAAGAAAAGAACATTGAAGGTAAGTTTAATAAAATAATATAAAACCATATAATTATATTCTATTTTCTTGCCACGGTATTGCTCCTTCATTCATAAAATAATCTTTTAACGTATCTCTTGCCGTAGACGCTCGTGTTACTGGCCAGCCTGTATTTTGTATATTTTCGAGTCCCACTATTTTCAAAGTATGCCGAAAATTGAAGCCATCCCTTTTGCGAATAAAGTTGTGCAAAATGCAACAAGCTTTCACAATGTCTTCTGAGAAATGAACAGAAGTGTTTAATGGGCGATGTAATATTCTCCATTTGTTTGCTAGTACGCCGAAGGTACACTCAATGCAACGTCTGGCACGGCTTAACCTATAATTGAAAACTTTTTTGTCTAAGTCCAAATATTTTCCAGCATATGGCCTCATCATATTTTCACTGAGGCCAAATGCTTCATCACCAACAAATGTGTAGTTCAATGGTTGTCGATTACCGACCTGTCGTGGTGAGGGGATATTTAATGTCTTTCTGTGTATTTTGTTACACAGTTCACTTTCTCTAAATATTGTAGAATCGGATGCTTTACCGTATGCCCCAACATCCACGAACGTAAAAAGTAAATTCGAGTCGCAACTTGCTAGAAGTACTATTGAAAAAAATTTTTTATAGTTAAAGTACAAGGAGCCGGTATCGAATGGATGAATAATTCTTATATGTTTCCCATCTATGGCGCCTAAACAATTAGGAAAATTAGTATTTTGAAGAAATCCGCTGGCAATTTCTTTCCACATGTCTTGGGTCGGTTCTGGAATACAAACGGCTTTTAAATAGTTCCAAATTAGTTGACATGTTTCTTGTACTATTTTCCTTGCTGTAGAGGCCCCACGGTGGTAAGAGAGTTCAAAATCCTCAAACGAGCATCCAGTTCCTAGATACCTGAAACAAATTATATTTTTTAAAAAATAAATTAAAATTATATTTTTTGTTGTTACAGTAACTAAATTACAGAGGAAGTGGAAGAGTCTTCGTGACAGTTTTAATAGAGAAAATGCAAAAAACAAGAACGTTGCGAGTGGTTCGGCAGCAACTAGCAGTAAACAGTACATTTATTTCAATCATTTATCGTTCTTGAATTCCTTAAAAGAAGTGAGACCGCCTACCGATGTTACTAATGCAACTGATGATGCGGAAACATCTCGCCCGAAAATAAACAGAAACATTAATATAAAAAGGGCCGAAAAATCAGAAAATGAAATTCTCAGAACACTTTCGGAAAATTTAAAACGTAAACATGATCAAATAAGCGACCAAAATGACCCCGATAAGCAATTTCTGATGTCGCTGCTTCCACATGTAAAAAAAATTGACGAAAATTGTAAACTTGATTTTCAATCAGAAATATTACAGTTAATTAGAAAGTACACGCATAATCAAAATTATGAAACCTATTCGGCACAATATTATGGTTATTCTTCAGGAAATGCCAACATACACTCGACACAAAAAGCTTCTACATCTGTTCAGCCTTCTCCACTTCATTCACATTATTCCGACAAGTCTATGCTTGACATGTCATACTCTACACAAAACGCTTCTACATCTATCCCGTCTTCACCTATAATTCAGCCTTCTCCAACTCATTCATATTATTCTGACCAGTCTGTGGACAACAGTTCTGTTATCGAAAACATGTTCCGTGATGATGACGAGTGATACCAAATTATAATAAAGACATAATAACTAAATACAAATACCTACGTGTTTTATTTGTTAACTAGCTATTCTCTAGTAGAAAAAACAATGCACATTGATTATTATAATCAATGTGCATTGTTTTTTCTATTATAAATAAAGTATAGATTATTTTATCATAGTGTTCTGTGGAGTTTTATGCTAGTCATTATTTCCACTTACCTTAATGTGATAGCTAGTCTTTCCGCAGGTGCGATGCTTTTCCGCATGTTGGTATCGTGGTGCTTTAATCCAGCATATAATAGAGCATGTAGTTCCCAAAACGTACCTATGCTTAAACGAAAATGTTTGTAAAACTTTTTAGGATGGTTTAGAAGATTATCGAAATGTTCGTTGCATTTGTTTACATTCGTTAAAATTGGATGTATCCAATAACTACGGTTTCGTCTTCTACGACGACGTCTTTTTATCAAAAGTAGCGCAATTAAACCTTCTTCGTCAGAGTCCATTATGATACTGCACGCAAGGGTTAAAAAAAAGTACAACAACAAGCAGCCACCGACCGCAAGTGTCGACCACCGGCCACAAGTGGCTGTCGCGCGCTTCAGCTACCTTTGTAGCCGCTTCTAGCTTCTAGTGGCGGCGTTTGTGGCTGTGGCGAGTGGCTCGTGTGCGGCGACACTAAGTCGCGCGGAAAGCGCTTGTCCGGGCGCTTGGCGTCTGGTGGTCGCGCGTGCCAGGGGGCCAGGCCCTTAATGTGGGCCCAGGCAGATGCGTCGGCACGCGCGAACATTGTGGTCGCCAGTGTGGCGGCGTAGTCGGCGATGCTCTCCACGCGCAGGTCTCTGTGGATTACATCGTTCCTCACGAAGCGAGGTGCGTTAGTTATACGACGCAGCGAGAGGTTCTGCTGCGTCTGGAGCTTTTTGATGTGTGCCTCGCTCGTGAGGGCGAGCCAAGCTGGGGCAGCGTAGGTCAGCTGCGGCCGTATATAGGTCTTATATACGCCCAGCTTGACTCTAAGCGGGAGGCGCGAAGAGAGCACGGGGCGCAGCAGGTTGCGTGTGACGCGTACCCGCGCGACCGTGTCGCGGACGTGAGGGCCCATCGTAAGCCGATCGTCGATTGTGACCCCCAGGTATTTAGCCTTGGGGGTCCACTCGATGTCGGCGTCCTGTAATTTAAGGTTGGGTGGGTGAGAACGATGTCGAGTCGTTACTATCATCGCCTGTGTCTTTCCCACGTTGACCGACAGCCTCCACTTGCTGAGCCAGTCGGGAAGGTCGTCCAGGGCGCGCTGCATTTTGATGGCCGCGTGATCGCTGTTGAGCGATGTAGTGATGTACGCGGCGTCATCGGCGTACAGCGCGAGCGTCGCTGTGTGCGTGGCGGGAATGTCGTCGGTGTATACGGAGTATAACACAGGCGAGATACAACTCCCCTGCGGCACCCCGGCGGCGACGGGGCGCGCGCCTGAGAGCTTGTCCTCCACCGCAACCTTAATTGTCCTGTCCTGTAAGAAGGAGGAGACCACCTGTACTAGTCGGCGGGGCATTGAGGTGAGCGTCAGTTTGTAGAGCAGACCGGTGTGCCAGACTCTATCAAACGCCTTCTCCATGTCGAGGAATACCGCAGCGGCGTATTCCCGCTTGTTCACGGCCGCTGTCAGAAGGTGCAGTACCCTCGACAGCTGGAGCGTCGTGCTGTGTTCAGCGCGGAACCCGAATTGTTCCGGTCGTGGTGTGACGTGTGGTGTCAGATGGCGCAGCAGGAGCGCTTCGAACACCTTGGAGGTGGTAGAGAGGAGAGTGATCGGCCGATAGCTCTCCGGCTTCCTGGGGTTCTTCCCGGGCTTGGGGATCATCACGACCCTCCCTAATTTCCAAGAGTGTGGAAATTTTCCGGTGCGGAGTATTCCAGTGTACAAGCGCGCTAACGCCGCCACTGTGCGTAGTGGTAGGTGGCGTAGCGCGGTATTCGTTATTCCATCCGCACCGGGTGCCTTCTTTGGCTTTGTGCGGAGGATCGCCCGCCGTACCTGGCCCGGGGAGATGAAAATTGGTTCATCGGTTGGGGCTATCGGCGTGCGCAAGTACTCTCCAAGGTGTTGCTCGACTGCTGCGACGTGCTGTGTGTCGTCGGTCGGGTTCGGCGTGAATTGACGCTCCAGGTGAGAGGCGAAGATCTCTGCCCGGTCCGCTGCAGTGTACCTCAGCGTCCCGCCGCTGTCTGTCAGCGGGCGCACCGGAGCTGGGGTATTCTTAAGGCGTCTACACACTCGGTGTACGGACGCCCAGTCGCTCTCAGCGGAGTCTATGTAGTGCTCCCAGCTCTCGGTGGTGTGGGCCTGTAATTCGGCCTTCACTTTCGATGCTAGGTGGTTGAGCTGGGTCTTCATTAGAGGGCATCTGTTTGTTTGCCACCGCTTGCGTAGCCGCCTCTTGTCGGCGATCATGCGTGTCAGGTATGCGGGGAGCGCTCGCGCGCGTCCCTTCGGCGCGTGTGTCTCAGCAGTCGCCGTTTCCAAGGCTTGCTGCATGCAAGCGGTGATTTCGTCCGCCAGCTCATTCACATCGGCGGCCGTGGTGATAGGCCGAATAGGCGTGGTGGTCTCCAACTTCGCCGTAAAGACTTCCCAGTCCGTACGGCGACGTGGCGCTAGATGAGCAGTTTTGGTGGCGTGGGCTGTTAGGGTGACTAGTACAGCCTGATGATCAGACTGTAGTTCGTCATCCAGCGTTTCCTGCGCGATCTGGCAGTTGAGGCCGCGGTGCACCACAATGTCGAGCACGTCCGGTAGGTATGTGGTGTTATCTGGGTAGTGTGTGGGCATCTCGGGGCCCGACACTTCGTAGCCGCGGGCCTCCGCGTCGTCGAAGAGCCGTCGGCCCGATTCATTTGTGGAATGCGAGTTCCACGCTGGGTGCTTACAATTTAGATCCCCTGCGATCAGTGTTGGGTGCGGGTGCGGTGTGAGGATCAGTCTGCGCATGTCCGCGACGTCAAGGGTGGTCTGTGGTGGGCGGTACGTCGCGTATATGTCCAGTACGCCGACCGTCGTGTTTACTTGAACACCCAGCGCGTAAATTGTGCCGAGTGTTGGTATGGGCAGCTCCTGGTGGACGACTCTCCGTTTGATGATTACCGCCAGACCGCGGTAGCTCTTGTGGGTGGTCGTCTGCTCATCTTTCCGATAAACGAGGTATCCTGGGAATCGGATTTTGTCTGCAGGTCCCAGGAACGTCTCGCTTATTAGCGCCACGTCTATGTCCTGTTCCTGCAGCAGCGGACGGAGGAGGGCGACCTTATGTTTGAGGCCGCGGGCGTTCCAGTGGAGTATCCTCAACGGTCTGGTCATCGCAGGTGCGTAACCTGGCCGATCAGGGTGGCCATACCGTTGAGGATTGCGCGGACGGGGTCTTCTCCTCTCCGCAGGGCTAGTAAAACGTCCTGCAAGACCCCGATCGCGACCTCCAGGGTGTCACTATCCCCTTCGTGGGTTATATAGTTTGTATTTCTGTTTTTGTTGTTGTTGACACCCTGTGCACCCCCTTTATGATTTGGGTGGTGTTCGTGGTGTCCCGGGGGTGCGCCCGCCGACTGTGCACCCGATCTCGTGCTCGGGTGCAACTTAACCGTGCCAGGAGCCGAGGTTACGCCAATGTTATTGTCCGCAGCCCGGCCCCTTGGCGCTAGCGCGGCGTAATGGGTGGTATGTAGGTCACGAGGCGTGGCCTGTGTGCGGTCCCCGCCTCCGGTTGCCGGGGGGCGGGGCCTCGTGGGTTTATTTATTTTGTCTTGTTTTGCATTCGCCGCGCTCTCTGTCGGCGGGTTTTGGTCGCCCTGTTTTTGGTGTGGGCGTGGCTTCGTCTTTCCGCCGCCGGGATGTTCGTTTACATCCTGTAATTCGTGTAATTCGTCTTGATTTTCGGCGGCGGCGGCTTGTTTCGTCTTTGATTTCTTTTTACCGCCACGCTTTTTCTTCCTCCGTCCGGTGGCTTCGCGCGTTTGGGCCCCATTTGCGGCCGCCATCAAGGAGTCGGACGGCGCTTCCCCTTCCGGGGTGGGGTGGAGGTGTGCGGGAGTTGCGTTTGCCGTCCGGCGTTGGTCTCCTGTGATAGCGACCGTGCCGGCTCTTTTATTCCGCATCTCTTTCTTTTTAACCTGGCAGCTCAGGCTGTTCGCCGGGTGGGGGCCCCCGCAGTTTACGCAGGTGGCGGGGTCCTCTTTTTTCAAAGTGCAGTCTGCTGCGTAGTGAGGCCCGCCACACTTCACGCACGCTAGGGGGCGATGGCATTGTGCCGACGAGTGCCTGAATTGCTGGCACCTGTGGCACTGGGAGGGGCCCTTCCTGCCACGCCATGCTTCAATCTTGATACCGGGCATGCACATCATCTCGGTGACGTGGTATATGCCCGGTATGGTGTCGGGAGTTTTCTTTAGCACGGCGTGGAATATGCAGCCGGGACGTCCCTCTCTCGCCTTAATGTGGCGGACGTACTCCGGCTCATAGCCTAACGCGCGAAGCTCTTCTTGGATTTCTTCCGGGGTCGTGTCCACTGGCAGCCCCCTAATGGCCACCTTCAGGTTCACGTCCGCTGGTAGGGAGTAGGAGAACCAGCTGACCGTTCTGTCGTCCTTCTCCAACTCTGTCAGGTACCTTTGGACCAGCCGGTACTCCTCATCTGTTTGCGGGGTGAATTTCACCCCGCAGCCGAAGGGGCGCGCGTTGGGCGCGCGGCCGAGCTTATCCCGTAGCGCTCGGAAGTGGCGCGCCCACTGTGGTAGTTTCTCCACTACCAGCGGTGGGTAACGCAACTTCTTCGTGGGCTGTTTGGTGCCGCTGCTGTTACCCTTGGCCTCGCTGCCTGTTGGTACAGCGGGCTTGGGGGCTGCGGTTTTCCCGTTTTGGTTCTTTTGTGGCGGCCTCCTTGCGGCTTCCGCAAAGGTGTTTTTGCGGAAGCTCGCTTCTGGGTCGCTGTCTGCGCGAGGGCGCAGGGCCCGCTGTGGTAGCGGGGCCGCCACGCATTGTCTCTTCGCCTCCTCTTCCTCGTCATCGGGGCTGCGCTGACGGCGCTGCGCTTGGCGAGGGAGTTGGAAATCGAAGTCCAGGTCAAATGAAATGGCACTTACCTGGACTTCCGGAGACGCCTGCTTTTGCTGCAGGTTCGGCAGCGACGGGACCCTTGTCACGGCCCCTCCTGTGGGGCTTGGCCGGGTTCGTGGCAGCGTTTGTCGGGTGAAAATTCTTTCTCCGTGTTCTTTCGCGCTTGCGCTCTTCATATTCCTCATGCTCGACGTACTCGCTACCGATTCCACCGAGCTCGCGTACGGCGAGTACATCGAGCGTGATGCAGGGGAAGACGGGGCCGAGTCACGGGGTGCGGCCGGGGACGACATGTCACTCGCGGGCGCGGATGTTTTCGCGGGGCGCGCGGCCGGCTTAGGCACAGTCGGTCGGCTCGCGGTTCGCGATTTGTCGCACGGACCCTTTCCCGAACCAACATTAGGGTCGCTCGACATCGGTGGACGGGCCGATGGAGCAGCGCGGGGCGTGGTGCGGGATGCGGGGGCGGCGGGGCGTATCTTTTCTGCGGCGGTTTTGCGGTACGACGCGGTTGGCGGAGGCGCCGGTACCTCCATTGGTACCGGGCGGAACTTCGGCGGGCGCACGGCTGTAGCAGGCGCGCGCGGGGGCTGGTGTGTGGTGGCGGGGGGTGCGGTCGGCGTATTTAATGCGCGCCGGCGGGGCGGAGCGTCACTCGCCGCGTGACACTCGGGCCGGCCGGACGCATTTCTGGCCTCCGTGCGCAATTCCGGGTTCGATGCCGTCCTGCCTCTTTGTTTCATCAGCCTGTGTTGCGCTCGGATGTTTTCCTCTGGTGGTGATGCGGGCGGAGTCCGGCGGTGCTGGTGTTGGCGTTGCTGCATTCGGGCGTCGGGCGCAGGTGTAGGCGGCTGTGGCGTAGGCAGCGGAGCTGCTTGGCTTCTTTGCGGTTGTGGTGGTTGGCCCTGAGAAGGGCCTTTGTTTGAGGGGCCCGCACCCTGTGAGGGGATACGGGCACCCGTCGGAGCCATCTATTTGGGCGCGACCCACCGCGGCCGTGCGGCTTGCGAGCAAACCGGCGGCAGTTGCGGCGGTCCCACCGCGTCTACGTCAGCGCCCACTAGTGAGCACTGACGTATACACGGCGGGTGAAAAACGGCCCGAGCGGTGCGTGGGAGTGGTTTCGCGGCACTGTCCTTGGAGCTTCTTTGAACTTCAGCGTCCTGGTATCCTGGTTCTTGGTGTCTTGAGTCACTTGGTACGCAATAGGTCACGAAACTTTCCGAGTAACAATGCATAAAATGCACCTCATTAAGTATCGTTCAGGGGGGCGCAAGTTGTGGATAGTATGGCCCCACGACACTTGCTATCTACCAACATATTTTTAATATTATTTAGATTATTGGTGTACCAATACACGCTTCTCATTTGTCGCAGATGTTCTCCCACTGAAACGCTATCAGCTTATCCGGATGTGGTATAGGTAGGTACATAGTATAGTCGTAAGGTATTAAATATAAGAATATTAACTGTAAACGCTTTTCAGACATTAAACGGCTGTCTTACTGGTAACATGTGTGTTTCTATTGTCTACATAAATCCCCATATCATTTGAGTACTATATGGCGACCCTGCCATGCGCTCGCGCTACGTTCTCGCGGGTGTAAGTTACAAGTCGCGCATCAGCACATTCCATTAAGCGACCATGGGTTTATTATTAGCTCGCAGTACTTCGATTAGAAAGGAAGTTATTTATATCGATTTTAAAAATGGGTTCAAAATGTGCGAAGTGTGAGTGCCAGGCTAAGGAGACAATCGTAAATCAGCAATCTGGACAAGGTGACACACACTCCCAGCTAAAGTTCAACGAAAGTATTGATCGAGGGGACCACGTTTTCACGAACAATATATTATTGTCAACACTACTGGTGGCCTGTGGTATAGGCCTCTTATTGTTGGCCTACCGGCAATATCGTCGATGCCACCTGATGTGGGTGCAGCAGCAGCTTCATGAAGACACTTTTCGTCGGATTAGGGCGCGCATATCTGGACGCCGCCAGAACCAGAACCCTCCAGACTCAGAAAATGGAAACGCTTGAAGGAGCCTTACAGAAATTTCCGTACGAATTATTTGAACCAGTAAGCAAGTCTTAGTAATAACCTAGTATGTAATAAGTAATGCTTAGTTACTCTAACTTTAACTATTCCTTTTATAATAGAATTTTATGGCCGAGGAACTTATTTCTATATTGTCAAATTTAGAATGTATTTTTGAAAATCTAAGAAAACTCGGGCCAAGTAGACGTGAAAAATATAAAGAAAGCGTAAAGAGAAAAATTATAGAAACAGAAAAATATTATGATAGTTTTCAGAGTGTAATAGAACTTATTATAAATAGGGAGACACCCTTAGATCAAAGTACTTCTTCTCTTGTAAATAATTTAATTACTAAAATCGAATCGGTTTATGATAAAATACTTAAATTTAAAATTGTTGTCGACAGTCAGCCTACCGGTTCCAAAATGGAAACCTTTGAATTAAAAACTGCGGCTCATTTGGTACCTGTTATGGACAGTAAGGAGGAAACCATAGAAAAAATAATTGATAGTATTGAACTCTATGATAGCTGTTTGAAAGATGCAAGTTGTAAAAAAATGCTAGCTTCTTTTGTTCTTAAAACACGGCTAACCAAGGCAGCCAAATTGAAACTGAAAAATACATACTCTTCTTGCACCGAATTAACTAAGGATATGAAAAAGTTTTTGTTAACTAAAAAGTCACCTGTTGCACTAATGTCGCAACTGAATACTATCGCTCAGAATAACATGACTATACCTGAGTACGCATCTAAAATTGAACAGCTCATGGTTGATCTTACAATCTCGCAAGCTGATTCTAATGAAACAGCTTACGACGTTTTAAGACCACTCAATGAACAAATGGCAATAAAAAAATTCGCAGATGGTCTTAGGAGCAGGCGGTTAAGTACCATTATTGCAGCACGTAATTATGCCGAACTCAAGGACGCGGTGCGTGCGGCACAGGACGAGGAAGAACAGACCCAATCCCAGCCATCAACATCGAACTATATGCTGAATATGCAAGGTAATTCTTTTAGGCGAGGTCGAGGAAATAATTACTCTAGCGGTTACCGGGGTAATCCAAACAAATGGCGTGGAAACTTTAATAATTTCAGTAGTAATAATAATTTTGGTAATAATTTTAACTATAGAGGAAGACAGCCACGTGGAGCCCCGACCCGATCACATCAAGGACGAGGTACACGTGGTAGGGGATATTATAACAACGTACATTTTGTTCAGCAAGAGACAGGAAACATAGAGTATCCAAATTGTCAAAACAGTCAGGTGACTAGTGTCATTAACACTGGTAATAGCCAACCTGATAATAGTGTTAATAATGATAATTTTTTTTCGTGACTAAAGAACATATGCTAACGTATAATTTAAAAAACACAAAATATGTATTTCTCTTTGTAAATGACAAAAAATGTTCATGGTTACTAGATACAGGCGCCTCCTTATCTGCTATAAATTGCTCAGCGTTACCTAAACACACACCAATTTATGAAGATAAAATAATTATAAATGGAATTGGGGGACAAATTTATTCAAATGGTTATGTAATTTTAAACATACATACGACCAATGGGAAACAATTTAGACACAAATTTTACATTTTCGAAAAGTTACCTTGCAAATCTGATGGAATTTTAGGTCAGGATTTTTTTAGTAAATTTAACTCCGTGAATTACAATATGAAAAACTCTGTTTTGACACTCGTAGATTCAAAAAATGAACATTATACTCTTAACATGCATAATTCTCCATACGTCTGTAATAACTTTTTGTCCATTCCACCGCGTTGTGAATCGATTCATTATATACAATTACAAAACATAACTCAAGATTGCATTATATTTCCACAGCAAATACAAGAAAATATTTTTTTAGCTGGTATGATTGTAACGCCAAAAGACAATATTATTCCACTTCGTATATTAAACACAAGTGATCAGTCTTATACTTTACCTATTTTTCAACCTAAAATTGACTTGTTAAATAACTATCAAATATGTTCATTTCATAAGTGTGAATCAAACTCGATTCGAGCAAATCAATTATTATCATTGTTGAAATTGGATCATTTACATCGCGACGAGCGACAAGCGGTAGCGTCAATATGTACAAAATATGCTGACATCTTCCACTTACCTAACGATAAGCTTACTTCCACGAATTTATACGAACAAACAATTACAATGAAACCGAATACAAAACCCGTGTATACAAAGCAATATCGCACTCCTAAACATTTACAATCACAAGTAGAAAAACAAATTAAAAACTTATTACATGATGGAATAATTGAACCAGCACAAAGCGAGTGGTCTAGTCCCGTTTTAGTAGTCCAAAAAAAATACAATAACGGAGAAAATAAAAATTGGAGATTGGTCATAGATTATCGGAAACTAAATGAACATGTTCAAGATGACAAATTTCCCCTTCCCAACATTAATGAAATCTTAGACTCGTTATCAGGTGCGATATATTTCACGCATTTAGACCTTAGTCAATCATATTATCAAGTGACCTTGACCCCTGAATCGCGCAACGTTACAGCTTTCAGTACAAGTGCAGGACAATACCAAATGACGCGATTACCTATGGGACTTAAAATAAGCCCCAGTGCTTTTTCACGTGTTATGACAGTGGCTATGTCCGGTCTCGCGTACGAAAAATGTTTTATTTATTTAGATGACCTTGTAGTATTCGGAAGGAATTTAGAAAGCCACAATAAAAATTTAATTGCCGTATTTGAGCGACTTCGTAAAGTAAATTTAAAATTAAATCCGATAAAATGCCAATTTTTAAAAAAAGAGATATTATACCTTGGTCATGTGGTATCAGAAAATGGAATTTTACCCGACCCAAATAAAATTCAAATCATTCGAGACTATCCAACACCAAAGAACGCTGACGAAGTCAGACGTTTTGTAGCTTTTTGTAACTACTACAGAAAATGTATAAATCATTTCGCAGAAATCACTTATCCATTGAACTCACTTTGTCGAAAAAACGTACCTTTCACATGGTCAGAGGGTTGTGATCAGTCATTCAAGATATTAAAAGAAAAATTAATGTCTCCACCAATTCTTCAATATCCCAATTTTTCAAACGAATTCATTTTACAAACAGATGCTTCCGGAACTGCAATAGGATCTGTACTATGTAACAGTGACATGAGACCAGTGGCGTATGCAAGTAGACCTCTAAATAAAGCCGAAAAAAACTACCCCACCATTCAAAAAGAATTATTGGCGATAGTGTGGGCTATAAAATATTTTAGACCATATTTATTTGGTAAAAGATTCACTATCATGACTGATCACAAGCCCTTGGTATATTTATTTGGGATGAAAGACCCTTCTAGCCGATTAATAAAATTCAGACTAGCCCTTGAAGAATATGACTATAACATTGTTTACGTGAAAGGAAAAGATAATGTAGTTTCAGATGCATTGTCGAGGATAACTATTACATCAGATGACTTGAAAGTGATGAATGAAAAGATTATGACAGTGATGACTAGGGCACAGAGAAAGAAAGAGAACGAGAGGAAAGAAAGCGAAAAGAATGACAGTAATGTGATCCCTAATATTGCCAGAGACGAGCGGTCTGATCAACCGCAAGTCGTGGAAATATTAAGGATACCTAATGGCTCTGTAGAAATGTTATTAATAAAAGGTAATAAATTGTCTAAGATAAGAAAAGAAGGACTTATAGATGCAGAAACTGAATGTTATGCATATTCGTCCAGTAAGAAAATTTTATATATTAACCTTGATTTTAAATCACAACTCTCGCGAGCCGAATTTGTGATAAAATTAAGAGATTTTTGTAAAAAAGTAAACGTCGACGAAATTTGTATTATTAGAAAAGATGATAATGAGTTATTTCTAAAAGATTTTATTGATGAAGTCAAGAAAAATAGTATAGGAATTCCTAAAATATGTGTGCTGAGAGGTATAAAAAGAATAGAAAATGAAAATGATATAGACTTTATACTTAATGACTATCATCTGCTACCTACAAGTGGACACGCCGGCGTACGTAGGATGATAAATAACATAAAAAGACGGTTTTACTGGCCAGGAATAGAAAAGGACGTCCAAGGATTCGTTAAGAGATGTGAAAAATGTCAAAAGATGAAACACTCCAGACATACTATTGAGCCAATGGTTATTACTACCACGGCTAATTATGCATTTGAAAAAATATTTCTTGACCTTGTAGGTCCATTAGATAAGGATAATGAGGGTAATGTTTATATACTTACACTACAATGTGAGTTGAGCAAATTCGTAGAAGCATACCCATTAATCAATAAGGAAACTATAACAGTAGCTAGAACTTTAGTAAATAACTTTATTTTAAGATTTGGGATTCCTAGGTGCATAACAACAGACAGAGGTACTGAATTCATGTCGTCAACAATGTCTGACGTATGTAAACTTTTACAAATTGGTAAACTTAATTCCACCGCATACCACCACCAAACGATAGGTTCGCTTGAGAACACACACAAACATCTCGGTTCATTCTTACGTATGCAATGTGATAAACACCCTGAAAGTTGGAGTTATTGGCTACCTTATTGGTGTTTTTCGTACAATAACACTGTCCATACAGCTACCAAATATGCCCCTTATGAACTTGTGTTTGGGAAACTTTGTGAAATCCCGTGTAGATTAAGAAGTGATGTAGAACCTTTGTATAACATAGATAATTATAGTTTAGAATTAAGGTATAGACTTCAAACGGCACAAAAAGACGCTCGTGAAAACTTAATAAAATCAAAAGAAAAACGGAAAAGTGTTTATGATCAAAAAGTGAACTCTGTGACATACAACAAAGACGATTTGATACTTGTGGAAAATGAAATAGGTGGAAAGTTGAACACTCTATTCGACGGACCTTATAAAGTGATACAAGACAGTGAACCAAACGTAATAATTTAAAAAAATAATAAAAATGAAACAGTGCATAAAAACAGGACAAAGCGGTTTATACCTAGTTCGTAATAAGTTAACTTTAAGCCTTTCCTGTAATTTTTAGGTATACTAAACTGCTCGAGTAGTTAAGTAATAAAATAGTTATTACATAATAATAATAAACTATGAAGTTTTTTTTTACAAAAAATTTTGTAACATTGAATAATACGATTAATACATATTTTAAAGTTGTCACTTGAAAGAAAAATATTTTTATCTAACATTTTTCTTTTTCACCTACCCCTGTAATGTGGTATAGGTAGGTACATAGTATAGTCGTAAGGTATTAAATATAAGAATATTAACTGTAAACGCTTTTCAGACATTAAACGGCTGTCTTACTGGTAACATGTGTGTTTCTATTGTCTACATAAATCCCCATATCATTTGAGTACTATACGGACATAGTTACACTTTGTTGATAATAATGAAACAAGCTCCGATCCATACTTCAAAATAAGGTCATTTGTTGAAAAGGTTCGTTAAAACTGCCTTAAAATTGAAGAAGAATCAAGGTTTAGTATTGTTGAGATGGTATGAATTCCGTATAAAGGAACCAAAGCAGGCAAGAAGCGGCGATACAATCCCCGTAAGCCACGTAAATGGGGTTTCAAAAACTTGGTTCGGGCTGGAGCTTCTGGGATAATTTATGACTTTTTTTCTATACGCTGGTAATGACATGTTTGAGGAATGTAGTTGTAGAGGACAACCAGTCAAAACACACAATTTACTGAAAGGCACTTGCCGTATTTATTTCACAGTATAAACCTATTTACATTATAATAGAAATTCTAAACTTTAAACTTAAACATTGACACTCATTCGGTAGAAAACCTAAGCGACTACACGTTCTTCTTGTTTCACTTCAGGCTTCAGGATTCAGTTCTTCATGTTCGATGAATGAGTGCCGGTGATTGCCGCTGCCAGGATCAGTAACAATGCATAAAATGCACCTCATTAATTATCGTTCAGGGGGGCGCAAGTTGTGTATAGTATGGCCCCACGACACTTGCTATCTACCAACATATTTTTTCTGAGTTTAATATCTGTAGCTAGTGGTCATGTTGTGCTATATACTATGACGTATTTTATGACCTTGTTTACTTCATTTATCATTACGCCTGTATTTCCTGAAGGGATAAGCAGAGGTATATAGCAACACCCACATAGCTACTTTAAATGTTATTTACATGAATATGTACAATTTAGGCTCGCTGTCCGCAACAGTCTCCCCCCAGCGTAGCCTCGCGAGCTTCCTCCCTGTGGTCGAGGACAATAAGCCTTCTCACGGGCCTCCTGAATATGCCGCCCCGCGTCCGCACATCCGCACTACGTACCACGCCATCAGGACCGAATATCGCGCGCACAACAAGGCCCCGCGGCCACACGTTCCGCGGTAACAAGCCGTCAGCGATTGACGACATCGCCTTCAGTGATTTGTTCAGCGCGATTGTGTCTGACGTCACCGCGCGGTGTCAGTGTTGGTAAATATTCGTTTACCCATCTAGCCCAAAATTGATCTGCCAGCGCTTGTGCTGCTCGCCAAGCGCGTTTATCAGCTACGTCACACGTTCCAGTGACCGGTAACCCCGATCCTGACCCCAGCAGGAAATGATTCGGGGTTAATGCTTCTGCGTCTTCTGGGCTCACAGACACGTGAGTGAGCGGTTGCGAGTTCAATATGTTCTCTATTTCAGCCATAACTGTTAACAGAGTCTCTTCCTTTGGCGTGCGCTCCTTTAATATTACCGCGAGCGCTGTTTTCACGCTACGTATGAGCCGCTCCCAGGCTCCCCCCTGGTTAGGTGCCCCAGGGTCGATAAAACGCCACTCAATTCCCTTATTGAGCGCGTAATCCTTAAATTCGGACGCCCATTCTTTATAGGCTTTTTTCAGTTCGATGTCAGCACCGCGAAAGTTCGTGCCGATGTCTGACATCATTGTTTGCGGCCATCCTCGACGCGCGGCCATTCTTCTTAGCGCCATTATCGCGCTATCCGTACTGAGGCTCGGCAGTAACTCTATGTGAACGGCTCTAGTTACCAAACACGTGAATAACATGCCCCATCGTTTTTCTCTACGTCTTCCTATGGTTATCGTCATGGGACCGAAACAATCGACACCGCAGCGTGTGAAAGGGCGAGCGTATGCATCAAGCCTTTCACTGGGTAAGTTCCCTTTCACTGGTATAGGTGGCGCCTTACGTCGCATGCGACACATAATACACTCGTTCAGTACGGTGCGCACGCTCGTTCGTAATTTTACTATCCAGTATCGCTGTCGTAGGTTATTTACTACGTGTTCTCGGCCAGCATGTCCATTCGTGACGTGTTCGCGTTTAATGAGTAGGCGCGCAAGCGGATGCCTGCCGTCTAAAATCGGTGGCCTCTTCCTGTACTCTGGTACATTTGCTGCGTCGATTCGCCCGTTCAGTCAAATTATGTTTTCTTCATGTTGCGCTCGTGAATGTGTGTTGTGTGTGGAGCGGGTTCGCTGGCGGGATTTTGACTGGAGAATGTGTGCGGTAGCAGTGGAGTGGAATAACAACACCATTAAATTCTTCAAAGTTTCTTCTTGTTTTATTAGTTGTTTCTTCATTAGCTGCTGGATTCGGAATGCCTGACCACTTTTTTTTTTTTTTTTTATGAAGGACCACTCGTAGTGTAAAGCTCCGAGAGCTTTGTTACTACTTAACCGGACTATCCTGTGGTGGCCAAAAATTACTTTAAGGCCCCCAGCCAGGGCTTACAAACTAAGGATTTTTAATTAAGTGACGCGGCACTAAGGGCACCCCCTGTGGGGTACGGGCCTCGGCTTAGTGGGTCACTGAGGGGTGGGCAATCAATATCGGGCTGGGTTAAATTATTTGGGGACTGGTTTATTTCCGTTACAGGCTCAGCTTCGCGGGCTGGCGTGGCGAGCAAGGGTCGGTCTGTGATGTTACTGGGGAGTCGCGGTGGGCCTCGGCGGCGAGGCCGGAAACGCGGTTTATATTTGTTTTTGTACCTACGACGTGTACTGGTTTCCCTACTACTCTATTGGATGAGGGTGATGGGGTCAGCGGGTTGGAGGAGGGTATGCCTAGGGCGCCTAATCTTGGAGATTCTAGAGGGTGTATAACGGACGGCCGATACTACGAGGGGGTTGGGGTGAGTTGCGGCTGAGTCTATGAAACGCTTGGTAAGGCGTTTAATAATCTGTCTAACTGTGGGGATCTTAAGATCGACATGGAGTCGTTCATTCGTGAAGCACCACGGTGCACCCGTGGCGCCTCTGAGAAATCGGTTCTGAAGGGTCTGCATCCTATGGATTCGGTGGGGCCTAGTATGCGCGAATACGGGGCACGCGTAAGTCATGATAGGCCGAATGCACGCGGTGTAGATACGCAATTTGCACCGAAGTGACAATTTGCTGCGGGCATTCAGCACGGAATGAAGCCTACCGAGAGCGAAGGCGGCGCGCGAGCGCACCGTCCTTATGTGCTCAGCAAACGATAATCTACGGTCGAGAGTGACCCTTAGATATTTGGCTTGCTCCTCCCACGGGATCGGCTTGTCAAACATCATGATCGGGGCGGGGTTTGGCGGGCTGATTTTACGCGGTCTAATAAATAGGACCGCCTGGCTCTTATCGGGGTTAACCTCGATCCTCCATCTCCGGAACCAATCGCCTAGGCTTTTGGCGGAGTTTTGGAGGGTGCGAGAGATGTAAGAAGGGCTATATCCCGAATAGTAGATGGCGGTGTCGTCAGCGAACAAGGCTAACCGCGCCTTTCCACTCTTCGGGATATCGCTCGTGTAAAGGGTAAACATGAGAGGGGACAGCACAGATCCCTGAGGGACACCTGCGCGTATCGGGTGGGGAGCGGAAAGCGCACCTTCAATGCGGTATTGGAAGGTGCGATTCGACAGAAAGTCTCGTAAGATGAGCACGAGGCGATCGGGCACACCGAGCCGGTATAACTTGTATATCAGCCCGTTGTGCCAGACCTTGTCGAAAGCTTTCGCTATATCGAAGAACAGGGCACCAGTCATCATGCCGCGCTGAAAGCGTTCGCTGACATGTTCGACTATACGGTGCACCTGTTGGACACAAGAGTGACGGGGACGGAAGCCAAATTGCTCCGTAGGTATGAGACTCTTTGCTTCGGCATAGTCTTTGAGACGCTTATAAATAAGCCTCTCGTAGATTTTGCCTATGACATTGAGTAAACTAATGGGGCGATAGCTACTGGGGGACGATTTTGGTTTGCCTGGTTTTGGGATACCGATAACGGTGGCCCGCTTCCAGGACCGCGGAAAGATGTTGTTTGCCAGAGCACCATTGAAGATGGCGGTCATTAGCACTATAAGAGCCGGGGGGAAAAGTTTAAAAACCCTGTTGTTGATTCCGTCAGAGCCAGGGGCCTTCCTAGGTTTGAGTCCCCTGATGACCTCCGCCACCTCGTCAGGTGTGACAGGGGGGAGGGGGTCATCCGGGTCTTCATCGGGGGGAGTGCGGTACGGCGTTCGACCTCGGCGTCCACTCTTGCGAGGTGAGCTGGGTCTACTGGCTGAGTACTGGGAGAGCATTGGGCCTCTAGGCTGTCGGCCAGGCATTCGGCCTTAGCGTCGTCGTCGAAGGCGACACTCTTATCGGGGCGAGTAAGAGGGGGCATAGCGGAAGTTTCAGAGGAGCGTAGCTTCCTCTGGAGCTCCCAGAAAGCTAGATGGGTCGGTTCCAGATCTTTGAGCATCCTATCCCATTGGTCGTTACGCAGCTCTTTGATGCGCTTGCTTACTTTGCGTTGTAAGCCGCGCATAAAAGCTTTGTTAGCGACGCATGGGAAGGACCTGTAGGCACGGACTGCCGCGTTCTTCTCGGTCACGAGGGCGCGCACATCGTCCGGGAGGTTCCAGCGACTAGTAGCCGCCGGGGCCTCCCTTGAACATTCGTTCAGGACGGTTTGTACGTGACCCGTGAACAAGCCGATCGCGGCTTCCGTATGCTCTACAGTCTCAATTTGGTCAGGAATTTGGTCTAAGTGAGGGGACGTGGTAGATTTCAGCGCTACGCTTACTTTCTCCCAGTCCGTGACCACTTTCATGCGGGGGGTGTATGACGGATCGTATGGACCGGATCTAGGAGCGAACTCCATGATCACTGGTCTGTGGTCCGAGTCCAATTCGTCGATCGTTTCCATAGAATGCAATCGCAAGTTTACATTCTTCAGAAGCGCGACGTCCAGGACATCAGGACGTTGATCGGGGGCAAAAGGGAAGTGAGTTGGATGCATCGGAGCGATGACATCAAAGCTGAGGGGGGAGCAAAGACTGAATAGGGCCCTGCCTCTGGAACTGGTTGTGTGAGAGTTCCAGGAGGTGTGCTTGGCGTTAAGATCTCCCGTCAGAAGGACGGAGTCACCTAAGCCAAGGAGGGCGGTCAGATCGTCTCGCATGGTGGCGTTGATCTCCACTGAGTTGGCAGGAGGGAGATACGCTGAGACGATCGTGATCGGTGGGTGTCCTGTCATACCTAGCCGACAGACAGAGACATCGAAGTGAGCGAGTGACGGTGGGTCCATAGGAATGCAGTAGAGGGCGTTTCTATAGTAGATAAGAGTACCTCCCATGTGGCAGCGCGACCTGTCATTACGAACTATGCGATATTTCGCAATTTTCGGGTCGCGCATGTGTGGCTTAAGGAAGGTTTTAGTCTAGATATAAAGGCTTGATACATTATGGGTTATTATGGGGGAGGTTGCGGAGGGCCTGTGTAACGTCCGGGTATGAGTTAAATACCCGGGCGAGTGCTGTGAAATCGCCGTTACAGGCGACAATGTCCTTGGACATTTGGATACCCCGAGGGCTATAGAAGACCCCGAAAGTACTTGTGATTACCCCGAAGGGGTCTAGGTTTTCCGCTGAGGGCGGGGGGCGTCTGGGGTCCGCTGAGGGCGGAGGGGGTCTGGGGACCGCTGAGGGCGGGGGACGTCTGGGGTCCGCTGCGTGCAGTGGGGGTCTGGTCGCCGGGGTGGTAGGGGGGGCCGTGAATTGGAAGGGCGGGAGGGTAGGAGGGCGAGTCGCTGCGGGCGCGGCCGCTTTGACAATGGGTCTGGGCTGGAAGGGGTTGGGGACGGGTTGTGCCATCAGGGATGGCAGGGTGTACGCGGGGTGCGGTACGGTGGGCCTAAGTGCGGGGAAATGCGTCTGGTGGTTGAACGCATTCCACGGGTAAAATAGTGGGGGGGGGGCCGCGGTGGTTGGGCGCTCCCTTAGTTGCCTCTCCTGGCTACGTTTTGCCAGTTTTGGGGCGGTTGACTTAGGGGCCTTCGGGCACCCGCGGTAGTTGGCGGGGTGCCCGGATTCGCCGCACAGCACGCAGCTTGGTGGCTCCGTGCAGAGGGCGCGGTCCTTGGGACGCGCGCACTGTGCGGTGGCGTGATCACCCAGACACTTGACGCATCTGGGCTTGCCGAAGCAGTTACGTTGTGCATGTCCGTACTGCTGGCAGTTGTGGCATTGGTTAACAATGCCACTAATATGAGGGCGTTCGACCTTTACCTCGGAAAGGCCGCAAATCGTGGTGATGTTAAATATGGGGTGGTGGCCGTCCACCGGGTCGCACACCACCAGGACCATATCAAATGACACGCCGTGGTTTTTTCGGTGCATACGGTGCACCTCGGCGACGGGGACGTTTTGAGACGTAAGGTCATTAAGAATCTCCGAGGAGGGGATAATGACGGGGACGTTTTTGATCACGACCCTTAATTGTCTCTCCTCCTGGAGAGTGTATGTGTGGTAGGGGATATTCCTACCCCGGAGGAGGCGGCTCAGCTCACGAAAGTCGTTCGCTGTGGGTACCGTGATTTTAATGCCCTGCTGAACGGCATGGGCTTTAGTGTAATTAATCCGCAGCTCTACGCAGGCCTTGGACACTTCCAACCACTTCCCCTTGTCGTGGATGAACAAGGGGGGAAGGGGGTGAGTCTTGGCGGGGGGGGTTTGCTGTGAAGCAGCAGCCGGGGGGGCAGTGGTCGCGGGGGCAGTTGTCGGGGTGGCAACTAGCATCGGGCTAGCAGAACGCGGGGTTGCCTGAGGGGCAGGGGTGGCCTTAGGGGCCGTCGTTTTTTTGGCCTGTTTGGCCGTAATTGGGGTCTTCCCAATTCTCCTCTTCCTCTTACCGACGACTGTGAAGTCGTCTTCGGAGGGTGACTCCGAGGCAGAGGGGTGGTCTTCCTCCTCGGAGGCGGAGGCCGCCTCCTCGGAGAGGGCTGTCTCCATCTCCTCTACTTCCGCTGATTGGTCCTGGGACGTCAGCGGGGGCAGAGGGGGTGAGGGAGGGCAGTCTTGGGCAAGGGGGAGGGGGCTATCATCGCGGGTGGGTGAAGCTATCGGTTCGGCGCCGAAGTTAAGCTTGGCGACAATGTCTCCGGGGAGACTGCCGCCAAACTTACCTATCAGCGCGGGCTGATCCCTTAGGATCGCGCGCACAAATTCGATCAAAAATTCCATGTCCGACATGGTATTTTTGACCGAGAACTAAGTTTAAAATTCCGGAGAAATTAGAGGGGGGGGGTGGGGGGAGCCTACACTCCTATCCAGCCCCGAGGAGACACTTGCGTGTCGCCCCGGGCGAACAACACCACAAAAGCCCTCCCTTGTAATTTTCCTAGTATTACGCTAGCCAAGAAGAAAATTACAAACAAACTTGGTAACTATACGGTTGTTCGTATATGCCTTAAGGGCCTATATCCCAACTCCCCAGGCGGGATGGCCCGGGGATGAGTAACCCTCCCTGTCGGGTGTAGACAGGGAGGTTGTGTGCCTACTAGTGAGCCCTAAGCTTGTCTGCCTGCCGCCAATCTTAATGTGCGGGGACAGGTTCCCTAAGTCCCTTAGTAACTGGGCGTCAACCCTAGTTACCTTGGGAATGCTGTGAAGAGAACGGGTTATAGGTCGGGGCCGACTAGGAGACCCCCCAAGGCCGGTGATCCCTTCCCCTACCGGCTGACAAGGACTGGTGTGCCGGGTCCCCACCACACTTGGTTACGTTGGCACCGTGAGGTTTCCACCAAGGGCCACAAAAACAGTGGACTTTCCCTTAAGGGCCAAGTTTGACGAATACACTGACGAAGAAATAGGAATTTTCGTCCGCTGTCTTGAAAAAGACAGCTTCGGAAACTTCGACCTTAAGCGGCGCACAATCCGTAGCGAGGTGCTACGAAAGGGCGGAGCTAGCGGCCGGCGGTGACGCGTTCGTAGCCGAGCGCTACGCACGTAGCGCGCGATGACGACGGAGCGTGCGGGTGCGGGGTGCGAGGTGCGGTGTGAGGCGGAGCGTAGCGCACGTGTGCGCGCTGCGGTGGCCGAGAGCGGAATGTAGAAAAAGAAAAGAATGCCTGACCACTTTTTTTTTTTTTTTGACATGGACCACTCGCAATTAAAGCTCCGAGAGCTTTGTTTATGCTTAACCGGACTATTCCTGTGGGTGGCCAAATTAAGGCCCCCAGCCAGGGCTTAAAAACTACAGAGGGAATATCAACCGAACACTAAGGGCACCCCCTGTGGGGTTAGAACCTCGGCTTAGTGCGTCGATATGAGAATATAACAAGGGTCGGGCTGGGTAGATTAATTAGGGACTGTTTTATAACTAGTGGCTCAGCACGCGGGCTGGCTCGTCAAACAAGGGTCGGGGTTGATTTTACATGAATTCGCGGGGGCCTCGGCGGCGGGGTCGGGTGCGCGTCGGTATGTATCTGTAAATTACGACACTGGGCCCTAATCTACGCATTATGGGGCAAGTTCCTAAGAGCTTGTGTGATGTCCGGGTAAGACGCGTATACCCGGGCAAGTGAACAGTAATCGCCTCTGCAGGCTATAATGTCTCTAGACATTTGAATCCCTCGGGGGCTATGGAAGACCCCGAAGGTGCTCGTGATGACCCAGAAGGGGTCATAAGGATCAAACGCCGGTCTCGGCGGAAGAGGTCGGGTCGCGGGGCGAAGAGGGGGGGCCACGGCTGGGTAGGGTGCTCCAGGAGGAGCTCCAACGGTGGGAGGGGCCGCGAGAGGCGCGGCCGTCTTAGTAATGGGCCTAACAGGGGGCGCGGGGGAGGTTTAAACGGACCTAGGGCCGGGAAATGGGCCTGATGGTTCAGCGCGCTCCAGGGGCTGGGGCGCTGAGGACTAAGAGAGACAGGGGGTGGCTGCGAGAGGCTAGGTGCCTCTCGTTGCCGCCTCATCTGGTTACGGTAGGCCAACTTAGGGGCCGAGGACTTGGGTGCCTTGGGGCATCCGCGGTAATTAGCTGGATGGCCTGACTCGCCGCAGAGAACACAGCTAGGTGGTTCCGTGCATTGGGTCCGGTCTTTAGGGCGGGAGCAGTCGGCTGTTCCGTGGTCGCCAAGACACTTTACGCATCTAGGCTTCCCGTAACAGTTCCTCTGTGCATGGCCGTATAACTGACACTTGTGGCATTGGGTTACGATGCCACTCGCATGGGGTTTCTCGATCCGTATGCCATAGAGGCCACAGATCGTCGCGATATTGAATATCGGATGATGACCTTCTGTGCGATCGCATACGACGAGAATCATATCGTATGATTCGCCGCTCTTGCGGTGCATGCGATGCACATGTTGGACAGGGACATTCTGCGACTCGAGGTCGCCTTTGATGACGACCCTGACGGGGCGCTCCTCTTTGAGCGAGTAGGTGTGGTAGGGCACCTTCATGTCGCGGAGGAGATGGTCCATGTCGCGATAACCTTTATCGGTCGTAATCGTGACCTTAATGCCCAGCTGTACAGCTCGGGCATTGGTGTAGTGGATGTGGCGATCGTTCATCGCTTTAGACACATCCAGCCACATCCCTTTATCGTGAATGAAAAAGGGTGGCAGGGGTCGGGACTTAGCGGGGGTGGCCGAGGTGGCCGGGGCGGTCTTAGCCGGGGTGGCTTTAGGTGCCACAGCCGGGGTGGCTGTGGCCATGGGGCTTGGCGGGCGCCCCGCCAGGAAGGCGCTCACTGAGGGGGGAGGGGAGGCCTTTGAGGCCACCACCTTTTTGGGTGCGGAAGCGTTAGAGGGTGCCTTGCCCTTCTTCCTCTTCCCCTTTCCGACGACCGTGTAGTCGTCTTCGGAGGAAGTTTCTTCAGAGGCCGAGGTGTAGGACTCCTCTGACTCGGTCTCAAATTCCTCATCGCCGTCGTCCTCCATCATCTCGTCCTCCATCATCTCCTCCACGGTCGGGGCGGCCGAAGACGCTCGAGCGGGAGGAGGGGGCCTCGAGCACGTCGCTAAAAGCTGCGATGTTCGGGCCAGAGGGGGTGGATGAGGGCGGCGCGGAGGGCGAGACGGTAGGCGCGAGGGGCGCGGGTGGACGGCGCGGGGTGCGCGGGGGCCTTGACGGTGCAGCGTAAGGCAGCAGTGACTCCGGTGGGGAGTTGGTCAATATATTTGGCCACGAGGTGGGGTTGACTTTGGAAGATGTCCTTGAGGACATTGTAAAAAAGGTCATTGAAATAAAAATTAATAGAAAGAGAGGGGGGGGGGGGTGGGGGGGAGACTAAACTCCTAACCAGCCCCGAGGAGACACGTACGTGTCGCCCCGGGCGAACAACTCCCGCAAAAAGCCCTCCCTTACGATTTTCCTAGTGGTAAACACTACCGAGAAGAAAATCGCAAACAAACTCGGTAGCTGCACTATGTTGTTGTTCGGATGCCTGAAGGGCCTATGTCCTGACTCCCCGGGCGGGATAACCCGGGGATGTGTAACCCTCCCTGTTGGGTATAAACAGGGAGGTTGTGTGCTACGGTGTGCCCTAAGCTTGAATACCTGCCGCCAATCTTATTGTGCGGACAGGTTCCCTGAGTCCCTTAGTAACTGGGCGTCAACCCTAGTTACCTTGGGAATGCTGTGAAGAGAACGGGTTATAGGTCGGGGCCGACTAGGAGATCCCCCAAGGCCGGCGATCCCTTCCCCTACCGGCTGACAATTGACTGGTGTGCCGGGTCCCCACCACACTTGGTTTCGTTGACACCGTGAGGTTTCCACCAAGGGCCACAAAAACAGTGGACTTTCCCTTAAGGGGCCAAGTTCGACGAATACACTGACGAAGAAACAAGAATTTTCGTCCGCTGTCTTAAAAAAGACAGCTTCGGAACTTCGACCTTAAGCGGCGCACAATCCGTAGCGAGGTGCTACGAAAGGGCGGGGCTAATGGCCGGCGGTGACGCGTTCGTAGCCGCACGTACGATAGAAGACGCACGTAGCGCGCGATGACGACGGAGCGTGCGGGTGCGGGGTGCGAGGTGCGGTGTGAGACGGAGCGTAGCGCACGTGTGCGCGCTGCGGTGGCCGAGAGCGGAACGTCAATGCCTGACCACTTTTTTTTTTTTTTTTGGAATGACCACTCGTAGTATTAAGCTCCGAGAGCTTTGTTACTACTTAACCGGACTATCCTGTGGTGGCCGAAAATTACTTTAAGGCCCCCAGCCAGGGCTTACAAACTAAGGATTTCAGTTAAGTGACGCGGCACTAAGGGCACCCCCTGTGGGGTACGGGCCTCGGCTTAGTGGGTCACTGAGGGGTGGGCAATCAATATCGGGCTGGGTTATATTATTTGGGGACTGGTTTATTTCCGTTACAGGCTCAGCGTCGCGGGCTGGCGTGGCGAGCAAGGGTCGGTCTGTGATGTTACTGGGGAGTCGCGAGGGGCCTCGGCGGCGAGGCCGGAAACGCGGTTTGTATCTGTTTTTGTACCTGCGACGTGTACTGGTTTCCCTACTACTCTCTTGGATGAGGGTGATGGGGTCATCGGGTTGGAGGAGGGTATGCCTAGGGCGCCTAATCTTGGAGATTTTAGATGGTGTATAACGGACGGCCGATACTACGAGGGGGTTGGGGTGAGTTGCGGCTGAGTCTATGAAACGCTTGGTAAGGCGTTTAATAATCTGTCTAACTGTGGGGATCTTAAGGTCGACATGGAGTCGTTCATTCGTGAAGCACCACGGTGCACCCGTGGCGCCTCTGAGAAATCGGTTCTGAAGGGTCTGCATCCTATGGATTCGGTGGGGCCTAGTATGCGCGAACACGGGGCACGCGTAAGTCATGATAGGCCGAATGCACGCGGTGTAGATACGCAATTTGCACCGAAGTGACAATTTGCTACGGGCATTCAGCACGGAATGAAGCCTACCGAGAGCGAAGGCGGCGCGCGAGCGCACCGTCCTTATGTGCTCAGCAAACGATAATCTACGGTCGAGAGTGACCCCTAGATATTTGGCATGCTCCTCCCAGGGGATCGGCTTGTCAAACATCATGATCGGGGCGGGGTTTGGCGGGCTGATTTTACGCGGTCTAATAAATAGGACCGCCTGGCTCTTATCGGGGTTAACCTCGATCCTCCATCTCCGGAACCAATCGCCTAGGCTCTTGGCGGAGTTTTGGAGGGTGCGAGAGATGAATGAGGGGCTATATCCCGAATAGTAGATGGCGGTGTCGTCAGCGAACAAGGCTAACTGCGCCCTTCCACTCTTCGGGATATCGCTCGTGTATAGGGTAAACATGAGGGGGGACAGCACAGATCCCTGAGGGACACCTGCGCGTATCGGGTGGGGAGCGGAAAGCGCACCTTCAATGCGGTATTGGAAGGTGCGATTCGACAGAAAGTCTCGTAAGATGAGCACGAGGCGATCGGGCACACCGAGCCGGTATAGCTTGTATATCAGCCCGTTGTGCCAGACCTTGTCGAAAGCTTTCGCTATATCGAAGAACAGGGCACCAGTCATCATGCCGCGCTGAAAGCGTTCGCTGACATGTTCGACTATACGGTGCACCTGTTGGACACAAGAGTGACGGGGACGGAAGCCAAATTGCTCCGTAGGTATGAGACTCTTTGCCTCGGCATAGTCTTTGAGACGCTTATAAATAAGCCTCTCGTAGATTTTGCCTATGACATTGAGTAAACTAATGGGGCGATAACTACTGGGGGCCGATTTTGGTTTGCCTGGCTTTGGGATACCGATAACGGTGGCCCGCTTCCAGGACTGCGGAAAGATGTTGTTTGCCAGAGCACCATTGAAGATGGCGGTCATTAGCACTATAAGAGCCGGGGGGAAAAGTTTAAAAACCCTGTTGTTGATTCCGTCAGAGCCAGGGGCCTTCCTAGGTTTGAGTCCCCTGATGACCTCCGCCACCTCGTCAGGTGTGACAGGGGGGAGGGGGTCATCCGGGTCTTCATCGGGGGGGAGTGCGGTACGGCGTTCGACCTCGGCGTCCACTCTTGCGAGGTGAGCTGGGTCTACTGGCTGAGTACTGGGAGAGCATTGAGCCTCTAGGCTGTCGGCCAGGCATTCGGCCTTAGCGTCGTCTTCAAAGGCGACACTTTTATCGGGGCGAGTAAGAGGGGGCATAGCGGAAGTTTCAGAGGAGCGTAGCTTCCCCTGTAGCTCCCAGAAAGCAAGATGGGTCGGTTCCAGTTCATTGAGCATCCTATCCCATTGGCCGTTACGCAGCTCTTTGATGCGCTTGCTTACTTTGCGTTGTAAGCCGCGCATAAAAGCTTTGTTAGCGACGCATGGGAAGGACCTGTAGGCACGGACTGCCGCGTTCTTCTCGGTCACGAGGGCGCGCACATCGTCCGGGAGGTTCCAGCGACTAGTAGCCGCCGGGGCCTCCCTTGAACATTCGTTCAGGACGGTTTGTACGTGACCCGTGAACAAGCCGATCGCGGCTTCCGTATGCTCTACAGTCTCAATTTGGTCAGGAATTTGGTCTAAGTGAGGGGACGTGGTAGATTTCAGCGCTACGCTTACTTTCTCCCAGTCCGTGACCACTTTCATGCGGGGGGTGTATGACGGATCGTATGGACCGGATCTAGGAGCGAACTCCATGATCACTGGTCTGTGGTCCGAGTCCAATTCGTCGATCGTTTCCATAGAATGCAATCGCAAGTTTACATTCTTCAGAAGCGCGACGTCCAGGACATCAGGACGTTGATCGGGGGCAAAAGGGAAGTGAGTTGGATGCATCGGAGCGATGACATCAAAGCTGAGGGGGGAGCAAAGACTGAATAGGGCCCTGCCTCTGGAACTGGTTGTGTGAGAGTTCCAGGAGGTGTGCTTGGCGTTAAGATCTCCCGTCAGAAGGACGGAGTCACCTAAGCCAAGGAGGGCGGTCAGATCGTCTCGCATGGTGGCGTTGATCTCCACTGAGTTGGCAGGAGGGAGATACGCTGAGACGATCGTGATCGGTGGGTGTCCTGTCATACCTAGCCGACAGACAGAGACATCGAAGTGAGCGAGTGACGGTGGGTCCATAGGAATGCAGTAGAGGGCGTTTCTATAGTAGATAAGAGTACCTCCCATGTGGCAGCGCGACCTGTCATTACGAACTATGCGATATTTCGCAATTTTCGGGTCGCGCATGTGTGGCTTAAGGAAGGTTTTAGTCTAGATATAAAGGCTTGATACATTATGGGTTATTATGGGGGAGGTTGCGGAGGGCCTGTGTAACGTCCGGGTATGAGTTAAATACCCGGGCGAGTGCTGTGAAATCGCCGTTACAGGCGACAATGTCCTTGGACATTTGGATACCCCGAGGGCTATAGAAGACCCCGAAAGTACTTGTGATTACCCCGAAGGGGTCTAGGTTTTCCGCTGAGGGCGGGGGGCGTCTGGGGTCCGCTGAGGGCGGAGGGGGTCTGGGGACCGCTGAGGGCGGGGGACGTCTGGGGTCCGCTGCGTGCAGTGGGGGTCTGGTCGCCGGGGTGGTAGGGGGGGCCGTGAATTGGAAGGGCGGGAGGGTAGGAGGGCGAGTCGCTGCGGGCGCGGCCGCTTTGACAATGGGTCTGGGCTGGAAGGGGTTGGGGACGGGTTGTGCCATCAGGGATGGCAGGGTGTACGCGGGGTGCGGTACGGTGGGCCTAAGTGCGGGGAAATGCGTCTGGTGGTTGAACGCATTCCACGGGTAAAATAGTGGGGGGGGGCCCGCGGTGGTTGGGCGCTCCCTTATTCTTTATTGTACACAAAATAATAATATATAATACAGTTCCATTGGTAAAATCATGTACAAAGGCGAGCTTAACTCACAAATGAGTTTTCTAACAGCAAACCTTAGAGCGATAGAGAGATTTGATGTTGAGGAGAACAATTACCTAAGTGTACAAGTTATATAAAATTACAAATTAAATACACAATAAATATACACATCTACATAAACTAAACAAATATGTGTATAGCACACAATACATAAACGTAATACATACAATATAATATATAAAATACTACATACATACATACATACAGGTCATGTAGACAGGAAATGTTCCCTAATTCTTTTCTTAAAAACATCTAACGATGGGCTATCACGTAAGGAGTGAGGAAGAGAATTCCAAAGGCGCGAAGCACGAACAGTAAATGATCCATCATAACGACTCGAGGTGTGGGAAGGCATACGAAGGAGAAGAGATGAGGATGAGCGACAAGGTTTCCCTCTAGGAACAAGAAATTCAAAGCGTTCTCGAAGATACATAGGAGAATTAGGATTGTGGAGAACAGAAAAGAGAAAAGAAAGAATGTGAGTATCACGACGTTGCCGAATAGGAAGCCACTTCAGCCGCTTCCGAAATTCCGACACATGGTCGTACTTCCGAAGGCCAAAGATGAAGCGGATGCACAAATTCTGCAGACGTTCTAGTTTATCTAGCAGTTCCTCAGTTGCGTCAAGAAAGCAGACATCAGCGTAGTCCAGAAGGGGTAGAAGAAGAGACTGAGCAAGAATTATTTTAGTAGGAAATGGCAGAAACTTCTGGAGACGCTTTAAAGACTGAAACGAGCAAAAAACCCTCCTGCTTACTTCTGCAATGTGAATGTTCCAAGACAGGTGGCAGTCTAGAATAACACCCAAGTTTTTAACCTTCTTTGAAAAGGCTATGGCGACAGAATCATACAAAATTGGAGGGAGAGACTGGTGATTCATCAAGTTGACAAAGTATCTGCCACCAATAATGAGAGCTTGTGATTTTGTAGGATTAACTAAAAGTCCAAAACCTTTAGCCCATTGACTGATATTGTTAAGATCATTATTGATGGCTTCGATAGCTTCAGGAAGCTCATCGAGTTTAAAATGGCGATAAAGCTGCAAGTCGTCTGCATAGAGATGGTAATGTGAAGCTAATACCTTAGTGATGGCGTTAATAAAGACCGAGAAAAGAAGAGGAGATAGAACACCACCCTGAGGAACACCCGCAGCAAGATCGCACCACTCAGAGGAGGCCTCATCGGAGCGAACCGACTGCGAGCGACCCCGAAGATAAGAATTAAACCAAGCAATTACAGACGGAGATATATTAAGAGAGGATAGGATACCTAAGAGGATATCAAAATCAACTGAGTTGAAGGCACTGCTAAAGTCCAATAATACCATCACTGTAAGGAGCCTGTTTTCCATGGCCAGTCGGATGTCATCAGTTATTTTAACTAGAGCCGATACAGTGCTATGACCAGGACGGAAACCAGATTGGTAGGGACTTAGCAGGCCATTAGAGGAGAGGTAATGAGACAGTTGATTGTTAACAACACTCTCAAGGACTTTGGATAGGATTGGCTGTATGGAAATTGGACGGAACTGGGATACTGAAGAGGGGTTGGAGACATTTGGGAAGAGGTAAAACATGCGCCTTCTTCCAAGCAGAAGGAAAGGAGCTAGTAAAGAGAGAATAGTTAATAATGTGTAAAATGACGGGAGCTAATATACTTAGGATAGGAAGAAGCATCTGGAGTTGAATACCATCATCACCCACTGCTTTCGTGGAAATGGATAGGACAGCCCGCTTAATATCCCCTTCTGTAACCGGGTGAAAGGAGAGTGAAGTACATATTGGCAGAGGAAGATTAGAGAGATTGCTAAGAGTGGAAGATTTGACGTTATCATCCAGAGTGACTGGAGATTTGGAAAAATGATTATTAATTGAGTTTAGGTCCATATCGGGGGCACTGTCATTAGTGACTTTGCCGATACCAAGGGACTTGAGGAATTGCCATACTTGTGCTGTGTTGAAGTTTTGAACAGAATCGTGGATGTGGCGTCTTTTAGCATCCCTGCACATACGACCGCAGCGATTACGCAGCTTCTTGTACAGAGACCAGTTCTCGTCAGTATGATCTCTTTTGTACCGCCTTTTAGCTTTGTCCCTTTTTGACATCGCACTTTTAATTATGTCAGACAACCATGGGGCTGGTAGATGCTTCACCCTCACCTTTTTGAGTGGAGCATGCTCATCAAACAATTCCAACACTATCTTGTTAAATAGAGATACCCTAGTATCCAAGTCATTGCAGTCGTAAACAGAAGACCAGTCAATATTGCCCGCATCCTCCCTCAAGCGATCCAGATCAACGTTCTTGAAACTGCGAAGGAAGAGAAATTTAGATTTTCGTTTAGGAGTGCGAATTTTATATGAAAGAAATAGAAGGTCATGATAAGAGAATGAGGCAGGAAGTTGCCCATGCGTGGCTACTTTGCTTGGGTCGGAAACTAGAATAAGGTCTAAAAGTGAAGGATTACAGTGAGGGGCATGATGAGTAGCATTAAGCTGAAGGATATGCATATTGACAGAAGAGACAAGTGATTGGAGTTTACGGCTGCGCACATCATCCTTGATCAGACAGGTGTTGAAGTCTCCGAGGATAATAGTGTGGTCATATAAGGAAGAAAAATATTCAAGATTTGATTCGAAAGAAGAGAAATAATCAATGTGACCGGTGGGGCTATAGAAAACACCTAGAAGTAACTTTGTATGATTAAAAATAATTTCAATGAAGAGGTGCTCAGCAGATTTTGAATAATTACTTGGAGACTGATCAATGACTTTATAAGTAATATCTCCACGGAGATAGATGGCGACCCCTCCACCTCCCTTGCCTGTTCTGTCATTACGCACAAGTTTGTAGCCGGGCAAGGAATACTGCGTTGAGGGAAGCGCAGGTTTGAGGAAAGTTTCAGAGACAAGGACAGCATGAATAAGATCAGAGTCGAAAGAGGAGAGTAAATCGGTGTGATGAGCAGGAATACTTTGAGCATTAATGTGGACCGCATTGAAAAATTTGTTGTAACAAGAAAACGTAGAGAGAAGTTGGTCGCATAGATGTACAGAATCATCACTGAATGCACTAGCATAGCTCACATCAGATGAACAAGAAGAAGAACAGGAAACAAAACTATCATCAATATTATCTAGCATGACACATATATAAATCTATAAATATAATATATAAGTAAATAAAATATCAATTTCTAAATAAATCTAAGAATAGCAGTAATCTGCTATTTCAGAAATCCTCGATGCACTCGCCAGCTATACAAAGATTAAAAGGCTAGTATCTAAAAAAAAAAAAAAAAAATCAATTATTCTATAGAAATGTTTCCGAACGAGCAAGTCAACATCACTATGGTCAACATGTCAAGCAAAATATTTAGTGACCGACAACAGAGAAAAAAAAAATTATGATTCGTTGGGGGTGCGATCATTTTGGTTGCTTCCGCGATTTCTTCTCCACGACAGGGTTGCTTACCGATGACGTTGCGCCCTCAGCAGCTTCGCCAGACGTATTTGCGAGTGTAGCCACCGGGAACTGCGCTACAAGTTGTTGAAGTTCAGCTGCAGATTCGATCTTTCGCCGCGACTTGTCTGGGAGCAGGATGATAATCTTACCCTCGGAGGTCCAACACTGCTTCACACCAAAGTGTTTGCGAGCGTCCATAAATGCGTCATGCCTGGGCTTGGTTAGAAACTCCGAGAATATCAGACCGGAACCCTTCAACGCAGTCTTGTTACGCCATACCTCACTGCGTAAATTATGACCCTGGAACCTGACAAGGAGAGGACGAGGCTTGCCAGAATGAACTCCCAAGCGGTGGCAGGATATGATGTCCGAAGAAGAGACATTTGAGATCTTCATCTTTTCCGTCAGCGTTGAGACAGCTCGGGAAGTGTGATCTTCATCCTTCTGCTCAGGAAGACCATGGAGGAGCAGAACCTGCCTGCGAGATGCCATTTCATGACGGTCTAAGCCCACAATCAGCAACTCCATCTGAGTTTTCAGTGCACTCATTGTTTTCCAAATGAGGCACTTGAACTCGGTGTAATCTCGAGACAGGCTGGCAATTGTCTTGTGGGTGGCCTCGTTGTTTCTGACATTCTTCAACTCCTCTTCATAAGTGTCCATCCGTGATGCAAAATTAGCCGAAAGGTCTTCCATACAGCTTGACAGTTTGGCATATAGGTCCATAATTGTGATGTTGTGTTTGTGCAAGTCAAGAAAGAGAAAGAAGAGAATTTATAGGAGAAGTGAGTGCATCCGAGGATAATTAAAACTTTTAGTGCATAAGCAACTTATAATATATAAATTAACTATTTTTTTTACAAATATATATGAGAGCTCTTAAAAAAAGTATGTTCACTTAAGCTACCCTCAGACGAAAAAAACAGTTGCTTAGTTGCCTCTCCTGGCTACGTTTTGCCAGTTTTGGGGCGGTTGACTTAGGGGCCTTCGGGCACCCGCGGTAGTTGGCGGGGTGCCCGGATTCGCCGCACAGCACGCAGCTTGGTGGCTCCGTGCAGAGGGCGCGGTCCTTGGGACGCGCGCACTGTGCGGTGGCGTGATCACCCAGACACTTGACGCATCTGGGCTTGCCGAAGCAGTTACGTTGTGCATGTCCGTACTGCTGGCAGTTGTGGCATTGGTTAACAATGCCACTAATATGAGGGCGTTCGACCTTTACCTCGGAAAGGCCGCAAATCGTGGTGATGTTAAATATGGGGTGGTGGCCGTCCACCGGGTCGCACACCACCAGGACCATATCAAATGACACGCCGTGGTTTTTTCGGTGCATACGGTGCACCTCGGCGACGGGGACGTTTTGAGACGTAAGGTCATTAAGAATCTCCGAGGAGGGGATAATGACGGGGACGTTTTTGATCACGACCCTTAATTGTCTCTCCTCCTGGAGAGTGTATGTGTGGTAGGGGATATTCCTACCCCGGAGGAGGCGGCTCAGCTCACGAAAGTCGTTCGCTGTGGGTACCGTGATTTTAATGCCCTGCTGAACGGCATGGGCTTTAGTGTAATTAATCCGCAGCTCTACGCAGGCCTTGGACACTTCCAACCACTTCCCCTTGTCGTGGATGAACAAGGGGGGAAGGGGGTGAGTCTTGGCGGGGGGGGTTTGCTGTGAAGCAGCAGCCGGGGGGGGCAGTGGTCGCGGGGGCAGTTGCCGGGGTGGCAACTAGCATCGGGCTAGCAGAACGCGGGGTTGCCTGAGGGGCAGGGGCAGCGGGGGGAGGGGTGGCCTTAGGGGCAGTCGTTTTTTTGGCCTGTTTGGCCGTAATTGGGGTCTTCCCAATTCTCCTCTTCCTCTTACCGACGACTGTGAAGTCGTCTTCGGAGGGTGACTCCGAGGCAGAGGGGTGGTCTTCCTCCTCGGAGGCGGAGGCCGCCTCCTCGGAGAGGGCTGTCTCCATCTCCTCTACTTCCGCTGATTGGTCCTGGGACGTCAGCGGGGGCAGAGGGGGTGAGGGAGGGCAGTCTTGGGCAAGGGGGAGGGGGCTATCATCGCGGGTGGGTGAAGCTATCGGTTCGGCGCCGAAGTTAAGCTTGGCGACAATGTCTCCGGGGAGACTGCCGCCAAACTTACCTATCAGCGCGGGCTGATCCCTTAGGATCGCGCGCACAAATTCGATCAAAAATTCCATGTCCGACATGGTATTTTTGACCGAGAACTAAGTTTAAAATTCCGGAGAAATTAGAGGGGGGGGTGGGGGGAGCCTACACTCCTATCCAGCCCCGAGGAGACACTTGCGTGTCGCCCCGGGCGAACAACACCACAAAAGCCCTCCCTTGTAATTTTCCTAGTATTACGCTAGCCAAGAAGAAAATTACAAACAAACTTGGTAACTATACGGTTGTTCGTATATGCCTTAAGGGCCTATATCCTAACTCCCCAGGCGGGATGGCCCGGGGATGAGTAACCCTCCCTGTCGGGTGTAGACAGGGAGGTTGTGTGCCTACTAGTGAGCCCTAAGCTTGTCAGCCTGCCGCCAATCTTAATGTGCGGGGACAGGTTCCCTAAGTCCCTTAGTAACTGGGCGTCAACCCTAGTTACCTTGGGAATGCTGTGAAGAGAACGGGTTATAGGTCGGGGCCGACTAGGAGACCCCCCAAGGCCGGTGATCCCTTCCCCTACCGGCTGACAAGGACTGGTGTGCCGGGTCCCCACCACACTTGGTTACGTTGGCACCGTGAGGTTTCCACCAAGGGCCACAAAAACAGTGGACTTTCCCTTAAGGGCCAAGTTTGACGAATACACTGACGAAGAAATAGGAATTTTCGTCCGCTGTCTTGAAAAAGACAGCTTCGGAAACTTCGACCTTAAGCGGCGCACAATCCGTAGCGAGGTGCTACGAAAGGGCGGAGCTAGCGGCCGGCGGTGACGCGTTCGTAGCCGAGCGCTACGCACGTAGCGCGCGATGACGACGGAGCGTGCGGGTGCGGGGTGCGAGGTGCGGTGTGAGGCGGAGCGTAGCGCACGTGTGCGCGCTGCGGTGGCCGAGAGCGGAATGTAGAAAAAGAAAAGAATGCCTGACCACTTTTTTTTTTTTTTGACATGGACCACTCGCAATTAAAGCTCCGAGAGCTTTGTTTATGCTTAACCGGACTATTCCTGTGGGTGGCCAAATTAAGGCCCCCAGCCAGGGCTTAAAAACTACAGAGGGAATATCAACCGAACACTAAGGGCACCCCCTGTGGGGTTAGAACCTCGGCTTAGTGCGTCGATATGAGAATATAACAAGGGTCGGGCTGGGTAGATTAATTACGCAGGCCTTGGATACTTCTAACCACTTCCCCTTATCGTGGATGAACAGGGGGGGAAGGGGGTAGGTCTTGGCGGGGGGGGTTTGCTGTGAAGCAGCAGCCGGGGGGGCGGTGGTCGCGGGGGCAGTTGCCGGGGTGGCAACTAGCATCGGGCTCGCGGAACGCGGGGTTGCCTGTGGTAGCGGGGGGAGGGGTGGCCTTAGGGGCCGTCGTTTTTTTGGCCTGTTTGGCCGTAATTGGGGTCTTCCCAATTCTCCTCTTCCTCTTACCGACGACTGTAAAGTCGTCTTCGGAGGATGAGGAGGGGGACTCCGAGGCGGAGGGGTGGTCTTCCTCCTCGGAGGCGGAGGCCGCCTCCTCGGAGAGGGCTGTCTCCGAGGCGGAGGGGTGGTCTTCCTCCTCGGAGGCGGAGGCCGCCTCCTCGGAGAGGGCTGTCTCCATCTCCTCTACTTCCGTTGATTGGTCCTGGGACGTCAGCGGGGGTAGAGGGGGTGAGGGAGGGCAGACTTGAGCAAGGGGGAGGGGGCTATCAACGCGGGTGGGTGATGTAGCCGGATCGGCGCCGAAGTTCAGTTTGGCGACAATGTCTCCGGGGAGACTGCCGCCGAACTTACCTATCAGTGCGGGCTGATCCCTTAGGATCGCCCGCACAAATTCAATTAAAAATTCCATGTCCGCCATGGTAATTTTTAACCGAGAACTAATTGTAAAAAATTCCGGGGAAATTAGAGGGGGGGGGTGGGGGGGAGCCTACACTCCTATCCAGCCCCGAGGAGACACTTGCGTGTCGCCCCGGGCGAACAACACCACAAAAGCCCTCCCTTGTAATTTTCCTAGTATTACGCTAGCCAAGAAGAAAATTACAAACAAACTTGGTAGCTATACGGTTGTTCGTATATGCCTTAAGGGCCTATATCCTAACTCCCCAGGCGGGATGGCCCGGGGATGAGTAACCCTCCCTGTCGGGTATAGACAGGGAGGTTGAGTGCCTACAAGTGAGCCCTAAGCTTGTCTCCCTGCCGCCAATCTTAATGTGCGGACAGGTTCCCTAAGTCCCTTAGTAACTGGGCGTCAACCCTAGTTACCTTGGGAGTGCTGTGAAGAGAACGGGTTATAGGTCGGGACCGACTAGGAGATCCCCCAAGGCCGGCGATCCCTTCCCCTACCGGCTAACAAGGACTGGTGTGCCGGGTCCCCACCACACTTGGTTACGTTATCACCGTTAGGTTTCCACCAAGGGCCACAAAAACAGTGGACTTTCCCTTAAGGGGGCCAAGTTTGACGAATACTCAATCAAAGAAACAAGGATTTTTCGTCCGCTGTCTTGAAAAAGACAGCTTCGGAAACTTCGACTTCAAGCGGCGCACAATCCGTAGCGAGGTGCTACGAAAGGGCGGGGCTATCGGCCGGCGGTGACGCGATCGTAGCCGAGCGCTACGCACGTAGCGCGCGATGACGACGGAGCGTGCGGGTGCGGGGTGCGAGGTGCGGTGAGAGGCGGAGCGTAGCGCACGTGTGCGCGCTGCGGTGGCCGAGAGCGGAATGGGATGAATGCCTGACCACTTTTTTTTTTTTTTTTTTTTATTTTTTTTTTTTTTTTTTAGATGGGACCACTCGCAAATAAAGCTCCGAGAGCTTTGCTTATGCTTAACCGGACTATTCCTGTGGGTGGCCAAATTAAGGCCCCCAGCCAGGGCTTAAAAACTAGAGAGAGAAAATCAACCGAACACTAAGGGCACCCCCTGTGGGGTTAGAACCTCGGCTTAGTGGGTCGATATGAGAATATAACAAGGGTCGGGCTGGGTAGATTATTTAGGGGCTGTTTTATAACTAGTGGCTCAGCACGCGGGCTGGCTCGTCAAACAAGGGTCGGGGTTGATTTTACATGAATTCGCGGGGGCCTCGGCGGCGGGGCCGGGGCGCGTCGGTATGTTTCTGTAGATTACGACACTGGGGCCCTAACCTACGCATTGTGGGGCAAGTTCCTAAGAGCTTGTGTGATGTCCGGGTAAGACGCGTATACCCGGGCAAGTGAACAGTAATCGCCTCTGCAGGCTATAATGTCTCTAGACATTTGAATCCCTCGGGGGCTGTGGAATACCCCGAAGGTGCTCGTGATGACCCAGAAGGGGTCATATGGATCAAACGCCGGTTTCGGCGGAAGAGGTCGGGTCGCGGGGCGAAGAGGGGGGGCCACGGCTGGGGTGGGTGCTCCGGGAGGAGCTCCAACGGTGGGTGGGGCCGCGAGAGGCGCGGCCGTCTTAGTGATCGGCCTAACAGGGGGCGCGGGGGCCTCCGGCGCCGGAGGCGGCGGGGGAGGTTTGAATGGACCTAGGGCCGGGAAATGGGCCTGATGGTTCAGCGCGCTCCAGGGGCTGGGGCGCTGAGGACTGAGAGAGACCGGGGGTGGCTGCGAGAGGCTAGGTGCCTCTCGTTGCCGCCTCATCTGATTACGGTAGGCCAACTTAGGGGCCGAGGACTTGGGTGCCTTGGGGCATCCGCGGTAGTTCGCGGGATGGCCTGACTCGCCGCAGAGAACACAGCTAGGTGGTTCCGTGCATTGGGTCCGGTCTTTAGGGCGGGAGCAGTCGGCTGTTCCGTGGTCGCCAAGACACTTTACGCATCTAGGCTTCCCGTAACAGTTCCGCTGTGCATGGCCATAGAGCTGACACTTGTGGCATTGGGTTACAATGCCACTCGCGTGTGGTTTCTCAATCCGTATGCCATAGAGGCCACAGATTGTCGCGATGTTGAAAATCGGATGGTGACCTTCAGTGCGATCGCATACAACTAGAATCATGTCATATGATTCTCCGCTCTTGCGGTGCATGCGATGCACGTGTTGGACAGGTACATCCTGCGACTCGAGGTCGCTTTTAATGCGGTCAGTGGGGATGATTACGGGTACGCCTTTAATGACGACCCTGACGGGGCGCTCCTCTTTGAGCGAGTAGGTGTGGTAAGGCACCTTCATGTCGCGGAGGAGATGGGCCATGTCACGATAACCCTTTTCGGATGTAATCGTGACCTTAATGCCCAGCTGTACAGCTCGGGCATTGGTGTATTGGATGTGGCGATCGTTCATCGCAGAGGACACATCCAGCCACATCCCTTTATCATGAATGAAAAAGGGTGGCAGGGGTCGGGACTTAGCGGGGGTGGCCGAGGTGGCCGGGGCGGTCTTAGCCGGGGTGGCTTTGGGTGCCGCAGCCGGGGTGGCTGTGGCCATGGGGCTTGGCGGGCGCCCCGCCAGGAAGGCGCTCACAGAGGGGGGAGGGGAGGCTTTTGAGGCCACCACCTTTTTTGGTGCGGATGCGTTAGAGGGTGCCTTGCCCTTCTTCCTCTTCCCCTTTCCGACGACCGTGTAGTCGTCTTCGGAGGAAGTGGCTTCGGAGGCCGAGGTGTACGACTCTTCCGACTCGGTCTCAAATTCCTCATCGCCGTCGTCCTCCATCGCCTCGTCCTCCATCACCTCCTCCACGGTCGGGGCGGCCGAAGACGCTCGAGCGGGAGGAGGGGAGGAGGGGGCCTCGAGCACGTCGCTAAAAGCGGCGATGTTCGAGCCAGAGGGGGTGGATGAGGGCGGCGCGGAGGGTGAGACGGTAGGCGCGAGGGGCGCGGGGCGGGCGCGAGGTGCGCGGGTGGACGGCGCGGGGTGCGCGGGGGCCTTGACGGTGCAGCGTAAGGCAGCAGTGACGCCAGTGGGAAGTTGGTCCTTATATTGGGCCATAAGATGGGGCTGTTTCTGGAATATGTCCTTAAGGACATTATAAAAAAGGTCGCTAAGTACGTCCGCCATGGTGGCGGCGAAAATAAAAAATTAATAGAAAGAGAGGGGGGGGGGGTGGGGGGAGACTAAACTCCTAACCAGCCCCGAGGAGACACGTACGTGTCGCCCCGGGCGAACAACTCCCGCAAAAAGCCCTCCCTTACGATTTTCCTAGTGGTAAACTACCGAGAAGAAAATCGCAAACAAACTCGGTAGCTGCACTATGTGTTGTTCGTATGCCTGAAGGGCCTATGTCCTAACTCCCCGGGCGGGATAACCCGGGGATGTGTAACCCTCCCTGTTGGGTATAAACAGGGAGGTTGTGTGCTACGGTGTGCCCTAAGCTTGAATACCTGCCGCCAATCTTATTGTGCGGACAGGTTCCCTGAGTCCCTTAGTAACTGGGCGTCAACCCTAGTTACCTTGGGAATGCTGTGAAGAGAACGGGTTATAGGTCGGGACCGACTAGGAGATCCCCCAAGGCCGGCTACCCCTTCCCCTACCGGCTGACAATTGACTGGTGTGCCGGGTCCCCACCACACTTGGTTTCGTTTACACCGTTAGGTTTCCACCAAGGGCCACAAAAACAGTGGACTTTCCCTGAAGGGGGCAAGTTTGACGAATACTCAGTCAAGGAAATAAGAAATTTTCGTCCGCTGTCTTAAAAAAGACAGCTTCGGAACTTCGACCTTAAGCGGCGCACAATCCGTAGCGAGGTGCTACGAAAGGGCGGGGCTAGTGGCCGGCGGTGACGCGTTCGTAGCCGGGCGCTACGCACGTAGCGCGCGATGACGACGGAGCGTGCGGGTGCGGGGTGCGAGGTGCGGTGAGAGACGGAGCGTAGCGCACGTGTGCGCGCTGCGGTGGCCGAGAGCGGAGTCAATGCCTGACCACAGAAATGTGCCCCTTTTTATAAACGGCTCTGGCCAATCAAAGCCCCTTAATTTTGTACACGCCACTCCCCTAATATGGTCGGCCAATCAGAGCGAGCGCGGCTTTTGTATGGGAAACTCCAAATGAGCTGTTTCCTGTGGTAAGACACCCCTTACAATGTTTACCTTATTTCCTAGCCTTAAGATACGTTTACCCTATTTACATATACAGAGATTAACACAAAAAACCCTTATTTACTACTTAAAAACATAAAAAACATTAAATCGGCTCTCGGCAAGGTAAGGTTTCGCGATACTTAAGCTTACGACTTGTTACAGTACAAGTGGCGCCGCTAGGCGGCAGGAATTTAAAACTTATATCGACATAATTTAACTTAACACTCGTAGTTACATAATCACAACAAACAACAAATTAATAAATATTAATTAACTATGTATCGTCGCTTACACTTCATATACCGGGTCTAGCTTGCTGAGCCGGCTCGACTTCTCTACGTTCTTTCCTGACGATAATCTCTTGATTTCCTCAGGAATACTGTCGCGTTGCGATTCCCTTATAAGCATCAGTTCGGCTTCTTTGAGATGACGCACGTTCATTGTTGTAGCGCGTTTACGACATTTGTCTATAAACAGCAACACAGTCGCCATAGCGCGTAACGCTCTATCAAATGAAGAGAATCGTTTTATGTTCATAACGTTCTCCTCTTCTATAACATTGGCGACTATTTCGTCCTCACACTGGTTCTCTTCTTGCGGCCACTGTTCTTCCGGTTCGCGCAAGAAGGCCGGTCCGTTGAACCATCGATCGTGTTGTAAGAGACTCGTTTTTCCGTGTCTAGTTGCGTCGTCAGCTACGTTCTGAGCGGTAGGTACCCAGCGCCATCGTTCAGCGGGGGTTAGTTCGCCTATCTCGCTCAGCCGATGCGCAACATACGGTGTATATTTCGCCGAGTCTAGTTCCTTCGGGGAGTTAGCCTTATCCTGTTCTAGGATATTAGCGAGCAAGTGTGGTCGATTCGAATTCCACCCGGCGAGTTCAAAGCCGGCTTGCTCGTGGATGCGCTGCACTTCCTCGATCCTGAGTGCGGCGATCCCTTCTGACTCGACACTGTCGACCCAGCCATCCAAACAGTGGTTCTCTGTTATTGCATAGAGGGCGCGCGGGTGCGCGTCTTTACATTTCTCAGCGTTTTCGTTCCCAACGCCGTGAGCTAAGAAAGGAGGCTCATTATCACTCGAAATTCCTAGCGCACCAATCGCGAAATGCATCGTGACTAAGTCATGTAGTTCTTTATCATAACTTAATCGTTCTCTATGCTCAGGCGCACGTATGTGCGTATATGCCATTTTTCGTTCTATGGTGCGTAACCTTCGTAGCGCCATATCGAAGCTAGGCGGTAGGCGGGTAACGTCCGTACGCCATGGTAAACCAACTTCATAGCGTCCGTCGGTTAGTCGCGCTGTTTCATTGAATATTTTCTTAGCGCGTTCGTCTTCCTTGACGGGTTTATTCTTACTTGAAATTCCTAGCGCATCGATCGCGAAATGTGTTGTGACTAAGTCATGTAGTTCTTTATCATAACTTAATCGTTCTCTATGCTCAGGCGCACGTACGTGTAGCACTGTGGCGCCATCTATTGGGTCTTCCTTCGCCACTATCGTTCGTGGTACCGTACCGTGCACTACCTATCCTAGTTCGGTTAGTGACGCAGCTGGTTCGTTCCTTGCTCCGGTCAGGAGCTTTCGCGACACTATTAGGTGCCAATGATCTGCACCTAATAGTATGCGCGGTCGTGCTAATCCATAGCAGACCTCGTTCCGGGGCAGCTGCTGCAAGTGTTCATAGTTCAAACACTCAGCTGCGATCGCTTGACTGGTAATGTTGAGACATCTGACGGTTCGCGCCTGTATTGGATGGAAGCTTGATCGTGCTCCCCTTATCTCCAATGCTACGCTCTGACTCTTAGGTTCTTGCCGCGTTGCCGTTAGTCCATGCAAACGCAGCGCGCATTCCGTTCCATGCGCGTTCACTTGTCTAGCGATTTCCTCGTCGATCAGAGTAATCGTAGACCCTTCGTCGAGTAGAGCGTGCGTCTCAACTTCCAGTCCATCGGGCCCTCGAATAATCACAGGGCATATCTTCAATAACACCGCGCCAGTAGACATTACGGCGTGAGCCGACGCGGTGATTTCATGTGTTTGTTGTTCACCTTTCAGCGCGTTCTGCTGCGTTCCGTGTAACAACACATGATGTGGATGGCGACACTCGTTCACACCGCACTTGTTTGCGGTGCAAGTCATCCTACGATGACGGCTATTCAGGCAGCGAAAGCACACACGTGCTTCCTTCGCCCATTCCCATCTCTGTGGTACCGTCATCGCTTCCAATTTACTACATTTCACTGTATCGTGTTCGGCCCCGCAACACAGACACATTTTTTCGTTTTTACTTTCGGTCGCAGCGTAAGTAGCTGCGCCTCGCTTCTTGCCTTCTGGGCGTTTAGGCGGACCATAGCTAGGTTTAGCTGCTGGCGCATTACGTGCTGGCTCCTTTGTTCCAGGTCCTGTGGAAGAGTACGCGAAGCGTATGGCGCGATCAGCCTCTCTCATGAGGAAGTGAGACAGAGTGACAATCTCTGGCTCTCTCCTACTTCCGTACTCTTCTGCGTAGTCGCACCATCTCGCTCTAATATGGGGACTCAGCTTCTCGGTCACTTGACGAGCCAACATAGGATTCTGCAGGTACCCTTTCTCGCGCTGAGATATCATAGGATAGGAGACGCCTGAGCGGAGCTAGCTCCGCCAGATCCTAGTGACTAAGTGGGGGGAACGACTTGCGCAACCCAGCGCAGGGCACGCCACAATAGCGGCGGTAAGACCCGTCATGGAGGAGTGGCTGGAGAGGCGGCATGGTGCCCTCAGCTTCCGGCTGACGCAGGTACTCTCGGGACACGGTTGTTTCGGGAAGTACCTGTGTCGTATAGGCCGGGAGCAGACGCCCGGATGTCACCACTGCGACTGCCCCGAGGACACGGCACTGCACACGCTGCAGGCGTGTCCAGCTTGGGGATCGCAGCGCCGCGAACTAGTCGCGGTGGTCGGAGGTGACCTCTCGCTTCCGGCCGTGGTTGTGTCCATGGTCGGAAGCGAGAGTGCGTGGGAAGCCATCGCCTCCTTTTGCGAGGGGGTGATGGCGACTAAGGAGGAAGCGGAGAGGGAGAGGGAGCGGTGTGCTCTCCTCCCTTCCCGCGCCAGACGCACCGGGCGCCGGAGGGCGCGCGAACGCGACGATCTCCAGCCACCCTAGTGTGTGGCCTGCGGGCGGTGGATTGGGGGACCCGCCGCCCGACCAGTAACAGGCCCGAGAAGGCGGCGCGCTGTGTTCCGTGCGCGCTTCTCAGGAGGAGAGGTCCGCCGAGGGTTGGCGGACCGGGACCTGCCGGGGTTGCGGTGCATGCTTTGCGAATCCCGCGACCCTGGCCGAACGGTCAGGAGAAGGAGCACCGTTGGTTTTTAGCCGGTAAGAGTCCGGCAGACCCCCTCTCCTTCACCGGGCGAGGGACATCCATGAGGATTTTCCAACGAAAAAAAAAAAAAAAACTATGTTTTGAAGCCGTATTGCAAACGTATTCAGTTCACTAGCCGTTAGTCCGGGTCGCGGTAGCTTCTTTATGTCGTCCAACGTTTTATCAATAATGATATCTGGGCGACCGTAATATTGTTCAAGTGTCTGCATTATGGTTGCGGGGTCGGCAGCTGTATACATTAAGGCGGCAACTAATTCCCGTGCTTCGCCTCTTATACTTGTTCGCAGACGCGCTAGGTTCTCGGCTTGTGTATAGCCATACATCTTGGTCGAATCACGCATCGCAGCTCGGAATAATAGCCACTCGTTCGGAGCACCGCTGAAGATAGGCAGTTCTTGCGCTTGTCTGTGCGGTGGGCGTTTTATTACCATACGTTCTAACACCTCGGCTAATCTATCTATTCCGCGCTCTCGTGATCGTCCCGGTGTAGGTGACCTGTTACGTCCCAGCGTAGGTGACCTGTTGCGTCTCGGAGCCTCGATCGTAACTCCGCTCTGATCTTGCCTAGGCGTCGGTGCGTATCTATAGAAGGAGTGGTGTGATCGCTGCCCCTCGTTCTCACGCTGGTATCTTGCTCTATTGTCGTTATCTTCGCGATGTCGTTCGGTCTGCAGTACGCGCTCGGTACGCTCCCCCTGTAGATCGTACAGGGCCGAGGCGCAGGCTGCAGATGGCATCTCTTCATATGACGACATGTGGGTAGTTCATCCCTTCCGGGCTGAGCGTTCTTCAGCCAATCAGCGATTCGATTGTCCACTTCTATTGTTTCACGGGCGACGATGGTATCCCGGTCTGTCTCCTCCCGTATAGTGGCTACGTCCAAAGCTAGCCTTCTCTTGATAAGGGCGGCTTGTAATTGCAGCTCCTTCCTCTCGATTTTGGCTAGACGTTCCTGGGCGTCGTATTCAGCTTGTCGGATTCGAGCAACAGCGCTGGCAGTCGATCTTTGAGAGCGCATGGACGGCGCTCTCGATCTCTCTTCTCTAGTGTCAGGCGCGGCGGCGACTGTGGCAGTGGCAGCGGCGGCGGCGGCGCGTGACGTCATCGCGGGTAACGCGGATACGCGGGCGCTCGGGTCAGCTTGTACGCGTGACGTGGTACCGATCGGCGCGGGTACGGATGCGGACGCGGTTGCGGACGGGGACGCGGGGGAATCCTCGTACACTCTTGCTGTCTTCTCCTCGGCTGCTTGGCTTCTGGTGGTCGGCATCTTCGGCTTTTGACGCCCCCTAACAGGCCTAACAACCCTATCAATCCTGTTGGAGGGCCCGGGGTTAACCGGGATACGCTCCGCCAGGGATGGATACGTGCAGGATTGGACAGGTAGGATCTACCCAGCAGAGGATCGTGCGCGCTGTGGGGTGCTCGGGGACCGGTGGGAAATACCCGGCCCCTTCGGCAGTGCCTACAGTCCGGCCCCCACACTACACACGACCTTACCGGCGTAGCGTACTATTCGGTTCACGCCTTAAAAAAGGCGTTCTTGACGAACCGGTGGTATCGCACAGTACCACACCGCCTTGATCGGCGTTAACTCTGGCCTCTACCGTTTGACACCGTAAGGTGGTATAGACACAGAGCCGCGGTCCACCCGCTTGTACGAAACGTTTTGTCTGATCTTAGCACGTACACAGGAACAATCTTGTACGCCCGGCACGTACACAGGAACAATCTTGTACGCCCGGCAGGCACACAGGAACAATCTTGTACGCCTGGCACCTTGGATCTTCAATCTTCGTTCTTGATTCTTCGATCCGGCTTCCGAAGGACCACTTAGACTGGCTGTAGAGGACAACCAGTCAAAACACACAATTTACTGAAAGGCACTTGCCGTATTTATTTCACAGTATAAACCTATTTACATTACAATAGAAATTCTAAAATTTAAACTTAAACATTGACACTCATTCGGTGGAAAACCTAAGCGACTACACGTTCTTCTTGCTTCACTTCAGGCTTCAGGATTCAGGATTCAGTTCTTCATGTTCGATGAATGAGTGCCGGTGACTGCCGCTGCCACCGTCAGTGGTCGTCTCGGCGCCCCGTCAGGGGCGCGAGGAGACGGGGTCGGGGCGGTGGCCCCCTTCCCGTGGTGGCCGTCACGGTCCATGAAAATGGACCGGTAATTGGGTTTAGCTCATTGCCATATAATATATGCCTAGGCCGCGAAGTCTCACTTCGCGGCGGCCGGTGAGTATGTGCTAAGGGTGTTTCTGTAGGGGCGCCTGAAGTGTTTCACGCCGCCCGTGCGACCAGACCCCAGTCAGGTGAGACCCCCAGTTACCTGGGGGAGGCCCGACGGAGGTCGATACTAGCAACAGGGCGGCGGCTTTGGTTGGCGCCCGCCTACAGAGGGTGATTGACCTATGATTACAACGCATTCAGAGCTAGCCGATTACGTTGCAATACATAGGACGTATGTGTAAGGCGACTTGAGATGTGTGTACGTCGCCTTATGTAGACGCTATGTGTGTACGCTCACCCTCACGTGCCGCGTACAGCGTGTCAATCCCACTTTAGAGTGTGCAGTAGTCATTGTATGTCACGCGCGTCGCAGCGCCTAGCTGTTAACTAGTAGCTGCGCGCGCGGTGGATGCGTGTTTGTGATTTATGTGGAGTCTTTTTGTGTGAGTAGGTCGCGTGTAGCGTGGTTGCGACCTACTCAGGCGTTATGTCCGGTGGGTGGAGCCTCGTTGTCCGCGACTAGGTCGCGCGGGAAGCGCTTGTCAGGGCGCTTGGCGTCGTCGGGCGGGCGCGCGTGCCAGGGGGCCAGGCCCTTAATGTGGGCCCAGGCAGACTCGTCGGCACGCGCGAACATGGTGGTCGCCAACGATGCGGCGAAACTTCTTACACTCTCCACGCGCAGGTCCCTGTGAATGACAGAGTTCCTCACGAAGCGAGGTGCGTTAGTGATGTGACGCAGCGAGAAATTCTGCTGCGTCTGGAGCTTCTTGATATTGGCCTCGCTCGTGAGGGCGAGCCAAGCTGGGGCAGCGTACGTTAGCTGCGGCCGGATATATGTTTTGTAAACGCCCAGCTTGACCCGGAGCGGGAGGCGCGAGGAGAGTACGGGGCGCAGCAGGTTGCGCGTAGTGCGCACCCGCGCGACCGTGTCGCGGACATGGGGGCCCATTGTGAGCCGATCATCGATCGTGACCCCCAGGTATTTAGCCGTGAGGGCCCACTCGATGTCGGCGTCTTGTAGCTTAAGGTTGGGTGGGTGTGAACGACGTCGTGTCGTTATTATCATCGCCTGTGTTTTCCCTACGTTGACCGACAGCGTCCACTTGCTGAGCCAGTCGGGAAGGTCGTCCAGGGCGCGCTGCATCTTGATGGCCGCGTGTTCGCCTGTGAGCGAAGTGGTGATGTACGCGGCGTCATCGGCGTACAGCGCGAGCGTCGTTGTGTGCGTGGCGGGAATGTCGTCGGTGTACACAGAGTATAACACAAGCGAGATGCAACTCCCCTGCGGCACCCCGGCGACGACGGGGCGCGCGCCTGAGAGCTTGTCCTCCACCGCAACCTTAATCGTCCTGTCCTGTAGGAAGGAGGAGACCACCTGTACTAGCCGGCGGGGCATTGAGGTGAGCGTCAGTTTGTAGAGCAGACCGGTGTGCCAGACTCTATCAAACGCCTTCTCCATGTCGAGGAATACTGCTGCGGCGTATTCCCGCTTATTCACGGCCGCTGTCAGGAGGTGCAGTACCCTCGACAGCTGGAGCGCCGTGCTGTGTTCCGCGCGGAACCCGAATTGTTCCGGTCGTGGAGTAATGTGAGGTGTTATGTGGCGCAGCAGGAGCGCTTCGAACACCTTGGAGGTGGTTGAGAGGAGAGTGATCGGCCGATAGCTCTCCGGCTTCCTAGGATTTCTCCCGTGCTTGGGGATCATTACGACCCTCCCTAACTTCCATGTGTTTGGAAATGTCCCGGTACGGAGTATGCCTGTGTACAAGCGCGCTAACGCCGCTACCGTACGATGCGGTAGGTGGCGCAGCGCGGTATTCGTTATCCCGTCCGCACCGGGTGCCTTCTTTGGTTTCGTTCGGAGGATCGCCCGCCGTACCTGGCCCGGGGAAATGAAAATTGGTTCATCCGTTGGGGCTATCGGCGTGCGTAAGTACTCTCCGAGGTGTTTCTCGACTGCTGCGACGTGTTGTGTGTCGTCGATCGGGTTCGGCGTGAATTGACGCTCCAGGTGAGAGGCGAAGATCTTTGCCCGGTCCGCTGCAGTGTACCTCAGCGTCCCGCCGCTGTCTGTCAGCGGGCGCACCGGAGCTGGGGTATTCTTAAGGCGCCTGCACACTCGGTGCACAGACGCCCAGTCGCTTTCTGCGGAGTTTATAAAGTTCTCCCAGCTCTCGGTGGTGTGGGCCTGTAATTCGGCCTTCACCTTCGATGCTAGGTGGTTGAGCTGGGTCTTCAGTGTGGGGCATCTGTTTACTTGCCACCGCTTGCGTAGCCGCCTCTTGTCGGCGATCATGCGTGTCAAGTGTGCGGGGAGCGCTTGCGCGCGTCCCTGCGGCGCGTGTGTATCAGCTGTCGCCGCTTCGTAGGCGTGCTGCATGCAAGCGGTGATATCGTCCGCCAGCTCGTCTACATCGTCGGCCTTGGTGATAGGCCGAATAGGCGTGGTGGTCTCCAGCTTCGCCGTAAAGACCTTCCAGTCAGTACGGCGACGTGGCGCTAGATGAGCAGTTTTGGTGGCGTGGGCTGTTAGGGTGACGAGTACAGCCTGATGGTCAGACTGCAGCTCGTCATCCAGCGTCTGCTGCGCGATCTGGCAGTTGAGGCCGCGGTGTACCACAATGTCGAGCACGTCCGGTAAATATGTGGCGTTTGTGGGGTAGTGTGTGGGCATCTCGGGGCCCGACACTTCGTTGCCGCGGGCCTCCGCGTCGTTGAAGAGTCGTCTGCCCGCTTCGTTCCTGGTGTGTGAGTTCCACGCTGGGTGCTTACTATTTAAGTCCCCTGCGATGATGGTCGGGTGCGGCGTCTCTAGGATTTTTCTGATGTCCGCGACGTCCAGTGGGGACCCCGGGAGGTGGTCGCGTACACGTTTAGTACGCCGACTGTTGTGTTTATCTGTGCACCCAGCGCGTATACAGTGCTGAGCGCAGGTACGGGCAGCTCGTGATGGACGACTCTCCTCTTGATGATTACCGCCAGACCGCGGTAGCACCTGTGGGTGGTCGTCTGCTCATCTTTTCGATAAACGAGATATCCCGGGAATCGGATTTTGTCTGCAGGTCCCAGGAGTGTCTCGCTTATTAGCGCCACGTCTATTTCCTGTTCCTGCAGTAGCGGACGGAGGAGGGCGACCTTGTTTTTGAGGCCGCGGGCGTTCCAGTGAAGTATCCTCAACGGTCTGGTCATCGCAAGTACGTAACCTGGCCGATCAGGGTGGCCATACCGTTGAGGATTGCGCGTACGGGGTCTTCTCCTCTCCGCAGGGCAAGTAATACGTCCTGCAAGACCCCGATCGCGACCTCCAGGGTGTCACTATCCCCTTCGTGGGCTTTGTATATTCTGTTTTGGTTCGTGTTGACACCCTGTGCACCCCCTTTATGATTTGGGTGGTGTTCGTGGTGTCCAGGGGGTGCGCCCGCCGACTGTGCACCCGATCTCGTGCTCGGGTGCAACTTAACCGTGCCAGGAGCCGAGGTTACGCCAATGTTATTGTCCGCAGCCCGGCCCCTTGGCGCTAGCGCGGCGTAATGAGTTGAATGTAGGTCATAGGGCGTGGCCTGTGTGCGGTCCCCGCCTCCGGTTGCCGGGGGGCGGGGCTTCGTGGGTTTATTTGTTTTTACATGTTTGGTCGCCGCGCTCTCTGTCGGCGGGTTTTGTTTGTTTTGGTCGCCCTGTTTTGTGTGTGGGCGTGGCTTCGTTTTGCCGCCGCCGGGATGTTTGTTTACATCCTGTTCTTCTTGGTTTTCGGCGGCGGCTTGTTCCGTCTTGGATTTTCTCTTCTTTCCGCCACGCTTTTTCTTCCTCCGTCCGGTCAAGTCGGTGGTGGCTTCGCGCGTTTGGGCCCCATTTGCGGCCACCATCAAGGAGTCGGATGGCGCTTCCCCTTCCGGGATGGGGTGGAGGTGTGCGGGAGTTGCGTTTGCCGTCCGGCGTTGGTCTCCTGTGATGGCGACCGTGCCGGCTCTTTTGTTTCTCATTTCCCTTTTCTTAATTTGGCAGCTCAGGCTGTTCGCCGGGTGGGGGCCCCCGCAATTCACGCAGGTGGCGGGGTCCTCTTCTTTTCCGCGACCCTATGCGCGACGAAGGGTTTGTACGTACGCGGACCAGTTCGTAACCACGAAAGTACTGTCCGCGAATCCGACCAGTATGTGCGCCGAGCGGGCTTCAAGTCGTGTTCGTTTATAGCGGTCCGGGCCAACTTACAACCTAGGACCGCGGCTTGCAACTCCAGCCGCGGTACCGATGTAACTTTACTAATTTGCGCGACTCTTCCTTTTCCCGCTACGAGTGACACGTGTATGTTACCGTTCGAATCTATAACCCGCCAGTATACGGCGGCGGCGTACGCGTGTGAACTTCCGTCGACGAACGTGTGTAATTCGATTCGCGTCGCTGCGGTTAGTTGCGTATAACATCTTTTTTTTTTTTTTTTATGAAGGACCACTCGTAGTGTAAAGCGCGCGAGGGCTTTGTTACTACTTAACCGGACTATCCTGTGGTGGCAAAAAATTACTTTAAGGCCCCCAGCCAGGGCTTACTAACTATGGATATTTCAATTAAGTGACGCGGCACTAACGGCACCCCCTGTGGGGTACGGGCCTCGGCTTAGTGGGTCACTGAGGGGTGGGCAATCAATATCGGGCTGGGTTAAATTATTTGGGGACTGGTTTATTTCCGTTACAGGCTCAGCTTCGCGGGCTGGCGTGGCGAGCAAGGGTCGGTCTGTGATGTTACTGGGGAGTCGCGGGGGGCCTCGGCGGCGAGGCCGGAAACGCGGTTTGTATTTGTTTTTGTACCTACGACGTGTACTGGTTTCCCTACTACTCTCTTGAATGAGGGTGATGGGGTCATCGGGTTGGAGGAGGGTATGCCTAGGGCGCCTAATCTTGGAGATTCTAGAGGGTGTGTAACGGGCGGCCGATACTACGAGGGGGTTGGGGTGAGTTGCGGCTGAGTCTATGAAACGCTTGGTAAGGCGTTTTATAATCTGTCTGACTGTGGGGATCTTAAGGTCGACATGGAGTCGTTAATTCGTGAAGCACCACGGTGCACCCGTGGCGCCTCTGAGAAATCGGTTCTGAAGGGTCTGCATCCTATGGATTCGGTGGGGCCTAGTATGCGCGAATACGGGGCACGCGTAAGTCATGATAGGCCGAATGCACGCGGTGTAGATACGCAATTTGCACCGAAGTGACAATTTGCTGCGGGCATTCAGCACGGAATGAAGCCTACCGCGAGCGAAGGCGGCGCGCGAGCGCACCGTCCTTATGTGCTCAGCAAACGATAATCTACGATCGAGAGTGACCCCTAGATATTTGGCTTGCTCCTCCCAAGGGATCGGCTTGTCAAACATCATGATCGGGGCGGGGTTGGGTGGGCTAATCTTACGCGGTCTAATAAATAGGACCGCCTGGCTCTTATCGGGGTTAACCTCGATCCTCCATCTCCGGAACCAATCACCTAGGCTCTTGGCGGAGTTTTGGAGGGTGCGAGAGATGCACGCGGGGCTATATCCCGAATAGTAGATGGCGGTGTCGTCAGCGAACAAGGCTAACTGCGCCCTTCCACTCTTCGGGATATCGCTCGTATAAAGGGTGAACATAAGAGGGGACAGCACAGATCCCTGAGGGACGCCTGCGCGTATCGGGTGGGGAGCGGAAAGCGCACCTTCAATGCGGTATTGGAAGGTGCGATTCGACAGAAAGTCTCGTAAGATGAGCACGAGGCGATCGGGCACACCGAGCCGGTATAACTTGTATATCAGCCCGTTGTGCCAGACCTTGTCGAAAGCTTTCGCTATATCGAAGAACAGGGCACCAGTCATCATGCCGCGCTGAAAGCGTTCGCTGACATGTTCGACTATACGGTGCACCTGTTGGACACAAGAGTGACGGGGACGGAAGCCAAATTGCTCTGTAGGTATGAGACTCTTTGCTTCGGCATAGTCTTTGAGACGCTTATAAATAAGCCTCTCGTAGATTTTGCCTATGACATTGAGTAAACTAATGGGGCGATAGCTACTGGGGGACGATTTTGGTTTGCCTGGTTTTGGGATACCGATAACGGTGGCCCGCTTCCAGGACTGCGGAAAGATGTTGTTTGCCAGAGCACCATTGAAGATGGCGGTCATTAGCACTATAAGAGCCGGGGGGAAAAGTTTAAAAACCCTGTTGTTGATTCCGTCAGAGCCAGGGGCCTTCCTAGGTTTGAGTCCCCTGATGACCTCCGCCACCTCGTCAGGTGTGACAGGGGGGAGGGGGTCATCCGGGTCTTCATCGGGGGGGAGTGCGGTACGGCGTTCGACCTCGGCGTCCACTCTTGCGAGGTGAGCTGGGTCTACTGGCTGAGTACTGGGAGAGCATTGGGCCTCTAGGCTGTCGGCCAGGCATTCGGCCTTAGCGTCGTCGTCGAAGGCGACACTCTTATCGGGGCGAATAAGAGGGGGCATAGCGGAAGTTTCAGAGGAGCGTAGCTTCCTCTGGAGCTCCCAGAAAGCTAGATGGGTCGGTTCCAGATCTTTGAGCATCCTATCCCATTGGTCGTTACGCAGCTCTTTGATGCGCTTGCTTACTTTGCGTTGTAAGCCGCGCATAAAAACTTTGTTAGCGACGCATGGGTAGGACCTGTAGGCACGGACTGCCGCGTTCTTCTCGGTCACGAGGGCACGCACATCGTCCGGGAGGTTCCAGCGACTAGTTGCCGCCGGGGCCTCCCTTGAACGTTCGTTCAGGACGGTTTGTACGTGACCCGTGAACAAGCCGATCGCGGCTTCCGTATGCTCTGCAGTCTCAATTTGGTCAGGAATTTGGTCTAAGTGAGGGGACGTGGTAGATTTCAGCGCTTCGCTTACTTTCTCCCAGTCCGTGACCACTTTCATGCGGGGAGTATCTGAAGGATCGTATGGACCGGATCTAGGAGCGAACTCCATGATCACTGGTCTGTGGTCCGAGTCCAATTCGTCGATCGTTTTCATCGAATGTAATCGCAAGTTTACATTCTTCAGAAGCGCGACGTCCAGGACATCAGGACGTTGATCGGGGGCAAAAGGGAAGTGAGTTGGATGCATCGGAGCGATGACATCAAAACTGAGGGGAGAGCAAAGACTGAATAGGGCCCTGCCTCTGGAACTGGTTGTGTGTGAGTTCCAGGAGGTGTGCTTGGCGTTAAGATCTCCCGCCAAAAGGACGGAGTCACCTAAGCCAAGGAGGGCGGTCAGATCGTCTCGCATGGTGGCGTTGATCTCCACTGAGTTAGCAGGAGGGAGATACGCTGAGACGATCGTGATCGGTGGGTGTCCTGTCATACCTAGCCGACAGACAGAGACGTCGAAGTGAGCGAGTGACGGTGGGTCCATAGGAATGCAGTAGAGGGCGTTTCTATAGTAGATAAGAGTACCTCCCATGTGGCAGCGCGACCTGTCATTACGAACTATGCGATAGTTCGCAATTTTCGGGTCGCGCATGTGCGGCTTAAGGAAGGTCTCTTGCACTAGTAGAATATCTAAGTGATAGTCGCGGAGGAAATTGGCGATCTCATCACGTTGGGGAACTATACCGTTGGCGTTAAAGGTCCCTATCTTTAGGGATTTCGGTTTTAGTCTAGAGATAAAGGCTTGATACATTATGGGTTATTATGGGGGAGGTTGCGGAGGGCCTGTGTAACGTCCGGGTATGAGTTAAATACCCGGGCGAGTGCTGTGAAATCGCCGTTACATGCGACAATGTCCTTGGACATTTGGATACCCCGGGGGCTATAGAAGACCCCGAAAGTACTTGTGATTACCCTGAAGGGGTCTAGGTTTTCCGCTGAGGGCGGGGGGCGTCTGGGGTCCGCAGAGGGCGGAGGGGGTCTGGGGGCCGCTGAGGGCGGGGGACGTCTGGGGTCCGCTGCGTGCAGTGGGGGTCTGGTCGCCGGGTTGGTAGGGGGGGCCGTGAATTGGAAGGGCGGGAGGGTAGGAGGGCGAGTCGCTGCGGGCGCGGCCGCTTTGACAATGGGTCTGGGCTGGAAGGGGTTGGGGACGGGTTGTGCCATCAGGGATGGCAGGGTGTACGCGGGGTGCGGTACGGTGGGCCTGAGTGCGGGGAAATGCGTCTGGTGGTTGAACGCATTCCACGGGTAAAATAGTGGGGGGGGGGGCCGCGGTGGTTGGGCGCTCCCTTAGTTGCCTCTCCTGGCTACGTTTTGCCAGTTTTGGGGCGGTTGACTTAGGGGCCTTCGGGCACCCGCGGTAGTTGGTGGGGTGCCCGGATTCGCCGCACAGCACGCAGCTTGGTGGCTCCGTGCAGAGGGCGCGGTCCTTGGGACGCGCGCATTGTGCGGTGGCGTGATCACCCAGACACTTGACGCATCTGGGCTTGCCGAAGCAGTTACGTTGTGCATGTCCGTACTGCTGGCAGTTGTGGCATTGGTTAACAATGCCACTGATATGAGGGCGTTCGACCTTTACCTCGGAAAGGCCGCAAATCGTGGTGATGTTAAATATGGGGTGGTGTCCGTCCACTGGGTCGCACACCACCAGGACCATATCAAATGACACGCCGTGGTTTTTTCGGTGCATACGGTGCACCTCGGCGACGGGGACGTTTTGAGACGTAAGGTCTTTAAGAATCTCCGAGGAGGGGATAATGACTGGGACGTTTTTGATAACGACCCTTAATTGTCTCTCCTCCTGGAGAGTGTATGTGTGGTAGGGGATATTCCTACCCCGGAGGAGGCGGCTCAGCTCACGAAAGTCGTTCGCTGTGGGTACCGTGATTTTAATGCCCTGCTGAACGGCATGGGCTTTAGTGTAATTAATCCGCAGCTCTACGCAGGCCTTGGACACTTCCAACCACTTCCCCTTGTCGTGGATGAACAAGGGGGGAAGGGGGTGGGTCTTGGCGGGGGGGGGTTTGCTGTGAAGCAGCAGCCGGGGGGGCGGTGGTCGCGGGGGCAGTTGCCGGGGTGGCAACTAGCATCGGGCTAGCAGAACGCGGGGTTGCCTGAGGGCCAGGGGCAGCGGGGGGAGGGGTGGCCTTAGGGGCCGTCGTTTTTTTGGCCTGTTTGGCCGTAATTGGGGTCTTCCCAATTCTCCTCTTCCTCTTACCGACGACTGTGAAGTCGTCTTCGGAGGATGAGGAGGGGGACTCCGAGGCGGAGGGGTGGTCTTCCTCCTCGGAGGCGGAGGCCGCCTCCTCGGAGAGGGCTGTCTCCATCTCCTCTACTTCCGCTGATTGGTCCTGGGACGTCAGCGGGGGTAGAGGGGGTGAGGGAGGGCAGTCTTGGGCAAGGGGGAGGGGGCTATCATCGCGGGTGGGTGAAGCTACCGGTTCGGCGCCGAAGTTAAGCTTGGCGACAATGTCTCCGGGGAGACTGCCGCCGAACTTACCTATCAGCGCGGGCTGATCCCTTAGGATCGCACGCACAAATTCGATCAAAAATTCCATGTCCGACATGGTAATTTTTGACCGAGAACTAAGTTAAAAATTCCGGATAAATTAGAGGGGGGGACGGGGGGAGCCTACACTCCTATCCAGCCCCGAGGAGACACTTGCGTGTCGCCCCGGGCGAACAACACCACAAAAGCCCTCCCTTGTAATTTTCCTAGTATTACGCTAGCCAAGAAGAAAATTACAAACAAACTTGGTAGCTATACGGTTGTTCGTATATGCCTTAAGGGCCTATATCCTAACTCCCCAGGCGGGATGGCCCGGGGATGAGTAACCCTCCCTGTCGGGTGTAGACAGGGAGGTTGTGTGCCTACAAGTGAGCCCTAAGCTTGTCTGCCTGCCGCCAATCTTAATGTGCGGACAGGTTCCCTAAGTCCCTTAGTAACTGGGCGTCAACCCTAGTTACCTTGGGAATGCTGTGAAGAGAACGGGTTATAGGTCGGGGCCGACTAGGAGACCCCCTAAGGCCGGCGATCCCTTCCCCTACCGGCTAACAAGGACTGGTGTGCCGGGTCCCCACCACACTTGGTTACGTTGTCACCGTGAGGTTTCCACCAAGGGCCACAAAAACAGTGGACTTTCCCTTAAGGGGCCAAGTTTGACGAATACACTGTCGAAGAAATATGAATTTTCGTCCGCTGTCTTGAAAAAGACAGCTTCGGAAACTTCGACCTCAAGCGGCGCACAATCCGTAGCGAGGTGCTACGAAAGGGCGGGGCTAGCGGCCGGCGGTGACGCGTTCGTAGCCGAGCGCTACGCACGTAGCGCGCGATGACGACGGAGCGTGCGGGTGCGGGGTGCGAGGTGCGAGGTGCGGTGAGAGGCGGAGCGTAGCGCACGTGTGCGCGCTGCGGTGGCTGAGAGCGGAATGTGTGTCTTGGTTGCTTCTTGTTTAAGTATCCCTGAGATGATGGATCAGCTCCAATGAGGAAAAAGGTTATCAAAGTAGACAATACACGGCTTCTTCTGTACAGTTTTACACAGTCTCAAAACTGCTTTAGCTCCCCACCCTAAGCTTTCCTCTTCTTCTGTAAAACTACTGTTGCGGACAGCAAGCCTAAATTGTACATATTCATGTAAATAACATTTAAAGTAGCTATGTGGGTGTTGCTATATACCTCTGCTTATCCCTTCAGGAAATACAGGCGTAATGATAAATGAAGTAAACAAGGTCATAAAATACGTCATAGTATATAGCACAACATGACCACTAGCTACAGATATTAAACTCAGAAAAAATATGTTGGTAGATAGCAAGTGTCGTGGGGCCATACTATACACAACTTGCGCCCCCCTGAACGATAATTAATGAGGTGCATTTTATGCATTGTTACTGATCCTGGCAGCGGCAATCACCGGCACTCATTCATCGAACATGAAGAACTGAATCCTGAAGCCTGAAGTGAAACAAGAAGAACGTGTAGTCGCTTAGGTTTTCTACCGAATGAGTGTCAATGTTTAAGTTTAAAGTTTAGAATTTCTATTATAATGTAAATAGGTTTATACTGTGAAATAAATACGGCAAGTGCCTTTCAGTAAATTGTGTGTTTTGACTGGTTGTCCTCTACAACTACATTCCTCAAACATGTCATTACCAGCGTATAGAAAAAAAGTCATAAATTATCCCAGAAGCTCCAGCCCGAACCAAGTTTTTGAAACCCCATTTACGTGGCTTACGGGGATTGTATCGCCGCTTCTTGCCTGCTTTGGTTCCTTTATACGGAATTCATACCATCTCAACAATACTAAACCTTGATTCTTCTTCAATTTTAAGGCAGTTTTAACGAACCTTTTCAACAAATGACCTTATTTTGAAGTATGGATCGGAGCTTGTTTCATTATTATCAACAAAGTGTAACTATGTCCGGATAAGCTGATAGCGTTTCAGTGGCAGAACATCTGCGACAAATGAGAAGCGTGTATTGGTACACCAATAATCTAAATACGATGGCATGGAAACACTTGTATGGTTAAGAAGCTTCGCAACTCTTCAACAGTCAAAATTATTGATGGGCCCGTCGTCTGCAGAGAGTACATATTTGATGATAGGCAAATTTCGTCAAATAGATCTTCAGATAAGAAATCAGTGAAATAATTGAATTCATTCTTTTTATCGGGAAGGGGGCTTTTAAACGTATCAGGAATCGGGATCTAATTCGGCACGATGGAGGAAACGTCCATAAGACCATTTGAAGTTAAGTTAAATTTTCTTCTTGGGTACACGTCGGGCTTGCCTGGATCCGGTCAAGTTGGCTGTGTACTGTCTCCGCCGTTGTGCTCTTGTATTACGTGTTGGCTGTGGCGTAGAAGTCAGGATTTGTGGAGATTGTTGTGGAGAATCACTTACCTGATTGAGAATGAATGATGTGGTCACAGAAGGTATATTTGACATGGGCGACAATGTCGGCAATGAACTAATAGATGGTAACCTGTCATTGCTTGGGTGTTGCAGTTTGGTATTATTGGTTACATCTGGATTGAAGTCAGCAAGAAGTGGAACAGAAACGTTGAGATTTCTTTCATCATCGGAGGAGTCCAAAAGAATTAGCCCCACTAGTGAAGATGTAACTGAAGGGGCTTCAGACGACTCTGATTCATGGCGTCAATAGTGACTGAATACCTCTGCTTCATAGTGACAATACCTCTGCTTCATAGTGACAATACCTCTGCTTCATTGTCATTTTCAGAGCTTGAATTCCCGCTCACTTAGGAAGGAGCGTTTTCTTCGGGTACTATGGCAAGAATATGCCTTGATCTTGAATTCTGAAAATAATATAGATATTTGCAGGCACCCAAGCAAGGAACAAACAAAAATAACACGACACTCATAAGTAACGTGCAAAAAAAGGTTAGTAGGTACTAGCGTGAAAGGCGAGAAAATGAAGCATATGCTATTCTGTATTAATTCCACACAAAAAATATTCAAAAGTCAACTTTAGGCACATACATATAAAATCAAGTTTTGTTCAAAATGACGAAAACCTATTGGAAAGTTCAAATATTAAAATTTTAATGGAAACTGAAGTTTATTGTAAGGTAATAAAGTCGATTTTTCAGAACCATGTGAAAATATCGACATGATATAATCCGATTTTAAAATAAGATACATGTCAAACCTTTGAGCCCAGGCGAAACTTGAATTTCATTCCCAAAAATCATCCTCGCAAAAAAGCTGATCAAGCCGATATAAAGCCCTTCAACCATTGTTTCAATAAATCTCACCATGCAGATTTGTTGAGTATACTCTACATATACGGTCCACACATTATTACTCACCACTGGATTTTGTTGAGGATTGTACAGAACAGCGACCGGGACGATAAATGTAAACAGCTGGCACAATTGAAAGGCATTTGCCATATACAAGGCTAGTCGGAAAGGGGGGTACTAAGCCGAAAGGGTGTTAAAGTACCCATAATAAGGGATAACTTTTGTTCTACAACTTTCCCCAGAAGTCGATAAATTTAGAGATATAGCTGTTCAAAGATTTCATTAAAAATACGCTACGCCAACCCTATTATCAGCTGTGTTTACATTTGAGGTCATATTTTAAATACAAAATGGCCAACTATTCCCCTCGCATTTGTCGGAATTATAGGTAATCATGACTAAATAAAGCGCAGACACGACGATTCGCAATCGCGTATTATATACTTTTAGGCTCAGAAGTGGTAATTTATTAAAAAAAACAACAAGAAGCTTAACCTAACTTTAATTATTTTATCACAAAAATCAAATCAACATCTTTATATTTACTGACGACAAGTAATTCATGATGCACATAATTATACACATAGAAATATAACAACTGAAAAAGAGAACAAAACAAAATGGCTCACGTGTACCGAGTAGAATGTCCGTCCGCACTGAGCGCTGTCAAAGGAATGGAACCCGTGCATTGCTCAGTGACCTACTTTTATACACCTACTCGATACAGTGTTGTGACTGTATGGGGGTATAGATAATAATACCTAATAATGTTTTGCATCTAACAGTATTTTGCATTTCTCTGTTAGACCAATTTTATCGGCTTATTTTTGTTAAAACCTAATTGACCTGATATTTTAGTTCCCTGTACCTACCTACCTACCTACCTATCTACCTAGAATATCAGTAATAACAGGCAATGAAGAACCTTCAACTTGGATATCAAAGGTTTTGATCACAAAAAAGCACGTAATTCCATATGATCTATAATATTCTACACTGAAAACTATCCCGATTAATTAGCAGCCTTGCAGTACAATAAGTAAGTTATTATCACAAACAATTCGAATAAAACAAACTGTCAAAAATAAACTTACAGCACGATGTCGCTTCTGCAATAAATCATCATATGACGTCACTGTAGAGGACAACCAGTCAAAACACACAATTTACTGAAAGGCACTTGCCGTATTTATTTCACAGTATAAACCTATTTACATTACAATAGAAATTCTAAACTTTAAACTTAAACATTGGCACTCATTCGGTAGAAAACCTAAGCGACTACACGTTCTTCTTGCTTCAGCTTCAGGCTTCAGGATCAGGATTCAGTTCTTCATGTTCGATGTATGAGTGCCGGTGACTGCCACTGCCAGGATCAGTAAAAATGCATTTTTTTTTTATATGTAGGACCACTCGTAGTTTAAAGCACGCGAGGGCTTTGTTACTACTTAACCGGACTATCCTGTGGTGGCCAAAAATTACTGTAAGGCCCCCAGCCAGGGCTTACTAACTATGGATTTAAATTAAGTGACGCGGCACTAAGGGCACCCCCTGTGGGGTACGGGCCTCGGCTTAGTGGGTCACTGAGGGGTGGGCAATCAATATCGGGCTGGGTTAGATTATTTGGGGACTGGTTTATTACCGTTACAGGCTCAGCTTCGCGGGCTGGCGTGGCGAGCAAGGGTCGGTCGGTGATGTTACTGGGGAGTCGCGGAGGGCCTCGGCGGCGAGGCCGGAAACGCGGTTTGTATCTGTTTTTGTACTTACGACGTGTACTGGTTTCCCTACTACTCTCTTGAAGGAGGGTGATGGGGTCATCGGGTTGGAAGAGGGTATGCCTAGGGCGCCTAATCTTAGAGATCCTAGAGGGTGTGTAACGGGCGGCCGATACTACTAGGGGGTTGGGGTGAGTTGCGGCTGAGTCTAAGAAACGCTTGGTAAGGCGTTTAATAATCTGTCTAACTGTGGGGATCTTAAGGTCGACATGGAGTCGTTCATTCGTGAAGCACCACGGTGCACCCGTGGCGCCTCTGAGAAACCGGTTCTGAAGGGTCTGCATCCTATAGATTCGGTGGGGCCTAGTATGCGCGAATACGGGGCACGCGTATGTCATGATAGGCCGAATGCACGCGGTGTAGATACGCAATTTGCACCGGAGTGACAATTTGCTGCGGGCATTCAGCACGGAATGAAGCCTACCGAGAGCGAAGGCGGCGCGCGAGCGTACCGTCCTTATGTGCTCAGCAAAAGATAGTCTACGATCGAGAGTGACCCCTAGATAATTGGCTTGCTCCTCCCAAGGGATCGGCTTGTCAAACATCATGATCGGGGCGGGGTTGGGTGGGCTAATCTTACGCGGTCTAATAAATAGGACCGCCTGGCTCTTATCGGGGTTAACCTCGATCCTCCATCTCCGGAACCAATCACCTAGGCTCTTGGCGGAGTTTTGGAGGGTGCGAGAGATGCACGCGGGGCTATATCCCGAATAGTAGATGGCGGTGTCGTCAGCGAACAAGGCTAACTGCGCCCTTCCACTCTTCGGGATATCGCTCGTATAAAGGGTGAACATAAGAGGGGACAGCACAGATCCCTGAGGGACGCCTGCGCGTATCGGGTGGGGAGCGGAAAGCGCACCCTCAATGCGGTATTGGAAGGTGCGATTCGACAGAAAGTCTCGTAGGATGAGCACGAGGCGATCGGGCACACCGAGCTGGTATAACTTGTATATCAGCCCGTTGTGCCAGACCTTGTCGAAAGCTTTCACTATATCGAAGAACAGGGCACCAGTCATCATGCCGCGCTGAAAGCGTTCGCTGACATGTTCGACTATACGGTGCACCTGTTGGACACAAGAGTGACGGGGACGGAAGCCGAATTGCTCCGTGGGTATAAGACTCTTTGCTTCGGCATAGTCTTTGAGACGCTTATAAATAAGCCTCTCGTAGATTTTGCCTATCACATTGAGTAAACTAATGGGGCGATAACTACCGGGGGACGATTTTGGTTTGCCTGGTTTTGGGATACCGATAACGGTAGCCCGCTTCCAGGTCTGCGGAAAAATGTTGTTTGCTAGAGCGCCATTGAAGATGGCGGTCATTAGCACTATAAGAGCCGGGGGGAAGAGTTTAAATACCCTGTTGTTGATACCGTCAGAGCCAGGGGCCTTCCTAGGTTTGAGTCCCCTGATGACCTCCGCCACCTCGTCAGGTGTGACAGGGGGGAGGGGTCATCCGGGTCTTCATCGGGGGGGGAGTGCGGTACGGCGTTCGACCTCAGCGTCCACTCTTGCGAGGTGAGCTGGGTCTACTGGCTGAGTACTTGGTGAGCACTGGGCCTCTAGGCTGTCGGCCAGGCACTCGGCTTTTGCGTCGTCATCGAAGGCGACGCTCTTATCGGGGCGAATAAGAGGGGGCATAGCGGAAGTTTCCGAGGAGCGTAACTTCCTCTGGAGCTCCCAGAAAGCTAGATGGGTCGGTTCCAGATCATTGAGCATCCTATCCCATTGGTCGTTACGCAGCTCTTTGATGCGTTTGCTTACTTTGCGTTGTAAGCCGCGCATAAAAGCTTTGTTAGCGACACAAGGGAAGGACCTGTAGGCACGGACTGCCGCGTTCTTCTCGGTCAGGAGGGCACGCACATCGTCCGGGAGGTTCCAGCGACTAATAGCCACCGGGGCCTCCCTTGAACATTCGTTCAGGACGGTTTGCACGTGACCCGTGAACAAGCCGATCGCGGCTTCCGTATGCTCTGCAGTCTCGATTTGGTCTGGAATTTCGTCTAAGTGAGGGGATGTGGTAGATTTCAGCGATTCGCTTACTTTCTCCCAGTCCGTGACCACTTTCGTGAGGGGAGTGACTGATGGATCATATGGACCGGATCTAGGAGCGAACTCCATGATCACTGGTCTGTGGTCCGAGTCCAATTCGTCGATCGTTTCCATAGAATGCAATCGCAAGTTTACATTCTTCAGAAGCGCGACGTCCAGGACATCAGGACGTTGATCGGGGGCAAAAGGGAAGTGTGTTGGATGCATCGGAGCGATGACATCAAAGCTGAGGGGGGAACAAAGACTGAATAGGGCCCTGCCTCTGGAACTGGTTGTGTGAGAGTTCCAGGAGGTGTGCTTGGCGTTAAGATCTCCCGCCAGAAGGACGGAGTCACTTAAGCCAAGGAGGGCGGTCAGATCGTCTCGCATGGTGGCATTGATCTCCACTGAGTTGGCAGGAGGGAGATATGCTGAGACTATCGTGATCGGTGGGTGGCCTGTCATGCCTAGCCGACAGACAGAAACTTCGAAGTGAGAGAGTGGCGGTGGGTCCATAGGAATGCAGTAGAGGGCGCTTCTATAGTAGATAAGAGTACCTCCCTTGTGGCAGTGCGACCTGTCGTTACGAACTATGCGATAGTTCGCAATTTTGGGGTCGCGCATGTGCGGCTTAAGGAAGGTCTCTTGCACTAGTAGAATGTCTAAGTGATAGTCGCGGAGGAAATTGGCGATCTCATCACGTTGGGGAACTATGCCGTTGGCGTTAAAGGTCCCTATCTTTAGGGATTTCGGTTTGAGTCTACATGAAGGGGCTTGATCCATTATGGATTGTTATGGGGGAGGTTGCGGAGGGCCTGTGTAACGTCCGGGTACGAGTTAAATACCCGGGCGAGTGCTGAAAAATCGCCGTTGCAGGCGACGATGTCCTTGGACATTTGGATACCCCGGGGGCTATAGAAGACCCCGAAGGTACTTGTAATTACCCTGAAGGGGTCTAGGGTTTCCGCTGAGGGCGGGGGGCGTCGGGTCCGCTGAGGGCGGAGGGGGTCTGGGGTCCGCTGAGGGCGGAGGGGGTCTGGGGTCCGCTGAGGGCGGGGGGCGTCTGGGGTCCGCTGAGTGCAGTGGGGGTCTGGTCGCCGGGGTAATAGGAGGGGCCGTGAATTGGAAGGGCGGGAGGGTAGGAGGGCGAGTCGCTGCGGGCGCGGCCGCTTTGACAATGGGTCTGGGCGGGGAGGGAGGGGGGATAGGTTGTGCCATCAGGGATGGCAGGGTGAACGCGGGGTGCGGTAGGGCGGGCCTGAGTGCGGGGAAATGCGTCTGGTGGTTGTACGCATTCCACGGGTAAAATAATGGGGGGGGGGGGGGGCGCGGTGGTTGGGCGCTCCCTTTGCTGCCTCTCCTGGCTACGTTTAGCCAGTTTAGGGGCAGTCGATTTAGGGGGCTTCGGACACCCGCGGTAGTTGGCGGGGTGCCCGGATTCGCCGCACAGTACGCAGCTAGGTGGCTCCGTGCAGAGGGCACGGTCCTTAGGACGCGAGCACTGTGCGGTGGCGTGGTCTCCCAGACACTTGACGCATCTGGGTTTGCCAGTACAGCTGGATCGCTACAGGATTGTACGCAAGTTTAATAGCACTCTGATTATCTACGCAAATGCAAATAGCCCCAAGATATTCACCTCTTATAAATGCATTCAACTGCCGCAAGTGAACTGCCCCCTTGGTTGCCTCCGAAAGTGCAATATACTCGGCTTCCGTTGACGAAAGAGCCACACAAGCTTGTTTCCGGCATTCCCAGTTAATCAACGAGTTTCCGCATCTAAAAATAAATCCGGAATACCATTTCCTATCTTTGATGTTCCCTCCCCAGTCAGCATCTACAAATCCCGTGATGTCCGTCAACCGTCAGTGGTCGTCTCGGCGCCCCGTTAGGGGCGCGAGGAGACGGGGTCGGGGCGGTGGCCCCCTTCCCGTGGTGGCCGTCGCGGTCCATGAAAATGGACCGGTAATTGGATTTGGCTATTTATTGCCATATAGTATGTGCCTAGGCCGCGAAGTCTCACTTCGCGGCGGCCGGTGAGTATGTGCTATGGGTGTTTCTGTAGGGGCGCCTGAAGTGTTTCACGCCGCCCGTGCGACCAGACCCCAGTCAGGTGAGACCCCCAGTTACCTGGGGGAGGCCCGACGGAGGTCGATACTAGCAACAGGGCGGCGGCTTTGGTTGGCGCCCGCCTACAGAGGGTGATTGACCTATGATTACAACGCATTCAGAGCTAGCCGATTACGTTGCAATACATAGGACGTATGTATGTGTAAGGCGACTTGAGGTGTGTGTACGTCGCCTTATGTAGACGCTATGTGTGTACGCTCACCCTCACGTGCCGCGTATAGCGTGTCAATCCCACTTTAGAGTGTGCAGTAGTGATTGTATGTCACGCGCGCCGCAGCGCCTAGCTGTTAACTAGTAGCTGCGCGCGCGGTTGATGCGTGTCTGTGATTTGTATGGAGTCTTTTTGTGTGAGTAGGTCGCGTGTAGCGTGGTTGCGACCTACTCAGGCGTTATGTCCGGTGGGTGGGGCCTCGGTGTCCGCGACTAGGTCGCGCGGGAAGCGCTTGTCAGGGCGCTTGGCGTCGTCGGGAGGGCGCGCGTGCCAGGGGGCCAGGCCCTTAATGTGGGCCCAGGCAGACTCGTCGGCACGCGCGAACATGGTGGTCGCCAACGATGCGGCGAAACTTCTTACACTCTCCACGCGCAGGTCCCTGTGAATGACAGAGTTCCTCACGAAGCGAGGTGCGTTAGTGATGTGACGCAGCGAGAAATTCTGCTGCGTCTGGAGCTTCTTGATATTGGCCTCGCTCGTGAGGGCGAGCCAAGCTGGGGCAGCGTACGTTAGCTGCGGCCGGATATATGTTTTGTAGACGCCCAGCTTGACCCGGAGCGGGAGGCGCGAGGAGAGTACGGGGCGCAGCAGGTTGCGCGTAGTGCGCACCCGCGCGACCGTGTCGCGGACCCCCATGGCCCATTGTGAGCCGATCATCGATCGTGACCCCCAGGTATTTAGCCGTGAGGGCCCACTCGATGTCGGCGTCTTGTAGCTTAAGGTTGGGTGGGTGTGAACGACGTCGTGTCGTTATTACCATCGCCTGTGTTTTCCCTACGTTGACCGACAGCCTCCACTTTTTGAGCCAGTCGGGAAGGTCGTCCAGGGCGCGCTGCATCTTGATGGCCGCGTGTTCGCCTGTGAGCGAAGTGGTGATGTACGCGGCGTCATCGGCGTACAGCGCGAGCGTCGTTGTGTGCGTGGCGGGAATGTCGTCGGTGTACACAGAGTATAACACAGGCGAGATACAACTCTCCTGCGGCACCCCGGCCGCGACGGGGCGCGCGCCTGAGAGCTTGTCCTCCACCGCAACCTTAATCGTCCTGTCTTGTAGGAAGGAGGAGACCACCTGTACTAGCCGGCGGGGCATTGAGGTGAGCGTCAGTTTGTAGAGCAGACCGGTGTGCCAGACTCTATCAAACGCCTTCTCCATGTCGAGGAATACTGCAGCGGCGTATTCCCGCTTATTCACGGCCGCTGTCAGGAGGTGCAGTACCCTCGACAGCTGGAGCGTCGTGCTGTGTTCCGCGCGGAACCCGAATTGTTCCGGTCGTGGAGTGATGTGAGGTGTCATGTGGCGCAGCAGGAGCGCTACGAACACCTTGGAGGTGGTTGAGAGGAGAGTGATCGGCCGATAGCTCTCCGGCTTCCTAGGATTTTTCCCGGGCTTGGGGATCATTACGACCCTCCCTAACTTCCATATGTTTGGAAATGTCCCGGTACGGAGTATGCCTGTGTACAAGCGCGCTAACGCCGCTACCGTACGATGCGGTAGGTGGCGCAGCGCGGTATTCGTTATTCCGTCCGCACCGGTGCCTTCTTTGGTTTTGTGCGGAGGATCGCCCGCCGTACCTGGCCCGGGGAAATGAAAATTGGTTCATCCGTAGGGGCTATCGGCGTGCGTAAGTACTCTCCGAGGTGTTTCTCGACTGCTGCGACGTGTTGTGTCTCGTCAATCGGGTTCGGCGTGAATTGACGCTCCAGGTGAGAGGCGAAGATCTCTGCCCGGTCCGCTGCAGTGTACCTCAGCGTCCCGCCGCTGTCTGTCAGCGGGCGCACCGGAGCTGGGGTATTCTTAAGGCGCCTGCACACTCGGTGCACAGTCGCTTTCTGCGGAGTTTATAAAGTTCTCCCAGCTCTCGGCGGTGTGGGCCTGTAATTCGGCCTTCACCTTCGATGCTAGGTGGTTGAGCTGGGTCTTCAGTGTGGGGCATCTGTTTACTTGCCACCGCTTGCGTAGCCGCCTCTTGTCGGCGATCATGCGTGTCAAGTGTGCGGGGAGCGCTTGCGCGCGTCCCTGCGGCGCGTGTGTATCAGCTGTCGCCGCTTCGTAGGCGTGCTGCATGCAAGCGGTGATATCGTCCGCCAGCTCGTCTACATCGTCGGCCTTGGTGATAGGCCGAATAGGCGTGGTGGTCTCCAGCTTCGCCGTAAAGACCTTCCAGTCAGTACGGCGACGTGGCGCTAAATGAGCAGTTTTGGTGGCGTGGGCTGTTAGGGTGACGAGTACAGCCTGATGGTCCGACTGCAGCTCGTCATCCAGCGTCTCCTGCGCGATCTGGCAGTTGAGGCCGCGGTGTACCACAATGTCGAGCACGTCCGGTAAGTATGTGGCGTTTGTGGGGTAGTGTGTGGGCATCTCGGGGCCCGACACTTCGTAGCCGCGGGCCTCCGCGTCGTTGAAGAGTCGTCTGCCCGCTTCGTTCCTGGTGTGTGAGTTCCACGCTGGGTGCTTACTGTTCAAGTCCCCTGCGATGATGGTCGGGTGCGGCGTATCTAATATCTTCCTGATGTCCGCGACGTCCAGTGGGGACCCCGGAGGGTGGTACGTCGCGTACACGTTTAGTACGCCGACTGTTGTGTTAATCTGAGCACCCAGCGCGTATACAGTGCCGAGCGCAGGTACGGGCAGCTCGTGATGGACGACTCTCCTCTTGATGATTAACGCCAGACCGCGGTAGCACCTGTGGGTGGTCGTCTGCTCATCTTTTCGATAAACGAGATATCCCGGGAATCGGATTTTGTCTGCAGGTCCCAGGAGTGTCTCGCTTATTAGCGCCACGTCCTCAACGGTCTGGTCATCGCAGGTGAGTAACCTGGCCGATCAGGGTGGCCATACCGTTGAGGATTGCGCGGACGGGGTCTTCTCCTCTCCGCAGGGCAAGTAAAACGTCCTGCAAGACCCCGATCGCGACCTCCAGGGTGTCACTATCCCCTTCGTGGGTTATGTAATTTGTGTTTCTGTTTCTGTTGACACCCTGTGCACCCCCTTTATGATTTGGGTGGTGTTCGTGGTGTCCAGGGGGTGCGCCCGCCGACTGTGCACCCGATCTCGTGCTCGGGTGCAACTTAACCGTGCCAGGAGCCGAGGTTACGCCAATGTTATTGTCCGCAGCCCGGCCCCTTGGCGCTAGCGCGGCGTAATGCATAGAAATATGAAAGGAGGAGAAATGGTAAGGGGGCGTAACCGCGCGATCGCTTCTTGCAATCCTCATTGCAAATTAGAGAAAACGGTCATTGTGGCAAATCAGTTTACTTTTGACCGCGTAACTGAAACATTTATAAAATGCCGCGTTGTTCCGGGTTCGAATGTAAAAATCAAAGCCGTTTCAATAATATGATTACGGAAGGAGTCTCATACCATATGTAAGTATAAGAATTTTGCCTTAATTGTCTTTAAAAACAGTAAGTTTATAATTATTATATTCGCTACCATGTTATCATTGCATATACGGTGCAAGACGACACTATTATTTTTGTACAAAATACATTGCTTGTTATCTAACTGTTCAGTTTAACATTCTGTGAATAAAAAACGCAATGAAATTAACTGCAAACGAATCGCACAATAAGAGGCGCGTTGCTTGGTACGGCCGCAGGCCGCGAACGTTACGCCAGCAGCGCCGGAGTGTTGTGAGTGTTGTGACACTGCAGTCGTACTAGCCTATCGATAATAATGATACCGTGTTCTCGGGATTGTTAAATAATGTTACGGATAACAACCACCTACTCATTCAATTATGAAGATATTCGTACCAAGATTTGTACAAGTGACAATATCTACTTTTCTAAATGACATTAAAAATTTTGTTAATATCATTGCTTATTTATGGAAATAATAAAACTAATTGCGACCAAATATTAATTTTAAAACGTTTATAAAGTTAAATTTTGTTATTTATCTGCACATATTATGTACCTACATTATTACGTTTAATAATAAAAAGGCAACAAACTATAATATCTTTTACTTATTAAAATTTTGTAATTTCCCTATGGTAGGTAAGTAAAAACGACAGTCATGTGATAGGAATCAAGCATTCTCGAATATCGACAATTTTATATTTTCTGACTGTGCCACCTGCGCGTGTGTAAATAACTATTGTACATTTATTCCGCATTACGCTCGGCACGATTGGATGACGGCAATGTGTATGTGCGTTTGGCTTAGTGTGACTACAGTTAGGATTGGTCACGAGAATGTTGTATCCGTTATGATTGTGTGCGTTTAGTGCGTGTTTATTGACTTGCATGCGTAGTTGTAATAAATGGTGAGGGAAAAATGGCTCGCTAGGTTTTCATGCATTTTTAAATATACAGCCCATCTCTTACTTTCTATTATCTTTGGCGTAATGGGTAGTAAGTAGGTCACGAGGCGTGGCCTGTGTGCGGTCCCCGCCTCCGGTTGCCGGGGGGCGGGGCCTCGTGGGTTTATTTGTTTTTCCCTGTTGTTTTGGATTGTTCGCCGCGCTCTCTGTCGGCGGGTTTTGGTCGCCCTGTTTTATGTGTGGGCGTGGCTTCGTCTTTCCGCCGCCGGGATGTTTGTTTACATCCTGTAGTTCATCTTGATTTTCGGCGGCGGCTTGCTCCGTCTTGGATTTCTTTTTCCTACCGCCACGCTTTTTCTTCCTCCGTCCGGTGGCTTCGCGCGTTTGGGCCCCATTTGCGGCCGCCATCAAGGAGTCGGACGGCGCTTCCCCTTCCGGGGTGGGGTGGAGGTGTGCGGGAGTTGCGTTTGCCGTCCGGCGTTGGTCTCCTGTGATGGCGACCGTGCCGGCTCTTTTGTTTCGCATTTCCTTCTTTTTTACCTGGCAGCTCAGGCTGTTCGCCGGGTGGGGGCCCCCGCAGTTTACGCAGGTGGCGGGGTCCTCTTTTTTCAGGGTGCAGTCTGCTGCGTAGTGAGGTCCGCCACACTTCACGCACGCTAGGGGGCGATGGCATTGTGCCGACGAGTGCCTGAATTGCTGGCACCTGTGGCACTGGGAGGGGCCCTTCCTGCCACGCCATGCTTCAATCTTGATACCGGGCATGCACATCATCTCGGTGACGTGGTATATGCCCGGTATGGTGTCGGGAGTTTTCTTCAGCACGGCATGGAATATGCAGCCGGGACGTCCCTCTCTCGCCTTAATGTGGCGGACGTACTCCGGCTCATAGCCTAACGCGCGAAGCTCTTCTAGGATTTCTTCTGGGGTCGTGTCCACTGGCAGCCCCCTAATGGCCACCTTCAGGTTCACGTCCGCTGGTAGGGAGTAGGAGAACCAGCTGACCGTTCTGTCGTCTTTCTCCAACTCCGTCAGGTACCTTTGGACCAGCCGGTACTCCTCATCTGTTTGCGGGGTGAATTTCACCCCGCAGCCGAAGGGGCGCGCGTTGGGCGCGCGGCCGAGCTTGTCCCGTAGCGCTCGGAAGTGGCGCGCCCACTGTGGTAGTTTCTCCACTACCAGCGGTGGGTAACGCAACTTCTTCGTGGGCTGTTTGGTGCCGCTGCCGTTACCCTTGGCCTCGCTGCCTGTTGGTACAGCGGGCTTGGGGGCTGCGGTTTTCCCGTTTTGGTTCTTCTGCGGTGGCCTCCTTGCGGCTTCCGCAAAGGTGTTTTTGCGGAAGCTTGCTTCTGGGTCGCTGTCTGCGCGGGGGCGCGGGGCCCGCTGTGGTAGCGGGGCCGCCACGCATTGTCTTTTCGCCTCCTCTTCCTCGTCATCGGGGCTGCGCTGACGGCGCTGCGCTTGGCGAGGGAGTTGGAAATCGAAGTCCAGGTCAAATGAAATGGCACTTACCTGGACTTCCGGAGACGCCTGCTTTTGCTGCAGGTTCGGCAGCGACGGGACCCTTGTCACGGCCCCTCCTGTGGGGCTAGGCCGGGTTCGTGGCAGCGTTGTTCGGGTGAATATTCTTTCGCCGTGTTCACTCGCGCTTGCACTTTTCATACTCGACGTACTCGCTACCGATTCCACCGAGCTCGCATACGGCGAGTACATCGAGCGTGATGCAGGGGAAGACGGGGCCGAGTCACGGGGCGCGGCCGGAGACGACAAGTCACTCGCGGGCGCGGATGTCTTCGCGGGGCGCGCGGCCGGCTTAGGCACAGTCGGTCGGCTCGCGAGCAAACCGGCGGCAGTTGCGGCGATCCCACCGCGTCTACGTCAGCGCCCACTAGTGAGCACTGACGTATACACGGCGGGTGAAAAACGGCCCGAGCGGTGCGTAGGAGCGATTTCGCGGCACTGTGTCCTTGGAGCTTCTTTGTTCTTCAGCGTCCTGGTATCCTGGGTCCTGGTATCTTGAAATCACTGTACGCGAAGGTCACGAAACACTCCCAGTAACAATGCATAAAATGCACCTCATTAAGTATCGTTCAGGGGGGCGCAAGTTGTGGATAGTATGGCCCCACGACACTTGCTATCTACCAACATATTTTTCTGAGTTTAATATCTGTAGCTAGTGGTCATGTTGTGCTATATACTATGACGTATTTTATGACCTTGTTTACTTCATTTATCATTACGCCTGTATTTCCTGAAGGGATAAGCAGAGGTATATAGCAACACTCACATAGCTACTTTAAATGTTATTTACATGAATATGTACAATTTAGGCTTGCTGTCCGCAACAGTCTCCCCCCAGCGTAGCCTCGCGAGCTTCTTCTCTATGGTCGAGGACAATAAGCCTTCTCACGGGCCTCCTAAATATGCTGCCCCGCGTCCGCACATCCGCACTACGTACCACGCCATCAGGACCGACTATCGCGTGCACAACAAGGCCCCGCGGCCACACGTTCCGCGGTAACAAGCCGTCAGCGATTATTGATTTGTTCAGCGCGATTGTGTCTGACGTCACCGCGCGGTGTCAGTGTTGGTAAATATTCGTTTACCCATCTAGCCCAAAATTGATCTGCCAGCGCTTGTGCTGCTCGCCAAGCGCGTTTATCAGCTACGTCACACGTTCCAGTGACCGGTAACCCCGATCCTGACCCCAGCAGGAAATGATTCGGGGTTAATGCTTCTGCGTCTTCTGGGCTCACAGACACGTGAGTGAGCGGTCGCGAGTTCAATATGTTCTCTATTTCAGCCATAACTGTTAACAGAGTATCTTCCTTTGGCGTGCGCTCCTTTAGTATTACCGCGAGCGCTGTTTTCACGCTACGAACTTCGGTATTCTTAAGGCGTCTACACACTCGGTGTACGGACGCCCAGTCGCTCTCAGTGGAGTCTATATAGTGCTCCCAGCTCTCGGCGGTGTGGGCCTGTAATTCGGCCTTCACTTTCGATGCTAGGTGGTTGAGCTGGGTCTTCAGTAGTGGGCATCTATTTGTTTGCCACCGCTTGCGTAGCCGCCTCTTGTCGGCGATCATGCGTGTCAGGTATGCGGGGAGCGCTCGCGCGCGTCCCTGCGGTGTGTGCGTCTCAGCAGTCGCCGTTTCCAAGGCTTGCTGCATGCAAGCGGTGATTTCGTCCGCCAGCTCATTTACATCGGCGGCCGTGGTGATAGGCCGAATAGGCGTGGTGGTCTCCAGCTTCGCCGTAAAGACTTTCCAGTCCGTACGGCGACGTGGCGCTAGATGAGCAGTTTTGGTGGCGTGGGCTGTTAGGGTGACTAGTACAGCCTGGTGGTCAGACTGTAGTTCGTCATCCAGCGTTTCCTGCGCGATCTGGCAGTTGAGGCCGCGGTGCACCACAATGTCGAGCACGTCCGGTAAGTATGTGGTGTTGTCTGGGTAATGTGTGGGCATCTCGGGGCCCGACACTTCGTAGCCGCGGGCCTCCGCGTCGTCGAAGAGTCGTCGGCCCGATTCATTCATAGAATGCGAGTTCCACGCTGGGTGTTTGCAGTTTAAATCCCCTGCGATCAGTGTTGGGTGCGGGTGCGGTGCGACGAACAGTCCGCGCATGTCCGCGACGTCAAGGGTGGTCTGTGGTGGGCGGTACGTCGCGTATATGTTTAATACGCCGACCGTCGTGTTCACTTGGACACCCAGCGCGTAGATTGTGCCGAGTGTCGGTATGGGCAGCTCCTGGTGGACGACTCTCCGTTTGATGATTACCGCCAGACCGCGGTAGCTCCTGTGGTTGGTCGTCTGCTCATCTTTCCGATAAACGAGGTATCCTGGGAATCGGATTTTGTCTGCAGGTCCCAGGAACGTCTCGCTTATTAGCGCCACGTCTATGTCCTGTTCCTGCAGTAGCGGACGGAGGAGGGCGACCTTATTTTTGAGGCCGCGGGCGTTCCAGTGTATTATCCTCAACGGTTTGGTCATCGCAAATGTGTTACCTGGCCGATCAGGGTGGCCATACCGTTGAGGATTGCGCGTACGGGGTCTTCTCCTCTTCGCAAGGCGAGTAATACGTCTTGCAAGACCCCGATCGCGACCTCTAGGGTGTCATTTTGCCCTTCTTGGGGTACGTACTTTTTGTTGACACCCTGTGCACCCCTCGTGTGATTAGGTGGGTGCTCTTGGTGTCTGAGGGGCGCGCCCGCCGACTGTGCACCCGTTTTCGTGTTCGGGTGCACCTTACCCGCGCCAGGAGCCGAGGTTACGTCAATGTTATTATCGTCAGCCCGGCCACTTGGCGCTAGCGCGGCGTAATGCGTGGTATGTGGGTCACGGGGCGTGGCCTGTGTGCGATCCCCGCCTCCGGTTGTCGGGGGGCGGGGCTTGGTGTTCCTATTTACTATTGCCGCGCTATCTGTCGGCGGGTTTTGTAAATGGTGGTCGCCCTTTGGTGGGCGTGGCTTCTTGTTGTTTCCGCCGCCGGGATGTTTATTTACTTCCGGTTCTTCCGGTTTCTCGGCGGCGGCGGTTTGTTCTGTCTTTTTCTTGTTTTTATTTCTCTTACCGCCACGCTTCTTTTTCCTCCGTCCGTTGAGGTCGGTGGCTTCGCGCGCATGGGCCCCATTTGCGGCCGCCATCAAGGTGGCGGTTTGTGTTTCCCCCTCCGGGGTGGGGTGTAGATGTGCGAGGGGTGCGTCCGCTGCCCGGCGTTGATCCCCTGTGATGGCGACCGTGCCAGCTCGCTTGTTGCGCAGCTCCCTCTTCTTCACTTGGCAGCTCAGGCTGTTTGCCGGGTGAGGGCCCCCGCAATTTACGCAGGTGGCGGGGTCCTCCTTCTTGAGCGTGCAGTCTGAGGCGTAGTGGGGCCCGCCACACTTCACGCATGCGAGGGGGCGATGGCATTGTGCCGACGAGTGCCGAAATTGCTGGCACCTGTGGCACTGGGAGGGGCCCTTTCTTCCCCGCCATGCTTCTATCTTTATACCGGGCATGCACATCATCTCAGTGACGTGATAGATGCCCGGTACTGTGTCGGGTGTTCGCTTGAGCACGGCGTGGAAGATACAGCCGGGGCGTCCTTCTCTTGCCTTGATGTGGCGGACGTACTCCGGCTCGAATCCGAGCGCGCGAAGCTCCTCCTCTATTTCTGTCGGGGTTGTATCTACCGGCAGCCCCCTGATGGCCACCTTAAGATTAACGTCCGCTGGTAGGGAGTAGGAGAACCAGCTGACCGTTTTGTCCTCTTTTTCCAGCTCCGTTAGGTATCGTTGGACCAGCCGGTACTCCTCATCGGTTTGCGGGGTGAATTTCACCCCGCATCCGAATGGGCGCGCGTTGGGTGCGCGGCCGAGTTTGTCCCTTATTGCTCTGAAGTGGCGCGCCCATTGCGGTAGTTTTTCCACTACCAGCGGTGGGTAACGCAGCTTCTTTGTTGTTGACTTTGTTGTGCCGCTGCCGTTACCCTTCGCCGCGCTGCCTGTTGGCACAGCGGGCTTGGGGGCTGCGGTTGCGTCTTGTTTGTTTCCCTTCGGGGGTCTTCCTGCTGCTTCCGCAAAGGTGCCTTTACGGAAGCTCGCCTCGGGGTCACTGTCTGAGTGGGGGCGTGGGGCCCGCTGTGGTAGCGGGGCCGCCACGCATTGGCGCTTCGCCTCCTCCTCTTCGTCGTCGGTACTGCGCTGACGGCGCTGTGCTAGACGGGGGAGTTGGAAGTCGAAGTCCAGGTCGAAAGATAACTGTTGTTTTCCTACCTGGACCTCCGGTGACGTCTGCAGTTGTGGCAGGTTCGGCATGGATGGGACCCTTGCCACCGCCCCTCCTGTAGGGCTCGGCCGGGTTCGTGGCAGCGCAGTCCTGGTGAACGTCCTGGTGCTTGCGCTGTTTTCACTGTTCGCGCTCCGCATGCTGGATGTACTCGCCACCGACTCCACCGAACTCGCGTACGGCGAGTACATCGAGCGCGATGCAGGGGAAGACGGGGCTGAGTCGCGGGGCGCGGGCGGCGACGACATATTCTCACTCGCGTTCGCGTTCGCGGTACGCGCGGCCGGCTTAGGCACAGTCGGTCGGCTCGCGGTTCGCGGTTTCGTGTTTGAACCCTTCCCCGAACCAACGTAAGGGTCGCTCGACACCGGCGGACGGGCCGGTGGAGCAGCGTGGGACGCGGTACGGGATACGGTGGCGGCGGGGCGCATCAATTCCGCGGCTGTTCTGCGGTGCGTCGCTATTGGCGGAGGCGCCGGTACATCCATCGGTACCGGGCGGAACTTTGGCGGGCGCACTTGTGTTGCAGGCGCGCGCGTGGGCTGGTGTGTGGTGGTGGGGGGTGCGGTTGGCGTATTTAATGCGCGTCGGCGGAGCCGAGCGTCACTCGCCGCGTGACACTCGGTCCGGCCGGACGCATGCTTGGCCTCTGTGCGCAACTCTGGGTTCGATGCCGTTCTACCCCTCTGCTTCAGCAATCTGTGTTGCGCGCGGATGTCGCTTTCCCCTGGTGGTGATGCGGGCGGAGTCCGGCGATGCTGGCGTTGATGCTGCTGGTGTTTTCGAGCGTCGGGTGCAGGTGTTGGCGGCTGTGGAGTAGGCAGCGGAGCTGCTTGGCTTTCTTGTGGTTGTGGTTGTGGTTGGCCCTGAGAAGGGCCTTTGTTTGAGGGGCCCGCACCCTGTGAGGGGATACGGGCACTCGTCGGAGCTATCGATTGGGCGCGACCCACCGCGGCCGTGCGGCTTGCGAGCAAACCGGCGGCAGTTGCGGCGGTCCCACCGCGTCTACGTTAGCGCCCACTAGTGAGCACTGACGTATACACGGCGGGTGAAAAACGGCCCGAGCGGTGCGTGGGAGCGATTTCGCGGCACTGTGTCCTTGGAGCTTCTTTGTTCTTCAGCGTCCTGGTATCCTGGGTCCTGGTATCTTGAAATCACTTGGCACGCAAAAGGTCACGAAACACTCCGTATCTGTATCGAGTAACAATGCATAAAATGCACCTCATTAAGTATCGTTCAGGGGGGCGCAAGTTGTGGATAGTATGGCCCCACGACACTTGCTATCTACCAACATATTTTTCCGAGTTTAATATCTGTAGCTAGTGGTCATGTTGTGCTATATACTATGACGTATTTTATTACCTTGTTTACTTCATCTATCATTACGCCTGTATTTCCTGAAGGGATACGCAGAGGTATATAGCAACACTCACATAGCTACTTTAAATGTTATTTACATGAATATGTACAAATTAGGCTTGCTGTCCGCAACAATATAATCAGTCAACAACTTAATCAGTCAATATAATAGGGTTAACAGTCTCAAGATTCCTTATTCCTTACTCATTGAATCAGATATTGAAGACGAGATTTCCACCTCATCTTCAATATATGTCCCAACCAGTAGGTACGTCTTTTCCATTATGGTGAGAAAAATGTACGGTTTCTGAATGAAATACTTTTGCTATAACCTCGGTATCGCATTTTTTTTTTAATTCGTTATATTTGGCGGTTGTCATTTGCAAAATGTTTTGTATTTTTGGTGAAGCTGCTTTGTCCTTGAAATTATTCCTACTGTATCTTCCTGAGCATCATCTACCATGCTGTATTTGATTGTCATAAGATCCGTAGACGATTTTTTAGATGTCGCAACCCGTACTTTGTTAATTTTACCAGATAAGTTACCTTTGAAATATTTTTCAGATAGCTCATCGAAATTCTTGAAGTCCGTATGGATAAGAGTTTCTATATAATTGAACCAGGTTCTTTTCAAGCCAACTGAAAAATTGTTGCCTACAGCGAGGGTGAGGGTATCCCCATATTATAGTATTTCTAACAGTTTTCAATTATTGCATGAATACTATCCACAGTCATTTCCGTGTGGCACGGAAGCAGATAATTCATCTGGATGGTCTCTTTCGAGGTGGACTGCATAACTTGATATTCGAAGATGTTTTGTGTGTGGTGAGTTAAACTCCAGGCTTCCGATAGACTTATTTATTATGCAGGGCTAGATTACTGCTTACACTACTAACACGATAACTTATAGACACTTCACAAGGCGACTTTTGATAAAACAACTACTGCTTGAAGAGAACGTCTGTACATAAACGACTTTACTGAGACCGACTATACTTAAACGACTTTACTGAGAACGACATATTCTTTTTTTTTTCCTATTCGACTGCTTGTAGATGGTCTTGCGGACCGTTTCTACGTAACCGGGCATTTATTGGTGAGACTTGAAGGGTCTCCAACCAATTCCGACGAGAGTAAAATACTTAACCTAAGCTACTATTACTACGTCTACTACTAACATCAAGACTAGATAGCAACAGCACAACTAAGGGCGTCCCCTAGGGGGGACTCGAACCTTTGCTTATGGCGTTGCTTGCGAGAGGACTGGGAGGGAGACAGCTTGATGAGGGCTGAATTAACGGTGTGACTGCGGAGTCACAAAAGACGACCGACCCGCGGCTGCGGCGGGTGAGCACGGTGGATCAGGGACGGCGGCGGTGGGACGTAGCGATAGGCCTCGTCGGCGAGGACGAAATGCCGTGTTGTGTAGTATGCTGGTCGATTTACTCGCCTCCTGGAGGAGGGTAATATCGTTGTCGGGCTCTAATAGCGCATGCCTGGGACGGCGCACTATGCTAATTTGAGAGGGTTTATAATCGGCCGCGGCGGCCACTAGAGGGTTCCGGTGCCTTAGGGCATTATCGAAATAACGCTTGGAAATGCGTTTGAGGTATTGCCTGACGGTTGGCATTTTAAAATCTAAATGAAGCTGTTCGTTGCGCATGTACCACGAAGTGGCCAAGGCCCTGCACAAGATGAGATTTTGGAGGATTTGAAAAGATTTAAATCGGGTGGGCTTAACGTGTGCGAACACGACGCTAGCGTAAGTTAAAATGGGGAGAATGCACGACACGTAAGGTCTCAGCTTATTTCTAGGTGATAATTTACTGCGCGCCCTAAGCATGGGATGGAGACGGCCTACAACGAAAGCGGCGCGAGCGCGCACCGCTTTGATGCGTTTACGGAAACTAAGATGGTGATCGAGGATCACCCTCAGGTACTTGACGCTCAGTTCCCAAGGGATCTGTTTGCCGAACATGACTACGGGAGGGATGAGGTTGTGGTTATCGCCGTGCCTCTCGAAAAGAACGGCTGCACTCTTTTCGGGATTCACTTGGATTCTCCATTTCCGGAATCAAACGCCGTGGGCATTGGCTGCGTCTGGAGAGTGCAAAAGATCGAGTGATACGTCATCTATCTGTCTCGCTGCAGACACGTCGTATAGGTGTAGCACAACTTGTCCCTCTCGTTTCTTCAGCGTCGAGCGCGGTGCAGTCCCGTGGATCACCCACCCCAACTGAGTGTATGTAGCCGCGGGTTCATTCCTCTTGCCCGTGGGTAGTTCGCGTGTGACGATCAAGTGCCAATTGTCAGCACCTATCAGTACCTTCGGTGTGGCTTCCTCGAAGAACGCACCTTTTTGTATGTCCTGGAGGTGTGGATAGTTCATCAATGTCGATCTATCCACCGTCTGATCATGAAGTCGCAGATCCTTTAATGTTCGTGCGCGCAGTTCCTGAAACTCGCCGCTCGAGCCGCGTATCTGTAGTTTTACCTCCTGGCTACATTCCTCGTGTTGCTGTACCTAACTGATTTTGCTATCCTGAACCTCAGTTCAGGATAGCAAAATCAGTTAGGGCAAGTCAACTCAAACCTGTTATGGCACTTTCCTCGAAAGGCCATTCCAGATGTTGCCCTACATTGTTACACTCGCATCGTTTTTATACCACAATGTCTGGACTTTAAAAGAGAGCTTGATCTTCGAGTTTTTTTCAGCTTTTCTTCTCAGAGCTAGTCAGATATGAAATGCCGCCGTTATATAGTATGAAAGAAAAAAAATAAAGTCGTCGCGGGACGCGTGGCAGTAGTGAAACACGAAACTAATTAGGGAAAAAAACTGGGCCAATCAAACCGATGAGAGACCATATTTCACAGAAACACAATTCAATTAATTTTATAACCACATTTTTTGATTAACAAACTATGCTCCCAACAGATGTTTTATTAAGCTGCTCACGTTCATTATGCAATCAAGTACTCCACCATCAACTTTTATATAATAATTTGGTTCATTATTTCAGCTCTTTCCTTGTAAACTTTCATTCTGCAACCTGACTTACCGAACAGTTTTACAAAGTTGAAAAAACGATTGTTCGTGGATGTTATATAATCTTGATAATCAGCCCAATCTCAATAAGCTACTACCAATGATTGGGAAACCGAGTCGAATGCGCATGTTTTACGAACCAAGACGTTTTTATTGTTCAACTTAACGGGCCCGAGGAGCAATCCGGTTTTTAATAACGGTACAGTGGAGGTAACATATTTCGGTCGTCCATGGTTGTGCTGGATGTCAGGACATAGGCGTAAAAATTTACCACGCTTATTTTTATCTCGGGTCTTACCTTTCCGTGTTTCCTTTTCGTTTAGATACGTATTTGAGTATTCGTGATTTTCTATATTATACGTATCGACCGTATCTTTTCTCTGTTTCTCTGATTCCGGGGTATATATCGTCTTGATTTATTGGGCCAGTATTAATGGTCGACCAGGTTCTTCGTAACCTAGAACTGCATCCTCGCTATTTCTCACGCTGTCCTCCATGGCTTTTTGCCCTTGCCTCGCGTGACCCTGTCCTCCGTAACTTCATCCTCGTCTGTCCTAAGCTCCTCGCTCTTCGTAATCTCATCTTCCATGACTATATCCTCACACGGCCTGACCTTGCCACATGTCACTTAGGCCTCGCACAGCGCGATCTGATCAAAAAATATTTTTTTTACCTAAACGAATACAGGTGCTTATGAAAAGTCGAATTTAGATGAACGGTTGCAATTAGTCGTTTCCTATGGAGAAGAGCCGGCAAGAAACTCCATGGTTACTCTTTTAAAAATAATATCTTTAACAATTTCAGTGGATACAGTACAATGGTTTAGGATAGTGAGAGAACATTTATTAGAAACTATGTAAGTGTAGGTATTAAGTTGCATATAGGTTATAGATGTACCTGATTATGTTTACTGTACGAGACTCAACGATCTCACAGTTAAACTGCGTAAGCAGTTTTGTGGGGCAATGTACCTAACTTTAAGAAATTTTAAGTGAATAAATCATTAATTCATTCATTAAAACAATCAAGTCCTGACCACAGACCAATGAGTAATGTAGTACTAAAAGACTTCAGTACAAAAATTAACAAACTAAAATAAAATAAAAAAACAATATGAATAATAGTAAACAAATTTATAGATGCAGGTCCATAAAGTTCTCACATTTACAAAAGTGAAAAGGAAGCTAAACTATATGTATAAAACAATTTGACATCATTAAATGTCATCAAAACATAGCTAAAAAGTCATTGTGAAATAAGATAAAGATATCTTGAGAGTTATGATAGCAATAAAAAAAAACATAACTGAGGATAGTTAATAGACATACACATATGGTGTTAATGAGGTTCCAGGGAAGCCACATGCCCCCCCGGTTGGGTTCCCGCATTGTCGTTGCGGGGGGGCTTAGTAGCCGTGGCATTGATCCCCTACGGTGCCACGGTGAAGCGAAGAGGAACCCAAGGAGGGGCCGCTCGTCGGGGCTTGGGTCTGGTAGCCCTCGATGTAGCGGCCAAGTCGGCGACATCGCAACTGAGGCGGGCCACGATGTCGTTTGGAACGCATTGCGGCTGAGTACGGGAGGCCGCGGCGGGAGAGGAGTGCCGGTATTACGGTGCGCCGTTCTCCCTACCTTCCGCGGCCTTGACGGGGCCGCCACCGTCAGATGGCGGACGCGGTGGGGCCGCAGGGGAAGAGGAGTGGCGGTGTTTACCTGCCCGCCCTTTCTATCCTCTGCGGCCGAAAAGTGGTAGGCGGCAGGGCCATTAATCTGACCCGTCGCAGGGGGACCAGGGGTGCCCAGACACGGGGTAGTCTGGCGCCCATGTACTTGTTTGGTCCCCGGGGTGGTCACGGCGTACCGTGTGTTCTGGTGCGCCGCTGATGTGGGGTGCCCCCCGCGCCTCTCAGGAGGTCGTGGGGTGGGGCCCTACAGTGGAGAGGTCCACCAGCAATTGGTGAACCAAGACCTACCGGAGTTGCGGTGCATGCTTAGGCGAATCCCGCGACCCCGGCCGACGGTCAGAAGGAGGAACACCGTTGGTTTTTAGCCGGTAAGAGTCCGGCAGACCCCCTCGCCTTCCCCGGGCGAGGGACATCCATGAGGATTTTCCAACGCAAAAGGGAAGCCACATGTGCAAGAACTAATGCCAAACATCCCTGTCGTCAACGTAGTCTTTAGTCTTGTTGTTGAGGATGTGGACTGTATATTGGTTCTTTATCGCGTAGTATTTATTACTTTCGCACGTGGTATTATTTTCGCACGTGGTTTTATTTGCACACGTGGTATATAACTTTTTCAGGAATTTATTTTATCATGATCTTTTTTCGATACATACCTAGAGTTAACTCAGCGTAACAACCGTTTACGCTGAGTATGCAGTATTATAATGCAACTTAGCATTAGATCAATATCATGTTATTCAATATAATTGTTTGTTACATTAGTTCAACCTAAGCCTTCAACTTAATATCTTGTTTTTATATAATTAAATTAATGTTTAATAAATAAATATTTTTTTAACTAAATTCCCGATCGCCGAAACATAACTGGCGCAGTCGGTTGGATCGCGACGCTCTAAGTTCGAATCCAACTCTTCGGCTTAAGAGTGACGGTTCTTAAATCGTTCCTTCGTGATCCGCAACGAACCTATCGTGCGGTCGGGCACCTGTATAGAAATAGGGATTCTCCGGAGCATTGGAGGAAGCTGTTGGCTGAGGCGAGACTCGACAGGAGATGCAGTGGCTGCTTCGGTAAGTGCTCACGTAGTACCAAGTGTCCTTGCTCTATTTCCTGTCTTATTATAATTTGTGTATTTTATTTGTAGTTTATGTGTGTATGTCTATAAGCTATAATCGCAGTAGGCACCCACTTACTATAATAGCGTTAAGATATTCCGTGTAGGTAATATTACACTTCTATTTTTTTGTTCGAGCGCCAATAGACAGGTTACTTACAGTAAAACAATGTCGCTCAGTGATTATGATGCTAATTACAAACCTTATAAACCTATTGCAGATTTGATGCCAAGATATGATGGCAATCCTAAATTACTTAATTATTATATTAGAGAAGTAGAAAGTTTATTACGGTTAACAAGTGAGATAGATCGTACGCACCCCGCATTATTCTGTCTGATTAAGAGTAGGCTTAGTGGTCGGGCTGTTGATGCGATAGCATACGAAGAATATCTTAATTCATGGGACTCAATTAAAGCAGCTTTGATTAGACGTCTTGGGGAACCACGTAATGAGATACAGGTTATGCAGGAACTCGCCCGAGTACGTAGGTCAAAGAATGAGGATGCGGAATGCTTTGGTAAGCGACTCAGAGAACTACTAGACACCTTATACTCAGTAGGCGAACATGGGAACAAAACGTACTATGAGAAGATGGTCATTGAACAGTATGTGAACCAGTTAGACTTCCATGTTTCACTAGGTGTTAGAATCACGAAACCGGATACGTTTGAAGCGGCTTTTATTGCGGCGAGGCAAGAAGAGGCTAGGCTTGCATATAATAGGTCTAACTATTTTAACAACCCTTCAACATCCCAAGCGAAACCAAAGGAGTTACCTAAGCATCATTCTAGTAATAATCCTTTCCGTAATTCTATAAATCCATATGCGCAGCCTAACTTTGTGAATCAACCTATGGCTCCATATAATCCTCAACAAAATAACTTTCCTCCCCAACAAAATAACATGAATCCAGAACAGCGTCAGCAATGGCTACAGTCTATGATTCTCTGGAAGAACAGACAAACCTCAGGTAACTTAAGACCAGGTGGCTCAGGTAATTTTAGGAGTGGGAACTTTAGGAATCAACCTAACATTCCAAAACAGCAGGTTAATCCTCCAGTAGTATCATCGGATGTTACTATGCGTACAGCAGGTAAGCCAGCGCAACCACAGTTTGCCTCTCAGGAGCTATTTTATATCCCGAGCCAAATGGAAGGTCAGGAGCAACCAGGACCCAGCAAAAGTGAGTATTACGATCATTTCACAGGTAATAACGACACTTTCGAGCCAGGATTAAGCATGGATGAGCAAGAGGTAAGCTATGATCAGGATTTTATATTGAACGCGGACCAAGACAACCAGACTTAGTATCTATTAACTTTCAAGCAAAACACTTTTTACCTTATATTGAGCTGCCAGAGTTTAATGGTAAGTTTTTAATAGATACAGGGGCCAGCCATTCTGCTGTTGCGTCTGATGTAGTTTTCGGTACCATCTTTGAATACTGTGTAGAAACAGAACCATACCAAATAGTTACGGCACATAGTTCATCAGTCCACGATAAGGTAGTGTATCTGCCGTTGCCCCCTGCGTTTAATAGCGATATAATGCATACATTTTTAATATTTGATTTCGATCCAAAGTATAAAGGCCTTATAGGATTTGATCTCCTAAAGAAATTAAAGAGTAATATTGATTTGAATAATAATGTGTTACGAACATCTACGGCGGAGATACCCATATATTTCAGCTCTCCACCGCAAAAGATAAAGATCGATCCTAGGTGTGAAAAGATAGTTACTGTTAAAACTAATTACATGGACGGCCATTACTTACACGAAGATTTTTATTGGTCAGATAACTTAAAGTCACCGGCAGCTATAGTTAACGTTACGAATGGTTCTTTTAAAACATCTGTTATTAATTTTAGTGACGATAAAAAGTACATCCCGATTAAGGCTTCAATGGAATTAGAGTTATACTCTAATGCAAATAAAGTCCAAAGTCATAATATTAATACATTACAAGTGCAGCCAGACATTGATCACATTTTAGTAGAAAACTTAAAGAAAATTCATACGGAACACATGAATGAAGAAGAAAAGCGTGAAGTAACTAGGCTATGTTACCAATATAGGGACTTATTCTATTCGGAAGACATCCCCCTTTCATTTACACACGCAGTCAAACACGAGCTTAGACTAAGCGATGAAACACCCATTTTCGTACGTAGTTACAGACAAGCCCCTCAACAACGCGTTGAGATCCGTAAGCAAGTTGATAAGCTTCTAAAGCAAGGCATTGTTAGAGAGAGCATATCCCCTTGGTCATGTCCCGTGCATATCGTCCCTAAAAAACCTGATGCATCAGGAACAGTCAAATGGAGACTTGTAATCGACTATAGACGATTGAATGATCGCATAATCGAAGACAAGTACCCGTTACCTAATATTCACGACATTTTAGATAGATTAGGGCGTGCGCAGTATTTCACCACCCTGGACCTAGCCAGTGGTTATCATCAAGTAGAAATGCATTTGAATGATATTGAAAAAACAGCGTTTACCACCGAACGAGGGCATTACGAGTTTTTAAGAATGCCCTTTGGCTTAAAAAATGCGCCGAGTACGTTCCAACGCTTAATGGATCACATCTTAAGAGGCATAGATAACGTTTATACTTATTTAGATGACGTTATTATAATATCTACATCTCTACAGCAACACACTGAAAAATTAAAGCAGGTATTTGATCGGTTTAAAACGCACAATTTAAAAATTCAGTTAGATAAGTCGCAGTTCTTACAAAAACAGGTAAATTTCCTAGGACACGAACTTACAGACGAGGGCTTAAAACCTAATAAGGAAAAAATTAAGGCAGTATTAAATTTCCCTCTGCCTAAGTCCCAGAAGGATATAAAAGCTTTCCTTGGTCTGGTAGGTTACTACAGAAAATTTATTAAAGACTTCGCGAAACTTACTAAACCCATGACTCTTTGTCTCAAGAAAAATAGTAAAGTTGTTCATTCCCCAGACTTTTTAGAAGCTTTTAATAAGTGCAAGCAAATTTTAACAAATGCCCCAATCTTGCAATATCCTGATTTCGAAGAACCTTTTGTCCTTACCACCGACGCTTCAGATGTAGCATTAGGCGCGGTATTGTCACAGGGTATTGTAGGTTCTGACAAACCAATAGCATATGCATCTCGGACACTATCAGACACTGAATCTCGTTATTCTACCATAGAAAAAGAGTTGCTTGCGATAGTATGGTCAATAAAATATTTCCGGCCCTATCTTTATGGTAGAAAGTTTGTCATTTATACAGATCATAGGCCTCTTACCTGGTTAATGTCACTAAAAGATCCGAATTCTAAACTAACTAGATGGCGTTTATAACTCGCGGAATACGACTATAAAGTAGTCTATAAAAAGGGTCATCAGAACACTAACGCGGATGCTTTATCTCGTGTTAAAATATTTCACGGTAGTGTTGATTCGCTAGCAGTTAATTTAGACGATAATGAGGATGATGAGATCATTAATAGAATATTTGATAACGCACGTAGGGAAATCAGAAATGAAACTGAGGCAGTTGCACCACAAGAAAATATTCAATCGCAAAACCCTAGCGTCCCTGAATCTCGGATAGGAACAGAATTTGATAGTATGAGTATAGTATCAGCCGAGCCTGAATTAGTCTCTACACAGCACACACAACCGGATAATGAAAATAAGGGCATACCTATAATATCAGATGCTATAGATAGGCAACTTAAACAACTATACATTAGGTCAACACCCGGATCGACTTATAGAGTAGATAACAGATCGACTAACTCTAAAATTGTTATCAAAGATGTGTTTATTCCAATCAACAACACAGAATCAGAGATAATTCGGTTTTTAAAGGAACACACTGTCGCCGACCGAGTGTTTCACTGTTATTTCCATGATGAAGAACTATATCACGCCTTCTCTAGAGTCTATACTACGATATTTAACGAGCGAGGCCCTAAGTTACTTAAATGCACTACGCGTTTGACACTAGTAGAGAACAAAACGGAACAGCAGGAGTTAATTAAAAGATATCATGAAGGGAAAACAGTTCACCGCGGTATCCAGGAAACGTATAAGCAGTTGCATAGAAACTACCATTGGCCTAATATGCTACTTACCATTCAAAGCTTTGTTAATCAATGTGATACCTGTTTGAAGTCCAAATATGAGCGCAATCCTCTTAAACCACCTTTAGCTATTACTGACACCCCGCGAAAGCCAATGGAACATATATTTATGGACCTTTATTCAACAGGTGGAATGACATTCCTCACTATCATTGATAATTTCTCTAAATACGCTCAGGCAGTCCCTTTAAACGCGTGTAGTAGTGTGCACATAGCGGAAGCGTTGCTAGACGTTTTCTCAGTTCTAGGTTTGCCAAGTAATATAACCACGGATTCGGATACTAAATTCGATAATGACGTCATAAAAGAGATGTGTGCATTGCACAATATTCATATTCACTTTACAACACCATATAATCCTAATTCTAATTCACCTATTGAACGAGTACATTCTACATTAGCAGAAATAATTAGGATACAACGAATGACTAATAAAGATGATCCCATTCGGCTAATTATGAAGTACTCACTTATAGCATACAACAACGCTATTCATTCGGCAACAGATTACACGCCTCATGAGCTATTATTCGGACACACAGCATCTAGAAATCCTTTAGAATTATATTATCCTAAGGAATTCTATCAGGATTACGTCATTATGCACCGTGCTAATGCTGAAGCAGTTCAAGAATGCATTGCAGCACATATGTCTAAAAATAAGGAGCAGGTAATAGCTCAACGAAATCAACAGGCAGAAGAAATCAAGTTTAAGGTAGGTGAGACCGTTTATAAACAGGTAGCAAAGTCAGCGCGCAGTGACAAAACCAAGCCCGTCTTCAAGGGACCCTACAAGATCATCCACCTTCACCCAAACAACGTGGCTGAAATAATAGGTAACCACCCAAATTCTAAGTCCATTAGGGTTCACTTTAAGCTACTACGGAGGCCTCGTCTTGTTGCAGGACCCTCGTTGCAGGAGCCGTCGTGCTCTACACAGCAGGAATCGTAACCCTTGACCCTGTAAATAATGAAAATGGTATCCTTCTCCTGAAACAAGGACAACTCCTTAAACAAGATAACTACTTTAGTCTCGCTTGCGTTTACAATATTAGTAACCTTCATTTTACATCCATTCAACTGATGTCTTTATATGCAAGCACTAAAGCAGCTGAGAGTGTAGTTTCTGGAGAGCTACATAAAACATATAGAGATCAAATAGACTATAGCTTAAATCTTATAGGTAAAAAGATTAAATTTTTAACTCCTCAGATTAGGAAAAGACGAGGACTCATAAATGGTTTAGGTACTGTCGTTAAATCTATAACCGGTAATCTCGATAATGACGATGCAGCAAAATTTGAAGAGGAAATCTTAAATATCAGGAATAGAATCAATAGGGTACAGGACTCGCAAAAAAGGTCCTTAATACTAGCACGAAATAAAATAGATGAGTTTGGTAATCAGCTAAGTAAATTGAATAATAATCAGAAAAATTTGGCTAGTTTATTGCAGAATATTACCAGTAACTCTAATGACGTCACTAACCATTTACATTTCCTAGATATATACGTACAGATAGATTTTAGTTTACAGATAATCTTAGATAGGTTAATGTTGTTAGAAGATGCTATGACGTTTGCTCAACTTGGCACCATGCATCCTAGTATAATAAGCCCTCAGAATCTAATAGAGGAATGAATTAACTTTGATAAAATTTATTCATTTAGGCCAGTGGCTGATATTAGTCTGATTAATATACATAGGATAGAAAAATCTATTAAAGTTAAGGCTTATAGTACAGTACACTCTATAAATTTTATCCTAGAAATCCCATCAGTAGCCCCGATAACCTATGACCTAATTCATCTCTACTCCATTCCCAATAAGAATAACCTAACCATTATACCTAAATCCAAATACCTTGCACTTGGGAACGATGAGTACGCTTACCTGGAAGAAGACTGTCAACCGCTGTCCGATGACATCCGGCTTTGCAAAGTCCTGGACACTAGAAGAATCGAAGAAACTGAAGATTGTATACCATCTCTCATCCAGCATCGTCAAGCCAACTGTACACATGCGAAGATGAACCTAAGAAGAGGAAAAATTCAGAAGATTGGAGATAACAACTGGTTACTTGTTCTTAACGAAGATGAAATCGTCAAAACACAGTGCAATGCCAAGACCGACTACAAAAGGTTAACTGGGATTTATCTCGTTACATTAACGGAAGATTGTCAAATTAACGTCATGAATAAAACATTACGATCACATACAGACACGATCGTCATCAATGAGGTCATACCTTTACCGGAGCAATATCAAATCTTAGAAGAAACAGTTAAATATGAACTTCAACTAGAAGACATCTCGCTAGACAGCATCCATTAACTTATCAACAAGGCTAGCGACCTCTCTGTACCAGAAGACATCAGTTGGCCAATGATAATAGCTACTCCGAGTTGGACTACGCTACTCCTCTACATCCTGTTGGTAGCAGCAGCATCCTGGAAGCTGTATCAATGGAAGACTACTAGTGGTCTGGAGGTCACCAAAGGCAGCGAGGACGCCGCCAGAAGCAAGAGTTGCTTCTCTCCTAGGGTGGGAGGAGTTAACTCAGCGTAACAACCGTTTACGCTGAGTATGCAGTATTATAATGCAACTTAGCATTAGATCAATATCATGTTATTCAATATAATTGTTTGTTACATTAGTTCAACCTAAGCCTTCAACTTAATATCTTGTTTTTATATAATTAAATTAATGTTTAATAAATAAATATTTTTTTAACTAAATTCCCGATCGCCGAAACATAACTCTAGTCTTGCCATAAATATTGTCACGAAGAAAAAAAATTTTTTTTTGTTGCAAATAATATTACTTTTACAGTGTGTTAGTTTAATACATAAATACAAAACCATTTAAAATATAAAAAGCTTATTCGAAGTGGTCTCCATTGGCTGCAATACAGTCCTTTAAACGTTGAGGCCAGTTATCAATAGAAGCACGCACTCTTTCCATGGGAAAATTCTTCACTGCCAATCGAATGGATTGTTTTAGGGACTCCAAATTATCATGGCGTTTAGAACAAGCCGTACTCTCTAAAACTGACCATAAATCATAATCCAGCGGATTAAGATCGGGACTAGACGACGGCCAGTCTTCAGCTCTGATGAAGTCCGAAACGTTCACTTCCAACCAAGACTGCGTGGACTGAGCTTTATGACCCGGCGCCGAGTCTTGTTGGAAGGACCATACTTGGTTATTGAACATGGTGTTGTTAAGGAGCTTAACTACCTTCTCAAGAATGGTATCTTGATACACTTGTGCCGATGTTTTGATACGTTTTTCACAAAAATATGGCTCAGTCACTCCTTCATAGCTAATAACACCCCACCAAACCATCACTGAAGTCGGATAATGCCCACGTTGCACTCTGTCGACTAATTGGGAAACTTCCTTAGAGCTTTGAGCATAAATACGGTCATTTTGTTTGTTAAAATGTTGCTCAATTGTAAAGATTTTCTCATCCGTAAACAATTTTTTTCTGTGACCTCCCTTTGCGTACCGCTTCAGTAGTTGTTTCGATTATACCACCCTATTCTTTTTTAAATTATCAGTTAAAAAATGACCAGTGCGTCTCTTATAGGCTGCAAGTCCTAAGTCATCTTTTAAAATACGCGACATGGTTCTGGGTGCTACCTTCATCTCCCGAGATAAAATCTTTTGCTATCGGACAGGATTTCTTTGAATTCTTTCCCTTACAAATTCACCACCTTTTTCGTACGAACACTACGTGGACGGCCAGATCTTTTTCTGTCACAAACAGAGGAGGTCTCATTGTACCTATTAATAGCCCGGTACACAAACATTTGACGTGGGTGCGGGATGCGAGGTGCGGTGTGAGGCGGGCGGAGCATGCGCACGTGTGTGCGCTGCGGTGGCCGGGAGCGGAGTCCTGACACACGTTTAAAACCGAACTAAAAATAGATTATGTAATTTAGTATCATCTATTGAGCAATTGTGGTACAACAAATGATGCTAATTTTTTTCTTAATGACTTTAAATTCTTATAACTTTAGATTGAGCAAACCGATTAGGATGAAACAGAAACTAAATGTTACTCCGAGATATGCACAATATTGTCTATAAAAGTCAATCACACTGAGTCAAACAAACCGACAAACAGACACAAAGTCCAAAAATGATCGAAATGGTTATTTTTTTCTTATCTTTTAACCATCCCCACTATTATTTTAAAAATATTTTCAATTTTCAAACACGGCAAGTCTACAGATTTATGATAATATTAATAAAATATATGAATATTTCAAATTAATCTATCGTACTGCCTTGCACAATTAACAATTTAGAATACACTCACTTATGAAATTGAGTGTATTTCTCTTCCACTGCCATTCAGATAGGTAGATACCTAATAAATTCAAAATAACAATATCTTCGATTTTTTTATCAAAGCTTCTACCTTCTTCATGAGGATAGCATTTCAATAGACCTTCCGTAAACTGAGAATAGGTACCAATTCAACAATTAATATTAGGTAATTTGTGGATTTATTCGTTGTAATATATTTCCTCACAAAGTGATTTATTACACGTAACGCCATCTATTGAAATGAAATGGTATAAACGACTACATGCTAATGCTAACTTCTTCTAGGGAACTTAAAATTCGCATATCTTTTAATTGCGTGAACCGATTGCGATGAAACAAAAACGATAAGTTACATGGAGATAAGCACAATACTTGTTTATAAAAGTCAACAACATTGGATCAGTTGTTTTTACGTGATGCTTGCACAAACAAACAGATAAACAGACAAACAGACAAAAATTGCAAAAATGTTAAAAATGGGTTCTATTGGTTATCGTTTAACACCCCAACCAGGTTTTTTCAAAATATTTGCTATGTACAGACACGCCAAGTCTACAGATTTATTATATGTATGTATATAGATATAGATATTATATGATTTTATATAATACAATAATGTACATATTTATTATTTATCCGTGACCGCGCGCTTAGGTAAATTATTTCCCGCGTTATAAACACCGTCCGCCATTTTGTAATGATCGGCGTTGTGCATGATTTTTTAACAACATTGCATTTTTAGTACATTGTTGAATGGTTTTAATTTTTAATATTATGTATGTATTCTAGACTAGCTTGGGCCGCCGTGAAGAAGACGGGTGAAAGAAGATTACACGTAGCGGAGATGAGAATGATGAGATGGATGTGTGGAGTGACGCGAATGGATAAAGTAAGAAATAATTATATTAGAGGGAGTTTGAAAGTGGCACCAGTGACAGAAAAGTTGAAAGGAAAGCGTTTGTCTTGGTATGGGCATGTGATGAGGAGGGAAGAAACACATGTGACTAAGAGAGTGATGAATATGATGGTTGGTGGATGGAGGGGGAAGCCTAAGAAAAGATGGATGGATTGTGTGAGGGAGGATATGAAAGATAAGGGAGTAAATGATAATGAGACGGCTGACAGGGAAGAGTGGAAGAGAAAAACAAATTGCGCCGACCCCAAGTAACTTGGTACCAGGGCAGGCAGAAGAAGTATGTATAGACTAGCTTACTAATTGTATTCATCAAGATATTATAAGTAATTGTAACGACTTAAAATTCTATAATACCTATGTACTAAAGTCTGTCGATTAAATGTGTTTAAATGCGTTTTGTTTAGGCTAAAAATAAAACAGAACGTTTTCATTATATTTCAGCATTGTAAAATTTGAGGTTAATTTACTAGGACGTGCATAGTGATATTAGTTTATTTATTTATTATTTATTTAACCTTAAAAACTAAGAATTTAAACATATCTGTGACGACGTCCAGATTATAAACTTAAATATAAAGACATTATAAGCACACTCATTCTGTTCGCGACATAATTAGTTGATTGTATAGATTCATAGTTGTAATTTTGTATTTGTTTTCCTTTTATTCTTTAGTTATATTCCTTACCTTTATAGTTTCGTGTTTGTTATGTCTCTTATAGTTAAATTGATTGTCTTCATTAGTAACAGTTGACAAGTTGTTGATATTTTATAGAATAAGATGTACAAATAAATATTTTTTTGTATATAGTTTTACTTACCCTAGTTTTAAGATAGTAATAAGACAACATGTTAATAAATAACGTGTAAATTTAATTAAATAAAGTATTGAGATAGGGGTACACACAACACATGGTTAGGATCTCGCGGAGGGCACCGAGAAGTGCAGCGGGAGAGATCGGCCAACACATAGTGCGGGCCAATAATAGACGGCCGATCGTCCCCCCGCTGCCAGCCAATCACAGGCGCCGCTCTCCGCGAGATAAACATTATAAAAAGAGCACGCCCACGCAAATCGGGTCGATACATTCCGCTCTCGGACGCCGGCCAGAGCACACGTGCTCTCGACTCCACGCCCGATCGCTGCGCGCCCCGCCGCGCACCTCTGACGTCACTGCGCGCCCCGCCACGCAGCTGCGCACACTCCGTTTCCGGTCGACGCGGCTCAGTACACTCGTAACGCTGTTACGAGTTGTGCTAGCCACACGACCGCTCGATTCAAAGCTCGTCTTTTTCAAGACAAGTGGCGAACATCACTGTCTCCTCCGAGAGTAAACCGTCAAAACGAAGTAGTCCCCCTTCAGGGAAAACCACTCTTATATAGTGGTCCTCGGTGGAAACCAAACGGTGCCAACGAAACCGAGGTGGTGGGGACCCGGCACACCATTCTTAAGCCGGTAGGGGTTTGGGGTTCACCGGCCTTGGGGGATCTCCTAGTCGGACCCAACTCATAACCCGTTCTCTTCCCAGCATTCCCGAGGTAATTAATTTTACTAAGGGACTTAGGAACCCGATTGCACAATAAGATCGGCGATCGGGATTTCAAGCTTAGGGAACACCGCAGGTACACAACCTCCCTGTCTACACCCGACAGGGAGGGTTACTCATCTCCGGGTAATCCCACCCGGAGAGCTAGGTTCTTAGGCCCTTCAGGCGATATCGAACAACACAGAGTGTAGCTACCGAGTTTGTTTATGGTTTTCTTCTCGGTAGTATAACACTAGGAAAACCATACGGGTGGGCTTTTTCGTGGGAGTTGTTCGCCCGGGGCGACACGTACGTGTCTCCTCGGGACTGGATAGGAGTTAGGTCTCCCCCCCATTAAACTGCCCCCTACTCCATCATGACGGACGCTAGTATACTAGCGGCCGTCAAGGAGCTTCTTCACCACGATAAGGCGTTCGCAGCGGCGTACAGCCTGAAAATCTTCGGGGTTCCCTTCAGGAACTCCGCGGACTGCCCTCAGTCACCTGAGCTTAGGCGCGATGCTCAATATTCGAGCATACGTATCGATGACGGAGTTAACTCCGTATCATCAAACTCGTCCGGCAAACCGCCCTCAGCGGTAGTTGCCCCGGCCCCGTCCGTTCGACCGCCCTCTGCGGTAGTTGTCCCTGCCCCGTCAGTGCAACCGCCTTCCGCGGTAGAAGCCCCGTCCGTCATGGACGTTTGCGGCCCCTCTTCTGAGTCCGACTCCGAGTCGAACTCAAATAATGACTCGTCATCCTCCTCTGAAGGCTACACGCTAGTAGCCGGCAAGGGGAAGAAGCGCGCGCGTAAGACGCAGTCTGCCCCGACCGATCTCCCCGCTAAGGCCCTTAAAACGGTCACAGCGTCCCCCGCGACCCCCGCGACCCCCGCGACCCCCCCGACCCCCGCGATCCCCGCGATCCCCGCGACTCCCGCGACCTCCGCGAACCCCGCGAAACCCACTAAACCCTCAGTTCCGAGGAAAGAGCCCGCTCCACCGCCTGTGTTCATTCAGGACAAGGCTAAGTGGATGGACGTGGGTCGTCTGTGCACAGCACAGAAGATCCACTTCCTGAGCGCGCGCTCTACCCCTCAAGGCATCAAAGTCATGGTGCAAAATTCTACAGACTTTCGCAATATGACGCGATTGCTCAGAGATATGAAGGTGTCCTTCCACACCTACGCCCTCCCCGACGAGCGTCTCCTAAGGGTAGTCATTCGTGGCATCCCCCTGGGAGTTACCCCCCAAGATGTTCTTGAGGACCTTCAGTCCCAGAACGTTCCCGTTCTAGAAGTCCACCGCATGCACCGCGGCAGAGGTGGCGCCCCCTATGAGATGGTCCTCGCCGTCTGCGAACCATTGGCCGAATCAAAGGCCATTTTCAACATCCGAACCCTCTGCTACGCTACCGGTATCGTAGTAGAGCGCCCCAACAAAGGCGGCCCTCCAGGGCAATGCCATCGTTGCCAATTATATGGCCATTCGCAGCGTAACTGCTACGCGACGCCCAGGTGCGTTAAGTGCCTGGGCGCTCACGGCACGAGCGACTGCAGCAGGCCAAAGGACAGGGCTCTGTGTACAGAGCCCCCAAGCTGCGTACTGTGCGGCGTGGAGGGTCACCCAGCGAATTATCGCGGATGCCCCAAAGCGCCAAAACAGCGCAGCCCTAAGCTGGCTCAGCGCTCGGCCGTTCGCCAACAGAGGGAGAGCTACTCCATAGCCCCCCTCTTGTCCTCCCATATCCCCGACCGCCTCAGTCCACAGAGGCCTTCCCCCTGGAACATGCTGCAACACCAGCAGTCGTTCCCAGCCCTACAGCAAAGGCGCCCACCACCACCTCCGAGCGCGGTTCCCACCGCCCCGCCGGTGGTGGCGGCAGCTATTCCCCCGCAACAACCTATTGTCGCCCCAACCACAATGCCGGCTGCCTCACAGCGACAGGCACAAATTGCACCACCGGTCCACCATGCACCGGCCCCCGTAACACCACCCAGGCCCTCAGCACCCGCGGCCCCCATCCCCTCACTCATGGCCACGAAAGTGTTTTTCCAAGACACTCTTCCCAGCCTGCTCAAATCTTTGTCCTCCTGCAATATGGATTGGGCACAAAATATGATTTCCGCTTGGAACGCCACTCAAGGCAATCCAATCGCGCGTATCAATGTCCTCCGCGATTTTGAGGACATTCTTAACCAACTTATCTCGTTACCCTCTAATGGATACTGAGACCAACACTAGAATCAAACCGCGATCCCTTAGGTTAGGTTTCTTCAACGCGAATAGCGTAGCCGGTCAACGAGATGAGATCGCAATCTTTCTGCGTGATCATCAAATTGACATATTTCTAGTACAGGAAACGTTTCTGAAGCCCCACAATAGGAATCCTGGAATTGCCAACTACAAGTTAGTTCGCAACGACAGGACCCGTTGTGGCGGCGGTGGTACCCTCATATACTACAAACGTTCCCTGTACTGCACCCCGTTAGACCCCCCTCCCGATCTCCAGTATCTGGAAACCTCTATCTGTCGGTTAGGCATGACAGGACATCAGCCGATCACTATCGTGTCGGTCTACAACCCCCCGTCTAGTCTGAGACTTCCTCTCGAGAGCGACCTTAGAGCTCTATTCGATCTCGGCGGAGGCTCCGTTATCATAGCGGGCGACCTCAACGCCAAACACATCACTTGGAGCTGTCACTCCAATAACCCGGCCGGCCGGACACTCGAAGCACTGAGCCCTCTGCTCGACTTCGATGTGATAGCCCCCATGTCCCCCACTCACTATCCCGCCAACGTTGATGACAGACCCGACATACTCGACATTGCGCTCCTAAAGAACGTAGGCCTCGCCATACGCTCGATAGAAACGCATGAAGAGTTAGACTCTGACCACCGACCCGTTGTCCTAGACCTGGGTCCCCGGGGCGGTCCCCCGGATCCCGGTCTACCCGCGCCTACTAAAACTATCACGGACTGGCGGAAGCTAGAGGAGCGTCTCAAGTCTCCGTCGTCCGCTCATTTAGATTCAATCCCCGACAACATAGTGACAATCGCCGACACGTTGGGCGCTATCGACTCCCTCACGGGTCACGTACAGTCCGCGGTGAACGAGTGTTCACGACAGATTCCAGCGGTGGAAGATCACCGCTGGAAACTGCCTGACGATGTGCGTGAACTGTTGACGGAGAAGAATGCATCCGTACGCGCGTATGACACTTTTCCCTGCGAAGGCAACCGCCTCCATATGCGTTCTATGCAGCGTGCTGTAAAGAAACGCATACGGGAGGTTAGGGAGTCCCGCTGGGACAAGATGTTAGGCGAATTAGAGCCATCCCATCTCGCTTTCTGGCGTTTGCAACGCGCCCTCAAAAATGAATGTGTAGCCTCTACTCCCCCTCTCAATCGTCCGAATCAAAGGCCGGCCTTTGAAGACGACGAAAAGTCCGAATGCCTAGCCGACAGTCTAGAAGCCCAGTGTACGCCCAGCGCATTACCAGTAGACCCGGTCCATCTGTCCCAGGTGGATACCGAAGTCGAACGTAAAGCCGCTCTCCCCCCCGTAGAAGATCCTGATGATCCCCTGCCCCCTGTCACCGCGGATGAGGTGCAGGCGATAATCAAGAATCTTAAGCCCAGGAAAGCCCCCGGTCTCGATGGCATCACGAACAAGGTGATTAAACTCTTTTCCGCCCAGCTCATAGTACTAATGACCGCCATCTTCAATGGCGCTCTTAGCAATAACCTCTTTCCGCAAGCTTGGAAACAAGCCACAGTTATAGGCATCCCCAAACCCGGCAAACCCAAGTGTGAGCCGTCCAGTTATCGCCCCATAAGCCTTCTCAATTCGTTTGGGAAGATTTATGAGCGTATCATTTATTCGCGTTTAAAGGGATTCGCATATTCCCATAACCTCATTCCCGACCAGCAGTTTGGTTTTCGTCCCACCCACTGCTGCACTAGGCAACTTCACCGTATTGTCGAACACATAAGCTCCGGCTTCATGTTTTCATACAAGACAGGCATGCTGTTCTTCGACGTAGCGAAAGCCTTCGACAAGGTCTGGCACAACGGTTTATTATATAAACTGTACCAATTCAACGTGCCAGACCGTCTCGTGCTCATCATTCGAGACTTTCTGTCGGATCGCACCTTTCGCTACCGAATAGACGGCACGCTTTCGTCTCCACATCCGATCCGAGCCGGAGTCCCTCAGGGCTCCGTGCTAGCCCCCCTTCTGTTCACGCTGTACACCAGCGACATTCCCACTCAAGGCAAGGCCCAGTTGGCACTTTTCGCCGACGACACGGCTATTTACTACACGGGTAGTGACTTAAAATCGATCTCTCGCATCTTACAGACCGCAGCCAACCGCCTCGGCGCTTGGTTTCGGAAGTGGCGTATCGAGGTGAATCCCGAAAAGAGCGCAGCAGTTCTTTTCGAGAGGCACGGCGATAACCACTCGCGTTGTCCCCCAGTAGTCATGTTTGGAAAAGAGATCCCTTGGGAACTGAGCGTCAAGTACCTGGGGGTTATCCTAGACCACCACCTCTCGTTCCGGCAACACATCAAAAAGGTGCACGCTCGCGCCTCTTTTGTTGTGGGCCGGTTACACCCCATGATTAGGGCGCGCAGTAAGCTCTCGCTTAGAAATAAGTTGAGACTTTACCTGACGTGCATTCGCCCCATATTAACCTACGCCAGCGTCGTGTTCGCACACGTTAGGCCATGTCGCTTTAAAGCATTCCAGATCTTGCAAAACCGCGTATTGCGCAGAGCCACGGGCGCTCCGTGGTATATGCGCAACGTTCAGCTTCATTTAGATTTAAAAATGCCAACGGTAAGGCAATATCTCAAACGCACGTCTAAGCGTTACTTCGACCATGCCCCGAGGCATCGGAACCCCCTCGTGACCGCCGCGTCCGATTATAAACCCTCCCAGATTAGCATAGTCCGCCGTCCCCGGCATGCGCTACTAGAGCCCGATGATGAGATCACCCTCCTCCAGGAGGCGAATAAATCGACTAGCACAATACACATACACCGCCGCCGCCGACCGGCGTATCGCCCTCGCCGACGAGGCCCCTCGCGACGTCCCACCGCCGCCGCCCCCGATCCACCGTGCTCACCCGCCGCAGCCGCGGAGCCGGTCGTCCCTTCTGACTCCGCGCAGTCACCATGACGCGAGAATACAGCCCTCATCAAGCTGTCGTATCCCTCCCAGTCCTCTTGCATTCGGCACCCTAAGAGTTCGAGTCCCCCCTTGGGGACGCTCTCAGAGGTGTCGCTGCTATAGTCATAGTCATGATGTTACAGTAGTTAGCTTTGCGTAGTTAGCTAGGTAGTTAGATTAGTAGGTATTGGTTCGGAGACCCTTCTGGTCTCGCCAATAATAGCCAGGTTACGTAGAAAAGGTCCGCAAGACCATCTACAATAGTCGATTAGGAAAAAAAAAAAAAAAAAAAAAAAAAAAGCAAATCGGGTCACTTACGCTCGAAGACCTCCTGATGAACACACGCAAGCACTCACGAAGACTCTACATGCCAAGTTATTGTAAATCTACATAAGTCGTTTTATTGATGCGAGAAATCCCAGTGCCGGCTCAACCCCAACAAGAAATCAAAGAATACAGTCCACTCGTTCACCACATATTTATGGTCCTTCGAGCCGGATACCAACGAACATCGCATCAATAAAACGACCCATGAAGACAAGAAGCATGAAGACTCCAGAAGAATCATCAGAGGAAGTCACAGACACGACCACGGAGGTGACGGAAACAGCAGCAGAAGACAGCGACGAAGATGCCGCCGAGTCCGTCGCCCCCAAGAAGAAGTCATCAGCCGCTCCACGGCCGAAGACTGCGAAGTCACAAGCCGGCTCCGTCACGTCACGTAAGTGAAACAGTCACCGCCGCGAACTGCTCAAAGCAAGAGAGCAGTTGTTACTGAAAGAAGTAGCGCTAGCGGCGGCCTGCGTCGAGCTCCTGAAAGCAGACAGTGAAGATGAAGAGCTGGACGACAACACCGTCATCGAAGAAAACGCACGCACACGAGAGTGGGCAGCCAGAATCCCGCAGAACACGTTGGCCCTCACCATGGAGCCGCACCGACAAGAGGCGGCATCCAGAGAAGAGGTCGCAGCCGCATCACGGGTGAGTCATAGTCAGCCGCCGGGCATAGTATCTATTATAATAGTGAAACCCGACGGCACCCCGGTGAGCGACGACGCGACCCACAAGAAGATAGCAATAGGAGGCGCCAACACACACAAGCGTGGGTTACGAGCACCGCACGAGAGAATCGCCCACTCCGTGAAGACCAGAAGAAGGTCCGCGATCAGCCGATGGAAGATGACGTCATAGAGTGTACAGCAGAAGAAACCGTCGGTTTCGACTACAAGCGTCTGACAGACGCTATAGTGAACGCTAGCGCCGCTCGCCACCCGATAGTCATAGCGCCGCGACACACGCACGAGTTACCAGTGTTCGGCGGAGCAGCAGGTGAGTGGCTAACGTTCAAGGCGGCATATGAAGAATCCGCCCGTCTGTTCAGCGAAGCAGAAAATCTGGCGAAAGACGCCGCACAGTGTTTATTCGTGGGAGCAACCACAACGAAGGAGGTGTTCCAGCTGCTGTCCGCGAGGTTCGGACGGCCGGACGCGCTCGTAGTCGCGGAGCTACACAAGCTGCGCGGACTACACAAAATAGGAGACAATCCGCGTGACGTGTGCATCTTCGCGTCGCAAGTCAGTAACATCACCGCAACCATCAAGGCGCTGAAGAAGATACACTACCTGTACAACCCGGAGGTGGTGCGCGATGTAATAGAGAAGATGGCACCCACGCTGCGTTACAGGTTCTACGATTACGACGCCGAGCAGCCACAAGACGAACCCGACCTCGTGCGACTCACCTCGTTCCTGCAACAAACGGCCGAACGCTGCGGCACTTACGGGGCAGTCGAGAAGGTGCAAGCAGACCGGCGGGAGCCAGCTACCAGGACCAAGAAACCGAACGCCCGCAGCTACCACATAGAACAAGAAAGAAACAATGACAAGCAAACGTGTGTAGTGTGCGACAGTGATAGTCATTTTCCTACGTCCTGTTCACAGTTTAAGAAGGCTACCGTCGACGAGCGATGGAAGATCGCCAAGGAGCGCCGGCTGTGCTACCGCTGCATGAAGTACCGCCGAGCCGCGCACATCTGCAAGCCGCGCAAGTGCGGCGTCAAGGGCTGTGAGAAGACGCATCACCCGCTGCTTCACAACGAGTCACCCCCGCAGCACCGGCAGGCCAGCGAGGAACGGACACCGGCGGCGGTCGTAACCACGACCACCGAGCAAGTAAGGTACTGTTCCGCTCTTATTAAAGTGATACCAGTGCATATTAAGGGACCGAGGGGCGCGTGCGACACATACGCGTTGCTAGACGATGGGTCGACATGTTCAATTATAGACGAATCCGTGGCCAACCTAATAGGGGCCCCGGGGCCCAAACAACCGTTCATGATAGAAGGTATAGCGGATACCAGGATAGACGCGTCACAATCACGTCGCGTAACGTTCGAAATACAGGGAAGAAGCGGGAACGCGCACACCGTAGAGGCGCACACCATGAAGAGGCTCAGCCTGTCCCCGCAGACGATCTCAAGAGATGCAGTCCAGCAGTATCAGCACCTACGTGACCTACTGGAAGACATCGTATACGAAGACGGCGTACCCACCGTCCTCATCGGGCAAGACAACTGGCAGCTGCTGGTGACACACGAGCTGCGACGGGGCGCCACGGATCAGCCGGTCGCGTCGCTCACCGACCTCGGCTGGGTCCTGCTCGGACCACGGCACCGCGAAGCGACGCATCGCATCAACCACGTCGCGGCGAACGATCACCGAGAAGACACCATGGAGCGCCTCATGAGGGAACACTTCGCGCTCGAGACGGGGGGGGGTCGTCGCTAAACGGTCACACACAGAAGAGGAGCTGCACGCCCTGGACACGCTACGAGCCACCACTAAGAAGTTACCGGCGGGAGGCAACGAGACGGAACTACTGTGGAAAGAAGATAGCCCCGACCCGCCGGACAACTACAACGCGACACTCAAGAGGCTCCAGCTGATAGAAAAGAAACTGGACCGAGACGAAAAGCTGAAGCAGCGGTACACCCAGCAGATGGACACGCTCATAAACAGCGGATACGCCGAGCGCGCTCCAACTACGAAAGGAAATAGAACGTGGTACCTGCCTCATTTCGCGGTCATCAACCCGCAGAAGCCAGAGAAGTTACGCATAGTACACGACGCGGCGGCGAAGACACACGGCACCTGCTTGAACGACATGCTGCTGCCGGGACCAGACCTGCTACAGTCGCTGCAAGGAGTGATGATGCGCTTCAGACAGCGGCCGGTAGCGGTCACCGCCGACATCAAAGACATGTTCCTGCGCATCACGATACGCGAAGAAGATAGGGATATGCAGCGGTTCCTGTGGCGAAGAGACAGACGTGATGGTGCACCAACCGAGTACAGAATGAAGAGTGTGATTTTCGGCGCCACATCGTCACCGAGCACCGCGATACACATCAAGAATCACAACGCCGAACAATACGCTGCCCAGTACCCGGAGGCAGCGAGCGCGATAGTGCGAAACCACTACGTAGACGACTACTTAGCGAGTTACGACGACGAAGAAACCGCGATACGGATATCGTCACAAGTCGCCTACGTACATAGTCAAGCGAATTACTACCTACAGAAATGGGCGTTGAGTTCGGACACAGTCATGAAATACTGGTCGCCCTACGAAACCAACGAGATAGTGAAATTAAACGGTGAAAAAATACTCGGCATGGTGTGGCATCCGCGCGAAGATATACTCACGTTCAACGTGAATAAACACAAAATACCGGCGGATATACTCAGCGGCGAACGCGTGCCCACCAAGCGAGAAGCTCTACGTACCGTCATGTCTATTTTCGACCCGCTGGGCATCGCCACGCCAGTCACCATACAAGCGAAGAGGATACTGCAAGACGCGTGGCGCAGCGGCATCGACTGGGACAGCGAACTACTGTCCAACGAAACGGACGCGTGGCGCAAATGGATACATCACGTAAAACGGCTACAAGAGGTGTCGGTACCCCGATGTTACACGCAACTAACCGCAGCGACGCTAATCGAATTACACACGTTCGTCGACGCAAGTTCACACGCGTACGCCGCCGCCGTATACTGGCGGGTTATAGATACGAACGGTAACATACACGTGTCACTCGTAGCGGGAAAAGGAAGAGTCGCGCAAATTAGTAAAGTTACATCGGTACCGCGGCTGGAGTTGCAAGCCGCGGTCCTAGGTTGTAAGTTGGCCCGGACCGCTATAAACGAACACGACTTGAAGCCCGCTCGGCGCACATACTGGTCGGATTCGCGGACAGTACTTTCGTGGTTACGAACCGGTCCGCGTACGTACAAACCCTTCGTCGCGCATAGGGTCGCGGAAATAATGGAGGAATCGAAAACGATAGAATGGCGTTGGGTACCAACAACGCATAGCGTGGCGGACGACGCGACGCGTGACACACCCGTCGATTTCGGCTCTTCGCACCGATGGTTTAAAGGGCCTGAGTTCCTACGAAAACCGGAAGAAGCTTGGCCCGCGGAGAAACAGGAGCCGGTCATACAAGACACCGGCGAAGAACGAGTCAATGTCGTCGCCGTCTCGAATACGTGCTTATTAGAAGCGTTACCCGACGTCAAACGATTCTCCAGTTATAACAGGTTAATAAGAGCGACAGCGCGAGCCCTACAGTTCATCGACCTACTCCGCACGAAGAAATCACGGCGGAAGTTCATGGGCGGCGCGTGGGAACGCATGGTCCGCAGCATCAAGACGGCGCTGTACGCCGTCCTCAACGAGCGGGCCCCCAAAGAAGAGGTGGTGGCCACGCTGCTAGCCGAAGCCGAGCACACCGTCAACAGCTGGCCGCTCACCTACCTGTCAACGTCGTCCGACGATGAAGAACCGCTGACACCGAACCACTTCCTATTGGGTGGTCAGTCGCGCGTGCCTATGCCGGGCGCGTTCGACGAGCACGACGCCGCCAGCCGCAAGAAGTGGCGCATCAGCCAGCGCCTAGCAGACATGTTCTGGGCGCGCTGGGTGCGTGAATACCTGCCGGAGCTGCAACACCGGCGGAAGTCACGCGCAACCAACGGAGTCATCGGGGTCGGCGACCTAGTCTTCATCGCCGACGGCACATTGCCCCGCAACATGTGGCCGCAAGGCATCATCGTGGCTACGTATCCCGGACCAGACGGCGAGGTGCGAGCGGTCGACGTGCGGACCAACAAGGGAGTCCTGCGGCGGCCTACGAAGAAACTCATCGTGCTACCCATCGAGTCTGCCTGCGGGGTCGCGAACGACGAGCGACTCCAGCTACACCGAGCTGCGGCGGGAGAATATGTTCGCGACATAATTAGTTGATTGTATAGATTCATAGTTGTAATTTTGTATTTGTTTTCCTTTTATTCTTTAGTTATATTCCTTACCTTTATAGTTTCGTGTTTGTTATGTCTCTTATAGTTAAATTGATTGTCTTCATTAGTAACAGTTGACAAGTTGTTGATATTTTATAGAATAAGTTGTACAAATAAATATTTTTTTTGTATATACAGGAAGACATTGAATTCAGTGGCAATATTCTAGTCCAAGAATCTAATTGAGGAACAAATAATAACTAATGCTAGTAAACTGTTCAAAAATAATAACCCAGGGTTTTCCCAAAATGATCAAAAAAATAAAAAGGATCAAATTGTGATTGCGCGCTATTTAAAATGAACGAGTGCCGCCGTGTGACACGCACGCACACACGCGCCATCACCGTGTCGACACGCTCCATTCATTTTTTGCGCGGGAACGGCACGTGGGCCTCGCAGCGCCTGCGCCGGCGCCGGCGCGGCGCGTTGGTTTGGGTCGCGAACTCAAAATCACGGTGTCGCAGCTTCGATTTTCTTACGGAACTAACGTGTAACTTGTACTTAAATTAAATTTAGTTAGGATCGAAAGTAATTAGAATCATGACAGAAAGCAATTTCGAAAATAACAAAAATCATGAGAGAAAATCACGAAGCACAGTAGGTAGCACACGTTTATCTACCCTCCGTCTGTCAAGCAGACTGATTCAGTCTGGTGTCAAAAAACCGCTATCTGTCAAGCAGACAGAATAAGCTGCAAACTCATACATTCATGAGAAAGCAAATAAAAAATGGGGGCCACTTCGGCGCATAAAACAATGAAATATGGCAGATATCACATAATGACACAATAATGAGTTGTGCTACGTAATAATTGTTAGCACTGTTGGCACAGTGGCTGAGTTAGTGGCTGCTGCGTTGCGTTTCGTGTCGCGAATTCGATTTCCGCACAGAAAGATTTAGGTAGGTAAGGTTTGAGTTTGTAAACGTACCCAGCACATTACCTCCAAGAGTAATAAGTATTAGCGTTGGAAATGTTTTAAAAAAAGAAATAAGATTGGAAAATTGGAAGTGATTTAAACTTTTACTTTGGTGTTCAAAGTAAAAAAGTTATTGTTAGTAAGAGTTTCAAATTACATCCAATGATTGTAATATCATTAAAAATTACTCATTTTTTCAGTATTTTTTCTGCATTAAAGTCGGCTAAAGTGGAAAAATTATTATCCCTAAAATTATCTCAATTAAATTCGATAGCAAAATGAGTGACGCGTCTGTTCTGTTATATCAAGCGCTGCTGGCTGACTGCTGATACGTTTTTTGTAGAGATCGCGCGATGGCGGAGCGCAGGGCGGTACCGGCGCGGTTTGAGCGATACAGCATTAGACTTTTATTTATTTTGCGGCCGGCGAGTGCGTGTGTGTATGTAGTTATTTAGTAAAGTACATACATAATGCGCTGACCGCGCGTGAACTTTGGCGAAACAGCTGATTGGGAGCACTTTTAAATAATAAAACTGAATTCCACACGTAGCAGTTTCACGTCAAATAACTGAGTGGTTTTTTTTTTTATCACATTAATACTTTTGGTGTTAAGGTGAAAAAAAAAAGAGAGTGAAGTTAAAGTTGATTAATAATGACCGGATAATTAATTTATTGTTTTCGATCTGTCCGTTTGTGTAGGTATGTACCTAAGATTTGCGTTTGATTTAGAAAAAGGTTTTTTTTAGAGAAAGAAATAAATATTAAACTTACAACTTAGGCACTTACCTACGTGTACTTTAAGAGGTGCTCGAAGTGTTCACCTGCTTTTTGTACGCACAGCTCAGCACGGCGCCTATGGTTCACCTTCACGTTTTGTAGCACAAATGTACGCGATTTAACAATTTCGAAAGCCGTAACAATCCTTTGTTTTAACTGTTCGCGGCTTTCACTTTCTTGCTCGTACACAAGTCTTTTAACTTTACCCCACAAAAAAAAGTCTAAGGGCGTCAGGTCAGGTGACCGCGCCGGCCAAGGTACAGGCCCGCCGCGTCCTATCCACCGCTCGCCGAATCTCCGGTCGAGGAAGGCGCGAACATCTCGCTGGTAGTGTGCTGGGGCTCCGTCGTGTTGGTAGTACAACTCGGACTGATAGCTATCAGGCACGTTCTGCAGCTGCTCTTCTACAGAGGTCTCTAACAACCGGAGATAGCGTTCTCCGCTCAGTCTCTCTTCAATAAAGAAGGGATCTATGACACAGCTGTTAATTATGCCGCCCACACATTCACCGAGAAACGATTTTGAAAGGTATGCCTCCGATTTACGTGTGGGTTCTGCCCACGCTGAGCCCACCAATGCTCGTTGTGGACATTAAACAGCCCGAGTCGGGTGAACGTGGCCTCATCTGTCCACAGGATATTATTGTCAAGGTTCTGTAATAGCCAATTACAAAATCAGACCCTGGGCGTGTAGTCAGCCAACACCAACTCCTGCACTTTTTGAAAGTGGTAAGGGTGCATTCCAGAGGCGTTTAACAGCTTCCAGACAAAAAACTGGCTGACGTGAAAATGTCGCGCTGCCTGTCTTGTGCTGGCCTGTGGATTCGTCTGGAAGTACCGCTTTATTTGCCGATGCAGGGTTCTTGGGTACACCGGTGCTCTACCACGCGCTTGGGAATGAGTTGGTACGTGAAACGATGCAAAGTCCAGCAAATTTTGAGTTGACCTCAAAATTCGGTCTCTTGATGGGACTAGTGCATCGGGATAGCGGCGGAGGAACATCAGACGGGTTCGTGGCAAACTGCGTTCGGTCGTAAAATAACACCATATCCAGGTATTGCTGGTTCGTGTACACTGCACTACGTGGTCGAGGCATATTAGTTACGGTTTACGGTTCACAGAATTTTTCGCGAATTACGCGTCACGCACTCGACCTATTAAACTCGTAACTGAAGCGGCGCACGCGCCCGCGCACTTGCATTTCCTTGCAGGGGCGGGGGCGGGTGCATACCGCGTCCCCCGAGGACACCCCCGCTGCCTAGCGCCGCGCGCGGGAGGCCCCGATTAGGTAAAAAGTTTGTTCTCGCTGAAAACTGTTTTGGCGGCATTTCTTTTGAAGGACATGCCTACTGAATGAGCGCTCGTACTCGTGCATTGTAGCGTAAGTAATAATACCGCGTAGTAAAATGGTAAACTAGCGCGGACGCATCTTGATATTTTAAATTTATTGAAGTTTTGATTAGCATTTTTATTTTTTATTTTTTTGCTGTGTTTATTCATTTCGGACTTCATTTAGGTAAATGTCAAGAAACATCGCTTTTTTTAAATTAATAATTTGAAAATTTTAATACATGATATTATTTGCTTAAATGAATAAGTATCATGGATAGAATACGAGGTTAAAATATTGCCAATGAATTAAATGTCATCCTGTAGTTTTACTTACCCTAGTTTTAAGATAGTAATAAGACAACATGTTAATAAATAACGTGTAAATTTAATTAAATAAAGTATTGAGATAGGGTACACACAACACATGGTTAGGATCTCGCGGAGGGCACCGAGAAGTGCAGCGGGAGAGAGCGGCCAACACATAGTGCGGGCCAATCACAGGCGCCGCTCTCCGCGAGATAAACATTATAAAAAGAGCACGCCCACGCAAATCGGGTCACGGAGTGTTTCGCGACCAACGCAAAAGGAGGACTACAGTGGATACGTCAAAATAGTGGAAAAGTGAAGTGTTCTCCGTGATCGTCCCTACGCACCGCTCGGGCCGTTTATCACCCGCCGTGTATACGCCAGTGGGCGCTGACGTAGACGCGGTGGGACCGCCGCCGGTTAGTTCTACAAGCCGCACGGCCACGGTAGGTCGCGCCCCGAATGGCTCCGACAGGCGCCCGTATCCCCTCGCAGGGTGCGGGCACCCCAAACAAAGGCCCTTTTCAGGGCCAGCAACAACAACAGCAAGGCCGCCAAGCAGTAGCACCAGCGCTACTGCCAACACCGCAGACGCCAGCACCTGCGACCAACTCCGGACTGCAACAACACCAGCATCACCGGACTCCGCCCGCATCACCACCTGCAGAAAGCGAAAGGCTGAAGCACCAACTGCTGAAGCAGAGAGGGAAGACGGCATCGAACCCCGAGTTGCGATCGGAGGCCAAGCATGCGTCCGACCGGAGCGAGAGTCACGCGGCGAGTGACGCTCCGTTTTTTTTTTTTTTTTTTTTTTTTTTTTTTTTTTTTTTTTTCCTAATCGACTATTGTAGATGGTCTTGCGGACCTTTTCTACGTAACCTGGCTATTATTGGCGAGACCAGAAGGGTCTCCGAACCAATACCTACTAATCTAACTACCTAGCTAACTACGCAAAGCTAACTACAGTAACATCATGGCTATGACTATAGCAGCGACACCTCTGAGAGCGTCCCCAAGGGGGGACTCGAACTCTTAGGGTGTCGAATGCAAGAGGACTGGGAGGGATACGACAGCTTGATGAGGGCTGTATTCTCGCGTCATGGTGACTGCGCGGAGTCAGAAGGGACGACCGGCTCCGCGGCTGCGGCGGGTGAGCACGGTGGATCGGGGGCGGCGGCGGTGGGACGTCGCGAGGGGCCTCGTCGGCGAGGGCGATACGCTGGTCGGCGGCGGCGGTGTATGTGTATTGTGCTAGTCGATTTATTCGCCTCCTGGAGGAGGGTGATCTCATCATCGGGCTCTAGTAGCGCATGCCGGGGACGGCGGACTATGCTAATCTGGGAGGGTTTATAATTGGACGCGGCGGTCACGAGGGGGTTCCGATGCCTCGGGGCATGGTCGAAGTAACGCTTAGACGTGCGTTTGAGATATTGCCTTACCGTTGGCATTTTTAAGTCTAAATGAAGCTGAACGTTGCGCATATACCACGGAGCGCCCGTGGCTCTGCGCAATACGCGGTTTTGCAAGATCTGGAATGCTTTAAAGCGACATGGCCTAACGTGTGCGAACACGACGCTGGCGTAGGTTAATATGGGGCGAATGCACGTCAGGTAAAGTCTCAACTTATTTCTAAGCGAGAGCTTACTGCGCGCCCTAATCATAGGGTGTAACCGGCCCACAACAAAAGAGGCGCGAGCGTGCACCTTTTTGATGTGTTGCCGGAACGAGAGGTGGTGGTCTAGGATAACCCCCAGGTACTTGACGCTCAGTTCCCAAGGGATCTCTTTTCCAAACATGACTACTGGGGGACAACGCGAGTGGTTATCGCCGTGCCTCTCGAAAAGAACTGCTGCGCTCTTATCGGGATTCACCTCGATACGCCACTTCCGAAACCAAGCGCCGAGGCGGTTGGCTGCGGTCTGTAAGATGCGAGAGATCGATTTTAAGTCACTACCCGTGTAGTAAATAGCCGTGTCGTCGGCGAAAAGTGCCAACTGGGCCTTGCCATGAGTGGGAATGTCGCTGGTGTACAGCGTGAACAGAAGGGGGGCTAGCACGGAGCCCTGAGGGACTCCGGCTCGGATCGGATGTGGAGACGAAAGCGTGCCGTCTATTCGGTAGCGAAAGGTGCGATCCGACAGAAAGTCTCGAATGATGAGCACGAGACGGTCTGGCACGTTGAATTGGTACAGTTTATATAATAAACCGTTGTGCCAGACCTTGTCGAAGGCTTTCGCTACGTCGAAGAACAGCATGCCTGTCTTGTATGAAAACATGAAGCCGGAGCTTATGTGTTCGACAATACGGTGAAGTTGCCTAGTGCAGCAGTGGGTGGGACGAAAACCAAACTGCTGGTCGGGAATGAGGTTATGGGAATATGCGAATCCCTTTAAACGCGAATAAATGATACGCTCATAAATCTTCCCAAACGAATTGAGAAGGCTTATGGGGCGATAACTGGACGGCTCACACTTGGGTTTGCCGGGTTTGGGGATGCCTATAACTGTGGCTTGTTTCCAAGCTTGCGGAAAGAGGTTATTGCTAAGAGCGCCATTGAAGATGGCGGTCATTAGTACTATGAGCTGGGCGGAAAAGAGTTTAATCACCTTGTTCGTGATGCCATCGAGACCGGGGGCTTTCCTGGGCTTAAGATTCTTGATTATCGCCTGCACCTCATCCGCGCTGACAGGGGGCAGGGGATCATCAGGATCTTCTACGGGGGGGAGAGCGGCTTTACGTTCGACTTCGGTATCCACCTGGGACAGATGGACCGGGTCTACTGGTAATGCGCTGGGCGTACACTGGGCTTCTAGACTGTCGGCTAGGCATTCGGACTTTTCGTCGTCTTCAAAGGCCGGCCTTTGATTCGGACGATTGAGAGGGGGAGTAGAGGCTACACATTCATTTTTGAGGGCGCGTTGCAAACGCCAGAAAGCGAGATGGGATGGCTCTAATTCGCCTAACATCTTGTCCCAGCGGGACTCCCTAACCTCCTGTATGCGTTTCTTTACAGCACGCTGCATAGAACGCATATGGAGGCGGTTGCCTTCGCAGGGAAAAGTGTCATACGCGCGTACGGACGCATTCTTCTCCGTCAACAGTTCACGCACATCGTCAGGCAGTTTCCAGCGGTGATCTTCCACCGCTGGAATCTGTCGTGAACACTCGTTCACCGCGGACTGTACGTGACCCGTGAGGGAGTCGATAGCGCCCAACGTGTCGGCGATTGTCACTATGTTGTCGGGGATTGAATCTAAATGTGCGGACGACGGAGACTTGAGACGCTCCTCTAGCTTCCGCCAGTCCGTGATAGTTTTAGTAGGCGCGGGTAGACCGGGATCCGGGGGACCGCCCCGGGGACCCAGGTCTAGGACAACGGGTCGGTGGTCAGAGTCTAACTCTTCATGCGTTTCTATCGAGCGTATGGCGAGGCCTACGTTCTTTAGGAGCGCAATGTCGAGTATGTCGGGTCTGTCATCAACGTTGGCGGGATAGTGAGTGGGGGACATGGGGGCTATCACATCGAAGTCGAGCAGAGGGCTCAGTGCTTCGAGTGTCCGGCCGGCCGGGTTATTGGAGTGACAGCTCCAAGTGATGTGTTTGGCGTTGAGGTCGCCCGCTATGATAACGGAGCCTCCGCCGAGATCGAATAGAGCTCTAAGGTCGCTCTCGAGAGGAAGTCTCAGACTAGACGGGGGGTTGTAGACCGACACGATAGTGATCGGCTGATGTCCTGTCATGCCTAACCGACAGATAGAGGTTTCCAGATACTGGAGATCGGGAGGGGGGTCTAACGGGGTGCAGTACAGGGAACGTTTGTAGTATATGAGGGTACCACCGCCGCCACAACGGGTCCTGTCGTTGCGAACTAACTTGTAGTTGGCAATTCCAGGATTCCTATTGTGGGGCTTCAGAAACGTTTCCTGTACTAGAAATATGTCAATTTGATGATCACGCAGAAAGATTGCGATCTCATCTCGTTGACCGGCTACGCTATTCGCGTTGAAGAAACCTAACCTAAGGGATCGCGGTTTGATTCTAGTGTTGGTCTCAGTATCCATTAGAGGGTAACGAGATAAGTTGGTTAAGAATGTCCTCAAAATCGCGGAGGACATTGATACGCGCGATTGGATTGCCTTGAGTGGCGTTCCAAGCGGAAATCATATTTTGTGCCCAATCCATATTGCAGGAGGACAAAGATTTGAGCAGGCTGGGAAGAGTGTCTTGGAAAAACACTTTCGTGGCCATGAGTGAGGGGATGGGGGCCGCGGGTGCTGAGGGCCTGGGTGGTGTTACGGGGGCCGGTGCATGGTGGACCGGTGGTGCAATTTGTGCCTGTCGCTGTGAGGCAGCCGGCATTGTGGTTGGGGCGACAATAGGTTGTTGCGGGGGAATAGCTGCCGCCACCACCGGCGGGGCGGTGGGAACCGCGCTCGGAGGTGGTGGTGGGCGCCTTTGCTGTAGGGCTGGGAACGACTGCTGGTGTTGCAGCATGTTCCAGGGGGAAGGCCTCTGTGGACTGAGGCGGTCGGGGATATGGGAGGACAAGAGGGGGGCTATGGAGTAGCTCTCCCTCTGTTGGCGAACGGCCGAGCGCTGAGCCAGCTTAGGGCTGCGCTGTTTTGGCGCTTTGGGGCACCCGCGATAATTCGCTGGGTGACCCTCCACGCCGCACAGTACGCAGCTTGGGGGCTCTGTACACAGAGCCCTGTCCTTTGGCCTGCTGCAGTCGCTCGTGCCGTGAGCGCCCAGGCACTTAACGCACCTGGGCGTCGCGTAGCAGTTACGCTGCGAATGGCCATATAATTGGCAACGATGGCATTGCCCTGGAGGGCCGCCTTTGTTGGGGCGCTCTACTACGATACCGGTAGCGTAGCAGAGGGTACGGATGTTGAAAATGGCCTTTGATTCGGCCAATGGTTCGCAGACGGCGAGGACCATCTCATAGGGGGCGCCACCTCTGCCGCGGTGCATGCGGTGGACTTCTAAAACGGGAACGTTCTGGGACTGAAGGTCCTCAAGAACATCTTGGGGGGTAACTCCCAGGGGGATGCCACGAATGACTACCCTTAGGAGACGCTCGTCGGGGAGGGCGTAGGTGTGGAAGGACACCTTCATATCTCTGAGCAATCGCGTCATATTGCGAAAGTCTGTAGAATTTTGCACCATGACTTTGATGCCTTGAGGGGTAGAGCGCGCGCTCAGGAAGTGGATCTTCTGTGCTGTGCACAGACGACCCACGTCCATCCACTTAGCCTTGTCCTGAATGAACACAGGCGGTGGAGCGGGCTCTTTCCTCGGAACTGAGGGTTTAGTGGGTTTCGCGGGGTTCGCGGAGGTCGCGGGAGTCGCGGGGATCGCGGGGATCGCGGGGGTCGCGGGGGACGCTGTGACCGTTTTAAGGGCCTTAGCGGGGAGATCGGTCGGGGCAGACTGCGTCTTACGCGCGCGCTTCTTCCCCTTGCCGGCTACTAGCGTGTAGCCTTCAGAGGAGGATGACGAGTCATTATTTGAGTTCGACTCGGAGTCGGACTCAGAAGAGGGGCCGCAAACGTCCATGACGGACGGGGCTTCTACCGCGGAAGGCGGTTGCACGGACGGGGCAGGGACAACTACCGCGGAGGGCGGTTGAACGGACGGGTTCGGGGCAACTACCGCTGAGGGCGGTTTACCGGACGAGTTAGATGATACGGAGTTAACTCCGTCATCTATACGAATGCTCGAATATTGAGCGTCACGCCTAAGTTCGGGTGATAGAGGGCAATCCGCGGAGTTCCTGAAGGGAACCCCGAAGATTTTAAGGCTGTACGCCGCTGCGAACGCCTTGTCTTTGATTAGAAGCTCCCTGGCGGCCGCTGCTATTGCAGCGTCCGACATGATGGAGTAGGGGCAGTTTAACGGGGGGGGAGACCTAACTCCTATCCAGTCCCGAGGAGACACATACGTGTCGCCCCGGGCGAACAACTCCCACGAAAAAGCCCACCCGTAAGGTTTTCCTAGTGTTATACTACCGAGAAGAAAACCATAAACAAACTCGGTAGCTACACTCTGTGTTGTTCGATATCGCCTGAAGGGCCTAAGAACCTAGCTCTCCGGGTGGGATTACCCGGAGATGAGTAACCCTCCCTGTCGGGTGTAGACAGGGAGGTTGTGTACCTGCGGTGTTCCCTAAGCTTGAAATCCCGATCGCCGATCTTATTGTGCAATCGGGTTCCTAAGTCCCTTAGTAAAATTAATTACCTCGGGAATGCTGGGAAGAGAACGGGTTATGAGTTGGGTCCGACTAGGAGATCCCCCAAGGCCGGTGAACCCCAAACCCCTACCGGCTTAAGAATGGTGTGCCGGGTCCCCACCACCTCGGTTTCGTTGGCACCGTTTGGTTTCCACTAGGGCTTGCATTCTAATATTCGAATTATTCGAATAATCAACTGTTTCAAATATTCGAATAGAAATTTTACGATATTCGAATATTCGACCGATTCCTGGAAAACAAAACTCAACAATCTGATGTACACACAAATTCAACGTTCATGCACGCCGTCCAAACAAGGTAACGTCGTTCGACGCGCGGGCGTTACGAGTGTACTACAGGATTCGGCAACGATCGGGAACATTCGGAAGATGCGGCCGGCGCGCAGTCCGGCGGGCGGGGGACGGGGGTGGTTCGCTTTTGTGCATTTGTCCACCATTTGCACGCGTGTTTGGTTGTTATAATTTTGTGTTAGACGTTTTTATTTTGTTTAGTGTGCCCGTTGTTTTATTTAATGTATAGTTGTATACCCAACGACAATCCAGTGAATCAGTTACGTGCTTTAATGTAAGTAGCTACTATAATTGCATTTCTGACTTGTGATAATGATTTTATTATAATACTAATTCTAACCTCAAAAATGCAGCTTTTTTACTAGTTAACTTAGCTAAAGCTTTTATTTTGTGAACTCGTTTACTTCTCATTTGTGTTCTTTTAAGATTTTTTAAAACACTATGAAGTGTGTGTTGACGGTTAATTTTTCGACATTTCAGGTAGGTATTAGATTAAACATTAAAACATGGAGCAACTGCAAAACAAATTAGAATTTAAAGAGTACACGAAAGGTACGCGAGATAAGTCGTCAGTATGGAACTTTTTTTTGAGAACTTCAGATGGAGTTCATGCGCAATGTAAAAAGTGCAAGAAAGTGATTAAATGCCGAAACACAACTACATGTCTGCATAACCATATGAAACTTCACCCTGTTGAGAGTACTCGGGTTACTGTTGATGAACTTTCGGCGCCAGGGACATCGGGCACACACACGAACCTACAGGAAAATGAGCCAAAGAAGAAGAAAGTTAAATTGATTGACGACTTCTTTAAAAAATCTGATACTGTGGAAAATATAGTTGCAAAAATGACTGCTTGTGATGGTCTTCCATTTAGTTTGTTCTGTACATCTGATTCATTGCGAAATCTTTTTAAAAAAAGTGGCTATGAAGATTTACCGAAGTCACCAAATACAATTAAAAAGATCGTGGTAGATAAGAGTGAGCAATTAAAAGGCGAACTTAAGGAAACATTGCAGAAATTGAAAGCCAAAGGACAGAAGTTTTCCGTCTCTTTAGACGAATGGACTTCAGCCCGTAACCGACGGTACATGAACGTCAACATTCATTGTCCAAACTTTGCAGGCAAGAGCTTCAGGAATCTGGGACTAGCAAGAATAACTGGCCGGGGAACAGCAGAACGTTGTGGCAATATTTTGAAGGACAAACTAGCATTCTATAATCTTTCTCTAGAAGTGGACATAGCATGTGTGGTGACTGACGGAGCAAGTGTGATGTGTGCTATGGGTCGACAATTTCCTTCGTACCATCAATTATGTTTTGCACACGGCATCCAATGTGCAGTGTTGGATGTAATTTACAAAAAGACACAAAATGCCCAAGAAGAAGAATGGGAAGAATCTACAGAAGACACAGGGGCGACAGGACAGGATGATGACTCTGACAGTGATGAAGAAGAAGAAGGTGGATTTGTAGTTGGGACTAGAAGACAACTGAACAGGAACCAATATGTATACGGGGATGTAAATCTAAAAAATGTTATAGATAAAGTGAGAAAAATTGTTAAATATTTTAGGAAATCACCCACCAAGATTGAATGTTTCTATAACTACCTTCCAGAAGAACAGAAAAAAATGGGCTTGATCCTAGACTGTAAAACCAGGTGGAGTAGCTTGGCTGATATGATCACAAGGTTTTTGGTACTAAAAGAGCCTATCATGAAGACTCTTATTGATTTAAAGAACGAAATCACATTTAGTTCCGCTGAGCTAGCTTTACTCCAAGAATTATCCACTTCTCTCAATATTGTAAAGGTAACAGTCGAGGCGTTGTGCCAAGAAAATGCAAATCTGCTTACTGCAGAGACAGCTCTACAATTCATGGTTGCGAAACTTCAAGCGACAAACAGTTTTACAAGTGATCAGCTACTCCAGGCTCTGAAGAAAAGAATAACTGAAAGACGCCTACTAGATCTAGTGTGTACCTTAAAATATCTACACAATCCCAGAACATATTACGCAGAGACACCTTCGGATATTTTTCCATCTCCAGGAAACGACACGATTGCTAAAGTTATAACTGAGATTAACGACAGATACTTTAGTCAAATACAAGACTTTGATGACAATGAAGATAGATCCTTAGTTGATCACCAGCAGCAGCGACAGCGACAAAATGAGTTAATTCAGGAAACTGCAATAAGCTTCAAGGAAGAACTACAAAAAAAGATCGATGAGACCGTTTTAGCAACTTCTTGTACATCTACCGCAAATTTGTCATGCAGAGAAGAGTTGGAGACGTCAATCCTAATGCAAATGGCGCTATTTGATAGAGGAGGTCCTAGACAAGTAAATTTGAGCCAAGCGTACGACTTTCTGAAGTGTATACCACCTACAAGTGTAGAGTGTGAAAGGGTGTTTTCTTCCAGCAAATATATTTGCAACCATCTAAGATGTTCCTTAAACGATGATTCCATGGATGCTCTAAGTTTCCTTAGATCCCACTTCCAGGGAAAACGTTGAAAGACACGACTAAGGTATATGACAGAATTAAAAACGTACTGTAATTTTCTGTACTATATACTTAGATCTGATCTGATCTGATCTTGTGATTAATTATTTTTGTTATTACTAAGAAAGATTTAATGTTAAATTATCAGTATCACACATTGTTAGTGTGACATTGACAATTTAACATTAAGAAAACGATTTTGCATCAAAGGTTTAATTGCGTTACATTTGTTATTGTTTTGTTTGATTTTATTATATTATTACAATACTCATAACCGATTCTATAAGACTGTGCTGTGTTTGTGTCGAAGGTTGAAAAACAAAACAAGATTAGTTTATTTTGATAACTATTGTTTATTTTAAAAGATTTTAAGCATTTGTTTCTAATTTTTGCGAAAATTATATTAGAATAACATTGTGGTGTATTAATATTATCAGTCCAATATTAAATTGACCATCAAAATTCTTCCAAAAAATATGTTGATTATTATGTTAGCTATGTTATTTGAAGAAACTAGTTGATTATTGGCAGTTTAATATTAGCTATTCTAATCCTTCGTGTTATTCTAACAGAAAAAAATGTTATTTTAATAGTTTTTGTAACACTGTGTTAGCTTTAACTAGTATTATTTTGATTTAGAGAATAAAGACTATTTAGAAATTAAAGGACATGATTTCTATAAAACTTAATTTTTTTATTTAATATTCGAACAATATTCGAATTATTCGAATATTCCCCAAAAAAATATCGAATATTCGAATTGCAAAATTGTCGAATATTTGCAAGCCCTAGTTTCCACCGAGGACCACTATATAAGAGTGGTTTTCCCTGAAGGGGGACTACTTCGTTTTGATGGTTTACTCTCGGAGGAGACGGTGATGTTCGCCACTTGTCTTGAAAAAGACGAGCTTTGAATCGAGCGGTCGTGTGGCTAGCACAACTCGTAACAGCGTTACGAGTGTACTGAGCCGCGTCGACCGGAAACGGAGTGTGCGCAGCTGCGTGGCGGGGCGCGCAGTGACGTCAGAGGTGCGCGGCGGGGCGCGCAGCGATCGGGCGTGGAGTCGAGAGCACGTGTGCTCTGGCCGGCGTCCGAGAGCGGAGGTATGTATGAGTGACGCTCCGCTCCGTCGGCACGCATTAAATATGCCGACCGCACCCCCCACCACCACACGCCAGCCCACGCGCGCGCCTGCAACATCAATGCGTCCGCCGAAGTTCCGCCCGGTACCGATGGATGTACCGGCGCCTCCACCAATAGCGTCACACCGCAAATCAGCCGCGGAAATGATACGTCCCGCCGCCACCGTATCCCGTACCGCGCCCCGCGCTGCTCCACCGGCCCGTCCGCCGGTGTCGAGCGACCCTTACGTTGGTTCGGGAAAGGGTTCGAACGCGAAACCGCGGACCGCGAGCCGACCGACTGTGCCTAAGCCGGCCGCGCGCACCGCGAACGCGAGTGAAAGAGTGTCGTCACCGCCCGCGCCCCGCGACTCAGCCCCGTCTTCCCCTGCATCGCGCTCGATGTACTCGCCGTACGCGAGTTCGGTGGAGTCGGTGGCGAGTACATCCAGCATGCAGAGCGCGACCAGCGCAAACAGCGCAAGTGCCAGGACTTTCACCAGGACTGCGCTGCCGCGAACCCGGCCTAGCCCCACAGGAGGGGCGGTGGCAAGGGTCCCATCACTGCCGAACCTGCCACAACTGCAGACGTCACCGGAAGTCCAGGTAGGAAAACAACAACTATCTTTCGACCTGGACTTCGACTTCCAGCTCTCCCGTCTAGCACAGCGCCGCCAGCGCAGTCCCGACGATGAGGAGGAGGAGGCGAAGCGCCAATGCGTGGCGCCCCCGCTACCACAGCGGGCCCCACGCCCCCGATCAGACAGTGATCCCGAGGCGAGCTTCCGTAAATGCACCTTTGCGGAAGCCGCAGGAATGCCCCCAAGGGGAAATAAAAAGGACGCAACCGCAGCCCCCAAGCCCGCTGTGCCAACAGGCAGCGCGGCGAAGGGTAACGGCAGCGGCACAAAACTAACAACAAAGAAGCTGCGTTACCCACCGCTGGTAGTGGAAAAACTACCGCAATGGGCGCGCCACTTCAGGGCCCTAAGAGACAAGCTCGGCCGCGCACCCAACGCGCGCCCATTAGGATGCGGGGTGAAATTCACCCCGCAAACCGATGAGGAGTACCGGCTGGTCCAACGCTACCTAACGGAGCTGGAGAAAGAGGACAAAACGGTCAGCTGGTTCTCCTACTCCCTACCAGCGGACGTAAATCTCAAGGTGGCCATCAGGGGGCTGCCGGTGGATACAACCCCGATAGAGATAGAGGAGGAGCTTCGCGCGCTCGGATTGGAGCCGGAGTACGTCCGCCATATTAAGGCAAGAGAAGGACGCCCCGGCTGAATCTTTCACGCCGTGCTCAAGAGAACACCCGACACAGTACCGGGCATCTATCACGTCACTGAGATGATGTGCATGCCCGGTATAAAGATAGAAGCATGGCGGGGAAGAAAGGGCCCCTCCCAGTGCCACAGGTGCCAGCAATTTCGGCACTCGTCGGCACAATGCCATCGCCCCCTCGCATGCGTGAAGTGTGGCGGGCCTCACTACGCTTCAGACTGCACGCTCAAGAAGGAGGACCCCGCCACCTGCGTAAATTGCGGGGGCCCTCACCCGGCAAACAGCCTGAGCTGCCACGTGAAAAAGAGGGAGCTGCGCAATAAGCGAGCTGGCACGGTCGCCATCACAGGGGACCAACGCCGGGCAGCGGACGCACCCCCCGCACAACTACACCCCACCCCGGAAGGGGAAACGCAAACCACCACCTTGATGGCGGCCGCAAATGGGGCCCAAGCGCGCGAAGCCACCGACCTCAACGGACGGAGGAAAAAGAAGCGTGGCGGAAAGAGAAACAAGAAAAAGACGGAACAAACCGCCGCCGCCGAGAAACCGGAAGAACTGGATGTAAACAAACATCCCGGCGGCGGAAACAACAAGAAGCCACGCCCACCAACATATAAGGGCGACCACCACTTACAAAACCCGCCGACAGATAGCGCGGCGGTAGTAAATAGAAACACCAAGCCCCGCCCCCCGACAACCGGAGGCGGGGATCGCACACAGGCCACGCCCCGTGACCCACATACCACGCATTACGCCGCGCTAGCGCCAAGTGGCCGGGCTGACGATAATAACATTGACGTAACCTCGGCTCCTGGCGCGGTTAAGGTGCACCCGAGCACGAAACCGGGTGCACAGTCGGCGGGCGCGCCCCTCAGACACCAAGAACACCATCCTAATCACATGAGGGGTGCACAGGGTGTCACCAAAAATTACGTACCCCAAGAAGGGCAAAGTGACACCCTAGAGGTCGCGATCGGGGTCTTGCAAGACGTGCTACTCGCCTTGCGGAGAGGAGAAAACCCCGTACGCGCAATCCTCAACGGTATGGCCACCCTGATCGGCCAGGTAACATATTTGCGATGACCAAACCGTTGAGGATAATAAAATTATAAATTCTACTCATCCCTATTTTGAAATAAATATTTAAAATTTGTATGTCATGAATGGCAAAACATAGTGCACTACGTAATTATTTAAGATCTTCACATGTAAATACCTATGTTTAACAAATAAATAAATGATTTGATTTGATTTGATTTGATATTACACTGGAACGCCCGCGGCCTCAAAAATAAGGTCGCCCTCCTCCGTCCGCTACTGCAGGAACAAGACATAGACGTGGCGCTAATAAGCGAGACGTTCCTGGGACCTGCAGACAAAATCCGATTCCCAGGATACCTCGTTTATCGGAAAGATGAGCAGACGACCACCCACAGGAGCTACCGCGGTCTGGCGGTAATCATCAAACGGAGAGTCGCCCACCAGAAGCTGCCCATACCAACACTCGGCACAATTTACGCGCTGGGTGTTCAAGTAAACACGACGGTCGGCGTACTGGACATATACGCGACGTACCGCCCACCACAGACCACCCTTGACGTCGCGGACATGCGCAGACTGATCGTCACACCGCACCCGCACCCAACACTGATCGCAGAGGACCTAAATAGCAAACACCCAGCGTGGAATTCACATTCCATGAACGAATCGGGCCGACGACTCTTCGACGACGCGGAGGCCCGCGGCTACGAAGTGTCGGGCCCCGAGATGCCCACACACTACCCAGACAACACCACATATTTACCGGACGTGCTCGACATTGTGGTGCACCGCGGCCTCAACTGCCAGATCGCGCAGGAAACGCTGGATGACGAACTACAGTCTGACCACCAGGCTGTACTAGTCACCCTAACAGCCCACGCCACCAAAACTGCTCATCTAGCGCCACGTCGCCGTACGGACTGGAAAGTCTTTACGGCGAAGCTGGAGACCACCACGCCTATTCGGCCTATCACCACGGCCGCCGATGTGAATGAGCTGGCGGACGAAATCACCGCTTGCATGCAGCAAGCCTTGGAAACGGCGACTGCTGAGACGCACACACCGCAGGGACGCGCGCGAGCGCTCCCCGCATACCTGACACGCATGATCGCCGACAAGAGGCGGCTACGCAAGCGGTGGCAAACAAACAGATGCCCACAACTGAAGACCCAGCTCAACCACCTAGCATCGAAAGTGAAGGCCGAATTACAGGCCCACACCGCCGAGAGCTGGGAGCACTATATAGACTCCGCTGAGAGCGACTGGGCGTCCGTACATCGAGTGTGCAGACGCCTTAAGAATACCCCAGCTCCGGTGCGCCCGCTGACAGACAGCGGCGGGACGCTGAGGTACACTGCAGCGGACCGGGCAGAGATCTTCGCCTCTCACCTGGAGCGTCAATTCACGCCGAACCCGACCGACGACACACAGCACGTCGCAGCAGTCGAGCAACACCTTGGAGAGTACTTGCGCACGCCGATAGCCCCAACCGATGAACCTATCTTCATCTCCCCGGGCCAGGTACGGCGGGCGATCCTCCGCACAAAGCTGAAGAAGGCACCCGGTGCGGACGGAATAACGAATACCGCGCTACGCCACCTACCACTGCGCACAGTGGCGGCGTTAGCGCGCTTGTACACTGGCATACTCCGCACCGGAAAATTTCCGTACTCATGGAAGCTAGGGAGGGTCGTAATGATCCCCAAGCCCGGGAAGAACCCCAGGAAGCCGGAGAGCTATCGGCCGATCACTCTCCTCTCTACCACCTCCAAGGTGTTCGAAGCGCTCCTGCTGCGCCATCTGACACCACACGTCACACCACGACCGGAACAATTCGGGTTCCGCGCTGAACACAGCACGACGCTCCAGCTGTCGAGGGTACTGCACCTTCTGACAGCGGCCGTAAACAAGCGGGAATACGCCGCTGCGGTATTCCTCGACATGGAGAAGGCGTTCGATAGAGTCTGGCACACCGGTCTGCTCTACAAATTGACGCTCACCTCAATGCCCCGCCGACTAGTACAGGTGGTCTCCTCCTTCCTACAGGACAGGACAATTAAGGTTGCGGTGGAGGATAAGCTCTCAGGCGCGCGCCCCGTCGCCGCCGGGGTGCCGCAGGGGAGTTGCATCTCGCCTGTGTTATACTCCGTATACACCGACGACATTCCCGCCACGCACACATCGACGCTCGCGCTGTACGCCGATGACGCCGCGTACATCACCACTTCGCTCAACAGCGATCACGCGGCCATCAAAATGCAGCGCGCCCTGGACGACCTTCCCGACTGGCTCAGCAAGTGGAGGCTGTCGGTCAACGTGGGAAAGACACAGGCGATGATAGTAACGACTCGACACCGTTCTCACCCACCCAACCTTAAATTACAGGACGCCGACATCGAGTGGACCTCCAAGGCTAAATACCTGGGGGTCACAATCGACGATCGGCTTACGATGGGCCCTCACGTCCGCGACACGGTCGCGCGGGTGCGCGTCACACGCAACCTGCTGCGCCCCGTACTCTCTTCGCGCCTCCCGCTTAGAGTCAAGCTGGGCGTATATAAGACCTATATACGGCCGCAGCTGACCTACGCTGCCCCAGCTTGGCTCGCCCTCACGAGCGAGGCACACATTATAAAGCTCCAGACGCAGCAGAACCTCTCGCTGCGTCGTATAACTAACGCCCCTCGCTTCGTGAGGAACGCTGTAATTCACAGGGACCTGCGCGTGGAGAGTATCAAGGACTACGCCGCCACACTGGCGACCACAATGTTCGCGCGTGCCGACGCATCTGCCTGGGCCCACATTAAGGGCCTGGCCCCCTGGCACGCGCGACCACCAGACGCCAAGCGCCCGGACAAGCGCTTTCCGCGCGACTTGGTCGCGGACACTGAGGCCCCAACCACCGGACATGACGCCTGAGTAGGTCGCAACCACGCTACACGCGACCTACTCACACAAAAAGACTCCACACATATCACAACACGCATCCACCGCGCGCGCAGCTACTAGTTAACAGCTAGGCGCTGTGGCGCGCGTGACATACAATCACTACTACACACTCTAAAGTGGGATTGACACGCTGTACGCGGCACGTGAGGGTGAGCGTACACACATAGCGTCTACATAAGGCGACGTACACATATCTCAAGTCGCCTTATACATACATACGTCCTATGTATTGCAACGTAATCGGCTAGCTCTGAATGCGTTGTAATCATAGGTCAATCACCCTCTGTAGGCGGGCGCCAACCAAAGCCGCCGCCCTGTTGCTAGTATCGACCTCCGTCGGGCCTCCCCCAGGTAACTGGGGGTCTCACCTGACTGGGGTCAGGTCGCACGGGCGGCGTGAAACACTTCAGGCGCCCCTACAGAAACACCAATAGCAAACACTCACCGGCCGCCGCGAAGTGAGACTTCGCGGCCTAGGCGAAACTAAACAGGCACACACTAGCCGACCCAAAGACCGATTCACAGTAATGAATCGCGCCCGCAACCACGGGAAGGGGGCCACAGCCCCGACCCCGTTTCCTCGCGCCCCTGACGGGGCGCTGAGACGACAAAGAGAATCGGGTCACACTCCGCTCCCGGCCACCGCAGCGCACACACGTGCGCACGCTCCGCCCGCCTCACACCGCACCTCGCACCCCGCACGCTCCGTCGTCATCGCGCGCTACGTGCGTAGCGCACGGCTACGAACGCGTCACCGCCGGCCGCTAGCCCCGCCCTTTCGTAGCACCTCACTACGAATTGTTTGTGCGTCGCTTACGGTCGAAGTTCCGAAGCCGTCTTTTTTAAGACAGCGGACGAAATCAATTGTTTCTTCACTGTGTATTCGTCGTACATTGGCCCCTTAAGGGAAAATCCACTGTTTTTGTGGTCCTTGGCGGAAACCTCACGGTGTCAACGAAGCCAAGTGTGGTGGGGACCCGGCACACCAGTCCATTGTCAGCCGGTAGGGGAAGGGATCACCGGCCTTGGGGGATCTCCTAGTCGGCCCCGACCTATAACCCGTTCTCTTCACAGCATTCCCAAGGTAACTAGGGTTGACGCCCAGTTACTAAGGGACTCAGGGAACCTGTCCGCACAATAAGATTGGCGGCAGGTATTCAAGCTTAGGGCACACCGTAGCACACAACCTCCCTGTTTATACCCAACAGGGAGGGTTACACATCCCCGGGTTATCCCGCCCGGGGAGTTAGGACATAGGCCCTTCAGGCATACGAACATCAACATAGTGCAGCTACCGAGTTTGTTTGCGATTTTCTTCTCGGTAGTTTACCACTAGGAAAATCGTAAGGGAGGGCTTTTTGCGGGAGTTGTTCGCCCGGGGCGACACGTACGTGTCTCCTCGGGGCTGGTTAGGAGTTTTGTCTCCCCCCACCCCCCCCCCCTCTCTTTCTCTTTTAATTGTTATTATTTCGCCGTCACCATGACGGACGTTCTAGTAGACCTTTTATATAATGTCCTCAAGGACATCTTTCAAAATCAGCCCCACCTCATGACCAAGTATAGCGGGCAACTCCCCACCGGAGTCACTGCTGCCTTGGCGTGTACCGTTAAGGCCCCCGCGCACCCCGCGCCGCCCCCCGCGCCTACCCCTACGCCCTCCGCGCCGCCCTCCTCCACCCCCTCAGGCTCGAACATTGCCGCTTTTAGCGACGTGCTTGAGACCCCCTCCTCCCCTCCTCCCGCTCGGGCGTCTTCGGCCGCTCCGACCGTGGAGGAGATGATGGAGGACGACGGTGACGAGAAGTTCGAGACAGAATCGGAGGAGTCGTACACCTCTGCCTCTGAAACCACTTCCTCCGAAGACGACTACACAGTCGTCGGAAAGGGGAAGAGGAAGAAGGGCAAGGCCCCCTCCAACGCGTCCGCACCCAAAAAAGTGGTGGCCTCCAAGACCACCCCTCCCCCCTCGGTGAGCGCCTTCCTGGCGGGGCGCCCGCCAAGCCCCATGGCCACAGCCACCCCGGCAGCGGCAAATACAGCCACCCTGGCTACGACCGCCCCGGCCACTTCGGCCGCCCCGGCCACCTCGGCCGCCCCCACTAAGTCCCGACCTCTGCCACCCTTTTTCATCCATGACAAAGGGATGTGGCTAGACGTGTCCAAGGCGATGAATGATTTCTCACAAAAGAAAAAAAAAATTGCATAAAATTAAAAGAAATATTTATTCATCATAATTATCTATCTGTCCCTTTTTCCAATTTTTTTACAAACAATTCAAATTAAATATATATTATCATTTATAGCTGATGATGACTTTAGTTTTTCTAAAGTTTGTGCCTCTATGGACAATAGTCACAGGTCTGACAGTTTTTATCAATGTTTGCTTACGCACGTTGGGGTCCCCCGTGGCCCGGGGGGCCCGTATAATTGATACGGCAGATACGGCGGTAGCTACGCCCCTGATAAAGACATACTTATAAGCACACTCATTCGACATTAATTTCAACAACCATTCCAAAACAGCGTGGTGAAAGAACATCTTTGAGAAGTTATTCGTATTTTATTCGTGCATACTACATATTGCATTGTATTAAAATGTGTGTTTAGTTACCTTTTAAAATAATACATTTACAGCAAAACAGAACAAAGGCTAAGTTGTAATGTACAGAATAAAGCATGCCACTCACACACCTGCCGCAGGGGCAATCTAGGGCGATGAGGTGGGGGCAAGGAGGGGCAATTTTCCTGCCCCTGCTTGCCTATACACATCACAATCAAGGAGGCAATCTAGGGTCCTCCCCACTTCATCGCCCTAGATTGCCCTTGCGGCAGGTGTGCGAGTGGCCGGCTTAACTTATAGGTTTCGTTATAAACTATTTATAAAACACAAATACACACATAAATGCAATGCAACATGTAGTAGGCGCGAATAAGAAAATAACGTCTCAAAGACGTTTATATTTTACGTAAAATATTAATTAGTCGACATGTTCCTTTAAAAATACAAGTGTCGCTTCCTCCACCTTATTTAAAAAGTTAGTACCTGGATGACCGAGCTTAGCTCTAGTAAATAGGTATATATGTATTTTGAAGTGAATAAATACGGCAAGTGCCTTTCAACGAATTGTGTGTTTGACTGGTTGTCCTCTACAATTATTATCCAGCTCAGTTTATCTTATACGTTTTAAAGGACAATGCGTAACAGAGTCCTAAATTAATCATTATGATCAAAAATGTCAAAGCCCCGGGTGAGCCTCGGAAAACAGAAAAAAGGGAACAAATTCAGTGTCATAGGTATGTAAGAACAAATTGCAACCTAATATTAAATTTTATTTATTTATTAGGTAAATGATGGAAATAATAAAAATTCCACGCACCATCGCAGTTCGTTTCAATAATCAGATAAATCTCATTACTACTTTCGATTTAAATATTTCAACAGGCTTCAGATCAGTTTCAGAGGCATACCCCGTAGTATAATTGGGTGACTTAAAGTGTACTAGGGTATCTACTAATCAGTTAGCTCTAAAAACGAACCAAATGTAAAAGCTGTTCGTGAGCAATTGAAAAACTAACTTTGTGGCATGTTATTTGAGGAGCTCGTTCTTCAAACGAGTAATTCGTCACGCACTTGATAGGTTTCTATATCATTACTTAAGTATTCCATTTTGACAAATACCTACTTGTTACTTTTTTAACATAATTAATATCCCTGGCGCTTTTGGAACTGAAATTGGCTATAACAGTAACAGTATGCTATTACGAACACATCGACACCATTATTACGTTTGTAGGTTAACATTTTCTACTTAGGACACTGTCCAGATATTTTTACGCAAAGTCCTTTAATTTCGGAAAGTTTTGAGTTAGTAAAAGGTTAAATATTATACAAACTTCTTACCAAAAAATACTGGTTATTACTTAATGTTGTATTACAATCTTTCAATTTGTGCCTCGTTAGTGTAGCTGCACAAACACACAGTATCGAGGGTTAGTCAGGCTCTATTCCCGGGGCGGGAAAATTATCATTACTCTTTTGAAGTCTGAAGTTTTTTTGTCTGCCCAAGTCTTACACTAAATAACTTGATTAAAAGTCTAAACGGCCAGTTAGAATGGTGTTGTTGTTTATATTATTCAAGTAAAGAGGCATTCCGTCTGACCAAACTTTCAGCTCTGTAGTTTTGTAAATTATCTATTTTTGAATCAAAATTGTACTAAGGGAATTATAGTAAAATAATGCGCACATTTGTTATTTATCGGTGACCGCGCGCTTAGGCAAATAATTTCCCGCGTTATAAACACCGTCCGCCATTTTGTAATGATTGACGCCGTGCATGATTTTTTAACAACACTCCATTTTTAGTACATACATAGTTGAATCTGTTTTAATTTTTAATATTATGTATGTATTATGGATTAACTTACTATATAATTGTAGTACCTTTCTTTACTCTGTCGATTAAATGCATTTTGTTTAGGTTAAAAAAACAGTACGATTTCATTATATTTTAGCATTGTAAAATTTCAGTTTAATTAACTAGGACGTGATATTAGTTAATAATTTAAACATATCTGCGTTGACATCCAGATTTTAAACTTAAATACAGAGACATAAGTCAAGTAAGCACATTCATTCGACATCAATTTCAACAAACATTCCAAAATGGCGGCGGTGAAAGAACAACTTTAAGAAGTTTATTTTATTTTGACTCGTGCATACTACATATTGCGTTGTATTAAAATATTAGTTTAGTTACCTTTTAAAATAATACATTTACAGCAAAACAGAACAAAGGCTAAGTTGTTATTATATAGAATAACATAGAGGTTTCGTTATAAATTATTTATAAAACACAAATACATACATAAATGCAATGCAACATGTAGTAGGCGCGAATAAGAAAATAACGTCTCAAAGACGTTTATATTTTACGTAAAATATTAATTAGTCAACATTTTCCTTTAAAAATACAAGTGTCGCTTCCTCCACCTTATTTAAAAAGTTATTCCGCGATTTGACTCATTCGGGAATTGTCGGCTGATACTCGGCAACACTCGAGTGCTTATCTGCTTATTAGCGCCACAATACTAATCAGTCTGTGCTCTCCGCCCGCGCCGTGAAGTAAACCTCCATTTTGAGAAGTTTTGTAACGAACTTTTGCTGTGAATTGAAGTGAATAGACTATGTGAGTTTTAGTATTTAGTTTCAAACATTGTAGATGTACTATGACAAATATAGTTCCAATAGTTAGTGTGAAAGTGAGTTTAAATGTAGTTTTATATTTAATACAGTTTTAATAAATTTTTGACATAGCTTAGTAGATATTTTTTGCAGTTTTCTCAAGAAGCTTACAAGTAATTTTCAGAGAGAAGTGTGTTGGAAATCGAAGGAAGAACAGCGTGTACAGGACATTATAATAATTACTTATTTTCTAAAAAACAAGAAGTTCTGATTGTATTTTCCAATATTATAACAATTAAATCTTGTTACTATTAAAATGTGTTTTTCTCGCATTATTTATTTAGAAACTATTACCTATTTTGATCACTGCTTAGGTAGCTTTAAAAAGACACAGTGTGTGTGTGATGCAAAGGTGATGAAACGCTGATGACTGCGAACGGTAAGTGGTAGAATTAATTAATTATCTATTTTTTTATTATGTTGCTTACGTTGTGTTGATTCTAAATATTATTCACTTATGTACGCGTATGCCGTAGAATCTCAAGTCAGAACAACTGTAGTATTTTACAAGAGCATTATTTTTTACTTTTATAGCACGTAATGCGATAGCTTTCATCCTACGTTTAAAGTATTATTTAAATTCGTTTAACACTATGTTACTGTTGTCTATACTAATATTATAAAGAGAAAAGATTTGTATTTTTGTATGTAACGAATAAACTTAAAAACTACTGGACCGATTTCAAAAATTCTTTTGCCGTTAGAAAGCTACATTATCAATGAGTAACATATGCTATATTTATTACTGGAATAAAACTTCTTACGCCGGCGGAGCCGTGAGGACACAGCACAGCTAGTTTATAATAAAATAATGTTGTGAAAATATTCTACCGAAAACTTATTCAAAATGGTGGACAGAATCTTACGTGTACTTACCTACGAGTTAAATATTCGTAGAACATAATATCCTTTATACGAATACGTAGGTACATACATTAACCCACGCTTATACCTAATCTCTGAAGGCGTAAGCTCACACCTGAGGTATTTTCCTATTACAGTAGATTATTGTTGCGGACAGCAAGGCTAAATTATATATATTCCCTATTACATGGAATTTAAGATTAGCTATGTGGGTTTTGCTATACACCTCTGCCTAACCCTTCGGGGAATACCTACAGGCTGTAGAGGACAACCAGTCAAACACACCATTCGTTGAAAGGCACTTGCCATATTCATTCTCTTCAAAATATATACCTATTTACATTACAACTTAACTTTTACATTAATTACAAGTTTTAGCACTCATTCGGTAGAAAATCTAAGCTATACGTTCTTCATTTTTTCAGCTTCAGGTTTCAGATTTTCATGTTCGACGAATGAGTGCCGGTGACTGCCAAAAAATGCAGCGGATGCTGTTCATTAAGTATCGTTCAGGGGGGCACAAGTCAACATATTTTCTAAACCCCTGTGTTGCGGACGGCAAGCCTAAAATATGTATATATTATTCCCTATTACATGGGATTTTAAACTAGCTATGTGGGTGTTGCTATATACCTCAGCGTAACTCTTCGGGGAATACAGTCGTTATGTTATTAAAGATGTAAACAAGGTCATAAAATACGTCACAGTATATAGCACAACATGACCACTAGCTACAGATATTGAACTTAAGAAAATATGTTGGAAGATAGAAAGTATTGTGGGGCACTGCATACACGACGTGTGCCCTGAAAGGTACTTAATGAGGTGCATTATTTGCATTTTTACTGTTCCCATCGTTCCGGTACTGTACGATCTACAGACACTAAACTCGCCTGAACGTGGCAGTCGCCTGCACTGTTCTGAACACCGAACTGTTCTGGCAGTGGCAGTCACCGGCACTCATTCGTCGATCATGAATAACTGAACCCTGAAGCTGAAAAATGAAGAACGTCTAGTCGCTTAGGCTTTCTACCGAATGAGTGCTAAAACTTGTAATTAATGTAAAAGTTAAGTTGTAATGTAAATAGGTATATATTTTGAAGTGAATAAATACGGCAAGTGCCTTTCAACGAATTGTGTTTGACTGGTTGTCCTCTACAATTATTAACCAGCTCAGTTTATCTTAAAAGTTTAAAAGGACAATGCGTAAGGGCGTCCTAAATTAATGATTATGGTCAAAAATGTCAAAGCCCCGGGTGAGCCTCGGAAAACAGAAAAAAGGGAACAAGAATTCAGTGTTATAGGTATGTACTATTAGTGCCAAATAAGAATAGCACTGTCAAGACGCCATTTTGTTCCGCAATACTCGTGAACTTCTTCACCAAAGTGTAAGGTGTGCAAAAAAGTAAATAAAGAAATTATATTCAGTTTAATTATTTTTGTTCACTTTTTTGGTATTTCTTATCAATTTTACGCCAAATTAATTACACAGTTATTATATTATTATTAAGGCGACATATTAGGGTGACCAGTAGCATTTCGTGAAGTTAACTACATATATTGGTTCATTTCTTTAATGAATACTGTTTTCAAATATTATTAAATTATCTATTTATGGAATTCAATAAATAACATTTTATAAAAATGAATGTAAATAATAATGAAATCTATGAATAAAAAAATATAACATTTTTTTTTCATAGTATTATTTTGCTGGCAGTACCAATTTGACAGCTATCGTGTGAAGTTGTAGCAAGCGCGATCCTATTCTTATTTGGCACGCATAGTAAGATCGAATTGCTACCTAATATTACATTTTATTGATTTATTAGGTAAATGATGGGAATAATATTGATTTTTAATAGTATCTAAAATAAATAAAAATTCCACGCAGCAACGCAGTTCATTTCAATATTCAGATAAATCTGATTACTAGGTACCTACTTTCGATTAAAATATTTCAACAGGCTTCCGATCAGTTAATTTCAACGGCATAACCCGTAGTATAATTGGGTGACTTAAAGTGTACCTACTAGGGTATCTACTAATCAGTTAGCTCTAAAAACGAACCAAATGAAAAGTGTTCGTGAGCAATTGAAAAACTAACTTTGTGGCATGTTATTTGAGGAGCTCGTTCTTCAAACAATTGATGAAGACAACGGAACTACTTTAACAGTAATTCGTCACGCACTTGATAGGTTTCTATATCATTACTTAAGTATTCCATTTTGACAAAGACTTGTTACTTTTTTAACATAATTAATAACACCCGCTATCCCCGCTTTTGGAACTGAAATTGGCTATAACAGTAACATTAGGTTATTAGTTATTACCAGTGATCGGAATAGGTAGAGCTAATGTCCCAGCGCGGGGCACGCCGCGACAGCGGCGGTAAGACCCGTGATGGAGGAGTGGCTGGAGAGGCGTCACGGCGCCCTCAGCTTCCGGCTGACGCAGGTACTCTCGGGACATGGCTGTTTCGGGAAGTACCTGTGTCATATAGGCCGGGAGCAGACGCCCGGTTGTCACCACTGCGACTGACCCGAGGAACGGCGCTGCACACTTTGCAGGCGTGTCCAGCATGGGGGTCGCAGCGCCGCGAACTGGTCGCGGCGATCGGCCGTTGTTCTGTCCATGGTCGGGAGCGAGACTGCGTGGGAAGCCATCGCCTTTTTTTGCGAGGAGGTGATGGCGACCAAGGAGGTAGCGTAGAGGGAGAGGGGGGAGGCCGCTTCTTCTCTCCCTTCTCGAGCTAGACGCACCGGGCGCCGGAGGGCGCGTGACGATCTCCGGCCACCCTAGTGAGTGGCCTGCGGGCGACGGGTTGGGAGCCCGTCGCCCGACCAGTAACGGGCCCAGGGAGGAAGGCGCGCCGTGTTCCGCGCGCGCCTCTCGGAAAGATGTGGGGCAGGGGAGCAACTGCCCCACCACAGGAGAGGTCCACCAGAAGAGCTGGTGGGCCGAGACCTGCCGGGGTTGCGGTGCATGCAATAGCGAATCCCGCGACCCCGGCCCTCAGGTCAGAAGGAGGGACACCGTGGTGGTTTTAACCGGTACGAGTCCGGCACACCCCCCCCCCCCCGTCTTCCATGAGGATTTCCCAAAGTAAAAAAAATAAAAACAAAAAAGGTAGAGCAAATTTACCTGAAGTTCAAGGGATAGAAAAGAAAAGTGGGGACTCCTTACGACTAAAAAATGTTTCCTAATATTTTTTCTGAAACTCGGAAATATGTCGGAATCAGTTAAGTACATTTAATAATAATGTTATTTATTAATCAGTACCGTAAACTAATTGTGAAAACTCCTTTCCTGATGAAAACTGTACCAATTCAGATTAAGGGACAACTTTCAACATTAACTTCAATTCAATTCAAAAGTTTTTATTTCGAATAGGCACAGTACATGCACTTAGGAAACGTCTCGACAATTTAGTTGCACGGTTCCAAAAAGTAGATCCTATGGAGAAGAAGCCGGCAAGAAACTCCATGGATACTCTTTTAATATAATTTGCTGTACAATCGGGTACAGTTACAATGCGGTGCTTAAAATAAAAATTATGTAAGAACAATGCAGGTTAGTGTAATAACAAAATACAAAATGTCAATAATAATTTACATTTTGATAATGCTACAGGTGCAGCAAAATCAGGCTCGACCATAATATTATGGGAATCCAACACTGTCATCAGCAGTCTTATTATACTCCGAGTCAAAATGTTACACTAATGGCTGCATTGTGCTCCCATTTACAGTATTACACAGACAACAGGTCAATAATGTGGTTACGGATAATTTATGGTGTAAAATACAACGATGAAAATTAATTGTGAGAAAAACAAGTACCTACATAATGTATAAAATGTCATGACATGTCAATAAAACATGTCACGATGAAAAAAAAAATAGGATTGATGTATGGGATTATTCACAGGTTACCAGGGAAGCCACATGTGCAGAAGATAAATTAACGCCACACATCCCTGTCGTCAACATAGTCTTTCACCTTATAATAGGCTTTTTTTATTAGAATAGATTTAACGTGACATTTAAACCTTTTACCAGTAAGATCAGTGACATTTTTTGGTAGCTTATTATAGAAGCGTATACAATTGCCTAAAAACGATTTATTTGTTTTAGTTAATCTGAATTTCGGCACTACTCATTTATGCTTATTCCTTGTATTAATGTCGTGAAAGTCACTATTGATATTAAACGTTTGTAAGTTTTTTCGGACGTACAGAATATTCTCAAAAATGTACAGTGACGGCAGTGTAAGTATATTTATATTTTTAAAAATCTCTCTTAGAGACTCGCGAGGACCCATCTCATAGATTGCACGGACTGCTCTTTTCTGTAGTATAAAAATTGAATCTACGTCAGCCGCTGAACCCCACAACAGAATTCCATAAGACATTATACTTTGAAAATACGCGAAGTACACTAGTCGTGCTGTAGCTACATCTGTGAGTTGTCTTATCTTTCTGACTGCATACGCAGCAGAACTTAACCTTTTAGACAGGGCTGAAATGTGAGCACCCCACTACAGTTTTGAGTCAATAGTAATACCTAGAAAAACTGTTTCATTAATTATATCAAGTTTGCTGCCATCGAGTATTAAATTTGATTCAACTTGAGGTACGTTCGGCAAAGAGAATTTTAAACATTTTGTTTTATTTGTATTTAGTAACAAATTATTAGCCGCAAACCATTTAGATAAAGATTTTAAGCTCTCGTTTACGCTAACAAGTTCACGATCCTTTCTATTAATTCCAAAAATGAGGAAAGTATCGTCAGCAAACAAAATTATATTCGATAACTCAGCCATCATATAAGGCAGATCGTTAATATAACGGAAATAATATTCTGACTGAGTCTTAAGATTGGTAACTATCTTAATTATTGAGGTTGATTTCTGTTTATGTTTAGTTCCAATAATTGTACAAAATGAATAAATGGTATGAAAACCTATAAATTGTTTTTTTTTTACCTTGTTAGTTCTAACTATTAAAGCTGGTATGAAAATTAAATTAGATTCCGCACTTACGGCGTTCAAACAAAGATAAGGAGATTACCTTTATTTTTTAAAGAATAAAAATCGTACACTGTTTTTTTAAACAGAAACATTAAATGAATTCGATTGTTATTTTACTTTATTAATTTTAGTTGCACTTAAGTAGGTAATGTTCCGACATTCGGAAAAATAAACCGAAAAATAAAAATTGTCGTAAGGAAGTCTCCACTTTTCGTTTCTGTTCCTTGAACTTTAGGCACTTTAGCTCTACCTATTCCGATCACTGGTTATTACGAACATATCGACACCATTATTATGTTTGTAGGTTAACATTTTCTACTTAGGACACCGTCCAGATATTTTTACTCAAAGTCGTTTAATTTCGGAAAGTTTTGAGTTAGTAAAAGGTTAAATATTATACCAACTTCTTACCGAAAAATACTGGTTATTATGTTATTTTATTCCTGCCTCGTTAGTGTAGTGGCGCATACGCACAGTACCGAGCGTCAGTCAGGCTCTCTTCCCGGGGCGGGAAAATATCACTAGTAGGTAGGTACTTTGAAGTCCATGTCTGTCCAAGTGTTACACTAAATAACTTGATTAAAACTACAGACGGCCTGCTAGAATGGTGTTGTTGTTCATTAAGTAGTTGTTTATATTATTCAAGTGAAGAGGCATTCCAATTAGCCAGACATTCCCTTTTGAAGATTTATAAAATACCTTTTTGCGAATCAAAATTGTAGTAAGGGAATTATATTTTATTATAGGTACAATAATCTACATACAGTGGACCCCCGGTAATCCGACAAACGTTTTGCAGGGCGGTGTCGAACTATCGAATTTGTCGGATTATAACCCCTATAGTCTGGATTTTTTTACAAAAGAGTACCTTGTTATCCAACAAATTACAGATCCAATTATAAGATATGTTATATTACTCTGAAGTACAAATCATACTTCATTATGTATGTCAAATTTAGTAAATTAAACAGCATAATAGAGAGCTTACGTTTTATTATAAAGTTAACGTCATTAATACTATAGAACTTACATAAAATAATAACTTTACATTAGGGAATAACTTCCACATCCGATCCGAGCCGGAGTCCCTCAGGGCTCCGTGCTAGCCCCCCTTCTGTTCACGCTGTACACCAGCGACATTCCCACACAAGGCAAGGCCCAGTTGGCACTTTTCGCCGACGACACGGCTATTTACTACACGGGTAGTGACTTAAAATCGATCTCTCGCATCTTACAGACCGCAGCCAACCGCCTCGGCGCTTGGTTTCGGAAGTGGCGTATCGAGGTGAATCCCGAAAAGAGCGCAGCAGTTCTTTTCGAGAGGCACGGCGATAACCACTCGCGTTGTCCCCCAGTAGTCATGTTTGGAAAAGAGATCCCTTGGGAACTGAGCGTCAGGTACCTGGGGGTTATCCTAGACCACCACCTCACGTTCCGGCAACACATCAAAAAGGTGCACGCTCGCGCCGCTTTTGTTGTGGGCCGGTTACACCCTATGATTAGGGCGCGCAGTAAGCTCTCGCTTAGAAATAAGTTGAGACTTTACCTGACGTGCATTCGCCCCATACTAACCTACGCCAGCGTCGTGTTCGCACACGTTAGGCCATGTCGCTTTAAAGCATTCCAAATTCTGCAAAACCGCGTATTGCGCAGAGCCGCGGGCGCTCCGTGGTATATGCGCAACGTTCAGCTTCATTTAGACCTAAAAATGCCAACGGTAAGGCAATATCTCAAACGCACGTCTAAGCGTTACTTCGACCATGCCCCGAGGCATCGGAACCCCCTCGTGACCGCCGCGTCCGATTATAAACCCTCCCAGATTAGCATAATCCGCCGTCCCCGGCATGCGCTACTAGAGCCCGATGATGAGATCACCCTCCTCCAGGAGGCGAATAAATCGACTAGTACTATACACATACACCGCCGCCGCCGACCGGCGTATCGCCCTCGCCGACGAGGCCCCTCGCGACGTCCCACCGCCGCCGCCCCCGATCCACCGTGCTCACCCGCCGCAGCCGTGGAGCCGGTCGTCCCTTCTGACTCCGCGCAGTCACCATGACGCGAGAATACAGCCCTCATCAAGCTGTCGTATCCCTCCCAGTCCTCTTGCATTCGACACCCTAAGAGTTCGAGTCCCCCCTTGGGGACACTCTCAGAGGTGTCGCTGCTATAGTCATAGCCATGATGTTACAGTAGTTAGCTTTGCGTAGTTAGCTAGGTAGTTAGAATAGTAGGTATTGGTTCGGAGACCCTTCTGGTCTCGCCAATAATAGTCAGGTTACGTAGAAAAGGTCCGCAAGACCATCTACAATAGTCGAACAGGAAAAAAGAAAAAAAAAAAAAGAGAATAACTGTGTACAAACAAATGTACATACTTAAATAATCAAAAATTATAAATAAAAATTCATTATCTGCATTAGCGAAGATTATCAAAAAAATATTCAATAATAATAGACATGTCAGATTACAGGGGGTGCGGGATTAGACAGGGTCGGATTACCGGGGCCCACTGTATTTATTATTTATCGGTGACCGTGCGCTTAGGTGAGTTATTTCCGCGTTATAAACACCGTCCGCCATTTTGTAATGTTTGGCGTCGTGCATGATTTTTTAACAACACTCCTTTTTTAGCATCAGTTTTCATTTTTAATGTTACGTATGTATTCTAGATTAGCTTAGGTACCTACTAATTGTAGTCAATAGGATGTTATTGATAATTGTAGCGACTTATAATTGCGTGTAGAATCTGTCGATTAAATGTATTTAAATGCTTTGTTTAGGTTAAAAAGAAAACAGTAGGTACGTTTTTATTATATTTAAACATTGTAAAATTTGAGATTTACTAGGACGTGCATAGCGATATTAAATACATATAAATTTATCTATTTAAATATATCTGAGATGTCCAGATTTGAAACATAAATATAAAGACATGTAAACACACTCATTCGACATTAATTTCGATACCTCCCACGCAAAAAGTCGTAACACGTTTTTTTGGTAAAATGAGATTTTAGTACTACAGTTCATTATTATAGAAATACTACACATCCTTGAAAACAATATTTTCATATTTACATTAAATACCAAGATTCTTACCCGCTAATAGTCTTATCATGTTTAAATTCCCGCGCATATGGTCGTGCCAACAGTTGCGACGATTTACGTTGAACTATTGGACCGCGCACCGGCTAATCACGGCAAGTACCGACGTCGTAAGATGTAAACAGTACAAAATATTACTTTGGGAGTTTGAAAATCTAAAAAAAAGAAGAGACTGTGTGTGTTTTGTACTTTACTGTTTTGTTTTTATTAGATACTAGTACTATGAGTAATGTACGGTCATCAAAGATTTAAAATACGCTTTAAATAACCAAAATGATTCGAACGTGAAAATAACCGCTAATGAACGTTGACAAAATGGTAAATTTATTTCTTACTTTAATTTACTATCATGATTTGCATGTTTATCCTAATCGTGTTTGAAATTTTTTTTAAGTATATAATGATTTTCATCACTATTTTCGTAAGTTAATAATTTGAAATACGTCCGACGCAAAACGTCGAAACATGAAAGTTGCGATTTTATGCGAAGTCGATATTATCGTATTTAAAAAATCTGTACGCAGCATAAAGTCTTATGTCTAACATACGACCTTATTCGTGCTGTATTCGTTGTGCTTTTTAATAGTATAAGGTCGTAACAAATAGATACGACTTTGCGACAACAAGAATAAGGTCGTAATTTTTTATTTTTGCCTATTTTTACGAAAATATGAGTTTTTAATTCAATCAAAAGGCCTCATTAACCCCTTTAACCTTCAATCATTGCTATATTCTAAAATTAAACCCACACTATCGTTTGCGGCTGATCAAAACAAAGATGAAGTTAAGAATCTCTCTCCTGAAAAATCACAAATTTGGACATACGACCTAATGCGTGGGAGGTGTCGATTTCAACAAGCATTCTAAAACGGCGGCGGTGAAAGAACATCTTTGAGAAGTTTGTATTTTAGTCGTGCATAGGTACTACATATTGCATTGAATCAAAATGTATGTGTCCCATGACTTTTAAAATAATACATTTACAGCAAAACAAAACAAAGGCAACGTTGTAGTATCTGAAATCACTTATAGGTTTTGTTATAAACTATTAAGAAAATAACATCTCAAAGATGTTCATATTTTACGTAAAATATTAATAGGTAAGTAACTATTTCCCTTTAAAAATTCAATAAGCGTCGCTTCCTCTACCTTATGTAAAAAAATATTCCGCGACTTAGTAATTTGACTCATTCGGGAATTGTCGGCTGATATTCGGCAACACTCGAGTGCTTATCTGCTTATTAGCGCCACAATACTAATCAGTCTGTGCTCTCCGCCCGCGCCGTGAAGTAAACCTCCATTTTGTGAAGTTTGAAACGAATTTCTGCAGTGAATTGAAGTGAATAGACTATGTGAGTTTTATTGTAGTTTTTCTAATTAGTTTCAAATATTGTAGATGTAGTATGACAAATATAGTTGCAATAGCTAGCTTGAAAGTGATTTTAAATGTAGTTTTATATTTAATACAGTTTTAATTAACTTTTCACATAGCTCAGTAGATATTTTTTGCAGATTGCTCAAGAAGCTTACAATTCATTTTCAGAGAGTAGTGTGTTAAAAATCAAAAGAAGAATAGCGTGTACAGGACTTTATAATAATTCTAAAAAACAAGAAGCCATGATTATATTTTCGAATATTAACAATTAAAGCTTGTTAGTATTAAAATGTGATTTTCTCGCAAAATATTTATTTAGAAACAATTAGGTATATTGATCACTGCTTAGGTACCTGCCTACCTTAAAAAAGAGACACAGTGTGTGTGTGATGCAAAAGTGATGAAAAGCTGATCACTGCGAACGGTAAGTGGTAGAATTAATTAATTATCTATATTTTTATTGTTGCTTACGTTGTGTTTATTCTAAATTCTAAATATTATTCATTTAAAACACGATTTGCGTTAACTTTCATCCTACATTTAAAGTAATATTTAAATTCGTTTCAAACTATTTTACCGTTGTTTATTAGGTATAAAATAATGTTGTGAAAATATTCAACAGAAAACTTATTCGAAATGGTGGACAGATTCTTACGTGTACGTGTTAAATATTCGTAGGACATATCCTATATCCAAATACCTACATACTTAAACTCACGCTTATAATCAGAACGGGTAGGTAAGCTCACAGCTGAGGTGTTCCCCTATTAGGTACAGTAGATTATTTTCGAATTCAGTTTATTTTTAAAGGTTTACGGAAAGTTTTGAGTTAGTAAGAGTTTTACGAACGTTCCGTTTTGAAGTTCTATCTATACCTAGTCTGGCCATAAATATTGTTACAATTAAAAATAAGAAAGATATTACATTTGAATTTGGAATCTGTCATTTTTATACGATTGTTCATTGAGTTTTCTAATTTTGGCGCCAATACATTGTACAATATTTTGCGATATTAAAATCGAGTGGGGTGATAAAGAGAAGCGAATTGCTGTGATTGCATTACACAAAATTGGTATGGAGCCAAATGCAATTTTTAAAACTCTCCATACACTTGGTATTAGTCAAATGTTTGTGTACAGGGCTATTAATAGGTACAATGAGACCTCCTCTGTTTGTGACAGAAAAAGATCCGGCCGTCCACGTAGTGTTCGTACGAAAAAGGTGGTCAAAGCAGTAAGGGAAAGAATTCGAAGAAATCCTGTCCGAAAGCAAAAGATTTTATCTCGGGAGATGAAGATAGCACCCAGAACCAAGTCGCGTATTTTAAAAGATGACTTAGGACTTGCAGCCTATAAGAGACGCACTGGTCATTTATTAACGGATAATTTAAAAAAGAACAGGGTGGTAAAATCGAAACAACTACTGAAGCGGTACGCAAAGGGAGGTCACAGAAAAAATTTGTTTACGGATGAGAAAATCTTTACAATTGAGCAACATTTTAACAAACAGAATGACCGTATTTATGCTCAAAGCTCCAAGGAAGCTTCCCAATTAGTCGACAGAGTGCAACGTGGGCATTATCCGACTTCAGTGATGGTTTGGTGGGGTGTTAGCTATGAAGGAGTGACTGAGCCATATTTTTGTGAAAAAGGTATCAAAACATCGGCACAAGTGTATCAAGATACCATTCTTGAGAAGGTAGTTAAGCCCCTTAACAACACCATGTTGAATAACCAAGTATGGTCCTTCCAACAAGACTCGGCGCCGGGTCATAAAGCTCGGTCCACGCAGGCTTGGTTGGAAGTGAACGTTTCGGACTTCATCACAGCTGAAGACTGGCCGTCGTCTAGTCCCGATCTTAATTCGCTGGATTATGATTTATGGTCAGTTTTAGAGAGTACGGCTTGCTCTAAATGCCATGATAATTTGGAGTCCCTAAAACAATCCATACGATTGGCAGTGAAGAATTTTCCCATGGAAAGAGTGCGTGCTTCTATTGATAACTGGCTTCAACGTTTAAAGGACTGTATTGCAGCCAATGGAGAACACTTCGAATAAGCTTTTTATATTTTAAATTGTTTTATATTAATGTATTAAACTAACACACTGTAAAAGTGATAAATATTATTTGCAATAAAAATAAATTCTTCGTAACAATATTTATGGCAAGACTAGGTAGTTCATCTTTTCGTTAAAATTTAGTACCTCATTGGTACCTCAACATATGTTTTTCTTATATTTTTTCGATGAGCCAAAAATAAGTTACACCTTCAAGAAGTTACGGTGCCTGCAATAGCGAATCCCGTGACCCAGGCCTTAGGTCAGAAGGAGGGACACCGTTGGTTTTTAGCCGGTAAGAGTCCGGCAGACCCCTCGCCTTCCCTGGGCGCAGGACACCCATGAGGAAAAAAAAGAAAATTGGATGTGTGCCTAAAGATAGCTCAGGTTGCTTAGCTACACGGGAGAGAGCCACATAGAGCTAATCGTGCGAGAAGCAGCTTCATAGCATAACATAAGCTAACCGGAAACTGTACACGTTTAAAACTGAACGGAAAATAGGTTACGTAATTTAGTATACACGTTACGCCATCTATTGAGCAAATATGTTACAACAAATGATGGTAATTTTTTTCTTAATGACTTTAAATTCTAATAACTTTAGATTGAGCGAACCGATTAGGATGAAACAGAAACTTAATGTTACTCCGAGATACGCACAATATTTGTCTATAAAAGTCAATCACATCCGAGTGAAACAAACCGACAAATAGACAAAAATTCCAAAAAATGAACGAAATGATTTTTTTTTCTTATATTTTAACCATTCCCATCATTATTTTAAAATATTTCCAATTTTCAAACGGCAAGACTACAGTTTTATGATAATATTAATAAAATATATGAATATTTCAAATTGATCTATCGTATTGCCTTGCACAATTCACAATTTAGAATACACTCACTTATGAAAAAGAGTGTATTTCTCTTCCACTGCTAATCAGATAGGTACCTAATAAATTTTAAATAACAATATCTGCGATTTTTTTTTATAAAAGCTTAGTACATTCTTCATAAGGATAGTATTTCAATAGACCTTCCGTAGACTGAGAATAGATACCAATTCAACAATGAATATTAGGTAAATTATGAATTTATTCGTTGTAATATATTTCATCATAACGTGATTTGATACACATAACGCCATCTATTGAAAAGAAATGGTATAAATAAATACATACTAAGTTCTTTTAGAAAACTTAAAATTCGCATATCTTTTGATTGCGTGAACCGATTGTGATGGAACAAAAACTATATGTTACATGGAGATAAGCACAATATTTGTTTATAAAAGTCAACAACATTGGATCAGTTCTTTTCACGTGATGCTTGCACAAACAAACAGATAAACATACAAACAGACAAAAATGTTAAAAATGGGTCCTATTGGTTATCGTTTAATACCCTAACCAGGTTTTTTCAAAATATTTGCTATGTACAGACACGCCAAGTCTACAGATTTATTATACGTATAGATTAGCGCCAAAATATAATCAGTCTGTGCCAGGGTCTGTTATCTTGTTCGACAAGATTTTGCTCTTGCACACACGCTAAATTTTTATATGTGTGCTTGTGCTAATGTATACCAGCACAAAAAAAATTGATTGTCAAAAAACAACTGGTCACACCTTAAGTGCTTCTTACACTGTTCAATTTGTAGGAAATCGAAAGGTGTAGATGAAGTTAGAACACTTAGATTACGATTTAGTGCGATTGGAAGTTCCCGATCGAAGGTTCCTAAATTGTTGACAATTTAGGTGAATGTAATCGCATCGCTACGATTTAGAGCAGTGTTGCCAGATCGGATTTGTAAATTTACAGCGGTTTGAGTATATACTTACAGTATTTTAGTATAAAAATACAGTATATCATAATCATATTAAGAGCGAAGCGAAAAGCAATAACAAGTATATATGGAAAAGCACATAATGATAAAAAATAAGTGTGTACATTTCTTTCCCTGAATTTCTAAAAAGTACTATATTTCCGCATCATTTTTAGGAAAAATACCTACTATATTTGTTCAAAAAAAGGTGGCAACCCTAGTCGTCGGTTCGATTTAGAATTCAATTTAGTGTAGTGTGATCACTAGCTTCCAACTTCCTAGTTAGAGTGTTCCTAATTAGATTTCCTACAAATTGAATAGTGTATATGCACTTAAAGTCCTAGTGTTCGCAATATGTAATTGATGCTAATAATAACAAAACGACGAAGCTGGAACGCGCCAGAGCGACGCGTCGCCTCACCGACATCCGGCGGCCATCTTGTCAACCAATTCTCTTCCGCCGCCCGATGAAGTGCATGCGCATAAGCACATTGTCTACTATAATTTTACTTTTGCTCTTAATACTATCTTATTTACAACACGTTGGCTGTTTATCTTCCACGAGACAATATTCTGAAGACCTGCCCTGCCGGCGTGAAAACTGGTGAACACCGACGTGATCGATGAAGAAATAAATGGGTGTGATGTGTGCACGTGTTTTTTTGTATCTGCTCACAGGGAAGTACGCTCAGTTTTAGTATAATATACTATCCGTGTAATGCCTCAATCTGCGTTAATAGTGTTCCCTGTACTCTGACCTTCGCAGCCCACTCGCTATACTTACCGTCTTTCTAATATGGAGTCAGATTCTTTGGAAACTGAGGCGCTTATGTACGAGAAATTTACTATTGTACCAGTTAGAAGTTCTAGGTTTAATAATAAACCTGAGGTTGCCTACTTTCACGATACTTTGGAACCTCCTGACCCCCCGTTTACACGTTAAAACAAGTTGTAAACATAATTTGTGTAAAAGTCTTTTTAAAAGAAATTACCTAGTCTTAACACTTAATGACCACGTGTCAAATATTTCAAACAAGCGTTTTAAAGACTATACTTGTTTGCTACTAGTATGCATATTTGTAATAAACTTTTCAAAAAAATATCTGATACATGTTTTATACCTAGGTGTAACCTAACCTAATTCTGATGATTGCTATCTATTGTCTTTTCCCTACTATAACGTAACGAGATTAACTAACACGTACCTAGGCAACTACCTGCTAACTAACTTTCCTTGCATTCCTTTCACCTCGCTTACGGGACCACCCTGGCATTTTCCAGAGTCGTCGTGTACACCTGCTTCTCGGGTCCCGCCGGAATGCGCTGCTGAGAAAGATATCTACACGTCACAGCTTGCTACCTGTGTTATGCCTGTGTGTGACCTGCTTTGCTCGTGAATTGCTGACATGAGTCGCCACTGACACTTTGTTGTCGCAGCTATTGCACAACTTGCACGGTTTGGCCTTTGTTTATTATAATCTATCTAATACCAGGATTGGTATTGCTTGCATATTATCAATTACCGATCTGTTCAGTTTGTTGTGCTCTGTTTTTCACTATGGCTGAATTAAAAGCTCTCATTCAGCAATGCGGTACTATAAAGTCAAGAATAACAATATTTTCAAAATATTTAAACACTATCAAGCTAATAGATACTGAAAGCATTCCTAAACATATATTTATTGAAATTGAGTTAAAACTGTCAAGATTCAGAGAGTTGTTTAAACAATATGATTATGTATTTAAAAACTATAATTGAAAGTTTAGAGCCTGAACAGTTGGCAGAAAATAACATAATTGAGAGTGACTTTTGCTTAAATATTGCTAAAGCTCCAGCTTTGGTTGATAGCCTTTCACATAGTTTATTACCTAATAACTCTAATTCTGGGTCATTGTCTAGCGGACAGAATAGTAAACAACATAGCCGGAACTGTAATATAAATAGTCTAAGGTCCGTATTACAGAACGAAACTCAAGCATTAATCTCTGTTTAAAACTAGTTTTGAGTCGAATTTTAATTTTAGAACATTCCTCAAGCATAGATTCATTGATCATAGTTCAGCCGAGTTTGGCTGTATTCTAGATTGTTACGCAGTTTGTAGATTCGACCCAAGCACTGATTTGATCTGTAATCAACCAATCGATTGGCTTAATTTGAGTCTCGTTTCATCTGAGTATAGATTGATTGCAGTTCTGGAATAAGACCGTTCCTCAAGTACTGATTCTATACTTAAACAGTGATCAACTGATTAAAGATCAAACTTGAGGAATGTTCTGTAATACGTACCTAAGATCCGAATATAGATAGACCTTCACCCATCTGTTTACCAAATGAAACATTTTTGTTATCAAATTTCATACATAGACAAATACGTCTTGCATGTATTGCCTATCAAAATATGTTCATAGCTATCCTTGATAAAAAAATATTAATCTATTTTTTTTAGCAAGTTTCACCGACTTGTTTACCGATCAAATGCTATTGAAACTAAAAGTTTTAAACATATAGAATGAGAAATGCAAAACCTATGAGGTATTACCTACGTATTTACTTTCATGGCTACCAGGCTAGAAGGTGTAAACAAGTAAGTAAATATAGGTGACTGCACCAATCTGTTTACCAATCAAAATATATATCAAAAGAAAGATTATTTAATATCAGACACGATGATATAGTATTGCCTGCAATAAACCATTCATGAAATACTATTGCCAGGCTTTAAAGTTTAAAAATTGGAGAAGTTGCGCAAGAGAGAATCCGAGTGCCTTATTTCGTGTAATAAAGAAGGACGGGGCATAGCAGCTGCGCGCGACGCCTTCGTTGAATAGAAGAGAGTATGCATGCTCTTTCTACAAGCTTTTTATTAACTTGCAATGTTTGTATATATGTATGTTTGGTTGAAATCTTGCAACTGAACTTTGAACCACTTTCTCTTATCCTACGGAGTTGAATTTTTACATGTTGGTTCAGTTTCGATGACAATGCATTTTTATGGTAAGCATGACCTGAATCGACATCCAGTATTAGCTCCAGATAAAGAAACTTCAACGGTCTACAGCATAGACGCGAAATTTTGTGTATGTATTTATTATGATAGCTGGTTTTAAGTTTTCCCGTGACATGGTTGCTGCACTCAGGGTTAGGTCGTGACTAGGGAACTCTTCAATGGTTAGCAGCACAGTCATGAAATGTTGTATACGCATTCAATTGTGAAAGTTCTAAGTTTCAACATTACATATTAAAATATAAAAAATAAATTAACTGTAAAAAATACATTTTTAAAAACAAGTTCTTTTAAATTTTTTAATTAGATGTAAATAAACTTTAAATTAAATCAAACCCATCAATTTATTACATCACACAATTAATTTATTTATAATATAAAAACTTGTCGCGAGATACAAAATTTTATGAAATGCATACATTTTTACATAGAATTACTTGTGGCAAGATAAAGTTACATATTGTATTCTTATTTATTTAGTATCTCGCGACAAACTTTTATATCATATAAATAAATTGAACGTATAATGTAATAAATTTTGGGGTTTGATTTAATATTATAAAGTTTATTTCCATCTTTTTACAGAATTAATAAAAAAAGTTATTTTTAAACGATTGAGAAATGATGAGATTAGACAAAGTTGCGGTTTAAAAGATGATTGTAGAGGACATCCAGTCAAAACACACAATTTACTGAAAGGCACTTGCCGTATTTATTTCACAGTATAAACCTATTTACATTACAATAGAAATTCTAAACTTTAAACTTAAACATTGACACTCATTCGGTAGAAAACCTAAGCGACTACACGTTCTTCTTGCTTCACTTCAGGATTCAGGATTCAGTTCTTCATGTTCGATGAATGAGTGCCGGTGACTGCCGCTGCCAGGATCAGTCACAATGCATAAAATGCACCTCATTAAGTATCGTTCAGGGGGGCGCAAGTTGTGGATAGTATGGCCCCACGACACTTGCTATCTACCAACATATTTTTCTGAGTTTAATATCTGTAGCTAGTGGTCATGTTGTGCTATATACTATGACGTATTTTATTACCTTGTTTACTTCATCTATCATTACGCCTGTATTTCCTGAAGGGATAAGCAGAGGTATATAGCAACACCCACATAGCTACTTTAATGTTATTTACATGAATATATACAAATTAGGCTTGCTGTCCGCAACAATGATGTAGTGGCAAAAATTGAAAGGAGTATGCTTAGGTGGTTTGGTCATGTTGAGAGAATGACTGAACGGCGATTAACAAAAGGAATTTATATGGCGGATGTCAATGGAAATGCCGGTAGAGGACGTCCTAGAAGGACATACATCGATGTTAGGTAATGTTCTTCACAAAGGTCAAGTGCGTAGTACTCCCAACCGGCGTGGGTGTATGACAAGATGTATGAATGTGGATGTAGCGAAAGGGGTATGTAAGGGTCGTAGCATGTGGCGTTCTATAGTTTCTGCCTACCCCCATGGGAAAAAGGCGTCAGTTTATGTATGTTGTTTTTAAAAATGTTTTTTTTACAGTTAATTTATTTTTTAGTAGGTCATGGTGAAACTTAGAACAGACTTTCACAATTGAATGCGTATACAATATTTCATGACTGTGCTGCTAACCATTGAGGAGTTCCCTAGTCACGACCTAACCCTGAGTGCAGCAACCATGTCACGGGAAAACTTAAAACCAGCTATTATAATAAATACATACACAAAATTTCGCGTCTATGCTGTAGACCGTTGAAGAGTTTCTTTATCTGGAGCTAATACTGGATGTCGATTCAGGTCATGCTTACCATAAAAATGCATTGTCATCGAAACTGAACCAACTTGTAAAAATTCAGTTGCAAGATTTCAACCAAATATACATACATACAAACATTGCAAGTTAATAAAAAGCTTGTAGAAAGAGCATGCATACTCTCTTCTACTTCTCTTCTATTCAACGAAGGCGTCGCGCGCAGCTTCTGTACTCCGTCCTTCTTTATTACACTAAATAAGACCCTCGATTTCTCTCTTGCGCAACTTCACTTGCTGCGATTTTTAAACTTTAAAGTCTGGCAATAGTATTTCATGAACGGTTTATTGCAGGCAATACTATATCATCGCGTTTGTTATTAAATCATCTTTATTTTGATATATATTTTGATGTGTAAACAGATCGGTGCAGTCACCTATATTTACTTACCTGTTTACACCTGCTTGCCCGGTAGCCATGAACGTAAATACGTAGGCAATACCTCATAGACCTATTCTATATGTTTAAAACTTTAAGTTTCAATAGCATTTGATTGGTAAACAAGTGGGTGAAACTTGCTAAAAAGATTTGATTAATATTACCTATGAACATATTTTGATAGACAATACATGCAAGACGAATTTGTCTATGTATGAAATTTGATAACAAAAATGTTTCATTCGGTAAACAGATGAGTGAAGGTCAATCTATATTCGGATTCTGTACACATGTCATTAGATGCTTGATACAATGAAGTTTCAAAGCATAAGCTCTGTCCTAATTGTTTGCATCCTGGTAATTTCTCTTCTCACTGCAAACATACTTCTTGTAAATTCTGTAACAAAAGGCACAATTTATTACTACATAAATCACAAACTAATAATAATTCTACACAGTTACCTGCTGATACTTCTTCTGTGACATCTCTCCCTCAGATAGCTCCTTCTCCTTAGGTAGCTGTGCCTCCTCAGGCATCTACTGTTACCATGTTCAGTCCTGTATCATGCTCTGTGGCAATGCCTTGGCAGATTCTCTTGTGCACTGCTGAAGTGGAATTAGTTGACGGTGATACTGATAAGACTTGTACTGCTAGAGCTCTTCTAGATAATGGAAGCCAGTCCTCTTTGATAACTGAAAGGATGCAAAAGAAAATAAATCTTACTTGTTCTAATTGTAATGTAGCAATTGCTGGCGAGTAACTAATACTCAGAAAAAAAGTACTATACAATTACAATCGCGTATCAACTCATTCCACATGAGCGTGTTATGTCTTGTTGTACCTGAGATTACTGGTATATTGCCTAGCACAAAGGTAAACCCCTCACAATTGAATCTTCCTGATTCTATAGAACTAGCAGATCCAAGTTTCTATCGTCCCACTGAAATTGATCTCTTACTAGGGGCAGACATTTACTGGGAAATTATTGATTCTAAGCTTATTAAGTTAGGAAAACATAAACCTACTTTACAGAAATCCAAACTGGGTTGGCTAGTGTAGTAGTGATGATGGAAAAAACTTTATAAGAGCTAACAATGAACTGAACAGATTGCTTAATATGAGTGAACGGTCGGTCAGCGATTACACGAGTGAAGAAGGCATAACCTTCAAATTCTCTCCTGCTTATGCACCGCATTTCAGTGGTATCTGGGAGGCCGGGGTCAAGACGGTCAAATTTAATCTAAAACGGATAGATTATATACACTGTTTGCACAGATTGAGGCCATTATGAATTCGCGTCCTATCACTTCATTGTCTGCTGATCCTTCTGATCTGTCAGCTATTACACCTGGGCACTTCCTTGTGGGTCGGCTATTGACCTCACTGCCTTCACCTGTCACTGAGCGAGCCAGTATCAACAGATATGAACTAGTTGAACGATTACGACAACACTTCTGGTCCCGATAGACAAAGGACTATTTATCCACGCTGCAGCAACGCGTCAAATGGAAGACTCCACAACACCAGGTTCAGGCCGGCGACCGCGTCTTAGTCCTGGACGACCAGTTAGTTACCACCTACGAAGTGGTTCTTGGGCTGAATTGTGAAATTGCTTTTTAAAAAATGTCTAATTTACATCGAAAGTGTGCCAAGTTTAAGAAATAATTAAAAATTTGAATTGACTTTGTGGTGTTTCAATTGCACTTTATTCTGAATACAGTGTTAAATCTCCCACTGGAAAGGCTTTTACTGAAAGCCTTTCCAGTAGGATAGGATTTTTCAAAATTAAACTTATCCAGGGCAGACGTGACCAGATATCGCATACGACAGAGAAATCTAATCTAGAGAAAGGGGAGGCCTTTGCTCAGCAGTGGGACATAAAATAGGCTAATAAAAAAGACCACTTGCACGAATTCACTTAAATTGATTTAAATTTCTTAAATATGTTTAGCAAAAGACGCAAAGTACAATTTGGCATTTGCTAAATATATTTAGGATATATAAATGAAATTAAGTGTATTCGTGCAAGAGCAACTAAATCTTTAAATAGGTACCTAGTTTGTAAACTCGCGGGCATTTTTCTTTTCGTGCTATTCCGCAATGGCGCTATGTGTAGTTACAATGTGTAAACCTATGGTCGCTTCTTTTTTCTATGAACTTGCAATTCTTCTCTTGAGTACTATATTCCTAGGTCTGTGCTCTCAGCCCGCGCCGTGAAGTAAACCTCTATTTGGGAAGTTTGGTAACGAATTTTTGCAGTGAATAGAAGTGAATGGACTATGTGAGTTTTATTGTAGTTTTTCTATTTAGTTTCAAATATTGTAGATGTAGTATGACAAATATAGTTTCAATAGTTAGTTTAAAAGTATGTTTAAATGTAGTATTATATTTAATAGATACAGCTTTAGTAAATTTTTCACATAACTAGATATTTTCTACAGTTTTCTCAATAAGCTTACTATGCGTGCCAACTAAGAATAGGATCGCGCTCGCTACAACTTCACACGATAGCTGTCAAATTAGTACAGCCAGCAAAAAAACTGAAAAAAAAATTGTTATATTTTTTTTATTCATACATTCGTTTGGTACAGTGGCTGAGCGATCGGCTTCTGCGCTACGGGTCGTGGGTTCGATTCCCGCACGGAACAAATATTTGTTTGGCCTACAGATAGTTGTTCCGGGTCTGGATGTTTGTGCGTGTGAAGATTTGTAAACGCACCCACAACACAAGAGAAATCCTAGTGTGGGGCAACGTCTTTTAAAAAAAGAAAGAAAGAGAAAAGATTCATAGATTTCATTATTATTTATATTCATTTTTATAAAATGTTATTTCTTGAATTCTATAAATAGATAATTTTGGATAAATAAATAATATTTGAAAGCAGTATTCATTAAAGAAATGAATCAATATATATAGTTAACTTCACGAAATGCCACTGGTTACCCTAATATGTCGCCATAATAATATAATTACTGTGTAATTAATTTGGCGTAAATTGATTAGAAATACCAAAAAAGTGAACTAAACATAATTAAACTGAGTATAATTTCTTTATTTACTTTTTTGCACACCTTACGCTTTGGTAAGGAAGTTCACGAGTATTGCGGAACAAAATGGCGTCCTGATAGTACTATAGTAGTATATATATATACTATACTATACTTTTATTCTTAGTTGGCACGCATAGTACAAGTAATTTTCAGAGAGATGTGTTATAAAAACCAAAGGAAGAATTGCGTGTACAGGACATTAATTGTATTTTCGAATATCAATGATTAAACCTTGTTACTATTAAAATGTGTTATTCACGCAATATTTATTTAAAAAAAAAATTAGCTATAGATACCCATATCGATCACTGTTTAGGCTTTTAAAAGACAAACAGTGTGTGAGTGTGTGTGTGTGTGTGTGTGTGTGATGCAAAAGTGATGACATGGTGAAGACTGCGAACGGTAAGTGGTAATTTTTTTTAAATATTTTGCTTACGTTGTGTTTTTTTAAATTCCAAATTATTCACTTATGTACGTGTATGCCGTAGTCTAATCAGAACAACTTCTGCATTATTTTGTATTTTTTATATTTAAAGCACGAGATTCGTCAACTTTCATCCTACATTTAAAGTATTCATTTACAACTATGTTACTGTTGTTTGTTGTGAAAATATACAACCAAAAACTTCCTATTTACGAATACCTACATAAACTCACGCGTCTAATCCCCGATGGGGTAAGCTTACCTCTGAGGGGTTCTATATTACAGTAGGTACATTATTTTCCAAAACAGATTATCTAAAAAGATATTCGAAAAGTTTTGATTTCGTAAAAGTTCTACGAACGATCAGCTTTGAAGTTTTATATAAACATAATATTTTCAAATCAAAACTGTATTACTTCGGGGAATTATATAACACTAATGTATTTATTATTTATCCGTGACCGCGCGCTTAAGTAAATAATTTCCCGCGCTAAAACACCGTCCGCCATTTTGTAATGATCGGCGTCGTGCATGATTTTTAACAACACCGCATTTTTAGTACATAGTTGAATCGGTTTTAATTTTATAAACAGTTTTTAATTAGTTTCACTTCGTATATTTGTTTATTTGATTCAAATCTTGCAACAGATTTTTCAACTACTTCTGCTTAATCGATTTTCCTCAAACTTCGCCCACAAATTCAATTCCCATGACAATACAACATTATAATAATTTCAACCTTCAATTCTCAAATCCTGATGCTGCAAGGGTACTACAAGATAAAACCGTTTACCTTAAAAGATTGGGTATTCATATTATGTATAATGTATCCTAGATTAGCTAACTAATTGTAGTCATCAATATTTTATAAGTAACTAGCGGACCTGGTAGACGTCGTCCTATCTTAAAAATTTGATGACATACCAACAGCAGCGCCACCTATCGGATCCAATTGTGAATCTAAGCCATCCAGGGCGCCACCCAAACGCATACAAAAAAATTCATTCAAATCGGTCCAGCCGTTTAGGAGGAGTTCAGTGACATACACACGTACAGTCGAATTATACAACGTGTAACGGAAGGGGTATATACATATCAAGAGCACGGCTTCTTTGGATGATAACAAAACATACGGCAAGGGTTTTCAAATCCTATATCTACATGTTAGGAACATATGAGAAATTTCAATACATGATACCAATAAACCAAACATTTCAAATTTAAATTTACACATCACTAGCGCTAAGTCAGCTGATCGGTGTCAGTAAACTATTCATAGGTGAAAACAAACCTCTTACTCCTGGTATTTTTTAATAATGGGTTCCGGATGTTTATTTTGCTTTACAAAATAAATTTACTGTCTTTTTCTTACAAAAACTAAGATTATGTTTGTGAACAAGCTAACGTACAAATCCTATTCATTTGTAGCTCGAAAATGATTTGAATTTAGCTACCTAATGAAGGGGATTAGTAGGGACTAGGGAATAATACTTAGGTATCTACCTACGTAAAACAATCTAATAACAAACATAACGGAGTATGTGTGAATCTACGTAATCTTCTATCACATAATTTGGGACCCAAACATAGTACCTAACTATCTAATAACAATATCTCCTGTAAATTGATAAATTCCCGACATAATTCTTTTTTTATGTTGGTTCCCATACATGCTGTAATTAATTGCTTAGGTAAATATCGCGACAGTACATAATGGAACTTAGAACAGAAAAAGGATTTTGTAACATAATTTATGTCCAAATGAACCCTTAATAACTTTCCCGCGCAACTTATGTGTGTCCTGGTACATAAATAATGCTAAAGGGTTCTGTGTTTAGTTAAAATTAAATTTTTAAAAAATAGGATTGTTTGTAAACAAGTTAAAATGCAAATGTTTGTTTGCAGCTTGGAAAATGATTTTAAAGCTTAGGTAGTAAGTAGTGACTAGTGATAAAAGCGGGAGTTTTCTAGAAAATACGTTTAAGTAAAAAATAAAATTTAAAAAATAAGCATAACGGAGTACCTACCTAGCTCACGACTTTCGATGAACTTGTAAATGTAGGTGCCTAATAATTAGGTATGTAGATAGTAATTTTCGACCACAATTTTATTAAAGTACCTAACAAAAATATTCCTGTTAGTTTCCGTTAACGTTATCGTTTTTAATATTGAATTTTTAATTACCATAGTACCTACTTATCTAAAATGAATTGCGTAGGTAAAGACTACGAAATTAGAATGTTACAGAAAAAAGATTTTGTAACATAATTTATTTAAAAATGAACCCTAAATAACTTTCCTATGCAACTTATGTGTCTCCTGGTACAAATAAAATGCCAGTGGGTTCCGCTTTCAATTTAAATAAGATTGTAATATTATGTTGGTAGTTTTCGCCATAATTACTTACACGCACACAACTAATCAACCCGCACTAGGGCACCGTGGTGGTCTAAGGCCTTGACCTTCTCATTCTGAGAAGAGGTCCGTGCCCAGCAGTGGGTCAGTAATGAGCTGATGATGATGATGATGACACCGCTAAATAACAACACTACAATCTGAGTTAATTCAGAGGTTGTAGTTTGATGTTTTGTGATGTTATGTTATGTATTTTTGAGTCTTTATTTATGTTTAATAAATCACAATAAAAAATAGGCCGCAAAAATGTATCTTAAATTGTTGAAAGTACTAGGACCTCATGAGTTACGAGAGCTGTCCGGACAGCGTTTGCGCACAATAATAACTGACCCCTAATTTCGCCGGAAAAGTGCGGTCGCGGAGCAGGAAGAAACTGCACTTATCTCTGTCGCTCGCGCAGAAATACCTATCTTGCCATCGCGCTCGCACAGGGGCGGTTAACAATAAGATAAGGTGCCTACACACACACACACACAATGATATTTAGGGTAAATGAGCCAGTTGCAGGTTGCAGGTACGAAGGTGGAGATAACTTTACGCCTGGTTTAATTTTGATCTCCGGTAGCCTTCAGTAAATAAATAAATCGAATCAATACTTAACTTATCTGTCGCAATTTTGATTAGTTAATACTTACAAATTAATAAAATGGACTTATGTAGGTACCTACCGCCACCACAATCCACAATAAATGATCTTATCGGTTTCGTTTGTCAACTCAGCTCATGGGTTAATTAATGAACTGATACCCTGGCCTAACTATTTTTTAATCGGTGTGCTTCCATGTATTAAATTGATCAGTTTTCTTGAAATTATTATTAAGTTATTGGGGAGGACTGTATGCGAAAGGCGGGGGACCGTGTGTTGTGGCGCAACTAGGCCACTGCTGGACACTTCTAGCAGTGAACTGCGATAGGCTGGGTTGATTAATAAATTAATTTTAACAACAATTCAACAATAATTTTAAAATAGTATTGTACAATAATTGGGCTAGCTACCCTATTACTAGGATAATAGAAGAGTTTTATTTTTCGGTATTTCCACACCGTTCTTCTGTCTTTCTTCAGTCGTAGACTATTACTCGTGTGCTTCAGTCGCTCTCTCCATCCGATTCCGTGTATCAACTTGTGATTTCGTAATTATTAAAAATGTCGTTAAGTAATAGCGAATATTACGAGATGATGTTGTGTGTCGGAGCAGAAAATGGTAATCTGCGAGCTGCCCGAGACTTGTATCGTCACCGATTTATCCAGGGTAGACCACGACCATTTCCGACACGACGGTGCACCGGCACACTTTGCACGTGATGATGTACGTAATTATTTGGACGCGCGCTTCCCTCGGTGGATCGGGCGCGGTAGCAGGAGCGTGGCTTGGCCTCCGCGGTCCCCAGACCTAACTCCGTTAGATTTTTTTTTGTGGGGGTACATTAAAAACGTAGTGTCCGCAGTGCAGTGTGATACGGTGCAAGAAATGAAAGTACGGATCGAGGCCGCCTTCAGGACAGTAACACCGGACATGCTGCGCAATGTTCAGGTGTCCATGAACAAGCGAGCGGCCTTGTGCATACAATAGGTACCAAGGCCATCACATCGAACCCCATCTTTAAAAATGTAAGTTACCTAATTTACTAAATTAAGAATGGCTCTTACATTTTACTGTTTAGGTATGTAATGAGGGATAAAAACAAACTAAGTAGCTACCTAGATACTAGCTAAACGTTGTTCTGAATTTTTACGTAACTTTTTTACGTCAGTTTTTTTTAGTGAAAAGTTGTAATTCTGTCTCGATGTTAACGTGTAAACCGTAAATAGGGAAATTACGCATTGCATTATTACTTTTTACACCACCGAGTACCTTCCTAAATGCCTATTGCGCATACGCGCTCGCGCTCGCATTGTCGGCTCGTTTGATCCCGCCAGTTCGGCGCCGAGGCGGCGACGCAGTGCGGCCGCGGCGGCACACTACCTACAGCGTGTACTAGGCGCACAGATCGCGAAAGAGATTTAACTTAATATTAGCAAGTGACATGAAAAGTTACTGACCCTCGTAGTGCAGTGACACGTTTGTTATGATTTGATTTCAATAAACTTACGAAACCAAAAATTTGGTATGAATTCTATGAGTAATTTATTTTGAGCTGAAACTTTGCATAGAGATTCTATACCTGATATACTCTTCACCCCTTTTGGATAGATATACCCCTTCCGTTACACGTTGTATATGTAAAGATGGTAGTTTATTAAAATTGTATCTAAAATTTGGTCAATTAAATAGGATTTAAATTAATTTAGAGTTCAAATTAAAACAGATACTTTTTCAGTATATTTCGGCATAGTAAAATTTTAGATTATTTTACTAGGACTACAACTGCCTCGTTGGTCTTGTGGGGACAAGCGCGACTGCTGATCGTGAGGTCCCGAGTTCGAACCCCAGGAAGGGCAAAGTGTAATTGGGATTTTCCGTGTGGAATTTCCTCAGCAGCAGCCCGGAGTTTGGATTTGTGCCCGGTTGATGGCAATAGGGTCGCCCCCTATTACATGTATACTACGGTATACTATTGGAATAAATAAAAAAAATACAAGAAGTAAACATGTTTTCTTAACGTGTTTTAATAATTAAACGTATTTGCAATTGACAGAGGGAGTCAAGACGCACTTATCCAAGTTAATTATAAATCCCAAGCTAGTAAGGAACTGTTTCGTTATTTCTACATTATCCAAACAGGTTTCGTATGAGTCTGATATCAAGCATAAATCATCAAGGTAGATGGACGATAAGTAGCCGGCAGATCTTAACAACTTTACAATGGGTCTCATGATCTTGGTGAATATGTAAGGAGCCGTGTTTAAACCAAATGGCAATGCGTTAAATTCATAAATTTGGTTTTTAAATGTAAAGCGTAAGCATTTTTTGGAATGCTCATGTATTTTTATTGAGAAATATGCGTCTTTTAGGTCTAGAGTTGCCATTAAACAATCCTTAGAAATGAGTTTTAGAACTGTGCGTAAATCTTCCAGTTTGAAGTGGTATGTTGTGATGAATCTGTTCAAGTTTTTTAAGTTTAATATGAAACGCATCTTGCCATTTGGTTTTGGCCTTAGGAAAATACTTGAAATAAATTGGTTTCGATGTGGTTCACACATCGAGATTGCTCCAATTTTAAGAAGGTCTGATATGACTGTCTCATATTGAACCAGTTCTTTGCTAGAGTAGCTAGGAGTTACGAGAGGTAAGGGTTGTTTTACGGTGTTAGAGAAGGTAAGTGTATAGCCGCTAATCCATGATAGGATTGTTTTATCCTTAGTGATGAGTGACCACTGATCATGGAACTTAGATAGGCGGCCCGCGTACTTTACCTCTTCTATCGGCGATTGCGGCTGGTTTTCTGCGGCTGCGATGACGTCCTGGATGATCTGGCGTGCTGACTCTGGTGAGTAGGCTGTCGGGTCTTCGTCACCGGCGGTTTCCGGTAAGGCCCCGCCGGTGTTTTCGAGTTTAAATGACTCGGTTTTGATGTAGACGGCTGAGATTTTTTATTGCGATTGATATTTTTAATTTCGACGCTAGACTTGGATACGGCTTTTGCAGTTTTCAGCGTCTCTGATAGATTTTCGCCAAACAAATATTTATCTATTTTAGAGTTAAATATTTGAGTTTTAATGTCTTTTTTGAGTACTGATGTACTAAACATTCTTCTAGTGACGGAATCAGAGTGTTGTAAATCACAAAGCATTCTGTTTGCATCCATCAACTTTTTCAGTAGCTCATTATTCTTATTTTGTGAGCTAAGCAAATCTGAAGAGGCCGACGCTACGCAAGCAATAGCAGAGGCTAAAAGTTTTTGCTTCGATTCTATAGCCTTGTCCCGATTGACTAGCGTCTCGGGTAGGGCTGCCTTTATCTCAGGATTCAATAAAGGTGCGCCCAGTAAAATACCGTTTGCGGGTACCAAATATCGTTGCTGTAACTCTTTTCTGGTTTCTTTGGTGAGACCTGAAGTTGTGACGTGCTGCAGTCGACTGGCTAATTCCTTGTGTATCTCTGGTCCATGTTGAACCGTGCTGGCAGGGTCATCACCAAGGATCTCTAGCAAGTCTTTGTCTAGGTTTATGTCGCCAACCTCCGTGATGACGGCCATGTTCGAGGTCTGGTCATGGTTGAACGTCAATTCGGGGGTTGCTTCGGTATTTGTTAAAGTCTGATTTGTTTCGAGTAGGACGATGTCACTTATTTCCGTTTCGGGAATTGTATCATTCAATAAGCCATTTTCTGAAATGGTTTATAGTGGGATTTGGTTATTATACTATAAGTAGTAAACTTCACCTGATGGTGATAGTACGTAGTGGAATAATATGTATAGCGGATGCTATAAGGATGCCGTGGAGCAGCCCAGAGGCTTTTCCGATGGCTAGATTGTGCCGTGGAGCAGCCCAGAGGCTTGTCCGATGGCTCGATTGTGCCGTGGAGCACCCCAAAGGTATGTCCGATGGCCGTGACCAAAGTATAGTTTACAAGATGTGGTGAGACAGTCCAAAGAGCAGCTCGATTACATCCATATGTAAACATTCGTACACAAATGCGGTGAGGCAGTCCAAAGATCAGCTCGAAATGCATTTGTTTTTAAAACAAATGAAAATAGTTTATCATTTAATGTGGATAGAAGCGATAATTATAGTGCGGTGAGCAGTCCCATAACCGACTCGATTGCACTTTATCGCATTGTAATATCCACTAGATATGTAGTTATGTATTTACCTTCTACACTGTTTCTGGAATCTGTATCGCTCGCCGATGATGATTCATCTTGTTTGCGAACTCGTTTTAATTTCTTTTTTAGCTTTTTTATTTGATCACTAATGTATTCGTAATCCTGAGGAAGAATACACGAATAATAATTAAACCCAAAAGCGGGCCTGCCTTTCAGCGTCGATAGGGAAACGGACTCTACGCGGATCGCAAATGTTTTTAAAGATCACTTCAGGGTTCGGACTCAAATATCGCCCGGGCGCAGTGTGTCTGACGCTGGGTCCTGTATGTGTATGTCGGAGACTCCTCTTCGTTTTACAGCTAAGGAAATCAGTAAAGTCATCAAGAGTCTTTCCCGAGGCAAGTCTCCCGGACATGACGGCCTAGGCGTCGAACATCTTTTGCATGCAGGGCCACACATCTCCCGAGTGTTGGCAATGTTGTATACTTTCTGTATACGGCATTCATATTTACCGACGGAGTTAATGGAGACTGTTGTGGTCCCTGTTGTCAAAAACAAGACTGGTGATATTTCAGAAAAACAGAATTACAGGCCAATTTCGTTGGCCACGATTATCGGTAAGGTACTTGATGGTCTGCTTGAACTTCAACTCAGTAAATATATAAAACTGAATGATGCGCAATTCGGTTTCAGAACCGGACTCTCAACTGAAAGCGCTATACTGGCGCTCAAGCAGACGGTTAGGTACTATACAGACAGAAAGACGCCGGTCTATGCGGTCTTTCTTGACCTCTCTAAAGCTTTTGACCTTGTCTGCTACGATAACCTGTGGGCCAAGCTAGCGAAGTTAAATGCACCTAGTGAGCTAATTGGCCTATTCCAATTTTGGTACAATAATCAGATTAACCGGGTTAGGTGGACGGACAGCTTTTCTGACCCATATAAACTGGAATGTGGTGTTAGGCAGGGTGGACTGACATCGCCTATATTGTTTAATTTGTATGTTAATCAGTTGATTGAGGAGCTCAGCAGCGCAAATATCGGTTGCTCCATTGATGGTCTGACGGTCAATAACCTGAGCTATGCGGACGACATGGTGCTGCTGGGTCCAACAATTAACGCGATAAGAAAACTGATATCGATTTGCGAATCATACGCAACCTCGCACGGCCTTGCTTATAACATAAAAAAAAGTGAGTTCATCGTATTCAAAGGGAGAAACAGAGTACCGTCAGAGGTTCCTCCTATTACACTTAATGGAATGCCTTTAAATCAGGTCTCTCGTTTCAGGTACCTAGGACATGTGGTAACGGAGGATCTCTCTGATGACGCAGACATGGAGAGGGAGCGCAGGGCGTTGGCGGTCCGTTGTAATATGATAGCCCGCAGGTTCGCACGCTGTACAAATGATGTGAAGATCACTTTGTTTAGGGCCTACTGCCAATGTTTTTACACCTGCAGCCTATGGGTGAAATATGCGCGGCGGACCTACAACGCCTTGCGTGTCCAGTACAATAATGCCTTCAGGGTAATGTTGGGTTTGCCTCGCTACTGTAGTGCGTCTGATATGTTTTCACGTGCGCGAACAGACGATTTCTATGCTATATTGCGTAAAAGAGTCGCCTCAGTAATGAGCAGAGTGAGGGAGGGCCCCAACATTATCTTGAAGACATTGAGTGGCAAAGTCGACAGTCCCTTCCTTGGACATTGGGTGGATACTCATTTGTCTACGCGGTGTCCGTTTGTAGGGGTGCGGTCGGGGTGAAGTTGTGGTCGGTGGATGTAGCTCTGACCTACTTTAGTTTTAATTATTTATGTTTTTATAATTTACCTACATATGGATGTACCTTGTCCGAAATAAATTTGATTGATTGATTGATTGATTAACGTGAGGCATTTTAGCGCCCCGAGTGAATTGCGCGGCTATCACTCGCCGCGTGGTCATTTAACTCGAGGCGCTAAAAATGCCTCGCGCTAAGAACACTTATTTACTTGTATATATTTTTATTTAATCCAATAGTATCCCGTGCCGGGCTAATCTATGTCAGTATATCACGAGGTTTGAAGGAATTACCTACATGATTTCGTTTACACCCTGTAGACAATATAGTTTAGTCGATATGTAAATAAAAGTCCTGGTCGTCTCGCACACATTGCAATTTGTACAACAGAATACGTTACTATGACAAGTAAGTATTTAGATGAACTGTGATTCATTTATTACAGTGTTCTATTACAGTAAAAAGTGAGAAACATTGCGTTTGACAGTATTATATTAAATAACACTCTTTCAGTAGACCTATCCAGAATGCATTTAAATTAAACACATTATCGAAGAACTGCATAATACCTAGGTATTATTTTAAGTTACTACAATTAAATCTTGATTACTATTTTAGTTAAGATACCTACTATAGAATACGTAAATAATATTAAAAATTAAAACCGATTCAAGCAAGTACTAAAAATGTAATTATGTTAAAAAAAAATGCACGACGCCAATCATTACAAAATGGCGGACGGTGTTTGTAACGCGGGACATAACTTAACCGCGCGGTCCCGAATAAATAATAAATACATGTAGGTACGTCATTCCCATAATAATAAATACTTAAAATGTTGATTCGGGAATATGTATTTTATAAAACTTCAAAACTAAACGTTCAGATATGTAAGCAAAATGCCTCTTGAATAAAAAATCAACAACGCAAACATCGTTCTAGCTGGTCGTTCTTAGTCTTTATACCTACTTAGTTATTTAGTGCTTAAATGTTTAAGATTACTACTAAGTACTTACGTATTCAAGTATTTTACCTACAGCACCATTGCGAAATGTTGCATTGTAAAAAAGTAAATCCGAGGTATTACATATCTTTTTCCTCCTAGCCTTTTCCCAATTATGTTAGGGTCAGCTTCCAGTCTAACCAGTTGCGGCTGAATACCAGTATTTTTACACAGAGCGACTGCCATCCGACCTCCGCAAACCAGTAACTGAGCAATGCCGATATCCTAAGATTAGACCGGTTGTCTGACTTTCGGGCTTCTGAGTACTCCGTAACATATAACATCGAAATATTTCCGGCTGGAGAATGAGCAACCCACCTGAAATCTTTACTAATATTGTGAAGCTGAAGTTTCTTTGAACGCGCTAATCTCAGGAACTACTGGTTGGAGTTGAAAAAATATTTTTGTGTTGGATAGTCCATTTACCGAGGAAAGTTATAGGCTATATAACATCACGCTAAGACCAATAGGAGCGGAACGTAAATGAAAAATGTTGCAAAAACGGGAAAAATGTCCACACGTGCGAAGCCGGGACGGACCGCTAGTTCAAATATATAAGTAATAAGATATTGTATTTAAAATATCCTAATATAAATAAGTAGTTGTTATTCGGTTCTTGCTCTCGTATATTTTCGGCCAATGTTCGGGTATGTTCGGCTGTTTCAGCAACGTCACGCATCAGTTATTGTATTGTCTGTCATATCGGTCAGTTTAGTGCTAACCTTCGCGTTGAGCGGTCGTCGTTGGTTAACGTTGTATTATACGAGTGTTGTGATGTAATTATCTACGTAGTTAGTTCAAATGTAATAATATGTTTTTAGTATAGGTTGTTAAGAATAAAGTTAATTTATTTGTAGCTAGTAAAAGTTTATTTCTAATAGTGAGTGCTTGTTCCTTGTGCAATTGCTAAAAAGCGTAGGAATGAAGTGCTTTTTCATGTCTATTGTAAAACGCAATATTTCTATTAGCGTAATGCATATCATTATTATCTACTTACTTTTCTAGGGAAGTCTTCTGTTTTGCAGTGCCTAAGTTTTTTTCTATAGAAATGTATGCTCAAGTATTTAATTAATAGATAGGTACCTGTGTTATTAGTGAATGTAAAGTTAAAGTTACGAGTTATATCAGTTGTAAATTGGTAAGTAGATAAATTACAATAAATAGTAACGTAGGAATGCTTCTTGTAATTATTATGTTATGTGGAATTAATGCGCTTACATGTGTTTATAGCCTACCTATTTAAGTTTAACAATCTGGAAGTCGTCGCAGATATTTTTAAAGACTTAACTATTATCACTATTCACGCCTTAGTATATTAAAAACGTACTGTCTTTTTAACCTAAACAGAAGGCATTTAAGCACATTCAATCGACTGACTACATGGATACATACAATTTTAGAGGCGTTCCATTTAGTGCACTAATTCGAATCATATCAATAGGTTTAGGAATACTAAGTAGGTACTAGTTTGATTCAAATTGGTGCTATTGAAATTGATGCGCTAAAACTTAATGTAATGCCCCCAATTTTCAATCACTAAAATTACTTGCCTATAAAAATTTGATGACTAGAATTAGTAAGCTTATCTAGAATACATACATTAATGTTAAAACCGACTCAACTATGTACTAAAAATTCAATGTTGCTAAACAATCTTGCACGACGTGATTCATTACAAAATGGCGGACGGTGTTTTATAGCGCGGGACATAATCTGCCTAAGCGCGCGGCCACGGATAAATAGTTAATAAATAATTATGTTCATTCGTTATTGTATAATATACTTCCCTTAATACAATTTTACTTCGAAAATAGATGTTTGTTAAAACTTTAAAATTGAATGTTTGGTTAGCCGGAATGCCACTCCTCTTTAGTAAATACTAGCTGTGTCCTCTCGGTTTCGCCCGTAGCCTATGTTACTCAGTGGTAATGTAGCTTTCTAACGGTGAAAGAATTTTTGAAATCGGTCCTGTAGTTTTTAAGTTTATTCGTTACATACCTAAATGCAAAAATCCAAAAATACAAATCTTTCCTCTTTATAATATTAGTATAGATGAACAACGCAAATTCTATTCTACCTGGCCGCTTCTTCAAGTTGTATGATTTCACCTTATCTTAATGTTTGTTTTGTACTTTTCTTAGGTATGTAAATACCTACAAAAGTAGGTATACGAATAATCTATACTTAATATTATAAAGAGGAAAAGATTGTATTTTTGTATGTAATGAATAAACTTAAATACTACTGGACCGATTTCAAAAAATCTTTTGCTGTTAGAAAGCCACATTATCACTGAGTAACATTGGCTATATTTATTACTAGCTGTGTCCTCACAGCTCCGCCCGTAGCCTATGTTACTCAGTGATAATGTAGCTTTCTAACGGCAAAAGATTTTTTTAAATCGGTCCAGTAGTTTTTATGTTTATTCGTTACATACAAAAATTCAGAAATACAAATCTTTCCTCTTTATAATATTAGTATAGACTGGAATAAAACATCTTTCTTACGCGGGCGGAGCCGTGAGGACACAGCTAGTGTCGTAATATTCTTGTAGCGTATTTTCCTCTGCATCCTTATTAAGGCTAGTTCTATTTTGTACCTTCTTAGTTTTTGAAATCTATACTTTTCTGTGGTTTTGATGAGAAATAGGATCGTGTTGTACTTACTTACTTTTTTTGATTATTTATTAATGTATATATGAATATGAGTATTTTCGATCAAAACTCACATAACGTAACGTTTACGTTAGTAACTCGACAGCATTCGTGGTGGCCTGCAGCACAATGATATCAACTAGGAACTCGTTTATAGCACATGTATTAAGTTGTCTATGTAAATTAAGTTACCTACGAACTCAGATAAACGACCCTACATTTTTTAAATCTTAAAGTACATGTTCATAATATTCTACATTAGAAAGGTCAATCTAATTATTAGATTAATTTCACTTTGACTACAGAATTTTGTAGAATAGAACTTTGTAGAATATCAGAAACGTAATCACAAGATGTAGTTCACACTGTTTAATCGATCATACGTTTGGTACATATTTAACGTAGGAAATATTAAATTAAATATTATTTTTTTAGAATTAATATTCGGAAACCATACGTATTGGTTTTTTTTTTCATATTAATCTTTGAATGAATTTTTAATGTTCTACATAGAACTCAGTCCGTATTACAGAACATTCCTCAAGTCCAGTTTGATCTTTAATCAGTTGATCTCTGTTTAGTATATAATCAGTACTTGAGGAACGTCTTATTCCAGAACGGCAATCAATCTATAGGTACTCAGATGAAACGAGACTCAGATCGAGCCAATCGATTGGTTGATTACAGATCAATTCACTGCTTGGGGTCGAATCTACGAACTGAGTAACGATCTAGAATAAAGCTAAACTCAGCTGAACAATGAATCTATGCTTGAGGAATGTTCTAAAATTAAAAGTCTTCTCAAAACTAGTTTTAAGAGATTAATGCTTGAGTGTCGTTCTGTAATACGGACCTTAGTTTAGCTATTTGCCGGTAGTAAGAGTTCATTCAGCTTTTGAATTATGTAGATGTATCCCGTTCACATTTATAATCAAAACAATTTCAATAAATATTTCTAACAAAAAGTTTAAAATGACAAAATTACGACCGCGCTCGGTTAAAACCTAAAAATTTACTTCTGAACAGTAGCGCTCCAAGTGGTGAGTAGTACGAAATAGAGTGGCGAGTAGTTCATGCTGCTCTTCACTAGGGGCGCTACTGAGGAGCCCATACATTTCATTTTGAAGGTAGTGGAATAATTACATTTTGCATTTATAAAAAAAACGTTCAAAGAACATTTTCGGCTTGGTGTGTCAATTTAAAGGCATTATAAGAAAGTACATACTTGACAGAAAATTAAATTTTATTCTTGTATTATAGTTTGTGCTACTCACCACTACAGTTTAACGGCGCTGTTTAAGACGTTCTAACAGTTATGACTACTTTTTGCCTAGGAAATAGATAGGATAGTGTATTAAAATTTAGCAATTAGGTCGAGAAGTCGACATGGTAACGCTGAGAAAGACATGTCGTGTGCTGGTGATCATTGCAGTTCTTCAGTGTCATAAATAGGAAATGTACTAGCTGTCCGCCAATCTGCGTCTTATTGCTCGTATTATTTTGCAAGGCGCCTTTGTTTAATAATTGTAGTAGTTCTTTCAGCCTAACACCCTAAATTACAGTGTTTAACTATTATTATACTTCTGATTGTATTTTCGAATATTTACAATTAAATCTAGTTACTATTAAAATGTGTTTTCCTCGCAATATTTATTTAGAAACGATTAGGTATATTGATCACTGCTGAGGTATCTTTAAAAAGACAAACAGTTTGTGTGTGTGTGTGTTGTGCAAAAGTGATTAAATGCTGATGACTGCGAACGGTAAGTGGTAGAATTAATTAATCATCTATTTTTTTATTGTGTTGCTTACGTTGTGTTTATTCTAAATACTAAATATGAAGTCGGATCAACTGTAGCATTTTTCAAGAGCATTATTTTTACTTTTAAAGCATGTTTTGCGTTAACTTTCATCCTACATTTAAAGTATTATTTAAATTCGTTTAACACTACATATGTCACTGTTGTTTATTATAAAATAATGTTGTGAAAATATTCTACCGAAAACTTGTTCAAAATGGTGGACAGATCCTATGTGTATCTACGAGTTAAATATTCGTAGAACATATCCTTTATAAGAATACCTACATACATTAATCCACGGTTATAATCTCTGAAGGCGTAAGCTCACAGCTGAGGTGTTTTCCTATTACAGAAGATTTTTATCCAGCTCTGTTTATCTTAAATGTTTTAAAGGACAATGCGCAACAGTGTCCTAAATCCTTCACTGTCTCTTGAAAACAAAACGTGTGCGGGATTGAAGAATATACCGCGGCGTGTGACCACAGCGGCTCTTTCACTGTCTCTTGAAAACAAAACAACGTGTGCGGGATTGAAGAATATACCGCGGCGTGTGACCACAGCGGCTCCTTCACTGTCTCTTGAAAACAAAACGTGTGCGGGATTGAAGAATATACCGCGGCGTGTGACCACAGCGGCTCCTTCACTGTCTCTTGAAAACAACGTGTGCGGGATTGAAGAATACACCGCGGCGTGTGGCCACAGCGGCTCCTTCACTGTCTCTTGAAAACAACGTGTGCGGGATTGAAGAATACACCGCGGCGTGTGGCCACAGCGGCTCCTTCACTGTCTCTTGAAAACAACGTGTGCGGGATTGAAGAATACACCGCGGCGTGTAGCCACAGCGGCTCCTTCACTGTCTCTTGAAAACAGAACGTGTCTGGGATTGAAGAATACACCGCGGCGTGTGGCCACAGCGGCTCCTTTAGTCTCTTGTAAACAGAACGTCAAAACGTGTGCGGGATTGAAGAATACACCGCGGCGTGTGGCCACAGCGGCTCCTTCACTGTCTCTTGAAAACAGAACGTGTCTGGGATTGAAGAATACACCGCGGCGTGTGGCCACAGCGGCTCCTTCACTGTCTCTTGAAAACAACGTGTGCGGGATTGAAGAATACACCGCGGCGTGTAGCCACAGCGGCTCCTTTAGTCTCTTGTAAACAGAACGTGTCTGGGATTGAAGAATACACCGCGGCGTGTGGCCACAGCGGCTCCTTCACTGTCTCTTGAAAACAGAACGTGTCTGGGATTGAAGAATACACCGCGGCGTGTGGCCACAGCGGCTCCTTCACTGTCTCTTGAAAACAACGTGTGCGGGATTGAAGAATACACCGCGGCGTGTAGCCACAGCGGCTCCTTCACTGTCTCTTGAAAACAGAACGTGTCTGGGATTGAAGAATACACCGCGGCGTGTGGCCACAGCGGCTCCTTTAGTCTCTTGTAAACAGAACGTCAAAACGTGTGCGGGATTGAAGAATACACCGCGGCGTGTGGCCACAGCGGCTCCTTCACAGTCTCTTGAAAACAGAACGTGTCTGGGATTGAAGAATACACCGCGGCGTGTGGCCACAGCGGCTCCTTCACTGTCTCTTGAAAACAACGTGTGCGGGATTGAAGAATACACCGCGGCGTGTGGCCACAGCGGCTCCTTTAGTCTCTTGTAAACAGAACGTCAAAACGTGTGCGGGATTGAAGAATACACCGCGGCGTGTGGCCACAGCGGCTCCCTTCACTGTCTCTTGAAAACAGAACGTGTCTGGGATTGAAGAATACACCGCGGCGTGTGGCCACAGCGGCTCCTTCACTGTCTCTTGAAAACAACGTGTGCGGGATTGAAGAATACACCGCGGCGTGTGGCCACAGCGGCTCCTTCACTGTCTCTTGAAAACAACGTGTGCGGGATTGAAGAATACACCGCGGCGTGTAGCCACAGCGGCTCCTTCACTGTCTCTTGAAAACAGAACGTGTCTGGGATTGAAGAATACACCGCGGCATGTGGCCACAGCGGCTCCTTTAGTCTCTTGTAAACAGAACGTCAAAACGTGTGCGGGATTGAAGAATACACCGCGGCGTGTGGCCACAGCGGCTCCTTCACTGTCTCTTGAAAACAGAACGTGTCTGGGATTGAAGAATACACCGCGGCGTGTGGCCACAGCGGCTCCTTCACTGTCTCTTGAAAACAACGTGTGCGGGATTGAAGAATACACCGCGGCGTGTAGCCACAGCGGCTCCTTCACTGTCTCTTGAAAACAGAACGTGTCTGGGATTGAAGAATACACCGCGGCGTGTGGCCACAGCGGCTCCTTCACTGTCTCTTGAAAACAGAACGTGTCTGGGATTGAAGAATACACCGCGGCGTGTGGCCACAGCGGCTCCTTCACTGTCTCTTGAAAACAACGTGTGCGGGATTGAAGAATACACCGCGGCGTGTGGCCACAGCGGCTCCTTCACTGTCTCTTGAAAACAACGTGTGCGGGATTGAAGAATACACCGCGGCGTGTAGCCACAGCGGCTCCTTCACTGTCTCTTGAAAACAGAACGTGTCTGGGATTGAAGAATACACCGCGGCATGTGGCCACAGCGGCTCCTTTAGTCTCTTGTAAACAGAACGTCAAAACGTGTGCGGGATTGAAGAATACACCGCGGCGTGTGGCCACAGCGGCTCCTTCACTGTCTCTTGAAAACAGAACGTGTCTGGGATTGAAGAATACACCGCGGCGTGTGGCCACAGCGGCTCCTTCACTGTCTCTTGAAAACAACGTGTGCGGGATTGAAGAATACACCGCGGCGTGTAGCCACAGCGGCTCCTTCACTGTCTCTTGAAAACAGAACGTGTCTGGGATTGAAGAATACACCGCGGCGTGTGGCCACAGCGGCTCCTTCACTGTCTCTTGAAAACAGAACGTGTCTGGGATTGAAGAATACACCGCGGCGTGTGGCCACAGCGGCTCCTTCACTGTCTCTTGAAAACAACGTGTGCGGGATTGAAGAATACACCGCGGCGTGTGGCCACAGCGGCTCCTTCACTGTCTCTTGAAAACAACGTGTGCGGGATTGAAGAATACACCGCGGCGTGTGGCCACAGCGGCTCCTTTAGTCTCTTGTAAACAGAACGTCAAAACGTGTGCGGGATTGAAGAATACACCGCGGCGTGTGGCCACAGCGGCTCCTTCACTGTCTCTTGAAAACAGAACGTGTCTGGGATTGAAGAATACACCGCGGCGTGTGGCCACAGCGGCTCCTTCACTGTCTCTTGAAAACAACGTGTAAGGGATTGAAGAATACACCGCGGCGTGTGACCACAGCGGCTCCTTCACTGTCTTTTGAAAACAACGTGTGCGGTATTGAAGAATACACCGCGGCGTGTGACCACAGAGGCTCCTTCCACTGTCTCTTAAAAACAAAACGTGTGCGGGATTGAAGCATACACCGCGCGTGTGACCACAGCGGTTCCTTCGCGGTCTCTTGAAAACAACGTGTGCGGGATTGAAGAATACACCGCGGCGTGTGACCACAGCGGCTCCTTCACGGTCTCTTGAAAACAACGTGTGCGGGATTGAAGAATACACCGCGGCGTGTAGCCACAGCGGCTCCTTCACTGTCTCTTGAAAACAAAACGTGTGCGGGATTGAAGAATACAACGCGGCGTGTAGCCACAGCGGCTCCTTCACTGTCTCTTGAAAACAACGTGTGCGGGATTGAAGAATACACCGCGGCGTGAGGCCTCGGCGGCAACATCACTGTCTCTTGTAAACAGAACGTCAAAACGTGTGTGGGATTGAAGAATACACCGCGGCGTGCGGCCACAGCGGTTCCTTCACTGTTTCTTGTAAACAAAACGTCAAAACGTGTGCAGGATGTCCTGTGATCAAAGTTCTTTTGAGAACTGTTTGTGTCTATGTCTCTTGACACCGACCGTTAAAATGTGCAGTGGTATGCTGTGACGAGTGGTGGCTACAATATCATTACTTAAGTATTCCATTTTGACAAATACCTACTTGTTACTTTTTTAACATAATTAATATCCCTGGCGCTTTTGGAACTGAAATTGGCTATAACAGTAACAGTAGGCTATTACGAACACATCGACACCATTATTATGTTTGTAGGTTAACATTTTCTACTTAGGACAACGTCCAGATATTTTTACGCAGTCCTTTAATCTCTGGAAGATTGTAGTTAGTTAAAGGTTTAACATTATACCAACTTCTTACCAAAAAATACTGGTTAATACTTAATGTTGTATACAGTCTTTCTAAATGTTATTTTATTTCTAGCTCGTTAGTGTAGTGGCGCATACGCACAGTACCGAGCGTCAGTCAGGCTCTCTTCTCGGGACAGGAAAATTTAATTATTCTTTTGAAGTCTTCCACTCCAAGTCTTACACTAAATAACTTGATTAAAAAGTCTAAACGGCCAGCTAAAATAGTATTTGTGTTCATGTAAGTAGTTGTTCATATTATTCAAGTGAAGAGACATTCCGATTTACCAGGCATTCACTTTTGAAGATTTATGTAATATCTTTTTGCGAATCAAAGTTGTAGTAAGGGAATTTTTATTAAGTTAAAGTAACACAACATAAATTAACACATAATAATAATCTAAAGTATTTATTTCTAAACTAACGAAATAATGAAAAATATAACCTAATAAAACTATAAACTAAAATAAGGCGTCAAAATATTCCTCCGCATCGCTGTCGACTGGTAACGTGCCCAGAAGGCTGGCAGCATTGCCACGTTGTATGGCAATGCTAATCCTCTGACCAAAGTAGAGGCCAGCCTTCAGGTCACGCGATGTGTCGAAGGGAATTATATTTTATTATACAATAATCTACATACAGTGGACCTCTGGTAATCCGACAAACGTTATGCAGGGCAGTGTCGAACTATCGAATTTGCCGGATTATAGAGTACTGCCTAAGACCCCTATAGCCCGGATTTTTTTTACAAAAGAATACCTTGTAATCCGACAAATTACAGATCCAATGATAAGATTCTATATGTTACATTACTCTGAAGTACAAATCATACTTCATTATGCAAGTCAAATTTAGTAAATTAAACAACATAATAGAGAACTTACGTTTTATTATAAAATTAACGTCATTAATACTATAGAACTTACATAAAATAATTACTTTACATTAGGGAATAACTGTACAAACAAATGTCCATACTTAAATAATCAAAAATTATAAATAAAAATTCATTATCTACACATTATAAAATGGCGACCGTCTAACTGCTATCGTCGGACTCCGAGACTCCCGAGCCTTCTACCATTTCGTGCTTCCCTGATATTCGTGCACTCGCCACCGTGTGCATTCGACGTGTCTGCGAGCAGCGAGCCTCGACCATCGTGCGTGTCGAGAATCGGCGTAAGAGGCGAATCAAGATCTGCGCGGCCTGCCTGGGTGCGGCCGGCCTGTGAATTTCCAGCTAAGTTTCCCTTCTTCTATTTTCCTATTACCTATACCCCCTTTTGTTGTAGTCTATAGCCTGCGTAATTGCGGGACAACTACAACAGTGATAGGAAAAGCCTATTGCCTGCATGTGCTTTGTGCGTATATCTACTTCACTCAATCAACAACAATATTTATTCCTGCCACCTACACACCCTTGATTTTTGTAGCCCTGTGCAATCGTGCGATTCCATAGGTAGCTACAAGTGGCTAGGAAAAATACCTATAGGTAAGGTACCTATTTACAATTCTACGCTATTATTTACGATTCAATTATTCCAGTCACCTATTCTATTGCGTTGTAGGCTATTTTCCATACCCCGCACAAAATTGTGCAACTACAAGAGTGACCTTGGAAAATTTTGCTTGTACGCCATTTTGTGTTGTTGTGCCGCACGTGTTGAATGTGCTAGACAGCATTTGTGCTCGTGTGCAACACGGCTATCTTATTTTAATTTGTTATTGGGTTTCACTAACGAGTGTTTATTTTGTGCCTCGTGCGTGGTTCGCTTACGCCTCTCCCGTTCTCTAATTGCACTGTCCTTGCTTGTGTTGCACGTTATATACCCCGCCTTGGGTCGACCATTCCAGCGCAAGAGGTGCCCCTGCCCATCCTTGTGGCCAGAGCCCGTCATCACTTCGGGTAATCATCGAGCGCGTCGTGTCGGCGCCTCCGCCGTACGCCGTGCCCCGTGCCCCGTACGCCGTGCCCCGTACGCCGTGCCCCGTACGCCGTGCCCCGTACGCCGTGCCCCGTACGCCGTGCCCCGTACGCCGTGCCCCGTACGCCGTGCCCCGTACGCCGTGCCCCGTACGCCGTGCCCCGTACGCTGTGCCCCGTACTCCGTGCGCCGTACGCCGTGCCCTGTACGCCGTGCCCCGTACGCCGTGCGCCATGCCCCGTACGCCGTGCCCCGTACGCCATGCCCCGTACGCTGTGCCCCGTGCGCCGTGCCCCGTACGCCGTGCGCCATGCCCCGTACGCCGTGCCCCGTACGCCGTGCCCGTGCCGTGTCTTTATCAAGGTAGTTGAATTGATTAATTTATCGCCATGGATATCAAAACTCTAAAAGCTAAACGTGCCAGAATCCGTGGTAGGCTAACTAAATTTGAAAATGACCTAAACCGGATCAAGACAGTACCCGAAGCCGAATACAAAGAATCACAAGTAAATGAGCTCAAGTTAAAACTAGAGATGATCACAGATTTATTTAAAAACTTTGTTGTGCTACAAGATCAAATTGATGAGCTTTCCGTATAAACTATGATTATTGAAATTGATGAGAGGGATGCTACGGACTCCAAGTTTATACAATTGATTGCTGAGGCAGAAACAGTTCTGCGGCAATGCCCTAATCTCGACAACTTCCATCCCATCATCATTCTCAGAGCGAGCATTCTAACAGTGTAAATTTTAAATTACCTAAAATAGAAATAGACAAGTTTTATGGTACTTATTCTAAATGGTTAGACTTTAGAGATACTTTTAAATTATTAATTCATGAAAACTCACGATTACTTCCTATTTACAAATTCCATTATCTTAATTCTTACTTAACCGGCGGAGCAGCCAACATTTTAACTAACCTAGTGGTCTCGGACAAAAACTACTTTATTGCTTGGGACCTACTGTGTCAGAGATACAATAACAAGAGACACTTGATCACTCAACCCATAGATTTAATTTTATTTGAACTACAACCCACTCACCGTGATTCTGAAAGTTTAGAGCGTTGGTTTATAGTGTCAACAAAAATTTCAGAGCCCTGTCAAGTTTAGGTCAGTCTACGGACGAATGAGACCCATTGATAATACAAATTATGTATCACAAACTTGATTTCACTACCAAACGAGCATGGGACGAAAAAAGGAATCCTGATGATGACACTATGCCCAAATTAAGCGAATTAATAAAATTCTTACAGAATCGTGCTAACATTATAGAGAATACTTCTAGTAGTAAGAAACACAACTCTAGCTACAAGCAGGAGCGCGCCTGTAAATCCTTAGCATGTATAGAAGCTAATACAAACTGGGTCTGCTAGTATTGCAGTGCAGATCACAGCATCTACAAATGTCCTGTCACGGTCACCATTTTATGTAAGCGCGTGGGTTCTTACGACTTACACAAGTTGTATAAAACAGTCAGTTAAACGACTATATGACTTTAATTATCTTAATTACACTTAGTTAAGTTAATACAGTTCTTAAGTACGCGCGTATAACGTAGAGTCAAGTCAAAACAACTCAGCATTTTTTAAAGTGCACTATTGTGTATATTTTACATTAAAAACACGATTTGCGTAAACTTTCATCCTACATTTAAAGTATTATTTAAATTCATCAAAAACTATGTTACTGTTGTTTGTTATAAAATAATATTGTGAAAATATTCATCTGAAAACTTATTCAAAATGGTGGACAGATCCCTACATGCACGAGTTAAATATTCGTAGAATACAAGGTTAGTCGGAAAGGGGGTACTAAGCCGAAAGGGTGTTAAAGTACCCATAATAAGGGATAACTTTTGCTGTACAACTTTCCCCAAAATTCAATAGTTCAAGAGAAATAGCTGTTCAAAGATTTCATAAAAAATACGCTAAATTCTATCTATCCTCAGCTATGATCAGACGTGTTTACATTTTACGTCATATTTGGGGTCACGGATTAGAAACTCTAAAATGATCTTAACTTTGATAGAATATGTGCCAAAGTTATGAGATCATTTTGATCTTTACAGGGTCGATAGAAGGTGCATTTTAAAGGCTTTCTTCATACTTACTTCATACTTCTTCGTATGTGGATTGGTTCCTTTTTGCATAAGTAGGTTCAATTATAAATGTAATTAAGCAGCAGTTGTCACTTTATTATTATATTACTTTCATTAAACAAGTTGAAGAACCATAATCCATTGATTATTTCGAGTCCTCAACATATGGCGACCGTGCAAAAGATTTATTTCAATAATAACCAACACGTGGCTGTTACTCACAGAATGGCGATGGTGACTGTCCGGTGAAAAAGGAATTTGGTGTGCTCTGCGCTACGTCTCCGATCAAGAAATATAGTACCATTCGATTTCCGACAGTTTTTCCACCTAATTGGTGTGAGCGTGGGATTTCTACCAGTGCTGTGAACAATCGGCGTCGGCGCAGTGACAAAGCAAGTAAGCCCGTTCCTATTCTTCCCTCCTTATACTTATTCAAGCTTTTTTTTGGTGTGTGGATGCCTAGCTGCTTTGAAGGCAAGGCGGGTATCTTTTTCTTTTTTTTTTTTTTTCCTCACGTGGGGAAATCCTCATGGACTATCCCCCGTCTGGGGAAGACGGGGGGGTGTGCCAGACACTTACCAGCTAAAACCCCACGGTGTCCCTCCTTCCGATCTAAGGCCGGGGTCACGGGATTCGCTGTTGCATGCACCGCGACCCCGACAGGTCTCGGTCCACCAGCTCTTCTGGTGGACCCCTCCTGTGGTGGGGCAGTTGCTCCCCTGCCCCACATCCATCCGAGAGGCGCGCGCAGGACATGACGCGCCATCCTCCTGGGCCCGTTACTGGTCGGGCGACGGGTTCCCCAACCCGCCGCCCGCAGGCCACTCACTAGGGTGGCCGGAGATCATCACGCGCCCTCCGGCGCCCGGTGCGTCTAGCGCGAGAAGGGAGAGAAGAAGCGGCCTCCCTCTCCCTCTCCGCTACCTCCTTGGTCGCCATCACCCCCTCGCAAAAGGAGGCGATGGATTCCCACGCAGTCTCGCTCCCGACCATGGACAGAACCACGGCCGGAAGCGAGAGGTCACCGCCGATCGCCGCGACTAGCTCGCGGCGCTGCGACCCCCATGCAAGGGCCCATCTGGTTATACGCTTACCAACTTATTTTATTATGCACGCGCAGCCTATTTACGACTATGCTGTCGCACCTTGCACCTCGCTGCCACATAATTGCATAATGGGTTTTTTAATTTTGCTTCCCGTATGGTTTACAAAACTTTATTGGGTTGCTTTATCGATTCGCTATAGATCAATATTATTCTAACATAGGTAATTCCTATTTGTATTCCTACAACATTATACCAGTTTCTAAGGCTATTATCCCTGAAGTCAGTGTTAATATATATTCTAATTGTCTTAGGCATTAATAACCTATTGCTACAATTTATTCAACGATATTTGCCGAACATTTCAGCGTATGCGGGCCCGGTCGTGTACGGCCAGTGCTCCAAGTACTTCGTGTTGCTGGCGCGCTCGGCGGCTCGGCGGCGATCAGCGGCGCCCTGCGTGCGCTGCTCGCGCGCTCGGCGGCTCGGCGGCGATCAGCGGCGCCCTGCGTGCGCTGCTCGCGCGCTCGGCGGCTCGGCGGCGATCAGCGGCGCCCTGCGTGCGCTGCTCGCGCGCTCGGCGGCTCGGCGGCGATCAGCGGCGCCCTGCGTGCGCTGCTCGCGCGCTCGGCGGCTCGGCGGCGATCAGCGGCGCCCTGCGTGCGCTGCTCGCGCGCTCGGCGGCTCGGCGGCGATCAGCGGCGCCCTGCGTGCGCTGCTCGCGCGCTCGGCGGCTCGGCGGCGATCAGCGGCGCCCTGCGTGCGCTGCTCGCGCGCTCGGCGGCTCGGCGGCGATCAGCGGCGCCCTGCGTGCGCTGCTCGCGCGCTCGGCGGCTCGGCGGCGATCAGCGGCGCCCTGCGTGCGCTGCTCGCGCGCTCGGCGGCTCGGCGGCGATCAGCGGCGCCCTGCGTGCGCTGCTCGCGCGCTCGGCGGCAGCGGTGTGGTTTGAGCTGTTTGACTGCTGAAATGTGTTTACAGGTAGGTTTGCACAATTTATTTAAGTAGTACCTACCTACATAGCATTGCCTAACTCATTGTTAGTGTTGTCAAGTTTAAATACTTTAAAGTTTAATCAACATGCCGGACGATATGATTCCATCTGATGTGGAAAGCAATGAACAATTTAAAACATTAGTCCGCAGACGTGGTGGCATTTATAGTCGATTAACTGTATTTAAGAATTATATAAGTAATTTTCAACTTGGGAAAGCTTCCAGTCTTACTAGCTTAGAAGTGAGAGAGTTGACTTTGCGACTCGCACAGTTACAAGATTTAATGTGTAAGTTTAATATAATACAATCTGAGATAGAGGAAATTTCTCATAATGTTGATGAACAAATGTCAGAATGTGAATGTACAGAAAGGGAATTCTATTCCATGATTTCTTTTACACAAGAATTAATAGGTATATATTCATCAGAAAATAAAGCAGATAATGAGTCTGTTCAATCCAGTTGTAGTAAAATGGTTAATCCAGTTAAATTGCCAAACATTAATTTACCCACTTTTGACGGGAACTATAGAATAGAATATACTTTATTATACACCAAAATTGTAACACAGCTCTTATACAATAACAAAGATTAAAGGGTACAATGGCGGTCTTATCGCTGATAGCGATATCTATCAGACAACCTTTGAATGAACATGAAGTCTATGAATAAGATAGGCAGGGTAGTCCGTGGTGTACTGCTGTAAAATATATACTACACACCATACATAGACATAATACTTATATATATAAATATATATATTGATATATAATTATGTGATAGGGAAAACAAGGTAGATTGATGATGAGGTACTGAATGAACTATTCCAAATGGCTGGAGTTTAGGGACACCTTTGACTCTCTAATTAATAATAATGAGTCAATAGCTCTAATTAATAAGTTCCATTATCTAAGAAATTCATCAGTAGGAAGTGCTAGTGTTATAGTGTGGTCCATAGAGTTTACTGCAAAGAACTATCAAATAGCATGGAAGTCTTTATGTGACAGATTCAGTAACAAAAATATGCTCATAAACAATCACTTGCAGGCATTAGTTAGTATCAATCCCATCCAGAATCTTTCAAAGCTTTAAGATACTTGATGGATCAGGTTCTAAAATATTTGTATACGTTAAATATATTAGAAGTTAAGAGGAAGCCTGAAAGTGGCGCAGGTGACTGAGAAGTTGTGTGGAAACCGATTGTCATGGTATGGGCATGTGATGCGGAGGAACAAGGAACATGTCGTGAGCAAAGTATTGAGTATGAATGTGGATGGTTATAAGACTAGTGGAAGACCGAAGAAGCGATGGATGGATAGTGTGAAAGATGATATGGCTAGAAAGGGATGACTACCGTAATGACGACTAATAGAGATGTGTGGAAGAAGAAGACATACTGTGCAGACCCCAAATAAGTTGGGATAAGCACAGGAGGATGATGATGAAATATATTAGAAGTTCCCACTACTGGCTGGGATCCTTTGGTTATATTCTTGGTCTCAGCAAAGTTAGATCCTAGATATAGTAGTAATGGGAGGAACACAAAGGTCATTTAACACGCCTACCTTACCTTGAAGAATTTGTAAAAATTTTAGAGAATTGAGTAAATGTCTTGGAGACAGCTAATGGTCGTCGAAACCATGACATTAGAAATTCAATCTGTACTAATATTATAAAGAGGGAAGATTTGTATTTTTGTATGTAACAAATAAACTTAAAAACTACTGGACCGATTTCAAAAAATATTTTACCGTTAGAAAGCTACATTATCACTGAGTAACATAGGCTACGGGTGGAGCCGCATTTGCACCGTACATTATTTTGTATTAGGCTTAATGGTTGAATCTGATAATTTTAAACAAAAATTACTGAATTTCGGTAGAATATTTGGTGGCTTAATTTGTTGCATTTCAACCCTACTACAATGTCCTGCAAGGAATACGTCGAGTTACCAGTAAGCCTGTAGATATCTTGCTTGGTGCAGACCAGTTTTTTGATATTAGAAATAACAGTAGAATAAACTTAGGTGTAAACATGTAAATATTACAGGATAGCAAGTTGCCGGTCCTATCGGTGGATCCTATGATAGTCGTAATATACATTGTAACTTAGTAAAACAAGAAAAAATGGTATCGCTTCAAGATATCCATAATTCAGTCAAAAAACTCTGGGAGGTAGAGGAGTTACCTACGGATTCTAATAATAATTATTCAATGGATGAGCATTTTTGTGAGTCCCAATTCATTAAAAACATCCAACTGATTTAAACCCGGCAGACTTGCCTTCTAGAGGCATTGACCCACAGCATCTGCAGTCATTATCTTTGTGGTAGGAGGGTCCTTTGTTGCTAAAAGAGGATCATACTCAGTGGCCCACTCAGCCTCACATCACACTTATGAACATACCAGAAGTCAAAGTATTACTCTCTGCTGATGACATGTCCAATAATAATAATTCGCCAATCCTATTTGATAATTATTCTAGTTATATCAGACTTAAGAGAGTTTATGCATATGTTTTACGTTTTATTAATAATGGTAAAAGTAAACATTTAAAATTAAGAGGACCTTTACAAGCCAACGAATTGGAAAGCTCTTTAATATTAGTCAATCCGAGTCGTTTGCAAAGGATATTAAAAGTATTCAAAGTGGAATAGAATTACATCATAAAAGTAAATTATCAGGAACCAGAGTTGAAAGATTTCAACGGCGCGGAGTATGAACGCGCCCATAGCGTGTGAGCATAGAGAAGCGAGGGTGCGGGGGCCGCACACTAGCGCCGGGCGACGCGTGGGCCCCGAGAGAATACTAGTCCTTAATTATATTACTGTCGTTAAACAAGTTAAAGAACCATAATGTATTGATTATTTCGAGTCCTCAACGCTAATAAATACTATAAATGAGTATGAGTATTTTCGATCAAAACTCACTTACATTAACGTAACGTTTACGTTAGTAACTCGACAGCATTCGTGGTGGCCTGCAGCACAATGATATCAACTAGGAACTCGTTTATTTATAGCACATGTATTAAGTTGTCTATGTAAATTAAGTTACCTACGAACTCAGATAAAAGACCCTAAATTTTAAAATCTTAAAGTACATATTCATAATATTCTACATTAGAAAGGTGTCAATCTAATTATTATATTAATTTCACTTTTAAAGATATTGACTACATACGGAGGCGTCTAGTGTGGAATAGCAGAAACTAAATCACAAGATGTAGTTCACACTACTCCCCGCTAGGGGCGCTGTTTAATCGTTCATACGTTTCGTACGCATTTTTAACGTAGGAAGTATTTAATTATATATTACTAGCTGTGTCCTCACGGCTCCGCCCGCGTAAGAAGTTTTATTCCAGTAATAAATATAACCAATGTTACTCAGTGATAATGTAGCTTTCTAATGGCAAAATAATTTTTGAAATCGGTCCAGTGGTTTTTAAGTTTATTCGTTACATACAAAAATACAAATCTTTCCTCTTTATAATATTAGTATAGATTATTTTTTTGAATTATAATTTGGAAATGTATTATTTTTTCATATTAATCTTTGAATGAATATTTAAAGTTCAGCATTTAATTCAATTCGGATTTTTAGTTTAGCTATTCGCCGGTAGTAAGATTTCATATAGCTTTTATATTATGTAGATCTATCCCGTGCACATTTATAAATAAAACATTTAATTTCAATAAATATTTCTAACAAAAAGTTTAAAATGATAAAATTACGACCGCGCTCGGTTAAAACATAAAAATTAACTTCTGAACAGTAGCGCTCCAAGTGGTGAGTAGTACGAAATAGAGTGGCGAGTAGTTCATGCTGCTCTTCACTAGGGGCGCTACTGAGGAGCCCATACATTTCATATTTGAAGATAGTGGAATAATTACATACATTTTGCATTTATAAAAAAAACGTTTAAAGAGCATTTTCGGCTTGGTGTGTTAATTTAAAGGCATTATAAGAAAGTACATACTTGACAGAAAATAAAGTTTTATTCGTGTCATAAATAGGAAATGTAATAGCTGTCCGCCAATCTGCGTCTTATTGCTCGTATTATTTTGCGAGGCGCCTTTGCTTAATAATTATAGTAAGTTATTTCAGCCTAACAGCCTTAATTACAGTATGTTTAACTATAAAGTTAGTAGTCAAATATTAAAGACACATTTATGAACGTTTTTTATTGTTTATCAATTAAATTAAACTGCTAAATGTGTATAATTTCAGAAAACTTACAAAGGAATCCTGTATCATAATTTTAAAGGTACTTGAATTATGATGATTGTATAAGATGTTAAAAATAAGTATAAATATTTTATAGTCAATTTAAATCGACTATCTGCGCTTTTTCCGAGATGCAGGGTGATTGTTTGTATGTACGTGTGCCTCATCATTATTTCTCAGTCGTGTGTGTTAGAAGCTACTTGTTGCTTTAATATTTTTGGTAGGCGCTGGGTAACCGGCTAACGTAGTGTACTTTCGGGATTATTTATCGTAGTGACGTTTTCATGTTTTCTTTTTCCACACAATTGGGCGAAGGAATTAAGATGTGAGCATGCATATAATGAGAGTAGAGACGAATAATTATGTATCTTCTTTTCCTGTAAATTTCCAATCTTGTTCTTTTCGTCTGGTTAGTGACTAACCTGGTGTTAGAGATTATGCCGCCCATGGGCCTCGCATGCAGTCGTTTCCTCACGATGTTTTCCTTCACCGTTTTTAAGCAAGTGATAATTATACAATACGCACTTGAATCCGTAGTCAGAGGTGCGTGCCTTGGGTTCGAACTCGAGACCTATAACTTTGCAGTCCGACGGTCACACCACTAGGCTATTACTGCTGTTATTTTCCAATTTGTCATAATTATTATAGAGGACAACCAGTGTTGCGGACAGCTAGCCTAAATTGTATATATTCCCTATTACATGGGATTTAAATTAGCTATGTGGGTGTTGCTGTATACCCCTGCCTAACCTTTCGGGAAATGCAGGCGTTATGTGAAGTAAACAAGGTCATACATAGTATATAGCACAACATGACCACTAGCTACAGATATTGAATTTAAGAAAATATGTTGGAAGATAGAAAGTATTGTGGGGGTACGTCGTGTATGGAGTGCCATACACGACGTGTGCCCTGAAAGGTACATAATGACGTGCATTATTTGCATTTTTCGTGCATTATTTGCACAGCCCGACCATTGCTCGACGAGCCAGCTCGCGAAGCTGAGCCTGTAGCATTAAATCAGCCCCTTAATAGTAATTCGCCCCAGCCCGACCCTTGCTGCCCCCCCCCCCCCCCCCCTCTCCCTCAATGACACACTAAGCCGAGGCCCGAACCCCACAGGGGGGTGCCTTATTTAGGGAGGACCACTCGCAGTTCAACAACTCACTAGAGGTTAATACTGCTTAACCGGACTATCCTGTGGTGGCCAAAAATTACTTTAAGGCCCCCAGCCAGGGCTTAGAGCAGTCTGGTCCATCAGTCTGGTCAGAATGATCGTGTAACCCACGGATTGTCAGACTGATGAAAATTAAATATTTTGAATAATTTTGTCAGTCCGTTTTGAATGATGAAATACTGATGGGAGAATGATCGTGTAAACCGCTCGTATCATTCTCGCGTCAGTCACCGTCAGCGACACAATGCAGAAGGACGAGTTAAGCGACATAACTATCAGCGCGCCGCAAGCGCCCGCTTATAAAATACATAACACATCTTTCTTTTTCCTTAAAATATCCATGACTAAGCACTGATTTAAATTGACAACCGACGGTCAACTCCGAAGTCTAACGGCCACTGGCGTACTTTTCATCAGTCTGCTGTCAGTCTAGATTGACCGTGTAACCGTGAAATTTATCCATCATTCTGGCTTCAGTCACGTCAATCCATACTGATAGACTAAACTGACGCCAAACTGAGCGTGTAACCTTGCTCTTACAAACTATGGATTTAAATTGAATGACTGAACAATAAGGACACCCCCTGTGGGGTTCGGGCCTCGGCTTAGTGGGTCATTGAGGTAACAGGGGCTCCTTAGTGATCAGTCATTTTTTTGGCCACTACAGGATAGTCCGGTAAAGCAGTATCGATCAACCTCAAGAGAGTTGATGCATTGCGAGTGGTCCTACAAAAAAATGCATTTTTACTCCTCTGGCAGTAGCAGTCACCAGCATTCATTCATCGAACATGAAGATCTGAACCCTGAAGCTGAAAACTGAAGAACGTATAGTCGCTTAGGTTTCTAACAAATTAGTGCCAACGTTTGAAAACTTGTAATTAGTGCTAAAGTTGTTGTAATGTAAATAGGTTTATTTTGATGTGAATAAATACGGCAAGTGCCTTTCAACGAATTCTGTGGTCGACTGGTTGTCCTCTACAACCAGTAAACCAATACTTTGTTGAAAGGCACTTGCCGTATTTATTCACGTTTAAAAATATTTACATTAATTACACTAATAACTTTGCACTCAATTCTGATCTAATCGACTATACCGTCGCTGCGCCTGCAAAATCCGCTGTTTTTTTTAAATCTGTCTTTGATGCTTTTTTTATAATAGTTCTCAAGGCGCACCTGTAAAATCTGTTTTTTTAATCATTTATTTGATTAAGAAGATAGCAAAATAAATTATTAGTGGACGTATTTTACAGTTGCACGTAGCTTGAGAACTATTATAAAATATCATCAAAGACAGATTTAAAAAAAAACACTGCGGATTTTGCAGGCGCAGCGACGATACGTTCTTCGTTTTTGTCATGTTCAGGGTTCGGTTCTTCATGTTCGTTGCTTGATCTTAGAATGAGTCCGACGACTACGACAGAGTGTATCGTATATCGTGTATCGACAAAAATGGCGCGGATGCTGCTCCTTAAGTACCTACCGCTCAGGGGGACACAAGTTGCATATGATATGCCGCCAAGAAATGTTCAATCTTCAATATATTTTCTAATATTGTTCGTCTATAGCTTGTAGTTGTGGTGAACGGGTGGACTGTATCTTATTTGTATGAGTTTCGACGTGGCTTGAGCCGGGCTGAGATTACTCGCATCAATAAAACGACTGTGTAGATTACAAACATAAACTGGGCATGTGGAGTCTGCACTAGAGCGCATGTGTGTTTGATTGTAGTTCTGATCCTTGAGGAAGTCTTCCGAGTAAATGGCCCATCTGCGTGGGCGCGCTTCTTTTATAGTGTTATCCCGCGGAGGGCATCGCCTGCGATTGGCCGACAGCGGGGGGCGATCGGTTGTCTGTGATTGGTCAACGTGTTCTATTGGCCGATTCCTCCCGCTGCACCTCGACGCCCTCCGCGAGTTTTTAACCGTGTGTTTGTGCGTGCCTATCTGATTACTTTATTCAAGGTAATTACATAGTTTTACATAATAATCAACAATATACAATGAGCACAATCGTCCTTATATCTATCTTAAAGCTAAGGTAAATAAAACAATGTATAAAAAATCATTTATTTACACCTTAACTTACTATCTTTATTATATAATTCGACTGTACGTGTGTTTGTCACTGAACTCCTCCTAAACGGCTGGACCGATTTGAATGAATTTTTTTGTATGCCTGTTCAAGGCAATAGGCTCGCCTCCACTATACATCTCTGGGCATCCCTTCGGGGAATACAGGCGTGATGTTATGTAGTTAAATATTATTTTTAAGTATTTAGGTACCTACTTACTTAAGTACTTTTAATCAAAAATAATAATTGAAAGAAGTACCACTATCGAAAATTAATAATAAAAAAATACATTTTTAAACACAAGCTTTTATTTAAATGCTCTAAAAAGAAAATAAACGTTAAATTTAATCAAACCCGTAAATTTATTATATTATACAGTTAATTTATTTATATGATATAAAAGCTTTTCGAGAGATTTACCTACAATTTTATGAATACATAATTTTTTTTCGTGTCTGTGCTGTTGACCGTTGAAGAGTTCCTTTATCTGGAGCTAATCCTGGATGTCGATTCAGGTCATTCTTACCATGAAAATGCATTGTCATCGGAACTGAACCGACATGTAAAAATTCAACTTCGTAGGATAAGAGGAAGTGGGTCAAAATTCAGTTGTAAGATGTTAACCGAACAAACAAACAAACATACATACATACATACATACATACATACATACATACATACATACATACATACATACATACATACATACATTCATTCATTCATTGCAAGTTAAATAAAAGCTTGTAATAATAAAAAGCATTTAAAATTAAAGTATGTACATAAAATAAATTAATCAAAAAATATTCTGGAATAAAATTAAGATAAGCCTATCAAAACCGCGGAATTCTCTGATTGGCCGCGGGCGTTGATCGACACGCCCACCCATTATGTAGGTATCTCGCGGCGGCTATAAATGAAGAGATTCTATTAACCCTTATATTATTATTAAAGTCGGAGTCGGAGTCGGGAGTCGGGCAGTCGGGCGGCGACCTACTGCCGGATACGAATCTGATAAAATAAAATTAAATAATGGTTAACACCGTTCGAGAGCGGAAGTGTTTACAGTTTCGGATAGGTCATGAACTTGACTACGGTACGACGCGAGATTTACAAGAGTGCAGTGTATATTACAGCAGCTGAGGTGTTTTATTTTGACGACTGTGTACCAAGCATCGGTCGGGTCCCGTTCAAAATGTATTTTTCTCTATAAAAGTGATAGTTATTGTTGATCGAGGTCGACGCGTCAACAAGGAAGGTATCGAGCTTGACCGGCGACAGGAATTCGTAGATATTCCTCAGTCAAACGAACTTGTTATCGACCTAAAAGTGAACCGTCGTAAAACACGGAGCGCGGCGAACTGTTAAGGACGGACGACTCCGTCCAGGACGTGCAACCTATTAATATACTAATATTAAAACGCAAAAGTGCCCTTTGATAACTTTACAGTGTGCAGATACCGCGATTATAACATAAAGAACGCGGATAAACGACTCTGTTCAAAACGATATAGATCTTCGCGTACGCGGCGCGCTGCTAATACACACACAACCATCGCCCGCTCTCGAACACTCGCAGTCGAGACAGTGCAAATCGTTCGTTCGTTCGTTCGTTCGTTTCACATGTAGGTACACGAAACGAACCACCACCACCACCGTCGTCGTCGTCGTCGTCCCCAGATACGTAATTATTATATAAACTAACAAAACAAAAAATATAAACATAGGTACCTACCTAGGTACTAAGTACTTCTTACAAACCACCACCAACAACAACAATAACAAATCATAAGACAGACAGACGGACGCACGCACGCACGCACGCACGCACACAGCGTACGTGTGCGAGTAGGAAGCAGGGGACCCCAGGGGTAGGCAGGCATTATAGGTTATAATTAAATGACTTAAATTGTTATCTATTATTGTTTTACTTAATGTGTAGGTATGTAAAAGCTTAAGTATGTATGTAAGTACTTAATAATTTTCTTTTTTTTTTTTTTTTTCAGATACCTAGTTACGAGGACGGTGTGGTGTAAGGGTGGCAGGTGACTGACGAGTTTCCCGCGTTCGGCCAGCAGACATCGCGCATCATATCGCTCGCTCGGTAAGTTTTATATTGTTATAATTAGGTGTATAATGTGTTTTTAAACTTGTATTGTTTTTATTATAAGTAATATTTACTATTGTACTTGTGTATGTGTAGGTACACCGGGCCTATATTTTTATATATTAATTGAATAAAATTAAATATAAGTATCAATAATAACCATCCGCAAAGCAACCGAATTATTTTTTTTATTATTTATTTACAAACAAACACGTACGTACGTACGTATCTACGTAGCACAGTTAGTTAATTCCCTCGCTTCCCTCCCGTCCCCGTCCTCTTGGTAGTTTATACAACATACAGTATCAATTGGGTACCTACCTACCTAGAGGTAGATTCAGATCATCAATAGAAATGGTTTCGAGTTAAAATTTTTGTGAATATTAAAGATTTTAATAAAGGTAGGTAGGTAGGTAGGTAGGTAGGTAGGTACGTTAGTGGTATCCGCTTTGCAAGTTGTAATAGATAGGTACTCGCGTGTTGTATATGTGTAGGTAAGTAAGTAAGTAGGTAGGTAGGTAGGTAGGTAGGTACTTATGGTGTAAGAACGTTTTTAGACGACTCATTTAAAGAAACATTTTAAACATATCGAATAATGTGCGGCCCTGAAAAGGGCCTTTTTTTAATGTGCGCGCGTCTACGTACATACGTATGGTTGGACCGTCCAATATGTATTATAGGTACATATAGAACAAGTCCACCATGGTACGTAGTAGAGGTTGTTGCGCGCAGGCAGGCATGCTTGCTTGCTTGCTAGCTACACAATTAACCGCCGAAACCGTACAGGGTGCGGCCTTGGCGCTTCAGGGCGTAGACGACGTCCATGGCGGTGACGGTCTTCCTCTTGGCGTGCTCGGTGTACGTGACCGCGTCGCGGATCACGTTCTCTAGGAACACTTTCAGCACACCGCGAGTCTCTTCGTAAATCAGACCGGAGATACGTTTCACGCCGCCTCTGCGAGCCAGACGACGGATGGCGGGCTTCGTGATACCCTGGATGTTATCACGAAGTACTTTCCTGTGACGTTTGGCTCCTCCTTTTCCCAGACCCTTTCCTCCCTTGCCGCGACCGGTCATTTTCTCTTCTGTGGTGGTGTATTACACACGCGATACGCGAACGAAAGAAACTAGCTGAACGTACAGCACGGGCACGCGAACGCTACCTACGCGAACGAGTACAACAGACTGGATAAAACCCCAAAGTGGTAGCCGCTTATATTTATAGTGTGCGCGGAGCATAGCGACGGCGGGGTCGATGCGGGAGGTGAGCGGGGCGAGGCTAAGCGACAGACGCTCGTTGTTGGTTGGTCGGTCGGTTGTACTACGTGACGCGGCACAAAGGCAAACGAATTCTGATAGAACACAATTATTAAGAATCTGGTATCATAATACGCACATAGGTTTACTTACTTACTTAATTAATTACATAGGACATGTAACCTACATATCTATCTAAAAGTACGTCTACCCTAATAATATTATAGTAATCTGTGTCTGTTCGTAGTACCGTAGTACCTACATTAAACTAATCACTAGACCATTACCATTATGTTACTTAGGTACTACTTTCGGTAGGTTAGCATAGGTATTAAGATAGATAGAGGTAGGTAGGTAGGTAGGTAGGTAGGTAGGTAGGTAGGTAGGTAGGTAGGTAGGTACGTACGTACGTACGTACGTACGTACGTGTGTCTCTCTCTCAATTTGATTGATCGTAACTAGGTAGCTATCTATTATGTGTATGACACAGCTTAAGTGTATGTATGTATGTATAAACGTTTTTTGATGACGTCTGACGTAAAGAAACATTTCAAAATCAGATACATATGCGGCCCTGAAAAGGGCCTTTTATGTGCGATCAAACACAGACACAGACACACACACGTGTGTGTGTGTGTGTTGTGACGTGATGTGTGATCTGCTGTTGCTGCTGCAGCGAGCGTGGTGTACGTCGCCTAAGCGCGTTCGCCCCTGATCCTGCGCGCCAACTGTATGTCCTTGGGCATGATGGTGACGCGTTTCGCGTGAATGGCGCACAGGTTGGTGTCTTCGAAGAGACCGACGAGATAAGCCTCGCTGGCCTCCTGCAGAGCCATAACAGCGGAGCTCTGGAAACGGAGATCGGTCTTGAAATCCTGAGCGATTTCACGCACGAGACGCTGGAACGGAAGCTTGCGGATCAACAGCTCGGTACTCTTCTGGTAGCGACGAATCTCACGAAGGGCCACAGTGCCGGGCCTGTAGCGATGGGGCTTCTTGACGCCGCCGGTAGCCGGTGCGCTCTTGCGCGCCGCCTTGGTGGCGAGCTGTTTCCTCGGTGCCTTGCCACCGGTGGATTTACGAGCGGTCTGCTTCGTACGCGCCATTATAACACAGACACTAACGACGACTGATATATCAATCAAACTAACAACGAACGATACACGCGAGACGCGTGGACCTGTACACTTCGAACGAGGGAGAGAGAATGAATAAAAATAATACGTTCGAGTCGGTCCTATTTATACACAGCAGCGGCAGCAACGCGTCACTGCGAGCGAGGCGCGCGCGCGCGCCCCCTCCCTCTCGACAACAGCGCTCGTAACTAAACTATCAACAGAATGTACTATTTTAAAATTATAGGTGTATATACTGGCCTGCAAAAATAAGTATCACACTTTTAAAATTGCAATAACTTTTTAGGTACACAAGATATATTTTTTTTTTTTTTTTTTTTTCGAAACAAAAAGGACTCAAAAAAGAGTTTAACTTTGTTACTATAGTTTCAAAGAAAGCTGATAAAAATTGCTATAAAACGTTTTTCAGTTTAAATCTCTAATTGAAATTTTAAAAGTGTGATACTTATTTTTGCAGGCCGGCCAGTGTATATACCTACGTATTGTAATTAATTAATTAATCAATATTTTATCTTCAAATAACATGTAAATCATGCAATATAAATAATCTATCAAATAATATAAGTAATAATTATGATTTATTTATTTATTTCACAAAGTATACTAAAATACTATGTACACCTACATAGGTAGGTACGCCACCTAGGTACCTACGCATTGATCGACGTTATAGAATAAGTACGTATAAAGTTAATATATGACTCTATATGACCTAGGTATATTATACCTACTTACTGTGCGCGTAACGATTTATAATGTAGTTAGGTAATCTAGGTAAAGTTAAGCCATTGGCGATGTTGGTTAATTAATATTAATAATAATCTGTTTGTTGTTGTTATTGTTGTTGTATGTAATAAAATATAAGTAGGTAGGTAGGTAGGTACCTATAACGTCGACAGTTAAAGCGTTTGTATTTCTAACTAGGTATTTAGATGATAGACGAGGTGTGTACGTGTGTATAGTAGATAGATCTGCTACATAGATTTTGATCGACATAGACATTGATCGTGATGAACGAACTAACGAACGACAACGTTTTGTTTTGACGGGCATCAATTTAAAGAAACGTGAATTTATCACATGAAAACGTTTGTGGCCCTGAAAAGGGCCTTTTGTTGTGTATCCAGCAGTCAGCCTTCGCGTGTGCGTCCAGATATTGACGTGGTTTGTGTGTGCGATACGACACGTGCATCATCATCATGAGCATCGTCGCGTAAGTACACGACACACACACACACACATGCGTGCGTGCGTGCGTGCGCAATGTACAATACGACGACACAACACACAATGAACACACGCACCGATCGGCATCAACAAGACACACGAACAAACACTTGGTTATGTACACACACACAACACACGAGGCGCGACGTTGGATAGAGCGTCGGCGGCTCTTGCTAGCTGCCGATCGCTCACTTGGAGCTGGTGTATTTGGTGACGGCCTTGGTGCCTTCACTGACGGCGTGCTTGGCGAGCTCACCGGGCAGGAGGAGCCTGACGGACGTCTGCACCTCCCTTGAAGTGATGGTCGACCTCTTGTTGTAGTGGGCGAGCCGGGAAGCTTCGGTGGCGATACGCTCGAATATGTCGTTCACGAAAGAGTTCATGATTGACATGGCCTTGCTGGAGATACCGGTGTCGGGGTGCACCTGCTTCAGGACCTTGTAGATGTAGATGGCGTAGCTCTCCTTCCTCTTGTGCTTCTTCTTCTTCTTGTCGGTTTTGGAGATGTTCTTCTGGGCCTTGCCAGATTTCTTGGCGGCCTTACCGCTTGTCTTGGGTGGCATATTAGCGGCGTTGTTTAAGTTTTACAACAACACAAATACAGCGCGTAGGTAATATATAAACGGAGCGCGTGCTATCGTACCGAAATTCAATAGTGTTATAAATTTTCAAAGCGGTGGTCTTTTGTATTTATTGACGCTCGCGACAGACTATAGTGGCAAGGAGCGAGAGTCTCGACGCTCAGACGGACCAATCGCAGCGATGCAAAAGTAGCGTGCTGATCGCGCGCGGAGAGAGGGGGTACCCGGGAAGGGAGTAGGAGAGACCGAGGGGGCGGGGTGTGGTACGCTCCGGTTCGCCATAAACGTTAAACTTTTATGAAACAACAATAGGAAAATCAGAGAATCACGGTGGTGTAGAAAATACAAAAGGAATAAACGAAAGAACTTATCTGTGCGTAAAGTTATTACACGCCTGCATAATCTATAGATGTACCTACCTACCTACCTACCTAATGTAGGTGCGTTTCCATAATAAAATTTTTTTGAAGGCGAGATTCATCATAATAACATAACATTATTACTAGGATTACCTAGTTAGTGCAATTAAGTATATACCACCTACATACACAGGATATTTTGGCACGTTGTCCATACGTATTATTTACTATTATAATAGCGTTCTGCGTACTTATGGGATGGAGGGGGGGGGGGGGGGGGGGGGGGGGGGTGTCTACTTTCCTTCACTTGGAATCTCTTTTCTTCTAAATTACCTACCAAAATATTATGGCTACTACAGATAGGTATAATACAGTAATGCATGTCGTGGTGTGTATGCTTGACTAATGCACATTATAATGTGTGTAGGGTAGGTGTAAATGTTTTATGTAGTACGATTATCAACTACAGTTGTTATTATTAGGATGTAGTAGGTACGTTTTCGTTTTGACGACGACACTGCACAAAGAAACTGTCGTGGTTATATTTGACGATTCATATTGTGGCCCTGAAAAGGGCCTTTTGTTTAGAATGCGCAACGCGCAATCGACATAATTGATAGGCGGATATATAATATCACCTCCTATATTGTATCGAAATACGCGTGCGGAGCACTCGCACGAAGCACGACGACACGACGCGCAACGTTTATGCCTTCTTTTCGGTCTTCTTGGGGAGGAGTACGGCCTGGATGTTGGGCAGCACACCACCTTGAGCGATAGTCACACCGCAGAGCAGTTTGTTCAACTCCTCGTCGTTGCGGATGGCCAGTTGGAGATGACGCGGAATGATCCTGGTCTTCTTGTTGTCCCTCGCGGCGTTGCCGGCCAACTCGAGGACTTCAGCAGCCAGATACTCCATCACGGCGGCCAAGTAGACGGGCGCACCGGCACCCACGCGCTCGGCGTAGTTGCCATTACGCAGCAGCCTGTGTATACGACCCACGGGGAACTGAAGACCGGCACGGTTGGAACGGGACTTTGCCTTTCCCTTCACCTTACCACCTTTACCGCGACCAGACATTATTTAGAAAAGGTTTAAAAACACTTGACAAACACAACAACAACACACGCTTGCGGTGTGTGTGCGCGCGAGAACAGAATTGTATGAACAGAAAGTTGTTTCTCCGCTTATTTATACGCGGTCCGCGTAGCTGTGTCAGTGGGAGGGGTGTCTACAGCGAACGAAACGAATTCACAAAACGCGCAAGCGCGCACACAGCAGTTCGGTACGTTATCCTGTACACTGAATGGGGTAGGCAGGTATTTCGCTATAGTTTAATATTATCATAGCGTAATATAAATTACCTACTATTTCTACTCACTCCTCAATTTCTCTCTCGTATAAAATATAATAATTATCGAATCTGTTTAAAATAAATGTATGTATGTAGGTAGGTAGGTAGGTAGGTAGGTAGGTAGGTACTTATAACACGCGAAATTGGCATTATATTGTGTAAATGATGTACCTAGGAATGTACCATCCAATTATTATTATTATTTATGATTGAGTAGTTAAATAAAATAGGTACGGATTTCGAAATTTAGGTAATCTTTAGGTACCTATCGTTTTTTATCTATCTATCTATCTATCTATCTATCTACGCTTCTTTCTTTAAATTTTTTTTTTTTTTTTTTTTCTTCTATTTATGATAATAATAATGATGATGTATTATTATAATTTAATTGTGTGTTATTTTAGTACCTATGCAATATTATGTAGGTATGTTAGTTTTGAAACGTTTTGACGATGTCGTAAAGAAACGAATATTATTCATATTCATGATAGTATTGTTAGCCCTGAAAAGGGCTTTTTGGTGTGCGTGCGCTCGGTGAGCGCCGCGAGTGAGAGCGCAAGCACGCGCGCTGGCATCTCGGCGAGTGCCGCCGTTTCATCAGCTGCTTGCTGCTGCTGCTGCTGCTGCTGCTGCTGCTGCTGCTGCTGCTGCTGCTGCTGCTGCTGCTGCTGCTGCTGCTGCTGCTGCTGCTGCTGCTGCTGCTGCTGCTGCTGCTGCTGCTGCTGCTGCTGCTGCTGCTGCTGCTGCTGCTGCTGCTGCTGCTGCTGCTGCTGCTGCTGCTGCTGCTGCTGCTGCTGCTGCTGCTGCTGCTGCTGCTGCTGCTGCTGCTGCTGCTGCTGCTGCTGCTGCTGCTGCTGCTGCTGCTGCTGCTGCTGCTGCTGCTGCTGCTGCTGCTGCTGCTGCTGCTGCTGCTGCTGCTGCTGCTGCTGCTGCTGCTGCTGCTGCTGCTGCTGCTGCTGCTGCTGCTGCTGCTGCCGCCGCCGGTGTAGCTTTGGTGACAAGCTCGAGACACGACGAGCGCGCGCCGCGCTCCCCTTCCCGGAGGACGATAGACACGTACGTACGAGCGGGGTTGGATAGCGAGCGAGCGATCGATCGATCGATCGAGAGAGACATGACGATGATGACAGAAAGTTTGCGCGCATATAGATGTAGATATACGTATATATATTATAATACGTACACGTACACACATATACACACGCACACACGAACACGTACACTGTTCATCCTCTAACTGCTGTTGTTGTTGTTGTTGTTGTGTTGGTGTCGGTGGTGTTGTTGTTGTTGTTGCTGCGTGGCGGTGGTGATGACACCGCCGTCGTCGCCGCCGTGACCGCCGCCGCCGCCGCCGCGTTTCCGTCGCCCCCGGTGTTAACGCGAACGCGCGCGCGCGACCGTTGCTTACTTCTTAGCGGCGGACGCTTTCTTGGCGGCCGGCTTGGACTTGGGCGTGGCCGCGGCCTTCTTGGGTTTGGGCGCTTTAGGTTTCTTCGTGGGCGGCTTCGCTGTCTTCTTAGCCTTGGGTGCGGCACCTCCCTTCGCCTTGGCGGGAGCGGCGGCTCTCTTGGCCGCGGGCTTCTTCTTGGCAGCGGCGGCGGCGGCGGCCGCCTTCTTGTCCTTAGCCGCTGCGCCAGCGGACGACTTGGACTTGGACGGCGAACCTGAAGCGGCAGAGGCGGCTGCGGCCGCGGCGGCGGCCTTCTTGCTCTTGGCACCTGCGGCCGAAGCGGTAGCCTTCTTCGTCTTCGAAGCTGCAGACGCGGAGGCGGTACCCTTGCCGCCGGTTTTGCCAGCGCCGCCTGCGGGTTTCTTGGCTGCGGCGGATTTAGATTCGAGCTTGAACGACCCGGAGGCGCCCTTGCCCTTGGTCTGGATCAGGGCACCGGATTCGACGGCGCTCTTAAGATATTTCCTGATGAACGGAGCCAGTTTCTCGGCGTCAACCTTGTACTGCGCGGCTATGTACTTCTTGATCGCCTGCAGCGAGGATCCGCTGCGCTCCTTCATCTCCTTGATAGCGTTGTTGACCATCTCGGATGTTTTGGGGTGAGTCGGCTTCGCCTTGGGTTTCTTCGCGCCAGCGGCGCCGCCGGCCTGCCTCGCTTGCTTCTTCGCTGGTGTAGCGGGTGCCGGAGCTTCGGTTGCTACTGCTGTGTCTGCCATTTTAATAATATTGTTGTTGTTGGTGTTGTTGTTGAAGTTGAAGGTTGATGATTATTAACACACACTGACACACACGCGCGCACAAGAACTCTGTAGGTAGTAGTAATCTATGAAAGTGATAGAGACTTAGATGTCGCCACTTATAGGTTTTTCAAATTTCGAATGCGTACGCTAAAGTACAACGAGACTTTACCGTAACGAGCGCCGTGGTGTCGCGGGACGTTTTCTCGTATGAACACTTCAAACTTTTCACTAACACGTATCTAATAAAATAAAATTAAATAATGGTTAACACCGTTCGAGAGCGGAAGTGTTTACAGTTTCGGATAGGTCATGAACTTGACTACGGTACGACGCGAGATTTACAAGAGTGCAGTGTATATTACAGCAGCTGAGGTGTTTTATTTTGACGACTGTGTACCAAGCATCGGTCGGGTCCCGTTCAAAATGTATTTTTCTCTATAAAAGTGATAGTTATTGTTGATCGAGGTCGACGCGATTGTTGATCGAGGTCGACGCGTCAACAAGGAAGGTATCGAGCTTGACCGGCGACAGGAATTCGTAGATATTCCTCAGTCAAACGAACTTGTTATCGACCTAAAAGTGAACCGTCGTAAAACACGGAGCGCGGCGAACTGTTAAGGACGGACGACTCCGTCCAGGACGTGCAACCTATTAATATACTAATATTAAAACGCAAAAGTGCCCTTTGATAACTTTACAGTGTGCAGATACCGCGATTATAACATAAAGAACGCGGATAAACGACTCTGTTCAAAACGATATAGATCTTCGCGTACGCGGCGCGCTGCTAATACACACACAACCATCGCCCGCTCTCGAACACTCGCAGTCGAGACAGTGCAAATCGTTCGTTCGTTCGTTCGTTCGTTTCACATGTAGGTACACGAAACGAACCACCACCACCACCGTCGTCGTCGTCGTCGTCCCCAGATACGTAATTATTATATAAACTAACAAAACAAAAAATATAAACATAGGTACCTACCTAGGTACTAAGTACTTCTTACAAACCACCACCAACAACAACAATAACAAATCATAAGACAGACAGACGGACGCACGCACGCACGCACGCACGCACACAGCGTACGTGTGCGAGTAGGAAGCAGGGGACCCCAGGGGTAGGCAGGCATTATAGGTTATAATTAAATGACTTAAATTGTTATCTATTATTGTTTTACTTAATGTGTAGGTATGTAAAAGCTTAAGTATGTATGTAAGTACTTAATAATTTTCTTTTTTTTTTTTTTTTTCAGATACCTAGTTACGAGGACGGTGTGGTGTAAGGGTGGCAGGTGACTGACGAGTTTCCCGCGTTCGGCCAGCAGACATCGCGCATCATATCGCTCGCTCGGTAAGTTTTATATTGTTATAATTAGGTGTATAATGTGTTTTTAAACTTGTATTGTTTTTATTATAAGTAATATTTACTATTGTACTTGTGTATGTGTAGGTACACCGGGCCTATATTTTTATATATTAATTGAATAAAATTAAATATAAGTATCAATAATAACCATCCGCAAAGCAACCGAATTATTTTTTTTATTATTTATTTACAAACAAACACGTACGTACGTACGTATCTACGTAGCACAGTTAGTTAATTCCCTCGCTTCCCTCCCGTCCCCGTCCTCTTGGTAGTTTATACAACATACAGTATCAATTGGGTACCTACCTACCTAGAGGTAGATTCAGATCATCAATAGAAATGGTTTCGAGTTAAAATTTTTGTGAATATTAAAGATTTTAATAAAGGTAGGTAGGTAGGTAGGTAGGTAGGTAGGTACGTTAGTGGTATCCGCTTTGCAAGTTGTAATAGATAGGTACTCGCGTGTTGTATATGTGTAGGTAAGTAAGTAAGTAGGTAGGTAGGTAGGTAGGTAGGTACTTATGGTGTAAGAACGTTTTTAGACGACTCATTTAAAGAAACATTTTAAACATATCGAATAATGTGCGGCCCTGAAAAGGGCCTTTTTTTAATGTGCGCGCGTCTACGTACATACGTATGGTTGGACCGTCCAATATGTATTATAGGTACATATAGAACAAGTCCACCATGGTACGTAGTAGAGGTTGTTGCGCGCAGGCAGGCATGCTTGCTTGCTTGCTAGCTACACAATTAACCGCCGAAACCGTACAGGGTGCGGCCTTGGCGCTTCAGGGCGTAGACGACGTCCATGGCGGTGACGGTCTTCCTCTTGGCGTGCTCGGTGTACGTGACCGCGTCGCGGATCACGTTCTCTAGGAACACTTTCAGCACACCGCGAGTCTCTTCGTAAATCAGACCGGAGATACGTTTCACGCCGCCTCTGCGAGCCAGACGACGGATGGCGGGCTTCGTGATACCCTGGATGTTATCACGAAGTACTTTCCTGTGACGTTTGGCTCCTCCTTTTCCCAGACCCTTTCCTCCCTTGCCGCGACCGGTCATTTTCTCTTCTGTGGTGGTGTATTACACACGCGATACGCGAACGAAAGAAACTAGCTGAACGTACAGCACGGGCACGCGAACGCTACCTACGCGAACGAGTACAACAGACTGGATAAAACCCCAAAGTGGTAGCCGCTTATATTTATAGTGTGCGCGGAGCATAGCGACGGCGGGGTCGATGCGGGAGGTGAGCGGGGCGAGGCTAAGCGACAGACGCTCGTTGTTGGTTGGTCGGTCGGTTGTACTACGTGACGCGGCACAAAGGCAAACGAATTCTGATAGAACACAATTATTAAGAATCTGGTATCATAATACGCACATAGGTTTACTTACTTACTTAATTAATTACATAGGACATGTAACCTACATATCTATCTAAAAGTACGTCTACCCTAATAATATTATAGTAATCTGTGTCTGTTCGTAGTACCGTAGTACCTACATTAAACTAATCACTAGACCATTACCATTATGTTACTTAGGTACTACTTTCGGTAGGTTAGCATAGGTATTAAGATAGATAGAGGTAGGTAGGTAGGTAGGTAGGTAGGTAGGTAGGTAGGTAGGTAGGTAGGTACGTACGTACGTACGTACGTACGTACGTGTGTCTCTCTCTCAATTTGATTGATCGTAACTAGGTAGCTATCTATTATGTGTATGACACAGCTTAAGTGTATGTATGTATGTATAAACGTTTTTTGATGACGTCTGACGTAAAGAAACATTTCAAAATCAGATACATATGCGGCCCTGAAAAGGGCCTTTTATGTGCGATCAAACACAGACACAGACACACACACGTGTGTGTGTGTGTGTTGTGACGTGATGTGTGATCTGCTGTTGCTGCTGCAGCGAGCGTGGTGTACGTCGCCTAAGCGCGTTCGCCCCTGATCCTGCGCGCCAACTGTATGTCCTTGGGCATGATGGTGACGCGTTTCGCGTGAATGGCGCACAGGTTGGTGTCTTCGAAGAGACCGACGAGATAAGCCTCGCTGGCCTCCTGCAGAGCCATAACAGCGGAGCTCTGGAAACGGAGATCGGTCTTGAAATCCTGAGCGATTTCACGCACGAGACGCTGGAACGGAAGCTTGCGGATCAACAGCTCGGTACTCTTCTGGTAGCGACGAATCTCACGAAGGGCCACAGTGCCGGGCCTGTAGCGATGGGGCTTCTTGACGCCGCCGGTAGCCGGTGCGCTCTTGCGCGCCGCCTTGGTGGCGAGCTGTTTCCTCGGTGCCTTGCCACCGGTGGATTTACGAGCGGTCTGCTTCGTACGCGCCATTATAACACAGACACTAACGACGACTGATATATCAATCAAACTAACAACGAACGATACACGCGAGACGCGTGGACCTGTACACTTCGAACGAGGGAGAGAGAATGAATAAAAATAATACGTTCGAGTCGGTCCTATTTATACACAGCAGCGGCAGCAACGCGTCACTGCGAGCGAGGCGCGCGCGCGCGCCCCCTCCCTCTCGACAACAGCGCTCGTAACTAAACTATCAACAGAATGTACTATTTTAAAATTATAGGTGTATATACTGGCCTGCAAAAATAAGTATCACACTTTTAAAATTGCAATAACTTTTTAGGTACACAAGATATATTTTTTTTTTTTTTTTTTTTTCGAAACAAAAAGGACTCAAAAAAGAGTTTAACTTTGTTACTATAGTTTCAAAGAAAGCTGATAAAAATTGCTATAAAACGTTTTTCAGTTTAAATCTCTAATTGAAATTTTAAAAGTGTGATACTTATTTTTGCAGGCCGGCCAGTGTATATACCTACGTATTGTAATTAATTAATTAATCAATATTTTATCTTCAAATAACATGTAAATCATGCAATATAAATAATCTATCAAATAATATAAGTAATAATTATGATTTATTTATTTATTTCACAAAGTATACTAAAATACTATGTACACCTACATAGGTAGGTACGCCACCTAGGTACCTACGCATTGATCGACGTTATAGAATAAGTACGTATAAAGTTAATATATGACTCTATATGACCTAGGTATATTATACCTACTTACTGTGCGCGTAACGATTTATAATGTAGTTAGGTAATCTAGGTAAAGTTAAGCCATTGGCGATGTTGGTTAATTAATATTAATAATAATCTGTTTGTTGTTGTTATTGTTGTTGTATGTAATAAAATATAAGTAGGTAGGTAGGTAGGTACCTATAACGTCGACAGTTAAAGCGTTTGTATTTCTAACTAGGTATTTAGATGATAGACGAGGTGTGTACGTGTGTATAGTAGATAGATCTGCTACATAGATTTTGATCGACATAGACATTGATCGTGATGAACGAACTAACGAACGACAACGTTTTGTTTTGACGGGCATCAATTTAAAGAAACGTGAATTTATCACATGAAAACGTTTGTGGCCCTGAAAAGGGCCTTTTGTTGTGTATCCAGCAGTCAGCCTTCGCGTGTGCGTCCAGATATTGACGTGGTTTGTGTGTGCGATACGACACGTGCATCATCATCATGAGCATCGTCGCGTAAGTACACGACACACACACACACACATGCGTGCGTGCGTGCGTGCGCAATGTACAATACGACGACACAACACACAATGAACACACGCACCGATCGGCATCAACAAGACACACGAACAAACACTTGGTTATGTACACACACACAACACACGAGGCGCGACGTTGGATAGAGCGTCGGCGGCTCTTGCTAGCTGCCGATCGCTCACTTGGAGCTGGTGTATTTGGTGACGGCCTTGGTGCCTTCACTGACGGCGTGCTTGGCGAGCTCACCGGGCAGGAGGAGCCTGACGGACGTCTGCACCTCCCTTGAAGTGATGGTCGACCTCTTGTTGTAGTGGGCGAGCCGGGAAGCTTCGGTGGCGATACGCTCGAATATGTCGTTCACGAAAGAGTTCATGATTGACATGGCCTTGCTGGAGATACCGGTGTCGGGGTGCACCTGCTTCAGGACCTTGTAGATGTAGATGGCGTAGCTCTCCTTCCTCTTGTGCTTCTTCTTCTTCTTGTCGGTTTTGGAGATGTTCTTCTGGGCCTTGCCAGATTTCTTGGCGGCCTTACCGCTTGTCTTGGGTGGCATATTAGCGGCGTTGTTTAAGTTTTACAACAACACAAATACAGCGCGTAGGTAATATATAAACGGAGCGCGTGCTATCGTACCGAAATTCAATAGTGTTATAAATTTTCAAAGCGGTGGTCTTTTGTATTTATTGACGCTCGCGACAGACTATAGTGGCAAGGAGCGAGAGTCTCGACGCTCAGACGGACCAATCGCAGCGATGCAAAAGTAGCGTGCTGATCGCGCGCGGAGAGAGGGGGTACCCGGGAAGGGAGTAGGAGAGACCGAGGGGGCGGGGTGTGGTACGCTCCGGTTCGCCATAAACGTTAAACTTTTATGAAACAACAATAGGAAAATCAGAGAATCACGGTGGTGTAGAAAATACAAAAGGAATAAACGAAAGAACTTATCTGTGCGTAAAGTTATTACACGCCTGCATAATCTATAGATGTACCTACCTACCTACCTACCTAATGTAGGTGCGTTTCCATAATAAAATTTTTTTGAAGGCGAGATTCATCATAATAACATAACATTATTACTAGGATTACCTAGTTAGTGCAATTAAGTATATACCACCTACATACACAGGATATTTTGGCACGTTGTCCATACGTATTATTTACTATTATAATAGCGTTCTGCGTACTTATGGGATGGAGGGGGGGGGGGGGGGGGGGGGGGGGGTGTCTACTTTCCTTCACTTGGAATCTCTTTTCTTCTAAATTACCTACCAAAATATTATGGCTACTACAGATAGGTATAATACAGTAATGCATGTCGTGGTGTGTATGCTTGACTAATGCACATTATAATGTGTGTAGGGTAGGTGTAAATGTTTTATGTAGTACGATTATCAACTACAGTTGTTATTATTAGGATGTAGTAGGTACGTTTTCGTTTTGACGACGACACTGCACAAAGAAACTGTCGTGGTTATATTTGACGATTCATATTGTGGCCCTGAAAAGGGCCTTTTGTTTAGAATGCGCAACGCGCAATCGACATAATTGATAGGCGGATATATAATATCACCTCCTATATTGTATCGAAATACGCGTGCGGAGCACTCGCACGAAGCACGACGACACGACGCGCAACGTTTATGCCTTCTTTTCGGTCTTCTTGGGGAGGAGTACGGCCTGGATGTTGGGCAGCACACCACCTTGAGCGATAGTCACACCGCAGAGCAGTTTGTTCAACTCCTCGTCGTTGCGGATGGCCAGTTGGAGATGACGCGGAATGATCCTGGTCTTCTTGTTGTCCCTCGCGGCGTTGCCGGCCAACTCGAGGACTTCAGCAGCCAGATACTCCATCACGGCGGCCAAGTAGACGGGCGCACCGGCACCCACGCGCTCGGCGTAGTTGCCATTACGCAGCAGCCTGTGTATACGACCCACGGGGAACTGAAGACCGGCACGGTTGGAACGGGACTTTGCCTTTCCCTTCACCTTACCACCTTTACCGCGACCAGACATTATTTAGAAAAGGTTTAAAAACACTTGACAAACACAACAACAACACACGCTTGCGGTGTGTGTGCGCGCGAGAACAGAATTGTATGAACAGAAAGTTGTTTCTCCGCTTATTTATACGCGGTCCGCGTAGCTGTGTCAGTGGGAGGGGTGTCTACAGCGAACGAAACGAATTCACAAAACGCGCAAGCGCGCACACAGCAGTTCGGTACGTTATCCTGTACACTGAATGGGGTAGGCAGGTATTTCGCTATAGTTTAATATTATCATAGCGTAATATAAATTACCTACTATTTCTACTCACTCCTCAATTTCTCTCTCGTATAAAATATAATAATTATCGAATCTGTTTAAAATAAATGTATGTATGTAGGTAGGTAGGTAGGTAGGTAGGTAGGTAGGTACTTATAACACGCGAAATTGGCATTATATTGTGTAAATGATGTACCTAGGAATGTACCATCCAATTATTATTATTATTTATGATTGAGTAGTTAAATAAAATAGGTACGGATTTCGAAATTTAGGTAATCTTTAGGTACCTATCGTTTTTTATCTATCTATCTATCTATCTATCTATCTACGCTTCTTTCTTTAAATTTTTTTTTTTTTTTTTTTTCTTCTATTTATGATAATAATAATGATGATGTATTATTATAATTTAATTGTGTGTTATTTTAGTACCTATGCAATATTATGTAGGTATGTTAGTTTTGAAACGTTTTGACGATGTCGTAAAGAAACGAATATTATTCATATTCATGATAGTATTGTTAGCCCTGAAAAGGGCTTTTTGGTGTGCGTGCGCTCGGTGAGCGCCGCGAGTGAGAGCGCAAGCACGCGCGCTGGCATCTCGGCGAGTGCCGCCGTTTCATCAGCTGCTTGCTGCTGCTGCTGCTGCTGCTGCTGCTGCTGCTGCTGCTGCTGCTGCTGCTGCTGCTGCTGCTGCTGCTGCTGCTGCTGCTGCTGCTGCTGCTGCTGCTGCTGCTGCTGCTGCTGCTGCTGCTGCTGCTGCTGCTGCTGCTGCTGCTGCTGCTGCTGCTGCTGCTGCTGCTGCTGCTGCTGCTGCTGCTGCTGCTGCTGCTGCTGCTGCTGCTGCTGCTGCTGCTGCTGCTGCTGCTGCTGCTGCTGCTGCTGCTGCTGCTGCTGCTGCTGCTGCTGCTGCTGCTGCTGCTGCTGCTGCTGCTGCTGCTGCTGCTGCTGCTGCTGCTGCTGCTGCTGCTGCTGCTGCTGCTGCTGCTGCTGCTGCTGCTGCTGCTGCTGCCGCCGCCGCCGGTGTAGCTTTGGTGACAAGCTCGAGACACGACGAGCGCGCGCCGCGCTCCCCTTCCCGGAGGACGATAGACACGTACGTACGAGCGGGGTTGGATAGCGAGCGAGCGATCGATCGATCGAGAGAGACATGACGATGATGACAGAAAGTTTGCGCGCATATAGATGTAGATATACGTATATATATTATAATACGTACACGTACACACATATACACACGCACACACGAACACGTACACTGTTCATCCTCTAACTGCTGTTGTTGTTGTTGTTGTTGTGTTGGTGTCGGTGGTGTTGTTGTTGTTGTTGCTGCGTGGCGGTGGTGATGACACCGCCGTCGTCGCCGCCGTGACCGCCGCCGCCGCCGCCGCGTTTCCGTCGCCCCCGGTGTTAACGCGAACGCGCGCGCGCGACCGTTGCTTACTTCTTAGCGGCGGACGCTTTCTTGGCGGCCGGCTTGGACTTGGGCGTGGCCGCGGCCTTCTTGGGTTTGGGCGCTTTAGGTTTCTTCGTGGGCGGCTTCGCTGTCTTCTTAGCCTTGGGTGCGGCACCTCCCTTCGCCTTGGCGGGAGCGGCGGCTCTCTTGGCCGCGGGCTTCTTCTTGGCAGCGGCGGCGGCGGCGGCCGCCTTCTTGTCCTTAGCCGCTGCGCCAGCGGACGACTTGGACTTGGACGGCGAACCTGAAGCGGCAGAGGCGGCTGCGGCCGCGGCGGCGGCCTTCTTGCTCTTGGCACCTGCGGCCGAAGCGGTAGCCTTCTTCGTCTTCGAAGCTGCAGACGCGGAGGCGGTACCCTTGCCGCCGGTTTTGCCAGCGCCGCCTGCGGGTTTCTTGGCTGCGGCGGATTTAGATTCGAGCTTGAACGACCCGGAGGCGCCCTTGCCCTTGGTCTGGATCAGGGCACCGGATTCGACGGCGCTCTTAAGATATTTCCTGATGAACGGAGCCAGTTTCTCGGCGTCAACCTTGTACTGCGCGGCTATGTACTTCTTGATCGCCTGCAGCGAGGATCCGCTGCGCTCCTTCATCTCCTTGATAGCGTTGTTGACCATCTCGGATGTTTTGGGGTGAGTCGGCTTCGCCTTGGGTTTCTTCGCGCCAGCGGCGCCGCCGGCCTGCCTCGCTTGCTTCTTCGCTGGTGTAGCGGGTGCCGGAGCTTCGGTTGCTACTGCTGTGTCTGCCATTTTAATAATATTGTTGTTGTTGGTGTTGTTGTTGAAGTTGAAGGTTGATGATTATTAACACACACTGACACACACGCGCGCACAAGAACTCTGTAGGTAGTAGTAATCTATGAAAGTGATAGAGACTTAGATGTCGCCACTTATAGGTTTTTCAAATTTCGAATGCGTACGCTAAAGTACAACGAGACTTTACCGTAACGAGCGCCGTGGTGTCGCGGGACGTTTTCTCGTATGAACACTTCAAACTTTTCACTAACACGTATCTAATAAAATAAAATTAAATAATGGTTAACACCGTTCGAGAGCGGAAGTGTTTACAGTTTCGGATAGGTCATGAACTTGACTACGGTACGACGCGAGATTTACAAGAGTGCAGTGTATATTACAGCAGCTGAGGTGTTTTATTTTGACGACTGTGTACCAAGCATCGGTCGGGTCCCGTTCAAAATGTATTTTTCTCTATAAAAGTGATAGTTATTGTTGATCGAGGTCGACGCGTCAACAAGGAAGGTATCGAGCTTGACCGGCGACAGGAATTCGTAGATATTCCTCAGTCAAACGAACTTGTTATCGACCTAAAAGTGAACCGTCGTAAAACACGGAGCGCGGCGAACTGTTAAGGACGGACGACTCCGTCCAGGACGTGCAACCTATTAATATACTAATATTAAAACGCAAAAGTGCCCTTTGATAACTTTACAGTGTGCAGATACCGCGATTATAACATAAAGAACGCGGATAAACGACTCTGTTCAAAACGATATAGATCTTCGCGTACGCGGCGCGCTGCTAATACACACACAACCATCGCCCGCTCTCGAACACTCGCAGTCGAGACAGTGCAAATCGTTCGTTCGTTCGTTCGTTCGTTTCACATGTAGGTACACGAAACGAACCACCACCACCACCGTCGTCGTCGTCGTCGTCCCCAGATACGTAATTATTATATAAACTAACAAAACAAAAAATATAAACATAGGTACCTACCTAGGTACTAAGTACTTCTTACAAACCACCACCAACAACAACAATAACAAATCATAAGACAGACAGACGGACGCACGCACGCACGCACGCACGCACACAGCGTACGTGTGCGAGTAGGAAGCAGGGGACCCCAGGGGTAGGCAGGCATTATAGGTTATAATTAAATGACTTAAATTGTTATCTATTATTGTTTTACTTAATGTGTAGGTATGTAAAAGCTTAAGTATGTATGTAAGTACTTAATAATTTTCTTTTTTTTTTTTTTTTTCAGATACCTAGTTACGAGGACGGTGTGGTGTAAGGGTGGCAGGTGACTGACGAGTTTCCCGCGTTCGGCCAGCAGACATCGCGCATCATATCGCTCGCTCGGTAAGTTTTATATTGTTATAATTAGGTGTATAATGTGTTTTTAAACTTGTATTGTTTTTATTATAAGTAATATTTACTATTGTACTTGTGTATGTGTAGGTACACCGGGCCTATATTTTTATATATTAATTGAATAAAATTAAATATAAGTATCAATAATAACCATCCGCAAAGCAACCGAATTATTTTTTTTATTATTTATTTACAAACAAACACGTACGTACGTACGTATCTACGTAGCACAGTTAGTTAATTCCCTCGCTTCCCTCCCGTCCCCGTCCTCTTGGTAGTTTATACAACATACAGTATCAATTGGGTACCTACCTACCTAGAGGTAGATTCAGATCATCAATAGAAATGGTTTCGAGTTAAAATTTTTGTGAATATTAAAGATTTTAATAAAGGTAGGTAGGTAGGTAGGTAGGTAGGTAGGTACGTTAGTGGTATCCGCTTTGCAAGTTGTAATAGATAGGTACTCGCGTGTTGTATATGTGTAGGTAAGTAAGTAAGTAGGTAGGTAGGTAGGTAGGTAGGTACTTATGGTGTAAGAACGTTTTTAGACGACTCATTTAAAGAAACATTTTAAACATATCGAATAATGTGCGGCCCTGAAAAGGGCCTTTTTTTAATGTGCGCGCGTCTACGTACATACGTATGGTTGGACCGTCCAATATGTATTATAGGTACATATAGAACAAGTCCACCATGGTACGTAGTAGAGGTTGTTGCGCGCAGGCAGGCATGCTTGCTTGCTTGCTAGCTACACAATTAACCGCCGAAACCGTACAGGGTGCGGCCTTGGCGCTTCAGGGCGTAGACGACGTCCATGGCGGTGACGGTCTTCCTCTTGGCGTGCTCGGTGTACGTGACCGCGTCGCGGATCACGTTCTCTAGGAACACTTTCAGCACACCGCGAGTCTCTTCGTAAATCAGACCGGAGATACGTTTCACGCCGCCTCTGCGAGCCAGACGACGGATGGCGGGCTTCGTGATACCCTGGATGTTATCACGAAGTACTTTCCTGTGACGTTTGGCTCCTCCTTTTCCCAGACCCTTTCCTCCCTTGCCGCGACCGGTCATTTTCTCTTCTGTGGTGGTGTATTACACACGCGATACGCGAACGAAAGAAACTAGCTGAACGTACAGCACGGGCACGCGAACGCTACCTACGCGAACGAGTACAACAGACTGGATAAAACCCCAAAGTGGTAGCCGCTTATATTTATAGTGTGCGCGGAGCATAGCGACGGCGGGGTCGATGCGGGAGGTGAGCGGGGCGAGGCTAAGCGACAGACGCTCGTTGTTGGTTGGTCGGTCGGTTGTACTACGTGACGCGGCACAAAGGCAAACGAATTCTGATAGAACACAATTATTAAGAATCTGGTATCATAATACGCACATAGGTTTACTTACTTACTTAATTAATTACATAGGACATGTAACCTACATATCTATCTAAAAGTACGTCTACCCTAATAATATTATAGTAATCTGTGTCTGTTCGTAGTACCGTAGTACCTACATTAAACTAATCACTAGACCATTACCATTATGTTACTTAGGTACTACTTTCGGTAGGTTAGCATAGGTATTAAGATAGATAGAGGTAGGTAGGTAGGTAGGTAGGTAGGTAGGTAGGTAGGTAGGTAGGTAGGTAGGTACGTACGTACGTACGTACGTACGTACGTGTGTCTCTCTCTCAATTTGATTGATCGTAACTAGGTAGCTATCTATTATGTGTATGACACAGCTTAAGTGTATGTATGTATGTATAAACGTTTTTTGATGACGTCTGACGTAAAGAAACATTTCAAAATCAGATACATATGCGGCCCTGAAAAGGGCCTTTTATGTGCGATCAAACACAGACACAGACACACACACGTGTGTGTGTGTGTGTTGTGACGTGATGTGTGATCTGCTGTTGCTGCTGCAGCGAGCGTGGTGTACGTCGCCTAAGCGCGTTCGCCCCTGATCCTGCGCGCCAACTGTATGTCCTTGGGCATGATGGTGACGCGTTTCGCGTGAATGGCGCACAGGTTGGTGTCTTCGAAGAGACCGACGAGATAAGCCTCGCTGGCCTCCTGCAGAGCCATAACAGCGGAGCTCTGGAAACGGAGATCGGTCTTGAAATCCTGAGCGATTTCACGCACGAGACGCTGGAACGGAAGCTTGCGGATCAACAGCTCGGTACTCTTCTGGTAGCGACGAATCTCACGAAGGGCCACAGTGCCGGGCCTGTAGCGATGGGGCTTCTTGACGCCGCCGGTAGCCGGTGCGCTCTTGCGCGCCGCCTTGGTGGCGAGCTGTTTCCTCGGTGCCTTGCCACCGGTGGATTTACGAGCGGTCTGCTTCGTACGCGCCATTATAACACAGACACTAACGACGACTGATATATCAATCAAACTAACAACGAACGATACACGCGAGACGCGTGGACCTGTACACTTCGAACGAGGGAGAGAGAATGAATAAAAATAATACGTTCGAGTCGGTCCTATTTATACACAGCAGCGGCAGCAACGCGTCACTGCGAGCGAGGCGCGCGCGCGCGCCCCCTCCCTCTCGACAACAGCGCTCGTAACTAAACTATCAACAGAATGTACTATTTTAAAATTATAGGTGTATATACTGGCCTGCAAAAATAAGTATCACACTTTTAAAATTGCAATAACTTTTTAGGTACACAAGATATATTTTTTTTTTTTTTTTTTTTTCGAAACAAAAAGGACTCAAAAAAGAGTTTAACTTTGTTACTATAGTTTCAAAGAAAGCTGATAAAAATTGCTATAAAACGTTTTTCAGTTTAAATCTCTAATTGAAATTTTAAAAGTGTGATACTTATTTTTGCAGGCCGGCCAGTGTATATACCTACGTATTGTAATTAATTAATTAATCAATATTTTATCTTCAAATAACATGTAAATCATGCAATATAAATAATCTATCAAATAATATAAGTAATAATTATGATTTATTTATTTATTTCACAAAGTATACTAAAATACTATGTACACCTACATAGGTAGGTACGCCACCTAGGTACCTACGCATTGATCGACGTTATAGAATAAGTACGTATAAAGTTAATATATGACTCTATATGACCTAGGTATATTATACCTACTTACTGTGCGCGTAACGATTTATAATGTAGTTAGGTAATCTAGGTAAAGTTAAGCCATTGGCGATGTTGGTTAATTAATATTAATAATAATCTGTTTGTTGTTGTTATTGTTGTTGTATGTAATAAAATATAAGTAGGTAGGTAGGTAGGTACCTATAACGTCGACAGTTAAAGCGTTTGTATTTCTAACTAGGTATTTAGATGATAGACGAGGTGTGTACGTGTGTATAGTAGATAGATCTGCTACATAGATTTTGATCGACATAGACATTGATCGTGATGAACGAACTAACGAACGACAACGTTTTGTTTTGACGGGCATCAATTTAAAGAAACGTGAATTTATCACATGAAAACGTTTGTGGCCCTGAAAAGGGCCTTTTGTTGTGTATCCAGCAGTCAGCCTTCGCGTGTGCGTCCAGATATTGACGTGGTTTGTGTGTGCGATACGACACGTGCATCATCATCATGAGCATCGTCGCGTAAGTACACGACACACACACACACACATGCGTGCGTGCGTGCGTGCGCAATGTACAATACGACGACACAACACACAATGAACACACGCACCGATCGGCATCAACAAGACACACGAACAAACACTTGGTTATGTACACACACACAACACACGAGGCGCGACGTTGGATAGAGCGTCGGCGGCTCTTGCTAGCTGCCGATCGCTCACTTGGAGCTGGTGTATTTGGTGACGGCCTTGGTGCCTTCACTGACGGCGTGCTTGGCGAGCTCACCGGGCAGGAGGAGCCTGACGGACGTCTGCACCTCCCTTGAAGTGATGGTCGACCTCTTGTTGTAGTGGGCGAGCCGGGAAGCTTCGGTGGCGATACGCTCGAATATGTCGTTCACGAAAGAGTTCATGATTGACATGGCCTTGCTGGAGATACCGGTGTCGGGGTGCACCTGCTTCAGGACCTTGTAGATGTAGATGGCGTAGCTCTCCTTCCTCTTGTGCTTCTTCTTCTTCTTGTCGGTTTTGGAGATGTTCTTCTGGGCCTTGCCAGATTTCTTGGCGGCCTTACCGCTTGTCTTGGGTGGCATATTAGCGGCGTTGTTTAAGTTTTACAACAACACAAATACAGCGCGTAGGTAATATATAAACGGAGCGCGTGCTATCGTACCGAAATTCAATAGTGTTATAAATTTTCAAAGCGGTGGTCTTTTGTATTTATTGACGCTCGCGACAGACTATAGTGGCAAGGAGCGAGAGTCTCGACGCTCAGACGGACCAATCGCAGCGATGCAAAAGTAGCGTGCTGATCGCGCGCGGAGAGAGGGGGTACCCGGGAAGGGAGTAGGAGAGACCGAGGGGGCGGGGTGTGGTACGCTCCGGTTCGCCATAAACGTTAAACTTTTATGAAACAACAATAGGAAAATCAGAGAATCACGGTGGTGTAGAAAATACAAAAGGAATAAACGAAAGAACTTATCTGTGCGTAAAGTTATTACACGCCTGCATAATCTATAGATGTACCTACCTACCTACCTACCTAATGTAGGTGCGTTTCCATAATAAAATTTTTTTGAAGGCGAGATTCATCATAATAACATAACATTATTACTAGGATTACCTAGTTAGTGCAATTAAGTATATACCACCTACATACACAGGATATTTTGGCACGTTGTCCATACGTATTATTTACTATTATAATAGCGTTCTGCGTACTTATGGGATGGAGGGGGGGGGGGGGGGGGGGGGGGGGGGTGTCTACTTTCCTTCACTTGGAATCTCTTTTCTTCTAAATTACCTACCAAAATATTATGGCTACTACAGATAGGTATAATACAGTAATGCATGTCGTGGTGTGTATGCTTGACTAATGCACATTATAATGTGTGTAGGGTAGGTGTAAATGTTTTATGTAGTACGATTATCAACTACAGTTGTTATTATTAGGATGTAGTAGGTACGTTTTCGTTTTGACGACGACACTGCACAAAGAAACTGTCGTGGTTATATTTGACGATTCATATTGTGGCCCTGAAAAGGGCCTTTTGTTTAGAATGCGCAACGCGCAATCGACATAATTGATAGGCGGATATATAATATCACCTCCTATATTGTATCGAAATACGCGTGCGGAGCACTCGCACGAAGCACGACGACACGACGCGCAACGTTTATGCCTTCTTTTCGGTCTTCTTGGGGAGGAGTACGGCCTGGATGTTGGGCAGCACACCACCTTGAGCGATAGTCACACCGCAGAGCAGTTTGTTCAACTCCTCGTCGTTGCGGATGGCCAGTTGGAGATGACGCGGAATGATCCTGGTCTTCTTGTTGTCCCTCGCGGCGTTGCCGGCCAACTCGAGGACTTCAGCAGCCAGATACTCCATCACGGCGGCCAAGTAGACGGGCGCACCGGCACCCACGCGCTCGGCGTAGTTGCCATTACGCAGCAGCCTGTGTATACGACCCACGGGGAACTGAAGACCGGCACGGTTGGAACGGGACTTTGCCTTTCCCTTCACCTTACCACCTTTACCGCGACCAGACATTATTTAGAAAAGGTTTAAAAACACTTGACAAACACAACAACAACACACGCTTGCGGTGTGTGTGCGCGCGAGAACAGAATTGTATGAACAGAAAGTTGTTTCTCCGCTTATTTATACGCGGTCCGCGTAGCTGTGTCAGTGGGAGGGGTGTCTACAGCGAACGAAACGAATTCACAAAACGCGCAAGCGCGCACACAGCAGTTCGGTACGTTATCCTGTACACTGAATGGGGTAGGCAGGTATTTCGCTATAGTTTAATATTATCATAGCGTAATATAAATTACCTACTATTTCTACTCACTCCTCAATTTCTCTCTCGTATAAAATATAATAATTATCGAATCTGTTTAAAATAAATGTATGTATGTAGGTAGGTAGGTAGGTAGGTAGGTAGGTAGGTACTTATAACACGCGAAATTGGCATTATATTGTGTAAATGATGTACCTAGGAATGTACCATCCAATTATTATTATTATTTATGATTGAGTAGTTAAATAAAATAGGTACGGATTTCGAAATTTAGGTAATCTTTAGGTACCTATCGTTTTTTATCTATCTATCTATCTATCTATCTATCTACGCTTCTTTCTTTAAATTTTTTTTTTTTTTTTTTTTCTTCTATTTATGATAATAATAATGATGATGTATTATTATAATTTAATTGTGTGTTATTTTAGTACCTATGCAATATTATGTAGGTATGTTAGTTTTGAAACGTTTTGACGATGTCGTAAAGAAACGAATATTATTCATATTCATGATAGTATTGTTAGCCCTGAAAAGGGCTTTTTGGTGTGCGTGCGCTCGGTGAGCGCCGCGAGTGAGAGCGCAAGCACGCGCGCTGGCATCTCGGCGAGTGCCGCCGTTTCATCAGCTGCTTGCTGCTGCTGCTGCTGCTGCTGCTGCTGCTGCTGCTGCTGCTGCTGCTGCTGCTGCTGCTGCTGCTGCTGCTGCTGCTGCTGCTGCTGCTGCTGCTGCTGCTGCTGCTGCTGCTGCTGCTGCTGCTGCTGCTGCTGCTGCTGCTGCTGCTGCTGCTGCTGCTGCTGCTGCTGCTGCTGCTGCTGCTGCTGCTGCTGCTGCTGCTGCTGCTGCTGCTGCTGCTGCTGCTGCTGCTGCTGCTGCTGCTGCTGCTGCTGCTGCTGCTGCTGCTGCTGCTGCTGCTGCTGCTGCTGCTGCTGCTGCTGCTGCTGCTGCTGCTGCTGCTGCTGCTGCTGCTGCTGCTGCTGCTGCTGCTGCTGCTGCTGCCGCCGCCGGTGTAGCTTTGGTGACAAGCTCGAGACACGACGAGCGCGCGCCGCGCTCCCCTTCCCGGAGGACGATAGACACGTACGTACGAGCGGGGTTGGATAGCGAGCGAGCGATCGATCGATCGAGAGAGACATGACGATGATGACAGAAAGTTTGCGCGCATATAGATGTAGATATACGTATATATATTATAATACGTACACGTACACACATATACACACGCACACACGAACACGTACACTGTTCATCCTCTAACTGCTGTTGTTGTTGTTGTTGTTGTGTTGGTGTCGGTGGTGTTGTTGTTGTTGTTGCTGCGTGGCGGTGGTGATGACACCGCCGTCGTCGCCGCCGTGACCGCCGCCGCCGCCGCCGCGTTTCCGTCGCCCCCGGTGTTAACGCGAACGCGCGCGCGCGACCGTTGCTTACTTCTTAGCGGCGGACGCTTTCTTGGCGGCCGGCTTGGACTTGGGCGTGGCCGCGGCCTTCTTGGGTTTGGGCGCTTTAGGTTTCTTCGTGGGCGGCTTCGCTGTCTTCTTAGCCTTGGGTGCGGCACCTCCCTTCGCCTTGGCGGGAGCGGCGGCTCTCTTGGCCGCGGGCTTCTTCTTGGCAGCGGCGGCGGCGGCGGCCGCCTTCTTGTCCTTAGCCGCTGCGCCAGCGGACGACTTGGACTTGGACGGCGAACCTGAAGCGGCAGAGGCGGCTGCGGCCGCGGCGGCGGCCTTCTTGCTCTTGGCACCTGCGGCCGAAGCGGTAGCCTTCTTCGTCTTCGAAGCTGCAGACGCGGAGGCGGTACCCTTGCCGCCGGTTTTGCCAGCGCCGCCTGCGGGTTTCTTGGCTGCGGCGGATTTAGATTCGAGCTTGAACGACCCGGAGGCGCCCTTGCCCTTGGTCTGGATCAGGGCACCGGATTCGACGGCGCTCTTAAGATATTTCCTGATGAACGGAGCCAGTTTCTCGGCGTCAACCTTGTACTGCGCGGCTATGTACTTCTTGATCGCCTGCAGCGAGGATCCGCTGCGCTCCTTCATCTCCTTGATAGCGTTGTTGACCATCTCGGATGTTTTGGGGTGAGTCGGCTTCGCCTTGGGTTTCTTCGCGCCAGCGGCGCCGCCGGCCTGCCTCGCTTGCTTCTTCGCTGGTGTAGCGGGTGCCGGAGCTTCGGTTGCTACTGCTGTGTCTGCCATTTTAATAATATTGTTGTTGTTGGTGTTGTTGTTGAAGTTGAAGGTTGATGATTATTAACACACACTGACACACACGCGCGCACAAGAACTCTGTAGGTAGTAGTAATCTATGAAAGTGATAGAGACTTAGATGTCGCCACTTATAGGTTTTTCAAATTTCGAATGCGTACGCTAAAGTACAACGAGACTTTACCGTAACGAGCGCCGTGGTGTCGCGGGACGTTTTCTCGTATGAACACTTCAAACTTTTCACTAACACGTATCTAATAAAATAAAATTAAATAATGGTTAACACCGTTCGAGAGCGGAAGTGTTTACAGTTTCGGATAGGTCATGAACTTGACTACGGTACGACGCGAGATTTACAAGAGTGCAGTGTATATTACAGCAGCTGAGGTGTTTTATTTTGACGACTGTGTACCAAGCATCGGTCGGGTCCCGTTCAAAATGTATTTTTCTCTATAAAAGTGATAGTTATTGTTGATCGAGGTCGACGCGTCAACAAGGAAGGTATCGAGCTTGACCGGCGACAGGAATTCGTAGATATTCCTCAGTCAAACGAACTTGTTATCGACCTAAAAGTGAACCGTCGTAAAACACGGAGCGCGGCGAACTGTTAAGGACGGACGACTCCGTCCAGGACGTGCAACCTATTAATATACTAATATTAAAACGCAAAAGTGCCCTTTGATAACTTTACAGTGTGCAGATACCGCGATTATAACATAAAGAACGCGGATAAACGACTCTGTTCAAAACGATATAGATCTTCGCGTACGCGGCGCGCTGCTAATACACACACAACCATCGCCCGCTCTCGAACACTCGCAGTCGAGACAGTGCAAATCGTTCGTTCGTTCGTTCGTTCGTTTCACATGTAGGTACACGAAACGAACCACCACCACCACCGTCGTCGTCGTCGTCGTCCCCAGATACGTAATTATTATATAAACTAACAAAACAAAAAATATAAACATAGGTACCTACCTAGGTACTAAGTACTTCTTACAAACCACCACCAACAACAACAATAACAAATCATAAGACAGACAGACGGACGCACGCACGCACGCACGCACGCACACAGCGTACGTGTGCGAGTAGGAAGCAGGGGACCCCAGGGGTAGGCAGGCATTATAGGTTATAATTAAATGACTTAAATTGTTATCTATTATTGTTTTACTTAATGTGTAGGTATGTAAAAGCTTAAGTATGTATGTAAGTACTTAATAATTTTCTTTTTTTTTTTTTTTTTCAGATACCTAGTTACGAGGACGGTGTGGTGTAAGGGTGGCAGGTGACTGACGAGTTTCCCGCGTTCGGCCAGCAGACATCGCGCATCATATCGCTCGCTCGGTAAGTTTTATATTGTTATAATTAGGTGTATAATGTGTTTTTAAACTTGTATTGTTTTTATTATAAGTAATATTTACTATTGTACTTGTGTATGTGTAGGTACACCGGGCCTATATTTTTATATATTAATTGAATAAAATTAAATATAAGTATCAATAATAACCATCCGCAAAGCAACCGAATTATTTTTTTTATTATTTATTTACAAACAAACACGTACGTACGTACGTATCTACGTAGCACAGTTAGTTAATTCCCTCGCTTCCCTCCCGTCCCCGTCCTCTTGGTAGTTTATACAACATACAGTATCAATTGGGTACCTACCTACCTAGAGGTAGATTCAGATCATCAATAGAAATGGTTTCGAGTTAAAATTTTTGTGAATATTAAAGATTTTAATAAAGGTAGGTAGGTAGGTAGGTAGGTAGGTAGGTACGTTAGTGGTATCCGCTTTGCAAGTTGTAATAGATAGGTACTCGCGTGTTGTATATGTGTAGGTAAGTAAGTAAGTAGGTAGGTAGGTAGGTAGGTAGGTACTTATGGTGTAAGAACGTTTTTAGACGACTCATTTAAAGAAACATTTTAAACATATCGAATAATGTGCGGCCCTGAAAAGGGCCTTTTTTTAATGTGCGCGCGTCTACGTACATACGTATGGTTGGACCGTCCAATATGTATTATAGGTACATATAGAACAAGTCCACCATGGTACGTAGTAGAGGTTGTTGCGCGCAGGCAGGCATGCTTGCTTGCTTGCTAGCTACACAATTAACCGCCGAAACCGTACAGGGTGCGGCCTTGGCGCTTCAGGGCGTAGACGACGTCCATGGCGGTGACGGTCTTCCTCTTGGCGTGCTCGGTGTACGTGACCGCGTCGCGGATCACGTTCTCTAGGAACACTTTCAGCACACCGCGAGTCTCTTCGTAAATCAGACCGGAGATACGTTTCACGCCGCCTCTGCGAGCCAGACGACGGATGGCGGGCTTCGTGATACCCTGGATGTTATCACGAAGTACTTTCCTGTGACGTTTGGCTCCTCCTTTTCCCAGACCCTTTCCTCCCTTGCCGCGACCGGTCATTTTCTCTTCTGTGGTGGTGTATTACACACGCGATACGCGAACGAAAGAAACTAGCTGAACGTACAGCACGGGCACGCGAACGCTACCTACGCGAACGAGTACAACAGACTGGATAAAACCCCAAAGTGGTAGCCGCTTATATTTATAGTGTGCGCGGAGCATAGCGACGGCGGGGTCGATGCGGGAGGTGAGCGGGGCGAGGCTAAGCGACAGACGCTCGTTGTTGGTTGGTCGGTCGGTTGTACTACGTGACGCGGCACAAAGGCAAACGAATTCTGATAGAACACAATTATTAAGAATCTGGTATCATAATACGCACATAGGTTTACTTACTTACTTAATTAATTACATAGGACATGTAACCTACATATCTATCTAAAAGTACGTCTACCCTAATAATATTATAGTAATCTGTGTCTGTTCGTAGTACCGTAGTACCTACATTAAACTAATCACTAGACCATTACCATTATGTTACTTAGGTACTACTTTCGGTAGGTTAGCATAGGTATTAAGATAGATAGAGGTAGGTAGGTAGGTAGGTAGGTAGGTAGGTAGGTAGGTAGGTAGGTAGGTAGGTACGTACGTACGTACGTACGTACGTACGTGTGTCTCTCTCTCAATTTGATTGATCGTAACTAGGTAGCTATCTATTATGTGTATGACACAGCTTAAGTGTATGTATGTATGTATAAACGTTTTTTGATGACGTCTGACGTAAAGAAACATTTCAAAATCAGATACATATGCGGCCCTGAAAAGGGCCTTTTATGTGCGATCAAACACAGACACAGACACACACACGTGTGTGTGTGTGTGTTGTGACGTGATGTGTGATCTGCTGTTGCTGCTGCAGCGAGCGTGGTGTACGTCGCCTAAGCGCGTTCGCCCCTGATCCTGCGCGCCAACTGTATGTCCTTGGGCATGATGGTGACGCGTTTCGCGTGAATGGCGCACAGGTTGGTGTCTTCGAAGAGACCGACGAGATAAGCCTCGCTGGCCTCCTGCAGAGCCATAACAGCGGAGCTCTGGAAACGGAGATCGGTCTTGAAATCCTGAGCGATTTCACGCACGAGACGCTGGAACGGAAGCTTGCGGATCAACAGCTCGGTACTCTTCTGGTAGCGACGAATCTCACGAAGGGCCACAGTGCCGGGCCTGTAGCGATGGGGCTTCTTGACGCCGCCGGTAGCCGGTGCGCTCTTGCGCGCCGCCTTGGTGGCGAGCTGTTTCCTCGGTGCCTTGCCACCGGTGGATTTACGAGCGGTCTGCTTCGTACGCGCCATTATAACACAGACACTAACGACGACTGATATATCAATCAAACTAACAACGAACGATACACGCGAGACGCGTGGACCTGTACACTTCGAACGAGGGAGAGAGAATGAATAAAAATAATACGTTTTTTTTTTTTTTTTCCTAATCGACTATTGTAGATGGTCTTGCGGACCTTTTCTACGTAACCTGGCTATTATTGGCGAGACCAGAAGGGTCTCCGAACCAATACCTACTAATCTAACTACCTAGCTAACTACGCAAAGCTAACTACAGTAACATCATGGCTATGACTATAGCAGCGACACCTCTGAGAGCGTCCCCAAGGGGGGACTCGAACTCTCAGGGTGCCGAATGCAAGAGGACTGGGAGGGATACGACAGCTTGATGAGGGCTGTATTCTCGCGTCATGGTGACTGCGCGGAGTCAGAAGGGACGACCGGCTCCGCGGCTGCGGCGGGTGAGCACGGTGGATCGGGGGCGGCGGCGGTGGGACGTCGCGAGGGGCCTCGTCGGCGAGGGCGATACGCCGGTCGGCGGCGGCGGTGTATGTGTATTGTGCTAGTCGATTTATTCGCCTCCTGGAGGAGGGTGATCTCATCATCGGGCTCTAGTAGCGCATGCCGGGGACGGCGGACTATGCTAATCTGGGAGGGTTTATAATCGGACGCGGCGGTCACGAGGGGGTTCCGATGCCTCGGGGCATGGTCGAAGTAACGCTTAGACGTGCGTTTGAGATATTGCCTTACCGTTGGCATTTTTAAGTCTAAATGAAGCTGAACGTTGCGCATATACCACGGAGCGCCCGTGGCTCTGCGCAATACGCGGTTTTGCAAGATCTGGAATGCTTTAAAGCGACATGGCCTAACGTGTGCGAACACGACGCTGGCGTAGGTTAATATGGGGCGAATGCACGTCAGGTAAAGTCTCAACTTATTTCTAAGCGAGAGCTTACTGCGCGCCCTAATCATAGGGTGTAACCGGCCCACAACAAAAGAGGCGCGAGCGTGCACCTTTTTGATGTGTTGCCGGAACGAGAGGTGGTGGTCTAGGATAACCCCCAGGTACTTGACGCTCAGTTCCCAAGGGATCTCTTTTCCAAACATGACTACTGGGGGACAACGCGAGTGGTTATCGCCGTGCCTCTCGAAAAGAACTGCTGCGCTCTTTTCGGGATTCACCTCGATACGCCACTTCCGAAACCAAGCGCCGAGGCGGTTGGCTGCGGTCTGTAAGATGCGAGAGATCGATTTTAAGTCACTACCCGTGTAGTAAATAGCCGTGTCGTCGGCGAAAAGTGCCAACTGGGCCTTGCCATGAGTGGGAATGTCGCTGGTGTACAGCGTGAACAGAAGGGGGGCTAGCACGGAGCCCTGAGGGACTCCGGCTCGGATCGGATGTGGAGACGAAAGCGTGCCGTCTATTCGGTAGCGAAAGGTGCGATCCGACAGAAAGTCTCGAATGATGAGCACGAGACGGTCTGGCACGTTGAATTGGTACAGTTTATATAATAAACCGTTGTGCCAGACCTTGTCGAAGGCTTTCGCTACGTCGAAGAACAGCATGCCTGTCTTGTATGAAAACATGAAGCCGGAGCTTATGTGTTCGACAATACGGTGAAGTTGCCTAGTGCAGCAGTGGGTGGGACGAAAACCAAACTGCTGGTCGGGAATGAGGTTATGGGAATATGCGAATCCCTTTAAACGCGAATAAATGATACGCTCATAAATCTTCCCCAACGAATTGAGAAGGCTTATGGGGCGATAACTGGACGGCTCACACTTGGGTTTGCCGGGTTTGGGGATGCCTATAACTGTGGCTTGTTTCCAAGCTTGCGGAAAGAGGTTATTGCTAAGAGCGCCATTGAAGATGGCGGTCATTAGTACTATGAGCTGGGCGGAAAAGAGTTTAATCACCTTGTTCGTGATGCCATCGAGACCGGGGGCTTTCCTGGGCTTAAGATTCTTGATTATCGCCTGCACCTCATCCGCGGTGACAGGGGGCAGGGGATCATCAGGATCTTCTACGGGGGGGAGAGCGGCTTTACGTTCGACTTCGGTATCCACCTGGGACAGATGGACCGGGTCTACTGGTAATGCGCTGGGCGTACACTGGGCTTCTAGACTGTCGGCTAGGCATTCGGACTTTTCGTCGTCTTCAAAGGCCGGCCTTTGATTCGGACGATTGAGAGGGGGAGTAGAGGCTACACATTCATTTTTGAGGGCGCGTTGCAAACGCCAGAAAGCGAGATGGGATGGCTCTAATTCGCCTAACATCTTGTCCCAGCGGGACTCCCTAACCTCCCGTATGCGTTTCTTTACAGCACGCTGCATAGAACGCATATGGAGGCGGTTGCCTTCGCAGGGAAAAGTGTCATACGCGCGTACGGACGCATTCTTCTCCGTCAACAGTTCACGCACATCGTCAGGCAGTTTCCAGCGGTGATCTTCCACCGCTGGAATCTGTCGTGAACACTCGTTCACCGCGGACTGTACGTGACCCGTGAGGGAGTCGATAGCGCCCAACGTGTCGGCGATTGTCACTATGTTGTCGGGGATTGAATCTAAATGTGCGGACGACGGAGACTTGAGACGCTCCTCTAGCTTCCGCCAGTCCGTGATAGTTTTAGTAGGCGCGGGTAGACCGGGATCCGGGGGACCGCCCCGGGGACCCAGGTCTAGGACAACGGGTCGGTGGTCAGAGTCTAACTCTTCATGCGTTTCTATCGAGCGTATGGCGAGGCCTACGTTCTTTAGGAGCGCAATGTCGAGTATGTCGGGTCTGTCATCAACGTTGGCGGGATAGTGAGTGGGGGACATGGGGGCTATCACATCGAAGTCGAGCAGAGGGCTCAGTGCTTCGAGTGTCCGGCCGGCCGGGTTATTGGAGTGACAGCTCCAAGTGATGTGTTTGGCGTTGAGGTCGCCCGCTATGATAACGGAGCCTCCGCCGAGATCGAATAGAGCTCTAAGGTCGCTCTCGAGAGGAAGTCTCAGACTAGACGGGGGGTTGTAGACCGACACGATAGTGATCGGCTGATGTCCTGTCATGCCTAACCGACAGATAGAGGTTTCCAGATACTGGAGATCGGGAGGGGGGTCTAACGGGGTGCAGTACAGGGAACGTTTGTAGTATATGAGGGTACCACCGCCGCCACAACGGGTCCTGTCGTTGCGAACTAACTTGTAGTTGGCAATTCCAGGATTCCTATTGTGGGGCTTCAGAAACGTTTCCTGTACTAGAAATATGTCAATTTGATGATCACGCAGAAAGATTGCGATCTCATCTCGTTGACCGGCTACGCTATTCGCGTTGAAGAAACCTAACCTAAGGGATCGCGGTTTGATTCTAGTGTTGGTCTCAGTATCCATTAGAGGGTAGCGAGATAAGTTGGTTAAGAATGTCCTCAAAATCGCGGAGGACATTGATACGCGCGATTGGATTGCCTTGAGTGGCGTTCCAAGCGGAAATCATATTTTGTGCCCAATCCATATTGCAGGAGGACAAAGATTTGAGCAGGCTGGGAAGAGTGTCTTGGAAGAACACTTTCGTGGCCATGAGTGAGGGGATGGGGGCCGCGGGTGCTGAGGGCCTGGGTGGTGTTACGGGGGCCGGTGCATGGTGGACCGGTGGTGCGATTTGTGCCTGTCGCTGTGAGGCAGCCGGCATTGTGGTTGGGGCGACAATAGGTTGTTGCGGGGGAATAGCTGCCGCCACCACCGGCGGGGCGGTGGGAACCGCGCTCGGAGGTGGTGGTGGGCGCCTTTGCTGTAGAGCTGGGAACGACTGCTGGTGTTGCAGCATGTTCCAGGGGGAAGGCCTCTGTGGACTGAGGCGGTCGGGGATATGGGAGGACAAGAGGGGGGCTATGGAGTAGCTCTCCCTCTGTTGGCGAACGGCCGAGCGCTGAGCCAGCTTAGGGCTGCGCTGTTTTGGCGCTTTGGGGCACCCGCGATAATTCGCTGGGTGACCCTCCACGCCGCACAGTACGCAGCTTGGGGGCTCTGTACACAGAGCCCTGTCCTTTGGCCTGCTGCAGTCGCTCGTGCCGTGAGCGCCCAGGCACTTAACGCACCTGGGCGTCGCGTAGCAGTTACGCTGCGAATGGCCATATAATTGGCAACGATGGCATTGCCCTGGAGGGCCGCCTTTGTTGGGGCGCTCTACTACGATACCGGTAGCGTAGCAGAGGGTTCGGATGTTGAAAATGGCCTTTGATTCGGCCAATGGTTCGCAGACGGCGAGGACCATCTCATAGGGGGCGCCACCTCTGCCGCGGTGCATGCGGTGGACTTCTAGAACGGGAACGTTCTGGGACTGAAGGTCCTCAAGAACATCTTGGGGGGTAACTCCCAGGGGGATGCCACGAATGACTACCCTTAGGAGACGCTCGTCGGGGAGGGCGTAGGTGTGGAAGGACACCTTCATATCTCTGAGCAATCGCGTCATATTGCGAAAGTCTGTAGAATTTTGCACCATGACTTTGATGCCTTGAGGGGTAGAGCGCGCGCTTAGGAAGTGGATCTTCTGTGCTGTGCACAGACGACCCACGTCCATCCACTTAGCCTTGTCCTGAATGAACACAGGCGGTGGAGCGGGCTCTTTCCTCGGAACTGAGGGTTTAGTGGGTTTCGCGGGGTTCGCGGAGGTCGCGGGAGTCGCGGGGATCGCGGGGATCGCGGGGGTCGCGGGGGTCGCGGGGGACGCTGTGACCGTTTTAAGGGCCTTAGCGGGGAGATCGGTCGGGGCAGACTGCGTCTTACGCGCGCGCTTCTTCCCCTTGCCGGCTACTAGCGTGTAGCCTTCAGAGGAGGATGACGAGTCATTATTTGAGTTCGACTCGGAGTCGGACTCAGAAGAGGGGCCGCAAACGTCCATGACGGACGGGGCTTCTACCGCGGAAGGCGGTTGCACTGACGGGGCAGGGACAACTACCGCAGAGGGCGGTCGAACGGACGGGGCCGGGGCAACTACCGCTGAGGGCGGTTTACCGGACGAGTTTGATGATACGGAGTTGACTCCGTCATCGATACGAATGCTCGAATATTGAGCATCGCGCCTAAGCTCAGGTGACTGAGGGCAGTCCGCGGAGTTCCTGAAGGGAACCCCGAAGATTTTCAGGCTGTACGCCGCTGCGAACGCCTTATCGTGGTGAAGAAGCTCCTTGACGGCCGCTAGTATACTAGCGTCCGTCATGATGGAGTAGGGGGCAGTTTAATGGGGGGGAGACCTAACTCCTATCCAGTCCCGAGGAGACACGTACGTGTCGCCCCGGGCGAACAACTCCCACGAAAAAGCCCACCCGTATGGTTTTCCTAGTGTTATACTACCGAGAAGAAAACCATAAACAAACTCGGTAGCTACACTCTGTGTTGTTCGATATCGCCTGAAGGGCCTAAGAACCTAGCTCTCCGGGTGGGATTACCCGGAGATGAGTAACCCTCCCTGTCGGGTGTAGACAGGGAGGTTGTGTACCTGCGGTGTTCCCTAAGCTTGAAATCCCGATCGCCGATCTTATTGTGCAATCGGGTTCCTAAGTCCCTTAGTAAAATTAATTACCTCGGGAATGCTGGGAAGAGAACGGGTTATGAGTTGGGTCCGACTAGGAGATCCCCCAAGGCCGGTGAACCCCAAACCCCTACCGGCTTAAGAATGGTGTGCCGGGTCCCCACCACCTCGGTTTCGTTGGCACCGTTTGGTTTCCACCGAGGACCACTATATAAGAGTGGTTTTCCCTGAAGGGGGACTACTTCGTTTTGACGGTTTACTCTCGGAGGAGACAGTGATGTTCGCCACTTGTCTTGAAAAAGACGAGCTTTGAATCGAGCGGTCGTGTGGCTAGCACAACTCGTAACAGCGTTACGAGTGTACTGAGCCGCGTCGACCGGAAGCGGAGTGTGCGCAGCTGCGTGGCGGGGCGCGCAGTGACGTCAGAGGTGCGCGGCGGGGCGCGCAGCGATCGGGCGTGGAGTCGAGAGCACGTGTGCTCTGGCCGGCGTCCGAGAGCGGAATGTATGAAAAAAAAATAATACGTTCGAGTCGGTCCTATTTATACACAGCAGCGGCAGCAACGCGTCACTGCGAGCGAGGCGCGCGCGCGCGCCCCCTCCCTCTCGACAACAGCGCTCGTAACTAAACTATCAACAGAATGTACTATTTTAAAATTATAGGTGTATATACTGGCCTGCAAAAATAAGTATCACACTTTTAAAATTGCAATAACTTTTTAGGTACACAAGATATATTTTTTTTTTTTTTTTTTTTTCGAAACAAAAAGGACTCAAAAAAGAGTTTAACTTTGTTACTATAGTTTCAAAGAAAGCTGATAAAAATTGCTATAAAACGTTTTTCAGTTTAAATCTCTAATTGAAATTTTAAAAGTGTGATACTTATTTTTGCAGGCCGGCCAGTGTATATACCTACGTATTGTAATTAATTAATTAATCAATATTTTATCTTCAAATAACATGTAAATCATGCAATATAAATAATCTATCAAATAATATAAGTAATAATTATGATTTATTTATTTATTTCACAAAGTATACTAAAATACTATGTACACCTACATAGGTAGGTACGCCACCTAGGTACCTACGCATTGATCGACGTTATAGAATAAGTACGTATAAAGTTAATATATGACTCTATATGACCTAGGTATATTATACCTACTTACTGTGCGCGTAACGATTTATAATGTAGTTAGGTAATCTAGGTAAAGTTAAGCCATTGGCGATGTTGGTTAATTAATATTAATAATAATCTGTTTGTTGTTGTTATTGTTGTTGTATGTAATAAAATATAAGTAGGTAGGTAGGTAGGTACCTATAACGTCGACAGTTAAAGCGTTTGTATTTCTAACTAGGTATTTAGATGATAGACGAGGTGTGTACGTGTGTATAGTAGATAGATCTGCTACATAGATTTTGATCGACATAGACATTGATCGTGATGAACGAACTAACGAACGACAACGTTTTGTTTTGACGGGCATCAATTTAAAGAAACGTGAATTTATCACATGAAAACGTTTGTGGCCCTGAAAAGGGCCTTTTGTTGTCTATCCAGCAGTCAGCCTTCGCGTGTGCGTCCAGATATTGACGTGGTTTGTGTGTGCGATACGACACGTGCATCATCATCATGAGCATCGTCGCGTAAGTACACGACACACACACACACACATGCGTGCGTGCGTGCGTGCGCAATGTACAATACGACGACACAACACACAATGAACACACGCACCGATCGGCATCAACAAGACACACGAACAAACACTTGGTTATGTACACACACACAACACACGAGGCGCGACGTTGGATAGAGCGTCGGCGGCTCTTGCTAGCTGCCGATCGCTCACTTGGAGCTGGTGTATTTGGTGACGGCCTTGGTGCCTTCACTGACGGCGTGCTTGGCGAGCTCACCGGGCAGGAGGAGCCTGACGGACGTCTGCACCTCCCTTGAAGTGATGGTCGACCTCTTGTTGTAGTGGGCGAGCCGGGAAGCTTCGGTGGCGATACGCTCGAATATGTCGTTCACGAAAGAGTTCATGATTGACATGGCCTTGCTGGAGATACCGGTGTCGGGGTGCACCTGCTTCAGGACCTTGTAGATGTAGATGGCGTAGCTCTCCTTCCTCTTGTGCTTCTTCTTCTTCTTGTCGGTTTTGGAGATGTTCTTCTGGGCCTTGCCAGATTTCTTGGCGGCCTTACCGCTTGTCTTGGGTGGCATATTAGCGGCGTTGTTTAAGTTTTACAACAACACAAATACAGCGCGTAGGTAATATATAAACGGAGCGCGTGCTATCGTACCGAAATTCAATAGTGTTATAAATTTTCAAAGCGGTGGTCTTTTGTATTTATTGACGCTCGCGACAGACTATAGTGGCAAGGAGCGAGAGTCTCGACGCTCAGACGGACCAATCGCAGCGATGCAAAAGTAGCGTGCTGATCGCGCGCGGAGAGAGGGGGTACCCGGGAAGGGAGTAGGAGAGACCGAGGGGGCGGGGTGTGGTACGCTCCGGTTCGCCATAAACGTTAAACTTTTATGAAACAACAATAGGAAAATCAGAGAATCACGGTGGTGTAGAAAATACAAAAGGAATAAACGAAAGAACTTATCTGTGCGTAAAGTTATTACACGCCTGCATAATCTATAGATGTACCTACCTACCTACCTACCTAATGTAGGTGCGTTTCCATAATAAAATTTTTTTGAAGGCGAGATTCATCATAATAACATAACATTATTACTAGGATTACCTAGTTAGTGCAATTAAGTATATACCACCTACATACACAGGATATTTTGGCACGTTGTCCATACGTATTATTTACTATTATAATAGCGTTCTGCGTACTTATGGGATGGAGGGGGGGGGGGGGGGGGGGGGGGGGGTGTCTACTTTCCTTCACTTGGAATCTCTTTTCTTCTAAATTACCTACCAAAATATTATGGCTACTACAGATAGGTATAATACAGTAATGCATGTCGTGGTGTGTATGCTTGACTAATGCACATTATAATGTGTGTAGGGTAGGTGTAAATGTTTTATGTAGTACGATTATCAACTACAGTTGTTATTATTAGGATGTAGTAGGTACGTTTTCGTTTTGACGACGACACTGCACAAAGAAACTGTCGTGGTTATATTTGACGATTCATATTGTGGCCCTGAAAAGGGCCTTTTGTTTAGAATGCGCAACGCGCAATCGACATAATTGATAGGCGGATATATAATATCACCTCCTATATTGTATCGAAATACGCGTGCGGAGCACTCGCACGAAGCACGACGACACGACGCGCAACGTTTATGCCTTCTTTTCGGTCTTCTTGGGGAGGAGTACGGCCTGGATGTTGGGCAGCACACCACCTTGAGCGATAGTCACACCGCAGAGCAGTTTGTTCAACTCCTCGTCGTTGCGGATGGCCAGTTGGAGATGACGCGGAATGATCCTGGTCTTCTTGTTGTCCCTCGCGGCGTTGCCGGCCAACTCGAGGACTTCAGCAGCCAGATACTCCATCACGGCGGCCAAGTAGACGGGCGCACCGGCACCCACGCGCTCGGCGTAGTTGCCATTACGCAGCAGCCTGTGTATACGACCCACGGGGAACTGAAGACCGGCACGGTTGGAACGGGACTTTGCCTTTCCCTTCACCTTACCACCTTTACCGCGACCAGACATTATTTAGAAAAGGTTTAAAAACACTTGACAAACACAACAACAACACACGCTTGCGGTGTGTGTGCGCGCGAGAACAGAATTGTATGAACAGAAAGTTGTTTCTCCGCTTATTTATACGCGGTCCGCGTAGCTGTGTCAGTGGGAGGGGTGTCTACAGCGAACGAAACGAATTCACAAAACGCGCAAGCGCGCACACAGCAGTTCGGTACGTTATCCTGTACACTGAATGGGGTAGGCAGGTATTTCGCTATAGTTTAATATTATCATAGCGTAATATAAATTACCTACTATTTCTACTCACTCCTCAATTTCTCTCTCGTATAAAATATAATAATTATCGAATCTGTTTAAAATAAATGTATGTATGTAGGTAGGTAGGTAGGTAGGTAGGTAGGTAGGTACTTATAACACGCGAAATTGGCATTATATTGTGTAAATGATGTACCTAGGAATGTACCATCCAATTATTATTATTATTTATGATTGAGTAGTTAAATAAAATAGGTACGGATTTCGAAATTTAGGTAATCTTTAGGTACCTATCGTTTTTTATCTATCTATCTATCTATCTATCTATCTACGCTTCTTTCTTTAAATTTTTTTTTTTTTTTTTTTTCTTCTATTTATGATAATAATAATGATGATGTATTATTATAATTTAATTGTGTGTTATTTTAGTACCTATGCAATATTATGTAGGTATGTTAGTTTTGAAACGTTTTGACGATGTCGTAAAGAAACGAATATTATTCATATTCATGATAGTATTGTTAGCCCTGAAAAGGGCTTTTTGGTGTGCGTGCGCTCGGTGAGCGCCGCGAGTGAGAGCGCAAGCACGCGCGCTGGCATCTCGGCGAGTGCCGCCGTTTCATCAGCTGCTTGCTGCTGCTGCTGCTGCTGCTGCTGCTGCTGCTGCTGCTGCTGCTGCTGCTGCTGCTGCTGCTGCTGCTGCTGCTGCTGCTGCTGCTGCTGCTGCTGCTGCTGCTGCTGCTGCTGCTGCTGCTGCTGCTGCTGCTGCTGCTGCTGCTGCTGCTGCTGCTGCTGCTGCTGCTGCTGCTGCTGCTGCTGCTGCTGCTGCTGCTGCTGCTGCTGCTGCTGCTGCTGCTGCTGCTGCTGCTGCTGCTGCTGCTGCTGCTGCTGCTGCTGCTGCTGCTGCTGCTGCTGCTGCTGCTGCTGCTGCTGCTGCTGCTGCTGCTGCTGCTGCTGCTGCCGCCGCCGGTGTAGCTTTGGTGACAAGCTCGAGACACGACGAGCGCGCGCCGCGCTCCCCTTCCCGGAGGACGATAGACACGTACGTACGAGCGGGGTTGGATAGCGAGCGAGCGATCGATCGATCGAGAGAGACATGACGATGATGACAGAAAGTTTGCGCGCATATAGATGTAGATATACGTATATATATTATAATACGTACACGTACACACATATACACACGCACACACGAACACGTACACTGTTCATCCTCTAACTGCTGTTGTTGTTGTTGTTGTTGTGTTGGTGTCGGTGGTGTTGTTGTTGTTGTTGCTGCGTGGCGGTGGTGATGACACCGCCGTCGTCGCCGCCGTGACCGCCGCCGCCGCCGCCGCGTTTCCGTCGCCCCCGGTGTTAACGCGAACGCGCGCGCGCGACCGTTGCTTACTTCTTAGCGGCGGACGCTTTCTTGGCGGCCGGCTTGGACTTGGGCGTGGCCGCGGCCTTCTTGGGTTTGGGCGCTTTAGGTTTCTTCGTGGGCGGCTTCGCTGTCTTCTTAGCCTTGGGTGCGGCACCTCCCTTCGCCTTGGCGGGAGCGGCGGCTCTCTTGGCCGCGGGCTTCTTCTTGGCAGCGGCGGCGGCGGCGGCCGCCTTCTTGTCCTTAGCCGCTGCGCCAGCGGACGACTTGGACTTGGACGGCGAACCTGAAGCGGCAGAGGCGGCTGCGGCCGCGGCGGCGGCCTTCTTGCTCTTGGCACCTGCGGCCGAAGCGGTAGCCTTCTTCGTCTTCGAAGCTGCAGACGCGGAGGCGGTACCCTTGCCGCCGGTTTTGCCAGCGCCGCCTGCGGGTTTCTTGGCTGCGGCGGATTTAGATTCGAGCTTGAACGACCCGGAGGCGCCCTTGCCCTTGGTCTGGATCAGGGCACCGGATTCGACGGCGCTCTTAAGATATTTCCTGATGAACGGAGCCAGTTTCTCGGCGTCAACCTTGTACTGCGCGGCTATGTACTTCTTGATCGCCTGCAGCGAGGATCCGCTGCGCTCCTTCATCTCCTTGATAGCGTTGTTGACCATCTCGGATGTTTTGGGGTGAGTCGGCTTCGCCTTGGGTTTCTTCGCGCCAGCGGCGCCGCCGGCCTGCCTCGCTTGCTTCTTCGCTGGTGTAGCGGGTGCCGGAGCTTCGGTTGCTACTGCTGTGTCTGCCATTTTAATAATATTGTTGTTGTTGGTGTTGTTGTTGAAGTTGAAGGTTGATGATTATTAACACACACTGACACACACGCGCGCACAAGAACTCTGTAGGTAGTAGTAATCTATGAAAGTGATAGAGACTTAGATGTCGCCACTTATAGGTTTTTCAAATTTCGAATGCGTACGCTAAAGTACAACGAGACTTTACCGTAACGAGCGCCGTGGTGTCGCGGGACGTTTTCTCGTATGAACACTTCAAACTTTTCACTAACACGTATCTAATAAAATAAAATTAAATAATGGTTAACACCGTTCGAGAGCGGAAGTGTTTACAGTTTCGGATAGGTCATGAACTTGACTACGGTACGACGCGAGATTTACAAGAGTGCAGTGTATATTACAGCAGCTGAGGTGTTTTATTTTGACGACTGTGTACCAAGCATCGGTCGGGTCCCGTTCAAAATGTATTTTTCTCTATAAAAGTGATAGTTATTGTTGATCGAGGTCGACGCGTCAACAAGGAAGGTATCGAGCTTGACCGGCGACAGGAATTCGTAGATATTCCTCAGTCAAACGAACTTGTTATCGACCTAAAAGTGAACCGTCGTAAAACACGGAGCGCGGCGAACTGTTAAGGACGGACGACTCCGTCCAGGACGTGCAACCTATTAATATACTAATATTAAAACGCAAAAGTGCCCTTTGATAACTTTACAGTGTGCAGATACCGCTATTATAACATAAAGAACGCGGATAAACGACTCTGTTCAAAACGATATAGATCTTCGCGTACGCGGCGCGCTGCTAATACACACACAACCATCGCCCGCTCTCGAACACTCGCAGTCGAGACAGTGCAAATCGTTCGTTCGTTCGTTCGTTCGTTTCACATGTAGGTACACGAAACGAACCACCACCACCACCGTCGTCGTCGTCGTCGTCCCCAGATACGTAATTATTATATAAACTAACAAAACAAAAAATATAAACATAGGTACCTACCTAGGTACTAAGTACTTCTTACAAACCACCACCAACAACAACAATAACAAATCATAAGACAGACAGACGGACGCACGCACGCACGCACGCACGCACACAGCGTACGTGTGCGAGTAGGAAGCAGGGGACCCCAGGGGTAGGCAGGCATTATAGGTTATAATTAAATGACTTAAATTGTTATCTATTATTGTTTTACTTAATGTGTAGGTATGTAAAAGCTTAAGTATGTATGTAAGTACTTAATAATTTTCTTTTTTTTTTTTTTTTTCAGATACCTAGTTACGAGGACGGTGTGGTGTAAGGGTGGCAGGTGACTGACGAGTTTCCCGCGTTCGGCCAGCAGACATCGCGCATCATATCGCTCGCTCGGTAAGTTTTATATTGTTATAATTAGGTGTATAATGTGTTTTTAAACTTGTATTGTTTTTATTATAAGTAATATTTACTATTGTACTTGTGTATGTGTAGGTACACCGGGCCTATATTTTTATATATTAATTGAATAAAATTAAATATAAGTATCAATAATAACCATCCGCAAAGCAACCGAATTATTTTTTTTATTATTTATTTACAAACAAACACGTACGTACGTACGTATCTACGTAGCACAGTTAGTTAATTCCCTCGCTTCCCTCCCGTCCCCGTCCTCTTGGTAGTTTATACAACATACAGTATCAATTGGGTACCTACCTACCTAGAGGTAGATTCAGATCATCAATAGAAATGGTTTCGAGTTAAAATTTTTGTGAATATTAAAGATTTTAATAAAGGTAGGTAGGTAGGTAGGTAGGTAGGTAGGTACGTTAGTGGTATCCGCTTTGCAAGTTGTAATAGATAGGTACTCGCGTGTTGTATATGTGTAGGTAAGTAAGTAAGTAGGTAGGTAGGTAGGTAGGTAGGTACTTATGGTGTAAGAACGTTTTTAGACGACTCATTTAAAGAAACATTTTAAACATATCGAATAATGTGCGGCCCTGAAAAGGGCCTTTTTTTAATGTGCGCGCGTCTACGTACATACGTATGGTTGGACCGTCCAATATGTATTATAGGTACATATAGAACAAGTCCACCATGGTACGTAGTAGAGGTTGTTGCGCGCAGGCAGGCATGCTTGCTTGCTTGCTAGCTACACAATTAACCGCCGAAACCGTACAGGGTGCGGCCTTGGCGCTTCAGGGCGTAGACGACGTCCATGGCGGTGACGGTCTTCCTCTTGGCGTGCTCGGTGTACGTGACCGCGTCGCGGATCACGTTCTCTAGGAACACTTTCAGCACACCGCGAGTCTCTTCGTAAATCAGACCGGAGATACGTTTTCACGCCGCCTCTGCGAGCCAGACGACGGATGGCGGGCTTCGTGATACCCTGGATGTTATCACGAAGTACTTTCCTGTGACGTTTGGCTCCTCCTTTTCCCAGACCCTTTCCTCCCTTGCCGCGACCGGTCATTTTCTCTTCTGTGGTGGTGTATTACACACGCGATACGCGAACGAAAGAAACTAGCTGAACGTACAGCACGGGCACGCGAACGCTACCTACGCGAACGAGTACAACAGACCTGGATAAAACCCCAAAGTGGTAGCCGCTTATATTTATAGTGTGCGCGGAGCATAGCGACGGCGGGGTCGATGCGGGAGGTGAGCGGGGCGAGGCTAAGCGACAGACGCTCGTTGTTGGTTGGTCGGTCGGTTGTACTACGTGACGCGGCACAAAGGCAAACGAATTCTGATAGAACACAATTATTAAGAATCTGGTATCATAATACGCACATAGGTTTACTTACTTACTTAATTAATTACATAGGACATGTAACCTACATATCTATCTAAAAGTACGTCTACCCTAATAATATTATAGTAATCTGTGTCTGTTCGTAGTACCGTAGTACCTACATTAAACTAATCACTAGACCATACCATTATGTTACTTAGGTACTACTTTCGGTAGGTTAGCATAGGTATTAAGATAGATAGAGGTAGGTAGGTAGGTAGGTAGGTAGGTAGGTAGGTAGGTAGGTAGGTAGGTAGGTACGTACGTACGTACGTACGTACGTACGTGTGTCTCTCTCTCAATTTGATTGATCGTAACTAGGTAGCTATCTATTATGTGTATGACACAGCTTAAGTGTATGTATGTATGTATAAACGTTTTTTGATGACGTCTGACGTAAAGAAACATTTCAAAATCAGATACATATGCGGCCCTGAAAAGGGCCTTTTATGTGCGATCAAACACAGACACACACACACACACGTGTGTGTGTCTGTGTCTGTGTTTGATCGCTGTTGCTGCTGCAGCGAGCGTGGTGTACGTCGCCTAAGCGCGTTCGCCCCTGATCCTGCGCGCCAACTGTATGTCCTTGGGCATGATGGTGACGCGTTTTCGCGTGAATGGCGCACAGGTTGGTGTCTTCGAAGAGACCGACGAGATAAGCCTCGCTGGCCTCCTGCAGAGCCATAACAGCGGAGCTCTGGAAACGGAGATCGGTCTTGAAATCCTGAGCGATTTCACGCACGAGACGCTGGAACGGAAGCTTGCGGATCAACAGCTCGGTACTCTTCTGGTAGCGACGAATCTCACGAAGGGCCACAGTGCCGGGCCTGTAGCGATGGGGCTTCTTGACGCCGCCGGTAGCCGGTGCGCTCTTGCGCGCCGCCTTGGTGGCGAGCTGTTTCCTCGGTGCCTTGCCACCGGTGGATTTACGAGCGGTCTGCTTCGTACGCGCCATTATAACACAGACACTAACGACGACTGATATATCAATCAAACTAACAACGAACGATACACGCGAGACGCGTGGACCTGTACACTTCGAACGAGGGAGAGAGAATGAATAAAAATAATACGTTCGAGTCGGTCCTATTTATACACAGCAGCGGCAGCAACGCGTCACTGCGAGCGAGGCGCGCGCGCGCGCCCCCTCCCTCTCGACAACAGCGCTCGTAACTAAACTATCAACAGAATGTACTATTTTAAAATTATAGGTGTATATACTGGCCTGCAAAAATAAGTATCACACTTTTAAAATTGCAATAACTTTTTAGGTACACAAGATATATTTTTTTTTTTTTTTTTTTTTTTCGAAACAAAAAGGACTCAAAAAAGAGTTTAACTTTGTTACTATAGTTTCAAAGAAAGCTGATAAAAATTGCTATAAAACGTTTTTCAGTTTAAATCTCTAATTGAAATTTTAAAGTGTGATACTTATTTTTGCAGGCCGGCCAGTGTATATACCTACGTATTGTAATTAAATTAATTAATCAATATTTTATCTTCAAATAACATGTAAATCATGCAATATAAATAATCTATCAAATAATATAAGTAATAATTATGATTTATTTATTTATTTCACAAAGTATACTAAAAATACTATGTACACCTACATAGGTAGGTACGCCACCTAGGTACCTACGCATTGATCGACGTTATAGAATAAGTACGTATAAAGTTAATATATGACTCTATATGACCTAGGTATATTATACCTACTTACTGTGCGCGTAACGATTTATAATGTAGTTAGGGTAATCTAGGTAAAGTTAAGCCATTGGCGATGTTGGTTAATTAATATTAATAATAATCTGTTTGTTGTTGTTATTGTTGTTGTATGTAATAAAATATAAGTAGGTAGGTAGGTAGGTACCTATAACGTCGACAGTTAAAGCGTTTGTATTTCTAACTAGGTATTTAGATGATAGACGAGGTGTGTACGTGTGTATAGTAGATAGATCTGCTACATAGATTTTGATCGACATAGACATTGGATCGTGATGAACGAACTAACGAACGACAACGTTTTGTTTTGACGGGCATCAATTTAAAGAAACGTGAATTTATCACATGAAAACGTTTGTGGCCCTGAAAAGGGCCTTTTGTTGTGTATCCAGCAGTCAGCCTTCGCGTGTGCGTCCAGATATTGACGTGGTTTGTGTGTGCGATACGACACGTGCATCATCATCATGAGCATCGTCGCGTAAGTACACGACACACACACACACACATGCGTGCGTGCGTGCGTGCGCAATGTACAATACGACGACACAACACACAATGAACACACCGCACCGATCGGCATCAACAAGACACACGAACAAACACTTGGTTATGTACACACACACAACACACGAGGCGCGACGTTGGATAGAGCGTCGGCGGCTCTTGCTAGCTGCCGATCGCTTCACTTGGAGCTGGTGTATTTGGTGACGGCCTTGGTACCTTCACTTACAGCGTGCTTGGCGAGCTCACCGGGCAGGAGGAGCCTGACGGACGTCTGCACCTCCCTTGAAGTGATGGTCGAACCTCTTGTTGTAGTGGGCGAGCCGGGAAGCTTCGGTGGCGATACGCTCGAATATGTCGTTCACGAAAGAGTTCATTGATTGACATGGCCTTGCTGGAGATACCGGTTGTCGGGGTGCACTGCTTCAGGACCTTGTAGATGTAGATGGCGTAGCTCTCCTTCCTCTTGTGCTTCTTCTTCTTCTTGTCGGTTTTGGAGATGTTCTTCTGGGCCTTGCCAGATTTCTTGGCGGCCTTACCGCTTGTCTTGGGTGGCATATTAGCGGCGTTGTTTAAGTTTTACAACAACACAAATACAGCGCGTAGGTAATATATAAACGGAGCGCGTTGCTATCGTACCGAAATTCAATAGTGTTATAAATTTTCAAAGCGGTGGTCTTTTGTATTTATTGACGCTCGCGACAGACTATAGTGGCAAGGAGCGAGAGTCTCGACGCTCAGACGGACCAATCGCAGCGATGCAAAAGTAGCGTGCTGATCGCGCGCGGAGAGAGGGGGTACCCGGGAAGGGAGTAGGAGAGACCGAGGGGCGGGGTGTGGTACGCTCCGGGTTCGCCATAAACGTTTAAACTTTTATGAAACAACAATAGGAAAAATCAGAGAATCACGGTGGTGTAGAAAATACAAAAGGAATAAACGAAAGAACTTATCTGTGCGTAAAGTTATTACACGCCTGCATAATCTATAGATGTACCTACCTACCTACCTACCTAATGTAGGTGCGTTTCCATAATAAAATTTTTTTGAAGGCGAGATTCATCATAATAACATAACATTATTACTAGGATTACCTAGTTAGTGCAATTAAGTATATACCACCTACATACACAGGATATTTTGGCACGTTGTCCATACGTATTATTTACTATTATAAATAGCGTTCTGCGTACTTATGGGATGGAGGGGGGGGGGGGGGGGGGGGGGGGTGTCTACTTTCCTTCACTTGGAATCTCTTTTCTTCTAAATTACCTACCAAAATATTATGGCTACTACAGATAGGTATAATACAGTAATGCATGTCGTGGTGTGTATGCTTGACTAATGCACATTATAATGTGTGTAGGGTAGGTGTAAATGTTTTATGTAGTACGATTATCAACTACAGTTGTTATTATTAGGATGTAGTAGGTACGTTTTCGTTTTGACGACGACACTGCACAAAGAAACTGTCGTGGTTATATTTGACGATTCATATTGTGGCCCTGAAAAGGGCCTTTTGTTTAGAATGCGCAACGCGCAATCGACATAATTGATAGGCGGATATATAATATCACCTCCTATATTGTATCGAAATACGCGTGCGGAGCACTCGCACGAAGCACGACGACACGACGCGCAACGTTTATGCCTTCTTTTCGGTCTTCTTGGGGAGGAGTACGGCCTGGATGTTGGGCAGCACACCACCTTGAGCGATAGTCACACCGCAGAGCAGTTTGTTCAACTCCTCGTCGTTGCGGATGGCCAGTTGGAGATGACGCGGAATGATCCTGGTCTTCTTGTTGTCCCTCGCGGCGTTGCCGGCCAACTCGAGGACTTCAGCAGCCAGATACTCCATCACGGCGGCCAAGTAGACGGGCGCACCGGCACCCACGCGCTCGGCGTAGTTGCCATTACGCAGCAGCCTGTGTATACGACCCACGGGGAACTGAAAGACCGGCACGGTTGGAACGGGACTTTGCCTTTCCCTTCACCTTACCACCTTTACCGCGACCAGACATTATTTAGAAAAGGTTTAAAAACACTTGACAAACACAACAACAACACACGCTTGCGGGTGTGTGTGCGCGCGAGAACAGAATTGTATGAACAGAAAGTTGTTTCTCCGCTTATTTATACGCGGTCCGCGTAGCTGTGTCAGTGGGAGGGGTGTCTACAGCGAACGAAACGAATTCACAAAACGCGCAAGCGCGCACACAGCAGTTCGGTACGTTATCCTGTACACTGAATGGGGTAGGCAGGTATTTCGCTATAGTTTTAATATTATCATAGCGTAATATAAATTACCTACTATTTCTACTCAACTCCTCAATTTCTCTCTCGTATAAAATATAATAATTATCGAATCTGTTTAAAATAAATGTATGTATGTAGGTAGGTAGGTAGGTAGGTAGGTAGGTAGGTACTTATAACACGCGAAATTGGCATTATATTGTGTAAATGATGTACCTAGGAATGTACCATCCAATTATTATTATTATTTATGATTGAGTAGTTAAATAAAATAGGTACGGATTTCGAAATTTAGGTAATCTTTAGGTACCTATCGTTTTTTATCTATCTATCTATCTATCTATCTATCTACGCTTCTTTCTTTAAATTTTTTTTTTTTTTTTTTTTTCTTCTATTTATGATAATAATAATGATGATGTATTATTATAATTTAATTGTGTGTTATTTTAGTACCTATGCAATATTATGTAGGTATGTTAGTTTTTGAAACGTTTTTGACGATGTCGTAAAGAAACGAATATTATTCATATCATGATAGTATTGTTAGCCCTGAAAAGGGCTTTTTGGTGTGCGTGCGCTCGGTGAGCGCCGCGAGTGAGAGCGCAAGCACGCGCGCTGGCATCTCGGCGAGTGCCGCCGTTTCATCAGCTGCTTGCTGCTGCTGCTGCTGCTGCTGCTGCTGCTGCTGCTGCTGCTGCTGCTGCTGCTGCTGCTGCTGCTGCTGCTGCTGCTGCTGCTGCTGCTGCTGCTGCTGCTGCTGCTGCTGCTGCTGCTGCTGCTGCTGCTGCTGCTGCTGCTGCTGCTGCTGCTGCTGCTGTGCTGCTGCTGCTGCTGCTGCTGCTGCTGCTGCTGCTGCTGCTGCTGCTGCTGCTGCTGCTGCTGCTGCTGCTGCTGCTGCTGCTGCTGCTGCTGCTGCTGCTGCTGCTGCTGCTGCTGCTGCTGCTGCTGCTGCTGCTGCTGCTGCTGCTGCTGCTGCTGCTGCTGCTGCTGCTGCTGCTGCTGCTGCTGCTGCTGCTGCTGCTGCTGCTGCTGCCGCCGCCGGTGTAGCTTTGGTGACAGCTCGAGACACGACGAGCGCGCGCCGCGCTCCCCTTCCCGGAGGACGATAGACACGTACGTACGAGCGGGGTTGGATAGCGAGCGAGCGATCGATCGATCGAGAGAGGACATGACGATGATGACAGAAAGTTTGCGCGCATATAGATGTAGATATACGTATATATATTATAATACGTACACGTACACACATATACACACGCACACACGAACACGTACACTGTTCATCCTCTAACTGCTGTTGTTGTTGTTGTTGTTGTGTTGGTGTCGGTGGTGTTGTTGTTGTTGTTGCTGCGTGGCGGTGGTGATGACACCGCCGTCGTCGCCGCCGTGACCGCCGCCGCCGCCGCCGCGTTTCCGTCGCCCCCGGTGGTTAACGCGAACGCGCGCGCGCGACCGTTGCTTACTTCTTAGCGGCGGACGCTTTCTTGGCGGCCGGCTTGGACTTGGGCGTGGCCGCGGCCTTCTTGGGTTTGGGCGCTTTAGGTTTCTTCGTGGGCGGCTTCGCTGTCTTCTTAGCCTTGGGTGCGGCACCTCCCTTCGCTTGGCGGGAGCGGCGGCTCTCTTGGCCGCGGGCTTCTTCTTGGCAGCGGCGGCGGCGGCGGCCGCCTTCTTGTCCTTAGCCGCTGCGCCAGCGGACGACTTGGACTTGGACGGCGAACCTGAAGCGGCAGAGGCGGCTGCGGCCGCGGCGGCGGCCTTCTTGCTCTTGGCACCTGCGGCCGAAGCGGTAGCCTTCTTCGTCTTCGAAGCTGCAGACGCGGAGGCGGTACCCTTGCCGCCGGTTTTGCCAGCGGCCGCCTGCGGGTTTCTTGGCTGCGGCGGATTTAGATTCGAGCTTGAACGACCCGGAGGCGCCCTTGCCCTTGGTCTGGATCAGGGCACCGGATTCGACGGCGCTCTTAAGATATTTCCTGATGAACGGAGCCAGTT